>JAQPPZ010014295.1:2475536-4951072 GCA_028583015.1 Wollemia nobilis
GAAAAACAATGTCCTTGAAAAGCCCTTTGTTCATGCCTTGGTTCCTCATACCTTTCTTGACCATTAACCTTGTGATCATTTTTTATTTGTGCATTGTATCCTTGAACCTTCTTTGTAGTATCTAAATCCTCTTCCTTAATTTCTTCCTTGCTTTCCTTTTCAAGAATTTCTTTTCCTTTTGAACTTGATTCACCTATCTCAAAACAAGATCCAAACTGGATGTTTGGAGCCATAGGAACTTTGGAACTTTCTTCATAACACTTAGGTGCTTCCTTGCTTTCATCTTTTAGAACTTCCTTTCCTTTTGAGTGTGATTCCCCAAACCTGAAATATGAGACCTTTGGTGCTTTGGAACCTTCCTCTTCTTTCTCTTCATTTGTGTCAAATAGCAAATTGGCATCCATATTTATTGTCTCTGAAATACATGTTTCCTTCTTAGTGAAAATATCTTGACCTTTTGAGTCATGTGATGGATCAAACTTCTCAAGTATGGAACATCTCAATTCTTTTAGATTCTCCTTAACCTCTTGTAGTTGCTCATGGATATCATTGAAGTCTTCCTTTAGATCAACTGAGACATCTATCTTTCTTACAATATTCTCTTGTTTAACTTCTTCTGTTTGGAGTGAATGTTCTTCTTCTACTTCTTTTATCCCATAGAAAAACCCTTCTTCATCTTCACTGTCACTAAGATCATTATAATCTTCTATAGCAAATAAACTTTCATGATTTCTTTGACCATGCCTGTTTCCTTGATGTGTCATCTCATCTTCACTATCACTGAATCCATTGCAATATCCTGATCTGTGATCTCTTTGACCACACACAAAGCACTTGTTCTCTTTCACCTTCTATTCCTAGGAATAGATGTTCTTCCTTTTCATCATCTGACTTGTCTCTATCACCGTGATCTGAGCTATCACTTGCTTCTTCAATGTAGAAAGTTTTCTTTGTCCTACGAAAACTTTTCTTCTTCTCATACCTGCTTTGCTTGTATCTGTCATCTTTGTCATGCTTATGCTTTCCATCTTCTTTTCTTCTGTGACCCTATTTTTCATCATCACTATTTTCTTCATGTGGACACTTGTTTGCATAGTGACCAAAATCACCACACTTGTAGCATTTGACTTTCTTCATATCTCTGTAATTCCTTGAGTCCTTTTTCCTTTTGATGAAGTTAGCTTCCTCATCATTATCTGAATCTCTATCTATCTCTGGAATTTTCCCTTTCTTTTTCTCTGAAGCCTTGAATGCAATTTCTTTTATTGGAACCTGATGCTTACTTATCCTCATCTCATAAGTTGTGAGAGTTCCTTGTAGTTCTTCCATTGTTAGCTTGTTGATATCCATTGTTTCTTCTATTGCTGAAACCTTTGCATCATACTTCATGGGAAGTGATCTCAAAACCTTTTGAGTAACTTCTGATTCTTTCATCTCAAATCCTAGACCTCTCATGGTGTTAGTAATCTCATCAACTCAAAGTAAAAACTTTGCTATATCTTCAGAATCTTCCATTTTCAATTCCTCAAATATTTTTCTATGAGTTTGTAGTTTTGCCAACTTTACCTTGGAATCTCCTTCATAGGTATTCCGCAACTTGGTCCACATTTCATTAGCTGAATTACATACCATGACCTTTGCAAAATCTGTCTCACGTAGCCCACTCAAAATACAATTCATTGCCCTTGCATTGATCTCAACCAATTTTTTGATAGTCTTATCTACCTCGGGATCACCTTCAACCTTATACTCTTTTTCAACCATCTGCCATACCTCATATCCTTGTGATATCAAGTAGTTCTTCATTCTCATGCTCCAGAAAGCATAATTGTTACCATCAAACAGTGGAGCCTTATTTGTAGATGATCCATTCTGTGAAGCCATCTGTGTTCTTGTAGAATCTGCCCTCAAGTTGTTAGCCTTTCCGAAGGAACCCACTCTGATACCAATTGAAGAACACAAGCTTATACTGAGAGGGGGGTGAACAGTATAGCACCCACTTTTTACTTTCTTTCCAAACCAATATCAATTAGTGTCCTTAATTGCAATATCCAAATATAGCAATGTGCATTAATGACATAGATAGCAATAGTAAGCAAGAGCACAAATCACCACACATAATTGAGACACAAGATTTAACGTGGTTCCCCCAATGTGGGGTACTCCACAAGATAATATCCTTATAATATTTCACAAAGAAATAGGGATCCTTATCCCAATACAAATGATTACTTTGATCTGCTCAAAGCTAGGCTATCCACTGATCTGCTCAGCAAGGCAATCCATTGATCTACTCAGCTAGGCAATCCACTGATCTACTTAGGTAGGCAATCCACTGATCTGCTCAGGTAGGCAATCCTGATCTACTTAGGTAGGCAATCCACTGATCTGCTCAGCAAGGCAATTCACTGATCTGCTTAGCTAGGCAATCCACTAATCTGCTCAGGTAGGCAATCCTGATCTACTCAGGTAGGCAATCCACTGATCTGCTCAGCAAGGCAATCCTGATCTACTTAGGTAGGCAATCCATGATTTGCTCTATAAGGCAATTCACTGATATGCTCAGGTAAGCAATCCACTGATCTAATTAGCAAGGTAATTCACTGATCTACTTAGCTAGGCAATCCACTAATCTACTTAGATAGGCAATCTTGATCTACTCAGGTAGGCAATCCACTGATCTACTCAATAGGCAATCTGATCCCTTAAAGCAATCACCACTACTCAAACAACCAATTACTCAAATATTCTTACAAGTAACCATATCAAAATCTAAAAGTAATAAACAACGCTCAACAAGAACATATGCTCAAAATACTGATCTACTTCAGCAAGCTCACCAAGAACTTGCTCAAAATCTGCTCTAGCAAGCTCACCAAGAACTTGCTCAAATTTGCTCTAGCAAGCTCACCAAGAACTTGCTCAAAATATGCTCTAGCAAGCTCACCAAGAACTTGCTCAAATATGCTCAACAAGCTCACCAAGAACTTGCTCAAAATCTATCCACAAATCTATCCAAAAGCCTTCTCAAAGGCTCAATAAATCATGCACAAAAGCTGCCACAAATCTATCCAGAAATCTATCCAAAAGCCTTCTCAAAGGCTCAATCAATCATGCACAAAAGCTGCCACAAATCTGTCCAGAAATCTATCCAAAAGCCTTCTCAAAGGCTCAATCAATCATGCACAAAAGCTGCCATAAATCTATCCAAAAATCTATCCCAAAAGCCTTCTCAAAGGCTCAATCAATCATGCACAAAAGCTGCCACAAATCTATCCAGAAATCTATCCCAAAGGCCTTCTCAAAGGCTCAATCAATCATGCTCAAGTAGCACTCAAATATCATCCACAAATCTATGAAGGCAAGGCTCAATGATGAACTCAACAATGAATGGCAATGCACTCTACAATGGATGACAACAATGATCCACAATGATCTCAACTCAAATCAGAATATAGAATAGTTTGTTTCATGGAACTTGAACAACCACTTCACACAATCACTTGACTAGGCTCAAACAACTCTACTCAACCAATCACCACAAGGAACAACTCTTTCTCACAAACCCTAGTCCAAGCAAGTATCAACCAACTCAAATGTTTCCAAAAATGCTCAACCACAAATCTCACATAACAATGATACTCATGTTGTTCTCTAACTCAAGTTCAAGTTCTTTGTACAATCAATGGGCTTCAACAACAATGCTTATAAAACATTCTTCACATAACAATGATACTCATGTTCTTCTCAAACCCTATCTCAGGTTTTTCACACAACTAATGGCTTCAACAACAATGCTTATAAAACAAGGTTTAAACACAACTCTCAAACCAGAAAACCTTGAAGCATTCAACCAACCACTTTTGAAAAGGAAACCACAATCAATCCTTTTCTCTCCAATGATATTTCAGAAATCAACCACCATAAACAAAGTCAATGGAGAATATTGCTCATACCTTTTGATGCCTTATTAGTTGTCCACTAAATCTGCCACACTCAACAAACTTTCTTTTTCAACTTTCAATAAGGGTTAGGGATCATGATTAATAACACAACAATAATATCCAAATAACACCTTATTACTCCTACTCAATAAAATACATCATGTCCCCTCATGAAATAATTAATCCTCTTTGAAAAAGAACAAAGCAACCTTCACTTTTGAACCTCTTTACAAAATCAGAAATATCTCTTTACACACACCTTATTTCTCCCTCTAAGCAAGTTAATCAAATAGCCCTCGAAATAAGCTTTCCAACGATATATAATATGATATACTTCCAAAAAGAAAATCACCAAAAATCTCTCTTTTTCTTAAGGTGCATCATAACCCTTATTTCTCCTAGGGCAACTTTAGAAAAATAAAATATTAAAAAATATTAACTTGCCTCTGTCCCTGACGGGATTCGATCCCTTGATGCCTCCTCGCTCAGTGCCTTAACCATGGCCAAGCCATCGTTGGGCCACACGCCCTCACGTGTTCAAAGGGGCACGAACCAAAACAAATACCTCAATATTTTGCGCCCTTCAAAAACTCAAAAATGCTTCGAGCGTTTCAACACAACAAGCATCCCCGACAAGACTCGATCGTAGGACCTCCTGCTTCTTACACAACGCACGAACCACTAGGCCAAAGGTGCCTATGCATTTGGTTATCCTCCATGAATGATTCTTCAATGGACCCAAATTTCGTAAACCCTTCACACGCCTCTTTACACACGCTTCAACACACAGGCTCTTCTCGCATTACATTATCAATTCGAATGCATTCAAAAATCGAGGACAAGGATTTATCGAAACTTTTGGTGGCATATATATATATATATATACCTTTCCTCCTTTCTTTAGATGTCGATGCTATTATTTTTAATATATGCCTTTCCTCCTTTCTTTAGACGTTGGCGCTATAATTTTATTTTTAATTTTAAAATTAAAATTTAAATTTTAAATAATTTAAAATTTAAACTAAATATTTAAAATTAAATATCTCCATCATCGGGGCACCTTTTTTGATGAAACGAAAAGCCAACCTAGGTTTTAAGAAAAACCCATTTCAAATCTGCCATCCATGGTTTTAAATAAAACCTTTTATTTTTCCTGCCTTGGTTTTCACAAAAAACCTGTATATATCCATGCTCTCCAAAATATCATAAATGATTATTTATGAAGTGTTGTTACCACCAAAACTCAAATGTGATCCATATGACATCAATGATCCATGTGACATCAATGACAACATAAAATAACTCAAATTGCCAACAATGTCTACCAAGAGGATGTGGATGCATAGAAACATCAATATGGCCTATCTCTCTAAGAAGATGTGTGCCCTGTACTAGCGCTCAATGGGCACACCCTCGTGGTCAATGTCCTCCAATGTTGCATCACTCCAATCATCGAAGATCCATTGAATTATTGTAGTATTTACTATAGTAGGGAAATATGTGATGGTGTCACCATTAATTGGGATGTGAAATATGTGGTAGACATCCTTTAAGATTACCATGATCTCCCCGATCAGTAGGTGAAATGTGTTGGTCCATGCATCCCAACGATGGGCCAACATAGTCATATAGGCCTGATCAGGCCTGGTGGTAGGAATGCATATGATGTAGCCAATCATGATAGCATCAAACCACACCCTTTCGATATCACTAACCCCTTGGAGGAGGTGCCTATAGATCTTAGACTCCCTCACTCGAGATGTCAGCTAGAAGAGCATATAATAATAAACACAAAATCAATCAAAAACATTAAAAAATGACCTAAAAAAGTTAAACAAATTAAAAAATATTCAACAAAGATAGAAACATTTATAAAAACAAGCAAAACATTCATAAGAATTAAAGTTGCACTTCAAAACATTCATAGCATTTAAAAAAATCAATAAAACCAGTTAAAAAAAAAAAAAAATGAAAAAAAAAAAATCTATAGCTACCTAACCATGGCTGGGACCCATGGCCTACAACAATGGTCAAATTTTTGACCATTGGAATTTGAATCTAGCCATGGTTGATAGCTACAACTCCTAATTTTCCAATTGGGAACCGTGGCTACCACCCATGGCTAAGGTCAGTGACCTTTTTGGGGTCACATTCCACCTCGAAAAAAAAGATAAAAAAAATAAAATTAAAACCCTCCTCTCTAAAACCAACCTAGAATGTGACCAAAAAATTAGTGTGGTTCATTTAACCCATTAATTAATGAGGTTCATTTTATTGGGTAAATCAAATGAGAGAGTTGCAGTGCCTACCTTAGGCGCACCGGCTCCACCACTAGTGGATGTGTCCATCGGGTCCACCATGTGTGTGCTTTGCAAGGGTTTTTGTAGATGCATTCCATATCACAAGTTCAAAATCAACTCTCAGAGCTCTAATATTTGTAAGCTAGAAATTGAAAATAATGACATCGAAAATGATATATTTTCTTTTATATTTTCAATTTTGCCTCCGACTGCACCTAGCACCCACGGGCATAAAATTAGGGTTTATCGACTGTTGGTCAGAGCTGCAGCTAAGTAAATCACAAAATTTAGCTACATCTGGCATGTGCAACTAGCATCCAGTAATAAATACCCTCAAAATTCAACCATGAGGGACTTAAAAATGCAAAATAAAAATTATTTAATGGTTAGAACCCTCAAAATTTTTAAAATAACCAAAAAAATTCAAATAATTCAAAATTCAAATGCGGCTCGTATCCAGTTATTTACCCTATACACTTGGTGGTTGTAGTGACTTGTTATCCATGTCAGACAAGATGAGTAAATCACCATAAGGCCATTTGGGGTAAATTAGTCATCGTGGAATTGATATGCTTCACTTCAATCCCTAAGAAGGCCTAGATGGCTAGATTGCTCCACGAGAATGAGGTATTCATCTCAATTATTCTATGACATTTTTAGAAAATCATCAAATAATATGATTCAACACAAGTCTAATTGCAATTGGTATCATTTAAATTCTCTAAGAAGGCCACAATGGCTGGATTGCTCCATGGGATAGATATTTAGAATTACTTTTAATAGTTGCAATCATGGTTGAATTAAGCCTTGCCAAGTAATCAAAGTGCTAAAACCTTCAATTATTCAAGTAACTCATTGTGGTAAAGGGACTTGTCACTTCATTTAAATTTTCCTACTCTCATAAATGCATCGCTTGAGGGGGTAGTCATTATATCATTTATCATAATCAAATTCAATAGGATATCACTCGATCTTGTCAAATTGTGTTCATCTTATGAATCATTACCAAAGACTATCATAAGCTTACCCTTTACTGGGGAAAAATGAAGAACACAAGCTTATACTGAGAGGGGGTGTGAATAGTATAAGACCACTTTTAACTTTATCTATCAATACAGCTTTCAAACCATTAACATGCAGAATAAGATAGCAGTAATAACAACAGTAAAACAATGCACAAAATGCAATCCACAAAGAGACACAACAATTTACGTGGTTCACCCAAGGTGGGCTACTCCACGGATAAAACTTTTCTTCTAAAAGTTGTATCAAAGTCCTCTGGGAATCCTTCCCGATTACAATGTTTATGAGCCTCAGCTCAAAGGAGACACCTTCCCCTAATTCTCGCTTTGTTGGTGATCCTCTAGAAGACCTCTATCTCCTTTGCCCTTAGCAAGTGGAACTCTATCCATAGAAGACACCTGTCTTCCCTGCTCTGGCTGGAGATCTCTGTCCTCAACTCTGTCACTGCAAAGCTGGTCCTCTTATCTGCACCAAACACAGTCCTTCGGTCTGGCACAATTGTCCTCTTCCTCTGTTCTTTTCTGCACTTGGTTGAAAACAACTTTTCACTGTCTACGCAACTACAGCAGCACAGTCTTCTCAAATTACAGCAGCACTATCTTCTCAACTTCTACGCAAACACAGTAGTGCAATCTTCGCAAAATGCAGCAGCACTATCTTCTCAACTTAGCTTCTGCTCCGTTGCACATCCACCACAGCGCAGTCTTCGCACACTCTGCTTTCTTTACACAGTCTATGTAAATACTACAGCACTCGATCGCACAACAACTTATGCACCTATGTGCAGCCACAACAACACCCTCTTCGCATCGTCTGCTTCTCCTCGATCGAACTTCTTCCTACACTCTGCTTCTACGAAAGTCGCACTTCGAACGCACACTTCGATCGATTCGATACGACTGCTCTTTGCGCACAGCAGACTTCACTTGCACAAATTCGACACACACATTCGACACATGAAACTCAAAAATAGTCCTCCTTTTATAGCAATAATTCATGATTAAATTCTTGATCTTAGTCGGTTGTATATCCTTAAAACAATCATCGGTTGCACAACCTTACACTTCGTCGACAAAGGTTAACTCCATCGGCTTCAACCGCCTCTACTGTTCTATAGCTTTTCTAGCATGAAACTCAAACATGTCACGATATCGCTATGCCTTTGTCTGTCGTACACCTTGTATTACTTGCTGTCATGAAATCGTGACACTACTGCCTGTCGTGCACCTTCTTTGGTTTGTTGTCACGAAATCGTGACACTACAGCCTACCGTACACTTTCACTAGCTTGTTGTCATGAAATCGTGACACTACAGTCTACCTTACGCCTTGCTTTAGCCTGTTGTCACAAAATCATGACACTCCCTGACTTTGCTGATGTCATCATGATTCTTGTCATGAAATCATGATGCTTTAGTCTACAAGGCCTTCTTCTCTACTCTTGTCATGAAATCGTGACACATTTGCTTTTGCTGACGTCATCAACAACTCTGTCATGAAATCGTGACACTTCTTGCTTCTTCAACCTTTTCTCGGTTTGCACTAGCGAAAATGGAACATGTCATGAAATCATGATGCTTTTGCTGCCTTAAGCTCTTTTCTGCTCACGAAACTAGAACATGTCACGAAATCATGACGCTTTCGCTACCTTAAGCACTTTTTCCAACTGCTCGTGAAAGCGGAACATGTCATGAAATCATGACGCTTTCCTGCCTTAAGCTCTTTTCTCCACTCTCGCAAACTAGAACATGTCACGAAATCGTCGATGCTTTCTCCTTAAGCACTTTTCACATCTCAAACTAGAACATGTCACGAAATCATGACGCTTTCACCACCTGCAAGCTGCCAACTCAACCTGTCATGAAATCGTGACACTTTCTGCATCCGTACAACTTCATTGAAACTTGTCACAAAATCGTGACACTTCCTGCAACTCAACTCTACCAACTCAACTTGTCGAAATCGACCCCTCAAAACTCAACTTGTCGCGAAATCGTGACAGTTTTGCCTAAACTTTCTCTCTCCTCAAACATGTCACGAAATCATGACAGTTTTGCCTACTTTGTCTCTGCCTTCCAGCATGTCGCGAAATCATGACAGTTTTGCCAGAACTTTCTCTCTCCTAAAACATGTCATGAAATCATGACAGTTTTTCCAGCCGCCTGCAAACTTTTTCTAACTTATCTTTTTCTTGATCTTTTGCAACTGGGCTACTCTGATTTTCTTGGAGACTTATTGACCAGCTGAAACCTTCATCAAAACACATACTTAGACAAAAAATCAAATTGCTCCAAGAACTCCTTGACATCAAAGACAACAACTACCAAGAGCTCCTTTGACATCAATGACAACAACTATACTTGAGCAAAGGCAATGTACTCAAGGTACCCAAAATTGCCAACAATCTCCCCCTTTGTCATTGATGGCAACCCTTAACTAAAAACATATCTCAAGAGCCAAAAACTGAACCAACTGATCCAACAACTGAGAATCTGTATTTGAAGTTTTTGCTCCCCCTGACTTGAAGCTCTTCTCTTCACTTGAAGCACTTCCCCTTACACATATCTCTCCCCCTTACTCAAATCTCTCCCCCTTTGTCATCAATGGCAAAGGGTCACCTTTGGGGTTTGGGACTAAGAATGAGTCTCTTAGCTTAGTCCCTCCCCCACCTTCTATTAAGGTGATTTAAAACAGGGTTGGGAGTGAAACTCCCATTAGACACTCATCATCATTAATGTCTACTATTTCTTTGTCGGGCCTTCTCTTGAATTCTTTTTCCACATTGTTGTTCTTGTTACTGTTTTGATCCTCGGACCTGTTCATACTACTGTTCCTGTTCCTTTCATCATTCCTATTTTTCTCCATACCTTGATCCTTGAACCTGTTCATATCACTTTTCCTGTTTCTGTTGTCATTCCTATTCTTATCCATGCTTTGATCCTTGGACTTGTTCATACTGCTATTTCTGTTCCTGTATCTCGGAAGATCAGCTCTACACTGTCTAGCTAGGTGACCTTCATTGTTGCACTTATAGCAAGTAACAATATTATTTCTTTCAGGCATGGTTGTTCTTTGAATCCGCTTGTTCTGACTAACCCAGTTCCTGTTATTTGCCTTGCAAAAAATTGCCTTGTGCCCGAATTGTTGACAAGAGTAGCAATACCCTTGAAAGAAATTACGTCTCCTGAAACTGTTATTTACTTTCTTCACTTGAGTCATGCAATGTACAGCCATGTGACCAAATCTGTGACACGCAAAACATGTGCCATGAAATTTTCTTTTATTCGACTTCATGGGTCCCGAAAACTTCTTCTTCTCAATCTGAATATCGTTTTCTATTTTTGCGTATCTATCACTTACGGACTCATGATCTGAAATACTTTCTTCAACAGAACTCTCTTTCTTTTGAAATCTCTTGCTAGATTCCCCAACTTGTTCCTTGTGCGGCTCAACAAAATCGAGACCTGTTTTATCTGTTGGTTTTCTTTGTCCTTTGATGAGAAATTTAACCTTCTTGGAGCTATCCTGAAATCTGTAGAGCTTATCCTTGTACTCTTTATTTTCTTCTTTCAAAGAAGCCATTTCCTGTTCTAACTCACTATACTCCGAATTTTAGAATCCAACTCATTCCTGAGTTCTTGTGACTTAGCCATAGAGACTTCAAGATTTTCTATAAGTTCATCTCTCTCCATACAACATTCATCTAATTTAATCTTGAGTCTCTCATTCTTCTTTCTTTCCTTTTTCAAAACACTAAGAGCATTATTGAGTTCACATTCAAGATCCTCTATTTGATGGCACTTTGAATTATCACGGCCTTTTTCAGATTTCTTATCACTAGAGGTGCTACCTTTTTCAAAAACCATACATGCATCTTCATTGTAGTTTTTTGAAGCATCCTCATACATACTAGCAACCAAATCATTATTTTTGCAATCATCCTCAAGGTGCCCAAAATTTCCACATCTAAAACATTTCATGATAATGAATTTATGTTTCGATTCTTCCTCTTTTTCTGAAATGAACAACATCTCATTTTCATCATCACTAGAAGAACTTTCACTATCATTGCTAGAACACTTACTTGCTTTGTCTAAGTAGAAGCTCTTCTTATTCTTGTGAGAATGCCTCTTTCCATGATTGTTGTACTCATCTTTGCTTTTCTTGTGATTGTTGTACTCATCTTTGCTTTTTGTAATACCTGTACTTTTTAGAATCCTTGCTCTTAACATCCTATATATCTTCATCACTTTCATTTTTGGAAACAGATACGATCAGTAGCATAATGACCAAATTTCCCACAATTGAAACATCTTATATTTTTCTTGCTTTTGTGCTTTCCGGAAAACTTGCCTTTCTTGCTTGTAATATGCCTCTTCCTCACTAGAAGACTCATCACTTTCTTGAATCTGTTTGCCCTTTGATTTCTTGGTAGCTTTGAAAGTTGCCTCTTTCTTTACATCAACTTTCACTTGAGTTCTCAACTCAAATGCTGCAAGAATACTATGGAGCTCATCCTTTTTCAATTTATCTAAATCTTTAGCTTCCTCAATAGCAGAAATCTTTTCACTAAATCTATTAGGAAGGGATCTTAAAATCTTATCACACACATCATTTTCAGCAAGTTCAAGACCTAAGTCTTTCATAGAATTAACAACTTCATCCATCCGGAGCATGTAGTCACTAATATTTTCATCATCATTCATCTTGAGTTGTTCAAACATACCTTTAAAATGTCTCAACTTGGCCTTTCGAACATTTGCATCACCTGTATGAACAACCTGCAATTGTTTCCACATTTCACTAGTTGTCTTGCAGTGAATAACTTTGGTGAGATCTGCCTTTTGTAAACCCTTCAAGATTGCATTCATGGCTTTTGAGTTGTTGTGATGTAGAAGCCTGTCTTCTTTAGTGTAAGGACCATTTGCAGGAATGGTGTACCCATCTTCAATAACTTCCCATACCTCATTACCAAGTGCCATTAGATAGACTTTCATTCTTGCACTCCACAGGCCAAAATCTGATCCGTCAAGAATAGGTGTTGCATTGCCACTCGAGTAGTCCATTGTGTTCTTTGCAAACTTTTCCTTCAAGTTGTTAAACTTTTTGAAGGCACTGGCTCTGATACCAATTGAAGAACACAAGCTTATACTGAGAGGGGGGTGAACAGTATAAGACCACTTTTAACTTTATCTATCAATACAACTTTCAAACCATTAACATGCAGAATAAGATAGCAATAATAACAGTAGTAAAACAATGCACAAAATGCAATCCACAAAGAGACACAACAATTTACGTGGTTCACCCAAGGTGGGCTACTCCACGGATAAAACTTTTCTTCTAAAAGTTGTATCAAAGTCCTCTGGGAATCCTTCCCGATTACAATGTTTATGAGCCTCGGCTCAAAGGAGACACCTTCCCCTAATTCTGCTTTGCTGGTGATCCTCTAGAAGACCTCTATCTCCTTTGCCCTTAGCAAGTGGAACTCTATCCATAGAAGACACCTGTCTTCCCTGCTCTGGCTGGAGATCTCTGTCCTCAACTCTGTCACTGCAAAGCTGGTCCTCTTATCTGCACCAAACACAGTCCTTCGATCTGGCACAATTGTCCTCTTCCTCTGTTCTTTTCTGCACTTGGTTGAAAACAACTTTTCACTGTCTGCGCAACTACAGCAGCATAGTCTTCTCAAATTACAGCAGCACTATCTTCTCAACTTCTGTGCAAACACAGTAGTGCAATCTTCGCAAAATGCAGCAGCACTATCTTCTCAACTTAGCTTCTGCTCCGTTGCACATCCACCATAGCGTAGTCTTCGCACACTCTGCTTTCTTTACACAGTCTGTGTAAATACTGCAGCACTCGATCGCACAACAACTTATGCGCCTATGTGCAGCCACAACAACACCCTCTTCACACAGTCTGCTTCTCCTCGATCGAACTTCTTCCTACACTCTGCTTCTACGAAAGTCGCACTTCGAACGCACACTTCGATCGATTCGATACGACTGCTCTTTGCGCATAGCAGACTTCACTTGCGCAAACTCGACACACACATTCGACACATGAAACTCAAAAATAGTCCTCCTTTTATAGCAATAATTCATGATTAAATTCTTGATCTTAGTCGGCTGTATATCCTTAAAACAATCATCGGCTGCACAACCTTACACTTCGTCGACAAAGGTTAACTCCGTCGGCTTCAACCGCCTCTACTGTTCTATAGCTTTTCTAGCATGAAACTCAAACATGTCACGATATCGCTATGCCTTTGTCTACCATACACCTTGTATTACTTGCTGTCATAAAATCATGACACTACTACCTGTCGTGCGCCTTCTTTGGTTTGTTGTCACGAAATCGTGACACTACAGCCTGTCGTACACTTTCACTAGCTTGTTGTCACGAAATCGTGACACTGCAGTCTGCCTTACGCCTTGCTTTAGCCTATTGTCATGAAATCGTGACACTCCTTGACTTTGCTGATGTCATCATGATTCTTGTCACGAAATCATGACGCTTTAGTCTGCAAGGCCTTCTTCTCTGCTCTTGTCATGAAATCGTGACACATTTGCTTTTGCTGACGTCATCAACAACTCTGTCACGAAATCATGACACTTCTTGCTTCTTCAACCTTTTCTCGGTTTGCACTAGCAAAAATGGAACATGTCACGAAATCATGACGCTTTTTTTGCCTTAAGCTCTTTTCCACTGCTCGTAAACTGGAACATGTCACGAAATCGTGACGCTTTCTTGCCTTAAGCACTTTTCTCCAACTGCTCTGAAATCTGGAACATGTCACGAAATCATGACGCTTTCGCTCCTTAAGCTCTTTTACCAATGCTCTGAAACTAGAACATGTCACGAAATCGTGACGCTTTCTGCCTTAAGCACTTTTCGAAACTAGAACATGTCACGAAATCGCGACGCTTTCACCACCCAACTGCCAACTCAACTTGTCATGAAATCGTGACACTTTCTGCATCCGTACAACTTCATTGAAACTTGTCACGAAATCGTGACACTTCCTGCAACTCAACTCTCCAACTCAACTTGTCCCAAATCGTACACACTTCAAACTCAACTCGCCAACTCAACTTGTCGCGAAATCATGACAGTTTTGCCTAAACTTTCTCTCTCCTCAAACATGTCGCGAAATCATGACAGTTTTGCCAGCTTTGTCTCTGCCTTCCAGCATGTCGCGAAATCGTGACAGTTTTGCTAGAACTTTCTCTCTCCTAAAACATGTCGCGAAATCGCGACAGTTTTTCCAGCCGCTTGCAAACTTTTTCTAACTTATCTTTTTCTTGATCTTTTGCAACTGGGCTACTCTGATTTTCTTGGAGACTTACTGACCAGCTGAAACCTTCATCAAAACACATACTTAGACATAAAAACAAATTGCTCCAAGAACTCCTTGACATCAAAGACAACAACTACCAAGAGCTCCTTTGACATCAATGACAACAACTATACTTGAGCAAAGGCAATGTACTCAAGGTACCCAAAATTGCCAAAAAAATGCAACTATGATAGTTAAGTTAGTAGCTCTCCTCCTTTCATATCTATATGGTGTAGAAGCCTATAGTAGTACTGGAGCTACCCGATCACTGTTGGAGCTTGCCAAAGCTTTGTAAATTTAAGCCTTCCCTCGATTGGAAGCAATGATTCTAATATGCATGCCATTTGGTAGGATTAGGCATCTTATGCTGATAAGATAAATGATCATCATTCAACCTATGACATAATTTTATGAGGTATATTTTTTCTCAGTGTTGTTCGTTCTCACAATGCATCCCAAAAGAGGCATCTGTAGACACCTAAAATACATCATGTCTAGGTGACTACTCATATGAGACATGCAAATAGACCATATGAATAATCTTGGATAGCTCTAAGGTGAAGTAGTGGTTATAACCACTCAATTTTGGTAGAGTTGGCTAACTCAACCTTAGCTACAATTGAGACCCATGACTAACAGAGCTATCTATGCTTCAGAGCCACGACTAGCATCAAAACTATTTTGAATCCTCGGCCAAGAAAAATTTGGTTACAACGGCCTGGGCAATAGATATTTAAAAAATTTTGGGTGGGAAAGTGTTGAGAAGGTTCCCTCCAACTAATACAACTATAGATTTCTTGTTCTTGGCTTCTCCATGAATCTAGAGAAAGACCTTCAATGTGCTATAAGACCCCTCTCCAAATTGGGGAGAAGTCTAGAGAAGTTTGCAATTGAGAGTAGTGAAGCCCTACCAAATTGGAAAGCAACTGGAGAAAGTTTTCATTGAAACACAGTGAAGCCCTATCAAATTGGTGACTCAATTACCACCTTTTGGAGAAAGCTAACTTGCCAATCATGAATGCATTTGAAGCCATGTCGATCCTAGGAGGCTAGGAGATCAAGAACTCACAATTGAGCCTCTTCCACTATGAATCCAATGAATTCAATCACCAAATCCATCAGAGGACATCAAGGTGACCCTTGACCATCAATTCAACAATAAGAATTGGATATCCAAGCCCATATTTGGAGAGCAAAAATGTTTTCACCTCAGTTGTGGCTAATAGTTCTAGTTGTGCCTCAAACCCACGATGAGGGTTTGATCTTTGTTTTTCCCTATTTTAGCTATATATTTATAGTTTTATGCTTTCATATTGATATATTAACCATATATTAGATGCATTTGTATAGTTATATCTAGATATTTAGGGTAGATCCCCTTTATTTATTGGCATTTAACAATCCTAGACTAGTTTGTGTTCATTTCATGCAATTCAAATTTCTAATGGCTAATTAGGATGTTTCTTAGCTAGATTCATGTTTATTTATATGATTTACTATAATTTAATGATTTCTTACATAAATTTAATAGATTACATGTTTCATTTGCTTTCTTTAGAATTCTTTATGCAATATTCCTCCAAAAGCCTCATCAAGAGAGGCCACCTATGATTTTAATTGTTTTGTGTTGTTTCTTGAATTCAAGGTTTACAAGATCAATCTATTTGCAAGGAATTCAAGGCAACATATACCTCTAATAATTGAGAATAAGTTCACCATTGATATTGAGCAGTTTGTATCCTATTGGAAAGTCAATGGATTACACCACCCCCTTGTTTAGAGGGTTTTCAAAACTATATTTATTGTATCAACATTGAGTATCCCTAAGAGGGACATATATGTAATAGAATTCAACAAATTTTAATAAAAGGAAACCCCATTTATTTTTGAATTCATTATTTTCAATTTTGCATGCTTTAATGTTTGATAGTAATTGATGCATTAGTTAGGTGTATGCTTTCTACATGGGTACATAATTTTAATCCAAATATAGTGCTTAATGAAACTTGATAATGAACCTTAATTTAAAGTTAAACTAATGAACCTAATTGTGCCCAATTTTCTTACATTTAATGGAATTTTTAAGTTTTGTAGATCTTGATATTTTGATTCACCAAGTTATTGCCTAGAATGGTGGTTGCTTGTAGTTGTGAACCCTTCTAATTTCTTGCCTTGAAACTGTAGTAGATGGCTTTAACTTCTCCTTCAGGATGTGGCTTGGAACTTAAATGTTTTGTAGCTATAATGCTATCTTGATTCTTGCCTTCTAGAAAACACTTTATCTACTAAAATGTTGTCCTTCAAGAACCCTTTTAGTATTTTGTTGTGAATCCTACAAATTCCTATCTCCAAAATGTGCCTTCTTAGCTATAAAAGGAAATATCTAAATCTTCTTGGATTTGGTAGGTTTCTTCTGTTTAAGTTCTCATTCAACATCCTTATTGAATTCTAACTTCAAATAAGGCTTTCTTCTCAATAATATGAAATTCTTGAGGTCTTCAATATTCTCCTTCTATTTTTTTCACTCCTTTCTAAATTCTTCTCCTTTTGGGCTTGTTGTTGGATGGCGATAATTGTCCCAAAATTTTCACTATTAGGAGCTTCTACTTGGTAGTGAATTTATTGAATGAGATCTTCTAATTAATCCTTCGATGATGCTTCAACAAGCTCTACAAAAAGTCTCTCCAATCATTTTTGTTTCTCCTTGAGACCTCTCCAAGGTCTTCAATCTTGCATCTTCTATGGTCTTATCAATGAGACATTTTCTTCAACCTTCTATTGTATAAGTTTTGGCAATGATATATTTTTCATGGATATCTAAAATTTTCTACTTCTAAAATCAAGAACAAGACCTTTCTTGTCCTTCTTCATTCTTCCAATATTGGAAGTTCTTCAATTAGACCTTATGTGGGTATTCTTTAGCTTCTTATACAAGAAGTATCTAAAAATCAAATGATATCTCCAATTTCCTATGTCACAAACTCTTCTCTGGAGTCTTATTTTGGTTTAGGGACTCTTCTCTAGAGTCTTTCTATGCATCAAGGCTTATATGACATTTTCTTTAGGATCAAGTCTTCTAGGGTATTCTCTTCTATAACTTGCAGGTCTGCAATAGGACTTCTTCTAGGTTCCTAAAATCTTATTTTCACTTTAGGTTTTGGGTTGATTTTAAGAAGATACTCTTCCTAGCTCTCTTGTAGGAAGCTTCCCAACTTCCCTAAATCTCCTTTTCCTATAAAAAAGTATTAGATCAAAAATTCTAAATTTATCAATGACAAATATTCACTTATTGGTTTGTCAATCTAGTGGAATGAATGTTGACTCCTAGTCTTCATGAGTTTTTTATAACTCTATGGAAATATTCTAGCCAAATGCATCTCAAAAAATTTAGAACTAAGATTTGCTTCTCTATCTCTCTTGTGATAGAATTTGCATGTAACGGTGCACAATGGTAGATCCAATTTGCAAATATGCAATAGAGTTTAGTCTTATAATAGAAATAGTGATCCCTTGTGGCTCTCCCTAATCCTATTGACCTACCATGGATATAATACCACTATTATCTTTTGATAATGTATGCTATGGGAGAATGCAATCACAATATGCAAGATATGCAAAAATGTAAGATAATGGAATTCTACAATATAATTGAAATATACTATTAATGGAAAGTGAAAAAAATGTTACAATATAGTATGGAGGAATGGATACTCCAAAACTAATGCTAAAGAACTACATTGTACTCCATCACCAATCTATATGGTGATATACCCACTATACCTACTACTACCTACAACGATATATAATCACTTACTATGAGGTCCTTTATATAGGAATATGGATTCCGTGGCTAACACTCTACCTAGTTGTACAAGGGGACACCATGCACATTTACAAATTACACATAGACACTTGTGCATTTATTACATTACTTGAAGTAACTAGCTAACTACCCCCTAAGGTAATCTTCTACTCTAGCTATGTACCAAAGGTGGTACATTTACATGACCTAAATGAAGTAATATACTCTAACATAAAAGAATCTATCCTTCCCACTCATATTGAAATACCTACCTTGAGATTGACTTGCCAAGATTATGCATCAGATCAAAACTTGGTAGAAGCAAGGCTAATGCAATTATTACATTTGGAAGAATAGAGGACTAAAGCATATGAGGATTTCCAGAAACACTTCATAGATACCAAGGGATGGTTTGATAAAAATGCTAGATTTAGGAAATTTAAGATAGGTGACTTAGTCCTAAGATGGAATGAAGACAAATCCAAACTAGGCAACCATAAAAAAATTGACTCATTTTGGAAGGATCCCTTCACTATCATTGTAACAAAGCAACATAATGCCTTCCAATTGCAAGATCAAGAAGGGAGATTCCAACCGATTCTGGTCAATGGATACCATCTCAAGCATTATTTTAAGTAAAATTCTTCCCTTGTATCATATGTATCATATTTTGTAAATAAATAAATAAATAAATATATATATATATATATATATATATATATATATATATATATATATATATATATATATAGAGAGAGAGAGAGAGAGAGAGAGAGAAGAAAGTAGCAACTATGAGCTAGCTCTAGACTACGGTCAACATGGAAAAAATCATGAATTTTGAATTTAAATGAGAAGTGCACATCAATGATCTATCTCAAAATCATGCCACCTTCTACTTGTAATAGCCAAAGTGTGATCATGAGAGCTCATCGACATATTTCCAGCTGGAGATCTACATGTGAAGTGGAATTGTCTACAAATATTTTTTAGTTACCGCATTAATGATGCATGCTTGTAGAAGGCTATGTGGTTTAGAGTAAGGGAAAAAAATCATTTGCATTGATAATTTATCATTCAAAAAGAGTAGATCATAGAAGAGCTAGCATATTTTCATAAAAAATCAAGAAAAATATTCCCACAATTGAGATCCTCTTGAAATAACAATGGTCATGCCATCTTCAGCAAACAAGACATCTTAAGGAGATGAGGGAAATCCAAAATACCACTTCCAAGACATAGCAATTAGAGTTACAAATACAATCATGATGTGGAAAAGGAAAGAGCAATTGAGGATAGATGTGGAATTAAGAGTAGCTAAATTCCTATCGACTTCAAATCTAGCTTCTATATTTATTAGTTCTCTCCTCACTTTTTACATTTGTGATTTTGTGAATCCTTGTTCTAAGTTAGTGTATGTAATAGCTAAAACATATGACCCTAGCCAAAGAATAGTGCAAGATGTTAAAGTAAGAACCCTAATGCGTTTGAATCTTGTGATTT
This sequence comes from Wollemia nobilis, assembly GCA_028583015.1. NCBI lineage: Eukaryota > Viridiplantae > Streptophyta > Pinopsida > Araucariales > Araucariaceae > Wollemia > Wollemia nobilis. The sequence goes on from JAQPPZ010014295.1 coordinate 2,495,447, forward strand.
TTAATAATACCTTTGCTATGGGCATACAACTAGGGGGTAAGCTAAAACTCTTTACTCATAAGAAATTATCTAAGTACTACTCCTTAAAAGCTCATTCATATGGGAAAAGTCATTTTTAAATTAGCTAGCCAAACAACTCATGTAAATAGTGGTAAACAAAAACTTATCAAAAATCCCCATTCTGCTTAAATAATTTCTACACCCTAAGCTTTATGTAATGTTGGAAATAATAGTAGGATTATCAATATATAATAAGGTCTATTATTGGTGAATAGCTAATACATATTGCATTTCCAACCCAAAAAATAATGATCCAACCTTGATGAGCAACAATCCTATATTCTTTAATTAGCCCACATATCTATGCAACATGGTTCATGAGCAGTTGAGGAAAGTGAGACAGGGTGCAAATAAAGTATCCTTCAAATTTTATTCCCATTTGGCTTGGCTTTTCTTCTATTTTTTCCATCTTGAAATGCCTTGGATAGCAATTACCCCTAAGAGCCAAGATGAAATTCCTATCCTAATTTATACATGGACCAGTGAATTGACTAAAATTGAGTCCTATTATAATTTTAATAGAGAATTCTTAGGGCCAACCCTTGAAATCATCTATGGAGAAATACTTAGATTATCTCTCTTGGCAAGAATGAAATTACAAACCAAAGAAGTAGAAGAAGGTGACTCGTATATTATCACTGAAGCTATAGTTATTAGATTATATGGCTTTATAGGAAAACCATTTTTGCTGCCACACTTTGTTATAGATCAATTGTTTACCATAGAATACTATATATAAATAGATTTTATCAACTATGTTTATGGCATAAGGTGGCAATAAAGGCACCTTCACTTATCCCTTCAATAAGTAGTATATTACCATAAATAAGAAAGGGCAACATGAGAGCATCACCACAATCATAAATATAATGGGTTTGAAAGAGCTAGGTCTGAGGTGTAGACCAATTGTTTCATCCAAACCCCATAAGGGGGACGGAGGTCCAAGGTTCAAATCCTGTGGCCCTCGGCGGAGTGATTTCTTCCTCCTTTTCCGGGGGGTTGACGGGAGAGAGGAAAAGGATGGGGGGGGGGGGGGGGGGGGGGGGGGGGGGGGGTGAGGGTGGGGCGGGGGGGGGGTGGGGGGTGGAGGGGGGGAATAGAATACTGGCGGCCATAAAGTCAAGACCGCCCTGCATTTGTGGGCGGCTACCGATTCCACCATGTAAATTAAAAAAAAAAATATCTCCTTCAAAAATGGAGGTATGATCCTGAAAATAAGTTTCATAACAAATTGAATTAGATCAATGTAGGTAAACCCCTTAACTTTGAAATAACTCTCAGATCCAACATTGAGAACTTTACGAACAACAAGGAAGGTTTAGAGTTGGAGTGGAATATCAATCATATGGAAGCTTTGTCCCCTTGGAGATATTTTTATGAATAGGTAGCAAAATATGAGCCTAAAAATAATGAGCAACATATCCTTAAAGAACCAAAGATTAAATCCCTACAAAAGAAAAAAATAGCATGAAGCCAAAATATTGAAATTGTGGAGAATGAGAGTTGAAAAAAACACCACTAAATCTAAGTATGACACTAATTTTGATAGGTAATTCTCTAAAAAATATGAGGAGTCTTATAATTCTTGGAAGTCTAACAATGGTAAGATTTTGATATTGAGTTTATGGAGTACAAATGCTAAAGGTGAATCATAAAAAAGAGAAGTAGAAAAGGGAGAAATCATAAAAAAGGAAAATAATTTCAAACTAATCCCTCTTCTTCACCTTCCCAAGCCCAAAAATAGAGTGCTATAGTAGAAACGTATCCTACCAAGGGTAAAATGGCATAACCTACATTTTAGCCAATGCTAGAGTAGCTCCAAACATATACTATAGGATAAAAAATGAAGCAAAATTTAGGCGACACTAGAAAATGACTTAGGATCCATTAAGGTAATTCAAGTTCATAAGAGGCTAGATCATCTATCCCTAGGAGCAGATGCTATTGAAAAATAAAAATCCAAATTTAAGGTAACACATGAGCCTATTATTAAAACAATCAAGTTTACAAGCTATGTTTCTCCCAAACAGTCAACACCACTAGCACAAGTAGTAGAACCACATCAATATGAATACTTGGACACAACTACAATGGATAGTTCTTATCCCACTATTGTATTCAAAAGGAAAACTAAATATATAGTAGGAGAAAATTCTAAGGAGATAAGTAAGAAGAGGAAGTTGGAACATACATCATGAACAATTGAATAGGCATAGGCTCTTCAGGCAGAGCAAATAGATCCAAATCTAGCAGTGCAACAGTCCCCATTAAATGAATTAGGTAAATTTTCTATCCCTTATCCTCCTACTCTTTCTCCTCCAAGATATCTAAGCATATCCCCTTACCCTTCTCACAAGAAAATGGAAATAATCCCTTCCCATTAAGCTAATACATCCCCTCCACAAGTTTCCACACCACTTCCATCAAAGTCTTCTTCTCCTCCACCTATTTATATGAAGGTATAAGTTACATCATATCCAATTTAAACATTTCATCATCCATCATCATAAACTTTAATTACTTCAATGGGATAACAATTATCATCATATCCTCCACCATATTCCATAGTAGTAGCCATAATACCAACTCCCACAACTTCATATTCCACTAGTATAACCATCTCGCATACTCCAATTCCACTTGTATCAAATTTAATCACCACCTCCACTTCCCCTACTAACCCCACTATTGTCACATATCAAAATTTTAGAAACATGTCACTTAGTGCACAAGAATGGTGGAATGATAAATTTGTAAAATTTTGAAAAAGATACTTGTAGAAGGTAAACCTCAATGGTGGATCCAGTTTCTCATAAGAGAACACGACTGACTATCACTTTTTTGGTGAATAAGCCTAAAAATGATATGACCTTAGATGATTTTAAGCTAGAATAATAGACAAAGGATATTACATAGTTACACATGGAGGATGAAATTGTAGATGATAAATCCCACATGGATATTGTCTACCTTCAAGGTAACATTTACAAGGAGACATGTGAAAAGTTGGAAGTGAAGGTGGAAGAATTGGAAGCTTAACTCAAGAAGTAGAAGAATACTGAGAAATATTTGAAGAATGACGTTAAAAAATGGTAAGATAAGTTTCAAGAAATGACCAAGCATAAGCAAGAAGCTGAAGCTTCTCAAGCCAAAAATAAGACTCTTTTTGAATAGAATAGTCAACTACAACAACAACTGTATCTGGAAAAAACTAAAGCTTTAGGGTTTTCAAAAGATAAGGTGAAGCAAAAAAGGATGAAAATTTGTAATAAATCCAACAAAAAGTTTAGAATCTCAACCTATCCTCACCTTCTTGGATTATCTAAGTGATGCAATTGTAAAATATAAAAATATCATTGATGCTACCCAAGGAGGGGTTCAACCTAAGTTATTAACAAAATAAAGAATCTACAAACTAGATAAAGTGAGATTTAGAGCTAGAGAAAAATTTATCCCTAAAAAAAAATGGTGTTCTGCTAGAATGATTGCCAAAGATATCCTAAGGAAGAATAAAATGATATTAAAAGGATGACAACTTGTTGACAGATTGCAGTCCAAGGAGAACATGGTCATCCAAGTTGTTACTAAAATCATGAGTTATGGTTTTACATGACTTTAGGGTGAAGACTATCAATACAAAGGAGGAGAGGAACTAAAAGCAAGCTTTACCTCAATCTTGGAAGATGAATCTAATATTGAAGTATGGATTAAACCTATCCAACAAGATCAGGTGGTTCAACTAATTAAATATTTGATAAGAGTTAAGGATGTGGTAACTAGGATTGTAGATAATGTTCCTAAATTTTCATATGAAAAGGTTACTAAACTACAATATATCCAACAAAAAATATTGGTAATACCAGATACTCCTCAAGAAGATTGGAATAATTCTTGCAAAACTCTAGAAGACATTGTCCATTATTTGAGTGATTAATATGGAAGTGACAAAGAAGATTAGGGGGATGAAAAGGATCAAGAAGATTAGCTAGAAGAGGAAGAAGAAGACATTGAATAAGAATAGGTACAATATGAATAAGGAGAAAAAAATGAAGCTAAATAGGAGGTTCAAGCTAAACAATAGGTTCAAGCCAAAGAAAAAGTGCAAGAAGAAGAATATGTTGAATAACAGGTACAAGATGAAGAAGGAGAAAAAACTAAAGCTAAAAAGGAGGTTCAAGTTGAACAAGAGGTTTAGTCCAAAGAAGTGTAAGATGAATAAGAAGAGCAAAAGTAGGATGATCATCCTTAATAAGAGCATGTAATGCCAGAGAAATAAAAGGTATGAATGAACATTGTTTTACCATTACTCTAACTCTGCTAGGCCCATGTAACAACAAAATATGTATGATCATTTAAAATCATGATGAAAGCATGAATTATCCTTTTAAACATCCAAAAGTTGAATGCTTTGTAGAACAAAGGAGTTTTTGGACTCTTGTTTTACTTCCATATGAACTATTACCCTTTTGGAAACATTCAAAAAGGGTGATAGTCATAAGGAGGTAACATTAGAGACAATTTGGAAGTAGTCCATTTTTATTTCTTATGCCTATCTTATTCCCCTCATTCACCCACTCCATTTTCATTTCTTCCATTTTACCCATCTCAATTTTATATTTCCTTCTATTCACCCTCCCCTTTCACCCATGTTATTCCATTTTAATTTTTTATACATTTATTTACTAATTTTTGTAACTTTATGAGCAAAGTCTCCCAGGAGGCACCAATAATGTAGGCCAAAAAGGATACATCCCAACAGAGATAGCCAGACATTTTTATCAAAATTATGATTTTCTCAAAATTGTAGTTAGTTTGTTCATGAGGAGGCTCATGCATAAAAGAAGATCATGACTGTAAGGAAAAAATCTTAAAACCATGGCCTAAAAATACAAGGAAGCACTTTACCAAGAAGAATTGTGGTTGAGTAATTGGTCTCAAAACCATGATTTTTTGCAAATCCACAATCAATTTTCATAAATTGCAATAAATTCTATTTTTTCATGTGGCCATGGTATTTTCTTTGTAATAAACATGACGAATGGACAAGTTTCAGAGACCGTGAGCGCCACACTTTAATTTTGCTCAAATTCATGAATTTTCTTGAATCTAGGGTCAATTTGGTCAACTTTGGCCAAATCCCATTTTTTTGCATGGTTGCATGACTTCCTTTATAAGTAGCATGATGGATGGAATTATCTTGAATGATGCATTTTACACCCTAATTTGACTTGAATCCATGAATTTTTGTGAATTTGAAGTCAATTTGGTCAACTTTGGCCAAATTCCATTTTACAACATGGTCTTAGGCTTTCCTTTGTATACGACATGACCAAGAGAAAAGGGAGATAAGATGCTCAAAAATTCTAAATTTCCCAAAGACCATAGGCAAAATAGTTATCATCGACCAAAGTTCATTTTATCGTACGATCACATGATTTCCTTTGTAAGTTACGTGGTGAAAAGAAAAGCTTTATATGAAGTATAGGACCCACAACTGTGAGCAATCTTTGTACTGTGGTCAAAATGGTCAAACTAATATTATCAGTGAGATTTAGTGTGGCCTAGAGCCTTCTCAAGATTGTGACCAACATTTCAACTTTGAAGAGGTGATGCATGACCATGATCCAACCTGCCCAAAAGAAAATAAAGTCTCAAAACCATCGATTTCCTCAATGACATAGTCAGATTGGTCAAGTAGCTCAAAATTTGAAACTCAAGCATGGTCTCAAGGAAATATGAGCAAATGGATGCAAGTTTTCATGGTCATGGGTAGAATCAAGAAAAGTATGAAAAGTAAAATCCAAGGTGTAGTTATGAGCTAAGAAATATGCCAATTGAGGTCTACTTGATCATGGCCATCCACACTTAGATCAACGGTGGACATTGAATATTCTCAAAAATATAAATTTTAATGGGATTCTCATGCAAACACATGATAGGGTTAACAACAACTACAAAACCAAAGGCCAAGGAAGTTAAATCACTTGAAAATAAAACATTTTGATCCAGAATCATCTAGAGGAGATTGGTCAACAAGATTCTATTGTAAATATATGGTGATGAAGATGTTGCAAGAACATGGGATGATGAAGACCATTTCTTTTCCTAGTTGAGTGCAACTATTTTAAGAAAAATAGCTAGAGGTCATCGAGATAAAAACAACTTGTAGAGAAACAAATGCACTCTCATAACATCCTTGTAATGCTCATAGTAAAAAACAATGTAAAATTCATAAATAGAGATTAAACCCCCACTTTTAAAGGTCGGCTCTAAAGTGTTTAATTGCACTACTGTTGTACTTATACCACAAATTAATAGAACAAGAATTACTTGGAATGTTTTCCTTAGACTTGCATCTTATTTATCTTCTAATAATAAACATATGAAATCATTTCTACTATTGTTTCAGTGGTTAGTTTATTCTGATAATTAGATTTCTAACTTAGAGTAATTTATAATGATTCATATCAAAATGTATGCTTAGAAGAATTTATTTCTATTAATATGAGTGTTAATTTAATTATGCTAATTTGGATTATTAATACCCTAGATTTTTGGAATGATTCTTGAAGTATGCAACTATCTTGTTTTAATCTTGAAGATGGCTAGTTGTGAATGTTGTTAGTTTCAAGTATTTTTCTTGAAGTTGATCTATCAGAGGGTCTGCAGAAGCCTATTTTGTTAGCTCCATACATCCACTTTATATTTCACATTCCTCAACCATTTAGCTCATCCTTATCCCTAATATTTTATCATTTCATTTAAGCTTAGAAGAGTTAACATTCATTAAGATGACAAGGAACCAACCTACTCTAGAGGTTGATTCAAAGTAGTTTGATTCATCAAATAAAATAAACACAAATGCTTAAAGCAATAAAACCAAATTTATTTTAATCTTGTGTTTTTGGTATTACAAATATAGTCCTATTGAGAGAATATTTATTAATTATACAATTATTATAATGAGGGTATGATTCACCTCTATTAAAAAAATAATTCTCCAGGTGCAATGTTAATATCTCTATGCCAACATAGTATTGGGAGAGTAGTTTTTTTGGACCATTGTACAAGAGTCCAATTTGATGTCTTTCACTGTCCTTGAGTCCTGTTACCTGTATTCAAGAAAAACGAAAGTGTATCAATAGTATATGAGGCACCCACCGAGGTTCAACATGTATTAAACCTAAAAATATAAAAGTAAAATAGAAAGCAGATGCATGCATGTGATATCTAAAATCTAAACTAATATAGAAATATGAAATATAGAGATCTAAGTTAACTTGTAAATAAAATTAAAAAATAATCACCTAACTGTGACTGTCTTGGGTCAAGATGGTTTTTTTCTGTAGACTATCTTAGGGTGAGATGGTCACTGTCGTGCACCTACACCTCGATGTAACTAGGTCTAGATAGCATTTTGGGTAGCACGAGATGTCATTTTAGGTGGATCTTTGAGAGTGTGAGAATGAGTAAAAGGTGTGGGTGATAACCCAAGAAATATGAGTGATCATTTGAGGGAGAGGAAGGTAACTTCAAATCCAAGGTGATAATCCAGTATCATAAGTTTGGCAATGGAAGAACCTAGAATATTTTTGGTAGCACTTCATTGCATGAATTTGAAAGTCTAGGATCCTAAAATAATGGAGAGGCACCATTTTACATGATCTTGGGAAAAAAATCATGGAATGGTAAGTGTTAATCAGGTGCAACCTGATTGGCTACCACCAAATGATTGCATGTAGTAGGTGAAACGACCATATGTAGGGCATCTAGAGCCGATGCAATATTAGGAACCACACTAATAGGTTGTTTCGCTACTAGTTAATTTTTAATTTTTAATTTTATTTTTGGTCTTGCATGTCTATTAAAGAAAAACACTAGATTAAACCTAAGGCTACCCAATATGGATTGTGTGAGTTAGAAAGGATATCTTTTGGGAGCATCCTCATGATGATGTATTTAAGGTGTCTATAGATACCATTTTTTGGGATGCTTTTTGCAAAAGCACAATGTAGAGCAAAACTAAATGATCTAAAATGGTTGGAATTATGATGGATGATGTTAATTAATGAAAAATCAATGTGAGATTTCTCGAGCATGGGAAGGCTGCACATCATTGAATCATTTCTTTCAAAACATTGATGGATCTTGGTAACATTTCAGTTGTGGGTAGACATTATTAGTCTACAAGCTTCAAGCTTTAGGTATACCAAGTGTTTGTTTGATTAAGATTTTTACTTTTGCCCCAACAATCACCTCAAAGTGAGCAATTTTCTCTCCTCTCCAATATTAAGAGCATCCGGTAAAGCCCCCTTCCCACACGTGGCACAAAACCTTTAGGGGAGGGGTATGCCCTGCATACATCCAACTTCAATATATAGTCCAACATGCGGTAATCTTACGCATGCTAGACTCTCTTGATCTGATTTCTCCAGCTCGAGGGAGAGGTGCCCTAGCAGTTACCGAGGATTATCGATTGGAGATGGATGGGGGAAGATGCGGGGACCGGTCCCGCTCAGTCGGGAGTAGATTGTTTATTTGCTTACCGCAAAGGCCTATGTTGCCTTCCTATAAAAACAGAAGCGGAGCATTCTAGTATCCTTTTGTTACTGGTTGAGATAGTTCTATGCCGGGCTCCGTCATATAATATCGTTTTTGTATGACGGCAAATCGGTTATACTGGTAGGACTTAGGGACTTGGAGCGATAAGATGTTTTGCGAGTGCGGATTTGGGTGATAGGGATTTCGGGTGAAAAGGAAAGAGTTATGTCTGGCCGATAGCTTTCTGGCGAATAGCCGATGGAAGCTTTATGGCGGATAGCGGATGGAAGCTGGCCTATCGAAGAGAGAAATCTAGGCATGTCTTGGAATATCTCTTTATGGTAAAAAAAGGGCATTCCCTCTATTTTGAGAGAACGCTCTTTCCCTTGACCCTAGCGGGTGCCCAACCTTAATTTGGCTTCTTACCCCATTGCTTGAAGTGGAATGTAGTCCATTATTGAAGAAAGGTTCGCCCAACCCGAATAGAAGAAAAACACATCTAGAAATCCCATTCTTGCTTAGTTCACCCCAACTCTGCTCTTGCTAGAAACTAGCCCCAGGTGTAGTAGAAAGCAATTGGAAGTATTTAAATCAAGTTTTCATTATCTCCCATTTCTCGATTTTTAGGCCCAATAAGTTTTAATTAATGACTAGCCAGCATTAATGATTGAAATAGCCCTTCCAAATAATAAGTTTTTTGAAGAGGCCTCAAGATTGGAATTGAATAGTTGGAAAGATTTCATTCTTTAACCGACCTACTCGATTTATTTAGATGGAAAGGAAGCCCCTACCCTTCTTGCCAATCCTATAAAACCAGGACAAGGTGGCAATAGGAAAATTTAATAGATTAAATAATCCTTTATTTAATATCTCGCAGAGCTATTACATTATTCGCCAACTATAGGAAATACATCTAATTTATATGAAGGGAGAGGAGGTTAGAGGAGAAGCGGGAAGGGAGGAAGTCGGAGGAGAAGATGAAGGGAGGTTGGAGGAATAAGAGGGAAGGGAGGTGGAGTGATAAGGGAGAAGAGGGAATATAGGAGAGAATGGAGGGATAAGGAGGATAGAAGAGAAATTCAACTAAACTATCATGCCGACTTAAAGAATTTAGCCGACAACTCTAACCTAGCCTAGCCACTAAATAACCACTTAATAAATTAAGTGTTCACACTTGCTACATTCTCCCCCTTAAAGGTGAGAGGATTGACAAGACAGTCTCTCAGCTTTACAAATTGAGCTTTAGCCAGCGCCTTGGTGAAGATGTCCGCAACATTCTCCAAAGTGTGGCAATAGTGAAGCTCAACAGTTTTAGTTTCCACCATATCTCTGATGAAGTGGTACTTCATATCAAAATGCTTTGATCTACTATGGTGGACAGGATTGTATGCCAACTGAATGGCACTAATGTTGTCATAGAATATCCTTGTTGGACCACTTTTCTGCTCTCCAATTTCTTCTAATACCTTTCGTAGCCATAGAGCTTGAGTACTAGCATGAGTGACCGCTATATACTCAGCTTCTATTGAAGATAGTGCTACTACTATCTGCTTCTTGGAACTCCAAGTTATTAGTCCCGATCCCAGACTAAAACAGTTCCCTGAGGTTGATTTTCTGTCATCAATGTTGCTACCCCAATCACTATCACTGAAGCCTACAAGCTTGATAGTGTTACATTTATGGTAATGGATTCCAAAATCCCATGTACCCTTTACATATCTGAGAATTCTCTTAGCTGCCTGCAAATGCAACTCAGAAGGGTTAGACATAAATCGAGAGACAAGAGAAACAACATACTGAATATCAAGTCTGGTGTTGGCGAGAAACATCAAACTCCCAACCATGCTTCTGAAAGTGGTCACGTCAACTTTTGATGCTCCATCATCTTTGCTTAATTGGATCCCATGTCCAACTGGAGTTGCAACTGGTTTGCAATGCTCCATAGCAAACTTCTTAAGCATGTCCCGAGCATACTTATGTTGACAGATGAAGATCCCTGTATCTGACTGATGAACCTCCATTCCAAGGAAGTAGTGCATTAAGCCAAGATCCTTCATCTCAAAGCTGCTTCATCATGGAGTGTTTGAACTCCATATTCATTTTTTCATTACTACCCATGAATATGAGATCATCCACATACAAGCAAACTATGAGGATGTCATTTCCTTGTTGTAGGTAGTAAAGGGTGGGTTCATTTCTACTTTTGGTGAACCCAAATTCTTTGAAGTACCCATCAATGCGTGAGTACCAAGCTCGTGGTGCACCGCTTGAGGCCATAAAGTGCCTTCTTCAGTTTGTAAACAAGATGTTCCTTGTCTTTCTCTTCAAATCCTTGTGGTTGCTCAACATACACTTCTTCTGTCAAGTAACCATTTAGAAATGCACTTTTCACATCCATGTGTTGGACTTTCCATCCCTTATGTGCAGCTAAGGCAAGAACTATTCTAATAGTCTCCTGTATGGCTACAGGAGCAAAAGTCTCTTCATAATCAACTCCATATTTCTGAGTGAATCCCTTTGCAACTAGTCTCGCCTTGTGCCTTTCAATGCTACCATCAGCATTAAACTTGGTCTTGTAGACCCACTTACATCCAACACATTTCTTGCCTTTAGGAAGCTTTACCAACTCCCAAGTGTCGTTGTTTTTTATAGAGGTTATCTCCTCTTTCATGGCATCTTGCCAAATTTTTTGAGTACATGCCTTCTCATAACTAGAAGGTTCAAGATGTGCACTAGTTAACAAAGCATAGTTAACTTGATCTCCCCTAGGTTCTTGTTGGGAGACATCATCACCATACAGGTGCATACTTTCTAATCTGTGTAAAACAGAATCCATTTCACTAGCTTGACTCCTAGTGTATCTTCTTGAAATTTTTTTATCCAACATCTGATATGATGGATGATACTGTAGAGTTCTCTTACCTCTGGATGGAGAATCAATGTCCATTGGTGAGGAACTTACGGATCGCTGTGGAGAAGGACTTGGTGAAGAAGTGGAATCAGAAGATGAACTTGGATCGGGAGGAGACTGCTTTCCTTTCTGTGGTGTCTGTTGTTGCACCTGCTTAGAAACTACATCAGTGGATTCAACATCACTGAATATTTGGGGCTTACCCCATTCTCCCCCTTCATCAAAAATCACATCCCTGGAAATCACAAACTTTCTAGTCCGGGGATTATAGAGTCTGTAAGCTTTTGTATTCTCACAGTATCCTACAAAGATACATGCCTGACTCTTTGGATCGAGCTTCTTCCTAAGCTCATCAGGAATGTGAGAATAGGCCAGCGAGCCAAACACTCTGAAATGCTTAACATTTGGCTTTTTACCATACCAAGCTTGGTAAGGTGTCTGCCCTTCCAAACTTGAAGTAGGACTTCTGTTCAAGATATATACGCTGGTCCTGGTTGCATCTGCCCAATATGAATTAGTCAAATGCTTCGTCTGAAGCATAGACCTTGCCATCTCCACAATGGTGCGATTCTTCCTCTCTACGACACCATTCTTCTGTGGAGTGTAGGCAGCAGTGAACTGCCTCTTAATGCCATGTTGCTTACAGAAATTCACAAACTCATTAGAGGAGTATTCTCCTCCCCTATCTGATCGAAGACATTTTACAAAATATCTACTCTCACTTTCAACTCTTGTTTTGAAATCGATAAAGCATTCATATGCTTCATCCTTATGTTTCAAAAAATATATCCAGCACATTCTAGTACACATTCTAGTATAATCATCAATAAAGAGTAGAAAGTAAGAGTTGTTACCCAGGACTACGTATGCGCATCGGACCACAGATGTCGGTATGCACTAGCTGGAGTGGATAGCTGGCCCGCCATGCTTGTCCATGAGGAAACTTTGATCTGGCATGCTTCCCAAGAGCACACCCTTCACATAGACTTCTTTACTATCCTGAACTTTAGGAAGTCCAGTGACCATGGCTTGGGAAGTTAGCATTTTCAAACTAGCAAAATTCAAATGGCCATATCTCAAGTGCCATAGAACACTTGGATTGGAAATAGCAACACTTGCTAACTTATCTCCCCCTGGCTGGCCAAACTTTAAAGGAAACAATCTATTCTTTGTCATTGGCACTTGAGTAATGATTCTATTATTGTTATTTTTATCAAAAATAGTGCATTTACCCTCATCAAAAAGCAACTTGTAGTTCTTTTCTAACATTTGACCAACACTTAAAAGATTATGTTGGAGATGGGGTGTATAATAGATATCACTTACTTGTTTGACTCCTTCTTTAGTTGGAACTGCCATAGCTCCAATGCCTTCAATTGCCAATGATTTATCATCTCCCAATTTGATGCTGGATTTGTAGGAGGAGTTTAGAGTAGCAAAGAGCTCTTCTTTGCCACTCATATGGTTTGAACACCCAGTGTCCAAGATCCATGTATCATTCATGTTCTGATCTGCTCGACCATATGAGAGAAAGAGATTTGTGGCCTCTTCCTCTTCTCCAAAGTTTCCAAACTGACTGCTCTAGTTGCTACTAGCTCCTTGTGAAGTCTTAGTCCAACAGTCACGAGCATAATGGCCAAGTTTGCCACAATTGTAGCAAGATTGTTTTGACTTATCTCCTCCTTTGCCTCTGCTTGATTGTTTCCCTCTATTTTGTTGTCCTCCTCTATTATGTTGTTCACTATTGTTTGAAAATCCTCCTCTGTTAGGAGTTCCACCTCTCTGATTATTTTTGCCTCTTCCTCTATACCTTCCTCTGCCATGACCTCTACCTCTGCCTTCTTGAGAAGCAAAGGCTTTATCATCTCCTCCATAACTTGTGGAAGGAGTTGGCTGTAATCTCTCCTCATGTGAGAGAAGTGAGCCAATGAGGGTTTCAAAAGATAGAGAAGTTAGGTCTTTAGATTCCTCTATAATTATTGCAACTGAATTCCACTTAGGAAGAAGTGTCCTCAACACTTTCTTCACTATAACTTCAGGCTTTACATCATCTCCTAAAGTGACCATCTTATCTACTACGGCTTTCACTCGCATGCAGTAATCACCAACCTTTTCATTTTCTTGCATTTTAAGAGTTTCAAACTCTCTTTTCAAGGTTTGGAGTTTAACTTGTTTGACTTGGTCACTACCCCTATAACTTTCTTTTAAAGCATTCCAAGCAGATTCAGCTGTTGTAAAAGAAGCTATTCTAGGGAAAATACTTCTATCAAGGGCGGCTTGAATGTGATAAAGGGCAGAAGAATTATTCTTCTGAGCTTCCTTTTTAGCCCTTTTATCAGCAACACTCAAAACTGCCCACTCAACAGCTGAAGGTTCAGTATATCCCTCTTCAATCACATCCCAAAGACCTTTGCCAATCAACAGAGTTTTCATTTTAATTGACCAATACTCGTAATCACCACCATTGAACTCAGGGATTGGTAAACTAGTATTGGAAGCCATTTTAGAAAGCAAATTTTATTTCAACTTCAAACAAGTTGTACAAAGAAGTACAAAATAGATCACTGATTTAAATCAAATCTAGCTTTCTTAAAATGCTCACTGATTTGGCATTCTTCTTCTTGAGGATTTCCCAAGACTGGAAAGGTGAAATTGTCTGCTTCGTCGTCACTGATTATAATGACTTCTTTTGTTGCTATTGCTGGCTCAAGATGCCTTTTGAGAACAACTCGTTCTTCAATTGCAGGTTTCACCTCCACTGGTTCTTTTTCCTCTGCTTCTGCTTCTGCTTCTTCTGGTTCTGAATCAGGAGAGCGAGGTGTATAGCTCTCACTCGTTTCAACTTCAGGCACTGCAGGAGTATAACTGTCACTTGATTGTCCTTCAGGTACTGTTTCAACCATCTCGGATTCAACTACTCTTTGCCCGAAGATATTATCTTCAGAATCCGCCTCGTATCCAGAATCTGGTTTTCTCTGATGTGCTATCACTTGGTTTTCCAACTGACAAAACACTGTATGAAGTCCACTCTGCTGGACTTTCCTGTCAAAGGAATCAGGAGTCTCTCTTCTCAACAGAGAGAGCAATGCATAATAGCATCCAGTTGATCTGATCATCTACTCATCAATGCAAAAAACAACTTCATTAGAGTCTCTATGGTTAAAAATTTTCACCCTTTTACAGCCGCTGAGGCTATTACAAAACAAATATTTAACCTTGAACGGGGTTCCAAGGGAGTCCAAATTTTTTGGAGGTGCTAAACGGGCGTTCTAGAAGACTTCCCGTCTCTTTTTAAAGCCCTTAGGTGATTTTTACTGAATGACTCCTCCACTCCGAGTTGCATAAGTGATGCAAATTTCTCGACAACAATTTTCCACTTTTCACAATTTTAAAAAAAAAATTTCCAAAATTTGTTTTAATAAAGCCCTTAGAAATTTTTTTAACAATTTCCTATATATATTTTAATTATCTTTTTTTTAAATAAAAGTTTATTTAAAAAACATAATAATAAAAATATATGGAAATTATTAAATAATTTTTAAAAACTTTAATTAAAAACTAAATAATGAAAAAATTAAATAAAAAACCTTTTTTTTTTTTTGTGAAATCCCCGACGGGATTCGACCTGAGGACCTCCGCTTCCTCCCGGAAGGTCTAGCCGCTGCACCACGCGGCTCCTGTGGTAAAAATGCTGACCTCCACCTTCTTAAACCCTTCTTCTTTCGACGATTACAAAAAAAAAAAAACTTGTATTTTTTTACCCCGATGGGATTCGACCCCGGGACCTCTCTTCCGCAAGCAAAGGACTCACCCAACTGCGCTACGCGCTTCGACGGATAGAGGAAGGAACCGCCTGTTCCTTATACCATCTACGGGCGGCAAGTTAAAAAAAAAAATTCAGTTGATTTATCCCACATTCAGTGGGAGGAAGGCAAGCTGGTCTTCAAATATGTGCGCGAGCGCATAAGACTTCGATTGCCTTCGGGAAATCACTCCCCAACTCTATCCTCTGCTGTGACGAATCTGCTTTCGCCACGTGTTTGCTCTGACGAAACTGCTTCCACCATGTGTACAAACCAAATTTTGCCACGTCACCACACGCCCGATCCGCCACGTCCAATCCGCCATGTCAGCTCCTACCACCAACTCTTGCCATGTCAGCTCCTGGCTCCTACCACGTTAGCTCCTGGTTCACCCAGTCAGCACTCTATCAGTGCCCACCACGTTAGCTCTTTGCTCCTCGATCATGGTGTGCCCTCGGGATTCATGCCCAACACGCTTTCCTGGCCTAGCTCTGATACCAAATATGAAACTAGGACCAGGTGGCAATAGGAAAATTTAATAGATTAAATAATCCTTTATTTAATATCTCACAGAGCTATTACATTATTCGCCAACTATAGGAAATACATCTAATTTATATGAAGGGAGAGGAGGTTAGAGGAGAAGCGGGAAGGGAGGAAGTCGGAGGAGAAGATGAAGGGAGGTTGGAGGAATAAGAGGGAAGGGAGGTGGAGTGATAAGGGAGAAGAGGGAATATAGGAGAGAATGGAGGGATAAGGAGGATAGAAGAGAAATTCAAAAATATCATGTCGACTTAAACAATTTAGCCGACAACTCTAACCTAGCCTAGCCACTAAATAACCACTTAATAAATTAAGTGTTCACACTTGCTACAAATCCAATATTTCTAGATGGCTAGAAAATGCTATCCATGAATAAGATGCCCCTACTATTAGAAAGGAATTGAATTGAATTGAATGGCCAACCTTCATTCTTAAACTTTAAATACAATCTCTTTCCCAAACTAGAATATTGGAGAGGCAAAATGCTTTTTTTAGATTCTCATACGAATGGAGGTTAAATTATAGTCAATTAAAGATAGTGGAAGTTTTATTCGAATAGAATATTTCTTCTATTCAAATAAATAGCTAGCAATGGTTATCCCTTTTGGCCATAGTAACCCATATTTTACCATGTGCCCCCCCATGTTTAAAAATGTAGGTCGTATTTCTATTTAAAAGGTCTTAAAAATGGTTGACCTTTGCCTTTGCCCCAGTAATAAGAATCATGTTATTCTTGGGTTGCTCTCCCCTCTATTTTAAAGGGCAAAATACAAAATCAATTTATTGGGAAATATGGGGATGAAAGCTAAAAATCGCTATCACGATTATAGACAGAGAGGGTTGGAGTAAAACTTTCCCATTGCAGTTGACTTTACCATCATAATGGATAGAGAAAGGGATATATAGTGCCCTCTCTATCTATAATCATGACAGTGAGAAGTATAAACACCCAATTTGACACAATAGGCATTGAAATTGAACATCGAAGGGGGAGATGTTACTTATGAGAACCCTTTTTCCTTTTAAATGGTGGGGGAAAGGGTGCCCTTTTAAATTAAAATCATGATTCGTAGAGTTGCTGCACCTCTGTTTGATCGGTAGCTTGTTCCTTCTCCATTTGCCCTGTTCTCCTCCAATCCATTATTTATCCACTAGTGCTTGAATAAGGATAGAGAGCTACTTTCAATTTAAGGCCCCTTTTTGACATTTTATGTTGTTCTTATTGGTTTTGGTTGGTCCGCCCCTCCCATGGATGCATGCTACGATATGTGTTCCAATAAAATTTTAAAGGGGTTCTTTTCATTTAAACGATTTTACCTATCCCTTTCCTCGATAGTTTGAAGGTGGGATCAAGGATGGATGGCTGGAAAGCTCAAGGGATAGCCCCTCATTCCATTTGGGGGGAACCACCTACCCAACTATCTCTCTCATCATTCGTTATTCAAAAATGAAAACGTGTTTCTTCTTCATGATGGTTGTGCTCATGAAATGGGATTGGGGAATGGGCACGTAACGAAAGGAGGAATATCAAGTGTAACTTGCATGTGTCATATTCGTCTCTCTAACTCTATTGCATGGAGAAAGGGGCACCATATGGAAAATCAATATTTTGGGTGGGCTTTGCCCATATTAGGTGAGTGAATAGGTTACGCCTCCACTGCTTGCTTGCACCCCTTTTAAAATAGAAAGGAGAGGATGCTTGTCCGTACCTCCCACCCCCTCTGTTGAAAGATTGACCCAATTTCGATTTGAAAAGGTAAGAGCCGGGTCTAAGCAAATGAAATGAAAAGTTATTCATCTTATAATATACGAGTGTTCCCTTAGGTTGTGTTCAACGTATAGCCAAGTGGTTAGTGGTTATAGTCTTTGGTACCCCACATGCATGCGAAAGTGCAAATCCTTCTATTTCAATAGAGAGTATCCATGCTTATGGATTTTCATAAGAGGTAGAGAACCCGAGGGGATAGGGTGACCCTTGTTGTTCCAAAATACAAGAATTTGAATTCAATGCCATTTCCAATATAGAGAACTTGAACTAGTCAGATTAAAGGTCAGTTCATTTATGATAGAATTCTATCTTTCGGGTGTGGAGAATGAAACAACGAGGTCTAATGGAGTGTATCGGTTGTCCAATATATCTCTAATGAAGTGTTGGGTAGTTGGGTAAGTATGGAAGAATAGCCTAAAGCACCTCTTATTTGAGTAGGGTGGGAAATTTTGCTCTATTCTATCCAAGTTCTAGTACGAGTTTCAAGAACCTCCTCACTTTTTAAGGTCAAACATTTCTTATTCTTCTTCTTATTCTTTAGGGTTCCATTGTCCAAACTTCCTATTCCAATGCTAGAGAAGGAGGAGGCTCTCTATTATAAAATTGGATTGGTTCTACATTTAAATCGCTTAAAGTTATATTTATTTATGCTCGAAGACAAAAAAATTCCCATTCCATGGAAATGGGTTTCTCGGTTCAGAGATCAACGGATCACGAATAACATATCTATGGTCCCCCATCACCTGCCTTTGAAGCACTCTTCCCCTCTCAGTACTTGAGCACATATCAAGGCATTCTAGTCCTTAAGAACTGAAATCCAATGATTTTTCATAAGCAACCAGGTATTATTGGATATAGGATTGGTGGGTATCACCCCCTACTCATCAATTCCCACTTGTCAATTTGAAGTGTCAAAATTTAATGGTAGATGAACTACAATTCCTAGTGTGATATTTCCCTATCTCACTCTGAGTGCATGGTTAATAATCCAAACCTTATTCCATGCTCAATAAGAAAAGGATAATTCCATATACCAGAGGTGCCTCATGAATGGAAAGAAATAACCTCTCTATCCATAAACGAGTTTGTTAAAGGAGAATAATGTGGAATATCGATCACCCCTCCCCTACCCTCTTTTAAAATCCAAATCCAAAGCTTCCCATACCCTCCCCTCTATTAAAATCCAAATCCAAATATAGTTTTGCCTTTCCATTTTTAAAACATGGGTATGGGGGTCCTTAGGTCTTCAATGTATCTATCTTGTATAATATCATCTTAAAAGAGTCCTGAGGTCTCCTAATATTATCTTATGGTTCTCCTTCTCCTTTCCATTACAATATATAAATGGCCCTCCAATAGGCTTAAAATAAAAAGGGCCCTCTCTCTTCCCTTTCGTACATAGCCTTTCCTTGGTAGTGTATCTCCCTCGTAAGGGTTCCCCCCTCTCTCCCAACAATAACAAGAAATGGCTTGAATGAGAGAATCCAAAATGATATTTACCTCTTCAATATTTAATGAGATAGAAGGCTTTGGTTCTATGGGTCTATCGATATTTCTAGTAGTTGGATCCCTGGATTTGAGAAAAGTATGGTCTGGCGTCTTCTGGATCATCTTCTAGTGGGAAGATTGATGAGGGGCCTATTAAGAAAAAACAACCCTTGGTCGGCCAATATGGTACGTCAGCTAATATGATACATTAATGGTCTGATTTTCTCTCCTTTATGTCTATATTTATAGTTTCCTTCACCTTTTAAAATAGAGGGTGTGATAGGTGAAGGAGTTTGCAAATAAACCCCTCTGTAGTTAGGTCTCTAAGTCCTTGCTATAGACTTTGTACCTTGGAAATGAATATGGTGTGATAAATATCTCTAGACCTTTCTTTCCACCCCTTTAAACATGGGGGTTTGTTTTGGCCCTTTCAAATGGTGAGGGAGAGCCCTTTTAAACCCTAAGGCTTTCTTGAGATTTTATAATGTATATAATTCAAAGGTATCTAGAATGTGTTTGACATCCCACATGGTTTTTCCTTCTTAAAAAAGTCAATATTTTGATTCTCCCATCTATTTTAAAAGGGTGGGCCCCCTCCCTCTCTATTTTCAAAGGGTGGGTGTTATCATTGGAAATGGTAAGTCACCTTAAAAATATGTGTATAATCGATAATACGTATATAGATAAGACCATAGCAGAATGAGACAAGAAGTATGGAGAACTAAAATCTTGGTAAGCGATGTGGATGGCAATTTATTGTGAGTAGAGAGCTAAGTACAAAAGGGGAACCCTCTCTATTTCAAAGGGGTTTGGTGGCTCCTCACATATCCATTTTGGGTCTTAAAAATAATGGAATGTGACTTCTATATAACTAAACTACGCTAATATCCAATCCGCGTGGAACATTCATTCATGTTAGTTAACAGTCGATGTCTGTTCTTAGATAAAATAGTGAGCTCTTTCAAATGGAGAATCCGCCAGTCAAAGCCCAATTTTTTTCCTTGGGTTTGTGGTCAGGGTATATTGAGGATCAATTACTGATCGGGAGGTCCCTAACTAACCTTAAAAGTCCGAGTGCATGAATTATGCCCCATATGTTGCCATGAATGCCTCGTATGCTACCATGAATGAACACCCCATATGCTACCATGAAGAGATCGATTGGAGTTTTGATCTTGTTTGATGAATTTAAAATCTTGGGAGCACTTTAAGAGAAGAGAAGAGAAGAGAAGAGAAGAGGAGAGAGGAGAAGTTCCTGTCACTTTCTATATGTGTTCTTTGATCATTCTTTAGAGATAAGTGCCTTACTACAAATATGGGGTACTTACTATAACTATAGAAAGAAGTGCCTTACTAGAAAAATGGGGTACTTACTATAACTATAGAGAGAAGTGCCTTACAAGAAAAATGGGGTACTACCATCCATCAATCAAGATTTCCCACCCAAGAGAAACAAGATCATGTCATCGTTAAAGAAGAACCATATATGAGTTTGCTAAGTGCATCTGACTGAAATAGATCTGAAGGGGAATTAAAACCTCTATAATAGGGGGGATTGATCCTTGAATTTTAAGGATGGGGTTTTCTACTCACTCTCTATGATGGATACTTACT
The DNA here is from genome assembly GCA_028583015.1 of Wollemia nobilis. Classification (NCBI taxonomy): domain Eukaryota; kingdom Viridiplantae; phylum Streptophyta; class Pinopsida; order Araucariales; family Araucariaceae; genus Wollemia; species Wollemia nobilis. The sequence continues at coordinate 2,516,175 of JAQPPZ010014295.1, forward strand.
CACTTTCATAGGAATATTGGATGCACCTTTAAAAAGGGAGCCCCCTTTTGCCCTTTTAAATGGTGGTGGAGAGAGGCACTTCCCAAATCCATTTGTTCTATTTAGGAAAGGATCAACATACTCTAAAGGGGCTTGAAATGGCTATTGAGATCAAGTAGCATCTAAGTCACTAGGGGAAGGGTGGACGGCCCGAGTTGCTTTGAATTATGGAGTTGGTTGGAGAGTCTATCTTCTTCTCCTTATTATCATATCAGGGTGCACTATTTTCATATCATCTGGTTCCAAAGAGCAAGTCGCATTTTCTAAACCCTTTCGACCCGAAATAACTTGGCAAACACTCTCTATCTATAATCATGAGACACTTCATTCACTCACTTTCAATGCCTATATCACTTTCAATTCTTAGCTCGCTCTCCTCTCCCTGCCTATCTGGCCCCTGACCTCAACTATTTCAAATGGCAAAGGGCAAAAGGGGGTAGGCGGGATAGTGATATCTTTCACCTTAAATAGCCCTTCCAAATGAATCCTTCCTTGTGGTTTAGCTATACTTGGCTATCTAGATCTATTATCCATGTATATACATAGTCGAGCGAGCCTTTTTTGGTACCAAACTTATAAATAACATTGTTCAATGAACAAAAGGAGAGAGAGGGATTCAAACCCTCGATAGTTTAACTATACTAGTTTTCAAGACCAAAGCCATCAACCACTTGGCCATCTACCACGGATGAAGACAACTCCTATTTTACCCCTTTAGATAATACCCAACCATAGGGCTCAATAATGAGCCTAGATGCATATATCTAGGCATGCATATGACATGCACATAGATGCATATTCAATCACATAAACATAATTGAAGGCTCATTATTTCCCTTGATGGAAATCATAATTGAAATATCATTATTTCCAAGTTCGAGGGGATCTTTATCGAGGGAAATATATCTTTTCAAGGACTTTATTTTGAGTTTTGAGTCGATTATGGTTTTTCAATAAAGATAAATACTAAATAACTAAAATGCAAGCAAACTAAAATATAAGGGAAGGGAAGAAAAAGAGAAGGGAAGGGAAGGATTGACACCTCTAGGGAATAGAAATAATGAGTCTGCTTGAAAGAGATAAAACAAATAAATGGAAGGATCATAATTATAGCTGGAGTGAAGGCCGAGCCCCTTTTTCAATGCTCAGATGAACTTTAAAAGGGGCCCCTCTGAAATAAATACCTATATCAATAAATATCTCCCTAAAAAATATTCTAAATATATTCCATTAAATATGGAATATCTTAAAACCTTGCATTGAAAGAGATAAACCTTACCCTTAGAGATAGAAAGATAGAAGCCCTTCGAGATAGAAAGATAGAAACATTGCCATTCAAGATAAGATAGAAATGGAATCTTTGAAATAGAAATCATTGCCTTAAATAGATAGATCCCTTTAGTCTTCAATAGATGTCTATAAATGATTGAATCTATTGATTTATATACAGAAAGGAAATTCAAGAAGGTTGTTTTTATGGTGTAAATGGGTACTAGTCGTACTCACAAAAAGGATACCGGTAACCCTTTCCATTCCTCCTAATGTTAATGAGAATTTGATTCCTTTCTTTCTAGAGGTAACCCTATCAAAATAGAGGATCACTAATATCAAAGAGGGGCATCGATAAACTATAAAGAGGGGTTTTATATTTTCTCTAGTTCATTCTCAGATTGGAGGGGAATTGAACCCCACCCCTTATTTCAAGGTGCACTAGCTAATCTTCATTTTCCCCATTTCTCTTTATTGGTTTTTGAGATTTTTGTTTCCTCTATATTTTAGCAGAACTCGACAAACCAATGAAACTAAAACTAGTTCTTGACGTCCCTTTACCGGTTCAATGCCGATTTCATTTCAAAATCAAAGAACCTAATGTCAGTAAATATTTCTCCCCTTAATCGATTACCTCCTTCACATGCTCTCCTCTAAGAAAAAATATTTCACAGGGGTAGGTTTCAAACCTGCATTCCTCAGGGCATGAGCCTGATGAGTTGACCAATTACTCAACCCCGCTTCGAAAACCCAATGAATTGATGTTCTTACACACTCCATATGATTTAATTGCTCATATCTTAAGATGTAACTCACTCACTTTTTTATATATAGAGATGCCCCCACCCCCCTATTTGTTTTAAAAATGGAAAAAACCTCCCTCTCTACCCTATTTGAAAAGAGAAAAGGAAATATTTTAGTTTTATATACGTATTAACAACTTTAACTCTATCGAGAGGAGAGGAGAATTCTCGGCTGGATTTTAAATTGTTTATTTCAAAATAGGTCATTTTATATATGTATTAACGACTTTACCCATATGAATGCTTTGCCCTATTTATTTTAAAAGGGCCAAGGCCTCTAGGAAAACCCTCATTTCCAAAACATCGGCAAGACTGAAGATGATCTTAATCTATAATCAGACGATCATATGTCTTAAATCCAAAACATCTTACAACTTCCAGATGATCTTGAACACCAGATAGATCTTTGAAGATGATACCCTATTCAGAAAATTTACCCTTTGAAGATGATATTTTGTCAAATCGTCTTATCTCTAAGACCATATTTAAGATCCTAAATCTAGGGGAGAGCTCTTTAAGGGGAAAGAGGGGAGAGAAGAGGGGAAGAGGGGAGAGCTCTTTAAGAGGGGAGAGGTCAAGCTTTTAAAAGAGGGTAAGCTTTACCTATTCAGATGATATTTACCTTTGAAGATGATATTTTTACAACATCGTATTATATCAAGAGAAAGAGAATAGAGAAGAGAGAAAGAGAACATGGTATTTAGGAAGAATGGGATTTCTTTATCTACGATATTGAAATTCAAGAGTTTGAGAGAGAATGCATTTTCTTTATGAATACCTATTTAAGAGTCTTTACATATGAAATATCTATTTGAGAGAAATGGAAGAGGATTTTATGCTAACAGGAGCTTAGAAATAATGAGGGAATGAGGGATCCCTCCTAAAGATTGAGTTAACTACCGTTAAAGCCTCTTAAAAGGCCTCGCCCTTTCAAAACTATTTTGAGAGAGAGCTTGCCCCTTTATATTTAAAATAGAGGGTAGGGAGGGATTTCCTCTTATATACATATTATCTCTACTTCAAGATGGTCTAGAGGGTTAGCCATTTGTCCAAGCTTTATTTAAAGGGCTCGACCTTCACTCTGACTTACCAAAGACTAAGGTCAAGAATTCTCTCATAGATTATTTAACAACTATTTAAGACATTGAAGAGACTTATATTTAAGAAATTTAGCATTAGTTAGCATTCACTATTAATACAGTTCTTTAGTTACTCTTTACCATCTAATGGATATCTCAAACATTTTACCAGGCCTCCAGGAAAACCCTCATATCTAGACCATCAGCAAGATGATCTTACCTTAAAGCAATAAGATGATCTTTAAGACAATCAGACAATCTTTAAGATCTTGAAGACAATATTTAAGATCCTCAACAAAGGGGAGAGGTATTTAAGAGGGGAGAGGTCTTTAATATCCTCAAAAAAGGGGGGGGGAGGCCTTATACGGAAAGGAGGTCTACCTACTCCATACCCATTTATACAAGCTTTACCTCTTAAGATGATCTTTACCTTTTAAGACCATATTTTGTAAAATCATCTTATATTAAGAGAAAGAGAAGAGATCCACACCTCATACTATTCCAGATAGAGGAGCTATTCCAGATAGAGGAGATATTTAGTATACATTCAAGGCTATTTAAACTTCATTTTAGAAAGGGGTAGGCCAACTGATAGGGGGACCTACCCAGTAAAGGAAGGATGGGATTTAGGAAGGATGGGATTTCTTTATCTACGATATATCAAATATACGAAATATCCATTTAAGAGAAGAGGAGGTTATCCAAGCAAGGTATCCCTTCGTTCAGCTGAGCCCCAGCTTGACCTCACCCATTTTAAAATAGAGATAAAGGCCCAATATTTTAAAGGTATACATTTATTCTTGAATTTAACCACATTTAAGATAAGATATATTTAAGAATATTTAAGAGAGAGCTATTTAACACATTAATACAACTTTACTTGCAATAGTTAGCATCAACTGATAACGTATAGATAGGGAGAGGGCAAAAACCTGAACTAGATATTTCATACAATTTGGTTGTTGGGAAAACCCTTCTCAACTAAACCCCTAGAAGATGATCAGGAAGACAATATTTCATAGACCAGACTACTATCGCATCTATCCAAACTAATTCAAGGGATTAGTCCAGTTCAAGTTATAAGCAGCCCAACGGAGAGAAAGAGTTGGGCCTTCAATTTGGACCAAGACACTACTTTAAGGGATGCCTTTAAGGGATGCATTTAAGGCAACCGGGATCCTTTCAAGAGCTTTAAGAGGGATCCTTTCAATAGCCTTTTAAGAGGCCATTTCAAATAGCCTTTTAAGAAACTTACCGGTAGGCCTCCCTATCAGTCGGTCTACCCATCCTAATTCAAGATATAAGCTTAAGAGTCAATACTCGGCCTTCACTTTGGACCAACACACTTTTAAGACATCTTTATTAAGACATATTTATCCTATTATTATCAGCAGAAACCCAATTCAAGTTATAGGGCGGCCCCCTCTTTCAAAGGCTCGGCCTTCACTCCGATCTCTCTATTTTTAATGGCTATTCAAAAGGGCTAAAATAGAAGAGATAGAGTATGCCTTAGAAGAGAGAGTACACATTTAATATAGATATGGCTATTTAATTCAAAGAGCTTTCTAGGGTAGGGTTTTTAAATCCCTTTCATTTTATTTAGAGAGGAATAATGTCGATTGAATGCTGACTATATGGGATGAGCCTGATCGATCCATTCCTAATGCTATGGATCTAGGTGTTGTGATGGACCAGTGAGTCATTACACTCTCTTCAAACCAATAAATTGATCAAGCTCTCTATTTTACCCCCATTTAAAAAGAGAGGGGGCTCGGCTCGGTTGTAATAGAGAGGAGGCTTTTAGAGCTCTTATCCCACCCTTTTGCCCTTTGAAATAGCTAGGGTCGAGAGAGCAACTTTTAAATTAAATTGTGAGGGTATTCATCTATATACCAATCCATTTTGGTCAAGTACCTAAATGAATAGTGCTAATATCTAAGCACTTCGACATGATTCTCCTGAGGCATATTAAGAGCTTCAAATGTGATGGATGTTTTTTTGAATCAAATCTAAACCGACTCTACCTATCAATATGAAATGGGTTTCTGAGTAGGGATCGAACCTCTCCATTTTAAAAGCACTCTGGCCTTGGGGGGAAATGGGAAGAATGGGAATCTCTCTAAGGTAGGGATCGAGGCGGAGCGGGCATGGAGAGACCTCCTCCATCAAGGTGCGGGTGCACTCTCAATATTATGTGACTCTGTTTAGATAGAGCAGAACTGGCCTATTATCATTGAAAAGCTTCTAAATAAGTTCATTCAATCTCCATCTATAGGCTCTTTTTTTCTAAGGTTGATTCAATCTCTATCTATAGGTAGGGAAAGGTTTTTTTGTACTAATATTTTAAAGAATAAATATGTTTAAGTTCGGGTACATGCTCTTTTAAAATAGAGAGGGCCTCTCCTCCGGTTCAGATACATATTAGTCCAAATATGCAGTGGGAGAGTGGTAGAGGGGAGTTGTGGAAGATGGAATACTATGTTTTTTAGTTGGTTTGGAAGTCCCAGCAGTGTGGGTAAATGACCTAGGTGAGGGATTATTTCTCGGGTCTTGGCTTGCACCTCTCCAAATAAATCACTCTCATTTTTATGGAGTGGTTAACCTCTCTATTTTAAATTATGGTGGGTTCCATCCATGAATTTGGGCCCTCATTAAAAAACTCCAGTGTGTCTAGCTCCTCACTGGCTCTTCCTCTCTCCAGTTTCATTTTAGACCATTTTTGGTGCATTCATGTTTATGTGCTATGAAGATAGCATGTGGTTCATGATTCCCATGTATTGAGCTAGTTGGATCTGGAATGTTCGAAATATGGGAATGGACGAAATTTTTTGATGGTCTCGAGTGTAGTGGTAAGTTGTCAATCAGTGGTCTACTATCAACTTTCAAATGTATGTGGGATTGTGGGAGTGTCTACCAAGGATTCTATTAAGCTCATTTGATTCCCATCTATTTTATGAAAGGGTGACTTGGGTCGTAATATTTTACCTCTAGAGTTATGGAAATATGTATTAACAAGAGTGATGGTCTGTCACACTCCTTATTAATCCAAAATATCCTCTCTCTATCCCTATCTGAGATCCTCTTTGATTCTGAAGTGGTTGGTGTTGGCAACAAAGAAACATCGCCCACCCCCCCCACACTTAGAGAGGAGAGGATAGGAGAGCTATTTTAAGACCGATCTATGTTTCTACAGCTTTGATGATTCTTGGGTTGGTGGTAGTAGTAGGTTTAATTATAGCTATGGTGGTATGCAATAGATTAGCGTAGGCTACCAACCTTGTACCCCCATTTCAAAGGCCATGTAGGGAAAAAGATGATCCTAGAGCCTACCATTTTAAAGAGGGGTGGCGAACCTTATAAAGATTGATATTAGAAAAATAAAGGGTTTAGTGAATGGAAGCCTCTATGTATTTAGATACTTACTAGCATGAGCATCCATATGATTGAAGGGAAATCTAGTTCCTCCCTTTCCCAGTCCCCTTTTCAAATATTAAGAGAGAGAGCTCACATTCGACTTGTAAAAGTGGGGGAGTCTATCACATACATTTTAATATTATGATAACCGAATCTATTGTATATAGAATTACTGCATGTTTCACTAAGAGGTTCAACCTTAAAAAAACATTTTTGAAAGATCGTTAAACCTCTTAGTGTATGAAAATATGTTTTCTTCCCGTGTATATATGATTCCATAGAGAAATCTCTTTCTCTTTTAAAAGGGTGCAGGCGGCTAGATATTAGCTTTAAGCACTCACTCGCACAACTACTAATGGATAGAGCCTTAGCATGACTTCTACCCAATGACTCTATTAATTAGATGTGGCACCTTACATTTATATAGAGAGCGAACCCCTCCCCCTCTATTTTTAGTAAGGGGCAACTATAACTTTTAAGGGTCAAGGTTATATTGATTGGCACTTCACCTTTCATGATGGGAAGGGGCCCTTTATTTCTTTGAATGGGATGCAGTACCAACGATTCGATCACTTTGAGCAAGATCTAATCAAAATTTAAAGAGGGGGGTTTCATCAACTCAAAATCTAGAAAATCAAGAACAAAGGGATGATACCCCCAAAGCTCCCAGACCTTATATAATAGAGGGCTAGATGACTTTAAAGAAAGAAATAATTTAAATATTTCCCCCTCTCTATTTTAAAAGTGGAATAGAGAGCATGAATTGAATTTATTTTCCTTCCAGGTTGATCTCTAGCTTTATACAGTCATTAATACATATAAAATAGACCCAGTTTGCTCTTAATAAAGCTTTCAAAGCTCGGGGGTCTCTCAATGAAGAAATAAAGGGACAATCGACCTATCTTAAGAGCACTCACATAATGAATTCCTTTCTGGGTTGATCAATTCATAATGGAGAGTTTAATAAAAAAACCCCAGCTCTTCACCTTTGAAGAATTAAAGGGCCTTCAAATCTGAAATAGGGATAGAGAGCGATCGATCTCAAATAAATAAGGTTTAGGGGATTTATGTGCTAGAGGTATGGCTTTTAAAATGGAGAGGAGAGGTTCCCCCTTGCAATTTTAAGCTCTTTAATTTAAGGTGAGGGATGATAGCATTATAAAGGCTCTATGTTTTTCATGATTGAGAGGTAAATATCCATTGTCCTTGGTATAGCCAGTTCCTCTCTATTTTAAGGTTCGAGGAGCCTTCTATAGATGAGGTTTGGGCCCTTTTTAAATCCTCAATGCAGGAGATCAATCGACCCACCTTTTAAGAGCTTTCGCCCTCTCGGTATATCTTTTTAAAGGTCCATTGATTCATTCAAGTGGATCAAGCGCAAGTTGTAAATACCTTAAAAAAGGTTGGGCTCAGACAAAATGAAATTAAATGCAATTATCCCATATTAGTACTACTCAATTCCCATAATCACCCTATCTTAGTACTACTAGGTCCCAATAATGGAAAACATTATGACCTATATAAGTGAGGAAGCAGGGGATTCATACCAATGAAAACGTGAAGCTTAAGATATAAAGGTAATTGTTTTTGTTTTCCACTCTACTCAGTCTTGAAAAGAAAGAGAAGTTGAATCTCCCAATGAAATTAAAGGGCTCGAAATGATACCTTAATATATGGTTCATTGGCCCTATATAAATATCTAATGAGAAAGTGACCCTATATAAATCTATCATAAAATAGTAAATGCCTCTACCTGTCTAATATTACTGTCTCTAGTAGTTTAATCTTACTGTCTCTAGCAGTTTAATCTTGTTGTCTCTACAAGTTTAATCTGGATGGCTCTACCCATTTAATGTTGTTGTAAGGGATATAAATCTATCATGTATAATAAATCCCTCATAGTCTAGTTGTTAGGAAATAGCCCATCCATGTACAAATCCCTGCATAGATGTTTTTGGCAATGATTATTGGATGAACACAATTTCCACTTTGAGTGTTTGATTATTGACTTAATTTTGAGATGCAAATTTTACAGTTATAGACTACCCTCTCAAGCAATGAGTTTATGGGGGAGATGTAAAATTATGATAGAGATGAAGAACTTGAAAAAAATGGGATGGTTAGCATGGTTTCCTTGGAAAAATTCAAATTCTAAGACCATATTGACCCGAGACAATTTCTTTTTATGTAATTTTTCAAAAAAATTTCAAAAAATGAGACCATCCCAGATGGTCGCATCACACTGCATGACCAACTTGGATGGTATCACTCGTGCAAAACTATATATAGTAGATTTCATGGAAAAAGTATCATTTTTATTGCATGAGATGAGAGAAGAGTGATATAGAGAGGAGGAGAGCTTATTTTTTGTAATAAAGTTTTGTCATTGGATTATTCAACAAACACCATGGACCCATAAGGCACATCAACAAGCGGTGGAGCTAGTGCGAGAAAGGTAAGGATAAAAATCCTCACTTTTATTTTATTAATGAAATGAACCAAATTAAAATTTAAAGGCAATGAATGGTCGAGATGGATGAAATGGGGTAGATTTAGGTGAAATGAAAATGGGGGTGGTGGGATGGGTATATAGTATTTATTTTTTTCTTTTCTCCTCTTCCCTTATTTCTTGTTTTTTTTATTTTTTTGTTGTTTTTTGCTTAATTTTGTGTGAAATGGAGGCTATCTCAAGTTGAGATGACTCCTTTTTGTGACTGTCTTGACTCAATATAGTTTTATTATGGGATCATCTCAAATTAAGACAACTGTAGTTGGCCATCATATTGATGAAAGATGGTTTTAGTTTACTTTTTTTAATTGAGTTTTTATTTGTTGTGGTAGCTTATGAGAGCTCAACACTATTTCATAAACATATTCAAGAATACTCATGATGCCTTGTGTAGTTATTATTGGGCATGGCTAAAGGCCATTATACTTCAACACACAACTTGAGTTAGTGCATGCATACCAGGCCTACCTAATGGCCTTGATCTATCAATGGGATAGTTATACTAATTTCCCCTTGCCTAAAAATGGATAAAATATTATCAATCGAGTGCAGTACCATAATGTCCCTCCACCTAATCAAAATATGGTAGGGATGATCCATGTTTGCACTATGACTAGGCAATAGGCAAGGGAGAAGGGTCAAGCTTTTGAACCACCTCCTGAACCACCCTTAGTTTTGTGGTCAAGGCATGCAAATGCTCCTAAGGAACCACCTTTGGTTCTAAAACCACAAAAAAAACCTTTTAACCTTCAATAACAATTAGAGGATACACTAGCCAAGATCTCCATACTTGAGTTGTTGCAAACCTCCCCAAGCCATAGAGAAAATTTGTTCAAGCTCTTAAGCAAACAGATAGTGCCTAAAAATATCACTCCTAATAATTTGGCTAACATGGTCAGATCACTTAGCATGAACCATGTGACTATATCCTTCTTTAGGGATGACATTCCACCTACCTCTATGCTAGGAGAGATACCTTTGTATATTACTTGCAATATTGGTGAGCAATCCATAAAAAGGGTTCTCATTGACAATAGATCATCCATTAATGTTTGTAGCCTTAGCTTTATTCATAAAATAGGGCTCAACAAGCAAGATTTAGAAAAATCATATATCATCATAAAAGCTTATGACGAGGAAGAATGAGAAGCTGTAGGTACTATAGTCCTACCAATAAAAGTAGGGCCTCATATTTTGAATACACTATTTTATGTGTTATCATGCGAGCTAAACTACAACCTCCTTTTAGGATGAGCTTGGATCCATGCAATGCAAGTTGTTCCCTCAACCTACCATCAATGTGTCAAATTTGAATATCAAGGGAAGCTATATAGCATAGTGGCTGACCATGATCCCTTTGCCTATTGTTGAAACATCCAATCAAAAAATCCAAAAACTCGACTTTGTCCTTCATTGAATGCTTCTTGTCCTTTCATTGATGATACCTTAAGGTCTGACCTACCTGAGGAAATAAGCATCCATCGAGAAGAGGGAACAAATCATTAGGTTAAGGCAAAAGGCAAAGAGAAGATAGAAGATATACATAGCATAAACCTTAATGATCAATGATATGAGTTGTTAGCCTTAGACTTGGTTAGGCTACATTCATCATCCCATACTTTTGGGTTGCCTTCTAGGTGAGGTACAATCATCCAGATAGGAACTTGCACTTTCATATTTATAGGAATGATGGATGAAGAAAGGATACATGGGACCAATCCTCATCCAATAGAGTGAAAGTATACCTCATGTTTTCTTTCCAATATTTACCCTATCCCCAAGCAAATCCTTTGTAACTTTGGCTACACAAGAAAAGGTTTAGGACTTTGAGGACAAGGGATCAAAGAGCCTTTAGAAACTAAAACTTGGCCTGAGCATTGTGGACTAGGATATTTCCATACCCACAATAAGATCATGTCTCCTCCTTCTTCTAAAAGTGATGATGATGATGCATGGTTGTCCTCATTTGAATCACCAATAGAAGATGCTTCAAAAATTGGTCTAGATTGGGATGAAGAGGAAGAAGTTAAACCTCTCCCTTTCACATATTCAGATCTATTTTTGCAATATGAATGAATCCATACCATCAACATCAAACCTATTGAGGAGATCAGACAAGATCCCTATGATAGTTTTGATAATGAGCACAAAAAATATTTAGTGAATGAAGATGAAGATACCCCATCTCATTCGATGGCTAATCTTGTATTGACATTGCACATAAATGATTGTGAGGTGAAAATTTTACCTCACTCTCCTCATAGGGATGACAATAATGATATATCTCCTTCTAGTGGTATCCCTATTGAAGAAATTATTCCTTTAGATCCACATCCCTCACAATCATTTATCATGGAACAACAAACTTTAGAGGTTGATGAGCTACAAAGTCTAGGGGTCATACCTACCCCTCCACATTATGAAGATGAATCCAACATCCTCATCAAAGAAACTATAGATGTAAACATTGGATCAAGCACCAATCCATGAATGATAAAATTAGGAAAAATCCTAACTTTGGAAGAGAGAGAGGAGTATACAAAACTCTTAACTGAGTATTGTGATATCTTTGCATGGTCCTATGTGGATATGCCTAGATTGGATCCATCTTTGGTAGTTCATCACTTAGTAGTCAAGCCTGATGCTAAGCCGATGAAGCAAAAATTATGAAAGATGCACCCAAAAGTCACTTTACTAGTCAAAGAGGAACTCCAAAAGATTTTAGAAGTCAAATTCATCAAAGCTATTGATTATTTTGATTGGATTTTAAACATAGTACCAATCACCAAGAAAGAAGGTACCATGTGAGTATGCACAAAATTTTGAGACATCAACAAAGCCTATCCTAAGGATGATTTTCCTTTGCCCAACATAGACATGATAGTAGACTTCTCTATTAGCTATGGAATGCTATCCTTAATGGATGGATTTTTTGGTTACAATCAGATTTGTATAGCACCAGAAGACCAAGCCAAAATGATATTTACTACTCCTTGGGGAACCTTATGCTATGAAGTTATACCCTTTAGATTGAAAAATACTGGCACAACTTATCAACATGCCATGACATATATTTTCCATGATATGATGCATGATATCATTGAATATTATATTGATGATCTCCTCAGATGATCAATAAAAAGAGAAGATCATGTCAAAGACTTGAAATGAATATTTGAATGACTATGAGAGTACAAATTTTATTTAAAACCCTCCAAATATATATTTGGAGTGACATCTAGCAAGATTTTAGGTTTTATGGTGTCTAGGTAAGGTATCAAAGTAGATCTTAATAAAATATCAACCATAACCGACATGCCATCTCCTAAAAACCTAAAAGAGCTTAGAAGCTTACAAGGCAAGCTTCAAGTGATAAGGAGATTTATATTCCAATTGACTAACAAGTGCCAACCCTTTTTATGACTATTGAAAAAAGGAATCATGTTCAATTCGTATGAGGAATGTCAAATAGGTTTTTTATTCTTTTAAGACATACTTGTTGTCTCCCCCAGTTCTTGTATCGCATGATCTTATTAGGCCATTTTTTTTGTATATCACAATAATAGTTCAGGTTTTAGGTGCCATGTTGGCACAATATGATGAGCAACATAGAGAACGAGTCATTTACTACAATAGTAGAACCCTCATCAGTTATGAAACTAGGTATACCCCTTTGGAAAAGGTGTGCTTAGCCATGGTCTTTGCTTCCCAAAAGTTGAGACATTACATGCTAAGTCACAAGACCTATGTTATAGCTAAAGTTGATCCATTGCAATACCTTATGTCAAAACCCTATTTGTCAGGTAGGGTAGCAAAATGGGTAATGACACTTAACAAATTTGATCTTGAATTCGTTAGTCAAAAATTGGTTAAGGGACAAGTGATAGCTGATCAGCTAGCAACAACCCCTTTGCCAGCTAGTCACCCCTTAGAGATCGAATACCCCGATGAGATGGTGGGTACTCTTGACACATCACAACCAGATTCTTGGACTCTTTTCTTTGATGGTGCAAGGTGCATTAAAGGAGTAGGAGCAGGAATCATCCTAGTGTCACCTTAACAAATAGTGATTTCATTATATTTTAAGCTTCAATTCTCATGTACCAATAACATGGCCGAATACGAAGCTCTTATCCTTGGGCTACGAGCAGTATTGGCCCTAAAATTTTCTAACCTCTCCATTTTTGGAGATTCCCAACTTATAGTCAATCAAATAAATGGGATTTATCAAACTAAGGATGATAAATTAAAACCATATAAAGACATTGTGGATAACCTGATGGCTTCTTTTGAGAAGATAACCATCGATATGGTTCCACGCTCTAGTAATTTCCAAGCGGATGCAATGGTTGTTGTTGCATCCCTCATACCTCTAGAATTGGAGGATGAGCAAGTGATAATTATCATCCATCAAGTTAGATAGCCAATAATGTTACAATCTAGTAAAGATTCATTGGCTATTTTTTCCATCAAGAAAGCACTCATGATCGACTCTTGGTATAAGAAAATATATGATTTCCTTAAGAATGGTATTTTTCTCAAAGGACTAAACTACAACGAGTAAAAGAATCTCAGAAAATGTGCCTATCAATTCATTATAAGTGGAGATATCCTTTATCGAAATAATTTTGATGGTATTCTCTTAAGATGCCTCAATGTAGATGAAGCTAAAATAGTCATTCAAGATGCCCATGAAGGGGCATGTGGTGGACACTTCAATGGAAGTGCCATCACTAAAAATATTGTTTGCATGGGCTATTACTAGTCCAACTATGGAATGAGATGCTCATAGCCATGTAAGAAAATGTGATAAGTGTCAAAAGCATGATAACCTAATTCATGCACCATCTTAGGAACTTTAGTCGATCACATCGCCCTAGCCCTTTTCTACTTGGGGGTTAGATATTATCAATAAAATAAACCCAATGTCATTTGATGGACATAAATTCATCATCATAGCTACTGAATACTTTACCAAGTGGGTAGAAGCTATACCTCTAGCCTCTTGTACTGGTGTTCAAGTCTCCAAGTTTATCCTAAATCAGATCTTATCACATTACGATATTCCTAACATACTTATATTTGATAATGACACTCCTTTTAAAAATAAGGATGTGGTCAAACTTTGTGCTAAATTCAAAATTCAGCACAAGTGGTCGATGCCATATTACCCATAAGGTAATGGCCAAGCTGAAGCTTCTAACAAAACACTAATTAAAATCTTAAAGAAGTTAGTGAGCAAAACTGATAGGGATTGGCATCTGTAGCTATATCCTACCTTATGGGTATATCACACCAATGTTCAAACTTCGACTAGTGCTATACCCTATGCCTTAGTTTATGGGACTGAGGCTATCTTCCCCTTTGAATTAGAAGTTCCATATCTTAGGATCCTTCTAAAATATACAATAGTTGGTGATGAGTATCACCATGCGAGACTTAGCCAACTTGAGTTGCTCAATGAAAGGTGAACTCATGCCTTAGAGCACTTGCATGTGTATCACCAAAGGCTCAAGAAAGCCTATGGAAAGTGAGTTAGACCTCATTCCTTTGAAGTAGGAGATCTTGTCCTTAAGGAAAACTAAAAAAATACTAATGCTAAGGAGGACCTTAAGGGTAAGTTTGAACCCAAATGGTTAGGTCCCTTTATCATAACAACCAAATATGGATCAAGCACTTATCATCTAGCTTCCATAGATGGAAACAAACATAAAGAACCTATCAATATAATGCATTTAAAAATATATTATGCTTGAATTTGCATGTTTTCCTACTCATGTGCTTGATTGCATGGTTGATTGTATGCATGACTCATTTTTAAAAATAAATAAATGAACATCTTTTGTTTACCTTCATATGCCTGAATTGCATGATTGCTTGTATTTGCCTATTCATCCCATAAAGTCATGAGGGGGCATCCTACAATGAAGTGATGATGATCCTAGCTAGAAAATAATATCACTTGCATTGCACTTGTAGTAGGTCACTAAGCTAGTGGAGTCCCTCATCGACTTCTCCAAAATCCCATCATTTCTTTTAGATCTTTTGAACTCTAGAAAAGAGACTAAGGTTGTGACAAGCATAAGATAGTCATAAGTTATGACCCAACCATAGCTAGACACCTTAGCTTATTTTTCTAAGAATTCAAAATTTCTAAAAGGACCCATGTGCATCATCTTGTTTGTCATTACCTTTGTTTATTGCAACATTGGATGACACATTTGATTGCCTATGCTCCCGCTAGACTTGTTAGCACTCTATGATGATATTGATACTACAATGTCAACCCAAGAGTGGCATATAAAAGGGTATGTCTGAGCTAACAATTCATACCCTAAGTGAACATCTTCTCATCTCTTCTACTACATCTTTTATCACAACATCCTTTGATTCATATTTTTACCTAGAAAAAGTAGATCATAGGATTATTTGATGATTGGTAAGTGCTTGAAAATATTAGAAAGCATCCAAAAACATGGGATAATCCTATGAAATATTTTTTCTTGATAAAAGGATTTATCAAATAGACAAAAATCTCAATCACATATTTTGATTCATATTTTCACCTAGGAAAAGTAGATCATAGGATCATTCAATGACTGGCAAGTGCTTGAAAATATTAGAAAGCACCCAACAACATGGGATGATTCTATGAAATATTTTTTCTTGATGAAAGGATCTATCAAAAATCTCAATCTTATCAAAATATTATCAAACATCATTTTCATCAACTCATGGTTCACTCTTATATCCTAGTAGAAAGTTTGGTAGAATCATTCTCCACTCGATAAGCGTTAGCAAGTCCTATATGTCCAATGAGTGAGGAATGATTTTGTCAAACCTTCTTCTTTGATATAAGGGTTTATCATGTATCATAATCAACAACATATCAAAAATTCTATCAAACTATGGTTCATTCTTATATCCAAATAGAATGTTTGGTAGAATCATTCATCACTTGGTAAGCGTTAGCAATTCCTATACATCCAACAAGTGAGGAATGATTATGTCAAACATTCTTCTTTGATATAAGGATCTATCATACATCATGAATCATGATCATATCAACTTCCTATCAATTTGTGATTCATTCTTATATCTAGCCAAAAGGTGGGATATAATAATTTGACACTTGGTAAGCGTTAGTATTCCTATATGCCCAACAAGTGATGAATTATTATGTCAAACCTTCTTCCTCGATATAAGGGTCAATCACAAACTCAAGTTCATCAATTATCACATTCTATCATTATACCTAACATGGATGAATGATGTACAATTACTCAATACCAAAAAAAATATTTCAAAGCATCAAATGGTATTGATAATTTAAATTAAAAATCCTATCTTGGTATAAGTTTTTCATCATAATCATCAAATAACCACCTACTACTTCTAAATTGGGGCACTATGATGAAGCGTAATCATTGATAGTCCCATATCATCAATATACTTAATATGAATCTAATTATCTTTGAACCTTTTAGATTATCAATTAATTTTGTACATATGATGCATGCTTGGTTTGAGTTTGCTTAATTGTATGTTTGTATGAGTGCATAAACTACATATCTTAATTCATCATTTACTTTCACTTTGTTAGGATGTAGTGATTACCCTCTTAATACTATATTGGGAATCGTATGCTAGTGAGCTTGAGTCACATTACATAGCATAATATTTCCCTAGAAAGGCATGAACTCAAGAGCCTCTCTAGAAGGGGAGAAACGAGAGTTATTTTCTGTCTAAATGATTTTTGTGGCTTCAAAAATATTCTACGAGGAATAACTCTTAATTTCTCCTCTTTCACTAAGAAGCATTGAGACATTACTCATATATCATCCATCATTACTATCACCATTGTATGCCTTCATTTATGCATTGAATGTATGCTTGAATAATCACACATCGATTTACTTCATTGGCTTTGTCCCTTGCAACAACTTTAACAAAGCTTAACACATATAGGGTGTTATTTGTTAGGCTATTGTGGGTGAACAAAATCATGAACTAAATCATCCAATCTTCTCCATGCACTCCTTTTGTGATGATGACATATTTACCCCATACGATGCAATCTTGTTATGGTCACAAAAGGATGTTGCCATGGTGGAACATTGGATGCATAGCCATTGAGATGCAATAAAGAATCTAAGTTATACATACCATTATAGACTTTGGATCCTAAAATGCTAGTGACATATCACCAGTATACACATTAGATTCTATGTTTGTTTACTTGAAATAATTGCTTATTTCATGCTTTAGTTAACACACACACCAAACAATAAAAGAACAAAAATTAATTTAAACATTCCCCTACTTGCCAAATGATGATATTCCCTAAGTTGCAAGGATATAAAATTTATAACATCTTATAGAATCTTCATTCATTCTAAATAATTCTTTCATTTTGAGCCCTCTTATTAGGGCCTACTAGGTAATGAATGGTACAACATTTCATTTTCTTACAGGCTCTAATAAGGGTTTCAAATGATAAAACCTTCTTACACACAAATCTTATCATCTTTAGCAACATTGTTCTAAAAATGATTTGACATCTTTGAAATCTATTAAAAGTATGCTAAAAGGGTAAAAATCCTACGACATCAATAATACTGATGGCAAGATCCCTAATCCTCTTAACAAAACCCTAAAAGTGGGGGCATCAATAAGATGAGCAATCAAGATAATAAACTATCTTGATCAAGGGAAAGTGAAAGATCTATATCAAGACATAAAATATCTGAAAAGCATTGTACTATATCAAGACAAACTATATGAAAAAATATACTATATCAAGATATAAACTATCTAAAAAGCATTGTACTATATTAGGACATAAAATATCTAAAAAATATTATACTATATCAAGACATAAAATTTTAAAAAATCATTGTACTATATTAGGACATAAAATATCCAAAAATAAGTGTACTATATCAAGACATAAATTATCCAAAAAACATTGTACTATATCAAGACATAAACTATCCAAAAAATGTACTATATTAGGACATCAATATATCAAAAAATACATATCAAACACCAAAACCAGACATCAACTATCCAAAAACAAAGTACCATATCAAGACATTGATTGTCTTCCAAAAAAAAGAGGCATCAACTGCCTATAAATACAAGTTTATCTAAGCATTTATCCATAATTCAGGCTAAAAGATCTATCACTTAGAAATAAACTATCTTATAGGACATAAAATGTCCTATGACATGACCTACCCAAAAATATTATCAATCGTAGTCACCTAAGCGCTTGTCATTTATTAGGATGAGAGGCCACCACTTAGGGTCTATTGATGACTTAATAAAACCTATTTGAGAAGAGTTGTTCGATTAGCCTTCCAAATTGGTCTATATATACCTACCTATATGCAAGATTATTTTATAGGACATAAATTATCCTATGGCATGACCTACCTAAAAATATTATCAATCATAGTCGCCTAAGCACTTGTCATTTATTAGGCTAAGAGGCCACCACTTAGGGTCTATTGATGACATAAATAATTAGTTTGTAAATAGCTATTAGGTTACTTTACAAATTTCATCTATATATATTTATATATATTATATGCAATAATTTAAATATTGGATGCCTAGGATTGACCTTTCTTTTCACAAACAAAACAAACTTATGAAAAATACTTCCTTTCCTACTAACTCGAGACAAACCATATTGATAGCATTCATAAACATCATTTAACATGATTAACATCTCAAATTTCAAAATTAAGACATTTCAAAATTATTTAGAATTTATTTTGAACCCTGACTATGGTGTTAATCCAATTATTTCAACCTTTTCAAAATTCAATTTTACACACCCATCATCCTTCAAATCATATTCAATCCCTTTATTACATAATCATTCACCATGACACCCCTACCCATCACCTTATTATTTGATATTCAATTATTTTGAAATTAGGTCAAATATTCATCAAACCCTTTTAAATGCATCAAATTTTTCAAAACAAAATTAATTTGATAAAAATATCAAAACAAGTTAGAAAACAAAATTTTATTCATCAAGCCATACAATTACACTTATCTAACATCATCAAAGCATCATGTTCTAAATTTACCAGTTCACATAATTTAGACAAAAAAAATACATGATGACAAATTGATACCACACAAACACCATAATGAATCAATAAAATACTCAATATATTTATCACTCTATAGATATGGTGTACCACAATGAACCAAAATTGGTACAATTAGATCATATAATTTGTCTAAATCATCTCAAAATTGATGCTATATTGCCACTCACATAGAACAAAATTGTTGAGCCAATCACATAGACCTAAGTCTTAGACCCACCCTCATTTGGATGAGGTGGAAACTAGATTAACTATTGTGATGATTGAGTCATAAATTTTATCCTATAACACAAATGAGATTGAGTTCTTGAGGGTAATGACTGCCTCTGCTCTATAGGAATGGATGTGTAGTATATCACTCTATAGTGGGTACTCCTCACCACCTATGCTATATATTGAGCCTACAAACTAGGTATTTGGTCAAAAGAGCCCCTAACAATTAAGTCACTGCTCCCAATCCCTACTATAGCCACCCTAGCCAAGGTATCATCCTGCTCAGTCTAAATATGATATCTCTCAACATGGGCCTGATCCCTCTCCAAAATGACCTAGTATCTCTACAAAATGACCCAGTCTCTGTCTACCAAAGCCTATGTCAACTACACCTATAGCAGCTCTATCTGCCTCCTCATGGCATCCCTCTCCTGCTCAAATACCTCCTTCATTGTCCTACTAGTCCTTGCCTCACTATCATGAGTAGTAGCCAATGGGGGTATAATCAAAGATATTGATGGCATCATGCCATATCTCTATATCCATAATAGGCAATCCTATGCCATATGGACATGTCGACGATCCATCCTGCTCATTCTAGGGCCTATCATAGGTTGTTTGATAACTAGTTTAACTCTAGCAAGACAAAATTGATGATACCACTAGAAGTACCCTGGGACCACCCCTACATCATCCAAGCCTAACTCCTAAATTTGAATGTGTTAGAGTATATTACATTATTTGGTACATGCCAATGTACCACCTTGGGTACATAAATATAGTAGGAGTTTATTTTAGAGTAATTTTTTGAGTATTTACTTCAAGTAAGTAATAAATTCACAAGTGTTAGAATGTGCAATGATGAAAATATTCCACATGTACATGAGTCATAGGATAGGTATATGAAGAGTCATGGGTAGAGTAGAGGCCAATGCACATATATTCCTATATATATGCCTTTGAGGTAGAAGAAGAGAATGAAGTATACATTACTCATAACATGCACTAGTAGAGTAGTAGACAAATCACCACACATTGTATTAAGTTTTAAATTTTTGTGAGATTTCATTAATGTCTATTCCATGAGTTATTACGAAAGTTTCTCATGCTATTTAGATGTAGCCATTATATTTTTTTTGATAAGTTAACAAAATTTATATTAATAAGGGCATTTGAAAGGTACCCTAATGCCTTGATACATCAATAGGAATAAAGGATGCACCATCCACAAAAAACCTCGTGGCATCCATATAAAACCTAAAACATAAAGAAAAACTGGAACAAGCCAAAAGACAAGGATGAGACTAGAAATAAAAAACCTGACAAGATAAGATCCAAAGTCAATAGAAAAACAACAGACAGTTAAGAAATTACAAAATCCTTTATGTCATTTGACATCCTTAGGAATATCCTTAAACACATCCTTGGTAATTTCCATCACGTCATATTATTTGACCTTAGGTTTGGCTTCGGTGATGGTCTTTGCTGGAGAATCCTCAATAAATTTGTTGTAGAAGAAAAAGAGGTTCAGAGAATTCCTATGCTCTTTCACTTGTGTAATGGTCACCATGGTTGCAATCATAGCACTCTCCATTTGGAAAATAGTAGCAGTGGCAGTATTAATAATGTATTCCTAAATAATCTTCTCTATAGGATCATTTATCTCATACTTGGTAGCACCTTGCATCTTTCCTTGATTCTAAATGCCCTTGTTCTTTAGATGTTGAGAACTTCTTATTGGTGTAGCCTCTAATTTATCCTTATTCTTTGTTGATTGCTCAACATCCTAGTGGCCTCTTTCCATATTCCTCCTCTTGGAACCATGGACCCTTGAGGAAGGAGTGAAAGATGTATCCTCCTCCATTGTCTGCTTGGAATATACATGTTGTTCCTATGGATGCACATTTCCTTTAGGGAATTTCTCCAAAATATGAACATAAATTAATTTGAATAACCCCTAGTGTGATGGAAAATATTCCTCTTTTTTCAAGTGAGTCATATTAATGGAGTAATACATGGACAAGTACAAAAATTTTAGAATATTCAATGGTTTCACCTCCCTAAAATGGTTCACAAAAGCAATGTGGAAGCTTCTAAGTTGGGAACCTGGGTCATCGACTATGATGTACTCCATAACTAGTTTCATCACCTCCTTCCAAGGGGTGGGTAAGTCCTCACAAACCATACCCGATCTAATAATATTTCATAGACTCGACTTTAGCTCAAACTCCTTGAGTTCAATATCCCAATTGTGTTTATCCCTTCAAACCATTTTTCCCACCAACGGTTGTCTAGTGATCTCAGCGAGGATGTGTACGTCCACCTAGAACTCCACTCCATGGATGATGACAATGCCCTTCTCCCAGGTAGACGCAAAGGCCATATTGATATCCCAATCCCACCTAGAGAAATTTTTTAGGAATAGCAAGAAACCTCACACTCATAATTGCTTCAGCCACTAGTTTGATATCAAGTGTTTCTGGCTCCACAAAGCTCATGATGACTAGGAAATGGCACTACTTGAAAATAGGGATAACAAAGTGCTTACTGGACCTTGGGACACATACAATGTATATGAAGAATCCATCTACAAGGTGGGATTTAAAAACATAGGATGAGTTTGAGATTTTTTGGAAGCTTCTATGTCTCCACCTCATGATGATACATGTCCTTGAGAAAGGCAAATCCACCGTGTCTCGGATAACAAAGCAGCATGCCTTAGAAAAATGAGAGTTCCAATAGCTGCTATCCCCAATAAAATTAGAAAGGTGTGCCACACCTTAGAACTCTTGACCAATTAGGTAACAAAAATTTTTAGCAACGCAATTCTCATAGAGAAGAACATACAGTAAAGTTTTTAGAAATCGGTAAAAAGCAGAAATGGATAGAAGCGTGGGATGGAAGAAGTGAGAGAAATGACCAGGGAGGAGGAAATGTGGTGGGAGAGTATGAAGAAGCAAAACATGAATAGATGACACACAAGAAGGAGCAATCCAAAAGGATTGCAAGAAAAATGGTAAACTTAGGATCATTGAAAATAATTGCGAAGGTGCTCAGAAGTAATAAACACGGGGTCTAGGGAATAAACAAGGGAGATGTGCCAAAAAATAACACATGTGCTAGAGGCCCCAAGAATTGAGTACCTCAAAAAGCTAAATATAATCATGGAAATGATAGGTTTGCTGAGAAATATCTTTGTGGTACAAAAGGCATTTAAAGTATTAAGATCTAGGTAAAACAAACTTTTCATACCAATAAAATTGAAAAGTGGGGATTTAATGGGGCTCCTTATTTCTCTTCAGGTGTGGCATACAAGTTGGCAACCATTGGAGTTTCTATCTTGAGAATGATGACATGGACTGACACCCTTCCTATCAAGGTTGAAGAAATTGCAAGGTTATAAAAAATTCAAAGATCCCCACTTTTCGAAGGGCTACCACCCCCGAACCCCGATGAGTATATCATACACAGCGTCCAATACCTTTTAGTTTTAACCCCACTAGAATAACATGGAAAATATTCAACATATTTCCAACATTCTCCCACTTGTTGAATACTTTCTATAGGGGCTAACAACTACCATTGTCAACTATCAAGGGCAACCATACCCATAGATCTTCTACACCAAGAAAATTAATGAGCAGGTATAGCCTTTATTAACAAATCAACAATATTCTTCTATATATCAACTTTCTCCAATATCACTCGATTCTCTTCAACCATATTTCTCACAAAATGGTACTTTATATCAATATGTTTTGACCGATCATGAAAACCAAGATTATTTGCCAAAAATATTACACTTTGATTATCATTGTTAATTATCACAACCTTCTACTTAATGCCAACTATTGAAAACAACCTTTGCAGTCACACTACTTATTTACTAGCATGAGTTGCTACAATGTACTCTACTTTTGTAGTGGATAAAGAAAAAACTAACTACTTTTTACTCATCCAACTTATTTCCCCTCCAAATAGCCTAAAAACATAAGCACTCATGGATCTTCTCTTATCAATATCTCTAGCCCAGTCAGCATCCATAAACCCTTGTAGATTTACAATATCATTATCTCCATATTTTCCTTCATAACAAATAGCATAATCTATAGTTCCACACAAGTATCTGAAGATCCTCTTCATAATAGTCCAATGTTCCTTTCTTGGATTTGACATATATCTGCTAACTACTCCCACTGCATGTGCAATATCAAATCTAGTATAGACTATTGCATACATCAAACTGCCCATAGTACTAGCATAAGGAACATGATGTATTTATTCAATTTCCTCATCTATTTTGGGACACTGTTCAACAAATAACTTTTGACCAACTGGATATGGAGTACATACTAGTTTACAATCATGCATTCTAAACTTTTGTAGTATCAAATCAACATATTTCCTTTGATTTAACCATAACTTTCAATTTGTACAATCCCTTATTGTTTTCATACCCAAAATAAATTTTGTAGCACCCAAATCCTTCATGTCAAATTTAGAAGATAACTGAGATTTGAGCAACTTTCTCATTTCCTTACTGTTACCAATTAACAACATGTCATCCACATACAATACAATAATAACACCATTTTTCACCTTCCTTTTTAAAATATACACATGGATCTGCTTTGCTTTTTCCAAGCCCAAGTGTTAAGAAAAAATTGTCAAAATTTTGGTTCCACATCCTTGGAGATTGCTTCAACCCATAAAGAGACTTCTTCAACTTGCATACCAAGTCCTCCTTACCTTTTACCTTAAAGCATTCTGGTTGTGACATATATATATATATATATATATATCTTCATCAAGTTCACCATGTAGAAAAGTTATCTTTACATCCATCTATTCTATTTCAAAATAAAAAACAGCAGAAATAGCAAAAATAAATCTAATTGAAGTTAGTTTAGCCACAAGAGAAAAATCTCACCAAAGTCAATTCCCTCAACCTGAGAAAATCCTTTTGCTACCAAGTGAGCTTTTTACTTCTCCAAATTTACTTCTACATTGTAATTCTTCTTGAATAACCACTTACAACCAGCAGTTTTTCTACCAGGAGGTAATTTCACCAAGTCTCATGTCTTATTTTTATCCAAGGACTCAATTTATTCTTCCATAGCCCTTTTCCAAGAATTATTCTAACTTGACTGAAGTGCATTCTTTATAGTCTTGGGTTCTTCATTAGTAACTAATAAATTAAATATAGAATAAAAGTTTAAAGGACCATACCTATCTGGAATTCTTCTCTTTCAATCTGATATCCTCAAAATTGGAGTTCTATGTTCTACATATTCAACTTCCTTCTCACCTTATTCCTTTGAATATTCCTCTTCAGACTCTCTCTATAATTTAGGTTCTACCACTGGTTCTTCCTCCTATTCTAATTTTACCTGCACTATTTTTGGTTCTTTGCTTGGTTGCATTTCCTATTTTAAAACCCCTTTTTTTCTCTAAATATCACATTATGACTGTAAATTACCTTCTGTGTTTCTAGGTTCCACAACTTATATCCTTTAACACTAGTACTTTTTGGAGCCAAAATTGACTCAACATTTGAGGCCCCCAATTTTAAATTTTTTTTTTTAATAAAATTAGCAAATGTTGATGGCCTCTATTGCATTTTTCATCTAAAAATATGATTTTAAATGTTTATATTTTTTACTAAACCTTAGCCATTTTGGACTACTTTCACAACCGTTGTTTTATCATAAAAGAATCCATAAAGGTCAAATTGAATAAACGTCCACTAAAAAGGTCAAACCATTAAAATACTTGACTCTTTAAAGAAATGTTTAGAATCCAAAAAATAATAAACCCCTAAGTCCTAAGGTATCAAAAGGAGATAAATCAAGGTCAAATAAGGGAGCACCATGGTCTAAAGTTTGAAAAACCCAAGGTCTTGAGTAGGACATTAATCAAATCATCTGAGAGTATGCACGCCCTTTGATTAACTATCAAGCACCTTGAGAAAATATAGGGGTAACGCCTAGATCCTCCTTAATTGGATGAATGTGCTTTAATAAGCTAACCTTTGGTTAAATCAACCAGGTCAAATATAATGTTTTAATCAAATGTCATAGCCTAAAGTATTAAGCATATGGTTAAATTTAAAGGCATGTGCCCCCTTGATTAAAAAGACATACAAATTGAGCAAATCTAAGGGCAACACTTCATCGAGTTGAAATCAAATGGATCCAATCAAATTAATAAGTCAAATATTTAAAGCACCATGGTCTAAATTTTGAAAGCCTAATTATAGTGGTAAATTTCTTTAATTAAGCATTGAGCTATTTCATAAGATGCAAGGGTAGTGCTCGATCATATTTTAATCAAATGACTGCACTCTTATAAAAATTCATAAATCTACCATTAAAGGGATTAAATTCTTGAGGATTAATTAAAACCACTAATTAATATTAGAAAGGTTCTAACACATTGCTAAATCCTCCCCCTTTTTGCTAATATAAGGTTTATTTATTTTTATGAAGATAACAGGTCACGAAATATCCATGGTTGCGCTTGATCGAGAGTTGATCCAATAGATGCACATTTACCACGAATCAAAAAGGTTAGCCTAAAATCATTATTCACACTCATGATTAAAGCATGTGTAGGACCAAGGAATATCGATAGATGCACCCTCACTAGATAAAATCCAACAACAACATTCATCTCAAGACAATCAACCATTAAAAAGCTTCCATCCAAGTCAAAGTAAAATGCCTCCGCATTCAAGCAGATCTAATGGTTGTGCCTGAGTCTATTTAATATAACAATTGAACTCTAAATAAGTTTATCAAAATTTTAAAAGGGCCTTCTTTATAAAAGGTTCGATGAAGATCTGTGGTAGTGCTTGATCGCAAGTTAATCCAATGGCCTTGATTCATCATGCTAATCAAAGGTAATATACGAATGACCAATCCGATGGTAGCGCTTGAACTAGCCCAGATAGGATGGTGGTGCTTCTTTTAAGGGAAATTACAAGCCAAAGGGAAATAAATGATGGACTTTCAACCTTCCAAGATCTAATGGTTGCGGATGATCGATATTATTAAAATGAAATCGAAGGCCACATTTCGACCTACCAAGATTTAACAATGATCTAATCAAAATTTCCCATAAAAGACATGAGTGTACATCATGGTTCAATCCAATGATCGCACTCATTTTGAGTAAATATCCAACAATGGTGCTTTATCAGAGCCATCACCTGTTAAGAAGGGTACAATTATGATTTAATAAGATGGTCAAACTCTATCCAATTAGATCCAATAGTGGTGCTTGGATTAAATAAGATGAAAATTTTCAAAATGGTCATTGACTAAGTAATATTTGACCCAGATTGAACGATCATGCTTATCCTTGAGTTGATCCAATGGTTGTGCTCATTCATGACTATAAAAGGAAAATAAATTCCAATAAAATGTGTATAGCTCTACTAGATCTAACGACGGTGGTGAGCCCTGACTAGATGTGACGGTCGCGCATGACCAATTTACATGGAGGTTAAGAGACATGGTTTATTTCACTAGTGGAAAATCAATTAAGGTTAAGAGAGGGTCCAACCACATTGATAATGACCCCTTCTCCTTAGTAAATACTGGTACGAGTCTGGATAA
This sequence comes from Wollemia nobilis, assembly GCA_028583015.1. Taxonomy (NCBI): domain Eukaryota; kingdom Viridiplantae; phylum Streptophyta; class Pinopsida; order Araucariales; family Araucariaceae; genus Wollemia; species Wollemia nobilis. The sequence continues at coordinate 2,543,250 of JAQPPZ010014295.1, forward strand.
TCATAAAAACATGCAATATCATGTGTTTTATTATATGGTGAGCCACTAGTAAGGTAAGCAAGTCATTAAGGGTTATGCATTAACCAGAGGTTAGTAATTTTTCTAATCACTTTAAATAACCTTTAATAAATAAATGTTAGACGAAGGGCAAGACCTTGATTCAATATCAAGTCAATGATTATTATTTGCAAAATATAAGTGTGTAAAATTGACTAACCAATAACTTTTGGGTATCTCCTATAATGTGCATAACCACCATTGACATATATTTTCTAGATTATGGGACTAATGTTCTTACAGGTCCAAGAGTATCAAATGGAAGTAAATGTTGCGTATCCCATCCAACGATCATCATGAGTTGGTGGATCCGATGGGCACACACCTCAATGATCAAATCTGACAACAGATCCCCAAAATGATCACCACCCGGTTAACGGTGTAACTATTCCCAAAACCAAATTTTTGCTCAGGCCCAAAGTGAAGAACACAAGCTTATACTGAGAGGGGGGTGAACAGTATAAGACAATTTTTTACTTTTCCTTCCCAATTAATATTATGCAATGTATAGATAGCAATATCAATAGCAGGAATCAAAGCAATGCACAAATCACCACATACAATAGAGACACCAAAATTTATGTGGTTCATCCAATGTGGGCTACTCCATGGAGAAAATATTTCACTAAAATTTTCTCAATAAATATCTTGGGAATTCTTTCCCTATTACAATATTTATGAATATTTATCCAAATGAGGCACCAATGCCCTAATAAAAGTTCATGGATCTCTATCCACAAGAGACACCAATATCCTAACTCTACTTTTGCTGGTGATCCTCTAGAAGACCTTTGCCTCCACTACCCTTAGAAAATGGAACTCTATCCATAGAATATACCTATCTTCCCTGATCTAGCTAGAGATATCTATCCTCAAATATATCACCTCCAAATATCTATCTCAAATATGTACTAAACATAGTCCTTAAGTCTATCATAAATATATCCTCAATCTCTATCTTTGGCCTAGCACAAACCTATCCTCAAATCTGCACCAAAATCTATCCTTGAATTTATACTAAACACAATTCTTCAGCCTAACACAAATTTATCCTCAATATTTGTCTTCAAGCCTTAACTCAAAGCTTGACTCAATCTCAAATCAACTCTATTAGATCTACCCCAAACCTTAACTCAAGGTTTAAACAAATAAATCAATCAGAAAGACTTATCTCAAATATGCCTTGTACGCTTCCACAAAATCTCACACCAATATATCCTCAAGTCCTCTCTAGAACTTGTCCAATATGTTTAATAAGTTATCACAAGAACTTATCCAAATCTACTCTCAATATGTATTGTAAGCTTCCATAAAAGCTTACCCAAATCTGTCCACAAGTCTTCTCAAAGACATACCTCAGATCTGCTCAATAAGTCCACACTAGATCTTGTCCAATATCATCGAAACATAAAGAGAATTGTTAGAGACTCAATATGCTCTATACTAATAACAATGCACAATTACTTTCAATCACTCTTTTAGAAATATACAAATAATTGTTAGAGACTCAATTTTCTTCTCATTCACCTCAATGCTCAATGTATTTCAATCACTCTTTTAGAAACATATTGAGAATTGTTAGAGACTCAATATGCTTTTCATTCACCTCAATGCTGAATTAAATTCAATCACTCTTTCAGAAACATACAAAGAATTTTTAGAGACTCAATATGCTTCACAATCACCTCAATGTTCAATAACTTCCTCAAATCAATTTAGAATATATAATAGTTTATTTTATAGAACTTGAACAATCACTTCACACATCGACTTGACTAGGCTCAACCAACTCTACTCAACCAATCACTCAATGAAAAATGCTTGCTTACAAACCCTAGTCCAAGCATATGAACCTTCACTCAAAATGTTTCCAACAATGCTTATCAACCAATCTCACATAACAATTATACTCATGTTATTTTCAAACCCTAGTTCAAGTTCTTCACTCAACCAATGGCTTCAAAAACAATGCTTATAAAACAATATCACATAACAATGATACTCATGTTCTTTTCAAACCCTAGTTCAATTTCTTCACTCAACCAATGGCTTCAACAACAATGCTTATAAAACAAGGTTTTAACAACTCTTTATTCTATAAAATCTTGAAGCATTAACTTAATACACTCAATAAGGAGACCTACTTAAGTCCTTTTCACTCCAAACTTGTTTTCCAGAAAACCAACCAATCAACTCAACTATGGAAGAATGTGTCCATCCATTTTTCTTGATGATGAAGGAACCTCAAAAACCTACCACAACCACAAACACTTCTTTGCCAAGCTCAAAGAAGTTATAAGGTGATAAAATCTCAAATATACAATGTAAATATCAAAACTTACATACAACTTATTACTCCATATTAAAGAAATCATCCATCAACAATAATTGACCAAACACACCTTACTCTTCTCAATATTGTAATAATTGATTAAGTCACTTTATCAAATATATGCAATAAATCAATTTTTAATTTCCTAAGGTAAAAGCAATATTACCCTAGTAAATTTCCATTTACCACTTGTATCGCCCAAATTTTTTGCACCCTTACCTTCAGGCTAAAGGATTCGTGCTCGAAAGGGGGATGTGAGAAGGATGGGACAATACCTTGGATGGAGAGGCCCTTTGAAGGTCGCACCTCTTGGGGGAGGGGTATAAGGGTGAATTTTTTATGGATGGTGGGGTTCACCAGGAAACTTTGAGTGGCAATTTCCATGCCTAGGTTGAGAATGGGTTTGATGTGTTCATTTTATGTTCAATCATTCAGATTCCTAGGTTGGCCAAAATGATTCTAAGCTATTCTAAATGAAATTTCTGGTTTATATGAAGAAAACAAACATAAATGAATCCTAAATACAGAAAATATCTAAAATGGAGAAGAGTGCACCTGATTTCTGATGTCTGATGAAGATTATGAAGCTTGTAAGAGTCCAGATCATCCCGGATATGACATGGTCATCTGTAATTGTACAGAATCATCCAGATCATAGGAGATCATCTAAGATCAGCCAAGATCATCAGTGACCTAACGAATTCGTTAGATGAATTCATCAAAAACTTACAATCATAAAAATAGACACCAAAAACCAAAAATACAATTGCAAGAATGATACAAAATGATAGAAATAAGAATATAAATGCTTAAATGATAAATCCAGATATCAAATCAAATGGGATGCAATGTTTTAATAATTTATTTTGAATTTTATCATGCAAATATGCTAAATGAGGTGAACTCCAAGATGCAGAACATAAGTGAATTAATCTAATGCACAATTAAATAAGAAAAAGAGATAGACAATGCAAAATCAGGGCTCTGATTGCCCCCAATCTGAACTGCAGTCAAAATCATCTGTAATCGTACGAGATCATCACCGATCTCGATAGGATCATCCAAATTGTGGTTGAATCACCTACGATGATCCGAGCTTCCTTTGGCTAAAACACAATGAGATCCTACAATAAAACTTGAAAACACAAGTGCAAATGATGGGGGATAGGATGTTCTAACATAGCAAAAACTAAATTTGTAGGGAAATGATTAGCCAGGGGGATAAACTGGGAAAATACCAAGTTTATATAGGATTAGGGGGAGGTTAGGAGGTTGGGGATCATCCCAATCTGGGATATCTCCAACGTAGGAATCTCCAACCACGCAGACATGCTTCTACCTGAGTTGGAGAGGTTGTTGAAATAAAAGCTAATTATGAAAATTCGATTTTGGGATGAAATTGTCTAGACGTTCTGTTCTAGACGAATTCATCCGATTTGGGATGATATCATCAGATCGGTGACGATATTGTCCAACGGTCAAAACAACTTCTAAAAATGGCATGAAAAATGAGGTGAGCGGTTAACGAGCAATTTCGAGGTTAAAATTCAATTTTTTTATCTTTTACTGATGGTTTAACTGCACCAATTTTAGGGTGCTACATTTTGCCCCCTCTTTAGCATATTTTCTAAAGAAAATGCATTAAATACGAGTTCTTCACGCTTTATGAGAAAGCAAAAATTTATTCCATTTTTTAGATGATGATTCTAGGTCAAATCGTACAACTGTTTGCTATGGTGCCCCCTCCGAGTTTTTACCCAAATCGAACGTTTGAGGTAAAAGCATGGAAAAGCAAAAATTAAAAAAAATGTTGTTTTTAAATAAAAATAAGAAAAATAGGGTAAAACCCTAATTCATTTTTACTATTCACTTTTGTTGTTTCAGAGCTTTGTAGGTGAAATGGTGGAAATGACACACAGATCGACAGAGGTCCGGCGCGGGTTGCGAGTAAGGATCTAAACCTAGTGTACTATGTTTTTAGCTTGATTTGTTTAATTTTTTACTTGAATTTTAATTGTTTTTGGGCATCATGGCCATTTTTAGGCCGTTGACGATGTCGGGACGAAATCGTCCCAATTTCGTCGAAATCATCCCAATTTCATCGAAATCGTCCCTATATCGCCGATTTCGTCTGAGGATGAAATCGAAGAAATAGGGGCGATCCCCAAATTGAATAATTGAAGATGATTTCATCCTATTAAGGATGATTTAACTAAATTTGGTATGATATCATCCAATAATGGGCGATATCATTTTTTTATGAGATGAAATTGATTTTAATGATTATGTATTAATGATTTTTGTTGTTTTATTGTTTATTTTGTAGAGGGGATTGCTAAAGATTCGAGAGTGGAAATACGGGGGTCTCAAGGATGACTTAGCCATGCTCAATCAGGCCAAGTGAGACATACTAGCAGAGGTCGGACTGCAGCATGTGGTAGAGATGCCACAAATTCCTATAGACATGGGGCTACTGACAGCCCTAGTAGAGAGATGGTATCCGGAGTCATCCTGCTTCTGGCTACCAATAGGGGAGATGACTCCCACTCTAGAGGATGTATGGAGGATCTTGAGGATCCCCATACATGGGTGGTTCATGACTCCTTCGGCCAATCAGGGCCATGCCATGATGAGATTATGCAATGACCCAAGCTTCGCCTTGGAGAAGGGCAGAGTGAACATCGAGGCTTTGAGGCAGATGCCTAGGGTATCTCGATTGACCCAAGTTTTGGCAGGGGTGGTGGGTGGCCTTCTTCTATGCCACCAGAGTGGATGTAGGTTATCGTGGCTCCTCTCAGATGTGGTCTACGACATGAGAGACCATGGATACAAGTTTTCTTAGGGTAGCTTTGTATTATGCCACTTGTATAGGATCCTTTACGGGGTCGTATACAAGGGAGGTCGATGTTTGGTGCTGACATTGCTACTATAGGTTTGGTGTTGGGAGAACATTGTGGTGCGGAGGCTGGTAGGGCTTCCACTGATAGGAGTTTATCAGGAAAGACCTCAGGTTTTCTATTGTTGGCTCTAGAGAGGGTCACAGCAGCAGATATATCTTTCGATGTCTTGGAGGTTGCTAGACGACCTCACCCCAGATCAGATCACCTGGAGACCATGGAGAGAGCATCCAGGGTGGGTAGAGGATGGATAGGAGTTGGCTCACATCAAGCGAGTCATCTAGTTGAGGACAGAGTGGGGAGAGGTAGAGCTCCACCACTATGACCAAGTTTTGAGGCAGTTTGGTCTACAACAAGGGATCCCTTCTCTTAGGGATTATGAGTACTCCCGGTTTGTGCAAGATAATACCACATTGAGCGGGGCTCCAGACATGCAACGGTTTTGGAGTTAAGATGTTGATGATGCCCCCATTTAGCTAGTGGATGGGGATGATGTGGGGGTAGCAGACAGGTATGATGCCTGGTATGCAGGCATCTACCCTCCTCGAATGATTAGGGCATAGGGTCTGATGCACCCTATAGTGCAATGGATGGAGAGGCAGTGCCAGGCTACCATCGATGTAGTGAGGAGTCATAGAGGGAGGGATCAATGATGGCCTCCTTAGGAGAGACGTTAGAGAGTACCATAGGATTTGAAGAGACAACAGTAGCCGAAGAGGAGGGAGAGACTCCCTTCTCAATAGAGGGATAGGCCACCATCACCCAATAAGGGCAAGGGTGTCAAGGTGGGGGAGAGCAACGAGATGGTAGCTCTCCGAGTGGAGAATGCCCATCTACGAGCTCAAGTGCAGACTCTTCAGGATGAGGCAACATAGCTTAGGGCTTAGATCAGAGGGGTGAGCATTCTGGATCTGGTGTAGGATATTGCATAGACTATGTTATACCAAGGGTTGTACAATCATGTGGTTCCAAAGGAGCAGAGGATACCATTGCTAGCCAGCATTGCAGAGCCGATCAGGATGGGGTCATTGAGGACATCATCACGATCAACATCAAGGACCTGTGATACAACATGAACTCGATGGGACCACCTCCTCCACCTCAAGGTGGGAGAGGAGATGAGGCTGAGAGCTCGAGGGCTTCTTGAGACTAGCTGCTCATTGTACATAGACCATATATTTTTGAGAGGATTGAGTATGCCAGGGTATAGATTGTGGCATACCAATCCATTTTGATATGATGTATAGACTTCTTGATATATATATATATATATATATATTCTTTTTGTGATATGACTTGTGCATATGTTTTATGATGCTTTAATATTTGTTGTTTGACTATTCATGTAATTATGTCATTGAAAATATTATAATTTTATGTCATGCTATAAAATTAAATGAAATAATCTGATGTAAACAAATTGGTTGTTGTGGTATGATTTGATGAAAAATAAAGTGACTTCTAACAATAATTTCAAAGGACATTGTCATTGTTACATGACCATTTCATGGAGTCGTCGCTCGCTAGGTCATCAAGCTAATCCCGGTATGAGAGAAATATTGCTAAAAGTAAAAGGGTGCTTAAGAGACTTTCTTAAGACTTTGTGTTGTGATGATGAAAAATGATGATGGTGATGATTTGTTTTCAGATTTCCATGAAAATATTATGCATGAAATATTAAAAATATGATTTTTTCTAGGCATAAAATTCCTAAGTGTGATAGAAATTTTAACAATTGCCTAGGAATTATACCATCGTCACAAAACTAAATGTTGACATAATGAAATGAAATAGAAAAGTTTTCGTTCTTTTTAAAGCACAATTGTGTAACATAATGATTTAAGCCATATGATTTTATGGATTAAATAAATGGGAGATAAAATTAGAATGATGGCTTGCGCTAGGCATAGAATTTTAGGTATAGACTTATACCATCATCGCGAAATCCAAAGAAGAAATTGATGTAATAGTTTTATTGCATAGTTGATTTTTGATTTTGAGATAAAAAATATAAAAATGAGGACTTGCACTAGGCATAAATTCCAATTTAGGTTTAGGAACTATACCATCATTACGAAAGTCCAAAAATATATAAATGTGACTTTATTGCTAGATTTTTGAACATGCTTTGAAAGAAATCTTGGATTTTTGAAAAAATGTATTTAATTGTTTTTACGCTAAGCCAATATTCTCAAGTAAGAAAATCAAATTATTCCAGAAGATTTGTATAAATATTTTAAATTATCTCAAAGACAAAATTTAGATTTATAAGGAACCCCATGTGCATATGTGAGTTCATTGCCAATCTTGATCTATCATAATGATACAAAATCTCTCAAACACAAATGTGTGTGCAATTGTATTGTTCATTTACCAATTTTGAGCAAGATAATTTGATACAAGTAATTTGAATTAACCAAATGAGTGTTCGTTGACCATGATTTATATGCATGTAACCATACTAGACTACTATGTAAGTCGGGTCATCAAGAGCTAGTTGATCCATGAGCGGACATAGGTCTATACAAAATAAGGTTGCTAATGTGATAGACATATCACCATGCTAGGAGTTACCCAAGGCCAAGTAGGTTGGGCACAAACCACCTATTATGGGGCTTACCTCACATTTTTTGAATAATTGAGAATTCCAGGGATTCAAGCTCATTCACCCTTCTTTTCTTTCAAAGGGTAGGGGAAGGGATTTATTGCTTTTTTGCTTTTTCTTTTCTTTTTCTCTTTTTTTTTTTTGTATTTTTTGCTTGACACTGAGATAATGCTGAAATATTGCTGAGGTGGTACAAAATGATACTGAAACAATGCTTCTTTTTCTCATGATTTTTCTTGCTTTCTTTTTTTTCTTTTTTCTTCCTAGACTAGGGATACTTGCTCGAATTGGCTATAGAGCAAGGGATTTTTATTCTGGGTAGGGGTGAGCTTGTCCTTTTGTCAATTCTCAAATATTCTAGACCATGTGCATGATAGGATAGCAAGGGAGACTTTTTGCTCAAGAGACCACTTCTACTATGTAGCATCACTTTGAATTTGTAATGAAATCATTTTAATGTGAAAAGGTGTACTTGGTTCAAGTAAATAACAAGATCAGTTCTCTATGCTCAAAAATTTATTTAATTCAACTATGGACTTCGATATAAGAGAGATTAATAATCATACCAAATAATATCAAGATATTTATTCTTGTGAGTGTGAAAGTGAGGGATTCCAAATAAATGCTAATTTATCCAAAATAACTAAAAATATAACTGCAATACTTCAAGAATTGACAGGTGCAAAAATAGAAGATGTTTTTGAGGATTTTGATGATTTTGATTTTTTTATATTTTGATTTTAATTTATGAATTAAGATAATACATAATATTACTATTTTTGAAATTTTTATATGAATTACTAAAATAAGACAATATGTATAATATATACAGTGACAAAATTACCATATTTATGCATAATAGCGCTTAAGATGCATAATGTTCATAGGTTCTTTAAGATCTTTACCATCTAAGGTAGCTAATCTGTATGCTCCCGATCCAAATTTAGCAATGATAATATATGGCCCAAGCAAGTTAGGCTCAAATTTACCTTTAAGGTCTTTAGTTGCATTAGTATTTTTTTTATTTTCTTTTAAGACGAGGTCGTCGATCTCAAAGGATCGATGATGAACTTTCTTGAAATATGCTCGTTTGAGCTTGTTCTGGTAGGCACGAAGATGCTCCAAAGCATTAATGTGCTTCTCATCTAGGAGTTCCAACTGACTAAATCTACCAGCACGATATTCATCTCCTACTTCAGTATCTTGAAGTAGTAGAGCCAAAGAAGGAACTTCTAATTCAAAGGGAAAAATAACTTCAGTGCCATAAACCAAAACAAAAGGTGAAGTGCCCGTGGGAGTACGAATGCTAGTTTGATAAGCCCACAAAGTAGGATATAATTGAATGTGCCAATCATGACCAGATTTATTGACCAATATTTTGAGGATTTTAATTAATGTTTTATTAGATGCTTCTGCTTGGCCATTACCCTGAGGATAATAGGGAGTGGACCAACGATGTTGAATTTTATATTTTTGACATAGTTTCTTTACATATTTATTTTTGAAACAAGTTCCATTATCTGAGATGAGATTTGCAGGAATTCCAAACCTACAAATAATTTGATTAAAAATAAATTTGGAAACTTGAGTTCCAGTGCAAGAAGCTAAGGGCATAGCTTCAACCCACTTCATAAAATACTCGATGGCGGTTATGATGAATTTGTGTCCATCAGATGACACAGGATTGATTTTTTTGAATGATGTCTAAGCCCCATTTTGAAAAGGGCCAAGGAGATGAAATAGCCTGTAGTTCTTATGTAGGTGCATGGACAAGGTCAGCATGTTTTTGGCACTTGTTGCAATGGCGCACGTAATCATGTGCATCATTCTCCATGGTAGGCCAAAAATATCCTATCCTAAGGAGCTTCTTAGCAATGGCGCTACCACTAAAGTGTCCCCCACAAGATCCATCATGGGCTTCACTCAAAGCTGATCTAGACTCTTCTAGATTCAAACATCTCAGTAGGATACCTTCAAAAGATCTCCTATATAAGGTATTGCCAATTATGACGAAGCGACTTGCTCGTCTATGTAATAACCGGTGCTGGTTTCTATTAAAACCTTCATGGAAGGTCCCATTTTGAAGAAAATTGAGGATATCAGTGTACCAAAGTTCAGGAGTAGTTTCATTGATTAGAAACACGTCCAAAGGTTCCAAGCATGATTTAATTGAAGCGGGTTCTTGGAGTCGACGAATAATGATGGTAGCATATTCGTCATCTAACTCCAAGGGTAAAAGAGATGCAATTGTGGCCATGGCATCAACCACACGATTGCTAGTTCTAGGAATAGCTTCCAAGGTAATTTGATCAAATAAAGATATTAATTGTAATACATATGCTTTATATGGGTGCAATTTATCATCTCTAGTCTGATAAACATCATTAATTTGATTTATAACAAGTTGAGAATCACCAAAAACTAATAGATTTTTAATTTTTAGTGCCAGGGCTACTCGTAATCCAAGGATGAGAGCCTCATATTCAGCAGTGTTATTAGTACAGGAAAACATTAATTTAAAGGATAGAGGTATGAGATGTTTCTATGGAGATATCAAAATAATACCTGCACCAGCCCCACTCATGCATCGAGCTCCGTCAAAGTATAAGGACCATTGCTCTAAATGATCTACCTCTAGTTTAAGGCATTCGTCAGGAAACTCAATGATGAGGGGATGGGTGGATTCTAAGGGTGCAACAGCTAATTGATCTGCTATGATTTGACCCTTAATAGAATTCTATCCTATAAACATGAGTTCAAAATCTCTTAGCGCAAGAACCCACTTTGTTGTGCGACCAGATAAATAAGGTCGACTCATGAGATACCGCAAGGGATCGGATTTAGCAATAACGTATGTTTTTTGATTGAGCATATAATGGCATAGTTTCTATGTAGAAAATATGACTGCTAGACATAACTTCTCTAATGTTGTGTAGTGGGTTTCATAACTAATTAATGTTCTACTAATGTAATAATTAGCACGCTCTCTTTTCTCATCATCAAGTTGAGCTAACATAGCTCCTAAAGCAAAATTTGAAGCAAAAATATACAAGATAAATGGGCGATTAGGTTTAGGTGGTGAAAGTACAGGTGGGTTAAGAAGATATTGTTTGAGGAGTTCAAATGCTTCCTGAAATTCGTCATCCCAATGGAAAGAGACATCCTTCTTAAGAAGCTTAAGAAAGGGTCCAATTTTATCCACCAGCTTATCGATGAAGTGATGGATAGCTTGAAGCTTACCTTGTAGACTCCGTAATTCAGATATATTTGTAGGTGCGGGCATATCAGTGATAGCCATAATCTTGAGAGGGTCAATTTTGATGCCACGTAAAGAAACTATAACCCCCAATAATTTACCTGACTTAACTCTGAATATACATTTGGCTAGATTCAATCGGATAAGATATTCCCTTAACCGATCAAATACTTTTCTCAAGTCATCTAAATGGTCATCTTCTTCAAATAGAACGAGCTATAATGTCATCTACATAATCGTGTAGTATATCATGCATCATATCATGAAAGATATAAGTCATGGCTCGTTGATAGGTTGCACCTGCATTCTTCAACCCGAATGGCATCACTTTCCAACAAAAAGTCCCCCAAGGGGTAATAAAGGTTGTTTTAGCCTGATCTTCAGGAGCTATCCTGATCTGATTATAACCAGAAAATCCATCCATTAAGGATATCATTCCACTCCCAACAGTAAAATCAATGATCTGATCCATATTGGGAAGGGGAAAATCATCTTTAGGGCATGCAACATTAATATCTCTAAAGTCTATACAAACCCTAACCTTAGTAGTTTCTTTCTTAGTTACTGGAACTACATTCGAGATCCATTCAGCATAATCAATGGCTTGTATAAAAATAACATTTAGGAGTTTTTCTAACTCCCCTTTGACTAGTAAGGCCACTTTAGGATGCATTTTTCTAAGTTTCTGTTTAACAGGTTTAGCATCCGGGTGCACTACTAGGTGATGCATAACTACAGAAGGGTCTAATCCTGGCATATCTTCATATGTCCAAGCAAAGACATCTTCATATTCTTTAAGAAATGCAATGTATTTATCCTATTTTTCTTGACTCAATTCTGATCCAATGTTGATTATGTGGGGGTTATCCTTGGTTCCAATGTTAATTTTTATGACATTTTCTACTTCCATGTGTAGATCTCTCTCAAAATTAGGTGGGGTGGGTGAAACGCCCAATTCTTGTAATTCTTCCAAGGTTAGCTTGGATAATTCATCTTGAGGAGTCATGGCCTCAAGCTGGGCTATACTAGGTATAGAGCCATCAAAATAAAATCCATTATGTAATAATTCCTCAATGGAGACATCATGAAAGATATCTCCCTCCAACTCATCATCGGATTCAGTGATCATCTCAGGATAAGCTATAGATAGCATATTACATGTGAATGTCTTATTTATTAAATGCAAGGCATCGCGTGCATCTAAATAATCTTGGTAACATATAATTTGGTCATCATCCTCAAATGGGAATGGCTGACCCTTACTAGGAAATAGGCCCACACCACATCGGGTGGGCCATGCTTCTACCTCAAAAGGTTCTTTCATACCATTCTGGAAAGGTCCCAAACCTTTCCATTTATATCCCAATTTAAGCATTATAGGTTTGGCTTTAATATATTCATTAGTAAAATAACATCGAGCATATCCATCATAATGAGTTCTGATGTTTTTGGGTATTCTACCCTAGTCATATCCCTTATAAATAAAGGCACAGCTCCCAACTTGGTAAATACTTCCCATAGGATGTGGGAGGCCCAAGGTATGAGGATATGGTGGCAAATTATTTAAAATAAGGGAATCTTGCATAGAAGCATTCATTTCTTCTGATATAAGGATTTTAGATAGATCGGGTAAGAGCTCATCAGTGAGAGCATAAGAGGTAGAAGGAACATTCCCTACATCTTTTGATGTGGAAAATATAAATTTGGTGGATGTAGACGGTGTAGAGGAGTCGATAGATGGGTCTATTAAAGGTATGGAAGTTATAGGAGTAGAACAAGAGACATTGGTTGTGAGATTAGGATCTTTCTTAGGTCCTAATGCGGTTTGTTCAGAAGATGGTTGAGCTATATGTGGAGGTGCAACTGATGGAGAAGAAGTAGATGACTTTGTGGGTGTGAGTTTCACATGTTTAGATGGATAATGAGAATTAGGATGTGTGGATGATAGAGCAGGGCAAAATTGAACTCCAATAGGTTCTGCCAAAGCACACATATCAAAGGGTCTTGGATCACCATGAATGGTAACCAACTGATTCTTAAATTTGAACTTAACACATTGATGTAAGGTTGAGGGAACATCTCGCATCGTGTTGATCCAAGGATGACCCAAGAGTATATTGTACGATGTAGGGCAATGTACAATGAACATAGTCGTATCCAAGGTTCTTGGACCAACCTACAATGGAATGGTAATAACTCCACATGTTTCTTGTGTTTCATCATTGAAAGATTTTATGATCATATCAGTTCTTTTCATTTCATCACTTCTAAACCCAAATCTTTGGTAGAAGTCAAAAGTGCAGATATTTAAAGATGAACCATTATCAATCAAAACTCGTTTGACTGCTACATCTCCAATTAAAGCAATAATATACAAGGGGTTATCTTTATGTAAACTATGTTGAGGTATGTCTCTATCCCGAAAGTCAATACAATCAACTTCATGAGTTATTATAGTATTGGCCATGGCTTCAGATTGAATGTCTTGTGGTACCATCATCTGGCTTAATGTGAGCATTAATTCATCTCTATGTGTAGGAGAAGATCTTAAAAGGTCCAAGAGGGAAATTCTAGCTGTAATATTTGATAATTGTTCATTAATATTATAAGGAGGTTTAGGTTGAACATTAGGTGCATGATTCCCTTTATTAGGAACCTTCAAAACAAATGGAGTTGATCCACCATTCTAAATTTGATCTTGTTGAGAATTTTGAGCCTGTTGTCTAGTAATAGCTTCGATGGTACCCACAATATTATTCTATGGATGATGAATGGGTCTTGGTCTAGCATTTATAGCTAGCTCATTAGAAAGTAATTGGTGAGATGATGGTCTAGTAGTGACTCTTCTTGGAAATGGTTCTTCTGGAACCATATAACTTGTGATAGGGTGAATAGTATCCGATTCATCTTTAGAACTATTCGATTGATTTGATGTGATTTCCATATCACTCTCAATATCGTATTCTGTATCACTAAGATCAGGTATCTAAATATTATATAGAGGCCTGGTTGTAACCACGGATAAAGTTGTGTCAAATATTTCTAGATCATGAGTAGGTAAATGCCCACTAATAGTTCCTACATATCGGGCAAGAGGAGGGACATTATGATGTTCAATTTGATTAGCCACCTCCTTACCATGTTTTGGTAAGGGATGTTGAAAGATGTCTAATGATTGATTGGCATTCTGATTCTGGTTTTGTGGGGTGTTCTTTTGAACATTATTAGGAGGATTTTGCTTAGGTTGAAAGGCTTGCACCTCCATCTCATTGTTATCAATCAAGTCCTGTATTTTATGTTTTAATATTTTACAAGAGTTGGTAGTGTGTCCAAGTCCTCTATGGAAGTCACAGTGTAAATCTGCTCTGTATCCGGGTATAGTTGGATCAGGTTCCCGGATATTTGGTAATTGAATCAAACCTCGTTCTAATAATTGTGGTAGAATAGTTGATAAAGGTTGATTTAACCTAGTAAATTCTCGAGGAGGTCTATCAGGAGGTTTCAGTACAAACTTCTCCATTGTCTTTGCAACATTAACATTAGCAATATTTCTACTATCGATGACTCCATCACCCACAACTTTTTTATTCTTATATTGATTTTTGGATGTTTTCTCATCGTATTTATTTTTAAGTTGGCCTCTCCTAATGAGAGCATCTTCCACTCTTCGAGCTAAGTCTATAGCCTGATCGAAGGTGGTCAAGGTAGCAGTTGATAATTTGTAAGATAGTTGCTCTTGCAAATTATTAATAAAGATGTCCAACATCTCCCTATAAGGTAACACAAAGTGCAATTTTCCTATCAACTGTCTCCACCTAGCTAGGAAATCAGCAAAGCATTCATCTTTGTCCTGTTTTAAGTTATACAAATCTTTAATGGTCACATGTCTTTCGATGTAGGCACTAAATTGATGAACAAAAGACTCAGCAGTTTCTTCGAAATTCCTCAAATAATTAGTGGGTAATTGATAATACCACTCTAATGCCATTCCTCCCAAGCTTTTCGGGAACATTTTTAGTAATAACAAGTCATCATGTGATATATCATGACATGCTATCCTAAACATACGAATATGCTCTATGGGATCTTCGGTTCCTTTATATATGGGAAGAATAGGCATAGGAAAATGTTTAGGATACGGCTATGCTACGACTATAGGATCTAAAGGCTGACTACACATCTCTCGATAGTTGTACGAGGGACGGTAGGGATCTATCTGGTCCATGCGAGAAACTAGTTGTTTCACCATGGTTTCAAGATTACTAGTTTGTCCACCATATTGGTTCGATGGGACATAGGTATGGGATCTATGAGTGTATGATGGTGTGACATAAGGATTAGATGCTATATTGCTATTATGCAAAGTGTTGGTAGGAAGAGTATTATGAAGGGGATTTGTAATAGTATTATGTTGTACCCCAGATTGTTGGTAATTGGTGTTTGGTTTTGTTTTGGGTTTTTGTTGATTTGAGGTATGTTGATCAAGAGCTTGGCGAAATAGAGTAGTAAATGATGGTTTATTTTGTGTGGGAATGACCCTAGGCTTGTTAACAGGCACTTTAGATGGTTGGGTAACCTGTTGTTGTTGCATGTTCTAGATCACAGCTGCCATATCCAAATTGGATGGTCCAACTTGATCACTCTCTTGATCAATAAAGGACAAGGGATTAGTGCATGTTTGAAATACTTCTTCTAGAGTTGCTTGAGTGTCACTAATTCGATCCTTGTCCATATGGGCTGCTTTATTAAAAACACCAATATTAGTGTTAATGAACTTCCAAAATTGTTCCATGTTTTCAAAAGTGATAGCTCCTCCCGAAGACATTTTAGGGGATGAGGATCCTTCCTCTCTAATAGTTTCTTCTTGTTCATTTTCTACATCAAGCTCTTCTTCTTGCTGGTCTAGGGTTCCTTCTTCTAGAACTTGGTCCTCAGGAGGGACATTTTTGTCAGTTAATGGTCTTCCTAACCAATCTTCATCTTCTTCGGTTTGTTTTCCATTCCTAAGTCTAGGCATTGTGCTAAACTTAGGTTTTAGCAAAATATATACATATATATATATATATATATATATATATGTAGTAGGGTTGAGAGGTATATATTTTAACTATATACCTACTATAATACTTTAAAAGGAAAATGTTTTGTTTTTGTTTGTTTTTTTTGTGATTTTATTATATTATTATTTTACGAGAATAAAAATAACAAACAACATGCTAGTTGTAAGAAATAACAATAGTAAAAAGAATGACTTAGTTTTCTATGAATAGTTTATGGATATCATTGATAGGGTCAAGTTCATCAAGAGTCATGAAATGCTCCTCTTCAAATTGGAAGTGGTTTTTCAAGAATTTGACAAAGTGTGCTATGGTAATATGATCTACTTCAGACCCTGACATGTAAAAATAAAGTTCATGGCAATACTCTCGATACAACATAGCTCTAGGAACTCTATTCCATCTCTTTCTATCCGTAAGAACGACTTCTTGATCCTCTATATGAGATAGAAATTTATGCACTACAACTGCGTTCTCAAGGTATTCCTCAAAGGTGTATAATTCGGAAGACACAAGTGCTCTTTTATCTGCTAACCACCTATGGCAAGCTCTCTAAAGTTCATGATACAAAGTCACCTGATCAAGATCCAGGATTCTATCTAGGACAAACCTCTTAATTTGCCTAAGTTCTACAGATCTGGATTCAATAATACCTAATCTCCTATCAAGTTCGTCCCACAAAGATTGGGCTCTATTTGTTTGAGGTACTCTAAGCACAAAAGTAATCTCTATGGCCGTTAATTGATTTTCAACATTTATGGTGACAACTCATCTTCTATTATAATCTACCATCTAAGTATGATATGCAAATTTAATGGTTGTCTAATGATTCTAGATGTTCTTAATAATGTGTTTTTTTTTTGGATTGTTTTCAAAAGGTGTTTTAGTTTCACGTTGGGTTCACCAAAATGTATCGCCCAAATTTTTTGCACCCTTACCTTCAAGCTAAAGGATCCATGCCCGAAAGGGGGATGCGAGAAGGATGGGACAATACCTCGGATGGAGAGGCCCTTTGAAGGTCGCACCTCTCGGGGGAGGGGTATAAGGGTGAATTTTTGACGGATGGTGGGGTTCACCAGGAAACTTTGAGTGGCGCTTTCCATGCCTAGGTTGAGAATGGGTTTGATGTGTTCATTTTATGTTCAATCATTCAGATTCCTAGGTTGGCCAAAATGAATCTAAGCTATTCTATATGAAATTTCTGGTTTATATGAAGACAACAAACATAAATGAATCCTAAATACAAAAAATATCTAAAATGGAGAAGAGTGCACCTAATTTCTGATGTCTGATGAATATTTTGAAGCTTGTAGGAGTCCAGATCATCCCGGATATGACAGGATCATCTGTAATTGTACAAAATCATCCAGATCATAGGAGATCATCTAAGATCAGCCAAGATCGTCAGTGACCTAATGAATTCATCAGACAAATTGTCAGAAACCTGCAATCATGAAAATAGACACCAAAAACCAAAAATACAATTGCAAGAATGATACAAAATGATAGAAATAAGAATATAAATGCTTAAATGATAAATCCAGATATCAAATCAAATGGGATGCAATGTTTTAATAATTTATTTTGAATTTTATCATGCAAATATGCTAAATGAGGTGAACTCCAAGATGCAGAACAGAAGTGAATTAATATAATGCACAATTAAATAAGAAAAAGAGATAGAGAATGCAAACTCAGGGCTCTGATTGCCCCTAATATGAACTACAGTTAAAATCATCTGCAATCATATGAGATCATCGCCGATCTCGACAGGATCATCCAAAATTGTGGTTGAATCACCTGTGATGATCCGAGCTTCCTCCGACTGAAACACATTGAGATCCTACAATAAAACTTGAAAACACAAGTGCAAATGATGGGGGATAGGATGTTCTAACATAGCAAAAACTAAATTTGTAGGGAAATGATCAGCCAGGGGGATAAACTGGGAAAATCCCAAGTTTATATAGGATTAGGGGGAGGTTAGGAGGTTGGGGATCATCCCAATCTGGGAGATCTCCAACGTAGGAATCTCCAACCGCACAGACACGCTTTTGCCCGAGTTGGAGAGGTTGTTGAAATAGAAGCTAATTATGAAAATTTAGTTTTGGGATGAAATCATCTGGACGTTCTATTCCAGATGAATTCATCCGATTTGGGATGATATCATCAGATCAACGATGATATCGTCCAATGGTCAAAACAACTTCTAAAAATGGTGCAAAAAATGAGGTGAGCGGTTAACGGGCGGTTTTGGGGTTAAAATTCAAATTTTTTAATCTTTTACTGATGGTTTAACTGCACCAATTTTAGGGTGCTACACCACTTAGGTAAATCTCATAACAAATTTACCCCTTATCTCTCCCTAGCCTTAGCAAAGTAAAGAATAATTTTTATTTCTATTAACAACCCTTATCACTCCATAGCCTTAGTAACTTAATCAAAAATTAAATCAAAAATATAAAAAACTTTTATATCTTCCACTCTGCATTCTGTGGGATTCGATCTTGCACTCTCTCCCTTGCTATCACCTTGGCCATGGCTTGCTAGCCATGTGATCCAAGCACTCATGTGCCCACTAAAAGCATATAAGGTGCTTTAATATTTCACCGAATCCTTTAGAGCCCTTGGCTCCCTTCTCCTCTTGCCATGTAGTGTGTTCGATGCACTCCCTTCTTACTGAATGCATGAGATTTTTGTTCACTAATCCTTGGCACTTTCTCCATGAATCTTAGCATGATTTTTGGTGCAAAATTAATTAGAGGAAATTTAAATGCTCAGTTTTGAACTTGGACAAAGGTTTAAATACCTTTTGCCATCTAAATATTTCACATCGATGGTGTATTAAACTTGGACATAAGCAAATTTATAATATGCATAGTTAATTTATAAATCATTTAAATTCTATTTAGAATTTAAATTTTATAAATTAACTTTGTAACCTTTGGATTTATAAAAATTAAAGCCTCCTTGGGGGTTAAATAAAAACTTTTTGTTGCTCATAATGATTTAAACTCTGTTTTTATAAAAAATTTTATTTTTGCTCCTCCACGGTTTTAATAAAAATCCTTTATTTTTGCGTTACATAATATAAAAATAATATTATGACATCTTTTCAATCAACCTCTTGCATTATTCCTTTTGACCTTTTGACATCAACTATAGCTTATTCCTTGACATCAATGACAACTTTGTTCCTTGACATCAATGACAAATTTGACTCAAAATGTCCAACAATATCCCCCTTTGTCATTGATGGCAACCCAAATTATTTTTACCAAAAACTTAACCTTTTCTTTGTTATGCTCCCCCTTGGGACATTGCTCCCCCTGGCTCAATGCTCTCTTCAAAATTTTCCTCTTTACTCAAATACCAAATATCTCCCCCTTACTCAAATCTCTCCCCCTTTGACATCAATGGCAAGGGGTCACCTTTGGGACTCTGGGCTAAGAATGAGTCTCTTAGCTTAGCCCCTCCCCCACCTCCTCTTGAGGTGGTTAATTTTGGGGTGGGAGTATTTCTACTCCCAAAAAGCACTCATCTTTACCTTTATCCTCTTTTCTTCTTATCCGATCCTTCTGATTCCTCTGACTATTCCTTTCCATGTCCATGTTCCTGTCCATGTCCATTTTCTTGTTCTTTTTCCTATTCTTATTCTTGTTCATGTTCATATCCTTGTTCACATTCCTATTCCTATTCATATCCATATCCCTTTTATTGTTTTTCTTCCTGTTCATACTTGATTTTGGAATATTTGCTCTACACCACTTTGTTGTGTGTCCATCATTATTACACTTATAACATTTAATGTTATTATTCCTTGGAGGTGCAAATGTCTTAGGATTTCTCCTAGTGAAGCCATATCCTTTTTTGTCATGAACCCTATAATCCATTGCCTTGTGACCAAACTGATTACATGAGTAGCAATACCCATGGAAAAGTTACTTGTTTCTAAAATTTCCATTTTTCTGTCTTTCATGTGTCCTGCATTGTGAAGCCATGTGTCCAAACCTATGACATGAGAAACATCTTCCATTGAAGCTTCCTTGTCTTGACCTCATTGGTATCTTAGTCTCTCTTGACCTATTCTAATTGTTGTTCCATCTGTTTCTTCTTTGTGCATTGTTCCTATCCTTGTTGAACTTTTTATTGTCCAACTCATCCTTAGATGTCTCACTTTCTCTTACATTGTCTTCTTCTAAAGTTTCTTCTTCTAAAGTTTCTTCTCCTTCAAAACTTGAGGTTGACTTCTCTTCCCATTTATTTTTTTCCTATTCAAATCCAAGACCTATCTTGCTTAATGTGGGCTTTTGTATCTTGATGAACTTATCTAAGTTCTTTGAGCTATTTTTTAACCCTTGTAGCTTGACTTTGGAGTTTTTTGACTTCCATTTTTAGTTAAGCTACCTCTTGTTCTAACCTTTCACATTCTAAGACCTTTGCTTCTAACTTATCCTTGAACTTATTTGTCTTAGCCTTTGATTTTTCTAGATCCTCTATAAGCATTCTTCTCTCTTCATCACATTCTTGAAACTAAAACTCAAGTTTAGAGTTTTACTTTCTTACCTTCTTTACTGTGTCAAGAGCATAAATAAGTTCTCCCTTGAGATCATATCCTTATTTATATGATTCTTCCTCTATTTTTTTGCCTTTGTCCACATCTTCATTTTATTTTGACTTGTCTTCTATAGGATCACTTTCTTCTTTATCTAGAGCCATTAGAATATTTTCTTCTGGTCCTTCAAGTGTATCTTCATATTCATCATCACTAAAACTGTAACCATTCCTTGTACAACTATCTTCAAGATGTCCAAATTTACCACATCTAAAACACTTGAGAATTATTGGTGATCTTTTCTTGACTTCCTTTTCTTCAATCATAAATAGGACTTCATCTCTATCATTATCTAAAAAACTAGCATCACTATCACTTGAGTACTTACTTGCCTTGTCTGCATAGTAGCTTCTCTTTTTCCTTTGGAAGAACTTATTTCCTTTTCTACTTTGTCCATCCTTGCTTTTCTTTTGATGCCTATGTCTTTATGATTCCATATTTATATGATCCTATTTTTCTTCATCATTATTATTCTTAGCTTCTTGACAATTAGTTGCATAATTACCATACTTTCCACAATTGAAACATCTAACAAAATTTGCATCTTTAGATCTTCTTGAATCCTTATTCCTTCTACCATAGTTAGCTTCTTCATCACTGGATGATTCATTACTTTATTCTTACTTCTTACCCTTTATCTTCTTGATCGCTTTGAAGGTTGCTTCCTTCTGGGGATTAGGTTATTTTGTTCTTAACTCAAAAGTTATAATAATACCAAGCAATATATCTCTTGTAAAAGAATCACCATCCTTTGATTATTCTATAGCAGAAATATTTTCACTAAATCATTTTTGAAGATATCTTAAGTGTAGTGACCCCGGAAAGCATGCACCACCCCTTTTTAACCCTACTTGCAATGTTATTAAAAACCCAAGATGAAATGGAAGACAAGAAGAAAAAGCATATAACACGAAATAACAAAGATGGATCTCTTTATTGATATTGAAGCTCGGTTACATGTCGGTCCCTCTTAGGGATACCCATTTCGATACTATAAGTTACAAATAGGTAAAGAGTGCCCCTTTCATGAAGAGGTGGTGCGCTTATAAAAGCTTCTCGGTTCCACACATGGAAATGTATGAGGGCTTACAGATGCCTCCTTCTCTAGGTCTATTTCCTAGAGGGATCCCTTTTGCTCTCGTATGTTGCAAACTTCATCCGATGTACCTGTGGCCCTGCAAGCAATGAAACAACAACACACGTTTAGGTGTCCGAGATTGCCTCCCTGGATGAGGTTGTTAGTAATAAAAGAATGTAATGGAAATATGATGAAACTATGCCATGAAATCATGTAAATCTATGCTAATGATATGAAAACATAAAGAAACAGAATAAAAGAAGCTATGTCTAAAACCTAAGCTAAGCCTGTGGGCCACTATCCAAGACAACGACCGCTAAGGTAAACCTTGCTCTCTTTGCCCCAAAGCTATGGGTCAAAGCCTGTATCTGATGTCAAAATAATAGGTGTTATGCTCTTCAATTCGTCAGAGCTTCATCATACACGTGATCTCAAAGAGAACTCTCCAAGTCTTGAAAGCTCTCCTCAAAAATATGTCTCGATGATAGCAGATTCAAAATATCTCTTGGTGCTCTTAGGCTTGCACCTTTTATAGTGTGAAACCCTAGGTCTATGTCCAAGCCCTAGAAATGAATTTCTCATGCGTAGTGCAAGTTAGCATGAGAAGATTTTGTCCATTGTCTATGTTTGAAGGCCAGTTAACTGAAATCTAACTGCCCACTTGAGTCTTCTATGCGAACTGGTTGTTAGCATGAGAAGCTTTTGTCCTTTGTTTATGCTTGGAGGTCAGTTAACTAAATTTTAAATGCAAACTCAAGTCTCCTATGTGAACTGGTCATGAAAAGGAATGCAAAGTTACTCCCGCTCACCTTTATTGCATGCAGACTGCCACTTCCACCTGTGATTAGGCCTGTTTGTCGGTAAACTATTTCTTATGGCTTAGCCGCTATCATCTGCAGTGGCTAAGATCTGGCCATTGTCATCTACAGTGGCTAAGGTCTGGCCGCTCTAGGCTTGAGTGGCTAGGATCTGGCCACTCTTGGCTTGAGCGGCTAGACTTGGATGGCTTGAAAAGGCCCCAAATGAGTGGTGAGAACCATTGTTGATGCTTGGAAAGTCCAAGATTATGTCTTATGATCTTATGAGTGTGTCTATGTGAGTAGCTCCCCTAAGCATGACATGATTTAGGTGTCTACAGATGCCCTTTTTGTGATGCATTGTGTGGAAAACACAACGCTGAGCAAAAACGTAGACTGATCTATTTGTAGGGTGTATGGTGATCAATGGTCTGATCAATGTCGGATGGCCCAATCATGCAAGATGGCATGCATCCCTTGAATCATTGCCTCAATATTTGGAGGACTTAGCTCAGTGGCTTTTGCATGTTAAATTGCACTCATTCCTCAAACTCAATCGGGTAGCTTCAGCTGCTACAACAATTCTGACCGGTAGGAGAGCTACAATTGAAGATGTCATGTCTACTTATGTTCCCAACAAACAAGGGAAATTTGTGATTGTTGTATGCAATGATTCATAGGACGAACATGATTTTGCTATGATCGAGTGATATTTTGTTGATTTTGATTATGATTATGTTGAAGTTTTGAACTACTTCCTCACACAATGAATTGGTGAAGAAATGACAATGAATGAAGTGACAAGTCGCTTGACCAATATGACTAATCTGGTTCCTTTCTAGCATTTGTTGCTTTTAATGGGCAATCCCACATCCAAGTGTGATTCCAATTGTTTATGATAATCATCCATCCTTATCCCGAGGAGCGGTCCGACTATCAATAGCCTTCTTAGGGAGTTAGGATGAGTGATTCTATTTATGTTTAGATTGTATCACTTTGACTTAATATTTTTGATGTCATAGGGGAATTAGGATGATCCTTTCGCACCCATGGAGCAGTCCGACCATCTTGGTCTTCTTCGGGATTGAAGGGTGGTACATCGTAATTCCAAAATGAGTTGTTTTTGCCCCAAGTGGCCTTATGGTTATCTACTCATCTCACCGAAATACATGGAGTGCAAATCGCTGCAATCATCGAGTGGATAGAGTAGGTAACTGGATATGAGGCCTACCTGAGATTGTGCTTTTATGTGATTTTTTTATTATTTTGAACATTCTGATGATCTAAAACCACCAAAGTGTGTTTATTTGCTATTTTTGTGGGATCCCTCAAGGAGAAAATCCCTTATTTTGCTCTGTGGATCTGGTCATTGTCAGGTCCAATGGCCTCTGAGTTCCTACCTATGGCCATTGTCGCCTTGAGTGGCCAAGAAGTTTGGGCCACTGATGTCAGCAGTGGCCAAGGCATAATTAAGGAAATATAAAATTTGCATTTCTAGGGTTTGACCTTTCACTTTCACTATTTGAAGATTCACTTTGGGAGCTCTGGTGTGATGGTGATGGTTGCGACTTTGAAACTTGTTGGTGTTGAGGACATGGCTGCGCAGGGTGAGACATCAACTGCTGGAGGAGCCGAAGCTTCTCGAGTATTTCTCTCTTCAAAACCCTAGCTCTCTTTTCCTTATCTAAGTAAAACTGAACCTCACTAAGTAATGGGTAAACTGAACCTCACTAAACCTGTTGGCAATGAACAAACTTCGTAATTAGGCTTAGCTTCCCCTTTGCTATGGTGGGTTAGTCCCCAATTTTGTTTTTTGTTAGTGGCTTTAGCCTAGGGTTTTTGAATTTTTTTGTTATTCACTTGCTGCCACCATTTTGGGTGTTCTAAAACTTAGCTTAGTTTTGATGCTTGGGTGGGAATATTTGCTTTCCATTTTATTTGTTTTCCCTCCCTATATTGATTTGTTTAAGTTATTTTGTTATTTTTGTAATTTTTTTTATTTTCTGGCCAAGGGTTCATGGGTTTGCCATGCCGCCCCTTGGCCGTTGTCACTCAGAGCGGCTAGCTCTAAGCCATTGTCACTTAGAGCGGCCAAGCTTGAATCCCAATGGTCAAAAATTTGACCATTGGGTCTTGGCCACTATTGCCTCCAACGACCAGGTTTTGGTCACTGTAGGCAACAACGGCTAAACCCTTAGCCTTGTTTTCTTGCATTTTTGTTGAATTTTTATGACATTTTTGATTTTTTAATTTTGATTTGTTTGATTAGGTGTAATCTTATCCTTTTTTCTTAGACTTAGAATAGTCCATACTCTTTTGCACCATTTTCATGTTTATTGTGAATTATGCCTTAGATGCACTATAGTTATATTTTGTCTTTCTTCTACTTTGCTTAGATCCTTACTGCTTGAGCTCGGGACCCGAAGCTCCTGCTTGACTTACTTCCTAGCTTTGATGATACGGACTGGGCATGGTTCAAAGCCCATGGGTTGTAGTATGTCATCAGGCTACCTTACATCATGGTAGATCAGGCTTACCTTATGGCTTTGGCCCATCGTTGGGACCCATAGACTAATACCTTCCACCTCCCGATCGATGAGATGACCATTACGTCGAAGGATGTATATAGGATCTTTCAGATTCCATTTGATGGGGTGGCCATTGTCTCTTCGACCACTAATGATCAGGTGGTTGTCTTCACTCGGGTGTTTAGAGGGCACTCTATGGATGCTCTCAAGGACAACAAGTCCGGAGGAGTGTCCATCAACCACTGGCATGGGGAGGGCATCTTTATGATGAGGCATGTCATATTGCTGATGGTGATCAGCAATGTTCTTATCCTAGACTGCTCGGGTTTGAGGTTCCCATGGAACCTTTTGGCGATGGTGCAGGATCTATTGGATAGTGAGGAGCCTATCATCTATGCATGGGGTAGATCACTATTGGCTCAGTGCTATGATGAGTTGTACCACATCCATCGATGAGGACATGTCAGCATTACCTACAGCTTGCTCCTACAGGTTTGGGGATGGGAGCATATTATGGTAGATCACCCTAAGGGGCTCCCGACCGAGATTACAGTGATTGATGCTCGAACATAGTGCTATGCTACTAGATGGGCTCGAGAGCATGAGGAGCATAAGAGCCACACTTTCATAGGGGAGCTGTCCCACTACACTGATGCTTTCACTAGACTGTTGGCCGGAGATGTCATGTGGTGGCCTTACTATGAGTGCCCTGCTTGGGATGATCCAGCTAGCTTTACTGCCAGGACACGACATGAGCGATGGCTCATTGGCCGTAAGATTGCCATCCGAGAGTATTTCTTCTACTCTCGAGTTCTTCGTCAGTATGGATTGTAGTAGGATGTGCCCTTGATACCATTCTTGTACAGGCACCTCACAGTAGAGAAGGACCTACCTCCATGATAGATCATAGAGCTTTCAGATGAGGAGGATGCCCCAGCTATTGACCCTATAGTGGCTGGGGGAGTTACAGAGGCCTACACTCAGTGGTGGGGTGATCGGATGTGGCATGGCATTGGTAGCCTAGGGCATGAGGATGATGGTGGGGGTGATGGCGCAGATTCGATAGGATGTAGAGTCCGAGCCAGGACCGAGGTATGGGGCCAGCCAGTAGAGCAGGTGGTAGTGGAGGATCCTGATGTTCCTGAGGAGGAGGAGTTAGAGCCCGAGGAGAGAGACTCTCCTCTGAGAGCACAACTACATGAGGTCGAGGCTGAGCTTTAGGCCACTAAGATCTAGGTACAGTGGTGAGATGCTACCATTGAGTAGCTCTCAGCATAGATACAGGCTCTATAGGCTACTATTGGGGGTGGCGATGCTAGGATGCAGTTTGTTGTTCCTCCTTCTACACCATAGGAGGTTCCAATGGTAGGTTCAGGAGTAGATGTGGGACATCTTCAGTATTTGTTGGATGAGCATGAGGAGTGGATCTAGGGACTTGTGGATCATGTTACCCTTCTTCAGATGTAGCTCAGGAGGCATGGGATTGTCCCTAAGGATCCAATAGGTGTGGGTGGTTCATAGGTCAGTGGGTGCTCCACCTCAGGGTAGTCTTCCACCCATCCTAGCCAGAGGACCCAAACTCGGACAGAGAGACCGACAGGCTCGCATCATTCAACTCGTAACACCACCATAGGGGGAGGTGGCACTAGAGGAGGTGATGTAGGGGGCTCAAGCCCGGTATTTGATTGATGCTCTACTTGGTCCTTGATCCATTTTTGAGGTCGACTGACCTATATGACTGTAGCCCATGGGCATTTTTGTATATCCATTGGACTTGACACACATACTTTTATGATAGCTTTGCATTATGACTTATTATGTGTATCATTTATTGCTCATGTTTTTGTTATTATTTTATTTTATGATATGATGCGATGATGGTATTATGATGATTTGATGAATATGTTAGATGATAGATGATATTTGAAGATGCTTAGATGGATGTGTAGATGCTTATATGATTTGATGATATGATGCGATGTATTTTGATGATGAATGATGAATTTATGATTGTATGCAAATGGATATTGCCTATATGTTTTATGATGTGCTTTATGGATTTAATGACTTGTTTTTGTGAATGTGATGTTATTGCTAAATGCATGTTTTAACTTTGCTTTAATTGTATGCATCTAACTTATGTGATGGAATGGTATAAATGAACCTGTATGCTCTAATCACTTAAAACATACGGAATGCATATGACATTGACAATCTTAATGGGTGATACCACAGAAAGTAAAAAAATAATCATGAATTTAAATAATCACTCTTATCATAAGAATTGATTAAGTATTCATATATGAGATGTAATGGTGTGTAATGTATTTTCTTAATAAGTTTCTGTAAATTAAAAGATATAAAGTAGTCAGTGGTCGTCTATATACTATTTCTAATATATATGCGGTATCTGTCCTACTATGTTGATACCCCCTAATTTATAGAATCTTATAAAGAAATGTGATGGTGTGAATGATGTTATGATTTGTTGCTATGTAAGAATTTTTGGGGCTTTTCGGAGATTCAAACACTCTAGTTACCCTATCAACAATTGTCTACTTACCACTTAGACTTTTGAAAAGTAAGGCTTTTACCATGGACCTGGTTTTTCATGATCTCTGTGTGTGCAAGTGATTGTATATTTTGAGGTAGAACTCAAGCATTTCCTCCGATGTCAGGCGGGATTCTTTCAGCCCATTGCTAAGATCAGGGATCCTCAAGTGTTCATCTCATCCTTATGTTGGACTTAGTTGGACTATACCACTAGGCAATATTGGGTTACCTAAGCTAGCTCATCCACATTCAAACATTGGTCTACACAAATGCATGAAGCAATTGTAATAGACATATCATCATGCGTAAGGATTTCTCCTTCCAGTTTTGTACAATGCTGAGAATTCCAGGGATTCAAGCTTTATTCCCTTCTCTTTTGGCTTCTTTTTGGCTTTGGATATTTGCTCATATGTAGTGATGAAAATCACTTTTTATTTTGATTGATTTTTTTCTTTTGAGCGGGGATTTTTGTAGTGATGATAATCACTATTTATTTTGCTCATATGTAGTGATGAAAATCACTATTTATTTTTTATTGATTTTTTTTGAGCTATGATTTTTCTTTGAATTTTGAATATATGATTTGTGTATCGGATTATTGCTTTGAAATCTTGATTGTATGCTTGGCCTTTTGAATATGTACTTTGCTTTGGGATTTTGCTTATTTTGATTTAAGCAAGGGATTTGGATAGGGTAAAGCTTGTCCTTTTGCCAATTCTCAGCACCTTTAAACCGGTTGCACAGGGGGATAAGCAAGGAAAATCCTTTTCGCTTAAGGTAACCTAGACCGCTTTGCAACTTTCATCTTTTCCTTGTACCAACTAGGATTTTAGTGTTTCAATTAGTGACGGGATCTTGAATATCCAAGGCATTATCATAGCTAGACCTTACCTTCTACTAATCAAAGTTGTTTTCCTCAAAAGTTGATAAGATCACTAGGTGTGGTTGATTAACCAAAAAACCTTAGTATATTATGTATAGCAACAAATAATGGTTGTGTTGAAAAACACAATTACACACGTGTGTTAATGGAGGTATGGATTTGAATGATTTGCATGACAAACTGTGGTATCACTTTTAAGGCTCTCATGACATATGCAATTGTAGTGGATATGAAAATGCAATGCAATGTTGTGGATGCAAGATGTGAGATGCAATTGTTTTTGTTATTTTTGATTTTATGTTGTTTTTGTATTTTTGATTTATTTGACCAAAGGGCTTATTATGCCTTTGGGGCTTTTGGTATTGATCCTGACCAAGTGGTTTGAATTACCCTTGGAGCTTTTGAATTGATGGGATTTGACCAAGCGGTTTGAATTACCCTTGGAGCCTTTTTGAATTGATTTTGACCAAGCGGTATGAATTACCCTTGGAGCCTTTGATTTGATTGTATTTGACCAAGCGGTTTGAATTACCCTTGGAGCCTTTTGATTTTATTTTGACCAAGTGGTATGAATTACCCTTGGAGCCTTTGATTGTATTTTTGAAATTTTATGTTTTTATGATTTGTTTTGTGTTTTTGACATATTTGAATGTTTTTGTGTTTTATGTGTAAAATGCCTTTAAGTGAATGATATTGAGAGGTTCAGGCTCTTCAACACCATCTAATGATATAAGGTGATATGCTCCAGGCCCAACTCTCTATGAAATCATGTATGGACCTATCCAGTTTACCATGAACTTATCTCGCAGATGCGGTGGTAGATTCAAATTCTACTGGTTTTCTTTGAGCACTAGATCTCCAACCTTGAATTCCCTTAAATGGACTTTACTATTGTAAGCTTGCGCAAGGTGATCTTGGTAAACACGAAGATGCTCTAAAGCATTGACTCGACGTTCATCAAGAAGCATCAACTGATCAAGGTGGCCTTGCCACGCAGCTTCATCATCTATGAAGTCCTTTAATGCTATGCGTAGAGTCAAAATTTCTAACTCTAGTGGCATGATGGCCTCAGTGCCATATACTAGTGAAAATGGTGTTGCCCTAGTGGGCATCCGTATACTAGTCCTGTATGCCCATAGTGCAAGAGGTAACTGCATGTGCCAATCCTTGTGATTGTCTTGCACCGTCTTCCTCAAAATGGAGACTATTGTTTTGTTTGAGGCTTTTGCTTGCCCGTTTGCTTGTGGATAATAAGGTATTGAAAAACTATGTTGAATATGGTATTTTTTCATTAAAGCATGCACATTTTTGTTCTTGAAATATGGCCCATTATCCGATATTATCTTAGAAGGGACCCCAAAATGACTTATGATATTGTGGAGTATAAACTCCGCAATCCTTGGTCTAGTTGTTGATGTTAAGGGGATCGCTTCTACCCATTTAGTGAAGTATTATGTGGTTATTATGATGAATGTGTGTCGGCCTGAGGATGGGGGTGAGATTTTCCCAATCAAGTCTAGTCCCCATTGTGAGAATGGCCATGCTTCCTGGATGGGCTGCAAAGCTTGCGATGGTAAGTGCGTTAGATTTGCATGATGTTGGCACTTACTACATTTCTTGACATACTCATAATAGTCCTTTTCCATGGTGGGCCAATAGTAACCCATTCTCAAGATGCGCTTAACGATGGCCATGCCACTGAAATGGCCTCCACATGTTCCATCGTGAGCTTGCAAAATTGCCCAGGATGCTTCCTGGGGCTCAAGACAATGGAGTAATACTCCATCATATCCTCATCTATAGAGGATTTCTCCTAGCAAGATGTATCTTGTTGCTCTCTATTTGAATGTTCACCTTTCAGTATGCGACAAACCTTGAGGTACTATTCCAAGCTTCAGGAAGTCCCACAGTTGGGAAAGCCAATCTTGATAAGCCATGACTTCTATAGAAAGGATGACTTGCTCTTCCTGTATTTTTGAGCTAGTGAACATGGATTGAGGAACAACTCTATGGTGTATGGTTGCACCACACTCCATAGGTCCTTGGGAGATCAAAGACCCCCAAGGTGCCATTTGCAAGAAATCTTTGGCTATGAAGGACCAATCCTGATTTGGCTCGATGTTGATCATGTTGACTGATTCTTGATTGTCAAAAGCTTCATGACGTATTGCTGAGTGTGAAAGCACTTTCACATGAATGGTTGTAAAATCAACAGATGGATTCTAAGGGATTAAGGATCCCAAAGAGGCCATAGTGTCTACAAATCTATTTGATGTACGAGGGATTGCCTCGATGTCATACCATTCCAGCTGGGCTAGGTAGGTGTCAACAAGTTCCTTGTAAGTTCTCAGGAGTGGGCACCTACATTGGAATAGTCCTTTGACCTAGTTTACTATGAGCAAGGAGTCACCAAAGATATTCAATATTTTAATGCCCATTGCTATGGCTGTTTGGAGTCCCAGGATCAATGCTTCATATTATGTATTGTTGTTTGTGCATAGGAAGTCTAGTTTGAATGATAAGGGCAATGGAGCGCCCTGTGGTGTGATAAAGACAATCCCTGCTCCACCTCCTTGTTCACACTTTGAACCATCGAAGAACAATGACATGTCTCTTTCTTTCTTAGGTTCTTCAAGCTCTGGCAGATCTGATAATGCAAAGACCGCATCATCAGGCAATTCTATAGTGAGAGGCTTGTTATCCTGAAGAGGCGCCTCTGCTAATTGATCTGCTATGACTTATCCCTTGATGGACTTTTGGCTTATGAACTCTAGATCAAATTCTATCAATAGCATGATCCACTTTGTGGTACATGTATTGTGATATGTCTTGCTCATCATGTACTACAAAGGATTCTATTTTGATATGACGTAGGTCATATGGCTCAACATGTAGTGTCACAACTTTTGAGTTGCAAAGACCATTGCTAAACACAACTTTTTGACATACGCATATCCTAGCTCATAACTCACCAAGGTGCGACTAATGTAATATATGGCTTGCTCTTTGTCTTGTGCATTCTTTTGGGCTAACATGGTGCCCAATGCAAAATTAGTAGCCGATATATATAGTAAAAATGGTATGTCTGGCCTTGGTGGAGCCAATACTAGCGGCATTGCTAGATAAGTCTTGATCTCTGCAAAGGCTTGATGGCATTCTTCATCCCAATGAAAGGGGACTTCCTTGCATAGCAACCGATTCATAGGTCGGCATTTGTCTGATAATTGCGTGATGAATCTTTTGATGGATGCTATCTTGCCTTGTAGGCTCCACAATTCCCTAATGTTGGTAGGGGTGGCCATTTCTAGTATAGCCTTTACCTTTGCAGGATCTACTTCAATGCCTCTCTTGGATATGATGAATCCCAAAAGCTTTCCAGAAGTTATGCCAAATACGCACTTCTTAGGATTCAATCAGACATTATGTTCTATGAGGTGATCAAAGATTTGTCTAAGGACTTCGATGTGCTCTTGCCGCAACAAGGACTTGGCCAGTAAGTCATCCATGTAATCTTCTAAGATTTTATGCATATAGTCATGGAATATGTATGTCATGGCCCACTGATATGTGGCACCAACATTTTTGAGACCGAATGGCATCACTTTGTAATAGAATGTTCCCCATGGAGTAATGAAAGTAGTTTTATGTTGATCTTCAAGCTTAATCCGGATCTGGTTGTATCCAGAAAAACCATCCATTAGGGAGAGCATTTCATGACCTATGGTTGCATCCACAAGAGCATCTATGTTTGGCAATGAGAATGAATCCTTTGGTGTTGCCCTATTTAAATCTCTAAAATCCATGCAGATACGAACTCTTCCATCAGGTTTCCCCATGGGTACCATGTTTGACACCCACTCAGGGTAGTCGATGGGAACTATGAACACTGCATCCAGTAGTTTTTGCAATTCGTTCTTCACCATCAAAGCGACGGTTGGATGCATCTTCCTTAGTTTTTGCTTGACTGGCTTCTTCATGGGATCCAATGAAAGGTTGTGAATGACTAACTTTGGATCTATCCTTGGCATGTCTTTGTAAGTCCAAGCAAAAATATTTGGCCTCTCCTTGAGGAGAGGAATTAGGATGGCTTGTTCCTCTGGAGATAGACTTTCTTCGAACTTGAATTTCCTTGGTTGGGTAGGATCATCATTGATGTCCACCTCGAAAGTCACTTCTATAGCCATATGTGACCCATCCTCTAGTTGATGAGGCATGGGTATCAAATGAATGTCATCGAAGGGATTCATAGGACCTACTGACTCAGGTTCCAAACCAACATGGAAGATGTCATACGCACAACCTAATGCAAAATGGAATGGTTGTAACATCTCTTCATTGGGGAAGAGGTCTTCCGGCTCTATGGGTGAATTAGCGTGATCCCAATCAATAGCCTCTATATCGAGATGCAATGACTTGGTAGGATCTGTTGGATTATGAAGTGGAGTGGTCAAATCAATGGAGATCATGTTGATGGATGGAATGAAGTCTCTAGGACCACATGGGTGCAATCTTGTCTTAGGGGTTTCCCTTCCATACTCACGATGAGGTTCTGGAGGAATGGGAATTTCTAGATCTAGCCCATGAGCAGGGTGGACAATAGGATCATTGGGCTCTAATCACTCTCTGAATGTAGGCGGAGGGGGATTGACCATCTGATGAATGGTAGCTAGGTCAATAGGTCTCCCTAAAAATCATAAATGAGGGTCTATGGCATGGAGTGTTGCCTCTCTCTCTACTAGCTCGTTGACTTGCTGCAAGTGGTGAGGTCCAAGATAAGCCATCTCGGTCTCATCCTCAAAGTCATCATCACTTATCCAAAAACCATTAGCATTGGTATGTGGTCCTAAGACAAGGGGCTCATGTCTTGGCCCCAAGTAGGCCATCTCTATTTCATCTTCATATTCTTTGTCACTTATGAAGAATCCATTTGCATTTATCTCTTGCCCCAAAGTCAGGGGTTGATGGCTTAGGCCTAAGTAGGCTCTTTCTATTGAGTCTTCTGATTCATAGTCACTTTCATCTGATGTATATCCACTCTCATCATGGATGGACCATGTGAACCTTTGTAAATAGTGAGGCCCCTGATAGGCTAAGCCAAGTTGTGCCTCATCATCACTTGCTTCATATCCATTCTCCTCATCCCATGAGTTGTACCCTATTGGGGTGGAATCAATTGAGATGTTTGGATGATAAATTTTTGGTGGTGGTATGTTTACCATGGCCACTTGTCTGTTGCTCAAATTTCCTATTCTTAGGGGGTGATAAGGAATGAAATCAATATCTTCTCCTAACCCTAAGCTTAATATTTCCAATGTCACTACAAGAGAGTCATCTCGACCTCCGCTATAATAGCCTAAGCCAAATCTGTTGGAGGGAAGCTGATATTGTGGCTCGTATGGCCGCCTGCACCCCTGCTCATATATGCCAAGGCCATAGCCATGCCAGTGGAAATGCTCAAAGTAGCTTAGAGAAAACTTAGGGTTAGAGAGGTAATGAACATTGATCGTGAATAGTTTGTCACTATCCTCTTCTATATCTGAAGACTTATGAGCGTAGTCTAGGATGATATAGATAAAATTGGTTTGGTTGGGGGGAATTCCAAGTGGAACCACTATTCCTACTGGTAGCCTCAAGTCCTTAGGCCTTCCCATGTCTCGTGTAGACTCAATGATAGGCATAAAGGTGATGTTCTGCATAAGGTACTCCCCTATGCCTATGCTTGCCAAGTGTATTGATGCATTCAACATGGATGACCCCACGGATGACACTGGTGAAGTAGGGTGATAATCACTATCTTCATCTTGATCTTGAAGATCTTCCTCTTCCATAGGACTTGGTATTTCAGCAATGGCTATAGTTGGCACTTCCTTGGGCCTTTCTTCCTTAACTAAGGGTACCTTTAGCTTCTGATTGTCTTTTGGTTTTGGCATTGATGGTACTTTAGAAGCATTGACTATTTTGAGTGCACCAGGAGGTGTTGATGTGGATGGGTCTTTTCTTACCCCTTTGTCTTCGTTATCCACTTGTGCAGTTAGGGATGGAGGTGCTACGTATAGGTGAGTAGAAGGTATTACAAATTCTCCTAGAATGTCCACCTGATTGACATATTTAAAAGGCTCTTCATCCTCCATAACCACATAGACTTTGTTCTTGTACACATACTTGACACACTAGTGCAAGATCGAAGGTACACACTTCATGGCCCTTATCCAAGGGCACCCTAAGAGGATGTTGTACTACATAGCTCCTTCCAAGATATGACACATCACGGGGATGGTCTTGTGCCCCACCTTGATGGGTAGGACTATCGTTCCCATAGTATTGCATAAAGCATCATTAAAAGCTCTCAATGTGTAATCTCCTGTAATGATATTAGACTTGGGGATTTTGAGGTGCTCTATTGTAGTTGTTGTAATGATGTTTATCGATGAACCTATATCAACCAAAATCCTCTTGAAAGGTAAGTCATTGATTTCTGCTACAATGTTTAGTAGAGGGTCTGGTAAGGCAGCAGGAACTGTCTTGATCTCATGATCATAGAATTAGATTACAGGCTCCTGGTATTCTTGTACTTTTTCCACAAAGTGAGTGAATGCATTTGCATCTTGTGATTAGAGCTCATTTATTCTTAAAATATCCATTAGAGTCTCCCTATGCTTTGGGAACTGCTGTATGATCTCATATATGGATAACTTCACTGGAGTCATCTATAGGTTTTGCTCCAATATACTCTGAATAGTTACCATAGGTCTTGTTGGTGGACCTAGAAGGTTGTCTTGCCTTTGCCTAGGATTGAATGGGATTTTCATGGGGGTTGCAAGTGGTTGTGGTTGACCATACCACCTAGTCCTTGTTGCTATGTTAACAATATCAACCATCCCAACACATTTGTGGGTAGGTATGTCATCTCGAACCTAATTGACTTGGGCCCCTTTCTCTCGAGGAGCCTCATGATTGGTCAATGGGTTTCTATATATGCCCATGTCTTTGTTATCAAGAGTGAGTATGTTGTCAACTTTAAGTTCTCCTATCTCAATAATATTTTGTACTTGGTGCTTAAACCCAATGCAATCCTTAATTTCATACCCTGGTATCCTGTGATAAGGGCAAAATTGATCTTCCCTATATCCTTTTGGATTAGGATGGTTGGTATATATAAGAGATATATCAAGAAATATGATCCTCCTAGCCTCACTCAACTGATTAAATATTGATTGCATTCATTTTGTCAGAGGTGTGAAATAATGAGGTGGCTTGCATTCTTGGTTTCTTACATGATTGTTATTTTGGTCATAGTTGGCCGACAAGGGATTTTCTTGATAGTTATGGGGTTGTAGTGCACCCCCATCCTTGGGTGTAGCAAATACAACTTGATTGACTAGAGCAATATTGCCCTGCTTCTACTTATACTTGTCATTCTTACCATTCTTGTCCCACTCATTTTTGTTTCAAAGTTTAATGGTTACCTCATCTACTTTTATTTATTCTATGATCTTGGCCTATGCCAAAGCTTCCTCAAACAAAGGATATTGCTAAATTTTTAGCAAGATGAAGATGTGTTTAGAGCAATTTTTTGTGAACATGCGAATGATATCTTCTACAAAAATAGAGAATGATAATTTTGCCATGACTTTTCTCCATCTATTCCCATAATCCATTACTGGCTCATCATCATACTGTTTCAAGTTGGCCAGGCCTAAAGGAGAAATGCTTTAGGAATGCATTTACTAGTTGCTCAAAGTTGGTAATATTGTGATTAGGTAGTTGGTTGAACCATTGAGTGGCAGCACCTGAAAATGTCATTATGAATGTTCTTAGCATGAGAGCATGTCTTCAAGATGAAAATAGGTATTGATAAAATTGGTGATATACTCTTGTGCATCCTCTTCACCCTTAAAATTTTCTAACCTAGGCATCTCAAAGTGCTTAAGATATGGAGGGCTAAGGATTAATGGGCATAATGGTTGGTTGTGTATTTTGCTCAATGTTGGTGAGTTTCCAACTGCCTCTTTTTTCTCAAAGGTTTTCATCTTTTCAGAAAGCTCTTTAAATGCATTTGATGCACAAATTTCCTTCTCTTGTAATCCTATTCATTGTGGCAAAGGAGGTAACTCTCTATCCATTTTATTTGTTCCATTTTACTTCCTCCTACCAGGGGAATCAGGATTATGATCTTGATTTTTTGTGTTTGCCCTTCCCTCATTAGTTGAATTTCATTCATGATTTGGTGGGGGATTTCATTGTGGGCTATCTTGTTGAGTGTGCCTCTCCTTAGGTGAGTCCCACCGTGATCGCCATCTGTAGTGACCTTGGGAATGCATGCACCACCCCATTTTTAACCCTACTTGAAATGTTATTAAAAACCCAATATGAAATGGAATATAAGAATAAAAATCATATAACATGAAATAACAGAGATGGATCTTTTTATTGATATTGAATCTTGGTTACATGTCGGTCCCTCTTAAATATACCCATTTCGATACTATAAGTTACAAATAGGTAAAGAGTGCCCCTTCTGTGAAGAGGTGGTGCGCTTATAAAAGCTTCCTGGTTTCACACACAAAAATGTATGAGGGCTTACAAATGCCTCCTTCTCTAGGTCTATTTCCTAGAGGGATCCCTTTTGCTCTTGTATGTTGTAAACTTCATCCGATGTACCTGTGGCCCTACAAGCAATGAAACAACAATACACATTTAGGTGTCTGAGATTGCCTCATTGGATGAGGTTGTTAGTAATAAAATAATGTAATGGAAATATAATGAAACTATGACATGAAATCATGTAAATCTATGCTAATGATATGAAAACATAAAGAAACAGAATAAAAGATGCTATGTCTAAAACCTAAGCTAAGCTTGTGAGCCATTATCCAAGACAGCGATTGCTAAGTTAAACCTTGCTCTCTTTACCCTAAATATATGGGTCAAATCCTGTATCTGATGTTGAAATAATAGGTGTTATGCTCTTCAATTCATCAGGGCTTCATCGTACATGTGATCTCAAAAAGAACTCTCCAAGTCTTGAAATCTCTCCTCAAAAATATGTCTAGATGATAGTAGATTCAAAAGATAAATTGGTGCTCTTAGGCTTGTACCTTTTATAGTGTGAAACCCTAGGTCTATGTCTAAGACCTAGAAATGAATTTCTCATGCGTAGTGCAAGTTAGCATGAGAATATTTTGTCCATTGTCTATGTTTGAAGGCTAGTTAACTAAAATCTAACTGCCCACTTGAGTCTTCTATGTGAACTAGTTGTTAGCATGAGAAGATTTTGTCATTTTTTTATGCTTGGAGGTCAGTTAACTAAAGTTTAAATGCAAAATCAAGTCTCCTATGTGAACTGGTCATGAAAAGGAATGCAAAGTTACTCCCACTCACATTTATTGCATGTAGACTGCTACTTCTACCCGATATTAGGCCTATTTTTTGGTAAACTATTTCTTATGGCTTAGCCACTATCATCTACAATGGCTAAGATCTAGTCATTATCATCTACAATAGCTAAGTTTTTGCCACTCTATGCTTGAGCGGATAGGATCTGGCCACCCTTGGCTTGAGCGACTAGATTTGGATGGCTTGAAAAGGCCTCAAATGAGTGGTGAGAACCATTGTTGATGCTTGGAAAGTACAAAATTATGTCTTATGATATTATGAGTGTGTCTATGTGAGGATCTCCCCTAAGCATGACATGATTTATGTGTCTACATTAAGACATTATCACAAACATCTGATTCTTCAACCTTAAGTCCAAGTCCTTGTATAGCATTAACAACCTCATCGACTCAAAGTAGATAAGTACTAATGTTTTCCTCATCCTTCATTCTTAAATATTCAAATTGTACTTTGATATTTCATATCTTTTCTTTCTTGACACCTTTATCTCCTTCATATATACTTTGTAATTTATCCCACATTCCTTTTGCATCTTGATAATGCATAAACTGTATGGACTCTATTCTATGCAAACCTCTCAAAATTGCATTCATTGCTTTTGAATTGTAATGTTGTAGAATCTTACCTTCCTTATCTATAGGTGGATCAACTAAGGATTTGTATCCATTTTCAACTGCTTCCCAAATCTGATTATCAAGTAACATCATGTAAATCTTCATTCTCATACTCCAATATATGTAGTCACTTCCATAAAATACTGGTGCTGAATTATCTAATGATCCATTCTTAGAATCCATTATGTTCTTGTTAGCTTTTCCTTCAAGTTGTTAAACTCTTTTGAAGGAACCCGCTCTGATACCAATTTAATAACACAAGCTTATACTGAGAGGGGGGTGAACAGTATAAGACCACTTTTTACTTTTCTTTCCCAATCAATATTATGCAATGTATAGATAGCAATATCAATAGAAGTAATCAAAGCAATGCACAAATCACCACACACAATAGAGACACCAAAATTTACGTGGTTCACCCAATGTGGGCTACTCCACGGAGAAAATATTTCACTAAAATTTTCTCAATCAATCTCTTGGGAATCCTTTCCCTATTACAATATTTATGGATCTCTATCCAAAGGAGACACCAATCCCCTAATCAAATTTCGTGGATCTCTATCCATAGGAGACACCAATCTCCTAACTCTGCTTTGGCTGGTGATCCTCTAGAAGACCTCTGCCTCCACTACCCTTAGCAAATGGAACTCTATCCACAGAAGACACCTGTCTTCCCTACTCTGGATGGAGATATCTATCCTCAACTCTATCACCTCCAAAGCTCTATCTCAAATCTATACTAAACACAGTCCTTTGGTCTAGCACAAATCTATCCTCAATCTTTGTCTCTGGTCTGGCACAAACCTATCCTCAAATCTGCACCAAAATCTATCCTCGAATCTGTACTAAACATAGTCCTTCGGTCTAGCACAAATCTATCCTCAATATCTATCTTCAAGCCTTAACTCAAAGCTTGAATCAATCTCAAATAAACTCTGTTGGATCTGCCCCAAACCTTAACTCAAGGTTTGAAAAAATCAATCAATCAACTCTGCTCTCAAGTCTTCTCAAAGACTTATCTCAAATCTACCTTGTAAGCTTCCACAAAATCTCACACCAATCTGTCCTCAAGTCCTCTCTAGAACTTGTCCAATATGCTCAATAAGTTCTCACAAGAACTTATCCAAATCTGCTCTCAATCTGTATTGTAAGCTTCCACAAAAGCTTACCCAAATATGTCCACAAGTCTTCTCAAAGACTTACCTCAAATCTGCTCAACAAGTCCACACTAGAACTTGTCCAATCTCATAGAAACATAAAGAGAATTGTTAGAGACTCAATATGCTCTATACTCATCACAATGCTCAATTACTTTCAATCACTCTTTTAGAAACATACAGAGAATTGTTAGAGACTCAATATGCTTCACATTCACCTCAATGCTCAATCACTTTCAATCACTCTTTCAGAAACATACAGAGAATTGTTAGAGACTCAATATGCTTCACAATCACCTCAATGCTCAATCACTTTCAATCACTCTTTCAAAAACATACAGAGAATTGTTAGAGACTCAATATGCTTCACAATCACCTCAATGTTCAATCACTTCCTCAAATCAATTCAGAATATAGAATAGTTTGTTTTATAGAACTTGAACAATCACTTCACACATCCACTTGACTAGGCTCAACCAACTCTACTCAACCAATCACTCAATGAAACAATCCTTGCTTACAAACCCTAGTCCAAGCATATGAACCTTCACTCAAAATGTTTCCAACAATGCTTATCAACCAATCTCACATAACAATGATACTCATGTTCTTTTCAAACCCTAGTTCAAGTTCTTCACTCAACCAATGGCTTCAACAACAATGCTTATAAAACAATCTCACATAACAATGATACTCATGTTCTTTTCAAACCCTAGTTCAAGTTCTTCACTCAACCAATGGCTTCAACAACAATGCTTATAAAACAAGGTTTTAACAACAACTCTTTATTCTAGAAAACCTTGAAGCATTAACTCAACACACTCAATAAGGAGACCTACTTAAGTCCTTTTCACTCCAAACTTGTTTTCCAGAAAACCAACCAATCAACTCAACTATGGAAGAATGTGCCCATACCTTTTTCTTGATGATGAAGGAACCTCAAAAATCTGCCACAACCACAAACACTTCTTTGCCAAGCTCAAAGAAGTTATAAGATGATAAACTCTCTCAAAGATACAATGTAAATATCAAAACTTACATACACCTTATTACTCCATCTTAAAGAAATCATCCATCAACAATAATTGACCAAACACACCTTACTCTTCTCAATATTGCAATAATTGATTAAGTCACTTTACCAAATATATGCAATAAATCAAATTTTAATTCCCTAAGGTAAAAACAATATTACCCTAGTAAATTTCCATTTACCACTTAGGTAAATATCATAACCAATTTACCCCTTATCTCTCCCTAGCCTTAGCAAAGCAAAGAATAATTTTTATTTCTATTAACAACCCTTATCTCTCCACAACCTTAGCAACTTAATTAAAAATTAAATAAAAAATATAAAAACCTTTTATATCTCCCACTTCGTGTTTTGTGGGATTCGATCTTGCACTCTCTCCCTTGCTAGCGCCTTGGCCATGACTTGCTAGCCGTGTGAGCCAAGCGCTCACGTGCCCACTAAAAGCGTAGAAGGCGCTTTAATATTTTGTCGAATCCTTTAGAGCCCTTGGCTCCCTTCTCCTCTTGCCACGTAGCGTGTTCGATGTGCTCCCTTCTTACTGAATGCATGAACCTTTTTGTTCGCTGCTCCTTGGCACTTTCTCCATGAATCTTAGCACGATTTTTGATGCGAAAATAATCGAAGGAAATTTGAATGCTTGGTTTTGAACTTAGGCAAAGGTTTAAATACCTTTTGCCTTCCAAATATTGCACGTCGGTGGTGTATTAAACTTGGACGTCGACGCCTTTATAATATGCATAATTAATTTATAAATCATTTAAATTCTATTTAGAATTTAAATTTTATAAATTAACTTTGTAACCTTTGGCTTTATAAAAATTAAAGCCTCCTTGGGGGTTAAATAAAAACTTTTTGTTGCTCATAATGATTTAATAAAAAATCATTTTGCCACCATGGTTTTAATAAAAACCCTTTATTTTTGCCTCACATAATATAAAAATAATATTATGACATCTTTTCAATCAACCTCTCGCATTATTCCTTTTGACCTTTTGACATCAACTGTAGCTTATTCCTTGACATCAATGACAACTTCGTTCCTTGACATCAATGACAACTTTGACTCAAAATGTCCAACAATATCCCCCTTTGTCATTGATGGAAACCCAAATTATTTTTACCAAAAACTTAACCTTTTCTTTGTTTTAACTCCCCTGGGATATTGCTCCCCCTGGCTCAATGCTCTCTTCAAATCTCTCCTCTTTACTCAAATACCAAATATCTCCCCCTTACTCAAATATCTCCCCCTTTGACATCAATGACAAAGGGTCACCTTTGGGGCTCGGGGCTAAGAATGAGTCTCTTAGCTTAGCCCCTCCCCCACCTCCTCTTGAGGTGGTTAATTCTAGGGTGGGAGTATTTCTACTCCCAATAAGCACTGGTCTTTACCTTTATCCTCTTTTCTTCTTATCTGATCCTTCTGATTCCTCTGATTGTTCCTTTCCATGTCCATGTTCCTTTCCATGTCCATTTTCTTGTTCATGTTCCTATTCTTGTTCTTGTTCATGTTCATATCCATGTTCCTGTTCCTATTCCTGTTCATATCCATATCCCTTTTCTTTTTTCTATTCCTATTCTTGTTCATACTTGATTCTGGAATGTCTGCTCTACACCACTTTGTTGTGTGTCCATCATTATTGCACTTATAAAACTTAATGTTATTATTCCTTGGAGGTGCAAATGTCTTAGGATTTCTCCTAGTGAAGCCATATCCTTTTCTATCATGAACCTTGCAATCCATTGCCTTGTGACAAAACTGATTACATGAGTAGCAATACCCATGGAAAAGCTATCTATTTTTGAAATTCCTATTTCCTTTCTTTCATGTGTCCTTCACTGTGAAGCCATGTGCCCAAACTTGTGACATGAGAAATATCTTCCATTTAAATTTCCTTGTATTGACCTCATTGGTCTCTTAGTCTCTCTTGACCTATTTTGA
This sequence comes from Wollemia nobilis, assembly GCA_028583015.1. Lineage (NCBI taxonomy): Eukaryota > Viridiplantae > Streptophyta > Pinopsida > Araucariales > Araucariaceae > Wollemia > Wollemia nobilis. The sequence continues at coordinate 2,586,047 of JAQPPZ010014295.1, forward strand.
TTGTTGTTCCATCTGTTTCTTCTTTGTGCATTGTTCCTATCCTTGTTGAACTTTTTGTTGTCCAACTCATCCTCAAATGTCTCACTTTCTCTTACACTATCTTCTTCTAAAGTTTCTTCTCCTTTAGAACTTGAGGTTGACTTCTCTTCCCATTTCTTTTGATCCTATTCAAATCCAAGACCTATCTTGATTGATGTGGGCTTTTGTATCTTGATGAAATTATCTAAGTTCTTTGAGTTGTTTTTGAACCCTTGTAGCTTTAATTTGGAGTTTTTGACTTCCATATTTAATGAATCTACCTCTTGTTCTAGCCTTTCACATTCTAAGACCTTTGCTTCTAACTTATCCTTGAACTTCTTTGTCTTAGCCTTTGATTTTTCTAGATCCTCTATAAGCATTTTTCTCTCTTCATCACATTCTTGAAACTGAAACTCAAGTTTAGAGTTTTTCTTTCTTACCTTCTTTATTGTGTCAAGAGCATAAATAAGTTCTCCCTTGAGATCATATCCTTCTTTATCTTATTCTTCCTCTATTTTTTTGCCTTTGTCCACATCTTCATTTTCTTTTGACTTGTCTTCTATAGGATCACTTTCTTCTTTCTCTAGAGCCATTAGAATATTCTCTTTTGGTCCTTCAAGTGTATCTTCATATTCATCATCACTAAAACTAAAACTATTTCTTGTACAACTATCTTCAAGATGTCCAAAGTCATCTAAAACACTTAAGAATTATTAGTGACCTTTTCTTAACTTTCTTTTCTTCAATCATAAATATGACTTCATATTTATCATTATCTGAAAAACTGTTATCACTATCACTTGAGTACTTACTTGCCTTGTCTGCATAGTAGCTACTATTTTACCTTTGTAAGAACTTATTTTCTTGTCTGCTTTATCCATACTTGTTTTTCTTTTAATACATGTATATTTTTGATTCCCTATTTATGTGATCCTATTTTTCTTCATCATTTTTATTCTTAACTTTTTAAAATTAGTTGCATAATGACCATACTTTCCACAATTGAAACATCTAACAAATTTTGCATCTCTAGATCTTCTTGAATCCTTATTCCTTCTACCATAGTTAGCTTCTTCATAATTGCATAACTCATTGCTTGATTTTGACTTCTTACCCTTTGTTTTTTTGATTTATTTGAAGGTTGATTCCTTCTGGGGATTAGGTTCTTTTGTTCTTAACTCAAAATTTGTAAGAATACCAAGCAACATATCTCTTATCAAAGAATCACCATCCTTTGATTCTTCTATAGCAAAAATATTTTCACTAAATCTTTTTGGAAGAGATCTTAAGACCTTATCACAAAAATTCAATTCTTCAACCTTAAATCCAAGTCCTTGCATAGAATTAACAAATTCATTGACTATAAAGACTAAAAAGTGATCAGAGACTTGAGAGTTTTATTTTAGTGAGATATAATAGTTTCATACCCAAGGACACTAAGGAAGTAGTGAAATTTATCAAAGACCAACCACCATATGCCGAAATCCCTAGACCAGTTGTGCTTGGGATCACAATGTATGATTTCACCCAAAGAGTGGGACCAAAAAAAAGCTCACTCCCACACAACAGTATGATATTGAGAATACTTGCATCTAAAGTTTTGCTCTCACAATGGAAATTGATCATAGAGCCCCTTGGTTGCTAGCAGACTTTTTTCACAAAACGAGGAGACTGCAACATAAGGGTTTTGCCAATAGTACTAGGTGGACCAGTAACCTAGGAAAGTTGATATGTCCAAGGGTTTACTACTCCTCTGACTTACTGGCCTAGTTAGTTGTGGTGTACGATGAGAAAACTAGGACATTTTGAGATAATAAAGACCAGCCAATGTTTAGTATTATGGCTAGACATATCAAGCAAGTCTTCAATCTAGTGCCTTCCAATACTTAGTTGGTTCAACAGGTAATTGAAAGGTAGTCTTGAATGCTTACAAATTTGGATAATTTTAAATCATTTTTCAAAGAGCATGAGAAAATAGTTGATGAGTTTCCCATCAAAAAAATTGCTTTCAAACCATGGGTCTGAGATTTTTGTGATATGGCTAACATCATTTTAGGAGTACAAGACCTCAATATTGTGGGTAGGAAGGTATTATATTTAGTAGCACAAAGTAACCGAGCAATAAACACCCCAATTTATGCTTGGGAGCAATAATTGAGTGAACAAATGCACACATAGTTGAAAGAATTGAGAAAGGTTGTTTTGAAGCAAAGATAATAGATGCCTCATTTTCTCACTACTCCATCCTCATACACCTGCTAGTGGGAAAATTAGGAGGAGAAAGCTAAAAAAGGGTCGAGGACATTGAGAGTCCCTATGTCTAAACCAATTTTTAGAGGATACACGAAGGTCATACTTACATGGGTTGGTTTTGTGACATTTTCATGATTGAAATTCATTGGATTCTAATTGGTTTCCTCCTTGAGAGATTGGGTCCTTGGGTAAGATCTTTCATGAAGAAAAAATACATAGGGGATTATTTCCTCTCTAAGGGGTTCACATACATTTGGCTCCATGGAGCTAAGATTCCTTGTAAAATGTTACCTATGTATTGTCCCTTATCTCTTGCTGCCTTAGAGTTGTGTAGACAGGTGGTTGAAGAGGCTAAAATGAGACTGGTAAAGAAGCATGGTAGAGTTCCGTGACTTAGTGTCTCCTACAAATTTAGAAGATATGTGTTTTATAGGTTATCCAACTTTAATCAAAGGGATGTATGATTTGGATCTCATGGATTTTTAAGAAATAACTTGGAAACCTTACGATCCAAATAAAAAATACGAGAGGTTAATGAAAAATAATGATTACACCTGGGTCAAGAATAGGAGACATGCTTACAAAGAAGAATTATTAGATGTTATAGAAAAAGGGAAATATTTGCAAACTGTATGGGATAAGCTCCCCATTGAAAAGAGAGGCAATTCATAAGTACATAAGCCCTATGATTACCCCCTGAATTTAGTTGCAATCAGAAGAGTTTTGGTAGAATATATAGCCCCCCTCTTACCAAAATCCTCCCAAGCAATCAAAGAAGACCCGCTATTAGAATTAATATAAGATCAGGGTATTGACAATATGGAGGTCATAGTAGGTGTGACAGACATTGTAGAACACCAAATATTGGCTCTTGATAATTCTTATCTCAAAATAGAGGCAACACCCAACACTTCCCAAGGAGTCTCTGAAAACTTAAGTACAACAAAGGGAAAGGAAGTTATTTCTAAACCTACTCAGGATATGACTTATTCTAAGTAAGCTATAGTTCTTATTTTTGATCAGCTATTAGTAGTGACCAGTGTAAGAAAGTTAGATCCTAGATCCATTCCCAGATCTTTGAATATAAAATGCAAGAAGATAAAAATTCCATCAGTAATATAAATGAACATGAGAAGAGCAGGTGGATTTGGAGGTATATTTAGAGATCAAGAGTTAAAATGTAAATAGTTTTATCTACCCCAGAAACAAAGAAACCTAGGTTTTCACTACCCTCCACAAAGGTTGTGTTGGAGAGATCATAAGAACAAATGGTTTTTAGTGTTGCTAATAAGCATGAGTTGTAGGTGATAGTAGGAATGGGAGGTAGGGGAGACAATTCTGTAGCTAGAGTAGAAATAGAGACTCCCAAATTGGATATGGTAGAAGTACATATACATGCCTTACAAGAGCATGTTGTTCTCAAAATCGATGAGAAAATATAAGGAATTTTAGTACATGGAAAATAAGGTGATATGGTCAGAGTAGCTAAAGTAGTACAAGAGAAAACTATGGACTAGCTTCATCAAAGTAATACATAATTGAGGAGCCAACTAGAAACAAGTGATAAAGAAAAAGTAGATATGCAAGCTTTAATAAATAAAATTAAGGAAGAGTTGGTGCAGAAGAATACCCCAATAGCACAACCTCCCTTGGTAGTAAAAATCCTCAATTATACTTACTATTTGAATACAATAAAAAGGGAGATGTCAATTAAAATTTCAAGTAAGATTAAAGGGATCATTGAGATGTTTAGGCAGATTAAGGTGATTCGAGTTACTGATCAGAAAATGGAAAGCTTGATTTATCATAGGGAAGAATACTTTGAGATCATTCACCCTACCCTTGACTTAATGTCAGAATATTTTGAGGAGATGCAGAATAAAGAAGTACTATTAAATGATGGTACAAATATCGAGTGCAATATTGAATTCATGAGAGCAGCTATGTTTGGATCAAACAAGGAAAGATGGCTCAATAATATTATAGAATTTTTTACTCTATTGGATGACATAACAGAGAAATTGGCAGATATTGGGTTATCATTAGAGGAATTATTAGAAACTGTTAGTATAGAGGATCTCCTCAAAAAAAAATAGAAGACTTTGATTGTGAGCTAGATGATGAATCAAAAATGACCAAACAAACCACATTCTTAGTGAATACTATGGAGATGCTGATCACCCAATATAAAAGAGTAAAAGTTATATTAGCATACAAAAAAATAGAATTTTACAAGAGATGAACATGTTAATATTTTTAGTAACTTTTAACACTGATGCTTGGAGGATGATCAGAAAACAGATCAGATGGCTGCAACAAGGTAAAAAAGGAAAAGAAATTAAAATATGTAGCTTACAACTACAAATGAGCTCACCCCCTAGATATGAAGAGCAAGTTTTTCAGATAGGGGAAACATCCAAAGCAAAAAGTCAATTAGATAGCTAGGAAGAAATAGAAAAAGGAGAAACCAAATATGGAGGAACAAAATAAGGAGACCCTCAAGGTATTGATATCACCGAATAAACAAGTTAAAAAAATAAAATCCAAATAAAGGTATATAGTATGAATAAAAAAGAGATAATGGAAGCCAACTGTACCAATTTTGAAGGATAAATCAAATGGTGATAGGTGTAAGACCAAGATCAGGCCAAAAATAATAGACTCAAGAACCAGAAGCTATAAAAGGAAGCATCTAGGATCAGAATCAGCATCAAGCAATATAGATAGAAATTTTTCTAAGAGGTATACTTGAGTGCCCATTTGAGTTATGTTGGTGTATTCCCTTTATGTCTATTTTCTCTACCATCCCTCATTCTTCTCTTTGCTATGTAGGTTTTCGTAATGTTGTGTTTGGAGAGCTGAAAATATTTCCAATATTTATAAGCCTGAAGTCTAGAGATTCTCCTTGCTAACATTTTAGAAGGAATATTGATGAAGTCTTGTTACATCATTTGAACAAGGCTTTCTCATTGTATTAAATCTTTGAAACACAAAGTTTAATGGTATTATACCAACTCTGCATGTAATAATTATTATTGAAATTAATACAATTATGGGTTTTAGTTTTATCATTTTTTGTATTCAGTTTTGTGTGTTTCATCATAATAGGTTACGATATTTGAACATATTATGATCATTTATTTCATTAGTTAACCCTTATACTGATTATGATATTTGAATGAGTTTAATGACATCGATTCTTTTTTCCCCATTATTTCTATTCATGTTATGAATGTTGTTAAATTGCTATAATAGCCCAATTGGATAGGCACCGGTCTACATAAGGCATAATAATTAAGTTGTATTTGCTTGGTCAATTTTATATATATAATGTATAAACTAAATCTGGAGTGTGTAATACTCATAAAATCATAAGATTACCATTGGGGTTTCCTTACCCATTCTAATAATATTTTCTTTAACAATTCTTCTTTTATTAGAGTAGAGAGACAGGTTGACCAGAGCCTGTAATAGCTCATTGGTTTTAAATTATTTCTTGTAGCGTGACAATCGTATAATATGGATGCAAGAAATGGTTCCAACAGTTTTTTGGTGCCATTTCCAAGGAGAATTTTTTACATTCTAAACCTGGAGTTCACAACAAATTTTTACAGGTAATTTAAACTGACGCATCAAATTGACACCAATAGTTTTTTGATGATAGGAAAGATATTATAAATTCTTAGTCATAGTTTAACAATAATTATATTTTAATCAGCAATTATCCAATAGGAATAAAGAACTTATGTCTTGATTCTTATGACTTTTATATTCTTTCTTTTATTTTACCCATATTTTTCAATTGTATTTTGAAGTATTTTTACGTTTCTTGATTTTATTGAAAGAACCATCCCATGTGAGGCAAAGATTTAAAGATCAAGCAATATTGATTATACATTTTGTTCTATCTCCACTACCTATGCTGGTGACTCTGTTTGGATGAACCCAAAAATAAAAAATCAAGAAAGAGCATAACTTGTTGGCGCACACCAGGAGAAGCGATAAGGAGCTATTCCTAGAATTTGAGAACCCTAAGGTACTTACCTATAATCAAAGAATTCCACTTATTAAGAATACTGTGCATGAAAGTAAATATTACCCTAAAATTAGGAGGTATGTAAGAAAAATAAAGATCAAAATACTATTGTTGCTAATATCTTTGTAGATGAAAATTTGAATTTTATTGTAGAATATACATGTGATTATTCTATTGCCTAATTAATAGTAATAATGTGGTAGATAATCCATTAGATTATATTTAGGCTACCTAGACCCAAATCCCTTTAGGCATCGCTACTATAAATTCAAATCCCATTACACCTACAATAACAATGACTCAAGCCAATCAAAAAAATCAAAATAATATTCATTTATGGAGAACTAATAGATACAAGCCTTTTTCTTTGCCTACTAATTTAAATGCCTTACCTAATAAATCCCACAAATACCTTCCCAAGTTTATAGGAAATGATGCAGTAACCAGAGAAGATCACATAAAATATTTTCTATATGCAATGGATAGCCTAGAGGTTGAACATGAAGATGTAGTCCTAAGACTATTCCTGCAAACTTTGGAAAATATGCCAGATATCCCAGATTTCACTAAAATGGAAGTTGTTTTTCTAAAGAAATACGATGAAAGGAAAATGAAAAATCTCTGTTAACTGAGTTAGCCACTATGAAGAAGAAGTAAAATGAGGTTGTCAATGACTTTAACAGAAGGTTCTCAAAAACCAGAAATAAAATCCTTGCCAAACTTAGGCCTAGTGATAATCAGTCCATTTGTTTCTATAAAAATGCTTTTCAAGGAGAGTTTAACTATGAGTTAAGAAAATAATAAGCCACTACCATTGATAATTGTATGGAAAAAGTGATGGATATTGAAATAAACATGCTTGAAAGTGGTAATATGAAGCATTATTATCTGGAAGTCAATCTACTTGAGAGAAAGCCCAAAAGAGTAGCATTTGATAGACAAAGAAGAACTAAAATATATCCCATGGAAAAATAGACTAATAAAATGGCTAAGATGTTCAATACCATGAACAAGTTAGCAAGAATTGAAATAAATAATGGTAATAATGGTGAGACATCACAAATAAAGTGACCACATTTTGATAATCACCCTTCCTTTAAGAAAAATTTCAATAGAAATTGGGGAAATAATAATGGCACTGAAGAAGAAAATAGGAGTAGAAATAATGGAAACAATAACTGGAAAAAAAGAGAATCTGATAGATATCAAAATAGTGTACCTAACCCTATACCATATACCAATGTAGTAGAAGGTTTTCCCTATTTTTGGTCTACCTGTGATGCACCTCATAAACTCGATGCATGTGGAATTCACCTAAGTGATCAACAAAATGTAGATTTACATGATGATTCAAAGGAGGATATAAGAATTAACACCTGCTGGTCTCTAGAAGATGAGTCCAAAGAAAGGTTGTTTGAAGAAAATATGGACAAGTATTCTTCAAATCATCATCCTCAAATTTTTGTAGCTGAAGGTACTAACATCTTGCAACCAAAGAAGAAATCAATAGACCACTGGATATAAAAAATATAGAATTTGATGTTGGGTCATAACTCAGTAAACAAAAATTTAACATCACATTTGGAGATATTATGAAAGTTCAACAATATAGAGAACAAGTTTGTAGAGCATTTGGACTAGTCAAACAAAAAGAAAATCCAACTTGCCATGTTGTTAGACAAAATCAAAATGATACAAGATCATCATCCTATGTTAGATACTTCTATATATTATTAAGGTATAATTCAGATGAAGGATAAAGGTATGTGATTCATATTTTATGCTAGACAGTGGAGTTTCATGTAATATCATGCCCAAATTAATAGCTGACCAAATGGGATTAATTTGTACAAGAGATTCTCCCGTATTTTTGTAATGGATAATAGACAAATTCCTTGTGTAGGAGTGATAACTAGATTATTAGTTTTCTTAGATCAATATCCCAAGAAAGGAATAGTAATGAACATTTTTGTAGTTGATATTGACCCTTTCTTCTCACTATTATTAAGCAAACATTGGGCAGAACAACTAGGAGGTTCAATCCAATTGGATTGGTCCTATGCTACTATCACAATGTTAGATAAGTAAAACCTAATCTTACGAAGGGAACAATTTAACAAAAACTCTATAGAATTAATTCAAATATATGAAACCATGATAAAAATAGTGAACTGTATGGAATAAAAATGGATGGGAGTTTATTCCATATGGCATAACCCATTCTTGGTAGAAGTGCCAAAAGCAAAGAACATGGATCCAGAGATGATGAAAATGGTTGATTCCAAATCAGATAGAGTGTTAACTTATGAAATTTGGACCATGTATTTTGATGGAGCTAAGTCCCAATATGGAGAAGGTGTAGGAATCAATCTGACCAACATAAAATAAAACTACCTTGGTATCTCTTATAGACTAGAATTCCCTTGCACCAATAATGTAGTTGAATATGAAGCTTTATTGCTGGGATTGAGGAAAGAAAAATAATTGGGCATTAATTACTTGACTATAATAGGGGATGCAGAACTAATTATATAGCAAATCAAAGGTAAATATCATACCAAACATCTTAGGCTACAATAGTATAAAAATGTAGTTTTGTAAGAAATTGAAAAATTCTTAGCTTTTAATATCTCATTTATTCTAAGAGAACAAAATCATGTTGTAGACCTTTTAGCTGTAAATGCCTCAGGCCTAGACCATCCAAAAATAACTATAGAATATATGTATAGGTTCCCAACTATTTTAGTTTATAAGCCTTCTATGCCAGATAACATAGTTTACCTATAGGTATTTTAAGATGATGTGGATATCAAAGATTTCATGACTCTGTAAAATAAATATGCATATATAATATGCGATGAAAAATATGAAGACAAACTAAAAGATCAAATAGGATATTAAGTAGAAGTAATCCAACTGAAAACAAATAGAATACCCAAATGACCGATTTCTCTAGAGATTCTATTTGATGATTTTGACAAAGCTTACAAGCCTTTATGCAGAGAAGTAATATCTAAAGATATTAACATTAGTACAATGAAATAACCTAGAATAGTGAAGGTATATATGGCCTTACCAACAAAATAAAAGGTTGGATACATCAATTTCTTAAAGAAGAATAAGGAACATTTTGCTTGGACTTATGAAGACCTTAAAACCTTCAAAACAGATGTAATGATACACATAATACCCTTGAAGTAAGATTCCAAACCGTTTAAACAAAAATAGAGGAAATATAACCCTACTCTACACCCAATAATGCAAAAGGAGGTACACAAATTATTAGATTCCAAAATAATCAGGAAGGTAAGATTTTCTTCTTGGATATCCAATTTAGTACCAGTCAAAAAGAATAATGGTGATATTAGACTCTATGTAGATTTCAGGAATTTAAATAAAAGTTCATTAAAGGACAATTACCCATTGCCCAATATGGAACAACTACTGCAAGTAGTAGTAAGTTCATCCAGATTGTCCCTATTGGATGGATTTTCTAGATATAATAAAATTCAAATTAATCCAGAATATAGTTTAGGGTTTAGGATTTTCAGGTTTAGAGTTTATATTTCAGGTTTAGGGTTTAGGATTTTCCCCCCTTTTTACAATATGTGAAACCCCAATATAGAACCCTACATCTTAAAGCCCTAAAGATACAAAATTACTATTTTTGTAAAATTTACCATTCTTAGCCAAAAACAACTCTATTTTTAGTAAGTCACAAAAAAATATCGGATGACTCTAAAAATTAAAACCCATCACCGTATTATCCATATTAATCCTTCTATAAAATATCAACACCTACCCATGTATAGAAATACTTCTTTTTTAGAATTTTCTAAAAAACCACTAAAATCCATTTTTGGGGCACTGGATGAAGGAATTAAGTCTCAAAAAATCCTCAAAAGACATAAAAATTGCAATATATATCCTTTTGTGGCCTAGCCACATAATTTTCCTCATTATTATACATCTCCTTGTAAAATTTAAAGCTGATCCAATGGTCGGATCAAAAAATATGCCCTTCGTAAGATAGGCTCATGCATCAACCTTAGTTAGGCCAAACATTTACTCTCAAAAAGACCTTACAAAAACCAAAACAAAGGCCTGAACTTGGTGATGTTAAAAATTTCATTGTGCTTGGAGGGTGAAACAAGACTTCAAAAGGACCAAAAATTTGCAATAATTGGAAAGAACTCAAATGGGTATTGCAAATTTGAAAAGACCATAGGACACCAAAATTTTAAAGATTTGGGGTAAACTCAAGTTGGATTTTGAGGATCCAACAATAAATTTAGAGCAAGTATTTCAAGGTGTGTAGGAAGAATAGCTTATTTTCCATACACCAAGGCATAAGGAGATGTGCCTATTGACTTCTTCATTGTGATCCTATCTACCCATAACACCTAGTTTATAAGCAAATGCCAACTCCTTTTGTTATCCTTCAAGGCTCTCTTTAGCATTCGAAGCAAATTCTTATTGGTAGATTCTACTAGGCCATTTCCTTGTGGATAATAATTTGAAGAATTCTTCAAACATATACCATATGTATTGGAAAATTCAATGAACCTTGCTCCTATAAAATATGGACCATTATCACTCACCAAAGCTTCAAGAATGCCAAACCTTGTGATCAAGCTTTCAATAAACTCAATTACTACATCCTGATCAGACTTCTTAGTTGGAACTGCCTCAACCCATCTGGTGAAATAGTTAGTAGTAGTTAGGATGTATTTGTGACCTACTGAAGAGTTTGGATTTATCACTCCAATAAAGTCTAGCCCCCACTGCTGGAATGGTTGTTCTACCTATATTGGCTTGAGTGGTAATGATGCATTCTTGTTTCTCCCCACATACCTCTAACATTTATCACATGATCTAGCAATTTTGAAAGTGTCAAAGAAAATATTAGGCCAATAATAACCAACCCTTATTATCTTCATTGTAGTTGTTCTGCCTGAATAGTGACCTCCTGATAGTCCTTCATGGAATTCTTCTAGAATATTTTATTTTTTATCATCTTTAATGCATCTTAAAAGAACTCCATCTAGGTTCTTTCTGTATAATCCTTCAGGCAACAGAACATAATTCAAGGCTTGGAGCCTATATCTCCTTCTTTGTGAAGCATTGAGATTTCTAGGGCATATCCCTATTTGAAAGTAACTTACAAGCTGATCAACCCAATCTGCTTCTTCTAAAATACTGTCATCCTTCTGCTTTGATTCTACTGTTTGACAAGCTACCCTTTCTTCTTTATTTTCTTTGGTAGCTAATTCTTGACATAGGGCTCTTCCTCTTACCAATTTGGTAGGATGAATCTCTACATCATATTCTTGAATCTTAGTAATCCACCCTACTCTTTTATCACCCAGCTCTCCTTGTAGAATGAAGCTTCTAACATCAGGGTGCACTACATATACCAAAGTCTTACTTTGAGCTAGATATTGCCTAAATTTTTTCAATGATTTCATAACTACAAAAACCTACCTCTCAATGAAGTTATATTTCATTTGGTATTCATGGAGAGTTTGACTCCAAAATAATATGGGATGTTCATTATCTGCATCATCTTTCTGAGTTAATACCACAGCATAACTCTCATCAGCTCCATAGGCATATAGGATAAAATATTTGTTAAAATCAGGGTTGATTAACATAGGGGCAGTAGCAATGGCTTGCTTAATCAGCTCAAAGGCTTGCTTTCTCTTATCAGTCCATTGGAATTCAACATTCTTCTTTAGAAGCTCTATAATGGGTTTGACTATTTGAGCAAAATCAAAAATAAATTTTCTTACAAAGTTGATCTTCCCAAAGAAGGACTACAAGGCCTTTTTGTTCATGGGAAGGGGAAGAGATAATATGGATTTGATTCTATCTAGATCTATTGACATTCCCTACTTGGACACCACATGCCCTAGTAGCTTTCCTTCATGAACTACAAAGATTGACTTCTTTGGGTTTAGGGATATACCAAATTCTCTGCACTTCTGAAAGACCTATTCCAAATGCTTGAGGTGTGCTTGTTTTTCATGAGAAAATATTATCATGTCATCTAGATATATCAAAATTATTCTATTAATCAGTTCTCCAAAGGCATAATCCATAGCCCTTTGGAATGTAGCTCCTGCATTAGATAGACCAAATGGCATTCTCTGATATGCAAAAGTACCCCACTTTGTAGTGAAAGTTGTCTTATATTGATCTTCATATTTTACCCAGATTTTATTATAACCAAAGAAGCCATCTAACAGAGAGAACCTTTTAGCCCCAACTACTATCTACAAAATCTGATCTATCTGTGGCAAGGGATAATGATCTTTGAGAGATGCTTGGTTCAGATTTCTAAAATCCACACATAGGTGTATATCACCATTCTTTTTTCTCATTGGAACCAGATTGGCAACCCATGTGGAGTGCTTAACAGGATAAATGATTTTTGCCTTTAACAATTTAAGCAACTCTTGCCTCATGATTGCTTCAATCTTGGGATTTACTGGTCTCTGTTTCTGTCTAAATGGTCTTGCTTCAGGAACTAATTCAATAGTATGTTGGATTATGCTTTTATCATAGACTTTCAAATCTTCATAGGTCCAAGCTATTATGTCTTGATATTGAAGACACAAAGCCTTAAATTCTTCAACTTCCTTTGGAGTGCATTGGATACCAATTTTAAGTTTTTTTTCCATTTTCTATTTCTATTTATTTATAAATCTTATCATCAACTTGCATTTGCTTTAGTATTTTCCCATCTTCATTATCAAAAAGACTTTCTAAGGTAATCAACCCCTTAGGTATGTGATTATTTTTTAATTGTATAATTTCTTGTTGCTCAATCTCTTGAGATATCTCACCTTGTGAACTGATACAACTAGCCTCTCTAACTAAGAAATCAATAATTTGATCATCATTTTCAAATACCTACCAAAATATTTATCTATCTAGAACTGAAGGTCTAAAAACCAATTTAACTCTCTTATTCTTAGCTGATCCATAATCTGAATATGGAGAAAAATTAGAACCTTTGATAGCTAAAGCATCTACCAAAAGATTATGTTGTCTTGGAACAACATGTAAGTTCAAAGCATCAAAAGATTCCATTAAATCCCAGACCCTATTTCTATAAGTCTTCAAATAATGATGCTTGTTGTTACACTTCTCTGTAACTTGATTTACTATCAATTCTGAATCACCATAAATGTCTAGTAATTTAATACCCATTTTCTCTGCTTGCATCAAACCTAAACATAAAGCCTCATATTCAGCAGTATTGTTTGTGCAAGACCAAGTTAATCTATAGGAAAATATTTTGACTCCCTCTGAAGGTGATTTTAGAACTACTCCTACCCTAGCTCCATTCTTGCATCTTGCTCCATCAAAATGCATAGTCCAAATTTTAGATTCTCTTAAAATTTGATTAGAAATCATAGGAGTTGCCTTTTGATCTTCAGAGGAGATGTTGTATGTGCCTAGTCTAGTTTCAAACAAAATCTGACTATCCTCTGATGGTAAATCATCCTCAATCTCTAAATATTCTAGTACCTCTACCAATTCTGGTTCCTCCATGATAAAGTTGTTGTACATATCATCTTCTATTTTCTCAATATGATAGGATACTGGCTTCTCTAGGACTATTTTTATTCTTTTACCCTTATAGGGGATCATCATGTGAGAATAGTCCAAATACATGTATCCTCCTAGTTTGGTAGTAAATTCCCTTGATAGGCATAGGCCAAAATATGGTTCTAAATCTACTACAACTATCTCTTGAACAACAGTAACCTCTAGGGCTCTATGTAATCTCATCAAGACATCTTTGACTACCCCAATAGTTTTAACTAGAGTTCCATCCAATTGTAGGACTCCTAGACAAGAACGGGTATATTCCATACCCATTTCTTCACACACTACTCTTGGCATAACTATAGTTGAAGCTCCTAAGTCTATCATGCAATTATGAACTACCCACCCTTCCATCCTTAAAGAAATGTAAAAAGGAGGTGGTTTATTCTTTAGCATAGGTGGAGTCACTTTCTATCATTTAGATGATAAGTTGTATATAGTAGGATTCTCCTTTTCTTGAGATTTACTCTTCAGAGAAGCTTTTAGTAGGTCTATCTAACCAAGAATGAAGAGAGTATCATATAAACTTGCTTTAGAAGGAGTTCTCTTCAATTCTTCCACAATATTGAAATCAGATTTCCCTAAAGTTTTACTTTCACCTTCACCAAATTTTCTTTTAAATTGTTGAGTTGCCTCAATTCTTTGTTTCTTGGTGATAGAAGGAAATCTTAGTTTCTCGCTAGCTTCCTCTTTAGATTCAGCTTGTTCTTTCCCCTTTTATTTATCAACTTGTTTTGGAATAAATTTCTCATTCCCTTATTCCTTAGGAATTGAAGCCCTCTTTTCCCCAACTTGAGGAACTAGAAATCTCTCATTGCTTGTTGAAGGTTGATCTCCCTTCTTTTGAGAAGGTACTTGGAATTGTCCCATTTTCTGTGGATTGACTTGCAATGGATTTTTTCCTGATCTTGTGAGGACAAAAATAGCTTCTTCCTCCAGAGAATCTTGGCCAACCATGACTTGTTTAGGTTGCCACAACATATTGATTATACTCTTTTGGGATCTTTCAGCCTTTTCCATAGCCTGTTGCACATGATGATGATACATAGCACAAGTCTCTAGACTATGGGGGTCATTGCAAATTAAACACCAGATATATCCACTAGTTTCAGGGATTGACTCATGTTCATCAATATTGGCATTAACCCTAGGCCCTGTATTACTACTAGTAGTAGGCCTTTGATCTCTATTTATATATGGGAATATTCTTTGTTGAGACCTTTCTACTTCTCTTTTTTCCATGGTGTTTACCTTGTTATTAATTGTCTTCAAGGTATTTTGGATATCAAGCAACAGAGTTGATTCTTGGGGATTTTGAGATGGAAGAGGAGGAAAAGGGATTGAAGTCGATGATGTTTTGGGAGGAGGAATTGGAGCCATTTGGGGAAGTGGTGATGATAGTGGTGGGGGATCCATATATGAGGGTGTTGATGTCCTAGACTGATGTGTAAACTAAGGGATTTTAGAGCAATAAGGCATGACCACTTTTGGTGGTAGCCTTCCTACAACAATCAGGACATTCTCTGCATGCACAGTTGCATGGTAAACTTGTGGAAAGGTAGTTATACTTGACTATTGAGTTTGTAACCCTAGGTCTGAACCAAGAGCTCTAATATAATACATATATGCTAAGGGAGCAGTTGGTCTAGCTTCAAGGGGAATCCTTTTCCATGTCCTACTGAACCTCAAATTAAAGTCAGAGACTAACTCTTATGGGTGTCTTTGCATAGCGGTGAATTGATTCAGAAGTAAGAAAGGATCAACTGACTCATTAAACTCTTCCACAAAAGGACCAGCCAATTCAACCCATGAACGAATGTTGTTGTCTTCTAGGGTTCTAAACTAATGAAGGATTTTACCTCTAAAGGATAGGGCTAGAAGTCTGATAATAACATCTTCATTTCTGATATTGTGAATAGCTACTAAAGTCAATATATCCTAACAATGCTCATAAGTAGTCTTACCTAAACCATCATATGTAGGTATGGATTTTAATGCAGCATGAGGGATATCATTCATATGGGGGAGTCCTAAAGGACCAAAGGTATCCCAATCAAGGTAATTTTATGGAGGTTGATTTTGATTTTGGTTTTGAGCCATGGTTACTGGGGTATTTAATGGAATTGGTTTTGAGGGTACCCAGTGATCTAATGGTAATGGGACCTCTTCAAAAGGTGAATCTAGAGATAGAATTCTTGTATGCCTTGATCTCCTGAATGGTAACTCAAAGAATGATACTGGTTCTTGACTATTCTTAGTAGATGACCTAGTAAACATGAAATATGAGCTACTAAAAAGGGTTTCTAGGTTCTTATACTCAAGGAGTCACCAAGTGAATTTATTTTCACTACTTAGTGAGGTCAAGACAATTCACTGAATCTTGATTCCTCTGGAAAAATGAAAGAAAATATCTAGTGGGAAAATGATATCTTGTGAATGGTCCCATCGGGCATGCTAAAAACTATTGTGGCTTAGATTGACATCAAGATAAACTCGAACTATAACTATCATCTACAAGATTTTGAAAGGTGAGCACCCACTAATCATAGCCCAAGCCACACATTGGATGGGTCAAAATGTTTTAACCCAACCTCCAGAGTAGGTTGGTTCCTTGTCAACTTACTAGATGTTGACTCATTTAAGCATAGTTAAATGAACAAAGGATAGGGATAGAAATGAGAAAGGGTTAAGAAGGAGAGGGTTAGAAAGAAATGAATCAAAGGTGGATAGATAAAGCTAACAACATAGGCTTCTACAGAGAACCTCTAATAGATCAACTTCAAGGATAAAACTTGGAACTAACAACATTCACAACTAGCCATCTTCAAAATTAAGAATAGTTGCATACTTCAAGAATCATTCCAAACATCTAGGGTATTAATAATCCAAATTAGTAGAATTAGATTAACACTCTGACTAACAGAAATGACTTCTTCCAAGCATACATTCAAATATGAATCATTCCAATTTGCTCTAAGTTAGCAATCCAAATTAGTAGAATAAACTAACCATAGCAGCAATAGTAGAAATGACTTCACAGGTTTGTTATCAGAAGATAAAGAAGATGCAAGTCTGAGGTAAACATCCCAAGTAATGCTCCTTCTATTAATTTGCAAAAAGTGTACAATAGTAGTGCAAGCAAACACTTTAGAGCCGACCCTTTGAAACGAGGGTACAACCTCTATTTATAGTTTTTATAGTAGATTTGAGAAAATTAGAGCATTACAAGGAAGTTGGAGTGCCAAGCTAGCAAGATGTTGATGTGGTAGTCTCTTGTTCGATCAAGGAAAGAAATGCACTCTTGCTCCATTGATCTTCTGCAACTAGCCTCTACAACTTGTTTGGCCCTCATGGCTTCCAGTTGTATTTCTTGAAATAGTTTGAACTCAGGAGGTAAATAATGGATCTCAGCCATCCCCTATTCTTATAGTATCTCTTTGCCATAGATCTAGAACTGAATCTACTCAAGGATCTTGAATATCAATCATTTCATCTTCCAGGCCTAACACTTTCATCTTCTTGAACCAACTCAGAAAGAGACACCTCAAGCTCATCTTATGTCATGATGGAATCCTTGTTTTGTGGATGTCTTTAGCTAAATTCAACATCACCCGCTTGATCTACCATTGAATGGTCGAGATCAAATTTATTGAAAATATTGGTACACTTTTAGTGGTCATGGCCTAGGGACACTTATCATTCTTCACTTTTGGAGTCTCAAAACCATGACTATTTTTTGCTTTAGGAATATCTTGACTAGGTTGATCATGGCCTAGAACCTATCCTGGATAAGGATATAATGTTACCAAATCATAGGTTTGACCAAGTCTAACCATGGTGTAGAGCATGTTTGAGTGTCACATGGCCACGAACTCCAAGTATTTATTTTACTTGAACCAAAATTTGATCACGATGTGGAACAACACTCCGAACCATGATTCAAATTGTAAAAATAGCCCTTTGACCAAGTTTGAACATGATCTAGAGCCTGATCTAGGTTGGGTATTTTCTCCTTTTGGATCTTCTCCTAGTTGAGTGACCCACAATATAGAACCTATTTCTAGTCATGACTCGATCTCCAAAATTCATCTATTTTACTATTTTGACCATGGATTGGAAATTTTTGGTGTTGTGTCATGACTTGTGTTGAATTCTCCTGATTATCACAAATTTTGATCATGGCTTGGAGCCCACTCTGGGCCATGATGTTCTTTGCTCTCGATGCATTTTGACCAAGTATGATCTTGGCATAGAGTGTGCTTGAGTGTCATGGTTCGTGGCTTCCACTTCTTTGCTTTCTCCAAAATAAAACTTAATCCCAATGTAGACTCTTACTCTAGGCCATGATTCAAATTGTAAACATAGCCTGTTTGACTATGCTAACTATAACGTAGAGCCTATTCTAGATCATGATTCAAATTACAAGTAGAACCTATTTGAATACACTGACCATGATGTAGAGCCTATTTGCATTGGTATGGTTACAACTTCTATCTCCTTTTTTTGCTTATACTGGAACTTTATCATGGCATAGAACCCTACTCTGGGCCATGATTCAAAATTCAAAAATGGTCTGTTTGACTGTGTTGAACACAATGTAGAACTTGTTGGCATTGGTCCATGATTGCAGCCTAGAGACACTTTTCAACCCTTAGTTTTTTTTTGGGGATTTTAAAAAAATTTCTAAGGATGTAGCCTTTTGGACCTACAAGCCTCATTTCAAATTTAAACACAACTCCATGTCACCAAATCTAGTTGGTCAAATCTCATTTCAAAGGCCCCAAATTTGCTTTGGTCATATTCACATTCATTATTGAGGGTGCTAATACCCCTTCTCATCATATTATCTTCCAACCTAGGGTGCTACTACCCTTATATCAAATTTTAGCTCTCACATTCTTGTACATTCTATCTCAAAAATAAAAAAAATAAAAAAATAAAAAAATAAAACAAATAACAATAATCATAAAAAAAAACAATAAAAATCATCCATTGGCAATGTATCTTGCATTTCATTTTTCCTTCATTTTTATTCGTATTCTATTTCTTCTTCCTCCACATCTCTTCCACTTGGATCCATGTCAATGTTGTATGGTCACACTTTGAGTGGATATATACCTTTGATAAATTTCTATATTTCTCTTTCTTCACATCTCTTTCCTCCCTGTTGTATGATCATACTTTGAGTAGCTACATACCTTTGATAAATTTCCATCTTCTTCTTCCTTCACATATCTTTCCTCTTCCTCCTTCTCCCTACTTTATGGTCACACTTTGAGTGGTTACATACCTTGGATAGGTTTCCATATTCTTCTTTCTTCACTTCTCATAAATAATTCATGTTGATACCACCAAATATTTTCAAACATCTCACTCATCTCATCCATGCATATATCACCGTATGCAACTTCTAGATTGTTATTTGATCACTTTTTGGATATGTGAATACACATTAACCAATCAAACTTGGTTCACTTAATCAATGACAAATTTCATCATGCATGTTATTATACATGGGCATTACATTGTCATGCATTTCATTAGCATATTCCTTGTCACATCATTGTGTCCATTAGCTTGCACATAGGTCTCTCTCATTTAATGCAACACCATACACTAGTTATCAAAAATATCGTGATACGGTGTTTAACCTCATGCTTAGGTTACTTGGTAATAGTAGTTTTTTCTACTAGTCAACCATTTTAGTTGATCCCATCAACCTTTATTGAATGTTGTTGGGTTATAATATAATTTTAGACCTCCCCTGACTAACTAGAGTTCTCTCATGAACCAAAAACATGATAAAATCTAAAAACAAATTGAGTATAGGGAAGACAACTCCTTGAATACAATGGCCACCTAGTGAATAATTTCCTCTACTTATCCTATTATTTTCATGATTCAAACCTGAGGATCTAAAGAGGATAGGTTACAAAAAAAAGAGATCTCAATAGAAAAATAGAATACAAAAGAGCACTACCAAAAAAATTGACTCCTTGGTATCCTCAAGAATGTTAGACGACTCCATTGAGGCTATAGATGCCTAGTTGGTAGTGGACCAACATTGAAGGTTTATAGGGATAATATCCATCGAGGCTATAGATGCCTATCTAGTAGTGGAGTATGCCTTACGAGTGGCAACATGTTTGTCACATTAGTGATCTTTTTTTGTACATACCACTATGCACTCATGGATGAGCTACATTACATTGGCAAATTCAACAATTAGTTATTCTAACCTCACTCAAAATAGATAAATGAACATCATTGTACACAGTAGTTCATGATAGGCTCAACCTCAAATAGGATTGTCTAGATTTTATTAGAATTTCACTTGACTAATATATGAATTTGATGGTTAAAATTGGGTATTTGAATCCCTAGAAATCCTTCTAGCATCTAAAAATCCTTGGAAAAAGAAACAAACACACATAATGTCTAGTTACACAACTAGTTAACCATTAATATCAACATGCATTATCCTTAGGTCAATCATCCAAACATCACTATAAGAACCTACTAGATTTTGAGGATACATGCAGTGGGAGAGATCTATCACAGGTCCTAATAATATGAAAAAAAAATATGAAAGAATGAAACTCTACAATATGACTAAAATATACTATAAATAGAAAGTGGTAAAAATACAATGCAATATGGA
Organism: Wollemia nobilis; assembly: GCA_028583015.1. Taxonomy (NCBI): domain Eukaryota; kingdom Viridiplantae; phylum Streptophyta; class Pinopsida; order Araucariales; family Araucariaceae; genus Wollemia; species Wollemia nobilis. Next base: position 2,606,632 of record JAQPPZ010014295.1, read on the forward strand.
GGTGATGGTCACTCCATTAATATAAGATAAAGAACTACATTGTGCTCCATAAAGGAGCTCTACAACTATCTACTACTCTCTACTATAAAGAACTTGATGAACTTGATATTATTGATCTACTTGATGTCTTTGATCACTCACTATGAGGCCCTTTATATAGGAAGATAGATTCCTTGGCCAAAACTCAACCTAGCTATACAAGGGGACACCTTGCACATTACAAATTGCACATTGAAACTTGTGCATTTATTACATTGCTTGAAGTAACTAGCTAACTTCCCCCTAAAGTAATATCCTACTCTAACTATGTACCAAAGGTGGTACATTTACATGATACAAATGATGTAATATACTCTAAAACCACCTACATGCAATCATCATTAGCATTGCATTAACCATACACATTATATGTTTGTTTATACCCAGGATTTTTAGGTGAGTTGGAGAGGAGAGGGCAATCCTCCAAGGGAGGTCCCAGGTTCAAATCTCCACCCTACCAAAAAGATAAATTGGGTATCCAAAATCCAATTGATAATGTTGGTGCGAGCAGGGTCGGGTGTGACTCTCGAGTGACTTTGATGGTGTATAACCCCTTGTTCGTGGTCTCTCAGACCAAGGCGGCCCCACAAGGGGTTTTTTGATTAAAAAAATATATATATGTTTGTTTATATCATTATCTGTTCATATGTCAATGCGACCATCAAATTTTCATTGATTTCTTAATCATACATGATTGTACAAGTCAAATATGCACATCCAATTAAAATTTGATTACACATATACTTTAGAAGTTTTAAATATGAATTTACAAAATCATACAATTCCATTTATAGAATACACAATATCAAATGAATGGTAAATATCACATCACATCCATATCAAATAATATATATCCAATAAATACCATAATAAAAGGTACACAATACAAGCCATCATGTATACATCACCCTCATCTCATCAATACAATCCTACAAAAATCGTGGCACATCTGCCACACTAAAAACATTGCTACAATACATACATCAGGCACTGCTACTAATCCTTTGGAATCTATCCACTCCTCTCCTATCCATTATATTTTTAGACACTATAAGTTGAACCACTTCACATCAACATACATCAAATCACCATAAAAAATATACCCTCCAAAAAATCAAACCAAATTTCAGCCTTTAAAAACCTAAAATTGAGCATTTATCACTTCTAAAAGTAGGGTCATATTTGAGCAAAAATTTCCACTATCAAATCTTCTCCAAATTTCCTAAAACCACCACCATTGGATTAATATTAAAAATATCTTTACAATGATATCATATTTTTTATATTTTGATATTTTTTGATCCCGTAAACTACAAAAAACTACAATGGGTCACATAATTTAAAATTTACAAACAAGTACGTTAAAAAATGAACATACCCCTCCTTACGTTTTACCAATATTTTTTTGCAAAATATTCAATTTTACCAAAATCCATATTTCTCAATCTCTATGTGATCCGACAATGGTATTTTGTCAAGTGATTCCTTATTGTATACTAATCCTTCACCCATCAACTCATCGCTTGAGGGGGTAAACATTACCAAAACTACCTTGCACATAATAATTATTCAAAACACTCAATTTTGGAATCACGTTCATCTAAGAACCTTTTAATAAGACTATCACAAGCCCTCATTTTATAGGGTAAATAAAAATTAAAACTCAATCCATTAAAGTTTGGTAAACTTGATGCCAACAATTGTATGGTTACTCACACAATTTATTCATTAAGGTGGCATCTAAGCGCACTTATAAATTATTGAAGAATTACGAGGATACCTACCATTATCTTGTCTACTTACCAAACCAAATAAAGATCAATAATCCATTAAAAGTAAAATTTCAAGGAAACTCTTCCCTTCCACAATTGGGGCATCTCACATTGATTATAACTTAAGAAAATCTTACGTCTTCTCTCTCAAACAATTCAGTGATACATCAAAGTATATAGTCATTCATAATCAATCACACCATAACCATAATTCCTACTTCTTCACCCTCCAACTCGTCACTCAAGATGATATACATCATATACAAAATATGCCTTGTGTATGATCAATAATCAAACACTCAATATTGGAAATTGTGTTTTTTTAAGAAATTTGCCTAAGATTATCACAAGCCCTCATTTGTTGGGGCAAACAAAAATAAAATTTCTCTTCTCAATCAAACCTCCAATTCAAAAACAAATATTTGGTACACCCCATGTTCGAGACTATATGGTTTAATTATGAATTTCCTTCCTCAAAGTGGTAGGTGTAAGACCACTTATTATAGAAGTATCATGAGAATATCTAATAAGGATTGGATGGTTTACCAAACCAAATGATCTCATCAATTTATAAAAAGCAAAGTTTCATAGAAATTCATCCCTTCCACAATTGGAACATATTACATTGATCATGACCTAAGGCAATCTTTTGTCTCCTCCCTCAATAATCATCATGGCACGACAAAGGCCACAATCAATTGCAATGAACAATGCATTAACCACGACTAGTCGTTATCATCCTCAAAAATCAACCACCAATGTGATGTTATCAATTTTTAGCACTACATTGTGTTCTCACACAACATAGTATAAAAATGGATAATTTTAAACATTAAAAATATCACATTGTCCCTCACACAATACTAGTACCTAGAACTTAAACAATCAAACCTAAAAATCCAATTATTGGGCCAAAAGTGATAAATACACTCAAATCACTCCCTAAAACCCTAGGTCACCCTAAACACTAGGTCAACCTAATCCTAGATCTATCACACCCCTCTTCTCATGAATTCACATACCTCTTGAGCACTCACACTTCTCTAGGAACCTACCCCCCTTTCTATAACACCTACACCTCCCCTTAAAGGTATTTAAGGTATTTTATAAATAAAAACCCCTTTCCTATTTAAGGTATTAAAGGGATATTACACCCATGCCCACTTAATACACATGGTTTAAGAAGCCTTATCCCACCCACTAAGCCTTAAATAGGGTCTTCTCTATCCTAAAACCCATTTATCAACTCACCCCACCCCCTTACCTTGCCAAAATTCTATAAAAGGAATGCTCTTTCTACTAATCAGAGGAGGAAGATTTTATGCACTATTATTCTACTAGAATTATCATAGACCACCCTCCCAAGCATTGCAAACATTATACACCCCTCCCTTGTAGCTTCCTTTTTTGTGTTCTTATGCTTGCAAGTATATATCTAGGCTCTACAACATCTAGTGATAGGTCAACTTTAACCAGGAAGGTCCTTGAAAATACAATCACTTATTCTAGGTCTCATAGTGCAAGACATATGGACATGTACATTCAATTTTGATCATACCCCTTCGTAAATTTTCTAGCTAGACCCACCCTCCCTATTTTGGTCATAATTTACATATTTTTAACCAACATATGTGTTTAAATTTATCTAATCTAGTCTAATATTTAAATTTGTTTGTCTCATCTCCACAACAAGCCAACATTACCTTCCTTAATATATCAAAGGATATGCCCATATTTATACCATACACAAGTTCATTTGTGTAGGTATAGTATATGTATTGCAAATAAGCTATCAATCTCATCTCTTCAATGGACTAACTTATATCATTCTATCAATCAAAGGAATATGCCCATATCTATACCATACACAAGTTCATCTATGTAGGTATACTATGCATATTGCAAATAAGCTATCAATATCATCTCCATGATGAGCTAACTTATTTATTTCATAGATATCCAAGTTCGTTTAAAACTACTTAGTGTTGAAAATTCTATTAAATTTAGTTTATTTGAAGAGATCATTATATCAAAGTTACTCTATGTTATGTCCTAAGGGATCCCATAATCCCTTATTTTTCTATGCTCTGTTTCTAACACATAATCATAATCACATTTAGATATCTATTCTAATCATCTAAATAAATTAAATAATTTAAGATCTTTTAATCCTTCTATCCTTAGAAGGATATGATTAATTCTATCTTCAATCTCATCAATAAGAAGTCATATAAAATATGAAATTCCTATTTAATTTTAATTATCCTAACATGATAATTTACCAAATCATAACATCGTAGATATTTATAAATAATAGTAAAATATATTTTCTAATCATCTAAGATTTATCAAATGCAAGAGCAAAATATGCAACACACATAACACATCATATATCCTAGGAAAAATCCTTACGGGAAAACCCAACTTCAAATATCCCTTTTATTTCATAAATTTAGTTGTCTCAAATACAACTATACAAAGGAATCCCATAATTCCTTTGTCAACATCATTACCAGTATAAATGCATAAGAACTCCATAACTCTTATGTTTCCTAAAACATGAGTCATTCTTTTAATCCATATTACATGAACAACAAGGGAACCTCATAATTCCCTTGAATGAATTCCACATTCATTCTCCTGAAGATGTTTTCTTCCTTCAAATCATAACATCTTTTCTAAAGGTCTAATGTATTCATAACATCAATACCAATATAAATATATTAGAGCCCATTTCATTTGATTAGTTAAAATCCCATACTTTTAACCAATTAACACTTATCAAACCACTTTCTTTAATCAATTAAGAATCCTTACTCTTAACCAATCAAATACTTATCAAAACACTTTCTTTAATCAATTAAGAACCCATACTCCTAATTGATAAAATGCTTATCAAACACTTTCTTCATTCAATTAAGAGTCCTTACTCTTAACCAATCAAATACTTATCAAACCACTTTCTTTAATAAATTAAGAGCCCATACTCCTAACCAATCAAATACTTATCAAACCACTTTATTTAATCAATTAAGAGCCCTTACTCTTAACCAATCAAATACTTATAAAACCACTTTCTTTAATCAATTAAGATCCCATACTCCTAACCAATAAAATACTTTCTTTAATCAATTAGGATCCCTTACTCTTAGCCAATAAAATACTAATTAAACCACTTTATTTAATTTTAAAATAAATATCCTTTCAATTTAAACTAAATAGAAAGCCATTCTTCCAAATTAATCCAAGAAGTCTATCTTTTCCTTTTCAAAGGTATTTCCTTTTTTATAGATCAAAGCTATCTTTCTAACATAAGTTTATCCTTCAAAAATTACTAAAATAAGTCTACTCTCTCATATATAACTTTATCTTCTAAACTTAATGTGGGTGTTTTTCCCACCTACCTTGTGCTAGTAGTTAATAAGAAATACTAGGAGGTTTTGCAGCACAAAGAAAGAGGAAAAGTACAAGGCAAAAAATCAGGTATGATTACCTTTTGAAGCCACCCTCAAGATTCACCCAAAGGTCTTTAGAAATATTATAAGTATCTAGGCAGGCACAAAATTGGGATGCTATACCGTTAGAGTGAAGCTAAATAATCTACCTTAATAACATAAAGGGTAGGGAACTGGGAAGTCAAAAAACTATTGAGGCTACCAAAATTCCACCACAGTGTTTCGAAGGCAAGTAAAGGTGAAAAGCAAGAAGACCTCTGACTACAGTAGAACATGAATTCCCATAAATGATGATGATCAAAATATGATCAGGAGGGTAGTATGGTAGAAAAATAAAGATTCATGGTCCAAAATGTTGAGCTAGAATCCCCACCATAAGGAAATTCATAATGGATAGGGTGGAAACTAGGAAAATGGTCTAAATGTAGTATAATGAGCAATGGTGGGTTACATTCAACCTAAAATTTCACCCAACAAAAGGAGATGGATTAAAATTTGAAAATAGCAAACTCCTTCCCAAACAAGGAGGCACCATATTCAAAATAGCAAAGGTGGTTTAATAATTTAATGCTTAGATGCTTGTGTACAATCAAAGTGTATCCACTGAGTGAATCATAAGTGATCTTCTATAAGTATGTTATTGATAGCAAGCTTTAAGTCATATTAAAGGTCCCAAAAATCCCCATCCCTAAATTATAAGGATGATGTAGTGATTGTAAGGGTAGTTAGAGGCAACTGGTGAATGGTATTGTACTTCAATTAATGGAAGGGTGCATTGTTGGTGCATTCAACTGAGCTCTCCCTAGTTTAGATGATCATTAAAATGTCTTAATGATATGTAGTAAAGGTGGTTGGATAGCCCTAGTTATTGATGTTGTATCCACTTGTAGGAGGGAGCTCTATCAAAGGCTATATATGTAAGAATGTAAGGTACAAAAATGGCCGGCTCTTTGGCTATTACAACTTACATGTAATATTTGAAATACACACAATACAAGTGGATCATTGTCTGGCCTTCAAAAATTTTCATGTATGTATGTTTGTTTGATTATTTATTTTTGTTAAAGTTAGATGAATGAATATGCTATAATTTTACATCCTAGATTTCATGCTTTTCATTCTCTAATTCTAGAATTTGTAATTGAACTCTGTGTGTTGAATGCAAATGAGAAGTGTTTGATGGTCTGTTAGATGATCTACATGTGTTTGTTGGGTATTTATATTTTATATGTATTTTGATGTGGTTGAATCCATACCTTATAATTTCTAGCTTTAGTTTACTTGTTTCCCTCATATCCCTTTTCTCTTTAAGTATATTTAGCTAGGACCCTTTAGTAACTGACCTTATCGAGATATTGGTATCAAAACTTTTAGCTTTGAGTCCATTCAATGTTGGTTGAGGTCTGTGGATGCACAATACTTACCTTTAGATGAAATTTTGACAAACAATTTATGGCACACTCGGTGGGACCCTATCCAACATCTTGGATAAATCAAAAGTCTGGTGATACCTAGTTTTATCTAGATCCTTATCAATCACCTGGTGAGTCTGTTGAAGATACACCCAAAAATTTATATTAATCCTGCTACTATTTCATGTTTACAAGACATAGGGCTAACATCTCAGAAGAACCGATTGAGTTCTTAGAGTTTTCCTTTAGAAGAAAGTAACTTGAGCCGATCATTGAAGCTCTTAGTTTTATTAAAAATCAAGAGGAAGATTAGATTGATGCCCGCTCAATACTTGTATTCCATGCACCTATTATTCATCAAATAGTAATGGATAAAAATCAGAATCGAGAAGTTCCTAACTAGAATGACATAGTTCCTCTTGATCTAGCTGATCAACATGTTATCCTACAAGCAACCTTGAAATCCCTATCGATGTATGATGGTATTGGAAAAACAATATATAAACATTGTCAAGATGTGGCATCGTTGGCTGTTGTGCACAAAATTAAATATGAGTATGTGATGATAAAGTTATTAGTCATTTCCCTAAAGGGAAAAATGCTTTATTGGTATAGAACTCTGCCTATTAGGAGTATAAATTCCTAGAATTCCTTGGCATCTAAACTAATAGAAGAGTTCAATGAGTAAGCATATCCATTTTTATTACATACTCAGTTCATAGTAATACAAAGATATCCACAAGAAGAAATTGTAGATTTTAACATTAGGGTTAGTTGTACCTGGCAAAGGGTGTCAGATGGTCTTAGACCAACCAATGAGCAAGTTGTGTATTATTACCTAAGAGCCTTTAGTTCAGATTTGGGGTTGATGATAAAGTAGTTGAATGTTCTTACATTTCCCTAGATTTTCCAAGAAGCTATTAAGGTAGAAAAATTTCTCATCACCATAAGCATACTGCCTTCTAATCCCCTAATATCCATCTTCCCTCAGTTCCCTCATAGTCAGCTACAACTAGTTGTTCCAATGCTTGCTTATCCAGCACTCTCGCCTCCTATGAACTATCCTTAGTGGTCTAGTCCATATGTAGTACCAATGATCCCTAACTCACTAGTAGTTTTAGCTCTTCTTGCTCATCCTAAGATACCAACATTACCTACCCTAGATCCATTAGTTGCTACTTTACAGGAAATGCAAAACTTCATGAAGAATATATCTAGTGAGATTACTATGATGAAAAGAAGAGAATCCAAAAGGAAATTTCAACCCAGAATATTCCCATATGTGATAAAGGATCATTATGCCTCTACTAGAAAGCATCCTAAGAGAACCAATACAATCCTCACCAAAAAAGAGGATGAGTCCTCAACCTCTGCATATTACTCATATTATTGGTGTTCTACATGTAATGACCCCCATTAGGAAAGTACTTGTATGATGCATCAACATTATGTGCAAAATATAACCATTGAAAAGGTGGAGAGATTTTCTAAAGGATATATCAAGATGATTAGATATGGAGAGCACAAATTTATGGTGCCATCAGTTGATCAAGTCTCTATATTGACAAGATCTAGAAATAAACTACTTCAAGTGAACTCAAAAGAGTTAAACCCCTTAAATTTTACTATTGATGTTCAAGAAAAAGAGAAATATGGAGAAGAGACTCCTCACAAGATCCCTATTCATAAACCTTTTCAACAACAAAAAGGATATCCAAAGTCTAGTGAAGCCCAATAGAAAGGGAGTGAGACTTAGGAAGAGGCTAGAGATAAGCTAAAATATCCTTCCTTGACTAAGTTCTAGTAGATTGAGGCCACTCATGAGTATAGAAGTAAGTTTGAACACTTTCAAAAAGACAAGTATAGGCAGTCCAAAATGTATACCTTTAATATTGTGGAGGAATTGAAGAAAACCCCTTCAAAGGCCAGCATGTATGATGCCTTATTGATCCCTAGGTAGATTGATTTGCTTCAGGCCTCTCTCAAAATGATCAAGAACCAAAACAAGGCCCAACTAGAATAGAATTTGGTCCAAGGTAGTTCAATTATGGGTGGCAAAAAAAATAGACCTTCCCCATTTTACCTTTCCTTGGAAATGGAGGGATGGGTGGTGCATAACTGCATGATTGATTTAGGTGCCACCACTATGGTTATGCCCAAGGTGGTATGCGATGTTATGGGCATGGAATACACTAGAAGTTGTCTTAGTGTGCTACAATTGGATGGTACTCCAATGAAAACTATGGGAGTTATCAAAGATGTACCTATGGTCCTTCATAGGTTACCTTAGGTCACTATTATACAAGAAATTGTGGTAGTTGACCTGGAACCATACTTCGATATGTGCCTCTCAAGGGAATTCACTACCAAGTTGGGTGGCTATCTCTCTCTTGATTATTCCCACATGGAAATTCCATATAAAGGAAGGAGAGTGAAAATTTATTCAGAAAAACCATCTTCCTTTCATATAGAGATATTGGAGGAGGCAGATCAGCAAGCAACCACTATAAATGTTATTACTGAGGAAGAAGACCTCATGGAAGAAGTTCTAGAAGAACTACAAATGGAATATCAATTTTCTCTCAAAGACTTCAATGCTATAATAGAAATAGGAGTTGGCACTTATACCATTGAGAAACCAAAAGCAAAAGTGCTAGTTGCTCATAAAGACATTTCACCCTCACCTCATCAGTTATGGAAACTATATTTTGATGGGGTAAGATGTAAAAATGGTGTAGGGGCTGAAGTGGTATTGATCTCATCCATAGGAGACCAAAGGGTTTTCTCATATAGATTAACATGGATCTGTACTAATAATGTAGTAGAATACGAAGCCCTATGCCTGGGTCTGAATAAGGTAGAGAAGCTTGGAGTCAAGCAACTCCAAATATTTGGAGACTTTAAGTTGGTGGTCAATCAAATTACTAAGAAGTGTGTCAGCAAGAAACACTACCTCAAGGCTTATCAAAATAGAGTATGGGATCTGTTAGAAGCATTTGAAGCCTTGAATATCAAGGCTATCCCAAGAGATAAAAATACACATGTTAACATAATAGCATCCATAGGAGAAAACTTTTGCCCAATGTCTAACACCATTCATAAGGCAAAATCAATCATATTGGTATATAGACCCTCCATCCCAAATAAAAATATCTTTTGGCAAGTCTTTGAAAATGATGAGCAAATAGTGGATTTTTTAATCCACAAAATGAATTGCTCAGCTGATGGGTCTCCTGAGACTGAAGAATATGATGAAGAAGAAGGATTTATCTAGCTTAAAAATAATCATATTCCAAAGGGGCTAATCACCTTGGAAAGTTTATTTGATAACAGTGATCGACCAAAAGATCATATGATTAAGATAGATTCCAAGGGTTACAAAGAGGTTCAAATATTAGCTGGTAGAAGTATCAAGATAGGGGTGGATTTCTTAGAGGAGGAAGTCCACCAGATCCAAGAATTATGTAGAAAGCATGATGATATCATTGCCTAGACATATGATGACCTCAAAGTATACAATAAGGATGTTATCCAACATACCATTGAATTGGAGCCTAATGCAAAGCCTTTTTGATAGAAGCAGAGACTAGTGAACCCAAAAATAGAGGCCCTGATGAAACATGAGTTGTTGAAGTTATTGAATGCCAAAATAATTTATCCCATTAAGCATTCCACTTGGGTAGCTAATCTAGTCCCAGTCAGAAAAAAGAATGGAGATATTAGGCTTTGTGTTGATTTCAAAAATATGAATAAAGTCTCCTTGAAAGACCATTATCCTCTGCCTCAGATAGATCAAATATTACATACAGTGGTGGGAGTAGAATGATTCTCACTATTGGATGGATTTTTAGGATTTAACCAAGTTTAGGTTAGGGATGAAGACCAATATAAGACAACATTCACCACTAAATGGGGAACATTTGCATATCAAAGGATGCCATTTGGGCTATCTAATGCTAGTGCTACCTTTCAAAGGGTAATGGATTTGGCATTTGGTGAATTGGTGAATAAAGTAATTATTATCTATCTAGATGATATGACTATCTTCTCTCACAAAAAGGAAGATCATGTAGAGCATCTCCAACAAGTTTTTGAGAAATGCAAAGAGTTTGGGATATCACTGAACCCAAAGAAATCTATATTTGTTGTGTAAGAAGGTAAAATCCTAGGGCACGTGGTGTCAAAAGTAGGGCTTGCTATAGACCCAAATAGGGTAAGCACCATCTTAGATCTGCCACTACCCATGACTAAGAAGGGACTTCAATCTTTCTTTGGACAAATCAACTTTGTGCGAAATTTTGTGTTTGACTTTGCATAGATAGTCAAACCTATGACGCAGATGCTAAAAAAGGATATGGAATTCAAATGGATAAATGCCTAAAGGGATGTCTTTAAAAGGATCAAGGAAGTATCATGTGCTCCAGTTCTCATTAATCCTGATTATTCCAAGGATTTTATTCTATATGCCTTTGGAGTAGAAGAGAGTTATGCGATAGTCTTGACATAAAAAGGAGATGATGGTAATGAAATACCAATTGCTTTTCTTAGCCAGACTCTACATGATCATGAAGAAAGATATAATTTCATTGAAAAATAAGTATATGCTATTATGAAATCCCTCAATAAATTCTGGCATTTTATCTCTTAGAGTAAAACTGTGGTATATGTAGTACACCCAGATGTTAGGAATTTTGTAATTCAAGGAGAATGGGGTGACCAGAGAGTTGGATGGACAATGAAGATCCAAGAGTTTGATGTAGAAATTTGGCCAACAAAGCTGGTTAGAGGTCGAGCACTTGTGTCAACACCTGGAAGAATCTGTGGTGATAGACTCCAACTTATGCATAGAAGAAGTAGACAACACCGAGCCAGAATGAGCACAAATATCACCTAACTCCTTGATCACCAACTTGAATTACTATTTCAATATCGGTAGATGTCCATAAGGGTTAACAACATCTCAGAGGTGCATATATAGGCTATAAGCTAGAAAGTATGCAATAGTCAATGATATTCTCTACCAAAGAAACTTTTATGGAGTCTTGTTGCACTGCATACCTCTAAAAAAGGCTCAAGATATACTTGAGGAATTCCACTCTAGATTTTTAGGAGGCCATTACTCAACACAGACCACAATAGCCAAAATATTGAGGGTAGGATTTTATTGGCCTTCCATGTTCTCAGATGCATTCAAATTGGTCAGGGCATGTGATAAGTGTTAGAGGTTCTTTGGAAAGTAAAAGCACTATGCCATACCTCTATGGCCAATAATAGTAGAAGAACCCTTTCAAAAATGGGGGTTAGACTTCATTGGAGTTATAAACCCAAATTCATCAGTAGGGCATAAATACATTCTAACAATAATGGACTAATTCACAAAGTGGACTAAGGTTGAATCCATCAAACATGTTGACCATCAAACAATCATTAACTTATTGGAGAGATTGATTACTAGATTTGTAATCCCTACCACCATTGTATCAGATAATGACACAAATTTTATAGGCAAAAAATAATGGAATTTGCTAGAAAGTATGGTATTTATTGGAATGCCACCTCAAATTACTATCCACAGGGAAATGGTCTAGTTGAGTCTACAAACAAGAATCTGCTCAAGATAATAAAGTGAAATATCGAGAATAATCCCAGAAGATGGCATCTCCTACTTGATCAAGCATTATGGGTAGATAGGATAACTCCTAAGAAGGCCCTAAAAACATCACCATACACCTTGGTTTATGGGAAAGAGGTGGTCCTTCCAATCAATCTAGAGCTTCCAACGTTAAAATTCATGAGTGAAATGGATATGGAGGATTTTTTAGCCATGGAAAAGATAATTGCGTAGTTGATTCAGTTAGAGGAGAAAAGAGAGAAGGCATACATCAATTCATGTTTGCATCAAGATATGATCAAGCACTAGTTTGAAAATAAAGTGATGCAAAATATTTTTTTGAAGGTGATCTAGTATTGGAATGGGATGTGAATTGATCAAATCCAGGAGCACATGAAAAATTAGAATCATTGTGGTCATGCCCATACCTTATAAAAATTTGCAAAGATGTAAATTATTATCAACTAATTGATTTGGAAGGGTGGCTACTTCCAATCCCAATAAATGACCAATACCTTAAGCACTACGCATAGCCCTAATGGTTCCAGGCATGTATATATGTACATTATTATTTTTCCTTCTTTGGTTTTATTTGTCCATAGAATTTAGTTGGACCATATTTATATGTTAGTATTTAGTTGATCCCCTATCTTAGTCAGTGGTGTCAATTTATGGTGCATATATTCTCTATATTCCATGATAAAATGGATCAAGTTTCACCTAAGGTGGGTAAAAATGTGCCCTTCCTTAGGCAAAAATTTTTGGAGGTGGTGAATCAGATGCATTCCCAAGAGTCCACCCATGGTAAAATTGAATTGTGGTGGAATATTCCCAACCATTAGTCGATGAGTGATATAATTCTGCTACATGAAATCATATAAGTATCCAAGACACCTATCAGTCATCCCAAAGAATAGTGATATCATCATTACTTGGATTTCTAAAGGAGAATATAATTGATGAGACGCATGGGAAAATTTTGATCATTCCCTCAGTCAAGTTGATAGGATCCAATCGTTGTACATTTTAAAAGCAATGCAAATTTCAAGGGTGCTATAACAAAGATAACGGTCAAGCCAATGTGACCTTACACTTGGTAATTTACTTGGATGGCTACATTCATATGGCATCAGAATTGGGCACACTGTTTAAGAGGCCAAACCTTAGGTAAGATCTACTCAATGATAGATTATCACGACTCCTATAAAGGGAACAATAATTGAAAAACTCAAGGAAAGTGAAAGGATTTTAATTTTGTCTTGCCCAAGCATCATAAATGGCATGCACAAGAATGTTGGTTAATGAAAAATTACACCTCCTGAGAAGACTAGAATATGCTATAGGTCAAAAAAATCATGCCTTAATTAGATCTTTATGGTTTTGAGAAAGTTCCTTAAACGGTCCTGTCAGTTTCTCCTTTGGCACTTCCTTTGGGCACTTTAAGTAAGATATGGGTTGTCAATAATTTAAAATTTTCTTCGTCCGTACTATCATATTGAGAAAACTAAAAGTAGAATTTTACAAGATTGGTATTAGGAGACAACATTGACTCTCAAAGGTGGTGATATTTTCTAAGAAGAGGAGTATAGAGGTCGGAGATCAAAGCACCAAGATGAGAAAAGCAAAGCCTGAAAAGCAACTAGAAGATGGATATGAGGGTCTATTTGATACTCAGATCACCTTCAAGGCCAAGGTGAAAATTCCATAAGAAGGTGCAACAAATATGGTAGAGAACCTAAATTCTAATAGCCTAGGGGCCCTTGCATGGAGAACACAACTAGCATATTTCATGCCAACTTTTTCTCATTCATACCTTGAATCAGTTCATGTGATATCCAAGTTTTATGACATGGCCTCTGGTGCAGTATGAAATGAGAGGTCATAGGTCTTTTTCCATAAAAACACAAAGACCTTAAGGGAAGTGTTTACTATTGAAGAGACAAACATCCTAGGAGGGTGTCTAAAAATCATAAGTCTATAGAATAAAAGAGAAAATCTAAAAGAAGTTGGTCCTAGATGTTGGGCAAGCTACCAAAGGACTATATGCAAAATGAGCAATAACTCATGGAATTTAGAGACCCTATACAGTCCATCCTATCGATGTTAGCAGTATTGTTAGACCTTCTGATTGATAATATGGTTCAACCCCATTATATGGCAATGGCCCATGCTATGTTGTGGGTCCACCATTTCATAAGGATGGATTGGGTGGATTTATTAGCTATAAATATAAAGAGTTAGTTAGAAAAATACCAAAGGATGTTCAATTTTAAATTTTGGGATGCATATTACTTGGCATGATTGTTATTTTACTTCATGTCTTGCAAAGCGCATGGTATCTAGTTCAAGAAAAATTATGACCTGTGTAGGAAGTACCTTGTAGTAGATTGGATGCATGTGCTTAGGAGTAATTCATATTTGGATGCATGTGTGCATGGTACCAACATTTGCATGTATTTATGAAGTTTACCCGTGCCTCTCTAGTAAGGCAACATATTTTCTAAGGAGCATACAATTGGAAGTAAGAGACTAGTATTACGTGGAAGAGGGAACCTGCATAAGGCTATATGGGTTCTCTAGTTTTCCATTCCTAATCCCATATTATATAACATATTGGGTATTTGGAATGGGTATATATCAAAATATTTACCCTATTGAGAAGAAGCTAGACGTCAAGACAAAAAATAAATCCATCTTTTCTAAGATAGTGTAATTTGAGCCTATTATCATTTTGAAGAAGGATCCTGATACATTTCAAAGGTTGGATGAAAAACTATCAGTACTAGGACTCCATGTGGTGCCTCCTAGATGGCATTATGACCTAGATAATATCCCCAATGTGTCACTACATGATCTCAATGTTAGGACATTCTAGTTTATGCACAAAATCAATGAAGCTAATCAAGATATTCTAAATTATAGAAATCTAGCACAGGACTAGATGGTACCATTCACCCACTTCTAGATGCATGAGTAGCCATGATGGAGATCCTCTTACCCATATCAATGGGTCTTTGACCCTAAAAGAAATCATGATCAACACCTAAGGCAACAACTCGTTTAGACGATAATAAGAAAAAAGAAATGGGAAGAAGACAAGATTGAACAGTGGTGGATAATGCATTGTGATGCAAATGATATTACAAAAACCTTCCTTGGTAGGACTAATGGCATATTTTACACTAGGTTTGACACTAATTACAAAGCCTAGAAGGAGAAAATAGATGAATATCTCACCCCCTGGTTCTGAGAGAAACCAATACAGTGCAAATCAGGCAAGACATGGAAGTGGATGAGGATCAAGAAGAAGTAGAAGAAAATGAAGAAGATGAGGAGGAACTAAAAGTTTGAAATACACCATAGAAGTAAGAAGGTCAAATTTTAGAATAGGTAGCCTAGAAGAAAGTAGATTCTACGCACCTCTAGTAGGAGACTAGGAGGACTAGGTCATCCAGACCTTTTGAAATGGATATACGAAAACTCTTTGTACCTTCATTGCAAGGATCTGAGACAAGTAGAAAGAGAAATGGGTCCACTAGACCCAAAATTTCTATAGAAGTGGGTAAGATAGAATCCAAATGGGTGAAACTCTAACTAAAGCTATAAAATCTAGAAGAAGCATGAACAGTCACCCATTTGAACACATGAAAGCAAAAGGTGGAACAATCCCCTAAGAATATGGAAAAGTATAGCATGGTTGAAATCCATTCTTATTTCCCATATCCTCAACATACTCCATGATTGGAAATAATTGAGGATTCACCTACCCTATTCCAAACCAAAATATTAGAAATAATTCTAATTGTACCTACTATGCATAGGAATAAGAGCCCCAAGAATAATTCTCCTCAAAGTT
Source organism: Wollemia nobilis (assembly GCA_028583015.1). Lineage (NCBI taxonomy): Eukaryota > Viridiplantae > Streptophyta > Pinopsida > Araucariales > Araucariaceae > Wollemia > Wollemia nobilis. The sequence continues at coordinate 2,622,777 of JAQPPZ010014295.1, forward strand.
TTATGGAGTCTCATTTACTACCACTTATACCCAATCCACATGCCACTGTGCCTTCCCCTTAGCCTCCTCTAGTTTCATCTGTGCCTTTACTAGCCTATTCATCCCAATCCTAGAACCCATATGAGTAGCTTTTATCATCCCCATCATCAAAAGAGCCCAGGCCTCAATGTGATGTAGTTGGGACAACTCTAGCTTGACCATTAATCCCTTACACCTAACCAGCCTTTCTAACCACCCCTCTTACATCTTAGGTAGCATATCAGACCCTAATTGAAGCCTTCAATATGATAATAATAGCATAAGATAATCAGAGGTGGTGAGTGGATAAGAAGTTGTGGCAACTACATGATGAAAAAGCAAAATCCGCTCCACATACCCACTATAAGGTTGATCCAATTGAGGGAAATAAACATAAGATATATGCTCATCCTAAGAAGAAAAATATCACTATTGATATGAAATATGAGGATTGATAGTATGAAATTAAAACCATAGATTTAGATGATATCACTCAAGTGTAGGTTCTTAAGGTAATTTATACTAATGCTGACACACTATTTGTAAAAGGGTAGGGCACTGAGAAGAAGCTCAAAGTGGAAAAAAAGAGTGTAATCATCAGAAGTGTAGCTCTAAAAAGTGGGTATGAGGTAGAATACTTTAGAAAAGAAATTGAAATAAGCAAAGGCTTCATGGATAAATATCCATCTCAATAGGAATTGAAGCAAAATAATGAAGAGATTGTTACATTAAGAAGCAATCTTGAGAAGGAGGCTAAGTTCAAAATTGTACTACAACAGTGAAAGAACACCCTAAACACCATAGTGTCCCAATTGTAGGAGGAAAAGAACAAGCTCTAGGGAGCATTGATTTATAAGAAATGGGTGAAAGACATCAAACAAATATTTGGGATAAGATAAGAGAAGCAATGCTTAAGATACTTCAACCATTGTGCAAAAACTAGAGGAAGGCTTAGCAACTTCTAAGATGGCAGATAAGGAGATTGAGGCAAAATCAAGCCTGGTGCAAAGTATGAATGGGCAAGCCTTAAAATTGAACATATCATTTAAAAAAGGAGAATCCTATCTCACCATATATTTAGAAAGATACATTGAATGCATTGGGACCACCATGTAGTAAGTGCTAACCCTAGTGGACCTCTACTATGAAGGAAAAAGGTGCCACATTGTAGTAGAGGAGGTTGAGAATATGAGCAAGGATAATGCAAAACTTCAATAGCTCAGCTTCCCAAGCTTTTAGGATGGTAAGGGAGAGTTTTACATAGAGGAATATTTTAATAAGCTCTTAAATAGTTTGAAGAAAGTTGAAAGTGATATTATGGTATTGCATGAACCGATGATGGTAAATAAAATGCTGGACATGATCCTCAAGCTATAGAGTATGTTTTCTAAGATGGAGAAAATGGTTGAGAAGTACAATGATCCTATGTACAAGGATGTTTACTACTTGGGTGCTATCTCAGATAGCCTCAGAGTTATTCTTCTTCCTCCTACAAAGCAATGGAATCAAATTTGTCAAAAATTTCAATTTTAAGTCATTTTAGAATCTACCTCTCGGAGTGAAACCTCAAAGGCTCAAGAGCAGTAGTAGAAGGAGCCTAAAGGGATGACATAGTTGTTATGCAGGAAATATTTTAGAAATTTCTTGGTATGAATTTTTTTTTCATACCCTAGATTGACTCTGTGGCTTAATGTATGTGGCAAAAATTTGTTTTTGTTGAAGGAGGTTCACTCCTTGATTTTATCTGGGTTCTCCTTTTTTTGTGAGTGAAAATCCTCATAAGTCACCAAATTGTGGGTATTTTTTACCACCCACCTTGTGTTGGCAGTTAATAAGGAAGAATAGGAGGTTCTGCAACACAAAGAAAGAGGAAAAGTGTTAGGTTGAAAGTTGGGCATGATTTCCTTGTGAATCCATCCTCAAGACTCACCCAAATGTGTTTAGAAATATGATAAGTATTTGGGCAGGCACAAAATAAGGATCTTATGCCATCAAAGTGGGGATTGAAACTCTATCTCAATAACATAAATCGTAGGGAATTGGGAAGTCAAAAAACTATTGAGGCTCCCAAAATTCCATCATAGTGTTTCGAAGGCAAGTGAAGGTGAAAAAGTAGGAAGACATCTGACTATGGTAGAACCTAAATTTTTGTCGAAGTTGATGATCAAAATATGATCAAGAGGGTAGCAGGGCAAAAAAATGGGTAGGTTGAGCCTAAATTCTCACCATAAGGAAAGTCATGATGGATAGGGTGAAAACCAAGAAGATGGTCTAATTGTGGTATGATGAGAAATAGTGATTTATATTGAGCCCAGAATTCCACCCAAACAAAGGAGATGGACTGAAATTTGAAAACATTAAACTCCTACCCAAAAAAGGAAGTACCATGTTCAAAATAGAAGAGGTGGTTCAATAATGTAATGCCTAGACACTTGTGTACAATTAAAGTATATCCATTGAGTGAATCAAAAGTGATATGCTTTAAGTACATTCATAAAAGTAGGCTTCAAGTCATATTAATAGTCCTAGTAGTCTTCATCCCTAAATTAGAAGTATGATGCAGTGATTGCAAGGATAGTCAAAGGTTACTGGTGAAGGGTATTGTACTGAAGCGGATGAAAGACGAAATTTGATTATACATAAAACATAAAACAAATATAATGTCTAGAATGTTACTTTTTATTCATTCAAACTTTCAAGGGTTACAAGGGTAATTTTTCCTAATATGTCTTCGTGGATATCAAACACTCTGATGTCTTCTCTTGAGATTCATCAGTGAAGGTGGGCTTGTGAACCACCACTGGTCTGTTGGTTGTTTTTTTTTTGTGATATCCTACACCTACTTTTGAAGGACTGCAAAATGTGGTTAGAAGGTTTAGAGGATTACCTTGATCATGCCCCTTTTTGATAAAAGATAAAGATACCCAAAGGAAAATTATGTTGAAATATGATGGAAACTGAATAAAACACTATTAAAAACTGAAATAAATCTTACCTATTGAATTTTCTGAGGTAGATGTGTTGCACAGTCAATTCACACAGAAGGGGATGAATTGGAGCTCAGAATCACCCCTCAGGGGGCAAATTGGACTTATTCTTACTGTAGGCACAAACTTTATGTTCAGATGAATAATAGAATTGTCAGATGCAATTTTGGCATGATTCTAGCAGAGTTTCTATAGGGTGACTAAAAGGGGAGAGAAAGGTAGAATAGAAGGGGGAGAACTCTATTTATATAAAAATATGAGGTAAGGAGGAGGGGTTAGATATACCAACCCTTAGAGTTGCTCCATGCTGGAGTTAGGTTAGGGTTTGAATAGGTGTCAAATCCTCATTCTTTACAAAAATATCTCTTCCTCACACATGTGTGAGGAAGAGTTAGGATTAACTAGGATTAGTTAGATCCTAGGTTAGGTTAGGGTTTAGTTAGGATATTTGGAAATATCCTAACTAATCTCATGTGCACACATGTGTGGAAGTGTGCTTAGGGCTAATTTGATTTAGAACCCTAATTAATATTACTTAAATAAAAAAGTGCATTTGATTAAATATCAATGATGAATTAGATCACTAATCAATATAATTAGGCTTTTTGATAGGGATAATGTCCCATGAGGGATAATTAGGTGTAGGGAAGGGATTATGTTGCCTTAGGGAGGATAATAGGTGGTCTCCTAGTGGGTAGGAGATGTTTTGGAGGGTTTTTACCTAGTTTTGAAGGTTTAGGAGCCTACAAATGACTAATATGGCCTATGTCAGTCTAAAAGTGTGTATGTAGATGTGCAAGTGTCTAGAAGTGAGCATGTGTGATTTTTAGGTGTCTACATTTACCCCTTTTTGTAAAATGTTGTGTGGAACATAGTTTAGTGCAAAAATATGAGATGTGAAGGAGATGAAATGTTTTGAATTGAAGGAGAGGAAGGGAAAAGAATGGGATCTAATAAAAGGTATATAACAGCTCTAAGCATGACCATAAAACATTGATCTATAGCCAAGAGGAGAAGGTGAAAGAAGAAGAAAAATAAGGTAAAATAATGAGAAGGCGAAGAAGAAGAAGGTAAAATAATGGGATCTAATCAAAAGGTATGTAGCCACTCGAAGCATGACCATACAACATTTATTGATAGCCAAGATAATAAGGGAAAAGAAGGAGAAGGGGAAGAAGAAGAAGGGAGAATGGATGAATGCAAATTATGATATGGAGGTGAATGGATGAATATGAATGACTATAAATGCAATGCGATGATTTTCTGGTTTTGTACGACATTTTGCAATGTCATACTGGTTGCTTGGAAGGGCAATTTATGACTACTTTTATTTTGTAACCAATGCAATATGGTCCAAATATGAATAGAACACATGTCTATTCAAATTTTTGCTTATGATTGATTGATTAGTGCATGGTGACACTTATCAAACCATTTGATCTAGGTGGCATGGATTATCCAAACGTACAATTCAGTATTTAGTTAGGGCCAATTGAATGCTAGAGTGACATATCCATTATTGGGTTATTCAAATATACCATTTAGTATTTGGTTAGGGCTGACTGAATGCTAGAGTAACATATCCAATATTGTGTGTGGCTCTTGTAATTTAACAAATGTCCAATTTGGGATGGAGTTTATATTGAGATAATCTTTAGCAAAAAAATTTGTAGACAGATGTGATATCCGTGATTTGGATATTTGATTGTTTGGTTGAATGCAAAGCATATTTTGGATATGAATACCCCCTCAAATGGGGAATCGATAATTAGGTGAATGAAATGTTATGAAGTGATGATGAGGTGATTGATAGAAGAAAATGGATGATAACAGGGGTGAAAAATTATATGGATAGGAATAGGGAAAGGTGATCTAGGCGTTAGAGTGAAAATTTGGTGATTTTGGAGTCAAGAGCTTCAATTCGCATGGTGGGGGATGAATTGAACCTGAATTCATAGTTTGGGGGGTGAATTGGATCTAAATCATAGGGTGACCTATGAATTGGATTGTTTGATCCATGTGTAGTATTTTTGTACTTTGGGGACCAAACTATAGTTACCTCGGGACACATGCACCGACCCTTTTTAACCCTACTTGCAATGTTATTAAAAAAACCAAGATGAAATGGAAGACAAGAAGAAAAAGCATATAACACGAAATAACAAAGATAGATCTCTTTATTGATATTGAAGCTCGGTTACATGTCGGTCCCTCTTAGGGATACCCATTTCGATACAATAAGTTACAAATAGGTAAAGAGTGCCCCTTTCACGAAGAGGTGGTGCGCTTATAAAAGCTTCCCGGTTCTGCACACAAAAATGTATGAGGGCTTACAGATGCCTCCTTCTCCAGGTCTATTTCCTAGAGGGATCCCTTTTGCTCTCGTATGTTGCAAACTTCGTCCGATGAACCTGTGGCCCTGCAAGCAATGAAACAACAACACACGCTTAGGTGTCCGAGATTGCCTCCTCGGATGAGGTTGTTAGTAATAAAAGAATGTAATGGAAATATGATGAAACTATGCCATGAAATCATGTAAATCTATGCTAATGATATGAAAACATAAAGAAACAGAATAAAAGAAGCTATGTCTAAAACCTAAGCTAAGCCTATGGGCCACTGTCCAAGACAATGACCGCTAAGGTAAACCTTGCTCTCTTTACCCCAAAGTTATGGGTCAAAGCCTGTATCTGATGTCAAAATAATAGGTGTTATGCTCTTCAATTCATCAAGGCTTCACCGTACACTTGATCTCAAAGAGAACTCTCCAAGTCTTGAAAGCTCTCCTCAATAAAATATGTCTCGATGATAGAAGATGATCTCTTTGGTGCTCTTAGGCTTGCACCTTTTATAGTGTGAAACCCTAGGTCTATGTCCAAGCCCTAGGAATGAATTTCTCATGCGTAGTGCAAGTTAGCATGAGAAGATTTTATCCTTTGTCTATGTTTGAAGGCCAGTTAACTAAAATCTAACTGCCCACTTGAGTCTCCTATGCGAACTGGTCATTAGCATGAGAAGATTTTGTCCTTTGTTTATGCTTGGAGGTCATTTAACTAAATTTTAAATGCAAACTCAAGTCTCCTATGTGAACTGGTCATGAAAAGGAATGCAAAGTTACTCCCGCTCACCTTTATTGCATGTAGACTACCACTTCCACCTGTGATTAGGCCTGTTTGTTGGCAAAATACTTCTTATGGCTTAGCCATTGTCATCTACAGTGGCTAAGATCTGGCCGCTGTCATCTATAGTGGCTAAGGTTTGGCCACTCTAGGCTTGAGCGGCTAGGATCTGGCCGCTCTTGGCTTGAGCGGCTAGGCTTGGATGGCTTGAAAAGGCCCCAAATGAGTGGTGAGAACCACTGTTGATGCTTGGAAAGTCCAATATTATGTCTTATGATCTTATGAGTGTGTCTATGTGAGCAGCTCCCCTAAGCATGACATGATTTAGGTGTCTACAGATGCCCCTTTTTGTGATGCATTGTGTGGAAAACACAACGCTGAGCAAAAATGTAGACTGATCTGTTTGTAGGGTGTATGATGATCAATGGTCTGATCAATGTCGGATGGCCCAATCATGCAAGATGGCATGCATCCCTTGAATCATTGCCTCAATGTTCGGAGGACTTAGCTCAATGGCTTTTGCATGTTAAATTGCACTCATTCCTCAAACTCAATCGGGTAGCTTCAACTGCTACAACAATTTCGATCGGTAGGAGAGCTACAATTGAAGATGTCATGTCTACTTACATTCCCAGCAAACAAGGGAAATTTGTGATTGTTGTATGCAATGATTCATAGGATGAACATGATTTTGCTATGATCGAGTGATATTTTGCTGATTTTGATTATGATTATGTTGAAGTTTTGAACTACTTCCTCACACAATGAATTGGTGAAGAAATGACAATGAATGAAGCGACAAGTCGCTTGACCAATATGACTAATCTGGTTCCTTTCTAGCATTTGTTGCTTTTAATGGGCAATCCCACATCCAAGTGTGATTCCAATTGTTTATGATGATCATCCATCCTTATCCCGAGGAGTGGTCCGGCTATCAATAGCCTTCTTAGGGAGTTAGGATGAGTGATTCTATTTATGTTTAGATTGTATCACTTTGACTTAATGTTTTTGATGTCATAGGGGAATTAGGATGATCCTTTCACACCCGTGGAGCAGTCTGACCATCTTGGTCTTCTTCGGGATTGAAGGGTGGTACATCGTAATTCCAAAATGAGTTGTTTTTGCCCCAAGTGGCCTTATGGTTATCTACTCATCTCACCAAAATACATGGAGTGCAACTCGTTGCAATCATCGAGTGGATAGAGTAAGTAACTGGGTATGAGGCCTACCTGAGATTGTGCTTTTATGTGATTTTTTTGTTATTTTGAACATTCTGATGATCTAAAACCACCAAAGTGTGTTTATTTGCTATTTTTGTGGGATCCCTCAAGGAGGAAATCCCTTATTTTGATCTGTGGATCTGGCCGCTGTCAGGTCCAATGGCCTCTGAGTTCCTACCTATGGCCGTTGTCGCCTTGAGTGGCCAAGAAGTTTGGGCCGCTGACGTCAGCAACGGCCAAGGCATAATTAAGGAAATATAAAATTTGCATTTCTAGGGTTTGACCTTTCACTTTCACTATTTGAAGATTCACTTTGGGAGCTCTGGTGTGACGATGATGGTTGCGACTTTGAAATTTGTTGGCATTGAGGACATGGCTGCGTAGGGTGAGACATCAACTGCTGGAGGAGCCAGAGCTTCTCGGGTATTTCTCTTTTCTAAACCCTAGCTCTCTTTTCCTTGTCTGAGTAAAACTGAACCTCACTAAGTAATGGGCAAACTGAACCTCACTAAACCTGTTGGCAATGAATAAACTCCGTAATTAGGCTTAGCATACCCTTTGCTATGGTGGGTTAGTCCCCAATTTTATTTTTTTGTTAGTGGCTTTAGCCTAGGGTTTTTGAATTTTTCCATTATTCACCTACTGCCACCATTTTGGGCATTTTGAACTTAGCCTAGTTTTTGATGCTTAGGTGGGAATATTTGCTTTCTATTTTATTTGTTTTCCCTCCCTCTATTGATTTGTTTAAGTTATTTTGTAATTTTGCAATTTTTTTTATTTTTTGGCCAAGGGTTCATGGGTTTGCCATGTCGCCCCTTGGCCATTGTCACTCAGAGCGGCCGACTCTGAGCCACTGTCGCTCAGAGTGGCCAAGCTTGAACCCCAATGGTCAAAAATTTGACCATTGGGTCTTGGCCATTACTGCCTCCAGTGGCCAGGTTTCGACCATTGTAGGCAACAATGGCTAAACCCTTAGCCTTGTTTTCTTGCATTTTTGTTGGATTTTTATGACATATTTGATTTTTTTGAATTTTAATTTTGATTAGGTGCAATCTTATCCTTTTTGCTTAGACTTAGAATAGTCCATACTCTTTTGCACCATTTTCATGTTTATTGTGAATTATGCCTTAGATGCACTATAGTTATATTTTGTCTTTCTTCTGCTTTGCTTAGATCCTTACTGCTCGGGCTCGGGACCCGAAGCTCCTACTTGACTTACTTCCTAGCTTTGATGATACGGACTGGGCATGGTTCAAAGCTCATGGGTTGTAGTATGTCATCAAGCTACCTTACATCATGGTAGATCAGGCTTACCTTATAGCTTTAGCCCATCACTAGGACCCATGGACTAATACCTTCCACCTCTCGACCGATGAGATGACCATTACATCGAAGGATGTTTATAGGATCTTTTAAATTCCATTTGATGGGGTGGCCATTGTCTCTTCGGCCACTAATGATCAGGTGGTTGTCTTCACTTGGGTGTTTAGAGGGCACTCTATGGATGCTCTCAAGGACACCAAGTCCGGAGGAGTGTCCATCAGCCACTGGCATGGGGAGGGCATCTTTACGATGAGGCATGTCGTATTGCTGATGGTGATCAACAATGTTCTTATCCTAGACTACTTGGGTTTGAGGTTCCCATGGAACCTTTTGGCGATGGTGCAGGATCTATTGGATAGTGAGGAGCCTATCATCTATGCATGGGGTAGATCACTATTGGCTCAGTGCTATGATGAGTTGTACCACATCCATCGGTGAGGACGTGTCAGCATTACCTGCAGCTTGCTCCTACAGGTTTGGGGATGGGAGCATATTAAGGTAGATCACCCTAAGGGGCTCCCAATCGAGATTACAATGGTCGATGCTCGGACATAGTGCTATGCTGCTAGATGGGCTCGAGAGCATGAGGAGCGTAAGAGCCACACTTTCATAGGGGAGTTATCCCACTACACTGATGCTTTCACTAGACTTTTGGCCGGAGATGTCGTGTGGTGGCCTTACTATGAGTGTCCTACTTGGGATGATCCAGCTAGTTTTACTGCTAGGACATGGCATGAGTGATGGCTCATTGGTCGTAAGGTTGCCATCTAAGAGTATTTCTTCTACTCATAGGTTCTTCATCAATACGGGTTGTAGTAGGATGTGCCCTTGATACCATTCTTGTATAGGCACCTCACAGTAGAGAAGGACCTACCTCCATGATAGATCATAGAGCTTTCAGATGAGGAGGATGCCCTAGCTATTGACCCTAGAGTGGCTGGGGGAGTTATAGAGGCCTACACTCAGTGGTGGGGTGATCGGATGTGGCATGGCATCGGTAGCCTAGGGTGCGAGGATGATGGTGAGGGTGATGGTGCAGATCTAATAGGATGTAGAGTCTAAGCCAGGACCGAGGTATGGGGCCAGCCAATAGAGTAGGTGGTAGTGGAGGATCCTGATGTTCCTGAGGAGGAGGAGGAGTTAGAGCCCGAGGAGAGAGACTCTCCTTTGAGAGCACAACTACATGAGGTCGAGGCTGAGCTTTAGGCCACTAAGATCTAGGTACAATGGTGAGATGCTACCATTGAGCAGCTCTCAACATAGATATAGGCTCTACAGGCTACTATTGGGGGTGGTGATGCTAGGATGTAGTTTGTTGTTCCTCCTTCTACACCATAGGAGGTTCTAGTGGTAGGTTCAGGAGCTGATGTGGGACAGCTTTAGTCTTTGTTGGATGAGCATGAGGAGCGGATCCGAGGACTTGTGGATCATGTCACCATTCTTTAGATGCAGCTCAGGAGGCATGGGATTGTCCCTAAGGATCCAGCTGGTGCGGGTGGTTCACAGGTCAGTGGGCACTCCACCTCAAGGTAGTCTTCCACCCATCCTAGCCAGAGGACCCAAACTCGGACAGAGAGACCGATAGGCTCACATCATTCGACTCATGACACCACCATAGGGGGAGGTGGCACTAGAGGAGGTGATGCAGGGGGCTCAGGCCCGATACTTGATTGATGCTTTACTTGGTCCTTGATCCATTTTTGAGGTCGACTGACCTATATGACTGTAGCCCATGGGCATTTTTGTACATCCATTGGACTTGACACACATACTTTTATGATAGCTTTGCATTATGACTTATTATGTGTATCATTTATTGCTCATGTTTTTATTATTATTTTATTTTATGATATGATGCGATGATGGTATTATGATGATTTGATGAGATGATAGATGATATTTGAAGATGCTTAGATGGATGTGTAGATGCTTATATGATTTGATGATATGATGCGATGTATTTTGATGATGAATGATGAATTTATGATTGTATGCAAATGGATATTGCCTATATGTTTTATGATGTGGTTTATGGATGATTAATGACTTGTTTTTGTGAATGTGATGTTATTGCTAAATGCATGTTTTAACTTTGCTTTAATTATATGCATCTAACTTATGTGGTGGAATGGTATAAATGAACTTGTATGCTCTAATCACTTAAAACATATGGAATGCATATGACATTGACAATATTTAATGGGTGATACCATAGAAAGTAAAAAAATAATCATGAATTTAAATAATCACTCTTATCATAAGAATTGATTAAGTATTCATATGTGAGATGTAATGGTGTGTAATGTTTTTTCTTAATAAGTTTCTGTAAATTAAAAGATATAAAGTAGTCAGTGGTCGTCTATATACTATTTCTAATATATATGCGGTATCTGTCCTACTATGTTGATACCCCCTAATTTATAGAATCTTATAAAGAATGTGATGGTGTGAATGATGTTATGATTTGTTGCTATGTAAGAATTTTTGGGGCTTTTCGGAGATTCAAACACTCTAGTTACCCTATCAACAGCTGTCTACTTACCACTTAGACTTTTGAAAAGTAAGGCTTTTACCATGGACCTGGTTTTTCATGATCTCTATGTGTGCATGTGATTGTATATTTTGAGGTAGAACTCAAGCATTTCCTTCGATGTCAGGCGGGATTCTTTCAGCCCATTGCTAAGATCAGGGATCCTCAAGTGTTCATCTCATCCTTATGTTGGACTTAGTTGGACTATACCACTAGGCAATATTGGGTTACCTAAGCTAGCTCATCCACATTCAAACATTGGTCTACACAAATGCATGAAGCAATTGTAATAGACATATCATCATGCGTAAGGATTTCTCCTTCCAGTTTTGTACAATGCTGAGAATTCCAGGGATTCAAGCTTTATTCCCTTTTTTTTGGCTTCTTTTTGGCTTTGGATATTTGCTCATATGTAGTGATGAAAATCACTGTTTATTTTGATTGATTTTTTCTTTGAGCGGGGATTTTTGTAGTGATGATAATCACTGTTTATTTTGCTCATACGTAGTGATGAAAATCACTATTTATTTTTTATTGATTTTTTTGAGCTATATTTTTTTAATTTTGAATATATGATTTGTGTATCGGATTATTGCTTTGAAATCTTGACTGTATGCTTGGCCTTTTGAATATGTACTTTGCTTTGGGATTTTTCTTATTTTGATTTAAGCAAGGGATTTGGATAGGGTAAAGCTTGTCCTTTTGCCAATTCTCAACACCTTTAAACTGGTTGCATAGGGGGATAAGCAAGGAAAATCCTTTTCGCTTAAGGTAACCTAGACCGCTTTTGCAGCTTTCATATTTTCCTTGTACCAACTAGGATTTTAGTGTTTCAATTAGTGACGGGATCTTGAATATCCAAGGCATTATCATAGCTAGACCTTACCTTCTACTAATCAAAGTTGTTTTCCTCAAAAGTTGATAAGATCACTAGGTGTGGTTGATTAACCAAAAAACCTTAGTATATTATGTATAGCAACAAATAATGGTTGTGTTGAAAAACACAATTACACACATGTGTTAATGGAGGTATGGATTTGAATGATTTGTGTGACAAACTATGGTATCACTTTTAAGGCTCTCATGACATATGCAATTGTAGTGGATATGAAAATGCAATGCAATGTTGTGGATGCAAGATGTGAGATGCAATTGTTTTTGTATTTTTGATTTTATGTTGTTTTTGTATTTTTGATTAATTTGACCAAAGGGCTTATTATGCCTTTGGGGCTATTTGATTTTTGACCAAGTAGCATGAATTACCCTTGGAGCTTTTTGAATTGATTTTGACCAAATGGCTTAAATACCCTTGGAGCATTTTGAATTGATGTTTGACCAAGCGGTATGAATTACCCTTGGAGCTTTTGAATTGATTGGATTTGACCAAGCGGTTTGAATTACCCTTGGAGCCTTTTTGAATTGATTTTGACCAAGCGGTATGAATTACCCTTGGAGCCTTTGAATTGATTGGATTTGACCAAGCGGTTTGAATTACCCTTGGAGCCTTTTTGAATTGATTTTGACCAAGCGTATGAATTACCCTTGGAGCCTTTGATTGATTGGATTTGACCAAGCTAATTACCCATTTAATTAACCTTGACCTTTTTGACCAAGCGGTTTGAATTACCCTTGGAGCCTTTTGAATTAATTTTGACCAATTAATTACCCTTGGAGCCTTTTATTTGATTTTGACCAAGCGGTTTGAATTACCCTTGGAGCCTTTGATTTGATTTTGACCAAGCGGTTTGAATTACCCTTGGAGCCTTTGATTGTATTTTTAAAATTTTATGTTTTTATGATTTGTTTTGTGTTTTTGACATATTTGAATGTTTTTGAATTTTATGAAATATTTGAATGTTTTTGTGTTTTATGTGTAAAATGCCTTTAAGTGAATGATATTGAGAGGTTCAGGCTCTTCAACACCATCTAATGATATAAGGTGATATGCTCTAGGCCCAACTCTCTATGAAATCATGTATGGACCTATCCAGTTTACCATGAACTTATCTCGTAGATGCGATGACAAATTCGAATTCTGCTAGTTTTCTTTGAGCACTAGATCTCCAACCTTGAATTCCCTTAAATGGAATTTACTATTGTAAGCTCATGCAAGGTGATCTTGGTAAATGCAAAGATGCTCTAAAGCATTGACTCGACGTTCATCAAGAAGCATCAACTGATCAAGGTGGCCTTGTCGCACAACATCATCATCTATGAAGTCCTTTAATGCTATGCGTAGAGTCAAAATTTCTAACTCTAGTGGCATGATGGCCTCAGTGCCATATACTAGTGAAAATGGTGTTGCCCTAGTGGGCATCCGTATACTAGTCCTGTATGCCCATAGTGCAAGAGGCAACTGCATGTGCCAATCCTTGTGATTGTCTTGCACCGTCTTCCTCAAAATGGAGACTATTATTTTGTTTGAGGCTTTTGCTTGCCCATTTGCTTGTGGATAATAAGGCATTGAAAAACTATGTTAAATATGGTATTTTTTCATTAAAGCACGCACATTTTTGTTCTTGAAATATGGCCCATTATCCGATATTATCTTAGAAGGGACCCCAAAATGACTTATGATATTGTGGAGTATAAACTCCACAATCCTTGGTCCAGTTGTTGATGTTAAGGGGATCACTTCTACCCATTTAGTGAAGTATTATGTGGTTATTATGATGAATGTGTGTCGACCTGAGGATGGGGGTGAGATCTTCCCAATCAAGTCTAGTCCCCATTGTGAGAATGGCCATGCTACCTGGATGGGCTGCAAAGCTTGCGATGGTAAGTGCGTTAGATTCGCATGATGTTGGCACTTACTACATTTCTTGACATACTTGCAATAGTCCTTTTCCATGGTGGGCCAATAGTAACCCATTCTCAAGATGCACTTAATGATGGCCATGCCACTGAAATGCCCTCCACATGTGCCATCATGAGCTTGCAAAATTGCCCAGGATGCTTCCTGGGGCTCAAGACAATGGAGTAATATTCCATCATATCCTCATCTATAGAGGATTTCTCCTAGAAAGATGTATCTTGTTGCTCTCTATTTGAATGTTCACCTTTTAGTATGCGACAAACCTTGAGGTACTATTCCAAGCTTTAAGAAGTCCCATAGTTGGGAAAGCCAATCCTGATAAGCCATGACTTCTATAGAAAAGATAGCTTGCTCTTCCTATATTTTCGAGCTAGTGAACATGGATTGAGGAACAACTCTATGGTGTATGGTTGCACCACACTCCATAGGTCCTTGGGAGATCAAAGACCCCCAAGGTGCCATTTGTAAGAAATATCTAGCTACGAAGGACCAATCCTGATTTGGCTCGATGTTGATCATGTTGACTGATTCTTGATTGTCAAAAGCTTCACGACGTATTGTTGAGTGTGAAAGCACTTTCACATGAATGGTTGTAAAATCAGTAGATGGATTCTAAGGGATTAAGGATCCCAAAGAGGCCATAGTGTCTACAAATCTATTCGATATACGAGGGATTGCCTCGATGTCATACCATTCCAATCAGGCTAGGTAGGTGTCAACAAGTTCCTTGTAAGTCTTCAGGAGTGGGCACCTACATTGGAATAGTCCTTTGACCTAGTTTACTATGAGCAAGGAGTCACCAAAGATATTCAATATTTTAATGCCCATTGCTATGATTGTTTGGAGTCCCAGGATCAATGCTTCATATTCTGTATTGTTGTTTGTGCATGGGAAGTCTAGTTTGAATGATAAGGGCAATGGAGCACCCTATGGTGTGATAAAGACAATCCTTGCTCTACCTCCTTGTTCACACTTTGAACCATCGAAGAACAATGACATGTCTCTTTCTTTCTTAGGTTCTTCGAGCTCTGGAGGATCTGATAATGCAAAGACCGCATCATCAAGCAATTCTATAGTGAGAGGCTTGTTATCCTGAAGAGGCGCCTCTGCTAATTGATCTGCTATGACTTGTCCCTTGATGGAATTTTGGCTTATGAACTCTAGATCAAATTCTATCAATAGCATGATCCACTTTGTGGTACATGTATTGTGATATGTCTTGCTCATCATGTACTGCAAAGGATTCTATTTTGATATGACGTAGGTCGTATGGCTCAACATGTAGTGTCACAACTTTCGAGTTGCAAAGACCATTGCTAAACACAACTTTTTGACATACGCATATCCTAGCTCATAACTCACCAAGGTGCGACTAATGTAATATATGGCTTGCTCTTTGTCTTGTTCATTCTTTTGGGCTAACATGGTGCCCAATGCAAAATCAATAGCCGATATATAGTAAAAATGGTATGTCTGGCCTTGGTGGAGCCAATACTAGTGGCGTTGCCAGATAAGTCTTGATCTCTGCAAAGGCTTGATGGCATTCTTCATCCCAATGAAAGGGGACTTCCTTGCATAGCAACCGATTCATAGGTCAGCATTTGTCTGATAATTACGTGATGAATCTTTTGATGGATGCTATCTTGCCTTGTAGGCTCCGCAATTCCCTAATGTTGGTAGGGGTGGCCATTTCTAGTATAGCCTTTACCTTTGCAGGATCGACTTCAATGCCTCTCTTGGATACGATGAATCCCAAAAGCTTGCCAGAAGTTATGCCAAATATGCACTTCTTAGGATTCAATCGGACATTGTGTTCTATGAGGTGATCAAAGACTTGTCTAAGGACTTCGACATGCTCTTGCCGCAACAGGGACTTGGCCAATAAGTCATCCATGTAATCTTCCAAGATCTTATGCATATAGTCATGGAATATGTATGTCATGGCCCATTGATATGTGGCACCAACATTTTTGAGACCGAATGGCATCACTTTGTAACAGAATGTTCCCCATGGAGTAATGAAAGTAGTTTTATGTTGATCTTCGAGCTTAATCCGGATCTGGTTGTATCCAAAAAAACCATCCATTAGGGAGAGCATTTCATGACCTATGGTTGCATCTACAAGAGCATCTATGTTTGGCAATGGGAATGAATCCTTTGGTGTTGCCCTATTTAAATCTCTAAAATCCATGCAGATACGGACTCTTCCATCAGGTTTCCCCATGGGTACCATGTTTGACACCCACTCAGGGTAGTCGATAGGAACTATGAATACTGCATCCAGTAGTTTTTGCAATTCATTCTTCACCATCAAAGCGATGGTTGGATGCATTTTCCTTAGCTTTTGCTTGATTGGCTTCTTCATGGGATCCAATGAAAGGTTGTGAATAACTAACTTTGGATCTATCCCTGGCATGTCTTTGTAAGTCCAAGCAAAAATATTTGGCCTCTCTTTGAGGAGAGGAATTAGGATGGCTTGTTCCTCTGGAGATAGACTTTCTTCGAACTTGACTTTCCTTGGTTGGGTAGGATCATCACTGATGTCCACCTCGAAAGTCACTTCTATAGCCATATGTGACCCATCCTCTAGCTGATGAGGCATGGGTATCAAATGAATGTCATTGGTGGGATTCATAGGACCTACTGACTCAGGTTCCAAACCAACATGGAAGACGTCATACGCACAACCTGATGCAAAATGGAATGGTTGTAACATCTCTTCATTGGGGAAGAGGTCTTCAGGCTCTATGGGTGAATTAGCATGATCCCAATCAATAGCCTCTATATCAAGATGCAATGATTTGGTAGGATCTGTTGGATTATGAAGTGGAGTGGTCAAATCAATGGAGATCATGTTGATGGATGGAATGAAGTCTCCAGGACCACATGGGTGCAATCTTGTCTCAGGGGTTTCCCTTCCATACTCATGATGAGGTTCTAGAGGAATGGGAATTTTTGGATCTAGCCCATGAGTAGGGTGGACAATAGGATCATTGGGCTCTAATCACTCTCTGAATGTAGGTGGAGGGGGATTGACCATCCGATGAATGGTAGCTAGGTCAATAGGTCTCCCCAAAAATCATAGATGAGGGTCTATGGCATGGAGTGCCGCCTCTCTCTCTACTAGCTCGTTCACTTGCCGCAAGTGGTGAGGTCCAAGATAAGCCATCTCGGTCTCATCCTCAAAGTCATCATCACTTATCCAGAAATCGTTAGCATTGGTATGTGGCCCTAAGACAAGGGGCTCATGTCTTGGCCCTAAGTAGGCCATCTCTATTTCATCTTCATATTCTTCATCACTTATGAAGAATCCATTTGCATTTGTCTCTTGCCCCAAAGTCAGGGGTTGATGGCTTAGGCCTAAGTAGGCTCTTTCTATTGAGTCTTCTGATTCATAGTCACTTTCATCTGATGTATACCCACTCTCATCATGGATGGACCATGTGAATATTTGTAAATAGTGAGGCCCCTAATAGGCTAAGCCAAGTTGTACCTCATCATCACTTGCTTCATATCCATTCTCCTCATCCCATGAGTTGTACCCTATTGGGGTGGAATCAATTGAGATGTTTGGATGATAATTTTTTGGAGGTGGTATGTTTACCATAGCCACTTGTCTGTTGCTCAAATTTCCTATTCTTAGGGGATGATAAGGAATGAAATCAATGTCTTCTCCTAACCCTAAGCTTAATCTTTCCAATGCCACTACAAGAGAGTCATCTCGACCTCTGCTATAATAGCCTAAGCCAAATATGTCGGAGGGAAGCTGATATTGTGGCTCGTATGGCCGCCTATGCCCCTACTCATATATGCCAAGGCCATAGCCATGCCAGTGGCAATGCTCAAAGTAGCTTAGAGAAAACTTAGGGTTAGAGAGGTAATGAACATTGACCATGAATAATTCATCACTATCCTCTTCTATATCTGAAGACTTATGAGCGCAGTCCAGGCTAGCATAGACAAAATTGGTTTGGTTGGGAGGGATTCCAAGTGGAACCACTGTTCCCATAGGTGGCCTCAAGTCCTTAGGCCTTCCCATGTCTTGTGTAGACTCAATGATAGGCGTAAAGGTGATGTTCTACACAAGGTACTCCCCTATGCCTATGCTTGCCAAGTGTATTGATGCATGTGATGTGGATGACCCTACGGATGATACTGGTGAAGTAGGGTGATAATCACTATCTTCATCTTGATCTTGAAGATCTTCCTCTTCCATAGGACTTGGCATTTTAGCAATGGCTACAGTTGGCACTTCCTTGGGCCTTTCTTCCTTAACTAAGGGTACCTTTAGCTTCTGATTATCTTTTGGTTTTGACGTTGATGGTACTTTAGAAGCATTGACTACTTTGAGTGCACCAGGAGGTGTTGATGTGCATGGGTCTTTTCTTACCCCTTTGTCTTCATTATCCACTTGTGTGGTTGGGGATGAAGGTGCCACGTACAGGTGAGTAGAAGGGATTACAAATTCTCCTAGAATGTCCACCTGATTGATGTATTTAAAAGGCTCTTCATCGGCCAGAACCACATAGACTTTGTTCTCGTGCACATACTTGACACATTGGTGCAAGATCGAAGGCACACACTTCATGGCCCTTATCCAAGGGTGCCCTAAGAGGATGTTGTACTACATAGCTCCTTCCAAGACATGACACATCACAGGGATGGTCTTGTGCCCCACCTTGATGGGTAGGACTATCGTTCCCATAGTATTGCATAAAGCATCATTAAAAGCTCTCAATGTGTAAGCTCCTGGAACGATATTGGACTTGGGGATTTTGAGGTGCTCTATTGTAGTTGTTGTAATGATGTTTATCGATGAACCTGTATCGACCAAAACCCTCTTGAAAGGTAAGTCATTGATTGCCACTACAATGTTTAGCAGAGGGTCTAGTAAGGTAGTAGGAACTGTCTTAATCTCATGATCATAGAATCGGATTATAGGTTCCTGGCATTCTTGTACTTGTCCCACAAAGTGAGTGAATGCATTTGCATCTTGTGGTTGGAGCTCAATTGTTCTTAAAATCTCCATTAGAGTCTCCCTATGCTTTGGGGACTATTGTATGAGCTCATAGATGGATAACTTAGTTGGAGTCATCTATAGGTTTTGCTCCAATCTACTCCGAATAGTTACCACAGGTCACGTTGGTGGACCTGGAAGGTTGTCTTGCCTTTGCCTAGGAGCAGTTGGGATGTTCATGGGAGCTGCAGGTAGTTGCGGTTGACCATACCGCCTAGTCCTTGTTGCTATGTTAACAATCTCAACCATCCCAATGCATCCATGGGTAGGTATGTCAGCTTGAACCTGATTGACTTGGGCCCCTTGCTCTCGAGGGGCCTCATGATTGGGCAATGGGTTTCTGTATATGCCCATGTCTCTATTATTGGGAGCCAGTGGGTTGTCAACTTTGAGTTCTCCCACCTCAATCATGTTTTGCACTTGATGCTTAAACCCGATGCAAGCCTCAATGTCATGCCCCGGTATCCTGTGATAAGGGTAAAATTGATCTTCCCTATATCCTTTTGGCTTAGGATGGTTGGGATCTATAAGAGGTATATCAAGAAATCTGATCCTCCTGGCCTCGCTCAACTGATTAAATATTGATTGCATTGATTCTGTCAGAGGCATGAAATAACGAGGTGGCTTGCATTCTCAATTTCTTCCTTGATTGTTCTTTTGGTCGTAGTTGGTCGGTGGGGGATGTGCTTGATAGTTCTAGGGTTGTTGTGCACCCCCATCCTTGGGTGTAGCCAATACGACTTGATTGACTGGAGCAGGGTTGCCTTACTTCTGCTTATACTTGTCATTCTTACCATTCTTGTTCCACTCCTTTTTGTTTCGGAGTTTAATGGTTCCCTCATCTACTTTTATTTCTTCGATGAGCTTGGCCTGTGCCAAAGCTTCCTCAAATGAAGGATATTACTAAAGTTGTAGCAAGAGGGAGATATGTTTAGAGCAACTTTTGGTGAACATGCGAATGATCTCTTCTATGGGAATGGAGAATGATAATTTTGCCATGACTTTTCTCCATCTATTCCCATAATCCATTACTGGCTCATCATCATACTATTTCAAGTTGGCCAAGTCTGAAAGGTTCACCTTCTTCTTAGCACCAAAGGAGAAATACTTTAAGAATGCATTTACTAGTTGTTCAAAGTTGGTTATGCTATGCTTAGGTAGTTGGTTGAACCATTGAGTGGCAACACCTAAAAATGTCATTATGAATGTTCTTAGCATGAGAGCGTCATTGTCTTCAAGATGAAAATAGGCATTGATAAAATTGGTGACATGCTCTTGTGCATCCTCTTCACCTTTAAAATTTTCTAACCTAGGCATCTCAAAGTGCTTAGGATATGGAGGGCTAGGGATTGATGGGCACAATGGTTGGTTGTGTATTTTTCTCAATGTTGGTGAGTTCCCAGCTGCCTCTTGTTTCTCAAAGGTTTTCATATTTTTAGCAAGCTCTTGAAATGCCTTTGATGCACGGATTTCCTCCTCTTGTAAGCCTATTCACATTGGCAATGGAGGTAACTCTCTATCCATTTGATTTGTTCCATTTTCCTCCCTCCTACGAGGGGACTCAGGATTATGATCTTGGTTTGTTGTGTTTGCCCTTCCCCCATTAGTTGGATTTCATTCATGATTTGGTGGGGGATTTCATTGTGGGCTATCTTGTCTAGTGCACCTCTCCTTAGGTGAGTCAATGCATCTTGTTCATTGGTGGTCACCACCATTTATCTATAAATTGTTAAGAGCTAGCCGCTCAACCTGCTCTCTTAAACACTGCTCATGTTGGTGCAAGAGTCTTTCTCTTTGTTTCTCTTGTTTGAGAGCTTCCACTAGCTCTCACTCCTTACATAATGCATTTTCTAACCACCTCATTCGGTCAGTTTGCATTGTTATAGAAGACTCATGTTTATCTGACTCTATTCTTGTTGTCTTGACTCGCAGATTCCTCGAGGAGGTTTCTATTGTATCTGTACTCTTGCTAGCTAATGTGACTTGTTCAGTGTACTATTGAGTATCCCTATGATCAGACTCCATGCATCTACTATGGGGTCACTCTGAGGTACCCCCAGACTGAGAGACATGTTTAGAAGTCACAGTTCATGAGCTTCCAGATGCAGAGTTCTTAGTAGCTATAGTTCTTTGAGTTGGTCATGTAGGAAACCGATCCAACCCATCTAGTTGTCTTGTTTTCCATGGCTGGTCCCATGGGGTGCCATTCACTCCTATGAGGTCATAGTCTATGGGAATATTTCCTTTTGTGTGAAGGGTTTCTTCTATCTGATTCCCATGACTAGATGTAGCTCTAGTTTCCTGCCCTTCAATAGGTAGACCTATTTCATATGTTTCTTGTGAGTCTTGAGGTGTTGCAATTCTTGTTTGCCTTCTTGATGAAGAGGGCTTTGTGGTAACATGTTTTCTCCATGTGGATGGAGATGTAGTAGTCTCATCATCCCTATGTGAAGAATGAGTTTTAGAACCTTCTTTATGTCCATGTGAGGAGGAAGCCCTTGAAGCTTCCTCACATCTTTGAGATGTTTCTGTGTGTTTAGAGGAGGCCCTTGAGGTCTCCTCATGTCTCCTTGATGAGGATGGTTGTGAAGCCTCTTTTTGTTTATGTGACTTTGTTCCATGATGTGGTTCCTTACTTGGGGTTTCTTGAGGAGATCCCCCAAGGGTTGAGTTATCACCCCTTAGGCTCGTGGAGCTACGTCTCACGGTCTTACGGGTAGGTCGTTCAATGTTACTACGACTCCACCTATGGGTATGAGTTGCTTCTGTCTCTCCCTCGATATCAGACCGAGGGTGCTTACTTCTTGTTTTGACCATGTTGTCTATGAATTGATATTTTGAGTTGCAATTTAGGAATAACCACACAATACCAAACAAATGTTTATCTTGATTACCGATTTGAGTGTGCCCTAAACTGTTTGGTGTGTTTTGATGTGTTGTTCTTTCGATTTCTTTGCTCTTGTTCTTGGATTAAGAATGAGAAGACTCATCCATAGTGACAATCAAGTACACTCATGCCAAACATGATTTTCTCAAAAGAAGCTAGGGTACACCGTTGAAGACCCAATGGAGGGTTCGCCTAGCTCTTCCACTCTGAACCAATGATTGTTCCAATAGTGGGAGATAGTTTGAGCACAAGTAACTTAGTGTCACTATAAGTAAGTTTCTCAATCCATTTCTAGGAAGCTCTAGGGGGTAAACCAGTGGAAGGAGATGAATTCCAATGTCACTGGACTGAATTGAAGGTTGGTGATGAAATCCAACTCCCCAATGTTTAAATGAGATGTGCGTGTGTGGTGTTCATTTTAAGCTTGCGTAACATAAAGTGCATCATATAGCAGCAATGAATCTTTCCTATATGCCTAAGTGCAAAAATACATTTCAATATTCAGAAAGATGCATGAACTACTATGATTTGTATGAGCGCACTTTATTTCGTGCAGCTATGGCCTCTAGTAGGGCATCAAAGCAAGCAAACAACATACAATGTCTAGCACGTTGGATTCTAGGGTGAAATTTTTAGGCATAAGCCATTGTTCCTAGCAACGCCTAGTGGAAAATTTAAAAGAAGATCTAAGATATGTGAAATGCTTAATTCTTTCTCCTTTTATTCTTTCAATTTCCAAACATAAATGTGCTTTAAGTTCTCTATTTTAGACACACAGAAGCAGATAGAAAGCTGTAAAATATCAGAGAAGCTATACCAACCTTTGATCCAGCTCAGAGAGTCAGTGTTTTGACCTCTGTTGCACTCTAGTTCTGGTCGTTGTTGACCAGAGCGCTGGTTCTTGGCCATTGTAGCTCAGAGAGGCTAAGCTCTATTGGCCACTATAGCTCAGAGTCTATTGGTTAATGTAGCTCAGAGCGGCTAGTTTCTAGCCATTATAGCTCAGAGCGGCTAGACCTACACACAAAATTAAGTTAGTATTCTGATAAAAAATGAAAAATTAGTGGTGGTCCCACCATGATCGCCATCTGTAGTGACCCCGAGATGCATGCACCGACCCTTTTTAACCCTACTTGCAATGTTATTAAAAAAACCAAGATGAAATGGAAGACAAGAAGAAAAAGCATATAACATGAAATAACAAAGATAGATCTCTTTATTGATATTGAAGCTCGGTTACATGTCGGTCCCTCTTAGGGATACCCATTTCGATACAATAAGTTACAAATAGGCAAAGAGTGCCCCTTTCATGAAGAGGTGGTGCGCTTATAAAAGCTTCTCGATTCCACACACAAAAATGTATGAGGGCTTACAGATGCCTCCTTCTCCAGGTCTATTTCCTAGAGGGATCCCTTTTGCTCTCGTATGTTGCAAACTTCATCCGATGAACCTATGGCCCTGCAAGCAATGAAACAACAACACACGCTTAGGTGTCCGAGATTGCCTCCTCGGATGAGGTTGTTAGTAATAAAATAATGTAATGGAAATATGATGAAACTATGCCATGAAATCATGTAAATCTATGCTAATGATATGAAAACATAAAGAAATAGAATAAAAGAAGCTATGTCTAAAACCTAAGCTAAGCCTACGGGCCACTATCCAAGACAACGGTCGCTAAGGTAAACCTTGCTCTCTTTGCCCCAAAGTTATGGGTCAAAGCCTATATCTGATGTCAAAATAATAGGTGTTATGCTCTTCAATTCATCAGGGCTTCATCGTACACGTGATCTCCAAGGGAACTCTCCAAGTCTTGAAAGCTCTCCTCAATAAAATATGTCTCGATGATAGAAGATGATCCTTTGGTGCTCTTAGGCTTGCACCTTTTATAGTGTGAAACCCTAGGTCTATGTCCAAGCCCTAGGAATGAATTTCTCATGCGTAGTGCAAGTTAGCATGAGAAGATTTTGTCCTTTGTCTATGTTTGAAGGCTAGTTAACTAAAATCTAACTGCCCACTTGAGTCTCCTATGTGAACTGGTCATTAGCATGAGAAGCTTTTGTCCTTTGTTTATGCTTGGAGGTCAGTTAACTAAATTTTAAATGCAAACTCAAGTCTCCTATGTGAACTGGTCATGAAAAGGAATGCAAAGTTACTCCCGCTCACCTTTATTGCATGCAGACTACCACTTCCACCTGTGATTAGGCCTGTTTGTCGGCAAACTACTTCTTATGGCTTAGCCACTGTCATCTACAGTGGCTAAGATCTGGCCGCTGTCATCTACAGTGGCTAAGGTTTGGCCGC
Organism: Wollemia nobilis; assembly: GCA_028583015.1. Lineage (NCBI taxonomy): Eukaryota > Viridiplantae > Streptophyta > Pinopsida > Araucariales > Araucariaceae > Wollemia > Wollemia nobilis. Next base: position 2,646,997 of record JAQPPZ010014295.1, read on the forward strand.
TCTAGGCTTGAGCGGCTAGGATCTGGCCACTCTTGGCTTGAGTGGCTAGGCTTGGATGGCTTGAAAAGGCCCCAAATGAGTGGTGAGAACCACTGTTGATGCTTGGAAAGTCCAATATTATGTCTTATGATCTTATGAGTGTGTCTATGTGAGTAGCTCCCCTAAGCATGACATGATTTAGGTGTCTACACAAACAATATTAGAATTGGATAAATCTTATACCATTGGAAATATCTTTTTGAGCGCAATACAATGGTAAAATTTTTGGAGATTTTGGAGGTGATTTGGAAGGTGACACGTTAGGCCAAAGATGTCCGGACTTTTAGAAGTGATGAATACACAATTTCAAGCCTTATGAAGGGTGTGCATGATGATTTTGCATTGTGCCTACATACAATATGTGTGATTTTGTGTGTATGTAATGTGTACATGTAGTGAAATATGTTTAATATTAATGATTATGTGTAGAGTTTATATGTGATAACCTGTGTACATGCAGGATGCAAGAATGTAGAAAAAGAGAGGGAATTCCACCTTGCATGGATATCATCTTACTTATCATGGATAATTGGAAATACATGAATAAGTGCACTAACCAATAACCAAAACATGAAACAAGAAAACATGTGGTGTACAAACTGACTAAGGTGTACAAGATGCACATGAAAGAGATGTAACAAATCATGAGCTGATGCAACAAATGAGAAATGCAAGTGTGATTGAGGAGATGTATGTGATAAATAGAGTCAGTTATGATGTTGCATGACCCTAATTCCCAAGCATAGTGAATATTTAAAAGAGTTTCTAGGAGCTCAAATGACATAGTATGAAGAATCAAACTAATCTAATGGTCAAGCAATATCATGAAGATATATTAACTATCATAACTGAGGTTGAATTATTCATGGACCTATGTGCACATGATGTTCATTTATCCATTTTGAGGGAGGTTGGACTAACCAATTGTAAAATTAAACAAAGTAGCTAGCTCAAACACAAGCATGTAGTGATTTATACAAGAGAATATCGCTAATGTGACAGATGTGTCACCACTTGTAAGACTATTCCATTGGTAGGTAGGCTCTTGGAGCCTATTTCTAGCAATGGAAATTTTTTGATGATGTTATGTTAAACCGAAGGACCAAGGGGAGTCAAGCATAGTGGTAGTACTCTTGGAGGATTTTTCTTTTGTTTTTTGCCCGTCTTCCTTTTGATTTTTTTTTGTGATGCTTTTTTTGTGGGTGTTTTTTTTTGTTTCTTTTTTTTGTATGGGCGTTGGCTTTTGTTTTCTACCCATTTTTTGTTTTTTCTTATGCTTGTCCCTTTATTTATCCCTAGGTCATATTTTTATCATGCAAATTATAGGGTGAGTAGGGGAAACCATTCACTACATGGTGAGGCTTACGCAAGGTGTTGTCCTCTCTAGACTAAAAATTTGTTTAAGATGTAGTGTGTAAGTGGTCCATGAATGGAATCAATTTAGCTAGTGAAAGTCTTGAAATACTATAGATTTTGATGATGTTTGATATAGGTTTATTAAACTAACCATGAATGGTTGAGCAACATAAATACTTCTCATAAACATGCAACTAAGAATAGAACCGATGTCGTGATGTATACGAGCAATGGAATGCTTATGTACAAGGAGTACAAAGAACATGACTAGGGGTGATGTAAAAATGATGTAAAAAAATACCTAAAAATGTATAGGAGGATGTGACTAATGTGTTTTAATAATGCAAAGTGAGTGAGATAGATAGATGCAAGGTGTACCCAAAATGTGGATTTTCATGTACAAAAAAAAATCCAAAAGGTGTGGATGGATGCATGAAATAGTCAGAATAGATGCCAATATTTCATGGTTATCAATGTGATTTATGGATGTAGATGATTATTATGGAAGATGTGGAGAAGTGGAGGAGAAATGGAAAGAGAAGAATACGATCAAATCAAAGGTATGTAGCCACTCGAAGCATGACCATACAACATTGATCGAGAACAAAAAGAGGTAGAGAGAAGAAAGGGAAGATGAAAATAGGATCAAATCAAAGGTATGTATCCACTCAAAGTGTGACCATACAACATTGATATAGATCTAGAAAGAGGTGGATGTGGGAGAAGATGAAGTAGAATATTGATGAAGAAGAGGAAAATGAAATGCAAGATAATTCACCTATGGATAATTTTGATTTGTTTATATTTTTGTTTTTGTTTTGTGGATGTTTGTTGCGTTTGATGTTGAATATATAAGAATGTGCAAGCAAGGAAAGTTTCCCCAAGAATAAAAATCTTTATGAGGACAAAGAAGTAAAAAATTGCTAAGCCAAACCACACTAGACTATGTGTATGCTACGCCTATGCTAGGCTATGAGTATGCTACGCCTATGACTAGGCTATGAGTGTGCTACACCTATGACTAGGCTATGCTATGCTATGCTAGGCTATGCGTATGCTATGCTAGGATATGATATGCTAGGCTATGCATATGCTATGTTAGGATATGACTATGCTATGCTATGCTATGTGTATGCTATGTTAGGCTATAATATTCTAGGCTTTTTGTATGCTATGATAGGCTATGTTAGACTATAAGTATAATATGCTAGGCTATGCTATGCTATTATATGCTATTCTATGCTAGGCTATGCTATGCTAGGATATGTGTATGCTAGGCTATGCATATGCTATGATAGGCTATGATATGCTAGGCTATGCGTATGCTATGCTAGGCTATGAGTATGCTATGCTAGGCTATACTAGGCTATGACTATGCTATGCCTATGACTAGGCTATGCTATGCTATGTTATGCTATGCTAGGATATGCTATACTAGGCTATGTGTATACTATGCTAAGCTATGATAGGCTATGAGTATATTATACATATGGTATGATATGCTAGGCTATGCGTATGCTATGCTAGGCTATGCTAGGCTATGATTATGCTATGCTAGGCTATGATAGGGTATGACTATGCTATACCTATGACTAGGCTATGCTATGCTATGCTAGGCTATGCTATGCTAGGCTATGTTTATGCTATGCTAGGCTATGCTTATGTTATGATATGCTATGCTATGAGTATGATATGATATGCTATGTTATTCTAGGCTATGTCTATGGAGAAATCTAGTTCCAATTTTTTATTGAGGTTTTTAGAAAAAACCTATCCAAATTTTTGCTGGGATTTTTGGAAAACTCTATCCAAATTTTTACTCAGGTTTTTGGAAAAAAAATATCCAAATGTTTACTGAGGTTTTTGGACAAAACCTATCCAAATTTTTACTGAGGTTTTTGGGGAAACCTATCCAAATTTTTACTAAGGTTTTTGGAGAAACCTATCCAGATTTTTGTTGAGGTTTTTTGGAAAATCCTATAGAAATTTTTACTAAGGTTTTTGGAAAAAACCTTTGTGTTGATTATTTTTGCTAAGGTTTTTAGAGAAACCTTTGTTTTATAAGAGATTCTAAAAAAGAATGTTCCAAAATTTTACTGAGGATTTTGGAGAAACTTGGGTGCTAAGGGATTCTAAAAAGAATGTTCCAAAATTTTTGTTGAGGATTTTGGAGAAACCTAGGTGCTAAGGGATTCTAAAAAGAATGTTCCAAAATTTTTGCTAAGGATTTTGGAGAAACCTGGGTGCTAAGGGATTCTAAAAAGAATGTTCCAAATTTTTTTCTAAGGATTTTGGAGAAACCTGGGTGCTAAAGGATTCTAAAAAGAATGTTCCAAAAATTTACTAAGGATTTTGGAGAAACTTGATTTTTGGAAAAAAACATTATGATGAAGGTAAGGCAAAGGGTTTAACATTTGACAAAAGGATGCAACCTTTTGAACCTAGCAATTAATTTGATTTGATTAGGTGAGGTAAAGGACACAATATATGATATAAGGATACAACCTTTTGATTTTTGGTGCTTTATTTGATTTTATGAGGGTAAGGCAAAGGACACAATATTTTGAACCTCATGCTCAATTTGATTTGATGAGGGTAAGGTAAATAATGCAACCTTTTGAACCTAGTGATTAATTTTATTTGATGAGGGTAAGTCAAAGGATGAAACCTTTTGAACCTAGTGATTGATTTAATTTGATGAGGGTAAGGTAAAGGATACAACCTTTTAAACCTGGCACTTCATTTGATTTGATGAGGGCAAGAAAAATGAGGTAAAATTTTGAACTTGATGATTGGTTTTATTTGATGAGGGTAAGGCAAAGGATTTGTTGCTACATGGAAAACTATGCAACCTTTAACAAAAAGATGGATTTTTTTGAGGATCTGGTGATGTTATGTGATTGATGGTGATTTACTTGTGAGTGCAATGTTGGGTGGCACCATAATGAGTAGATGAGAAATGGTGAAGTGTGAAAGTGCAAAGAGGATTAACTCCATGAAAGGAAACTATGTTTGAAAAGAGGTAAAATCCTCTCCTAAACATAGAAGTGGTTTGAAAAAGGGAATGTGATCTCTTGATTACAAAATCATGTAGGAGGGGGAGAAAAAAATCCCTAGTCGTAAAGATTGTATAGAAATGAGATGAATTTTGTTAGTTGTGAATGATGAAGTGGAAGGAGGTAAAACCCTAATTGTGAATGATGACCTAGAAGAAGATGAAATTTTCCCTAGTGTTTGAAAGATGGATTGGGAGAGGGTAAATTTGTCCCTATGTTGAATAATGCATGGGAAGAGGATGAAGTTTCCCCAGATTTTGAATGATGTATTGGAAGGAGATGAAATTACTCCTAGTTTTGAATGATGGGGAGAAGATAAATTTACCCCTATTTTTGAATGATGGATTAGGAGGAGATGAAATTACCCCTAATTTTGAATGATATATGGGGAGAATATGAAACTGCCCTAGTTTTAAGGAATGGATGGGGAGAAGATGATGTTGCTCCAATTTTGAATGATGGAGTGGGAGAGGGTAAAAATACCCCTATTTTTAATGATGGCTTGGGGGAGGGTAAAGCTACCCCTATTTTTTATGATGGATTGGGGAGAGGATGAAGTTGCCCCCAGTTTTGAATGATGGATTGAGAGGAGATGAAATTACCCCTAGTTTTGAATGATGTATGGGGAGAAGATGAAGTTACCCCCAGTTTTGAGTGATGGATTAGGAGGATATGAAATTATCCTAGTTTTGAGGAATGGATGTAGAGAAGATGATGTTGCCCCAATTTTGAATGATGTATTGGAAGAGGGTAAAGTTTCCCCCATGTTGAATGATGTATGGGAGAGGGTGAAGTTACCCTAAATTTTAAATTATGGATTGGAGGGTAGGTGAAGTTACCCCAATTTTGAATGATGAATTGGGGAGAGGGTAAAGCTTCACCTATTTTGAATTATGATTGCAAAATAAGATGAAAATACCCCTATTTTTAATGATGGATTGAGGAATCTGTAATGAGGTGAGTGAAATGTAATGAGGTGGTGATGTGATGATTAATAGAGGAAATTTATGATAATATAAAGGAAAATTTGGATAGATAGGAAGAGGAAAGAGAAAAATGTTCTAGAATAAAAAATATGTGAATTTGGTGGTTGTAGCTATGATTCACAGGGTGACCTATGAATTGGACCTGAATTCACATGGTGACCTACGAATTAGATTGTTTGACCCTTGTGTAGTGTTTTGGTAGTTTGGGAGACCAAACAATGTTAGAATTAGACAAATCTTATACCGTTGAAAAGATATTTTTGAGCCTGATCCAATGGTGAAAGTTTTGGAGAATTTAGAGGTGATATGGTGGGGTAAAATTTGGTTCAAATATAACCCTTATTTTGGAAGTGATGAATGTACAATTTCAAGCCTTTTAAAAGGGAAAATTGGTATGATTAGTGAAATGGTCAATGGATGATGATAAAGAGAAGAAAAGGAAATTAAATAAGTGAGGAAGGGGGAGAAAATTTAGGTAAAGGAAGAATTGTGAGCACCACATAGCAAAAAGGAATTCTATGTAGGTGTAGAAAGGTGAAAAATGGAAGTGGATGATGGTGAAAGTGGAGGAATGGGCACATCCCAATATGATAGATAGTGATGATTATGAGTAGTCTTCATGGGAAGGAGGATCATGATGGCTATTGTTAACCTACCTTGATTGGGCTTGTTGAGTGGGTTGAGTCACGTGAGGATTATTCCCCTCGTGTTCAGGTAATGGGTACTAAAAATTACTCAAATTTTGACTTTGTGGTGTGATGGGGTTTGAAACTTGAATAGTACCATGATCAATAAGATCCTTGACTAAGTTATGGAAGGTGTAACAATAACATATGTCATGGCCATAATTGTGATGATAAACACAGAAGGCATGTTTGATGTACCCATGAGGGTTGGGTCGAGTTATATCTACAGGTTGAATATCTAGTAACGTAACATGACCATCATCAAACAACCTCTAAAATAAAGTAGGTAGAGGCTTAGAAAGTGGAGTCCAATTATGATGTTGACATGGATGACAGGGACCCTAAGCTTGTTTTGGATTGGATGGAGGAGGTACGTTAGTATGAGATAACTACTCTTGTGAAGGATGAGGTTGTGATATTTATGAAGAGGATGGAGAGGCTACCACTACTTGATTGGTTTGTGGTGGTTTAGATAAGGGTTGATTCGATGCATTACAATTGAAGTGATAATTTGAAGTATAAGATGGCTTTTGCTAAATTTTAATTTTTCTAGATTGGACCTTGATGTCCTCAATGACCTTGGCTTGAGTGATAGCTTCCTCAAACATGTAGCTTTGATGAAGTTGTAAAGAAGTGGAGATATATTTGTGACAACTCTTGGAGAAGAGTATAATGAGTTTTGCAAATGAGAGGCTATGAGCTAGGTCATGGATGAAAAATCTCCATAGAGAAACAAAATATATGAGAGGTTCATCATTAGCCTATCATAATGCATAGACATTAAAAAATTTCATCTTCTTCTTGATGTTTATGGAGAAATATTCGAGAAATGAATTGGCCAATTGTTTTAATGTGAATAGGCTATGGTGTGGGAGCATATTGTACCAAGAAACAGCTTGTACCCCAAGTGAGAGAGAAAAGGTACACAATATGAGGGGATCATTTCTATGAAGTTGGTAGAATGCAGAGCAATAGTTGATAATTTTTTCTCAAGGATCCTCTTTACCATTCTATTTTTCAAACTTTGGAATCTTGAAGTGATACAGGTAAGGAGGGATAGGAACTGAAGGGTGAATTGGTGTGTTACATAACTCATTGTATGTGGTTTTTTGGGGCCCATAACTAGCTATGTGAATATTGAGGATATTATATTCCTCTTGCAAGATTTGAAGTTTGGATGATGGAGGTGTGATGAGCTACGATGAAGCAGCGAAAGATTGTGAATGAGGGGGGTATGAAAGTTGTATGTTCCTACCATTGCGATGGAGGAGTATACTAAAACTATTATATTGGAGGTGGTTGTTGAACAACTTGAAACATGGTGTCATATGAAGAAGCTTGCAGTGTAGTAGTCATCTACTAAGGCTGATAATATTGGGGTTGTGATGTTTGTACATGTTGTATAGGAATTTGTTGCAATGGTTGTGCAATAGGAGAAGACAACTAGGAAGGAGGTATCGTAAAGAAGGTAGGTGCAACAAAATGTGGTGGGGGAAGTAGTGTCTAGATGGATGATGAAGGTGGAGTGGAATATTGTATAATGTACATCCCAAAATAGGGGAACGTAGATAGAGGAAAGGATGAACAAGGGATGTAGGTTTCAAAGGTGAAATACTAAAATGAAGGAATGGTGAATGTATCCATAAAGGATTGTGAGGAAGGGACTTGTTTATGTTGTCAAGAAATGAATTTTTGTGGTTGGGATGGGGGTTGTGATGTTTTTTTTGAAAACCAAATTTTTGGTTGCAAAGTTGACAATAAAATCTTGTCAAAAATTTTGAAGCCCAAATTTTATTGATAATTTTTAGTTAGAATTGACAATAAATTTCATCAAAAATTGACAACAATTTGCATAAAAGTGACAAAATACTTCAAATTTTGGACTACAAATCAAGTGCATGAGTGATCACACCACTCCAAATAAGTGGAATAAAGGACCAAATGAAATATTACAATGCGCTAATAATCCAAATGAAGGATAACTAAATTCACCAATAAGACATCCACAAAATAAAGGTACGCAACATAACTCTCATTTTAAAATTAATAGTTTTTACCCTCTCTATTTGTCCATGGCTTCTCCAAATCAAGACAATTCCAACATTATTCATACTCCTAACCACAATTATAATTCATCTAACCAAGAAGAATTGTTCATTACTCAAGTAAACCTTCCCCCAAAAAGAGACCTTGTCAAAAAAATTCCACTTAGTGTGGATTCCAGTGTTCATGAATGTATTAAGAAAAAAGAAAATGATATTGGTCAGGTGTATTCAGTACTAATCGATATCAAAGATATGGTACAAAATATCCTTGATAGTAAAGATACTCAAGCCATTGAAACCCTCCACCAATGAACACTCATCAGACATATATATCCCCAAATGCTTTGTTTAATTTTGATTCCTCCATAGGGGATCCCAAAAATTCTTAGATTGGCCTAATGATGTACAAGTGTCCCATATCGACATACCCGCTTTTGAAGGTTACAATACTTGAGGCTGGATAGCCAATATGGATGGTGTTTTCTATTTATATCGTATTCCTGAAATGGGCTGAGTTGCTTATGTAGCTTATAAACTAGGTACCCAAGCTTATCAATGGTGTTATGGCAGCTCTATCAACATAACCAATCTCTTATGTGGCATAAATTTAAGGAAATTTTTCTTAAAATATTTGATAAAGTTTCATCTTCATCATATGTGGTCTGTCTCATGGATCTCAAGCAAACCGGTTCAATATAATATTATGTATCAGAGTTCACAAGTCTTCTTACTTACGCACATGTATTAAACCCAACAGTAGTGGTGTCTACTTTTCATCATGGTATCAAGGATAAAATATGAAAATAATTCAAAATTTATGATCCACGTACTTTAGATGAGGCTACTAGAATGGTTCAATCAATTGAAACTAAACTTCAATATGGAGTATCTTATAAATGTGATTCTAAATTCTGATGACCTTTTCACAATAATGAACAATCAATAAGAACTTTTTTGCTTTAAATGCAATTCTTATCATCCCAAATATCAATAATGTGTAGTACATCAAACCTTTCAAGTAGAATTTAAAAATAAGGAAGAAGAAGAAGAAGAATAAGAATATATATCTTAGTAAGAGTCACCCATAAATAAAAAATAACTACCAACAAATACTAATGAAGATCCACTAGAGGATGACACTATTGCTCTCTCATTCCATGCATTTATGGGGTTAACAACTTATCAAAAAATTAAGGTACAAGGATTTATTAGGCACAAGCATATTAATGTGTTGGTTGATTCATGCTATAAACATAACTTTATTGATATCAAAACTGCTAAAGCATTGAACTTGTACATTAACATGATCAATCAAGATAAGTTCCAAGTTTTAATTGCAAATTAAGGTAACGCTCAATGTCTAGGTAAAACATCTGCAATTTCATTTCAAATGGGGAGGAACTCTTTTCGTTATGAACCTAGGAAGTGCAAATTTTATTTTGGGCATGTAATGGTTATCACAGCTAGAAGAGGTTGCTTTTCATTTTTGAATATTATATATCAAATGGAAAGAGAATGGGAAGACTTTTTGTCTTCAAGGAATTCAATATCCACCATCCAAGTTGGTGGGGTTCCCATTGCATGGAGAAGTTATTAAATAAGGGTTTTCATGGGTTTATAGCTCAAATAAATTCCATGGAAGCTCAATCCTTGGACACTTGGGCAATTATGCCAAAGGATCTACAACCTATTATGGATAATTATGAAGAAGTATTCAATGAACCAAAAGGTCTACCTCCTAAATATTCACATGACCATGCTATACACATTGTTCCTAGTAGTCTTCCTCCTAATGTTCATCCTTATCACTATCCTCAACCTCAAAATATAAAAATAGAGAAGATAGTACAATAAATGTTAGAACATGGGATAATTTGTCCTAGCATGAGTCCTTACTCATCACCTGTGGTAATGGTACAGTGTAAAGATGACTCTTGGTGCATGTGCTCAGATTTTTGACCTCTCAACAAAATCACCATAAATGATAAGTTCCCTATTCTTGTCATTGACAAATTATTAGATGAATTACATGGTGCTAGTTATTTCACTAAATTGGATCTTCGTTTCGACTTTCACCAAATTAAATTTAGGGAAGAGCATATACCTAAAACTGCTTTTCGAATGCATGAAGGCCATTATGAATTCTTAGTCATGCATTTAGATATTACTAATGCTCCATAAACATTTCAAAGCCTTATGAACCATATTTTTAGGCCATATATTCATAAGTTAATTCTAGTTTTATTTGATGATATTCTAATTTACAACAAATCTTGGAAAAATCATCTAACCCACATTGACAAGGTTCTTCATTTACTACATAAGGAAAAACATTTTGTTAAAATATCCAAATATACCTTTGGGATTAAAGAAGCCAAATACTTAGGTCATATTGTATCTCATGAAGGAGTCAAAGTAGATCCTCAAAAACAAAAAAACTATTTAGGATTGGCCTCTAGCTAAATCCCTCAAAAAACTTAGGGGATTCCTAGGTCTTACAGGTTATTACTGAAAATTTATACACAATTATGACAAAATAGCAGCTCCTCTCACAACACTTACCAAAAATAATGTTTTTAAATGAAAAAAAAAAGCTTCATAAGCATTCCAAGCACTCAAAGAAGCTATGTGCTCCACTCTAGTATTGGCTACTCTAGATTTTAGTAAACCCTTTGTCATCGAGTGTGACACCTCTAGTATAGGAATTGGTATAGTTTTAATGCAATATGATCACCCCTTGGATTTTGAAAGCAATCAACTATCAGGAAATTTTTTGGGGTGATCTACATATGAGAAAGAAATATTGTCTATTTTACATGCCATCGAGAAATGGAGGCATTATTTACTCAGTAGTCGCTTCATCATAAAAATTGACCATAGTAGTCTTAAGCACTTTCTAGAACAATGTTTCTCTTATCCTAAACAAAAAAATGGATGACAAAACTATTGGGTTATGATTTTATCATTGAGTATAATAAGGGTAAATAAAATGTGGTAGCTGATGCATTATCTCATAAATATGAAGATGAAGTCTCCATTAATGCCATTTCGAGTCCTTGTTCTCAATGGGTTTCTCAAATTCAAAGATAATAGTTGGTTGATACTGAAGCTGCTCAAATTATTCAAGAGATGAATAAAGGATCATTAAAACATTCTTATTTTTCATATATGGATGGGGTGCTACACAAGAAAGATCACATTTACATTTCATAAAGTTCCATTATTAAATCCATGATCCTTGAAGAATTGCATTCATACCCTTCAATAGGGCACTCAAGATTCTTGAAAACATATCAGAGGGTGAAACAATCCTTTTATTGAAAATGAGTGAAATCAGATGTCAAGATATTTGTGGTCGAATGTGAAGTATGCCAATGCAATAAAGGTAAAATAGTCAAATCTCCAAGAATTTTGCAACCCTTACCAATTTTAGACCACCAGTGGGAACACATATCTATGGATTTCATTGAAGGTATGCCTAAGTCATATGGTAAAACAATGATTTTTATCATTGTGAATTGTTTCTCCAAGTACGCTCACTTCAGTGCTTTACAACACCTATATTCAGTAAGCATGGTGGCTAAAGTATTTATTGACTCCATTTTTAAATTACATGGTATACCTAAAAATATTGTGAGTGATTGTGATCCCATATTTACTAGCAATTTTTGGAGAGAATTATTCCATATTAGTGGTACCAAATTAAATATGTCTTCTACATACCATCCCCAAATGAATGGTCAAACTAAATTTGTTAACAAATGTCTTGGTACCTATCTATGTTGCTTTGCTCAAGATAAGCAGTATCAATGGAGTCAATGGATTTCATTAGCAGAATGGTGGTATACAACTTCCTTCCATTTTTCCCTCAAGATTTCTCCATTTGAAGCATTGCATGGATTAAAACCACCAACAATCTCAGATTATATTCCAAGATCATACAAAGTAGCTCAAATCAATGATTGGTTCTAGCATTGTCAGTCAATGCTCAAAATTAACAAATATAACTTGGTCCAAGCTCAAAATCATATGAAGCAGCAATAGGACTTACATCGTTCAAAATAATAATTCAATATAGGATATATGGTTTTCTTGTGGTTTCCACCTTATAAGCAGCTATCCTTAAAGATAAATATCAGTAAGAAATTGGCTCCTCGATTCTACGGTCCCTACAAGATAGTTCATTGCATAGGTGAAGTAGCATATCAATTGGAGCTTCCACCTTCCTCTCGTATACATCCAATTTTTCATGTATCCTATCTCAAAAAAGTGATTGGCCAAAAAGTGCACTTCTAGATAGATCTTCCAGTACTAGATGAAGGAGGACATATAACTCCTCAACCAAAAGCACTATTGCAAACCAGATCACATTAAATTTGATCTCACAAAAATAAAGAATTTCTAGTCAAATGGTAGGACCTACTAATAGAGGATGCTATATGGGAACAAGATAGTATTTTCAAGTCATTTCCAACTTTGAGGACAAAGATTTCCAAGGAAGGGAGCCATGTTACAACTCCAATATAGCTAGTCGGCTATATTTCCAATTAATTCATTGATTATTGATTTATTCATATTTATAGACATAATGTGATTTACATTGGATTATCATTTATTATTCAATTATCATCTATGTAATCACAAGGAATTAGCCCTCCTTAAGTGGCAAAGGACTTAGCCCTCCTCAAGAAGTAAGATATATTTGATTTACTTCATTCAATTTGTGTTAATCTGGTTTTCTAAGAAGTTTCACTTCATCTAAAATTGTTCTTAAATGAAGTGATATTGAGCTTCATTGTGCATTGTTATTTTATGAAACATTAAATTCTTGACCAATTTTAGACACCTTAATCATCAAAATTCAATAGTTTCAATGATTTGTTTTATACATCCATATCTAATAGTAAGTGATATATCCATATCACTTCATAGGGAACTCCTCATGTAATAGTATATTCTACCATCAACTATGCATTGGTCAAGGAAAGACCCCAATATATATATATATATATATATAGCTTAGAATAACCGGTTGAAGCCTTTCTTTGTAAACTTGATAATTTTATGCTAAGAATTAACACTTGTCGAGTCATTCGAGTTCTACTTGGAGTGGAAGATGAGTTTCCTTTGTGATAGGATATTGTAGTGGAGGGGGACTCTAGATTTTAGGTTTGCAAAAGATATTTTTTAAATTGGTAGTGAGATAGGTCTCAAAATAATGCAACCTGGTAGTTATTTAATACCAAGCCCAAAACTTCATGTTTATGTTCAACATCTACATGCCTTGGTTGAGGTTCTCTATGTATTGTGAATTCAGTTATAGAGATGAGTCAAAATTGTTGCATTTGATACCCAATATTGGATGATATTTGGACCATTAGACACACCTATCTTATGTGTAGCATGGAAAATGGTTTTTGCTACCATTTAATGGTGCTAGTAGAGTTATAGTAGTTTGTTATGACTATAGCCAACCAGGTTGAAATCGCTTACTATAGTTGTATTATATTGGTTGACATCACTAATGTATTTTAAGATGAAGAAAGATAAATGAACTAGGCTTGGAGTGTTACCAAATTCTTGGTTTCCTAAAGTCTAATTTGAGGAATACTTGGTACTCTAGAATGAAGCTCCACACTCTATGAAATAGAGTGTTCACTATTGGAAAACTACAATGATAGTGATAATGGAATTAACCTATTCTGGAGGTGACTTTCCAATACAGTTTTTGAACCTAGACAATAATTAGATGCCTTTGTATCATGCAAATATTGGATTTTATTTAAGTAGTATCCTTCATTATGATTTTTTTCCATTGCTATGGTATGTTGGAGCTTAGTGGTTTTATGATGCCATCAGATGATAGTTGATGATGGTTACGTCTTGCAATATGGAAATGTAAATGTCTATTACTTGTGTTAAATTATAATTCTAAGGGAAATATGTTAGTATGAACCATATTTTCAAAAAATATTTAGAATGCCATTAAAATAATCTATAATCTAAGCATGAACGACCTAGTGAAATGGATAGATTTGTTGTTCTAATATCAAAGTCACTCTATCTTACAAGAGAGCTTAACTTGTGACTTTAGTTTAAGGTATGGTTTGATAGATTTCTTCGTAGAAATATATCATTGTTAAAACATTTCTGAGAGGTCATGAGAAATACTTTTATTTTATGCTCTAGGAAATAAATGTGTAAGAAAGATATTAAAAGTTCTCCAGGTACTCTGATTGAAGATAAGGATAGTGAGTGAAGATATTATTGATAGGTTACTCTCTACCCTTTGCCCAATATAATTTGATTGTTGGAAATGAATTTGGATCTTCTTGAAGACCCTAATGAGAGCTCAATATTGTGCATGGTGAACTTTACACTCAAAATCAAGCTGGGTTTTGTATGAATAGAGCCAAATATGCTTTGTATTAATTGAGTAGCATTGGTAAATCATGGAAACAAGGAAGGTTATTTGATTGTTGGAAATGAATTTGGATCTTATTGAAGACCCTAATGAGAGCTCAATATTTTGCATGGTGAACTTTACACTCAAAATCAAACTGGGTTTTGTATAAATAGAGCTAAAAATACTTTTTATTAATTTAGTAGCACTGGTAAATAATGGACATAAGGAAGGTTATTGTGGATGATTTTTGCATTATACTCACCCATTAAACTCTTTTTTTTATGATAATAAATGTCCAAGACTATGAGTAAATACCATAGAATAAAGTACAATCATAGAAAGACTTGTTCTTCAAGAAAAAGAGATTGGTAGTCAACAATTGTAGAGAAGTTGAAAGAACCAATCAAAAAGGTGACTATGCTAAAAGGAGGCATAATGTCACGACGTCATAACTTGTCATTGTGTCATGGTCACAAATTTTCTAAGGAAAATTCATGTAGAAATCTATCATGACATCACAAATTGATGTTGTTTCACCATCATGATTACCCATAGAATAAAAATACAAAATATTATCGCAACATCGCAGTATGTGTCAGTGTCATGATTATGAGGGTAAAAGTAGCCAAAGAATAGAAGAGGTTATGGTATCATGAATTACCATAATTTTTTAGTTGTGAGATAATAAAAGTATTGAGGTAGAAATAATAGGTGCAACATCATAACAAGCATGACATCGTAACAAGCTATCGAGTTGCGACAATTAAGGTTTGACTAGGTCAAAGAGAAAAAGGAAATGTGTGACATTGCAACATTTCACTATGGTATGATTACTAAGTTTGAGAAATAGAAAAAGAATAAATTCATTGTGACATCATGATAGGCCCCTACATTGTATTCACCAACATCAAAAGGATTCAAAGGTATGAAACAAACCATGATATTTCGTTGTATTTTTGCAATAATGTCATGATAGTTCAAGAAGGCATAATTTACAGAGGAAAGTTAGTTTGATAGTGTTCATTACAAATATATGGTGAAGGATTTATTTAAAAAACAAGGAATGTATCATATTCAAGTTCATATCCACTACTTTCTTTGCATATGTAAAGCTTCAATCTATAGATAGAAATTTTGCACCACATTTTTTTAGGATCAATGATGATGCACAATGTTTATACCAATCTAGTCATCTAACATTCTATTGTAACAACTTTGGTTGGATATATTTTTGTATTTTAGATATTGAACCATAGAGGTATTATAAATAGGATTTATGACCTCTTTTTTAAGGGTTAGCTCTTAGGCATTTACAAGTTGCATGTGTAAATACTTTTGGAAGGAGCAATGCAATATAAATTTCTGTTTAGCCTGTGGTTAAACATTTTGTAGAAAATATATGTATGAATGGATGAATATTTCTATTTAATCTCGATGAATGTGCATGACATTAATTTTTATTTTTGTATTCTTTTACATGTTAGTTCTCTAGTTCTGGAACTTATAGTCTATGGATCTAAATATCAATTAAAAGTTATTCTACATATGATAAAATTGATTGGTTTGTTAGGAGGTTTTGATGACTACTTCATTTCATGATATTTATATATATTTCTTGATGTTGTCTAATATACATCATTAAAAGTTCTAGCATTAGCTATATTTACTCTCTTTCAACACTCTTTTCCCCTCAATCATTGTTTTAGCTAGTTAGAAACTCACAAGAGCTAGCCTTCTCTAGAGATTGACCCAATTAAGTTGTATATCTTACCTAGTCATTCAATGTTGGTCAATTCTTGGGTGCAATAATAAACCATAGGTATATTTTAGACCAATAGATTTTGGCATACCCGATGGGACATTAAGGTACCACAATTGGATAATTTAGGGATCAGTGATATCATATATTATTAGTTTTCATTGAAATCATCTAGCGACACTGCTAAAATGTGAAATATAGATTCTATGATCAACTTCCTTTCAATGTTTAACAACATATATCATAGATGACATAAACCCACCATGCTATCAATAGTCTTTGGCATACCCTGTGGGATGTTTGTCTCACTTTTTAGGATAAACTAGGGTTTAGTGATGCCCTAGTTCAAATTTGTAAGTTATTTCAAATCACTTGGAAACTTTGCTAAAGATCTAGATTCAAATTCATTTTCAGTTGTCATTTTCTCTTTAAAGCCCTTGATAGGATAATTCAAGATTTGATGAGCAGGAACCATTTTGTGAATCCTCCATAAATAAATAACCCTAGAATTCTAAAAAGGATCAGTGGCTCAATGGAATTACCATCTATGGAATGATACAAGCATTTTGAATGTCTAGCATGTGCATAATATTTCTAAGGTTACCTTGAAAACCTTACCAAACTTCGATGGTATAGAAAATATTGCCTATGAACATTGTCAAGATGTGGCTTCCTTGGCTACTATGCATAATATCACATTTGAATATGTAATGCTCAAGCTCCTTTTTCTATCTCTCAAAGGGAAGGTATTACGGTGGTATAGCATATTAGAGGATTAAAGCATCGATACATAGGAATATTTAGTAGAATCTCTCATTGATGTCTTTGATGACTTTGGAGATCCTTTTCTATTGCTCACTCAACTCTCGTTCATTAAATGAGAACTCCTTGAAAAAAAATTGACTTCAATATCTGATTTAAAAGGATGTGGTGTAACATACAAAAATTTCCAACCAAACTTGAAAGAGAAAAAAATTTAAATCATTATGAGTATACCTATCATCATCATACATAAGTCCATTATGTAGGTTAAGCTAATTGCGGATATGCCATTTCTCTTTCTTTACTTTTTATTATAATTAAGACCCAACAATTTAGCCACTAATATATGTAAGGATTAAACATATAAAACCATTTCGATGTATTACATACTAGAGTATCCATAGTTGTCTTAACTCTAGAACCATATAATAGAGTCATGAATGAGCAATAATCATAACACACATGAGACATATGATATATAATAGGAAACCACATGGTGAATAAACTCAGTCTCCTACCATTTTCCTTTCATTAACTTTAATTACCTCAAGTATAATTATATAAAGAGAATCCATAATACCTTATGTTACATCCATCATCATACGTGCATAGGAACCCCTTGTTTCCTATGTTCTCAAATACATGAATAGGTCCATTAATTCATGTCATGTAGTCTTGATAAAACCTCATAAATCCCTTGGATGAACTCTATGTTCCTCCTTCAAAGGATGTCGTATTCCCTCGATCCAAGCTCAAAGGAAACATCTTCCCCTTGAATCTAATGTAGATGCACTTCGATGAAAAAATGCATAGGATAACTCATTCAAGAGACCCCCATAATCCTCCCAATGAATTACTAGTATAAGCTTATTATAAAGGAGATAAAATTCTCCCTCTTAAGCAAGTACTATTTGTTCACAACTACATCCTAGTATAATTTATACTATCAACTAGGTAATTAATCTCAATGTAGTATACTATCCACTGATATATTTCTATTTCCAAGAGATACATTCTCCTACTAATGGGTTCTTTCAATAAATAATTTATCCACTAACATATTTTAACTATCCAAAAAATTAGAAAGTAGACCACTAATTTTAATATAATTAAGCATACATAAGACTTCTATTCTAACCTTTTTCTAAATCAATATAACTCATCTAATTCATCCTCTATTCAAACATAGTTAAATCAAGTAAACAATTATCTTTATGCTTCTATGATATTGAGTTGAGAAAGTGATTGAGTTGTGAGAATAGAACATATTGAGTATCTATTCTCTTTCCACTCACATTTAACTCATAGGATCTATCCTTATTAGTTAATAGATAATTCATTTGATCTTATCCTTCCTAAATGTTTATTTTTACCCTTCCATTACACAGATTTATCAACAATCCATACCATACAAACATAGATTATTCCTTTAATATATTCTTTTCAAATATTGCTTGTTTATTCAATCTCCATTCAAAAAAATATAGATTAATCATTTAATCTATCCATCCACAAAAACATAGATTTTCCTAATTCCTATATCAATGCAAAATGAATCAGTGCTTCAATTTATTAATGCAAATTTGGTTCAACATATTAAACCAAAGGCATCACATAATGCCATGTAGAATAAAAATCCCCTTAACAAATACCACATTTATTTCTTCCCATCATTACTCATAAACATGTCATTCAACCTATCATTCGAAGATAGCCCATTAAGTCTCCAAAATATGAACTAAGAAAAATCCATTCTTTTCTTATCAATTTCATAATTGGCACACTATT
This sequence comes from Wollemia nobilis, assembly GCA_028583015.1. Classification (NCBI taxonomy): domain Eukaryota; kingdom Viridiplantae; phylum Streptophyta; class Pinopsida; order Araucariales; family Araucariaceae; genus Wollemia; species Wollemia nobilis. Next base: position 2,665,880 of record JAQPPZ010014295.1, read on the forward strand.
TAAAGTTCCATTCTTTTTAGTTGTTCATTATTTTTATAAATTTGTGTCGAAGGTAGTTCACTTACATTTCTATCTAATTTCTTCCAAAATTGTTCCAAGAATGCATTCTAGTTTTTGCTCAAATCCATACAACCCTATCAATTTTTTCCTAAATTTCATCCTTGAATACATACAAAAGGTTTCCCATTAGCCTTCAAACTCCTTCTAATATTTGACCTATAGATCACACTTTTGTTTCACCAAAGTTTTACCCAAATAAAACCAATTTCCCCTACTAATAGATATTTGGAAGCACTCCCTATCTTCACAAAATATTCTCATTAACTAATAGATTTCCTTTGAAATTTTTTCTATGGAAGTATACATTTAATTTGTAAACACCCATAGTTAAAGTTTCGTACTTCAATAATGAAAAATATTTCATATATCGTACAAAAATAGTGGATTTGCATAGGAATAATTCCTTAACTTAATCAACATTTAGCAAAATAAAGGTTTTAATGGTCAAAAGGATAATATTTATCCAACCAAAGTCAAAGTCCAATTAATCAACACAAGTCAGCCTCAATAAAATCACAACAAACAACTTATACCATCACCAAACCACTAGCATCCTAACCTCCATAGCTAGGCTCTAGTCCCCTTAACTAGTATGATCACCATCACATGGTCAATCTACCTAGAGAAAGCTTATGTTAGATAAAAGTTCCAAAATCTCCAAAAAGAAGCATGTGTAACTATAAATCCTCAATTAATTTAAAAATGGTTTCTCTATTTTTGTAAATCACTTGGAATAATTCAATCCAAATTGCACAGTCTTCGAGGAGAATATACCAATTCAAAATTTTCCAGACTCTCAAGGAGTGATCATGCCACATCCTAGGTCATGCCATAGGTAGTCAAGGGAATGTGAAAGGTTAAAGTAGGCTTAACCAAGTGCCTAGGTGCTTGGCTATAAGCCTCTAGGCATCCAACACCTTTTAAAGTCATATTTATTCCTCATATAGCACATGTGGGACAAAGGCTAGCTACCTATAGAAAACTACATCATGTGAACTTGCCAGGCACATCATAGAAACTGTGGCAGCTCAAGCTAGGCGTATACAACTTCAAACCTCCACAAATATACAAATAGAAAAACCTATACTTTTTGTTCTCATATACCAAGACATCCTAGGAGAAATGAAAACTTTTCAAGATGCATTTTTCAATGTTGTTCTAGATTGAGTACAAGATTTGCTATAATTTCATTTCAATTTGAATTAGGTACAAATAATTAATAAAACTGATTATCAAGATTTTAAATTCACATCACAACCCCCTAATATTTCATAAATAGATGATCCAAAGTGAGAATCATTATTAAAGTACTGTTTAAGATCTACTTATACATCAAAAATACTGTTGTAATAGAGTAGGATGCATATTCTAAGAAAACAAAATTCCCTAGTTCAATTCTCCAATATATTTATAGCCCTAGTCACAACAGGTAGAAGTAATCATTCCACAAATATGATGTTGAAAGGTAAATCATAGTCTATGGCTAACATCCTTATTGGATGAATGACCTCCTAGCATCTCTTTGTAGATTTCTAACCATACATACAAACTAATATTATAAACAAGCACTATATAAGCTCCAAATTGCATATCTAACATCCCAAAATACCAATAATTTAAGCCTCAACCCAACATATTTATTTTTAAAATTACAAGCAAGTTTTTGGCTCTTAACCAAGCATAATCATATAAGAAATGCAAGCCATTTAAAAGCATATTATAAGCTCGATAAACCAACATTATTCTTCTGAATGTCCAAGCTCCATAAGCTCTTTCAAGTATCTTGGTCCTCTCCTCTTGTTTCCCTAATGCCTTTCCTCTGTAGCCATCCTCCCTCCATCCATGCATCTCTTCCTCCTTATTCCTTGAATATCCATCCATTGGGCATCATCATCGGTGTGCATTTACCCCCACTCTACATGATATTTCGAGTATCCAAGAATAATATCAACCCACTACCTACATAGTTATTATAAATATATATACATTTATGGAGACCTTTCCATAATTTAAAAAAAGGAGATGATATTATTATTCAATTTTAATTGTTGCATTAGCAAAAATATTCAGCTTATGGTAATAGAGAAAATTTTAATAACCCCACATAGTTGTTAAACCCCATTGTTTAATGGAATATTCCTTGTCTATAAATGACCCTCCTAATCCTTCCAAAAGTTTAGGGTAAATGAATTTCATTTTGGTATAATAATACGTAAAACACTTGTTTTATTTTCTTTCCAAATACAAGCTAAATAGGATGATTAGGTAAATACAATTTACCAAATTTAAGCTAATCATGATTAATTTCACAAATTTGTAATTAAAACATAATTGAGACCAATATAGATCTTCATCCATATTTTCCTTCTTTCTCATCATCAGTGGCAACTTCCTCATCCACTACATCCAAAGGATACCTACTCTTGCAACCATGTAAACTTGTACAAATTATCAATTTTACCATAGTCTTAATGAAACCATTCATATATTGCTAATAATAAACATAATTTTATTTTGGTCTACCTTCTATACAATATAATAATTTACAAATCCATCATTTGAAAAATATTTCCAAGGGAGGGTTGTGACATACTACCCTCTTAGGTTAAACACAGTCTCGTGTGTTCCCTACAATACAAAGAATACATAATCATGAACATTGATTTTTCCTTGCCCCTACTTTTGATAATGGTACATAGCTCAAATAGTGGTCCTAGTGAATATTTATTTATCCTTTCACCTGCATCACAAATATAGTTTAAACACAAATAGAATTAGCATCATATTTTCTTGATAATGCCAATGACTCACTCACGCCATGTGAGGTAACATAACAAAAGTTTTATCACTTAATAACACTAGACACACTTAATCCTCATAAGGAGTCACTCAAAACACTTCATAATCCATAGATAATGTTGATAGTCAGTTCCACTCCATGTGGGGCATTTATTTTTATGATTATTATCATCATTTGATAATCACATAAGGCCATTTCAAACATTGATCAACAAAATAAACCTTATTTTTTCTAGAAGAGGGTCCTAATATCCACTCCTAAGTTGAATTTTAGGTACTATAAAATGTTTACTACCCTCATAAATTGGCATATTCTTTAATAATTTAGAGAGAGGATACCATGCGCATCCTAGGAATAGATTCCTCATCTATTCTTTCCACCAAGATTTGCTCCAGTCTATGAATAGAATTCCATTTCTATTATTTTCTCATTATGCTATTTTAAAATTTAATATTCTACTATCAATTATAAACCTCAAGAACATATTCTACATGAAAATAGGAGAATTTTATATAAAAAGTCTATCCTGGATGTTGATCAAGGTTTGATCAAATCCTTTTTAAAACTATATCAAGCACATGAAAGGTAACCTTACTATTTGGGCTACAAACGATAAAATCCTTAAGGACAAGATTTATTTTCTAATTCTTTTCAGCCATGCCTTAGCTGAAATTATCAATATGAGTATTCTATTATTCCTCAGGTCTTTTGAATAGCTCTACCAATATATAAGCCTTGCTTTCCTAATTTCCTACAATAGGATATTTCTTTTGTCCTTATCCAAAAATTTCATTCTAGGGAACTTGATCAATAATCATTTTCAATAATCACTCATTTTGGCTCATCTATTCCCTCTATCACTTAAGTTTTTGTAGAAATTACACTACAATCATGAGGTTACCTACCTTTATGTAGAATTACCCCAAAATTTTCCTTAGGATCTAGCTCAACACCCATGTACCTTCACTTGCTAGAATATCCACTCCATAATTGGATGTTTTTCGAGGTACATGACCAATGTTATATTCCTTGAAACTTGAGCTTAAATCCCTTGTCTCCCTACTCAAGTCAATAATATTTTTAGATATCATTTTCCATTCACCTTTGACCTGCTTACAAACAAGCTTTGGGTTCATATTGGAATGAAACCATTTTATTGGCCTCGAGCGTACTTCAATCCTACTTAGATAGCCCTAAATTTTGAGAAGAACCTCTTCTTTTCTTCCCTACCAAGGTGCCAATTCATTTTTCCACTATAATAAATTGAATGAGAATGAAGCATTCCAACATCAACCTTCCTAGGTGAGAGCATAAAATCACTTTCATTTGCCCAATTGAGACTCACAAAGATGTATTAGATAGGATCAATGAGGTTCTACTACATTTTGAGTTTTAGATGTTGTGAAAATCCCTCGAGTGGATAGGAGTGATAAATCTCCCTTAGTTTACTGGTATTAACCCTATCTCAGTTAGTCAAGATAATGGAATGTTAATCCAGTCCCAGTAAATCAAGATAATGAAACACTAATACTATATTAGTCAATCAAGATAATGAAACACCCATTTATTTGCTAAGCTTAGTCCTTCAAGATAGTATTTGGGCATAAGAACCTCTCTTCTCCAAGATGAGTGAACTTAAATTATCCATTTCATCCTCAATGTTGAGCTAACCTAAGCTATTTGTCTCATTTTTCTAATGAGTTAGCCTAATCCATCTATCTCAACTTATTCATGTTTTTTTCAAAGGGCAGTTATACCTTCCTAGGATTTAATCTTCATCACTAAGGGTCATTACCACCTTGTATTCCCTTACGATGTCTTCTTGGTTGCAACTCTTTATTACCTCCTAGTTATGATATAGGTCATGCTACCTTACTGTAAGGTGCCATTCTCATTTCCTACCTAGAATTTGAATCTAATTACTCACAGTTAGTTCCTTTGACCTTTCAAATTTACTGATTTCATTATCATTCATTCGATAATGGTTATAGTCATTCTTAAACTATGCAATATCCTATTCCTATGCTTGCTTACTCATTAATATCCTCTTGACGATGATGAAAAACTTACTTTGTGCAAGGCATAATCTTAATGTAATCCATCTCTCCTAGGGTCAATTCTAAAGAACCTTCGAGCTTATGCAAGGAATTCTACTTTCCTACACACCATTCTATGATATCAAATGTAACATCCCAAATTTTCCAACCAAACTTGAGAGATAATTTTTTTTTAATCATTATGAGTACACCTATCATCATCATATGTAAGTCCATCTACATAGGATAAGCGAATTGTAGATAGGTCATTTCTCTTTCTCTACTTTTATTATAATTAAGACCCACCAATTTAGATATTAATATATATAAGGATTAAACATATAAAACCATTCCCATGTATTACATTATGAATTTAAACTAGATACATATTTCATAGATATGAACAAAAATATCCATAGCTATATTAACTCTAGAACCATATAATAGAGTCATGAATGAGAAATAATCATCACACATGAGACATATGATATATACTGGAAACCCTCATGGGGAATAACCCTAGTGTCCAAATTTTTCTTTTCCTTTCATTAACTTTAACTGCCTTAAGTACAATTATATAAAAGGAATCCATAATCCCTTATGTTACGTTCATCATCATACGTGCATAGGAACCCCTTGTTTTCTATTTTCTCATATACATGAATAGATACATTAATTCATGTCATGTAGTCTTGAGAAAACCTTATAATCCCTTGGATGAACTCTATGTTCATCCTTCTAAGGATGTCTTCTTCCCTCAGTCCAAGCTCAAAGGAAACATATCCCCCTTTTATCTAATGTAGTCGTACTTTGATGCAACAATGCACAGGATAACTCATTCAAGAGAACCCAATAATTCTCCCAATGAATTACCTATGTAAGCATATTATAAAGGAGAAAACCTTCTCCCTCTTAAGCAAGTACTATTCATTCACAATTACATCTTAGCATAATTTATGCTATCAACCAATAATTAATCACAATGTAGTATACTATCCACTGATACATTTATGTTTCCAAGAGATACATTCTCCTACTAATGGATTCTTTCAAGCAATAATTTATCCACTAACATAATTTAACTATTCAAACAAATATAAAGTAGACCACTAACATTAATACAATTAAGCATACATAAGACTTCTATTCTAACCTTTTTTCCAAATCAATATAACTCATCTAATCCATCCTCTATTCAAACATAGATAAATCAAATAATTTATTCTCTTTCCAATCACATTTAAATCATAGGATCTATATTTATTAGTTCATATATAAGTTATTTGATTTTATCCTTCCTAAACATTTATTCTACCCTTCTATTACACAAATTTATTAATAATCAATTCCATCCAAACATAGATTATTCCTTTAATCTATTCTTTTTCAAACATTGATTGTTTATTCAATCTATCCATTCAAAAAAATATAGATTAATAATTTAATCTATCCATCCACAAACATAAATTTTTTAAATTTCTATATCAATGCAAAATGAATTAGTGCTTCAATTTATTAATGCAAATTTGGTCCAACATATTAAACCAAAGACATCACATAATGGTAGGGTACCTAGGAATAGATATTTGGGGATATATTATTATATTGTATAAGGTTTGGCATGGGTCACACATAACCCAAGGTTGATTGTATTATAATATAATATTATATTAGTAGTAGGCTCCCCAAAGTAGAATGAGAATATGAATATATAAAGAAGAGATATGTGTCATTGTAATCATCATGGAGATGAATAATATGTAATTGTATTTTCCCAGGAAGTGGCTTATGGGACTTTTCCTTCCTTAAGTGACATCTCTCATCTTGGGATATCTTGTGGAGTCATTCCTTCCTTAAGGATTATTATTGGTGTTACCCTACCTTAAGGGTATTATCTATCTCTCTCTCATTTGTGGATTGTTATTGTGGATAATTATTTGTGGATGAATGATTTGATATTTCTACATATTGCTGAATTATTTATGTTAATGATAATAAAGTTCTGCAACAAGTGGCATCAAAGCAATGATTTTTGCAAAGTGGGAAATTTTTTGTGGAATTGTAGAATTGAGGCAGAATTTTTTTCTAGAAAAACGTCTCATCTTTCAAGAGCCATATCTCTACAAAGGTTTATTTGATTCAGACAATTCTTGGACCAGTTTGTACAAAATTTGAAGAGCTTTAAAATGAGTAGTCATATGAAGGAATCTGAATAGTATTGAGGGAGATACAACCTTTTGAAGTCAGCCATATGGAACAAGGGCAGTGACAAATTTTCAAATTGTATTTTTTTGCAATTTTTTAGAAAAATGTCTCATCTTTCAGGAGCCATATCTCTACGAAATTTTATCTGATTCAGACGATTCTTGGACCAGTTTGTGTAGAATTTTAAGAGCTTTAAAATCTAAGCAGTATTGAGGGATATATGACCTTTTGAATTTAGTCATATGGAACAAGCGTAGTGATGGATTTTCAAATCATGAATTTATTAGAAGATGAAATTTGTTAGTTCGGGTAAACAAATCAGTTGCAATTTATTTTGTTTGGAAGAAAAATTGTAGATCTAGTTGTCTATGTGGAATTTTAGCTTCAAATTAGTAGGGAGATATATATTTTTAAAACCCTAGTTTGCATTAGGGCATGATATATATTTTCATGAAACCCTAGTTTGCATTATCTTGTTGTGTGAACTTATGGGGATAGAAAATGTTTTTGGAGAAGATGATATTGAGGTTAAAGAATGGTGGAAAACGTATAGGCCTCTATATTGTAATAATATTTATCAAGAATTCTACCTTGAGTACAATCTTAAAGGGGAAGCTTTGTCTTGGTTGATAAATTTTTGTAATAAAAGGAATAATGAATACACTTGGGATGAAATAGAGCATGCGTTCTTGAGTGAATGGGACCCATATAAAAGGATAGATAGTTTTAAGGTCACCATCAAGGGATATGTAGAATAAATAAATATGCTTCAACAAGAAAAAAAGGAAATTAAAAGAGAGAAAGAATTTTTCAAGAAATAGAATGAAGACTATGAAAAAGAAATAAATTTACTCAAGGAAGAGAAAGAGGCAAATGCTAGGGAAGATAATGAGAAGAATGTAGAAGGCACATCTTTGGATTTACAAAATCAAGAGAAGGATAAAAAGGGTTTAAATTCATCTAAAATTTCTATTTTGCAGGTTCATGGAAGTATTCAAAAGGAACATGTTATTATTTCCATTGACCCTAGTAGTAGATATAATTTTATTAATATTGCTTTGGCTAAGAGGTTGCAAGTTCAAGCAAAAAAAATTAAGAACACACATATTGAGGGTAAGAATGTTTAGATTTTTGAATATTTAAAGTTCACCATGGATAAATATGTTTTACATTCAGATTTTGATGTTATTTGGATGGATGATGAGGATATTGTTCTTAGTTATCCTTGGTTAGATTCTTTGGGTATTGTTAGAATTAATGTGAAAAATAAGTTTATGAAGTTATGGTATAGGAAAAAGAAGATAAAAATTTAGGATATTTCTCAGTTTAAGGAGCAAGGATCCAAGGAAAATCAAAAAGTGGTTGTAGAGAAACAAATTGAAGAACCTGAAACATAATACAAGAAGGTAGTAGCAGCAACGGATTCCATGGAAGAAGTAGAAGCAACTGAGTGCATGGAAACAACAATAACAAATTCCAAGGAAGCTTTGATAGAAGAGCACAAGGACACACCAAAAAAAGAGAACATGAAAGAACAATGTGTAGAAGAATTTAAAACAATGGAGCCAAATGTTGAGAAGTCAAAGAAGGTAGAACATAAAGTTAAGGTTGCACCATATCGCCATCCACACCACCATGAGCGAAAATATTCTTGGAGGTATGGCTCAAGGCAACAATATTATGGTTCCACATGGAATCATAAGGGTACCAACTATGGCAATGTTTGGTAGAGAAAGCATAGTGATCCTAGTTTTCAGAGTAGTTCATTAGCATCAAGGAACAAGTGGACCCATAATTCAAGCTATCAAAGTACAACAACAGAAGCATGGAGCCAACGAAGCATATTTGGATACTCAAGTAACAAAATGGCATACCAACATCAATGTGTTTCACTTGGATGGATGGATGATCAATATTGGTACCAGTTGCTAACATTGCTTAGCAAATCATATTATCTTATTTCTTCACATATTTCGAGGATGAAACATTTGTAAGGAGGGTGGCATGGTAGGGTACCTAGGAATAGATATTTGGGTATATATTATTATATTGTATAAGGGTTGGCATGGGCCACACATAATCAAAGGTTTATTGTATTATAATATTATATTATATTAAAATATAATATTATATTAGCAGTAGGCTCCCCAAAGTAGAATGAGAAGATGGATATATAAAGAAGAGATATTTATCATTGTAATCATCATGGAGATGAATCATATGTAATCATATTTTCCCACAAAGTGACTTATGAGAATTTTCTCTCCTTAAGTGGCATCTCTCATCTTGGGAGATCTTGTGGAGTTATTCCTTCATGAAGGATTATTATTGGAGTTCCCCTACCTTAAGGGTATTATCTATCTCTCTCTCATTTGTGGATTTGTATTGTGGATAATTATTTTTGGATGAATGATATGATATTTTTGCATATCGGTGAATGATCAATGTTAAAAATAATAAAGTTCTGCAACACATAATTCCATCTAGAATAAAACTTCCCTTAATAAATACCACATTTATTTCTTCCTGTCATTACTCATAAACAAGTCATTCAACCTATCATTAAAATATAGTCCATTAAGTCTCCAAAATATGAACTAAGAAAATTTCATTCTTTTCTTATCAATTTCCTAATTGGCATACTATTAAGAGTTCCATTCTTTTTAGTTTTTCATTATTTTCACAAATTCATGCCGAAGGTATTTCACTTACATTTCTATCTAATTTATTCCAAATTGTTTCATGAATGCATTCTAGTTTTTCCTCAAAGCCATACAACCCTATCAAATGTTTCCTAGATTTAATCCTTGAATGCATACAAAAGGTTTCTCATTAGATTTCAAACTCCTAATATTTGACCTATAGATCACACATTTGTTTCACAAAAGGTTTGTCCAAATAAAATCAATTTCCCCTACTAATAGATCTTTGGAAGCACTCCTTGTATTCACAAAATGTTCTCATTAGCTAATAGATTTCCTTTGAAATTTGGTCTATGGAAGTATACCCTTAATTCTCAAACACCCATAATTAAAGGCTCATACTTCAATAATGAAATATATTTCATATATCCTAAAAACATAGTGGATGTACACATGAATAGGTCCTTAACTTAAAAAACATACATCAAAATAAAGGTTTTAATAGTCAAAAGGAGAATCTTTATCCAACAAAAATCAAATTCCAATTAATCAACACAAATCATCCTCAATCAAATCACAACAAACAACTTCTACCATAGCCAAACCGCTAGTATCCTAACCTCCATGGCTAGGCTCTAGTCCCCTTAACTAGTATGATTACCATTGCATGGTCAATATACCTAGGGAAAGCTTTTGTTAATTGAAAGTTCCACATGCTCCAACAAGAAGCATGTGGAACTATAAATCCTCAATTAATTTAAAAATGGTTTCTCTATTTTAGTAAACCATCTAGAATAATCCAATCCAAACTACACAGTCTTCAAGGAGAAAATGCCAATTCAAAATTGCACAGACTCTCAAGGAGTGATTATGCCACATGCTAGGTCATGCCACAGGTGATCAATGTAAGGATAAAGGTTAGAGCAAGCTTAGCCAAGTGCCTAGGTGATTTTTTATAAGCCTCTAGGAAACCAACACCTTTTAAAGTTATCTTTGTTTCTCACACATCATATGTGGGATAAAGTCTAGCTACCTATAGAAACCTACATTGTCTGAACTCACCAAGAACATCATAGACAATGTGGTAGATCAAGATATTAAAGGACTATTCAAGCTCTACTTATACATACAAAATACTGATGTAATAGAGTAGGATGCATCTGCTAAGAAAATAGAATTCCTTAGTTCAATTCTCCAATCTATTTATAGCCCTAGTCGCAACATGTAGAAGTAAGCATTCCACAGTTATGATGCAAAAATGGAAAGCACAATCTATGGCTAATATCCCTATTGGATGAATGACCTTCTAAAATCTCTTTATAGATTTATAACTAGGCCTAAAAACAAATAATACAAGCAAGCATTATAGAAGATCCAAATTGCATATCTAACACACCAAAATACAAATAATTTAAGCCTCAACCCAACATATTTATTTTGAAAAATACAAGTAAGTTTTGGGCTTCTATGGTAGGGTACCTAGGAATAGATATTTGGGGATATATTATTATATTGTATAAGGGTTGGCATGGGCCACACATAACCCAAGGTTGATTGTATTATAATATAATATTATATTATATTATAATATAATATAATATTAGTAGTAGGCTCTCCAAAGTAGAATAAGAATATGGATATATAAAGAAGATATATTTGTCATTGTAATGATTCATATCATTGAAGAAGAATCTTATGTAATCATCGTGCCCACGAAGTGGCCTCTCATCTTGGGAGATATTGTGGAGTTATTCCTTCCTTAAGGATTATTATTGGTGTTGCCCTACCTTAAGGGTATTATCTATCTCTCTCTCATTTGTGGATTGTTATTGTGGATAATGTATTGTGGATGAATGATTTGATATTTCTGCATATTGGTGAATGGTTCATGTTTAATAATAAAAGTTATGCAACAAGTGGTATCGAAGCAACGATTTTGGCAAAGTGGGGATTTTTGTGTGAAACCATAGAATTAGGGCAATTTTTTTTGGAAAAAATGTATCATATTTTAGGAGCCATATCTTTGCATGAGTTGATCCGATTCAAGCGATTCTTGGATCATATTGTGTAGAATTTGAAGAGCTTTAAAATGAGTGGTCATATGAAGGAATTTGAGCAGTATTGAGGGAGATACAACCTTTTGAAGTTAGTCATCCGAAATAAGGATAGTGACGAATTTCATAGATTTTTTTTGGAAAAACGTCTCATCTTTCAGAAGCCATATCTTTGCGACAGTTAATCCGATTTAGGCGATTCTTGGATCAGATTGTGCAGCATTTTAAGAGCTTTAAAATGAGTGGTCATATTAAGGAATACAAGCAGTATTGAGGGAGATACAACCTTTTGAAGTCAGCCATATAGAACAAGGAAAGTGACGAATTTTCAAATCGCAAATTTATTGAAGACGAAATTTTTTTAGTTTGGGTAAGCAAATTAGTTGCAATTTATTTTGTTGGGAAGAAAAATTGCAGATCTAGTTGTCTATGGGATTTTTAGCTTCAACTTTGTGGGATGATATTTATTATCAAAAAACCCTAGTTGCATTAGGGCATGAACAATGGTACTCCAAAGTTTTTCTGGAGAAGATGATATTGATGCTAGAGAATGGTGGAAAAAATTTAGATCTCTATATTGTAATGCCTCATGGGGGAAATCCATGCTTGGTATATGTCTTCAAGGGAAAGCTTTGTTTTGGTGGATAAAGTTTTGTGAAGAAAGGAATAATGAATACACTTGGGATGAAATAGAGCATGCATTCTTAATTAAATGGGACCCATATTATGTAGATCGCATAATAAATTTCATCGAAGACCTTGGAAAGAAACTATAGGAAACTATAAGAAATACAAGACATTTAAAATCAGATTATAAGCTCGACACTCCAACCTTATTCTCTTGAATATCAAAGCTCCATAGGCCCTTTCAAGCCTCCTGGTCCTTGAAAATGCCTATAAGAAATACAAGCCATTTAAAATTAGATTATAAGCTCTATACTCCAACCTTATTCTCTTGAATGTTTCCCCAGGGCCTTTCCTCCATACACATCCTCCTTATATACATGCATCTCTTCCTTCTTATTCCCTGAATAACCACTCATTTTTTCTCTTTATCCCCATATTTTGGGCATCATCATCGATGTGCATTTACCCCCATTCCACATGATCATTTCAGCATCCAAGAATAATATCAACCCACCACCTACAAAGTGATTATAAAGACATATAAATCTATGGATTCTCTTTCCATAATTTACAAAAAGGAAATGATATTATTATTCTATTTCAATTTTTGCATTAGCAAAAAGCTTTAGCTTATGGTAATAGGGAAAATTCTATTAACTCCATAAAGTCATTAAACCTCTTGTTTAATGTATTCTTCCTTGTATATGAATGAACCTCCTAATCCTTTAGCAAGGTGAGGGTAAATGAATTTTGTTTTGGTCTAGTAGTACGTTAAACACCTATTTTATTTTATTTCCAAACACAAGGTAAATAGGATGATTAGATAAATCTAAATATCAAATTTAAGCCAATAATGATTAATTTTACAAACTTATAATTAAAACATAATTGAGACCAATATGGATCTTCATCCATTTTTTCTTTCTTTCTCATACTTAGTGGCAACTTCCTCATCCACTACATACAAATGATACCTACACATGTAACCATGTAAACTTGTACAAACTAACAATAATACAATAGTCTTCATTAAACCATTGATATATTGCTACTAATCAACATAATTCCCAACCCAGGTGTTGTAGGTGAGTTGGAGAGGAGAGGGAAATCCTCCAAGGGAGGTCCTAGGTTCGAATCTCCACCCTACCAAAAATTTTAATTAGGTACCTAAAATCCAATTGATAATTTTGGTGTAGGTAGGTCCGGGTGTGACTCTTGGGTGACTTTGATGGTGTAGAACCCCCTGTTCGTGGTCTCTCAGACCAAGGCAGCTCTGCAAGGGGTTTTTTTCTTTATAAAAAAAACATAATGCCCTTTTGGTCTACCTTATAGACAATATAATAATTCACAAATACATCATGTGAAAATGCTTGTTAAGGGAGGGTCATGACATGTGGAGAAAAATTCCTCATAGTACCAACCATCCCCTGCTAAAGCATACTTGCATTACATCTAGGCTTTCCATCCTAACATAAGCCTTCTTATCCAACAATTTGGAGAAAGGAATTTCTTGCAAATTTTCAAATGAGCCATTTGTGCTAAGAATATATTGATTCAAACAGGAAAAATACCACCTAAGGAAACCTCCCATGCTTTCCAAAATTTAGCTCCTACTCCTTCTAAGGTAAATATCATACCACACCTATGCAAAATCATATAAGGAGACTACCCCATTGAATGTCAAGAGCAAAGGCATAAAACAAAGCAAAACTTGAGGATAGAAATCTAGAGGCTTTCCAATGAAGTAAGGAATATGGAAATATAGATCTTAGAAAATAGTAGACAAGACCTAAATGACTGGGAATCTATGGTACATCAGCTTAACCAACCTCACTACCTTTAGCTAACAACATAATTCAAAATAAACTCAAAATAGGCAAAACAACAAGGCAATAATAGGGAAGGGAAAATTGGTCACACTCTTATTAAACTTTTATATCATTATGAAAATGAAAAGGAAGATTAGTTGGAGTATATAAGGAGACACCCTTTTATGGTTAACATGATGGCATGCAATACAATACAAAGCCAAGAGTTTTGGTAAAATTCAATTCTTAAGGTATCTCAACCTAGAAATCATAAAGATACTAGTGTCTGGTCTCCACCACCACAAGGTAATTTCTTGAGAGATCAAGTGCTAGTTAGTGACCCCTTTCTAAAAGATCAAACATAATATCCTAGTAGGTTAGAAATATGTAAATGGTTGTACTACCCCACCACAACAATTGAGAAGAGAGTAGAGATGATGAAATAGTTTCACAAGTTTTCTAGAAGCTCAACCTCAATGTTTGAAGAAGAGATATTGGTATAAGATTTGATGTATTTAGTCAATATTGCTATCAAAAAGATCCTAGATATTAGTGATGCATCTATGAAATATTCTTTTCCCATTTTCAAAATAAACTATCATCCTCCCTTCTACTTGTCTCTTTTTCTAGAAAAAGGTATATTACATAACTGTGTAGTAAATCCAAAGACCGAAACCTTGATTATGCCAGTAGAGATATATGAAGATTTGGGTCTGAATCTAGATTCTAAAGAGTTAAACATATTGTATTTCAAAGAGAAAATAGTTGAAAAGGGTGGGGACACTACACAAAGTTCCAATGTTGATATACGTACATCTAAACTTAGCTATAATTCAAGATATAGAAATTATCAATGTACCTCCAATGTTTAGAATGTACCTATCCCAAAGTGTGCTAAGACAACTAGAAGGGTGTGTGACTCAAGTGCAAGATCAGATATTAATATCACTAGACAGAGACATCATCATGATCTCCAATCAAGGCTTACATTCTTTTTGCATCAAAAGCTGCAAGAAGTAAGGGATGGTCCTTTTCAAGGAACCCACATGTAGGAGGAAGGATGCAACTTTTGGTGATCCATCAAGAGCACATGTTACTCAGCATAAAGCTTATTTTTATTAGTTTGATAAAATTTCCTATAATGGTTCTATGGTAAGAAACTAGTATAAAATGAGTATAAAAGACTACAATCACCTTTGCAGGTAGGTGGTAACTCATGATAAAAAATTGGCCAAAAATTAGAGAATACAAATAGTGGATGACATAAGATTCCAAAAGGGAGATGATATGCATACATCATACACAAATTTAATGTTTGTTTGCAAATTTGTTGAAATGGTACCAGATACAACCACCTCAAAACATGAATAAAAAATAGGATGGCACTTTACTAAAGTTAGCGATAATAAGACTCCATGGTAAGAATACTATGTAGAGCAACTCAAATTTTGTACTATGTGGTTTGGACATCATGGTTCATAGGATAGGTTTGCAAAATGTTTTAGAAGCTAGGAATGAACATGTACATCATATTTTGTGTACATATCCAACATATATATGGTAATTGACTATAGTCATTATGAATAAGTATGCATATTTCATGTGAAAGCATGTGCCCTACACCTCGAATAAGCATAAATTTGATCAAACAAATAAAAATTTGGGTAAAATTGGAAGGGTTATCAAGGTGGCACATCAAAATATGGGACACGACATGACTCCTTGTTTTTATTTTATTTTTTTATTTATTTTTATTTCTTTTGTAATTTTTTTCTCTAACTCTGTAACTCAATGCATAAAGGTAAGTTATTTTGAAATAAAATAAGACATACTTGAAAATACTATGTGGTAGATACAAGACCATTGAAGCATGTGTAGTCAAAGAGTAGTGTTGTACAATACACAATATTATGGCATACTAAATTAGATGAAGCGTACAAAAAAGCCTTAGCTGATGTAGAGAAAAACAAAGCAACACAGGTGAAAAGATTAGATGATGTGTGAATGCCAATGTAAGCAACTCATAGATCACTGAAATATACAAAGTGTGATTGTACAATCATCAACTGATAGGAGGCTTTATCTCAACTTATCCTTATAAAATATTTATTGCTTATATCAAATCAAAAGGATGTTTCCTCAGTAGATAAGATGAGGTTGATAGCACAAGCAGGGAGTTACAGGGAAAATTTTGAACGATAGAAGAAAATTTTGAACGATAGAAGAAACTTTTGTCTACCTATATGAAGAAGTGAAGGAGGCCTTGGAGAAATAAATGGTTTCCCATAAAAATATGTCATCTTACAACAATCTATATATTTTTGAAATGACCTCAAGCCCTAATGGAATATATTTATGGAGGTAAAGTGTTTGGAAAATAACTTTGAGCCCTAATGGAGTATATTTATGGGTGTCTTTTGTTGTTAGAGGTGGCATTAATTTGTGTATCTCCAATTACCTTGATTTCTTGCCTTCCTTTTCCCCTCCCCAACACTATGGTACTATTGCTTCTATCTCACCTATGAGTATTTCACATTCTTCCCTTTTTTTGGTATTTCCCTTTATTTTCAGCAAAATTTTGTACTATGTTTTGTCCCTATCCTTGACCACTCACCGCATTTTTATCATACATAAAAGTTAAATTTACCCTCATTTTAATTGTTCTCCATACATAATTTTGATATTCCCACCTCTGTATATCATTTCTTTCTTCCCAAGTAGTGCATTTTTGTAAGAGAAAGCCTTCCCCTTATTTTAATATGGTTGCCTGTTTGCTCTAATATTTTTGTCCTATTAAGTCTTCCCACATCCTCTGGATCGCTATTACCCATGTAGAAATATTTCATAAAAATTATTACTTGATGTTGTTTTGTGGTCACGATTACCCATAGAATGAAAAGGTGAAATATCATCACAACATCGTGGCATGTGTTCATGTCACGATCATGAGGGTAAAATCATCCAAAGAACAAAAAAGATCATGGTATTGTGACTTACCATCATTTTATGGTAATGAGATAAGAAAAGAGCTGAAGCATAAAGGATAGGCATGACATCGTAATAAGCACAACATAGTAACAAGTTACCAAGCCACAACAACTAAGGTTTGACTAGGTAAAAGAGCAGAAGGAAATGTGTGACATTGCAACATGTCATCATGGCATGTTACTAAGTCCAAGAAATCTAAAAAGGCCAAAGTCATCATAACATCATGATAGGCCCCTGAATCATGTTCACCAATGTCAAAAGGATTCAAAGGCATAAAATATACCATAAAATTTTGATGTATTTCTGTAGCAAGTCGTGATAGTTATAGAAGGTAGAATTTGTATAGGAGAGTCATTCTAATAGTTTTCATTATGAATCTATGATGAAGGAGTTCTTTAAAAAACAAGGAATGGATCAAATTCAAGTTCATATCCACTAATTTATTTTCATGTGTAAAGTAATCAATCTGTAGATAGGAATATCACACCATATTTTTTATGATCAATGATGATGCACAATGTTTATACCAATCTAGTCACATGGAATTATTTTATAATGAATTTGTATGGAGATAATTTTTTTTAGATATTAAACCATAGAGTTATTATAAATAGGAGTTATAGCCTCTTGTTTTAGAGTTAGCTCTTAGAAATTTACAAGTTTCATGTGTAAATACTTTTGGAAGGAACAATTCAATAGAAATATTTATTTTACCTCTAGTTCAACATCTTGCAAAAAATATATGTATAAATGGATGAATGTTTCTATTTAAGCTAGATGAATATGCATGCCATTAATTCTATTTTCTATATTCTTGTACATGTTAGTTATATCATTTTGGAACTGATAGTCTATGGAGCTAAATATAAATTTAAATTTATTCTACATATGACATAATTGGTTGGCCTATTAGGAGGTTTTGATGGCTTCTTCATTTCATTATATTTATATATATCTTGATGTTGTCTAATATACATTGTTACAAGTTCTAGCATCAACTATATTTACTCTCTTTCAACACACTATTCCTCTCAATCATTTTTTTAGCTAGTTAGAACCTCACAAGAGCCAACCTTCTCTAGATATTAACCTGGTTAAGCTTTGTAGCTTGCTTGATCATTCAATTTTGTCCAAGTCTTGGGTGTAATAATCAACCATGGATAGATTTTCAACCAACAGTTACCTGAAGTACCTTCGTTTCCCATAATATAGGACTAAGGGCAGGTATGGTTTGAGGGATAATTCATTTTGTAAATCCTAGGGATTATGAAACTTTCCTAGATGATTCTAAATTATTAAAGGATGTATTTAGTTCTATGTAAGTGACTGATCACTTTACTTTAATAAAATACAATGAAAAGTTTTAAGGTTTGGTTTTCCCTCCGAGGTTTCTCCTAGAATAAATATAATGTATGATCTATTGCAATCTTCTCGTTATTATATAATATTGTATATTATTGATAGTTTTCATTATGACATTGAATATAAGGAAAGGAAATAAACCATTATGAGTTGCTATTAGCTTGTTTATGCTTTAAAAAATTGAATGTAGTCCATAGAAATATTATAAGCTTCATATGTTTCATCTTACTATTATGTGTGGAATAGATGGACTCCAATTTTGTTAAAAGGATTCAAGTTTTAGAAATGATAGTGATACCCTAAATACCTTCGATAAATGAGCACTTCTTTATGGTTTCTTCTTACTTGGTGTAATGCTTGTCATTAACTAAATGGCTAGATTAAATCAAACTTGGTAAACCACAAAATGTAATGGAAATGAATTGTGCCACAATATTAGGCAAGTACAAACATAAAGGATCATGATGTGTATGGCAACTAGATGACTCAAAAATGAATTAGAAAGAGAGAATCCTCCTAGTATTCCTTGAGTATCCTAAGGGAAAATGGGCTTATTTCCAAATTCTTATTCTAATAGCTTCTATATCCTAACCATCCAACTTGGTTTCTTGCAAGAAAAAATATCAAGTAAAATTTCTTTATGCAGGGAAGCGACCATTCGTTGTTTAGAAATCCCATTCAGGACCCTAACATGCCAAGAGAGGCACTTCATTTATGAGATTTAGAATTAGATTTATTTCTTCCAGACACCCCTATGGTTACTCTAGAAAAAATATTCCATCTTTAGCTATATTACTCCTATAGCCTTCCCTTTTTCATGTTGTTCATAAGGTTTTTCATGTTGTCCTCTCTCTATTTAGAAATATAAACATGATCCATTATTTTATTTAGTTTATCTCTAGAAGCATCTTGTCAATGAAAACTAACAACCACAATTATATTATTTTTATAACCATAGTCATAGATTCATCTTGTCCTATATCGTAATCTCCATTAGGTATATTAGAGATATCTCCAGCACATTGCATAAAAAATGATTTTCCCTCTAATCATCCTTGACCTATATTTTTTGTATTGAATTTATAACTAAGCTAGTTTGTCTCACCATAATCCTTTTATTTTGACTAAAAAACTATGAACTGATTTTTTTGCCAACAACCCAAGTAGGAATCCCTCCAAAATACCTTACTCTTTGGTAATACACACCATAACATGTAATATTCCTAGATCATACTTCTACTTAGATTTATTTCTCTATAAGATATTATATTTTACTTCTCATTATCATGGTAAATATTATCTAAGCCTTGATTTACTTTTTTGTTAACAATTAGAATACCATTCAATCATCTAAAATTGCACATCCAAAAACTACTCCATGAGATACCCTTATGGGTTGGACTTTCCTCCACTCTAATTATCTACAACTTTGTTTACAATTTGTTACCACATTTAGTTTTATAATTTTATCATTTTTTAATGACGATATGATGGATTCCACATCAAAACCTATAGAGTATAATGATGATCTAAGGCATTGTATTGACCGTATTTAAATATTGTAATGCTACTTGTAAATTTAGATTATTGTTATTATTTCCTATCTATTAGATCGGTGCATGAACTACTATAGCTCACTATCCCAACAATACAATATTCCCTTAGCTTATCTTATATGCATGATCTTCTAAAAGTATTTACATAAAATAATGCAATAGCAATTAACATCACCCCTAATTACATTATTTGGTATACAAAGAGAGGTAACAAATAATTCAAACTTGACATGTTCAAGTGAATTTGTGAAAATATATCCAACCTATTCATCAGCAGGAATGTAGTAGATCCAAATCTAGTGATTCTAATGTTACAACCCTAATATAGCTAGTCGACTATATTTCCAATTAATTCATTGCTTATTGATTTATTCATATTTATAGATGTAGCATGATTGACATTTGTTTATAATTAATTATTCAATTATCATTTGGGTAATCACAAGGGCTTAGCCCTCCTTAAGTGGAAAAGGACTTAAGGCTCCTCAAGCAGTAAGATATATTTGATTTACTTCATTCAATTTGTGTTAATCTGGTTTTCTAGGAACTTTCACTTCAAGTGGTATCAAATTTGTGTTTCAATAAGTTATGCAAAGTTTTTTATAAACATTTAGTACAATTTTGAACCAAAATTGGAAGCATGTTGTGTTACTTTCATACTTTTATGCAAAAAAGAGAGTTGTCAGGGTGACCTTTCAAGAATAGCATTGGCATCCTCATTTGCAATGTCAAGCCTGGACCCCAACATTGTAATAAAAAAGTGGGAAAGGAATTCCAGTGCACACCAAATTCTCATAGTGATTAGGGTTGGATGTATCTGAGAAAGGTACATGAATTAATATTGCACTATAAAATTTGTGGCTACAATGCAGGAAGTTTATAAACACTGCCTTATAGTCCTAATTACACAATGTAGTAGCATGGATTTTATTTGCAATACTCATGGAGATACTATAACACTAAGGTTAAAATATAGCACATCTTTTAAAATTAAGCTTTTACTATTATAAGAAAATATTTATTATTTCCCTAATTACAAAACCTAATACAAGCAGAGACAGCGATGGGGAAAGGTGGTTTATGGTAGGGTAGAAATCATTTTCAGGTGCCTCACAAGTTCTTTCTAAAATTATAACTCGAAGAATTATACATTTGAAGCAAACCATTCAAATAAATTTCATCTAGTTGTGATTCTGTATTATTTTCATCTTGCGGTGATTCATTCTAAATTATGAATAGTTTTTTTTTTCTTATTACCTAAGGTTTGGGTGCCCAATTAATCAACAAAGTTATTTGAAACATCGTGGTATATCGATCATATATATTTTTTAGTCCCACATTTATCTCCTTGCAGCAAATACATCATTTTTAATCATCCATGCATTATATTGTGTTTGTGACTACCATTGGATAGTCACACACCCACTAAAGCATTGCATGTCCCCCAACATCATTTCCACATATCCTCTAGCTTTGTATCCTTGTCTTGTGTAAGTTCAGGTCATCTTATAGTCCATTCCAAGTGTCCTTGTTTTCTAGTATACTGTGCTTGGTCTAGTCATTGTCCAAGTGTCGTTCATCAAGTCCAAGTCACCACGTCTTATTGAGGTCTAGTCATCGTCCAAGTGTCATTTGAGGTCGATTCATCGAGGGTGTTTGGTCTAGGTCTAGTTTTAGTCCAAAGGTAATTTAAAAAAAAGTTGAAAACCAAATTTTTGGTTACAAAGTTGGCAATAAAATCTTGTCATCAATTTTATACCCAAATTTTATCAACAATTTTTATTTGAATTGACAACAAATTTCGTCAAACATTGATAATAATTTGGATAAAAGTGATGGAATAATTCAAATTTTGGATTGTAAAGCAATTGCATGAGTGATCAAACCACTCCAAACAAGTGGAATAGAGGACCAAACAGAAGATTACAATGCACCGAGAATCCAAATGAAGGATCACTAAATTCACCAAGAAGACATCCATGAAATAAAGGTACGCAACATAATTCTCCTTTTAGAATTAATAGTTTTAATCCTCACCACTGGTCCATGGCTTCTCCAAATCAAGACAATTCCAACATTCCCCCTACTCCCAACCACAATGGTAATTCATCTAACCAAGAAGAATTTTTCATTACTCAAGTAAACCTTCCTCCAAAAGAGACCTTGTCAAAAAAATTCCACTTAGTGTGGATTCTAGTGTCCACGAATGTCTTAAGCAACAAGAATATGACATTGGTCAGGTGTACTCAGTACTAATCGATATTAAAGATATGGTACAAAAGGCCCTAGATAATCGAGCTACTCAAGCCATTGATAACCCTCCACCAGAGAACACTCATCAGACATATGTATCCCCAAATTCTTCTTCCGATTTCGATCCCTCCATAGGGGATGTCTCTCGATTCTTAGCTTGGCCTAATGATGTTCAAGTGCCCCATATCGACATGCCCACTTTTGAAGGTTACGATCCTAGAGGTTGGATAGCCAAGATGGATGGTGTTTTCCATTTATATCGTATTCCTGAAATGGGTCGAGTTGCTTATGCAGCTTATAAACTAGGTACCCAAGCTTATCAATGGTTGTTATGGCAGCTCCATCAACATAACCGATCTCTTATGTGGCCTAAATTTAAGGAACTTTTCCTTAAAATATTTGATAAGGGTTCATCTTCATCATATGTGGTCCGCCTCATGGATCTCAAGCAAACCGGTTCAATAGAAGATTATGTATCAGAGTTCACAAGTCTTCTTACTTACACACATGAATTAAACCCAATAGTAGTGGTGTCTGCTTTTCATCATGGTCTCAAGGATAAAATCTGAAAAGAAGTCGACATTCATGATCCATGTACTTTAGATGAGGCTACTAGAATAGCTCAAGCAATTGAAACTAAACTTCAATATGGGGTATCCTATAAATGTGATTCTAATTTTCGTTGACCTTTTCACAATAATGAACAATCATCAAGATTTTTCTACTTTAAATGTCATTCTTATCATCCCAAAGATCAAGCATGTGCAGTACGTCAAACCTTTCAAGTAGAATTCGAAAATAAGGAAGAATAAGAAGAAGATATAACTCAACAAGAGTCACCCACAAATACAGAACAACTACCAATAGATACTAATGAAGCTACACCAGAGGATGACACTATTGCTCTCTCAGTCCATGCACTTATGGGGTTAACAACTTATCATACAATTAAGGTACAAGGATTTATTAGGCATAAGCATATTAATGTGTTGGTTGATTCAGGCAATACACATAACTTTATTGATATCAAAACTGCTAAAGCATTGAACTTGTACATTAACATGACCAATCAAGATAAGTTCCAAGTTTTAATTGCAAATGGAGGTAACGCTCAATGTGTAGGTAGAACATATCTAGTTTCAATCCAAATGGGAAATTACACTTGGCGAGGAACTCTCTTCATTATGAACCTAGGAAGTGCAGATGTTATTTTGGGCGTCGAATGGTTATCACAGCTAGAAGAGGTTACTTTTCATTTTTGAAGATTATATATCAAATGGAAAGAGAACGGGAAGACTATTTGTCTTCAAGGAATTCAATCTCCACCATCCAAGGTGGTGAGTTCCCATTGCATGGAGAAGTTATTAAAGAAGGGTGCTCATGGATTTGTAGCTCAAATAAATTCCATGGAAGCTCAATCCTTGGACACTCGGGAAATTATCTCAAAGGATCTACAACCTATTGTGGATAATTATGAAGAAGTCTTCAATGAACCAAAAGGTCTACCTCCTAAACGATCACATGACCATGCTATACACCTTGTTCCTGGTAGTCTTCCTCCTAATGTTCATCCTTATCGCTATCCTCAACCTCAAAAGATAGAAATAGAGAAGATAGTACAAGAAATGTTAGAACATGGCATAATTCATCCTAGCATTAGTCCTTACTCATCACCCGTGGTAATGGTACGTTGTAAGGATGACTCTTGGTGCATGTGTCCAGATTTTTGACCTCTCAAAAAAATCACCATAAAGGATAAGTTCCCTATTCCTATCATTGATGACTTATTAGATGAATTACACGGTGCTAGTTATTTCACTAAATTGGATCTTCATTCCGGCTTTCACCAAATCAGAGTTAGGGAAGAGGACATACCTAAAACCACTTTTCGAACTCATGAAGGCCATTATGAATTCCTAGTCATGCCTTTCGGTCTTACTAACGCTCCATCAACATTTCAAAGCCTTATGAACCATGTTTTTAGGCCATATCTTCGTAAGTTCATTCTAGTTTTCTTTGATGATATCCTAATTTACAACAAATCTTGGAAAGATCATCTAACCCATGTTGACAAGGTTCTTCATTTACTACATAAGGAAAAACTTTTTGTTAAAAGATCCAAATGTGCCTTTGGGGTCCAAGAAGTCGAATACTTAGGTCATATCGTATCTCATGAAGGAGTCAAAGTAGACCCTCAAAAAATCAAAGCTATTCAAGATTGGCCTCTACCTAAATCCCTCAAAAAACTTAGGGGATTCCTAGGTCTTACAGGTTATTACCAAAAATTCATACGCAATTATGGCAAAATCGTAGCTCCTCTCACAACACTTACCAAAAAGGATGCTTTTAAATGGAATGAAACAGCTTCTCAGGCATTCAAAGCACTCAAAGAAGCTATGTGCTCCACTCTAGTATTGGCTACTCCAGATTTTAGTAAACCCTTCGTCATCGAGTGTGACGCTTCTGGTACAGGAATTGGTGTAGTTTTAATGCAATATGGTCACCCCTTGGCTTTCGAAAGCAAGCAACTATCAGGTAAAAATTTGGGGTGATCCACATATGAGAAAGAAATGTTGGCTATTTTACACGCCATCGAGAAATGGAGGCATTATTTACTTAGTAGTCGCTTCATCATAAAAACTGACCATAGTAGTCTTAAGCACTTTCTAGAACAACGTTTCTCTTATCCTGAACAAAACAAGTGGATGACCAAACTATTGGGTTATGATTTCGTCATTGAGTATAAGAAGGGCAAAGAAAATGTGGTAGTTGATGCATTATCCCGTAAATATGAAGATGAAGTCTCCATTAATGCCATTTTTGGTCCTTGTTCTCAATGGGTTTCTCAACTTCAAGAAGAATGGTTGGTTGATACTGAAGCTGCTCAAATTATTCAAGATATGAATAAAGGATCATCAAAACATCCTTATTTTTCATATATGGATGGGGTGCTATGCAAGAAATATCGCATTTACATTCCGTAGGGTTCCACTATTAAATCCATGATCCTTGAAGAATCACATTCATCTCCTTCAGCAGGGCACTCAAGATTCTTGAAAACATATCAGAGGGTGAAACAATCCTTTTATTGGAAAGGATTAAAATCAGATGTCAAGACATTTGTGGCTGAATGTGAAGTATGCCAACGCAATAAAGGTGAAACAGTCAAATCTCTAGGACTTCTGCAACCCTTACCAATTCTGGACCGCCAGTGGGAACACATATCAATGGATTTCATTGAAGGTCTACCCAAGTCAGATGGTAAAATAGTGATTTTTGTAGTTGTGGATCGTCTCTCCAAGTACGCTCACTTCAGTGCTCTACAACACCCATATTCAGCAAGCAAGGTGGCTAAGGTATTTATTGACTCCATTTTCAAGTTACATGGCATACCCAAAACTATTGTAAGTGATCGTGATCCCATATTTACTAGCAATTTTTGGAGAGAATTATTCCATCTCAGTGGTACCAAATTAAATATGTCCTCTGCATACCATCCCCAAATGGATGGTCAAACTAAAATTGTTAACAAATGTCTGGGTACCTATCTACGTTGCTTTGCTCAAGATAAGCAGTATCAATGGAGTCAATGGCTTTCATTAGCAGAATGGTGGTATAACACTTCTTTCCATTCTTCCCTCAAGATGTCTCCATTTGAAGCATTGTATGGGTTAAAACCACCAACAATCTCAGATTATGTTCCAGGATCTTCCAAAGTAGCTCAAATTGATGACTGGTTCCAACATCATCAGTCAATGCTCAACATTCTTAAAGACAACTTGATCCAGGCTCAAAATCATATGAAGCAACAACAAGACTTACATCGTTTAGAATGACAATTCAATATAGGAGATATGGTTTTCTTGTGGCTGCAACCTTATAAGCAGTTATCCTTGAAGAAGTAACATTGAGCTTCAATGTGCATTGTTCTTTTATGAAAAATTAAATTCTTGAACAATTTTATACACCTTGATCATCAAAATTCAACAGTGTCAATGATTTGTTTTATACACCCATATCTAATAGTAAGTGATATATCCATATCACTTCATAGGGAACTCCTCATGTAATAGTATATTCTACTTATGTGGATGATAATGCTATTGCATGTTATTTATTACTATGCCACAAGATAGGTCCAAATCCTAGATGAAGCACATATCTAGGTGTTGAATTTTTGTCACCTAGATATCCAACATAATTAGAGCTCATGTATCCTTATAGGAATAATTTATCATTATTCTCATATTATGACTATATTCCATTATACCATAAACATAATGGAGTATCCTCTTTGCTTCCTTCCAATGACTCTCCTTAGGTTCCTACATGAACCTCAAAACATAACTGACAAAAGATATTATTAGAACTAGTATTTGTCAGGTATATGAGACTCCTAATTAGTTTATGATAAAGGGTACGATATACTTGAGGTGACTTGTCATATCGAGATAATTGTAAACCTTACTCCATTGGTGTTACCATACATTTATAGTTTGGCATATGATATTTTCTAAAATTGTCATGACCCTCCCTTGGAAGACTTTTTGCTTGATGGATTCATGATTGACTATATCAGTTTGTAGATGGACTAATTGGCTATTTCATGTTTGAATTTTTGCAAGACTTATATTGTCATAAAAAAGATATGATGTTGCTAACGGATTTGCATTTATGCAGGAACAAGCTTATTTGAAGGTGGAAGAAGGAATTAGGATGATTTCTCTCATTATGTAGTTTTACATATATATATATATATAATATATAATATATAATATATTATATATATATATATATATATATCCTAATTTGCACAAATGGAAAATGTTGGATTCTAGATGAAAACTTATTTGTTGTTTGATAACCTTCTTTAGATATGATTCCATTCAACATAATCTTTCTTGAATAATAATTTTACTTGTTAAAATTGAATTCTTTGCAAGGAAAGGTATAGAAGAATTTATCTTTCATTTATCAAAATTGCTTTGACTTAAGTAAGAAAAGATTATGTTTGCTCTTGCTATCTTTAAAAGAAATATTGACCAAGTTTTTGTATTAATATTGTTGTGAGGATTCATAATGGAAAGGAATATCATTTTATTTTTAAAACAAACTTGTTGATAAGTGGGTCATAATAAAATAAAGGACACCACCATCAACTACGTATTGGTAAATGAAAGACCGCAATATATATATATATATATATATATATATATATATATATATATATATATATATATATATATATATATATATATATATATATATATATATATATATATATATATATATTCAAATGTGGATACATTCGAATGAGTTGAAAAAATTGTTTTGTTGGTTTTTTGTTGATGAATAAGTATTGTTATCGTTTTAATGATAGAGATTGTGTAGTGGCAGGTTGAGATGAATGTATTTTCATAATGTCTCATGCAATTCAGGAAAGAGGAAAAGGATGGTTATTCTTAGGGAAGGGAGAAATAAGAGAAATAAGTTTTGGAAAAGAGAGCTAGTGACAAAGAGCTTGGACAAGAATGCATGTATCATCTTGCTGGACTTTTAAACTATCAAAATTTAGGTAGGAATTTGAGCTTGGTTTTGTGGATTAGAACTGTAGCACCCTAAAATTGGCACGGTTAAAACCTTAGTAAAAGATAAAAGATAAAAATTTGAATTTTAACCCCAAAACCGCTCCAAAACCGCTTGTTACCCGTTTCCTCATTTTTCATGCCATTTTTAGGATTTGTTTTGACCGTTGGACGATATCATCGTAGATTAGACGAGATCGTCCCAGATCTGACGAAATCGTCATGGACAGAACGTCCAGACGATTTTGTCCCAAAACCAAATTTTCATAATTAGCTTCTGTTTCAACAGCCTCTCCAACTTGGGCAGAAGCGCGTCTGCATAGTTGGAGATTTCCCTGTTGGAGATCTCCCAGATTGGGATGATCCCCAACCTCTTAAACCTCTTCCTAAGCCTATATAAACTAGGATTTTCTAGTTTACCCCCTGACTCCCCTTGATTCTGATTTCCCTGAACCCCTTAGCTGACGGATTTGGATCTTTATTCACTAGAGCATCCTCGTACTACTGTCTGTGTTCTATACTTTGCATTTTCTTGCAGGAACTCTACTATTTTTTAGTCGAAGATAGCTCGGATCGTCGCAAATGATCTCGGACGATTACGGATGATTTTGTCGAGGAGCGCAGACGATCTCGTACGATTGGAGGCGATCCTGACTGTAGTCCAGATTGGGGGCAATCCGAGTCCAGAGTTTGCATTTCCTTAGCTTTCTCTGCATTTTTCATATTGTATTTCTGCACTGTCTTGAATTATTATGTTTATGCATCTTGGAGTTCACCTCATTTAGCATAATCGCATGGTAAAGTTAAAATCAATCATTAAATCTACTGCATTTCCTTATTTGTTATTGGAATCCATTATTTAGGCATGTTTGTTGTTATTTCTACCATTGTCCTTTGCTTTTGCACTTGCATATTTGGTATTTTGCATCTATTTTTGTGATTGCAGGTTTCTGACGAATTCATCGATCTAGATGATTTCGTCCGATTTCGATGATCTATGATTTGGGATGATCCTATGAAATATCAGATGATTACGTATGAATTGAGGCGATCTGGACTGCTACAAGACTCAGAATCTTCATCAAACATCCGAAATCAGGTATGACACATTCTAATTAGCATATTCTCTATTATTAGCACTCATTCCTATTTTTTGTATCCATTTAAATCATTATTGGTAGATAGAATAGTTTAGATTCATCTTGGCCAAACCTAGGAGTTGAATGATTGAGTATAAAAATGAACACATCAAACCCACTATCAACCTAGGCATGGAAACTGCCACTCAAAAGTTTCCTGGTGAACCCACCATCCATCAAAAATTCACCCTTATACTCCTCCCCCGAGAGGCGGGACCTTCAAAGGGCCTCTCAGTCCGAGGTATTGTCCCATCCTTCTCGCATCCCCCTTCTGGGCGCGGATCCTATAGCCTGAGGGTAAGGATGCAAAAAATTTGGAGCGATACATTTTGGTGAACCCGACGTGAATAACATAGGCATATTTTTGATTCAAAAAAAAAAACAAATATATATATATATATAAAAAAATATATATATATATATATGTATGTATACAAGAAAAACAAAAACAAAATCATCATTTCAAGTTTGTATGTTTTAGATTCAATTCTAAATAGTAGATACTAAATATTACTTTTAGAAGTACTAAAGAAACCATGAGTTTTTACTCAAATCAATATGAGCCCATCAGTAATGTTGGAAGAATTCAGCCAAATACATTTGTTGATTATGACCAACCTCATCCCTATTCAACATCACCTCCATCACACTTTTCTCATTTTTCATCCATAACCCAACAAGACAATCCCTTTTCCAATCCTCTTCATAACGATATTATCTATTCTCCCATATATCCATATTATGTCTATCAATCCACATACAATCCTCCTCCACCCTTTCAATATTCTTCTTTCAATACAACACATCCATTTCAACAAGAAAATACTTATTCTTCCAATCCTACCATGCACTCACATCATACTTCACAATCTTCCTATCATCATTCTACCCATAACAAAGAAAAGAGAGGTAAAAAACCATTAGGTCCTTTTATGACTGAACTCCTAAGGCACTTATCAAAAACCTCTCGAAAACCTTCATCACGTACATTTACAAAGCTCAATCAACCAATGGATATAATTCTCAAGCATTTACTTGATACAAATAAGATTGAACTCCCTTCCATAAGACAACTTGATGCCACAACAGATTGGTTTAAACCCGAGCTACATTATGAATATCATAGAGTAGATGGACATATGACACAAAATTGTAAAGATTTAAGATGTGCAATTCAAGATTTGATTGATGAGGGTCTTTTTAATATAAAGGAATTACAATCTACAACTGATTATAAATCTCCAAGTAAACTATCAAACTCCTACACAACAAATACCAATAATCAATCAAGACATGGGGATCTCCCAAGAACCCCTATTCAATTATCAACAACAGGAAACCAATCAAATATTGCATGTTAATGTGTCCCATCATGATGATATTACTAATATTGTAATAGAAACTACAAATGAGCAACCTCAAGTTCAATCAACTCAATCTGATATTCAAGAGATGGATTCCTCATTTGACCAACCTTCAAAACTATCTTTGGCTCTAGAGAATGATCCAAAATGGAATGTAAGCATAGAAAGCTCATCTTTAGAATCAAAATCTCAATCTGAAATCCACTTTGATAGCCAACAACAAGTGATTAATCCTCAAGCAAAGATATCCCTTTTAGAAGTA
This sequence comes from Wollemia nobilis, assembly GCA_028583015.1. Lineage (NCBI taxonomy): Eukaryota > Viridiplantae > Streptophyta > Pinopsida > Araucariales > Araucariaceae > Wollemia > Wollemia nobilis. Next base: position 2,696,621 of record JAQPPZ010014295.1, read on the forward strand.
TTACAAAGTTCTCATAAGGAAACTTTGTTCAAGATACCTAGCCAACAATTTGTTCCTCATGATATTTTCTCTAAGAACATAATTAATGGTGTAAGCCCTCTTGAGGTTAACCATATTTCATTCTATGATGAGGAGATTCCTTCCTCTACTCCACAAGAAGACTCCTATCTTTACATTACAGGATCTAGTAAAGAAACACCTGTTAAAACTATCATGGTAGATAATGGCTCCTCTCTTAATTTATGCACTTATCAATTATTCCAAAAACTCAAATTAAAGGAAGAAGATCTTAATGAATCAAATGTTATTATAAAATATTTTAACAATGAAATTCAAGAAGCTCAAGGTACTATAATTCTTCCCCTTAATATTGGATCCAAGATCCTGGATACTTTGTTTTATGTAGCATATTGCCCTTCACCTTACAACCTACTCCTCAGAAGTCCTTGGATTCATACGATGAGGGTTGTCCCTTCCACTCTTCACCAATGTTTAAAGTTTGAACTTGCAAGTAAAATTGTTACCATACATAATGACCCAACACCATTTGAAGAATATTTAACGGTTGAAACATCAAGTTCTATACATTCTCTATTGTCACAATTATCTTCTATCCATCACTTTTCTTCATCCATATATGATCATCCTTGTTTACCAAATAACACCCATGCATATATTTCATATATGCTCCCTCCATATTATCAAGACTTGGAAGATAGTGATAAGAATGAAGAACCTTCTTATCCTTCTGACATTTTATTTTGTAACATGATCAATTTTACACATATAAAAGTAAAATCTTTTGCTACATTATTCTACATTATAACAAAGCTTTTGTTATCGCTACCTTTTATTCATCACCTTTTGTTCTTACCTTCACCACAACCAAATTATCCTTCAAAACCTCCTTTGATTTTGAAGCAACCTTAGACATGCTATACTCAAATAACCTTGTATAGTGTATATAGATCATCTTGTATATACCACCAATTCCATCATCAAAAATAAAAAAAAACAATTCATCAATTAAAATCAAAATACAAAAACATCAAAATCATCAAAATCTTCAAAAACATCTTTTTCATACTTGTCAATTCTTGGAGTTTGCAGTTATATTTTCAATTATTTTGGATAAATGAGCATTTATTTGGAATCCCACACTTTCACACTCACATGAATAAATATCTTGATTTTATTTGGTATGATTATTAATCTCTCTTATATCAAAGTCCACATTGGCATTAAATAAAGTTTTGAGCATAGAGAACTGATCTTGTTATTTACTTGAACCAAGTATATCTTTTCACATTAAAATGATTTCATTGCAAATTCAATATGATGCTACATAGTAGACGTGGTTTCTTGAGCGAAAAGTTTCCCCTGCTATCCTATCATGCACATGGTCTAGAATCTTTGAGAATTGACAAAAGGACAAGCTCACCCCTACCCAGAATAAAAATCCCTTGCTCTACAACTAATCCGAGCAAGTATCCCTAGCATAGGAAGAAAAAGAAAAAAAAAATGTTATTTTGTATCATTACAACAATGTTTCAACATTATCTCAAATATCAAGCAAAAATACAAACAAGTAAAAAGAGCAAAAGAGAAAAGCAAAAGCAAAATGCAATAAAATCCTTTCCCTACCCCTTGAAAAGAAAAGAAGGGTGAATGAGCTTGAATCCCTGGAATTCTCAATTATTCAAAAACCGTGAGGTAAGCCCCATAACAGGTGGTTTGTGCCCAACCCGCTTGGCCTTGGGTAATTCCTAGCGTGGTGATATGTCTGTCACATTAGCGACCTTCTTTTGTATAGACCTATGTCGGCTTATGGATTAGCTAGCTCTTGATAACCTAACTTGCATAGTAGTCTGGTACGGTTATATGCATATAAATCATGGTTAACGAACATTCATTTGGTTAAGGCAAATTGCTTGTATCAAATTATCTTGCTCAAAATTGGTGAATGAACAATACAATTGCACACACATTTGTATTTGAGAGATTTTGTATCATTATGATAAATCAAGATCGGTAATGAACTCACATTTGCACATGAGGATCCCTTATAAACCTACATTTGTTTTTGAGATAATTTAAAATATTTCTGTAATTCTTTTTAGAACAATTTTATCCTCTTATTTCAGAATTTTGTTTTGTATAAAAACAATTATATACATTGTGTCACAAAATTGCAAAATGATTTCAAACAACATGTTCATCATATTATTATTTTTTGTTTATCAAAAATCAAAAATCAAAAAATCAATCATGCAATAAAACTAAAATATCTATTTTATCTTTGGATTTCGTGATGATGGTATAAGTCTATACCTATAAATTCTATGCCTAGCGCAAACCATTGTTCTAATTTTATTTTCCCATCCATTTAAAAAAAAAACACATATGGCTTACATCATTATGTTACACAATTGTGCTTCAAAACGAACGAACACTTATTCTATTTCATGTCATTATGTCAAACATTCCATCTTGCAACCATGGTATAATTTCTAAGGAATTATTCAAAAATTTATCACACTTAGGAATTTATGCCTAGCAAAAATCACTTTTAAACATATTTCATGCATAATTTTGTGAAAAATCTGAAAACAAATCATCACCATCATCATTTTCATCATCACAACACCAAAGTCTTAAGACAGTCTCTTAAGCACTCTTTTACTTTTAGCAATATTTCTATACTAGGATTAGCTTGACGACCTAGCGAGCGGCGACTCCATGAAATGGTCTATAACAACGACAATGTCCTTTGAAATTATTGTTAGAAGTCCCTTTTATTTTTCATCAAATCACACCAAAACAACCAATTTTTGCACATCAGATTATTTCATTTACAAATTTTATGGCATGACATAACATTATAATTTATTTCCAAACGACATAATTACATGAATCATCAATCAACAATTCAAACATTAAAGCATCATACAACATATACACAAGTCATATCATCAAAAAGATCATATATATATATATATATATCAAAATTATGTACATCATATCATAGTGAAAATGAACAATAAAAATGAATTAGGGTTTTACCCTATTTTCTTAATTTTATTTAAAAAATCAACATTTTAATTTTTTTTTTCCGTGTTTTTACCTCAAACGTTCGATTTGGGTAAAAACACGGAGGGGGCACCATAGTCAGCAGTTGTACGATTCGACCAAGAATCGTCGTCTAAAAAATTGAGTACATTTTTGCTTTCTCGTAAAACGGGAAAAACTCGTCTTTAACGCATTTTCTTCAAAAAATTCGCTAAAGAGGGGGCAAAATGTAGCACCCTAAAATTGGCACGGTTAAAAACCTTAGTAAAAGATAAAAGATAAAAATTTGAATTTTAACCCCAAAACCGCTCCAAAACCGCTTGTTACCCGTTTCCTCATTTTTCGTGCCATTTTTAGGATTTGTTTTGACCGTTGGACGATATCGTCGCAGATTAGACGAGATCGTCCCAGATCTGACGAAATCGTCATGGACAGAACGTCCAGACGATTTTGTCCCAAAACCAAATTTTCATAATTAGCTTCTGTTTCAACAGCCTCTCCAACTTGGGCAGAAGCGCGTCTACGCAGTTGGAGATTTCCCTGTTGGAGATCTCCCAGATTGGGATGATCCCCAACCTCTTAAACCTCTTCCTAAGCCTATATAAACTAGGATTTTCTAGTTTACCCCCTTGACTCCCCTTGATTCTGATTTCCCTGAACCCCTTAGCTGATGGATTTAGCTCCTTATTCCCTCGTACTACTGTCTGTGTTCTATATTTTGCATTTTCTTGCAGGAACTCTACTATTTTTTAGTCGAAGATAGCTCGGATCGTCGCAAACGATCTCGGACGATTACGGATGATTTTGTCAAGGAGCATAGACGATCTCGTACGATTGGAGGCGATCCTGACTGTAGTCCATATTGGGGGCAATCCGAGTCCAGAGTTTGCATTTCCTTAGCTTTCTCTGCATTTTTCATATTGTATTTCTGCACTGTCTTGAATTATTATGTTTATGCATCTTGGAGTTCACCTCATTTAGCATAATCGCATGGTAAAGTTAAAATCAATCATTAAATCTACTGCATTTCCTTATTTGTTATTGGAATCCATTATTTAGGCATGTTTGCTATTATTTCTACCATTGTCCTTTGCTTCTGCACTTGCATATTTGGTATTTTGCATCTATTTCTGTGATTGCAGGTTTCGACGAATTCTTTGACGAATTCGTGTTGTATCTTTTGTCTCGTTTTGGGATGATCCTTAATATCAGATGATTACGTATGAACCGAGGCGATCTGGACTCGCTACAAGACTCAGAATCTTCATCAAACATTTGAAATTAGGTATGACACATTCTAATTAGCATATTCTCTAGTTTTTAGCACTCATTCCTATTTTTTGTATCCATTTAAATCATTATTGGTAGATAGAATAGTTTAGATTCATCTTGGCCAAACCTAGGAGTTGAATGATTGAGTATAAAAATGAACACATCAAACCCACTATCAACCTAGGCATGGAAACTGCCACTCAAAAGTTTCCTGGTGAACCCACCATCCATCAAAAATTCACCCTTATACTCCTCCCCCGAGAGGCGGGACCTTCAAAGGGCCTCTCGAGTATGAGGTATTGTCCCATCCTTCTCGCATCCCCCTTCCGGGCACGGATCCTATAGCCTGAGGGTAAGGATGCAAAAAATTTGGAGCGATACAAGAACTTGTGTTGTTGTTTGTTTTAAAAGATCTTACTTCCATTAAATATATAGCATTTATAGCTTAGAATTACCGGTTGAAGCCTTTATTTATAAACTTGATAATTTTGTGCTAAGAATTAACACTTGTTGAGTCATTAGAGTTCTAATTGGAGTGGAAGATGAGTTTCCTTTGTGATAGAATATTGTAGTGGAGGGGGAATCTAAATTTTAGGTTTGCAAAAGATATTTTGTAGATTGGTAGTGAGATAGGTCTCAAAATAATGCAACCTAGTAGTTATTTAATACCAAGCCCAAAACTTCATGTTTACATTCAACATCTACATGTCTTGGTTGAGGTTCTCTATGTATTTTTAATTCAATTATAGATATGAGTCAAAACTATTGTATTTGATACCCAATACTGAATGATATTTGGACCATTAGACATACCTATCTTAGGATTAGCACAAAAAATGGTATTTTATACCATTTAATGGTGCTAGTAGAGTTATAGTAGTTTGTTATAACTATAGCCAACCAGGTTGACATCATTGATGTATTTTAAGCTAAATAAAGATAAATTAATTGGGCTTGGAGTGTTACCGAATGCTTGATTTCCTAAATTCCAAGTTGAGGAATACTTGGTACTTTAGAATGAAGCTCCACACTCTATGAGATAGAGTGTTCACTGCTAGAAAACTACAATTATAGTTATAATGGAATTAATCTATTTTGGAGGTGACTTTCCAATATAGTTGTTGAACCTGGACAATAATTAAATGCCTTTGTGTCATGCAAATATTGGATTTTATTTAATTATTATCCTTAATTATGGTTTTTTTCCATTGCTATGCTATGCTAGAGCTCAGTGGTTTTATTATTCCATCAGATGATAGTTGATGATGGGTACACCCTACAATTTGGAAATGTAAATGTCTATTACCTGTGTTAAATTATAATGCTAAGGGGAATATTTTTTTGAAAAGATGTTAGTATGAACCTTATTTTCCAAAAATATTTAGAATTCCATTAAAATAATTTATAATCTAAGCATGAACGACCCAATGAAATGGATATATTTGTTGTTCTAATGTCAAAGTCGCTCTATCTTACAAAAGAGATTAACTTGTGACTTTAGTTTTAGGTATGGTTTGTTGGAGTTCATGGTAGAACTCTATCATTGTTAAAACATCTTTGAGAGGTCATGAGAAATAATTTTATTTTATGCTTTAGGAAATAAATTTGTAAGAAATATATTAAAATTTCTCTAGGTACTTTAATTGAAGATAAGGATAGCAAGCGAAGAGATTATTGAAAAGTTACTCTCTACCCCTTGCCCAATACAATTAGATTATTGGAAATGAATTTGGATCTTCTTGAAGACCCTAATGAGAGCTTAATATTGTGCATGGTGAAATTTACACTCAAAATCAAGCTGGGTTTTGTATGAATAGAGCCAAATAAGCTTTGTATTAATTGAGTAGCATTGGTAAATCATGGAAATAAGGAAGGTTATTGTGGGTAATTTTTGCATTCTCCTCACCCACCCAGCTATTTTTGTTATAATAAGAAATATCCAAGACTATGATTAAATACCATAGAATCAAGCACAATAATAGAAAGACATGTTCTTCAAGGAAAAGAGATTGGTAGTCAACAATTGTAGAGAAGTCAAAAGAACCAATAAAAAAATGACTATGTGAAAAGGAGGCACGATGTCATGACATCATGACTTGTTGTTGTGTCATGGTCACAAAGTGTCTAAGGTAACTTCATGTAGAAATATGTCATGACATCACAACTTGACGTTGTTTCACCATCGTGATTACCCATAGAATGAAAATATGAAAGATTGTTGCAACATCGCAGTATGTGTCTGTGTCATGATTGTGAGGGTAAAAATATCCAAAGAATAGAAGAGGTCATGGTATCATGATTTACCATAGTTTTGTAGTTGTGATATAATAAAAAGGTTGAAGTAGAAATGATAGGTGCAACATCATAACAAGAATGACATCGTAACAAGTTGTCGAGTTGCAACAACCAAGGTTTGACTAGGTCAAATACCAGAAGGAAAGGTGCAACATTGCAACATGTCACCGTGGCATGATTACTAAGTTTGAGAAATGTAAAAAGGACAAAGGTATTGTGACATCATGATACGCCCCTGCATTGTGTTCACCAATATAAAAATGATTCAAAGGTATGAAATAGACCATGATATTTTGATGTATTTCTGCAATAATATTATGATAGTTATAGAAGGTATAATTTGCAGAGGAAAGTCAATTTGATAGTGTTCGTTACAAATATATGGTGAAGGATTTCTTTCAAAAATAAGGAATGGATCAGATTCAATTTCATCTCCACTACTTTCTTTGCATATGTAAAGCAGTCAATATGTAGATAGAAATCTTGCATCATATTTTTTTAGGATCAATGATGATGCATGATGTTTATACCAATCCAGTCATCTGACATTTTGTTGTAACAAATTTGGATGGATATATTTTTGTATTTTAGATATTTAACCATAGAGGTATTATAAATAGGATTTATGGCCTCTTGTTTAAGGGTTAGCTCTTAGGCATTTACAAGTTGCATGTAAATAATTTTGGAAGGAGCAATGCAATATAAATCTGTGTTTAGCCTGTGGTTAAACATTTTGTAGAAAATGTATGTATGAATGGATGAATATTTCTATTTAAGCTAGATGAATGTGCATGAAATTAATTTTTATTTTTGGATTATTTTACATGTTAGTTCTCTAGTTATGGAACTTATAGTCTATGGAGCTAAATATCAATTAAAATTTATTATACATATGATAAAAATGTTTGGTTTGTTAGGAGGTTTTGATGGCTACTTCATTTCATGATATTTATATATATTTCTTGATGTTGTCTAATCTACATCATTAAAAGTTCTATAATTAGCTATATTTACTCTCTTTCAACACTCTTTTCCCCTCAATCATTGTTTTAGCTAGTTAGAACCTCACAAGATCTAGCCTTCTCTAGAGATTGACCCAATTAAACTCTATAGCTTACCTAGTCATTCAATGTTGGCCAAGTCTTGGATGAAATAACAAACCATAGGTATATTTTGAACCAATAGATTTTGGCATACCCGATGGGATATTAAGGTCCCAAAATTGGATAATTTAGGGATTAGTGATATCTTATATTATTAGTTTTCATTAAAATCACCTAGCGACACTGCTAAAATGTGAAATCTAGATTCTATGATCAACTTCCTTTCAATTTTTTAACAAAATATATCATAGATGACATAAACCCACCATGCTACCAATAATTATTGGCACACCCCATGGGAAGTTCATCTCACTTTTTAGGATAAACTAGGGTTTAGTTATACCCAGGTTCAAATTTATAAGTTATTTCAAATCACTTGGCAACTATGCTAAAGATATAGATTCAAATTCATTATCGGTTGTCATTTTCTCTTTAAAGCCCTTGATAGAATAATTCAAGATATGATGAGCAGGAACCATTTGGTGAATCCTCCATAAATAAATAACCCTATAATTCTAAAATGGATCAATGGCTCAATGGAATTGCCCTCTATGGAATGATACAAGCCCTTTGAATGTCTAGTATGTGCATAATATTCCTAATGTTACCTTGAAAACCTTACCAAACTGTGATGGTATAGAAAATTTTGCCTATGAACATTGTCAAGATGTGGCTTCCTTGGCTACTATGCATAGTATCACAATTGAATATGTAATGCTCAAGCTCCTTTTTCTATCTCTCAAAGGAAAGGCATTACAATGGTATAGGATATTAGAGGATCAAAGCATTGATACATGGGAAGATTTAGCACCAGCTCTCATTGATATATTCGATGACTTTGGAGATCCTTTTCTATTGCTCACTCAACTCTCGTTCATAAAATGGGCACTCCTTGAAAAAAATTGACTTCAATATCTGATTTAAAAGGATGTGGTGTAACATCCAAAATTTTCCAACCAAACTCAAAAGAGAAAAAAAATAAATTATTATGAGTACACCTATCATCATCATACATAAGTCCATATACTGAGGTTAAGTGAATTGCGGATAGGCCATTTATCTTTCTCTACTTTTTTATATAATTAAGACCCCCCAATATAACCACTAACATATATAAGGATTAAAAATAAAAAACCATTCCCATGTATTACATTATGAATTTAAACCATATACATATTTCATAGATACAAACCAAAGTATCCATAGTTGGCTTAACTTGAGAACCATATAATAGAGTCATGAATGACCAATAATTATCACACAAATGAGACATATGATATATACTAGGAAATCTCACGATGAATAAACCTAGTCTCCTACCCTTTTCCTTTCATTAACTTTAATAACCTCAAGTATAATTGTATAAAGGGAATCCATAATCCCTTATGTTACATCCATCATCATACGTGCATAGGAACCCCTTGTTTCCTATGTTATCACATACATGAATATGTCCATTAATTCATATCATGTAGTCTTTATAAAACATCATAAATCCCTTGGATGAACTCTATGTTTATCCTTCAAAAAAATATCTTCTTCCCTTGGTCCAAGCTTAAAGGAAACATCTTCCCCTTGAATCTAATGTAGCTGCACTTCTATGCAACAATGCACAGGATAAATCATTCAAGAGAAACCCATAATCCTCCCAATGAATTACTTGTATAAGCATATTATAAATGAGAGAACCTTCTACATATTAAGAAAGTACTATTTGTTCACAACTACATCCTAGTATAATTTATACTATCAACCAGTAATTAATCTCAATGTAGTATACTATCCACTTATATATTTCTATTTCCAACATATATATTCTCATAATAATGGATTCTTTCAAGCAATAATTTATCCACTAACATATTTTAACTATCCAAACAAACAAAAACTAGACCACTAATGTTAATAAAATTAAGCATACATAAGACTTCTATTCTAACAATTTTCCAAATCAATATAACTCATCTAATCCATGCTCTATTCAAACATATTAAATCAAATAATCTATTCTCTTTCCAATCACATTTAACTCATAGGATCTATCCTTATCAGTTCATATATAAGTCATTTGATCTTATCCTTCCTAAACATTTATTCTACCCTTCCATTACACATGGATTTATCAAAATCCATTCCATCCAAACATAGACTATTTATTTAATCTATTATTTTTCAAAAATTGCTTGTTTATTCAATCTATCCATTCAAAAAATATAGATTAATCATTTAATCTATCCATCCAAAAACATATATTTTCTTAATTCCTATATCAATGCAAAATGAATCAGTGCTTCAATTTATTAATGCAAATTTGGTTCAACATATTAAACCAAAGGCATCACATAATGCCATGTATAATAAAAATCCCCTTAATAAATACCACATTTATTTCTTCTCATTATTACTCATAAAAAAGTCATTCAACCTATCATTCAAAGATAGTCCATTAAGTCTCCAAAATATGAACTAAGAAAATTCCATTCTTTTCTTATCAATTTCCTAATTTGCACACTATTTAAAGTTTCATTCTTTTTAGTTGTTAATTATTTTCACAAATTCATGTTGGAGGTAGTTCACTTACATTTCTATCTAATTTCTTCCAAAATTATTCCATGAATGCATTCTAGTTTTTCTCAAAGCCATACAACCCTATCAATTTTTTTCTAAATTTCATCCTTGAATACATACAAAAGGTTTCCCATTAGCCTTCAAATTCCTTTTAATATTTGACCTATAGATCATATATTTGTTTCACCAAAGGTTTACCCAAAGAAAACCAATTTCCCCTACTAATAGATCTTTGGAAACACTCCTTGTCTTCACAAAATGTTCTCATTAACTAATAGATTTCCTTTGAAATTTTATCTATGGAAGTATACCTTTAATTCTCAAACACCCATAATTAAAGGCTCATATTCAATAATGAAATATATTTCGTATATCCTAAAAACATAGTGGATTTGCACAGGAATAGGTCCTTAACTTAAAAAAAAATTAGCAAAAAAAAGGTTTTAATGGTCAAAAGGAGAATCTTTATTCAATCAAAGTCAAATTCCAACTAACCAACACAAATAAGCCTCAATAAAATCACAACAAACAAATTATACCATAACCAAACCGCTAGCATCCTAACCTCCATGGCTAGGCTCTAGTCCCCTTAACTAGTATGACCACCATCACATGGTCAATATACCTAGGGAAATCTTATGTTAAATAAAATTTCCACATGATCCAAAAAGAAGCATGTGGAACTATAAATACTCAATTAATTAAAAAATGGTTTTTCTATTTTTGTAAACTACCTGGAATAATTCAATCCAGAATGCACAATCTTCGAGGAAAACATACCAATTCAAACTTGCATAGATTATCAAGGAGTGACTATGCCACATCCTAGGTCACACCAAAGGTAGCAAAGGGAAGTTGAAAGGTTAAAGTAAGCTTAACCAAGTGCCTAGGTTCTTGGATATAAGCCTCTAGGCATCCAAAACCTTTTAAAGTTATCTTTGTTTCTCACATAGAACATGTGGGATAAAGGCTAGCTACCTATAGAAACATACATTGCCTGAACTCACCAGGCACATCATAGACAATGTGGTAGCTCAAGCTAGGTGTATACAGATTCAAACCTCCACAAATCTACAAATAAAAAAACCTAGACCTTTTGTTCTCATATACCAAGACATCCTAGGGGAAATTAAAAATTTTGAGGATGCATTTTCAATTGAGTACTAGATTTGCTATAAATTCATTTCAATTTGAATTAGATACAAATAATTAATAAAATTGATTATCAGGCTTTCATATTCACATCACAACCCCCTAATATTTCATAAATAGATGATCTAGAGTGAGAATTGATATTAAAGGTCTGTTTAAGATCTACTTATACATCAAAAATACAGTTGTAATAGAGTACGATGCATCTGCTAGGAAAAAAAATCCCTAGTTTATTTCTCTAATTTATTTATAGCCCTAGCCACAATAGGTAGAATTAATCATTCCACAATTATGATGTTGAAATGGAAATCACAGTCTATGGCTAATATCCTTATTGGAAAACAAGAACAAATTTCCCCTTGTTGCCTGGGACAAGGTTTGTTCCAAGAAAAAGGATGGAGGTCTTGGCTTCAGGGACATCAAGTGGATGAACATGGCTCTCATTGCAAAGCAGTCCTGGAGACTTACCATCAATGAAAAAGCCACCTGGATTGACATCATCAAAGCTAAGTACCTTCACCAGGTTCCCTTTCTTGGAGAGCACAACCTTCCTAGCGGATCTCATTTCTGGAATGGTGTCACTAAAACAAGGAAGATCATCATGGAAGGCTTAAAGTGGTGTCTTGGAAATGGATTGACCATTCATTTCTAGGACGACCCTTGGATCTGTGACAAACCTCTCAGCCAAGATCCTCATCTTGTTGTGCTCAAGACGGTGACCGAAGCCACCTTTGGAGATAAGGTGTGTCATTTCATTAACCCAGGTATTACAAGACCTGAATGGAAACACCTGGATCTGAATGGGCCTAGACATATCACCGAGGCGCTTAGGCGGTTACAAAATTTACTGAGGATCTGTATAATCCCCAACTCTCACAAAGATGACTCCATGGTTTGGAACCTTGAAGATTCAGGGCATTTTACTGTTAAATATGCCTACTACAGCCAAGAAGCTCCTAGTGATTGCTGTGACTTATCTAATCTGGTCTAGGTTACCAAGATAATTCCCAAAGTCAAATTCTCCTGCTGGTTGGCCATCCAAAATAGAATCCTCACCATTGAAAATTTGATAACCAGAGGGCTTCTCATTCCCAATTGGTGCATCCTGTGTAAAAACGCCTGTGAGTCTACTGCGCATGTTTTTCTGGAATGTCCCTTCTCCCTTGCAGTGCTCAACCAGGTTTTCAACACTTTTTCCATCTCCGTAGCCCTCCCTCATTCCATTCCCCTCATTTTTCAACAACGACCCAGGCCTTTCAAGAGCAGTTAACTCAAATTCATGTGGCAAACTTGCCTTCACATTTTCCTATGGTAGATTTGGATTGAGAGAAATTCCAGAGTTTTCAAAAATCTTGCCACGGATAAGACGATTGTTGTTGCCAAAATATTGGCCCTTGATGCAGAGAATGCCTCTCTTGTCTCATCGTCCAAACCTCTCCCTCCCGGCCTTGAATTGGATTTAACAAATCATTTCAATCTTTTCAAATTTTCTGCAACACCTCGTATTTTTGTTGACAGGTCTGTTATCAAGTGGGCCTTACCTCCTTCTAGGTGGCACAAGCTTAACTTCGATGGCACGGCCAAAGGCAACCTTGGAGCGACTAGCGGAGGTGGAATTCTAAAAAATCATAGAGGAGAAATAATTTTGGCCTTTGCTCAGAACTTAGGAATTCAGTCTAACAATATGGCCAAGGCTCGGGCCTTGCTCCAAAGATTGATTCTCTTGGAAGGCTTGACTATCAATAAACTCATCATAGAAGGAGACTCATTGCATTGCATCAATCGGCTCAAAGGAACCTCTGTGCCTCCCTGGGCCCTTGTTTCCATCTTTGAAGTATGCAAGGCACTAATTGGCTTTTACCCAGATTTAATCATTCAACATCAATACCGGGAAGGAAACAAAGCTGTGAACTGGCTTGCTAACAAGGGAGTTGATGCAATAGACATTCAGGTTTGGAGAGATTTCTTCCCAATCGGCCTAAGGGACGCTTCTTCAAGTTCCAATGTTTGGACAATGTGAGTGGGTTACTAGGCTCTGGGTTTTTCCCTTGTGGCTGCATCTTGGCATCTTGGAGAGTTTTTGCGTCACTTTTCACAGTTGGTTGCAAAATCTCAGCTTGTCGCATTATCGAGACTTTTTTCTTTCTTCAACGACAGTCTTCCATTCTATCGTGATATCGCGACATTTTTTCTCTCCAACGGCGGTCTTCCAATTTGTCATGATTTCATGACATTTTTTCTCTCTCCTACGACGGTCTTCCATTCTGTCACGATATCGCGACACTTTTTCTCTTCGGGTTCTTTTTTGCAAACTTGTCACGATATCGCAACACTTTTTGGCCTTCAAACGCTTCCTTGCTTCATGTCGCAATATCGCGACATTTTTTCTCTCTCCAACGACGGTCTTCCTTTTTGTCGCGATATCGCGACATTTTTTCTCTCTCCAACGGCGGTCTTCCATTCTGTCGCGATATCGTGACCTTTTTTCTCTCCAATGGCGGTCTTCCATTTTTGTCGCAATATCGCGACATTTTTTCTCTCTCCAACGGTGGTCTTCCATTCTGTCGCGATATCGCGACCTTTTTTCTCTCCAACGGCGGTATTCCATTTTTGTCGCGATATCACGACATTTTTTCTCTCCAACGGTGGTCTTCTATTTTTCCGCGATATCACGACCTTTTTTCCCTCCAACGGCGGTCTTCCTTTTTGTCGCAATATCGTGACATTTTTTCTCTCCAACGGCGGTCTTCCTTTTTTGTCGCAATATCGCGACATTTTTTCTCTCCAACGACGGTCTTCCTTTTTGTCGCGATATCGTGACATTTTTTCTCTCCAACGACGGTCTTCCTTCTTGTCATGATTTCGTGACACTTTTCCTCCTCGACTGCGGATGTCCAGATTGTCACGATTTCGTGGCACTTTTTGTCCTCAGCTGCGGTCCTCCAGATTGTCGCGATTTCGTGACACTTTTTCGTCTTGGCAGCGGTCTCCCAATTTGTCACGATATCGCGACAATTTTCCTCTTTGGCAGTGGTCTTCATTCTTGTCACGATTTCGCAACACCTTTTCTTCTCGACAACAGGCTTCCACTTTCATCGCGATTTCATGACTCATTTTCTATTTCGGCTGCGCTCTTCATTCTTGTTGCGATTTCGCGACTCTTCTTCTCGTCCGGCTCCAACCTAGCAACTTGTCATGATATCGTGACACTTTGAAACATGTCGTGATATCGCGACTTCTTCCCTTCTTCGGTTCTGATGGAATTTCTTGTCGTGATTTCGTGACTTCCTTTCTTCTATTGGCAGCAACGACGCAACTTGTCGCAATTTTGTGACATCACCATTTTGGTCGCGATTTCACGACACCTTCCCTAGTGCGGAGGTTTGCCAGTTCTCTATTCCTTTCTAATTGGACCACCTCGGTCGTTATGGATTTCTTGTAATCTCTCTTGTAAAAGGTTTAGGGACCTTTCAACACCCTTTCTACCAATAAAAAAAAAATATCCTTATTGGAAGAACGACCTCCTAGCATCTCTTTGTAAATTTATAACCAGACCTATGAACTAATAATATAAGAAATCATTATAGAAGCTCCAAATTGCATATCTAACCTCCCAAACTACCAAAAATTTAAGCCTCAACCTAGCATATTTATCTTGAAAATTACAAGCAATTTTTTGGCTCCTAACCACTCATAATCATGTAAGAAATATAATCCATTCAAAAGTATATTATAATCTCGATACTCCAACCTTATTCTTATAAATTTCCAAGATCCATAATCCCTTTCAAGCCTCCTAGTCCTCTCCTATTATTTTTCTAATGCCTTTCATCTATAGCCATCCTCCCTCCCTCCATGCATCTCTTCCTCCTTATTCCTCGAATAACCACCCCTTTTTTTCTCTTTGTCTTCATCTGTTGGACGTCATCATTGGTGTGCATTTACCCCCACTCCACATGATATTTCTAGCATCCAAGAATAATATCAACCCACTCCTTACATAGTGATTATAAAGATATATAAATCTATGGATACCCTTTCCATAATTTACAAAAATAAATTTCAATTGTTGCATTAGCAAAAAGCTTCAGCTTATGGTAATAGAGAAAATTCTAATAACTCCACAAAGTTGTTAAACCCCTTGTTTAATGGATTATTACTTGTCTATGTATGACCCTCATAATCCTTTGCCAAGGTGAGGGTAAATGAATTTTGTTTTGTTCCAATAAACACTTGTTTTATTTTCTTTCCAAACACAAGGTAAATAGGATGATTAGATAAATACAATTACCAAATTTAAGCCAATCATGATTAATTTCACAAACTTGTAATTAAAACATAATTGAGACCAATATGGATCTTCATCCATCTTTTCCTTCTTTCTCATCATTAGTGGTAACTTCCTCATGAACTACATCCAAAGGATACCTACTCCTGCATCCATGTAAACTTGTACAAACTATCAATTTACCATAGTATTCATTAAACCATTCATATATTTTTAATAATCAACATAATTACCTTTTGGTCTACCTTCTATACAATATAATAATTCACAAATCCATCATTTGAAAAATATTTCCAAGGGAGGTTTGTGACATACTACCCCCTTAGGCTAAACACAGTCCCGTATTTTCCCTGCAATACAAAGCATACATAATCATGAACATTGATTTTTACTTGCCCCTACTTTCCATAATGGTACATAGCTCAAATGATTGTCCTTGTGAATCTTTCTTTTTTCTTTCACCTACATCACAAAGATAGTTTAAACATAAATAGAATTATCATCATATTTTTATCAAAAGTTATATCACTTAATAACACTAGCCACACTTATTCCCCGTAAGGAGTCACTCCAAAAACTACCATCATACATAGATAATGTTTATAGTCATTTCCACTCCACGTGGGGTGTTTATTTTTATGATTGTTATCATCATTTGATAATCACATAAGGCCATTTCAAACATTGAACAACAAAATCAACCATATCCTTTCTAGAAGAGGGTCCTAAGATCCACTCCTAAGATGATTTTTTAGGTACTATAAAATGTTTACTACTCTCATAATTTGGCACATGCCTTAATAATTTAGAGAGAGGATTCCATGCACCTCCTATGAATAGATTCCTCATCTATTATTTCCACTATGATTTGATCCAATCTATGAATAGAATTCCATTTCTATTATTTTCTCATTATGCTCTTTTAAACTTTAATATTCTACTATCAATTATAGGCCTCAAGAACATATTCTACCTAAAAATAGGAGAATTGTATAGAAATCAAGAAGTCTATCCTGGATGTTGATCAAGGTTTGGTCAAATTATTTTTAATACTATAACAAGCACATGAAAGGTAACCCTAATATTTGGGCTACAAAATATTAACTACTTAAGGACAAGATTCATTTTTTGATTATGTTTAGCCATGCCTCAGATAAAATTATCAATATAAGTACTTTGTTATTCCTCAAGTCTTTTGACTATATCTACCAATATTCAAGCCTTGCTTTTCTGATTTCTTACAATAGTATATTTCTTCTATCCTTATCAAAAAATTTCATTCTAGGGAACTTGATCAATAATCATTTTTAATAATCACTCATTTTGCCTCATCTATTCCCTCTATCACTTATTTTTTTTAGAAATTACACTACAATCACGAGGTTCCCTAACTCTATATAGGATTACCCCAAAAAATTCCTTAGGATCTAGCTCAACACCTATATACCTTCACTTTCCAGAGTATTCACTCCATAATTGGATGTTTTTCGAGGTAAATGACCAATGTTATGTTATTTGAAACTTGAGCTTAAATCCCTTGTCTCCCTACTCAAGTCAATAATATTTTAGATATCATTTTCCATTCACATTTGACCTTCTTACAAATAAGCTTTGGATTCAGATCTGAATGCAACCATTTTTTTTGGTCTTGAGCATACTTCAATCCTACTTAGCTAGCCCTAAATTTTGAGAAGAACATCTTCTTTTCTTCCCTACTTGGGTGCCAATTCCTTTTTCTCCTATAATAAATTTAATGAGAATGAAGCAGTCCAAGATCAACCTTCCTATATGAGAGCATAAAATTACTTTCATTTGCCTAATTGAGACTCACAAAGATGTATTAAATAGGATTAAAGAGGTTCTACTACATTTTAAGTTTCGGATGCTATAGACATACCTTATGTGGATAGGAGTGATCAATCTCCCATAGTTTACTGGGATTAACCCTATCTCAGTTAGTCAAGATAATGGAATACTAATCCTGTCTCAGTCAATCAAGATAATGGAACACTAATCCTATCTTAGTCAATCGAGACAATGAAACACCCATTTTTTTCTAAGCTCAGTCCTTCGAGCTAGTGTTTGGGTATAATAACCTCTCTTCGATAAGATGAGTGAAATTAAATTATCCATTTTATCCTCAATGTTGAGCTAACCTAAGCTATCTATCTCATATTCTTGATGAGTTAGCGTAATCCATCTATCTCAACTTCTTCATGTTTTTTTAAAAGGGTAGTTATACCTTCCTAGGATTTAATATTCATTACTAAGGGTCATTATCACCTTGTATTCCCTCATGGTTTCTTTTTTTTTGCAACCCTTTATTACATCCTAGTTATGATATAGGTTATGCTTAGCTTACCGTAAGGTGTCATTCTCCTTTCCTACCTAGAAATTGAATCTAATTAATCACAGTTAGTTTCTTTGACATTTCAAATTTACTGATTTCATTATCATTCATTCGCTAATGGTTATAGTCATTCTTTTTTTGTGCAAGATCTTATTCCTAGGCTTTATTACTCATTAATATCCTCTTAACGATGATGACAAACTTACTTTGTGTAAGGCATCATCTCAATATATTCCATATCTCCTAGGGTCAATTCTAAAGCACATTCGATGTTATGCAAGGAAGTCTACTTCCCTACGAACCATGCTATGATACCAAATGTAACATCCCAAAATTTTCCAACCAAACTCGAAAGAGAATTTTTTTTAATCATTATGAGTATGCCTATCATCATCATACGTAAGTCTATCTACATAGGTTAAGCTAATTGTAGATAGGTCATTTCTCTTTCTCTATTTTTTTCTTATAATTAAGACCCACCAATTTAGCTATTAAGATATATAAGTATTAAACATATAAAACCATTTCCATGCATTACATTATGAATTTAAACCAAATACATCTTTCATAGATATGAGCCAAAATATCCATAGCTAGCTTAACTTTAGAACCATATAATAGAGTCATGAACGAGCAATAATCATAACACACATGAGACATATGATATATACTAGGAATCCTCATGGGGAATAAACCTAGTCTCCAAAAGTACCCTTTTCCTTAAGTACAATTATATAAATGGAATCCATAATCCCTTATGTTACATCCATCATCATACGTGCGTAGGAACCCCTTGTTTCCTATGTTCTCATATACATGAATAGGTCCATTAATTCATGTCATGTAGTCTTGAGAAAACCTCATAAATCCTTTGTATTAACTCTATGTTCATCCTTCAAAGGATGTATTCTTCCCTCATTCTAAGCTCAAAGGAAACATCTTCAATTTTATCTAATGTATTTGTACTTTGATGCAACAATGCACAAGATAACTCATTCAAGAGAACCCCATAATTCTCCCAATGAATTACCTATGTAAGCATATTATAAAGGAGAGAACCTTCTCCCTCTTAAGTAAGTACTATTTATTCACAACTACATCTTAGTATAATGTATTCTATCAACCAATAATTAATTTTAATGTAGTATACTATCCACTGATACATTTATGTTTCCAAGAGATACATTCTCCTACCAATGGATTCTTTCAAGCAATAATTTATCCACTAACATATTTTAAATATCCAAACAAATATAAAGTATACCACTAACATTAATACAATAAAGCATACATAAGACTTCTATTCTAACATTTTTATAACTCATATAATTCATCCTCTATTCAAATATAGATAAATCAAATAATTTATTCTCTTTCCAATCACATTTAAATCATAGAATCTATCTTTATTAGTTCATAGATAAGCCATTTGATATTATTATTCCTAAATGTTTATTCTACCCTTCTATTACACAAATTTACAAACAATCAATTCCATCCAAACATAGATTATTCCTTTAATCTATTCTTTTTCAAACATTGCTTGTCTATTCAATCTATCCATTCAAAAAAATATAGATTAGTCATTTAATCTATCAATCCAAAAACATAGATTTTCCTAATTTCTATATCAATGCAAAATGAATTAGTCCTTTAATTCATTAATGCAAATTTGGTTCAACATATTAAACCAATGGCATCACATAATGGTAGGGTACCTAGGAATAGATATTTGGGGATATATTATTATATTGTATAATAGTTGGCATGGGCCACACATAACCCAAGGTTATTGTATTATAATATGATATTATATTATATTATTATATTATATTATATTATTATTAGGCTCCCCAAAGTAGAATGAGAACATCGATATATAAAAAAGAGATATTTGTCATTGTAATCATCATGGAGATGAATCATATGTAATCGTATTTTCCCATGAAGTGGCTTATGGGACTTTGTCCTCCTTAAGTGGCATATCTCATCTTGGGATATCTTATGGATTTATTCCTTCCTTAAGGATTATTATTGGTGTTCCCCTACCTTAAGGGTATTATTTCTCTCTCTCTCTCTCTCTCTCTCTCTCATTTATGGATTATTATTGTGGATAATTATTTGTGGATGAATTATTTAATATTTTTGCATATTGGTGAATGATTTATGTTAATGATAATAAATTTCTGCAACAAATGGTATTAGAGCAACGATTTTGGCAAAGTGGGGATTTTTTTTATGGAATTCCAGAATTAGGGCAAAAATTTTATTCTAGAGAAACATCTCATCTTTTAGGAGCCATTTATCTACAAAGGTTTATCCAATTTAGATGATTCTTGGATCAGTTTGTGCAGAATTTGAAAAGCTTTAAAATGAGTGGTCATATGAAGGAATCCGAGCACTATTGTAGGAGATACGACCTTTTTAAGTCAGACGTATGGAACAAGGATAGTGAAAAATTTCCAAATCACATTTTTTCATAATTTTTTGGAAAAATATCTCATATTTTAGGAGCCATATCTCTACAAAATTTAATCTGATTCATATTATTCTTGGACCAGTTTGTGCAAAATTTGAAGAGCTTTAAAATATAAGCAGTATTGATGGATATATGACCTTTTGAAGTCAGTATTTTGGAACAAGTGCAATGATATAATTTTCAAATCTTGAATTTCTTGTAAGATAAAACTTGTTAGCTTGGGTAAGCAAATCAGTTGCAATTTATTTTGTTTGGAGGAAAAAATGCAGATTTAGTTTTCGATAGGGAATTTTAGCTTCAAATGGCTAGGGAGATATATATATTTTTAAAAACCCTAGTTTGCACTAGGGCATGATATATATTTTCTTGAAACCCTAGTTTTCATTATCTTGTGGTGTGAATTTATGGGGATAGAAAAATTTTCTATAGAAGATGATATTGATATTAGAGAATGGTGGAAAAAGTATAGGTCTCTATATTATAATGATATTTATTAGGAATTCTACCTTAAGTACAATCTTAAAGAGGAATCTTGTTCTTGAGTGAATGACACCCATATAAAAGGATAGCTAGTTTAAAGGTCACCATAAAGGGATATGAAGAATAAATAAACATCCTTCAACAAGAACAAAAGAAAAATAAAAGAGAGCAGGAATTTTTCAAGAAACAAAATGAAGACTATGAAAAAGAAATAAAATTACTCAAGAGAAAGAGGCAAATGCTATGGAATATAATGAGAAGAATGTAGAATTCAAGTCTTTGGATTTTCAAAAGCAAGAGAAGGATCAAAAGGGTTTAAATTCATCTAAATTTTATATTTTTTAGGTTCACGAAAGCATTCAAAATGAACAGGTTATTATTTCCATTGACCCTAGTAGAAGATATATTTTTTATTAATATTGCTTTAGCTGAGAGGTTGCAAGTTCAAGCAACAAAAACTAAGGACACACATCTTGAGGGTGAGAATGTTCAAATTTTTGAAGATTTGAAGATCACTATGGATAAATATTTTTTGACATTCAGATTTTCATGCTATTCATATGGATGATGAGGATATTGTTCTTGGTTATCCTTGGTTATATTATTTGGGTACTGTTAAAATTAATGTGCAAAAGAGGTTTATGAAGTTATGGTACAGAAAAAAGAAGATAACATTGCAGGATATTTCTCAGTTTAAGTAGTAAGGATCTAAGAAAAATCAAGAAGTGGTTGTAGAGAAACAAATTGAAGAACCTAAAATAGAATCCAAGAAGGCAATAGCAACAATAGAGTCCATGGAAGAAGTAGCAGTAATTGAGTCTATGGAAAAAATAGTAATAGAGTCCAAGGAAGCTTTAATAGAAGAGCACAAGGACACATCAAACAAAGAAAACATGAAATAATAATGTGTAGAAGAATTTAAAACAATGGAGCCAAATATTGAGAAGTCAAAGAAGGTAGAACATCAAGTTAATGTTGCACCATATCACCATACACACCACCATGAGTGGAAATATTCTTGGAGGTATGGCTAAATGTAACAATATTATGGTTCCACATGGAATCATAAGGGTACCAACTATGGCAGTGTTTTGCAAAGAAAGCATAGTGATCGTAGTTTATAGAGCAGATCATTAGCATCAAGGAACAAGTGGACCCATAATTCAAGCTATCAAAATACAACAAAAGCATGGAGCCAACAAAACATATTTGGATACTAAAGTAACAAAATGACATACCAACATCAATGTGCTTCACTTGGATGGATGGATGATCGAGATTGGTATCAGTTGCTAAAACTGCTTAGCAAATCATTTTATCTTGTTTCTTCACATGTTTTGAGGATGAAACATTTGTAAGGAGGGTGGCATGGTAGGGTACCTAGGAATAGATATTTGGGGATATATTATTATATTGTATAAGGGTTGGCATGGGCCACACATAACCCAATATTGATTGTATTATAATATTATATTATATTATAATCTAATATTATATTAGTAGTAGCCTCCCCAAATTAGAATGAGAATATGGATATATAAAGAAAAGATATTTGTCATTTATGGAATATTATTGTGGATAATTATTTGTGGATAAATGATTTGATATTTTTGCATATTGGTGAATTATTTATGTTAATTATAATAAATTTTTGCAACACATAATTCCATCTAGAATAAAATTTCCCTTAATAAATACCACATTTATTTCTTCCTGTCATTACTCATGAACACGTCATCCAACCTATCATCCAAATATAGTCCATTAAGTGTCCAAAATACGAACTAATAAAATTCCATTCTTTTTGTATCAATTTCCTAATTGGAATACTATTAAGAGTTCCATTCTTTTTAGTTGTTCATTGTTTTCATAAATTCATGTCGAAGGTAGTTCACTTACATTTCTATCTAATTTCTTCCAAATTATTCCATGAATGCATTCTAGTTTTTCCTCAAAGCCATACAACCCTATCAATTTTTTTCTAGATTTGATCCTTGAATGCATACAAAATATTTCTCATTATCTTTCAAAATCCTTCTAATATTTGACCTATAGATCACACATTTGTTTCACAAAAGGTTTGTCCAAAGAAAATCAATTTCCCCTACTAATAGATCTTTGGAAGCACTCCTTGTCTTCATAAAATGTTCTCATTAACTAAAATATTTCCTTTGAAATTTGGTCTATGGAAGTATAGCCTTAATTCTAAAATACCCATTGTTAAAGGCTCATACTTCAATAATGAAATATATTTCATATATCCTAAAAACATAGTGGATTTGCACACGAATAGGTTCTTAACTTAAAAAAAATTCAGAAAAATAAATGTTTTAATGGTCAAAAGGAGAATATTTATCCAACCAAAATCAAATCACAATTAATCAACACAAATAAGCCTCAATCAAATCACAACAAACAACTTCTACCATCTCCAAACCGCTAGCATCCTAACCTCCATGGCTAGGCTCTAGTCCCCTTAACTAGTATGACCACCATCACATGATCAATCTACCTAGTGAAATATTCTATTAAATAGAAGTTTCACATGCTCCAAAAAGAAGCATGTGGAACCATAAATCCTCATTTAATTTAAAAATGGTTTCTTTATTTTTGTAAACCACCTAGAATAATCTAATCCAAACTGCACAGTCTTCAAGGAGAACATGCCAATTCAAAACTGCATAAACTCTCAAGGAGTGATTATGCCACATTCTAGGTCATGTCACAGGTGATCAAGGGAATGTGAAATATTAGAGCAAGCTTATCCAAGTTCCTAGGTGCTTGGATATAAACATCTAGGAATACACATTTTAAAGTTATCTTTATTCCCCATGCAACACATGTGGGATAAAGGCTAGCTACCTACAAAAACCTACGCTGCTTGAACTCACCAGGCACATCACAAGCACTGTGGTGGCTCAGGATAGGTGTATATAGCTTCAAAAATCCACAAAAATACCAATAGAAAACCCTATACCTATTGTTCACATATACCAAGACATCCTAGGTGAAATTAAAACTTCTAAGGACACATTTTCAATGTTGTTCTAGATTGAATACCAGATTTTCTACAAATTCATTTCAATTCAAATTAGTTCTAAAATTATCAGGATATGAGCTTCATATAACAACCCCCTAATATTTCATAAATAGAGGATCTAGAGTGAGAATCAATATTAAAGAACTATTCAAGCTCTAATTATACGTCCAAAATACTATTGTAATAGAGTAGGATGCATCTACTAAGAAAATAGAATTCCCTAGTTCAATTCTCCAATCTATTTACTGCCCTAGCAACAACAGGTAGAAGTAAGCATTCCACAGTTATGATTCTTAAAGGGAAAGCATAGTCTATGGCTAATATCCCTATTGGATGAACAACATTTTAACATCTCTTTATAGATTTCTAACCAGTACTGTGAACTAATAATACAAGCAAGCAGTATAGAAGCTCCAAATTGCATATCTAACACCCCAAAATACCAAAAATTTAATCCTCAACCCAAACATATTTATTTTTAAAATTACAAGCAAGTTTTGGGATTTTAACCAAGCATAATCCTATAAGAAATGCAAGACATTTAAAAGCAAATTATAAGCTTGATAATCCAACCTTATTCTCCTCAATGTCCAAGCTCCATAAGCCCTTTCAAGCTTCCTAGTCCTCTCCTCTTTTTTCCCCAGAGTCTTTCCTCCATATCCATCCTCGTTCTATCCATGCATATCTTCCTTCTTATTTCTTGAATAACCACCCATTGTTTCTCTTTCTCCCCATTCATTAGGTATCATCATCGGTGTGCATTTACCCTCCATCCACATGATCATTTGAGCATCCAAGAATAATATCACCCCACAACCTACACAATAATTTTAAAGACATAAATATATGGATTCCCTTTCCATAATTTACAAAAAGGAAATGATATTAGAATTCAATTTCAATTGTTGCATTAGAAAAATCTTTAGCTTATGGTAATAGGTAAAATTATATTAACCCCACAAAGTCATTAAACCTCTTGTTTAATGGATTCTTCCTTGTCTATGAATGAACCTCCTAATACTTTACCAAGGTAGGGGTAAATGAATTTTTTTTGGGTCCAGTAGTACGTTAAATAGGATGATTAGATAAATATAATTACAAAATTTAAGCCAATCATGATTAATTTTACAAACTTGTAATTAACACATAATTGAGACCAATATGGATCTTCATCCATATTTTCCTTATTTCTCATCCTTAGTGGTAACTTCCTCATCCACTACATCCAAAGGATACTGTAGACACCTAAATCATGTCATGCTTAGGGGATATGCTCACATAGACACATTCATAAGATCATAAGACATAATCTTGGACTTTCCAAGCATCAACAGTGGTTCTCACCACTCATTTGGGGCCTTTTCAAGCCATCCAAGCCTAGCCGCTCAAGCCAAGAGCGGCCAGATCCTAGCCGCTCAAGCCTAGAGTGGCCAGACCTTAGCCACTGTAGATGATAGTGGCTAGATCTTAGTCACTGCAGATGACAATGGCTAAGCCATAAGAAGTAGTTTTGCCGACAAACAGGCCTAATCACGGGTGGAAGTGGCAGTCTGCATGCAATAAAGGTGAGCGGGAGTAACTTTGCATTCCTTTTCATGACCAGTTCACATAGGAGACTTGAGTTTGCATTTAAAATTTAGTTAACTGACCTCCAAGCATAAACAAAGGACAAAAGCTTCTCATGCTAACAACCAGTTCGCATAGGAGACTCAAGATTGGTAGTTATATTTCAGTTAACTGGCCTCCAAACATAGAAAAGACAAAAAGCTTCTCATGCTAACTCACACTACGCATGAGAAATTCATTCCTAGGGCTTGGACATAGACCTAGGGTTTCACACTATAAAAGGTGCAAGCCTAAGAGCACCAAAGGGGGATACATCCATCATCATTGATCTTTTATCCATCAATCTTGGTCATTGAGGAGAGCTTTCGAGACTCAGAGAGTTCCCTTGGAGATCATGAGTACGGTGAAGCCCTGATGGATTGAAGAGCATAGCAACCATTATTTCAACATCAGATACAAGCTTTGGTCCATAGCTTTGGAGCAAAGAGGATGAGGTTTACCTTAGCGGTCGCTGTCTTGGACAGTGGCCCGCAAGCTTAGCTTAGGGTTTTAGACATTAGATTCATTATTTTGTTTAGCATATCATTAGCATAGCATCATTTCATTCGTTTGCATTCATAGCATTAGCCTAATTTGCATTTGCTTTCATTTGTTATATTCATTACTAACAACCTCATCCGGGGAGGCATTCTCGGACATCTAAGCGTGTGTTGTTGTTTCATTGCTTACAGGGCCACAGGTTCATCGGACGAAATCTGCAACATACGAGAGCAAAAGGGATCCCTCTAGGAAATAGACCTAGAGAAGGAGGCATCTATAAGCCCTCATACATTTTTATGTGCAAAACTGAGAAGCCTTTATAAGTGCACCACCTCTTCGTGAAAGGGGCACTCTTTACCTATTTGTAACCTTATTGTATCGAAATGGGTATCCCTAAGAGGGACCGACATGTAACCGAGTTTCAATACGAATAAAGAGATCCATATTTGTTATTTCTATGTTATATGATTTTTCATTGTCTTCCATTTCATCTTGGGTTTTTAATAACATTGCAAGTAGAGTAAAAGAGTGGTGCGTGCGTCTCGGGGTCGCTACAGATGGTGATCACGATGGGACCTCCACTAATTTTTCATTTTCTACTGGAATACTAACTTAATTTTGTGTGCAGGTCTAGCCGCTCTGAGCTACAATGGCAAAAAACTAGCCACTCTGAGCTACAATGGCCAATAG
Organism: Wollemia nobilis; assembly: GCA_028583015.1. Taxonomy (NCBI): domain Eukaryota; kingdom Viridiplantae; phylum Streptophyta; class Pinopsida; order Araucariales; family Araucariaceae; genus Wollemia; species Wollemia nobilis. Next base: position 2,723,513 of record JAQPPZ010014295.1, read on the forward strand.
AGCTTTAGCCGCTCTGAGCTACAATGGCCAAGAACTAGCCGCTCTGGTCAATAACGGCCATAACTGGAGTGCAGTAGAGGTCAAAACACCGACTCTCTGAGCTGGATCAAAGGTTGGTATAGCTTATCTGATATTTTATAGCTTTCTATCTACTTTTGTGTGTCTAAAATAGAGAACTTAAAGCACATTTATGTTTGGAAATTGAAAGAATAAAAGGAGAAAGAATTAAGCATTTCGCATATCTTAGATCTTCTTTTAAATTTTCCACTAGGCATTGCTAGGAACAATGGCTTATGCCTAAAAATTTTACCCTAGAATCCAATGTGCTAGACATTGTATGTTGTTTGCTTGCTTTGAGGCCCTGCTAGAGGCCATAGCTGCACGAAATAAAGTGTGCTCATACAAATCATAGTAGTTCATGCATATTTCTGAATATTGAAACATATTTTTGCACTTAGGCATATAGGAAATATTCATTGCTACTATATGATGCACTTTATGTTACGCAAGCTTAAAATGAACACCACACACGCACGTCTCATTTAAACATTGGGGAGTTGGATTTCATCACCAACCTTCAATTCAGTCCAGTGACATTGGAATTCATCTCCTTCCACTGGTTTTCCCCCTAGAGCTTCCTAGAAATGGATTGAGAAACTTACTTATAGTGATACTAAGTTACTTGTGCTCAAACTATCTCCCACTATTGGAACAATCATTGGTTCAGAGTGGAAGAGCTAGGCGAACCCCCCACTTGGGTCTTCAATGGTGTACCCTAGCTTCTTTTGAGAAAATCATGTTTGGCATGGGTGTACTTGATTGTCACTATGGATGAGTCTTCTCATTCTTAATCCAAGAACAAGAGCAAGAAATCGAAAGAACAACACATCAAAACACATCAAACAGTTTAGGGCACACTTAAATCGGTAATCAAGATAAACATTTGTTTGGTATTGTGTGGTTATTCCTAAATTGCAACTCAAAAGATCAATTCATAGACAACATGGTCAAAACAAGAAGTAAGCACCCTCGGTCTGATACCGAGGGAGAGACAGAAGCAACTCATACCCATAGGTGGAGTCGTAGTAACATTGAATGACCTACCCGTAAGACCGTGAGACGTAGCTCCACGAGCCTAAGGGGTGATAACTCAACCCTTGGGGGATCTCCTCGAGAAACCCCAAGCAAGGAACCACATCATGGAACAAAGTCACATAAACAAAAAGAGGCTTCACAACCATCCTCATCAAGGAGACATGAGGAGACCTCAAGGGCCTCCTCTAAACACATAGAAACATCTCAAAGACGTGAGGAAGCTTCAAGGGCTTCCTCCTCACATGGACATAAAGAAGGTTCTAAAACTCATTCTTCACATAGGGATGACGAGACTACTACATCTCCATCCACATGGAGAAAACATGTTACCACAAAGCCCTCTTCATCAAGAAGGCAAACAAGAATTGCAACACCTCAAGACTCACAAGAAACATATGAAATAGGTCTACCCACTGAAGGGCAGGAAACTAGAGCTACATCTAGTCATGGGAATCATATAGAAGAAACCCTTCACACAAAAGGAAATATTCCCATAGACTATGACCTCATAGGAGTGAATGGCACCCCATGGGACCAGCCATGGAAAACAAGACAACTAGACGGGTTGGATCGGTTTCCTACATGACCAACTCAAAGAACTGTAGCTACTGAGAACTCTGCATCTGGAAGCTCACGAACTATGACTTCTAAACACATCTCTCAGTCTGGGGGTACCTCAGAGTGACCCCATAGTAGACGCATGGAGTCTGATCATAGGGATACTCAATAGTACATTGAACAAGTCACATTAGCTAGCAAGAGTACAGATACAGCAGAAACCTCCTCGAGGAATCTATGAGTCAAGACAACAAGAATAGAGTCAGATAAACATGAGTCTTTTATAATAGTGCAAACTGACCGAATGCGATGGTTAGAAAATGCATTACGTAAGGAGCGAGAGCTAGTGGAAGCTCTCGAATAGGATAAACAAAGAGAAAGACTCTTGCGCCAACATGAGCAACGTTTGAGAGAGCAGGTTGAGCGGCTAGCTCTTAACAATTTATAGACAAATGGTGGTGACCACCAAAGAACTAGATGTGCCGACTCACCTAAGGAGAGGCGCACTAGACAAGATAGCCCACAATGAAATCCCCCACCAAACCATGAACAAAATCCAACTAATGGGGGAAGGGCAAACACAACAAACCAGGATCACAATCCTGAGTCCCCTCGTAGGAGGGAGGAAAATGGAACAAATCAAATGGATAGAGAGTTACCTCCATTGCCACTGTGAATAGGCTTACAAGAGGAGGAAATTCATGCATCAAAGGCATTTCAAGAGCTTGCTGAAAAGATGAAAACCTTTGAGAAACAAGAGGCAGCTGGGAACTCACCAACATTAAGCAAAATACACAACCAACCATTGTGCCCATCAATCCCTAGCCCTCCATATCCTAAGCACTTTGAGATGCCTAGGTTAGAAAATTTTAAGGGTGAAGAGGATGCACAAGAGCATGTCACTAATTTTATCAACGCCTATTTTCATCTTGAAGACAATGACGCTCTCATGCTAAGAACATTCATAATGACATTTTTAGGTGCTGCCACTCAATGGTTCAACCAACTACCTAAGCATAGCATAACCAACTTTGAACAACTAGTAAATGCATTCCTAAAGTGTTTCTCCTTTGGTGCTAAGAAGAAGGTGAACCTTTCAGACCTGGCCAACTTGAAACAATATGATGATGAGCCAGTAATGGATTATGGGAATAGATGGAGAAAAGTCATGGCAAAATTATCATTCTCCATTCCCACAGAAGAGATCATTCGCATGTTCACCAAAATTTGCTCTAAACACATCTCCCTCTTGCTACAACTTCAGTAGTATCCTTCATTTGAGGAAGCTTTGGCACAGGCCAAGCTCATCGAAGAAATAAAAGTAGATGAGGGAACCATTAAACTCTAAAACAAAAAGGAGTGGAACAAGAATGGTAAGAATGACAAGTACAAGCAGAAGTAGGCCAACCCTACTCCAGTCAATCAAGTCGTATTGGCTACACCCAAGGATGGGGGTGCACAACAACCCCAGAACTATCAAGCACATCCCCCGCCAGCCAATTACGACCAAAAGAACAATCAAGGAAGAAACCGAGAATGCAAGCCACCTCGTTATTTCATGCCTCTGACAGAATCAATGCAATCAATCTTTAATCAGTTGAGCGAGGCCAGGAGGATCAGATTTCTTGATATACCTCTTATAGATCCCAACCATCCTAAGCCAAAAGGATATAGGGAAGATCAATTTTACCCTTATCATAGGATACCGGGGCATGACATTGAGGCTTGCGTTGGTTTTAAGCATCAAGTGCAAAACATGATTGAGGTGGGAGAACTCAAAGTTGACAACCCACTGGCTCCCGATAACAGAGACATGGGCATATACAGAAATCCATTGCCCAATCATGAGGCCCCTAGAGAGCAAGGGGCCCAAGTCAATCAAGTTCGAGCTGACATACCTACCCACGGATGCATTGGGATGGTTGAGATTGTTAACATAGCAACAAGGACTAGGTGGTATGGTCAACCACAACCGCCTACAGCTCCCATGAACATCCCAACCACTCCTAGGCAAAGGCAAGACAACCTTCTAGGTCCACCAACGTGACCTGTGGTGACTATTCAGAGTAGATTGGAGCAAAACCTACAGATGACTCCAACTAAGTTATCCATCTATGAGCTCATACAATAGTCCCCAAAGCATAGGGAGACTCTAATGGAGATTTTAAGGACAATTGAGCTCCAACCGCAAGACGCGAATGCATTCACTCACTTTGTGGGACAAGTACAAGAATGCCAAGAACCTGTAATTCGATTCTATGACCATGAGATTAAGACAGTTCCTGCTGCCTTACCAGACCCTCCACTAAACATTGTAGTGGAAATCAACAACTTACCTTTCAAGAGGGTCTTGGTCGATACAAGTTCATCAATAAACATCATTACAACAACTGCAATAGAGCACCTCAAGATCCCCAAGTCCAATATCGTTCCAGGAGCTTACACATTGAGAGCTTTTAATGATGCTTTATGCAATACTGTGGGAACGATAGTCCTACCCATCAAGGTGGGGCACAAGACCATCCCTGTGATGTGTCATATCTTGGAAGGAGCTATGCAGTACAACATCCTCTTAGGGCATCCTTGGATAAGGGCCATGAAGTGTGTGCCTTCGATCTTGCACCAGTGTGTCAAGTATGTGCACGAGAACAAAGTCTATGTGGTTCTGGCCGATGAAGAGCCTTTTAAATACGTCAATCAGGTGGACATTCTAAGAGAATTTGTAATCCCTTCTACCCACCTATACGTAGTGCCTTCATCCCCAACCACACAAGTGGATAACGAAGACAAAGGGGTAAGAAAAGACCCATGCACTTCAACACCTCCTGGTGCACTCAAAGTAGTCAATGCTTCTAAAGTACTATCAACGTCAAAACCAAAAGATAATCAGAAGCTAAAGGCACCCCTAGTCAAGGAGGAAAGGCCCAAGGAAGTGCCAATAGTAGCCATTGCTGAAATGCCAAGTCCTATGGAAGAAGAAGATCTTCAAGATCAAGATGAAGATAGTGATTATCACCTTGCTTCACTAGTGTCATCCGTAGGGTCATCCACATCGCATGCATCAATACACTTGGCAAGCATAGGCATAGGGGAGTACCTTGTGCAGAACATCACCTTTACGCCTATCATTGAGTCTGCACAAGACATGGGAAGGCCTAAGGACTTGAGGCCGCCAGTGGGAACAGTGGTTCCACTTGGAATCCCTCCCAACCAAACCAATTTTGTCTATGTCGACCTAGACTACGCTCATAAGTCTTCAGATATAGAAGAGGATAGTGACAAATTATTCATGGTCAATGTTCATTACCTCTCTAACCCCGAGTTTTCTCTAAGCTACTTTGAGCATTGCCATTGGCATGGCTATGGCCTTGGCATATATGAGCAGGGGTGCAGGCAGCCATACGAGCCACAATATCAGCTTCCCTTCGACAGATTTGGCTTAGGCTATTATATCAGAGGTCGAGATGACTCTCTTGCAATGGCATTGGAAATATTAAGCTTAGGGTTAGGAGAAGACATTGATTTCATTCCTTATCACCCCCTAAGAATAGGAAATTTGAGCAATAGACAAGTGGCCATGGTAAACATACCACCACCAAAAATTTATCATCCAAACATCTCAATTGATTCCACCCCAATAGGGTACAACTCATGGGATGAGGAGAATGGATATGAAGCAAGTGATGATGAGGCACAACTTGGCTTAGCCTACCAGGGGCCTCGCTATTTACAAATATTCACATGGTCCATCCATGATGAGAGTGGGTATACATCAGAGGAAAGTGACTATGAATCAGAAGACTCAATAGAAAGAGCCTACTTAGGCCTAAGCCATCAACCCCTGACTTTGGGGCAAGAGACAAATGCAAATGGATTCTTCATAAGTGACGAAGAATATGAAGATGAAACAGAGATGGCCTACTTAGGGCCAAGACATGAGCCCCTTGTCTTAGGGCCGCATACCAATGCTAACAGTTTTTGGATAAGTGATGATGACTTTGAGGATGAGATCGAGATGGCTTATCTTGGACCTCACCACTTGCGGCAAGTCAACGAGCTAGTAGAGAGAGAGGTGGCACTCCATGCCATAGACCCTCATCTATGATTTTTGGGGAGACCTATTGACCTAGCTGCCATTCATCGGATGGTCAATCCCCCTCCGCCTACATTCAGAGAGTGATTAGAGCCCAATGATCCTATTGTCCACCCTACTCATGGGCCAGATCCAAAAATTCCCATTCCTCCAGAACCTCATCATGAGTATGGAAGGGAAACCCCTGAGACAAGATTGCACCCATGTGGTCCTGGAGACTTCATTCCATCCATCAACATGATCTCCATTGATTTGACCACTCCACTTCATAATCCAGTAGATCCTACCAAATCATTGCATCTTGATGTAGAGGCTATTGATTGGGATCATGCTAATTCACCCATAGAGCCTGAAGACCTCTTCCCCAATGAAGAGATGTTACAACCATTCCATTTTGCATCAGGTTGTGCGTATGACATCTTCCATGTTGGTTTGGAACCTGAGTCACTAGGTCCTATAAATCCCATCGATGACATTCATTTGATACCCATGCCTCATCAGCTAGAGGATGGGTCACATATGGCTATAGAAGCAACTTTCGAGGTGGACATCAGTGATGATCCTACCCAACCAAGAAAAGTCAAGTTCGAAGAAAGTCTATCTCCAGAGGAACAAGCCATCCTAATTCCTCTCCTCAAAGAGAGGCCAAATATTTTTGCTTGGACTTACAAAGACATGCCGGGGATAGATCCAAAGTTAGTCATTCACAACCTTTCATTGGATCCCATGAAGAAGCCAATCAAGAAAAAGCTGAGGAAAATGCATCCAACCATCACTTTGATGGTGAAGAACGAATTGCAAAAACTACTAGATGCAGTATTCATAGTTCCCATCGACTACCCTGAGTGGGTGTCGAACATGGTACCCATGGGGAAACCCGATGGAAGAGTCCGTATCTGCACAGACTTCAGAGATTTAAATAGGGCAACACCAAAGGATTCATTCCCATTGCCAAACATAGATGCTCTTGTAGATGCAACCGTAGGTCATGAGATGCTCTCCCTAATGGATGGTTTTTTTGGATACAACCAGATCCAGATTAAGCCCGAAGATCAACATAAAAATGCTTTCATTACTCCATGGGGAACATTCTGTTACAAAGTGATGCCATTCGGTCTCAAAAATGCTGGTGCCACATATCAGCGGGCCATGACATACATATTCCATGACTATATGCATAAGATCTTGGAGGATTACATGGATGACTTACTGGCCAAGTCCTTATTATGGCAAGAGCACGTTGAAGTCCTTAGACAAGTCTTTGATCGCCTCATAGAGCACAATGTCCGATTGAATCCTAAGAAGTGTGTATTTGGCGTAACTTCTGGCAAGATTTTGGGATTCATCGTATCCAAGAGAGGCATTGAAGTCGATCCTACAAAGGTAAAGGCTATACTAGAAATGGCCGCCCCTACCAACATTAGGGAGTTGCGGAGCCTACAAGGCAAGATAGCATCCATCAAAAGATTCATCGTGCAATTATCAGACAAATGTCGACCTATGAATCGGTTGCTCCGCAAGGAGGTCCCCTTTCATTGGGATGAAGAATGCCATCAAGCCTTTGCAGAGATCAAAACTTATCTGGCAACACCACCAAGTATTGGCTCCACCAAGGCCAGACATACCATTTTTACTATATATATCGGCTACTGATTTTGCATTGGGCACCATGTTAGCCCAAAAGAATGCACAAGACAAAGAGCAAGCCATATATTACATTAGTCGCACCTTGGTGAGTTATGAGCTAGGATATGCGTATGTCAAAAAGTTGTGTTTAGCAGTGGTCTTTGCAACTCAAAAGTTGTGACACTACATGTTGAGCCATACGACCTACGTCATATCAAAACAAAATCCTTTGCAATACATGATGAGCAAGACATATCACAATACACGTACCGCAAAGTGGATCATGCTATTGATAGAATTTGATCTAGAGTTCATAAGCCAAAATTCCATCAAGGGATAAGTCATAGCAGATCAATTAGTAGAGGTGCCTCTTCAGGATAACAAGCCTCTCACCATAGAATTTCCTGATGATGCGGTCTTTGCATTATCAGATCTTCCAGAACTCGAAGAACCTAAGAAATAAAGAGACATGTCATTGTTCTTCGATGGTTCAAAGTGTGAACAAGGGGGTAGAGCAGGGATTGTATTTATCACACCACAGGGTGCTCCATTACCCTTATCATTCAAACTAGACTTCCCATGCACAAACAACAATACATAATATGAAGCATTGATCCTGGGACTCCAAACAGCCATAGAAATGGGCATTAAAAGATTGAATATCTTTGGTGACTCCTTGCTCATAGTAAACTAGGTCAAAGGACTATTCCAATGTAGGTGCCCACTCCTGAAGACTTACAAGGAACTTGTTGACACCTACCTAGCCCGGCTGGAATGGTATGACATCGAGGCAATCCCTCATACATCAAATAGATTTGTAGACACTATGGCCTCTTTGGGATCCTTAATCCCTCAGAATCCATCTACTGATTTTACAACCATTCATGTGAAAGTGCTTTCGCACTCAACAATACGTCGTGAAGCTTTTGACAATCAAGAATCAGTCAACATGATCAACATCGAGCCAAATCAGGATTGGTCCTTCGTAGCCAGAGATTTCTTACAAATGGCACCTTGGGGGTCTTTGATCTCCCAAGGACCTATGGAGTGTGGTGCAACCATACACCATAGAGTTGTTCCTCAATCCATGTTCACCAGCTCAAAAATACAGGAAGAGCAAGTTATCTTTTCTATAGAAGTCATGGCTTATCAAGATTGGCTTTCCCAACTATGGGACTTCCTGAAGCTTGGAATAGTACCTCAAGGTTTGTCACATACTAAAAGGTGAATGTTCAAATAGAAAGCAACAAGATACATCTTGCTAGGAGAAATCCTCTACAGACAAGGATATGATGGAGTATTACTCCATTGTCTTGAGCCCCAGGAAGCATCCTGGGCAATTTTGCAAGCTCACGATGGAACATGTGGAGGGCATTTCAGTGGCATGGCCATCGTTAAGTGCATCTTGAGAATGGGTTACTATTGGCCCACCATGGAAAGGGACTACTGTGAGTATGTCAAGAAATGCAGTAAGTGCCAGCATCATGCAAATCTAACGCACTTACCATCGCAAGCCTTACAACCCATCCAGGAAGCATGGCCATTCTCGTAGTGGGGACTAGACTTGATTGGGAAGATCTCACCCCCATCCTCAGGCCGACACACATTCATCATAATAGCCACAGAATACTTCACTAAATGGGTAGAAGCGATCCCCTTAACATCAACAACTGGACCAAGGATTGCGGAGTTTATACTCCATAATATCATAAGTCATTTTGGGGTCCCTTCTAAGATAATATCAGATAATGGGCCATATTTCAAGAACAAAAATGTGCATGCTTTAATGAAAAAATACCATATTCAACATATTTTTTCAATGCCTTATTATCCACAAGCAAATGGGCAAGCAGAAGCCTCAAACAAAACAATAGTCTCCATTTTGAGGAAGACGGTGCAAGACAATCACAAGGATTGGCACATGTAGTTGCCTCTTGCACTATGGGCATACAAGACTAGTATATGGATGCCCATTGGGGCAACACCATTTTCACTAGTATATGGCATTGAGGCCATCATGCCACTAGAGTTGGAAATTCTGACTCTATGCATAGCATTAAAGGACTTCATAGATGATGATGTTGCGTGGCAAGGCCACCTTGATCAATTGATGCTTCTTGATGAACGCCGAGTCAATGCTTTAGAGCATCTTCACGTTTACCAGAATCGCCTTGCGTGAGCTTACAATAGTAAAGTCCACCTAAGGGAATTCAAGGTTGGAGATCTAGTGCTCAAAGAAAACCAATAGAATTTGAATCTGCCATCGCACCTACGAGATAAGTTCATGGTAAATTGGATAGGCCCATACATGATTTCACAGAGAGTTGGGATTGGAGCATATCACCTTATATCATTAGATGGTGTTGAAGAGCCTGAACCTCTCAATATCATTCACCTAAAGGCATTTCACACATAAAACACAAAAACATCCAAATATGTCAAAAACACAAAAACATCCAAATATGTCAAAAACACAAAAACATTCAAATATGTCAAAACACAAAAACATTCAAATATGTAAAAAAACAAAAACATCTAAATATTCAAAAAACACAAAAACATGCAAATATGTCAAAAATACAAAAACATTCAAATATTTCAAAAAATAAAAATTCAAATATGTCAAAAACACAAAAACATCAAATATGTCAAAAACACAAAAACATCCAAATATGTCAAAAACACAAAAAAATTCAAATATGGCATGTCAAAACACAAAACAAATCATAAAAACATAAAATTTCAAAATACAATCAAAGGCTCCAAGGGTAATTCAAACCACTTGGTCAAAATCAATTCAAAATGCTCCAAGGGTAATTCAAACCGCTTGGTCAAACATCAATCAAAGGCTCCAAGGGATTCACCTTGTAAATAATTCAAAGGCTCCAAGGGTAATTCACCGCTTGGTCAAAATCAATTCAAAAAGCTCCAAGGGTAATTCAAACCACTTGGTCAAACATCAATTCAAAAAGCTCCAAGGGTAATTCAAACCGCTTGGTCAAACATCAATTCAAATGCTCCAAGGGCATTCAAGCCACTTGGTCAAAATCAATTCAAAGGCTCCAAGGGCATTCAAGCCACTTGGTCAAAATCAATTCAAAATGCTCCAAGGGTATACAAACCACTTGGTCAACTTCAATCAAAAAGCTCCAAGGGTACTTCATGCTACTTGGTCAAAAACCAAAAAGCCCCAAAGGCATAATAAGCCCTTTGGTCAAATTAAACAAAAATACAAAAACAATTGCATTTCACATTTTGCATCCACATCATTGCATTGCATTTTCATATCCATTACAATTGCATATGTCATGAGAGCCTTAAAAGTGATACCACAATTTGTCGCACAAATCATTCAAATCCATACCTCCATCAACACCAGTGTGTAATTGTGTTTTTCAACACAACCATTATTTGTTGCTATACATAATATACTAAGGTTTTTTGGTTAATCAACCACACCTAGTGATCTTATCAACTTTTGAGGAAAACAACTTTGATTAGTAGAAGGTAAGGTCTAGCTATGATAATGCCTTGGATATTCAAGATCCCGTCACTAATTGAAACACTAAAATCCTAGCTGGTACAAGGAAAATATGAAAGTTGCAAAGTGGTCTAGGTTACCTTAAGCGAAAAGGATTTTCCTTGCTTATCCCCATGTGCAACCGGTTTAAAGGTGCTAAGAATTGGCAAAAGGACAAGCTTTACCCTATCCAAATCCCTTGCTTAAATCAAAATAAGCAAAATCCCAAAGCAAAGTACATATTCAAAAGGCCAAGCATACAGTCCAGATTTCAAAGCAATAATCCGATACACAAATCATAAATTCAAAGAAACATAGCTCAAAAAAATCAATAAAAAATAAATAGTGATTTTCATCACTACATATGAGCAAAATAAACAGTGATTATCATCACTACAAAAATCCTCGCTCAAAGAAAAAATCAATCAAAATAAATAGTGATTTTCATCACTACATATGAGCAAATATCCAAAGCCAAAAAGAAGCCAAAAGGGAATAAAGCTTGAATCCCTGGAATTCTCAGCATTGTACAAAATTGGAAGGAGAAATCCTTACGCATGATGATATGTCTATCACAATTGCTTCATGCATTTGTGTAGACCAATGTTTGAATGTGGATGAGCTAGCTTAGGTAACCCAATATTGCCTAGTGGTATAGTCCAACTAAGTCCAACATAAGGATGAGATGAACACTTGAGGATCCCTGATCTTAGCAATGGGCTGAAAGAATCCCGCATGACATCGGAGGAAATGCTTGAGTTCTATCTCAAAATATACAATCACTTGCACACAGAGAGATCATGAAAAACTAGGTCCATGGTAAAAGCCTTACTTTTCAAAAGTCTAAGTGGTCAGTAGACAGATGTTGATAGGGTAACTAGAGTGTTTGAATCTCCGGAAAGCCCCAAAAATTCTTACATAGCAACAAATCATAACATCATTCACACCATCACTTTCTTTATAAGATTCTATAAATTAGGGGGTATCAACATAGTAGGACAGATACCGCATATATATTAGAAATAGTATATAGACGGCCACTGACTACTTTATATCTTTTAATTTATAGAAACTTATTAAGAAAATACATTACACACCATTACATCTCATATATGAATACTTAATCAATTCTTATGATAAGAGTGATTATTTAAATTCATGATTATTTTTTTACTTTCTATGGTATCACCCATTAAGATTGTCAATGTCATATGCATTCCATATGTTTTAAGTGATTAGAGCATACAAGTTCATTTATACCATCCCATCACATAAGTTAGATGCATACAATTAAAGCAAAGTTAAAACATGCATTTAGCAATAACATCGCATCCACAAACACAATTCATTAATCATTCATCATCACATCATAAAGCACATCATAAAACATATAGGCAATATCCATTTGCATACAATCATGAATTCACCATTTATCAAAATCAAAATACATCACATCATATCATCAAATCATATAAGCATCTACACATCCATCTAAGCATCTTCAATATCATCTATCATCTAACATATTCATCAAGTCAACATAATACCATCATCGCATCATATCATAAAACAAAATAACAACAAAAACATGAGCAATAAATGATACACATAATAAGTCATAATGCAAAGATATCATAAAAGTATGTGTGTCAAGTCCATGGATGTACAAAAATGCCCGTGGGCTATAGTCATATAGGTCAGTCGACCTCAAAAATGGATCAAGGACCAAATAAAGCATCAATCAAATACCGGTCTTGAGCCCCCTGCATCACCTCCTCTAGTGCCACCTCCCCCTATGGCGGTGTCATGAGTCGAATGATGTGAACCTATCGGTCTCTCTATCCGAGTTTAGGTCCTCTAGCTAGGATGGGCAGAAGACTACCCCGAGGTGGAGTGCCCACTGACCTATGAACCACCCACACCGGGTGGCTCCTTAGGGACAATCCCATGCCTCTTGAGCTACATCTGAAGAATGGTGATGTGATCCACATGTCCTCAGATCTGATCCTCATACTCATCCAACAAATACTAAAGTTGTCCCACATCCGCTCCTGAACCTGCCACTAGAACCTCCTATGGTGTAGAAGGAGGAACAACAAACTGCATCCTAGCATCGCCACCCCCAATAGTAGCCTACAGAGCCTATATCTATGTTGTGAGCTGCTCAATGGTAGCATCTCACCGCTGTACCTAGATCTTAGTTTCCTAAAGCTCAGCCTCGACCTCATGTAGATGTGCTCTCAGAGGAGAGTCTCTCTCCTCAGGCTCTAACTCCTCCTCCTCCTCAGGAACATCAGGATCCTCCACTACCACCTACTCTACTGGCTGGCCCCATACCTCAGTCTTGGCTTAGACTCTACATCCTATCGGATCTGCACCATCACCCCCACCATCATCCTCACGCCCTAGGCTACCGACACCATGCCACATCCGATCACCCCACCACTGAGTGTATGCCTCTATAACTCCCCCAACCACTCTAGGGTCAATAGTTAGGGCATCCTCCTCATCTGAAAGCTCTATAATCTACCATGGAGGTAGGTCCTTCTCTGTTGTGAGGTGCCTATACAAGAATGGTACCAAGGGCACATCTTACTGCAACCCATACTGACGAAGAACCCGAGAGTAGAAGTACTCCCGGATGGTAACCTTACGGCCAATGAGCCATCACTCACACCATGTCCTAGCAGTAAAGCTAGTTGGATCATCCCAAGTAGGACACTCATGGTAAGGGCACCATACGACATCTCCCACCAAAATTCTAGTAAAAGCATCAGTATAATGGGACAGCTCCCCTATAAAAGTGTGGCTCTTACGCTCCTCATGCTCTCGAGCCCATCTAGTAGCATAGCACTATGTCCGAGCATCGATCACTATAATCTCAATTAAGAGCCCCTTAGGGTGATCTACCCTAATATGCTCCCATCCCCAAACCTATAGGAGCAAGTTATAGGTAATTATGACATGTCCTCACCGATGGATGTGGTACAACTCATCATAGCACTGAGCCAATAGTGATCTACCCCATGCATAGATGATAGGCTCCTCGCTATCCAATAGATCCTACACCATCGCCAAAAGGTTCCATGAGAACCTCAAACCCGAGCAGTCCGAGATAAGAACATTGTTGATAACCATCAACAATATGACATGCCTCATCGTAAAGACATGCTCCCCATGCTAGTGATTGATAGACACTCCTCCAGACTTGGTGTCCTTGAGAGCATCCTCAGAATGCCTCCCGAACACCCGAGTGAAGACGACCACCTGATCATTAGTGGTCGAAGAAACAATGGCCACCCCATCAAATGGAATCCGAAAGATCCTATATACATCCTCTAGCGTAATGGTCATCTCGCCGATCGAGAGGTGGAAGGTATTAGTCCATGGGTCCCAGCGATGGGCCAGGGCCGTAAGGTAAGCCTGATCTGCCATGATGTAAGGTAGCCTAATGACATACTATAACCCACGGGCTTTGAACCATGCCTAGTCCATGTCATCAAAGCTAGGAAGTAGCTCAAGCAAGAGCTTTGGGTCTTGAGCCCGAGCAGAGTAAGGATCTAATAACAAAAGAAAATAAAACATAAACTACAGTGCATCTAAGGCATAAATCAAACAAAGCATAACAACATCAACACTCCTAAGTCTGAACAAATGAAGGATAAATGCATATAGTCGGGTAGCACAAAGCTCAAGAGTGGTTCAAAACTTTCAAAAAGAACAAAAAAATCAAAATATGTCTTAAGAAAATCATAAAAATGAAAAAAATATGGCTAAGGGTTTAGCCATTGTCACCTACAATGGCCGAAACCTGGTCGCTGGAGACAATAGCAGCCAAGACCCAACGGTCAAATTTTTGACCATTGGGGTTCAAACATAGCCGCTCTAAGCAACAACGGTCGAGGGATGACACAAAAAACCCATGAACCCTCGGCCAAAAAACAACAAAAAAATCCAAAAATTGCAAAATAACATAAAAAACACAAAAGGGAAGGAAAAACAAAAAATAAATTAAAGGCAAATTCCCACGTAGGCATCAAAACTAAGCTAAGTTCAAAAATGGTTAACATGGCAAAAATAGGTGAACAACAAAAAACTTGGGAACCCTAGGCTAGAAACTACCAAGGCAAAGCAATGAGAACAAAAAGGGGGACTAACCCACCATAGAAAAAGGTAAGCTAAGCCTAACTACGGAGTTTATTCATTACCAACAGGTTTAGTGAGGTTCATTTTACCCATTACTTAGTGAGGTTCAGTTTTACTCAGACAAGAGAAAAGAGGGTTAGGGTTTAGAAAAGAGAAATACCCGAGAAGCTCCGGCTCCTCCAGCAGCTGATGTCTCACCCTACGCAACCATGTCCTCAACGCCAACAAACTCCAAAGTCACAACCATCGCTATCACACCAGAGCTCCCAAAGTGAATCTTCAATAGTGAAAGTGAAAGGTCAAACCCTAGAAAATGCATAATTTTTATATTCTTTAATTATGCCTTGGCCACTTCTGACGTCAGTGGCCCAAACTTCATGGCCGCTCAAGGCGACAATAACCATAGGTAGGAACTCAGAGGTTACTGGACCTGACAGTGGCCAGATCCATAGATCAAAATAAGGGACTTCCTCCTTGAGGGATCCCACAAAAATAACAAATATACACACTTTGATGGTTTAAGATCATCATAATGTTCAAAATAACAAAAAAAATCACATAAAAGCACAATCTCAGGTAGGCCTCGTATTTAGTCACCTACTCTATCAACTCGGTGATTGCAGTGATTCACACTCCATGTATTTCGGTGAGATGAGTAGATAACCATAAGGCCACTTGGGGCAAAAACAACTCATTTTGGAATTACGATGTGCCACCCTTCAATCCCGAAGAAGACCAAGATGGTCGGACTGCTCCACGGGTGCGAAAGGATCATTCTAATTCCCCTATGACATCAAAAACATTAAGCCAAAGTGATACAATCTAAACATAAATAGAATCACTCATCCTAACTCCCTAAGAAAGCTATTGATAGTTGGACCACTCCTCGGGATAAGGATGGATGATTATCATAAACAATTGGAATCACACTTGGATGTGGGATTGCCCATTAAAAGCAACAAATGCTAGAAAGGAACCAGATTAGTCATATTGGTCAAGCGACTTGTCGCTTCATTCATTGTCATTTCTTCACCAATTCATTGTGTGAGGAAGTAGTTCAAAACTTCAACATAATCATAATCAAAATCAACAAAATATCACTCGATCATAGCAAAATCATGTTCATCCTATGAATCATTGCATACAACAATCACAAATTTCCCTTGTTTTCTGGGAACGTAAGCAGACATGACATCTTCAATTGTAGCTCTCCTACCGATCGAAATTGTTGTAGCAGCTGAAGCTACCCGATTGAGTTTGAGGAATGAGTGCAATTTAACATGCCCAAGCCATTGAGCTAAGTCCTCCGAATGTTGAGGCAATGATTCAAGGGATGCATGCCATCTTGCATGATTGGGCCATCCGACATTGATCAGACCATTGATCACCATACACCCTACAAACATATCAGTCTATGTTTTTGCTCAACATTGTGTTTTCCACACAGCGCATCACAAAAAGGGGCATCTATAGACACCTAAATCATGTCATGCTTAGGGGAGCTGCTCACATAGACACATTCATAAGACCATAAGACATAATCTTGGACTTTCCAAGCATCAACAGTGGTTCTCACCACTCATTTGGGGCCTTTTCAAGCCATCCAAGCCTAGCCGCTCAAGCCAAGAGTGGCCAGATCCTAGCCGCTCAAGCCTAGAGCGGCCAGACCTTAGCCACTGTAGATGACAGCGACCAGATCTTAGTCACTACAGACAATAATGGCTAAACCCTAAGAAGTAGTTTTGTCGACAAACAGGCCTAATCACGGGTGGAAGTGGCAGTCTGCATGCAATAAAGGTGAGCGGGAGTAACTTTGCATTCCTTTTCATGACCAGTTCACATAGGAGACTTGAGTTTGCATTTAAAATTTAGTTAACTGACCTCCAAGCATAAACAAAGGACAAAAGCTTCTCATGCTAACAACCAATTCGCATAGGAGACTCAATATTGGCAGTTATATTTTAGTTAACTGGCCTCCAAACATAGAAAAGACAAAAAGCTTCTCATGCTAACTCACACTACGCATGAGAAATTCATTCCTAGGGCTTGGACATAGACCTAGGGTTTCACACTATAAAAGGTGCAAGCCTAAGAGCACCAAAGGAGGGATCATAGATCATCATCAATATTTTATCCATCAATCTTGGTCATTGAGGAGAGCTTTCGAGACTCAGAGAGTTCCCTTGGAGATCACGAGTACGACGAAGCCCTGACGGATTGAAGAGCATAGCAACCATTATTTCAACATCAGATACAAGCTTTGGTCCATAGCTTTGGAGCAAAGAGGACGAGGTTTACCTTAGCGGCCGTTGTCTTGGATAGTGGCCCGTAGGCTTAGCTTAGGGTTTTAGACATTAGATTCATTATTTTGTTTAGCATATCATTAGCATAGCATCATTTCATTCATTTGCATTCATAGCATTAGCCTAATTTGCATTTGCTTTCATTTGTTATATTCAATACTAACAACCTCATCCGGGGAGGCATTCTCGGACATCTAAGCGTGTGTTGTTGTTTCATTGCTTACAGGGCCACAGGTTCATCGGATGAAATCTACAACATACGAGAGCAAAAGGGATCCCTCTAGGAAACAGACCTGGAGAAGGAGGCATCTGTAAGCCCTCATACATTTCCATGTGCAGAACCGGGAAGCCTTTATAAGCGCACCACCTCTTCGTGAAAGGGGCACTCTTTGCCTATTTGTAACCTTATTGTATCGAAATGGGTATCCCTAAGAGGGACCGACATGTAACCGAGTTTCAATACGAATAAAGAGATCCATATTTGTTATTTCCATGTTATATGCTTTTTCATTGTCTTCCATTTCATCTTGGGTTTTTAATAACATTGCAAGTAGAGTAAAAGAGCGGTGTGTGCATCTCGGGGTCGCTACAGATACCAAATCCTATAGCCATGAAAACTTGTATAAACTATTATTAATACAATAGTCTTCTTTATACCATTGACATATTGCTAATAATCAACATAATGCCCTTTTGGTCTACCTTCTAGACAATCTAATAATTCACAAATCCATCATGTAAAAAATCTTGTTAAGGGAAGGTCTTAAAATGTGGAGAAATATTCCTCATATTACCAACCATCCCCTACTAAATTATACTTGTATTACATATGGGATTTCCATCCTAACATAAGCCTTCTTACCCAGCAATCTGGAGAAAGAAATTTCTTGCAAATTTTCAAAGAAGCCATTTGTGCTAAGACTATATTTATTCAAACAGGAAAAATACCACCTAAGGAAACCTATCACCCTTTCCAAAATTTAGCTCCTACTCCTTCCCAGGGAAATATCATACCACACCTATGCCAAATCACAGAAGGAGGCTACCCCATTGAATGTCAAGAGCAAAGGCATAAAAAATAGCAAGACTTGACAATAGAAATCTAGAGGTTTTCCAAGGAAATAAGGAATATGGAAAGATAGATCTTAGAAAATAGTATACAAGACCTAAATTAATGAGAATCTATGGTACATCAGCTTCACCAACCTCACTACCTATAGCTAACAATAAAATTTAAAACAAACTCAAAAGAGGTAGAACAACAAGGAATAATAGGAAAAAAAAAATTGGTCACACTCTTATTAAAATTTTATCTCATGATGAAAAGGAAAGGGAACATTAGTTGGATAAGGTGAGGAGACCCCTTTTTATGGTAACATGATGGCATGCACTACAATATAGAGATAAGAGTATTGGGAAAATTCAAGTCTTAATGTATCTCGACCTAGAAATCATGAATAAACTAGTGTCTGGTCTCCACAACCACAAGGTAATTGCTTGAGTTATCAAGTGCTGGTTAGAAATCCCTTTTTGAAAGATCAAACATTAGGTACTATTAGGTTAGAAAAATATAAATGGTTGTACTACCCCACCACAACAATTGAGCAGAGAGTAGAGATGACGAAACAGTTTCTCAAGTTTTCTAGAAGCTCAACCTCAATGTTTGAAGAAGATCTTTTGGTATAATATTAGGTGGATCTAATCATTATTTCCATCAAAAAGCTCCCAAATATCAGTAATGCATCTATGCAAACTTATTTTTCCATTTTAAAAATAAAGTATCCTCCTCCCTTCTACTTGTCTCTTTTTCTAGAAAAATGTATATTACATAATTGTGTAGTAGATCCAAATGCCCAAGCCTTGATTATGCCAGTAGATATATATGAATGTTTGGGTATGAATCTAGATACACAAGAGTAAAACATATTGCATTTAAAAAAAAAAATAGTTGAAAATGGTGGGGACACTACACAATGTACCAATGTTGATATGCGAGCATCCAGACTTAACTGTAATTCAAGATATAGAAATCATCGATGTACCTATCCCAAAGTGTGCTAAGACAACTAGAAGGACGTGTGAAAGATCAAATATTAATCTCACTAGTCAGAGACATCATAATTATGCCCAATCAAAACTTACATACTTTTTAAAATAAAATATGCAAGAAGCAAGGGATGGTCCTTTTCAAGGAACCCACATGTAGGAGGAAGGATGCAAATTTTTGTGATCCATAAAGAGCACATGTTACTCAACCTGAACCTTATTTTTAGTATCCTGATAAAATTTCTTGTAATGATTTTGTGTTAAGAACCTAGGATAAAAGGAGTATAAAAGACTATAATCACCTTTGCAGGGAGGTGGTAACTCATGATACAAAATCAGCTAAAAATTAGAGAATACATATAATGGATGGCATAAGATTCCAAAAGGAATATGATCTACGTACATCATACATAAAGTTGATGTCTATTTACAATTTTTTTGAAAGGGTACCAGATACAACCACCTCAAAATAGGAATAAAAAATGGGATGGGATTTTATTAAAGTTAGCGATAATCAGACTCCATGGTAAGAATACCATGTAGAGAAACTCAAATTTGGTACTGTGTGGTTTGGACATAGTGGTTCATGGGATAGGTCTGCAAAAGGATTTAGAATCTATGAATCTATGGTGAAGGAGTCAATATGAATCTATGGGATTTCTAATAGTGTTCATTATGAATCTATGGTGAAGGAGTTCTTTCAAAAATAAGGAATATATCAAATTCAAGTTCATCTCCACTACTTTCTTTGCATGTGTAAAGCAGTCAATATACAGATAGGAATCTCACACCACATTTTTTTAGGATCAATGATGATGGATGATGTTTATACCAATCCAGTCACATGGAATTATATTATAATGACTTTGGATGGAGATATTTTTGTATTTTAGACATTGATCCATAGAGGTGTTATAAATAGGAGTTATAGCATTTTTGTTGGGATCGGCTCTTAGGCATTTACAATTTTCATGTGTAAAGATTTTTGGAAGGAGAAATACAGTAGAAATCTCTATTTGACCTCTAGTTCAACATCTTGCACAAAATATATGTATGAATGGATGAATGTTTTCGTTTAAGCGATATGAATGTGCATGCCATTAATTCTTCTTTCTGGATTCTTGTACATGTTAGTTCTCTCATTTTTGAACTAATAGTTTGTGGAGCTAAATTTCAATTTAAAGTTATTCTACATATGATAAAAAATGTTGGTCTATTAGGAGGTTTTTTTGGCTACTTCATTTCATGATATTTACATATATTTATTGATGTTGTATAATCTACATTATTAAAAGTTCTAACATTAGCTATATTTTATAATTCACAAATCTATCATGTGAAAAATATTGTTAAATAAGGGTCATGACATGTGCAAAATGATTCCTCATGGTACCAACCATCCCCTATGAAATCATACTTGTATTACATCTAGGATTTCCATCTTGACATAAGCCTTCTTATCCAACAATCTGGTGAAAGGAATTTCTTACAAATTTTAAAAGAAGCCATTTGTGCTAAGAATATATTGATTCAAATAGGAAAAATACCACCTAAGGAAACCTCCCACCCTTTACAAAATTCAGCTCCTACTCCTTCATAGGGAAATATCCTACCACACCTATGTCAAATCACAGAAGGAGGCTACCCCATTGAATGTCAAGAGCAAAGGCATCAAATAGAGCAAGACTAGAGGATAGAAATCTAGAGGCTTTCTAAGGAATTAAGGAATATGGAAATATAGATCTTAGAAAATAGTAGACAAGACCTAAATAACTGGGAATATATGGTACATTAGCTTCACCAACCTCACTACCTTTAGCTAACAAAAGAATTTAAAACAAACTCAAAAGAGGTGGAACAACAAGGCAATAATAGGAAAGGTAAAATTGGTCACACTCTTATTAAAATTTTATATCATGATGAAAAGGAAAGGGAAGATCATTTGGAGTAGGTGAGGAGACACAATTTTATGGGTAACATGATGGCATGCAATACAATATAGAGACAAGAGTATTGGGAAAATCCAATTCTTGAGGTATCTCGACCTAGAAATCATGAAGATACTAGTGTCTGGTCTCCACCACCATAAGGTAATTACTTGAGTGATCAAGTGCTGGTTAGAAACCCATTTTTGAAAGATAAAACATTAGGTCCTAGTAGGTTAGAAATATGTAAATGGTTGTACTACCCCACCACAACAATTGAGTAGAGAGTAGATATGATGAAATAATTTCACAAGTTTTCTAGAAGCTCAACCTTAGTGAAGAAGATCTTTTGGTATAAGATAGGTGGATTTAGTCAATATTGCTATAAAAAAGCTCCCAGATATTAGTGATGCATCTATGTAAGATTATTTTCCCATTTTAAAAATACACTATCCTCCTCCCTTCTACTTGTCTCTTTTTATAGAAAAAGGTAATGTGTAGTAGATCCAAAGGCCCAAGCCTTGATTATGCTAGTAGATATATATGAAGGTTTGGGTATGAATCTAGATACACAAGAGTCAAACATATTTTATTTCAAAGTAAAATAATTGAAAAGTGTGGGGAAACTACACAAAGCACCAATTTTGATATGAAAACATCCAAACTTAGCTATAATTCAAGATATAGAAATCATCGATGTACCTCAATTGTTTGGAATGTACCTATACCAAAGTATGCTAAGACAACTAGAAGAATGTGACTCAAGTGCAATATAATATATTAATCTCACTAGCCAGAGACATCATCATGATGCCCAATCAAGGCTTACATATGTTTTGCATCAAAAGTTGCAAGAATCAAGGGATGGTCTTTTTCAAGGAACCCACATGTAGGAGGAAGGATGCAAATTTTGGTGATCCATCAAGATCACATGTTACTCAACCTGAACCTTATTTTTAGTAGCCTGATCAAATTTCCTATAATGGTTCTGTGGTAAGAACCTAGGATAAAAGGAGTACAAAAGACTACAATCACCTTTGTAGGGAGGTGGTAACTCATGATACAAAATTGGCCAAAAATTAGAGAATTCAAATAATGGATGACATAATATTGCAAAAGGGAGATGATCTACATACATCATACATAAATTTGATGTCTATTTGTAAATTTGTTGAAATGGTATCAGATACAACCACCTCAAAAAAAGAATAAAAAATAGGATGGGACTTTACTAAAGTTAGCGACAATCAGACTCCATGGTAAGAATACCATGTAGAGCAACTCAAATTTGGTACTATGTGGTTTGGACTTAGTGGTTCATGGGATAGGTTTGCAAAATGTTTCAAAAGCTAGGAATATGCATGCACGTCGTATTTTATGTACATAACTAGCATATATATGGTAATTGACTATAATCATTATCAATAAGTAAGCATGTTTCATGTGAAATCATGTGCCCTACAACATATGGTACCAACACCTCGAATAAGCATAAATTTGATCGAACAAATAAAATTTTGGGTAAAATTTGAAGGGTTATCAAATTCGGCCATCAAAATATGGGATACAACATGACTCCTTGTTTGTTTTTTTGTTTGTTTTATCTTTTTTATGATTTATTTTGTAATATTTTTCTCTGACTCTATAACCTAATGCATAAAGGCAAGTTATTTTGAAATAACATAAGACATACCTAAAAATACTATGTGGTAGATACAAGACCATTGAAGCATTTTTAGGCAAATAATAGTGTTTTGCAATGCACAGTATGATGTCATACTAAATTAGATGAAGCATACAAAAAATCCTCAGCTGATGTAGAGAAAAACAAAGCAACACGAATGAAAATATTAGTTGATGCATGAATGCCAATGTAAGCACCTCATAGATCACTGAAATCTACAAAGTGTTATTGTACATTCATAAAATTATAGGAGGCTTTATCTCAGCTCAGACTTATAAAAGAGTGGTTTCTCATATCAAATAAAAAGGATGTCTCCTTAGCATATGAGATGAGGTTGATAGCACAAGCAGGGAGTTACAGGGAAATTTTTGAACGATAGAAGAAACTTTTGTTTGCCTATTTGAATAAGTGAAGGATACCTTAGAGAAATAAATGGTTGTCCATAAAAAGATGTCATCTTATGACAATATATCTAATTTGGAAGTGACCTCAATCCTTGATGGAATATATTTATGGAGGTAAAGTGTTTGGAAAATAACTTTGAGCCCTAATGGAGTATATTTATGGGTGTCTTTTGTTGTTAGAGGTTGCATTAATTTGTGTACCTCCAATTACCTTGATTTCTTGCCTTCCTTTTCCCCTCCCCAACACTCTAGTACTATTGCTTCTAGCTCACCTGTTATTATTTCATATTCTTCCCTTTTTTTGGTATTCCTATTTTTTTTAGCAAAATTTTGTACTATATTTTATCCCTATCCTTGCCCACTCACCGCATTTTTGTCATGCATAAAATCTCACTTTTACCTCATTTTTATAGCTATCCATATATCATTTTGAGCTTCCCACCTCTATATATCCTTTTTTTCTTCCCAAGTAGTGCATTTTTGTAAGAGCAAGCCTTCCCCTACTTTTAATATGGTTGCCTTTTTGCTCTTATCTTTTTGTCCTTTTCAGTCTTCCCACATCCTTTGGAATGCTATTTTATTTAGATATTTTTGGAATGGTTACAAGTCCATATTGATTCTATAAACCTTACAAGCAAAGTTCCCTTATGATTCATCGAGAATATGGGTTATTTTTGCATTCTCCTCACCCAAATAACTCTTTTTGTTGTGATAAGGAATGTCCAAGGCTACGAGTGAAGACCATAGAATGAAGTACAACCATAGAAAGACATGTTTTTCAAGGGAAAGATATTAGTAGTCATAAATTGTAGAGAAGTCAAAAGAACCAATCAAAAAGGTGACTATGTTAAAAGGAGACACGATGTCGAGATGTCATGACTTGTTGTGTCACAGTTGCAAAGTATCTAAGGGAACTTCATGTAGAAATATGTCATGACATCATGACTTGATGCTGTTTTGTTCTCACGATTACCCATAGAATGAAAAGGTGAAAGATCATCAAGACATCATGGCATATGTTCATGTCATGATCATGAGGGTAAAAGTAGCCAAAGAACAAAAAAGGCCATGGTATTGTGTCTTATCATCATTTTGTGGTCATGGGATAATAAAAGAGCTAAATCATAAAGGATAGGCATGACATCATAACAAGCGCAACATATTAACAAGTTACCAAGCCACAACAACCAAGGTTTGACTAGGTAAAAGAGCATAAGGAAAGGTGTGACATTGCAGCATGTCATCATGACACGTTATTAAGTCCAAGAAATATAAAAAGGCCAAAGTCATCATCACATCATGATAGACCCCTACATCATGTTCACCAATATAAAAAGGATTCAAAGGCATGAAATAGACCATCAAATTTTGACATATTTCTATGGCAAGTCATGATGGTTATAGAACGTAGAATTTGTAGAGGAAAGTCATTCTAATAGTGTTCATTATGAATCTATGGTGAAGGAGTTATTTCAAAAACAAGGAAAAGATTAGATTCAAGTTCATATCCACTACTTTCTTTTTATGTGTAAAGCAATCAATCTACATATACGAATATCACACCACATTTTTTTAGGATCAATGATGATGCACGATGTTTATACCAATCCAGTCACATGGCATTCTATTATAATGACTTTGGATGGAGATATTTTTATATTTTATATATTGAACCATAGAGGTATTATAAATAGGAGTTATAGCCTCTTATTTTGGGATCGGCTCTTAGGATTTTACAAGTTGCATGTGTAAAGAATTTTGGAATGAGCAATGCAATAGAAATATCAATTTGGCCTCTTGTTCAACATCTTGCAAAAAATATATGTATGAATGGATGAATGTTTCTGTTTAAGCTAGATGAATGTTCATGCAATTAATTCTACTTTTTGGATTCTTGTACATGTTAGTTCTCTCATTTTGGAACTAATAGTCTATGGAGCTAAATATCAATTTAAAGTTATTCTACATATGGTAAAATTGGTTGGTTTATTAGGGTGTTTTGATGGCTACTTCATTTCATGATATTTATATATATTTCTTGATGTTGTCTAATCTGCACCATTACAAGTTCTAGAGTCGGCTATACTTACTCTCTTTCAACACACTTTTCCTCTCAATAATTATTTTAGCTAGTTAGAACCTCACAAGAGCCAACCTTATTTAGATATTGACCTGGTTAAGCTTTGTAGCTTGCTTGATCATTCAATGTTTGCCGTCTTGGGTGCAATAATCAACCATAGGTATATTTTTTACCAATAGTTACCTGAAGTACCTTCGTTTCCCATAATATAGGACCAAGGGTAGATATGGTTTGAGGGATAATTCATGTTGTAAATCCTAAGGATTATGAAACTTTCCTAGATGGTTCTAAATGATTAAAGGATGTGTTTAATTCTATGTAAGTGACTGATCACTTTATTTGGGATATAGCTTGTATTATATCTTCTTCTTCTAATGTTAAAATAATCAATATCCTCAAGTAACTAAGTTATACCACAATGCTTGATAGTGTGTCCTTTATCATATATATGTCCATATCTCTTTTTTTTATTTGGATTATGTAATGATGATGATTAAGGACCCTTTTATGAAGAACCCTTTTGTGATTTCTTGTTCATGGACTTCTTAGATGTAAGTGCAATATTTTATAATTAATTCCTTGATTGGTTGGTTGATTCTTCTTGTTGTAATATATTGACCAAATAATAAAAGGAAACCTTTCTATTAGAGACTTGTAAGCAATTTATGAACACTCTAAAGGAATGTAGTAGAGATCGAAGTATGATGGGTACTAAGAGCTTATCTTCAATATTTTCACCCATGGCATTCATTCATTCCTTTAGCTTAGGAACTCTATGAATAAATTCCTCTATACTTTCTCCATGTTTCACTCTCAATGTGTGGAGTTGTGACTAAAGTTTAAGAATGGTGGATTCATTCTTCCCTTCATAGATGGTACTAAGTGTATCCCATTTTTACTTTGATGTCTCTACTTGAAAAATATGTGATTGGATAACATCTATTATAGAAATGGTGAGGAGCATCAATGATATTGCATCTGCATCATCATATTTTTCATCTTGGTTAAAGTCTTAAGGTTGCATAACTCTACCTATGACAATGTTCTATATTTTTCTAACAACCTAGATGGTTTTCATCTTAATATTCCAAGGTCTAAAGTTTGAACCTTTTAAGAGAAATGAATCTTAAAGGAAATTTTTGGTGTAGCCATGGTGATAATTATTTATACCTCCCAAATGGAACCCCTTTCAATATACTACCAATATGATATACTGAACCTTTCTATGTACCCACCCTTTCGATATACCTATTGGTATATGGAAGAAACTAGTCATCTAGATATATATGACCATACATGAGAGATACTTTAAGGTACATGAAAGAGAATGATACATGGTACTTAGGTAGTACAAAAAGGGATTCACCATACCATTAACACCTGCTTAAAGAAGAATCCTTGTATGTGGATGTAACTTTCCTATATACTAAGAGTTCCTAAATTTTAGGTTTTATGTCTAGTGATAGTGACGAATAAGGTATATAATGGAGTGAAATTATTTTAGAAGATATTATTTATCCTTGAGAATTTATAGGGACAATGCCCATCTATTATCATGGAAGTTATTTTAGGCATTAGACATAGTAGCTAAATCATGATAATATTACCTATAAATTTGATCCAGTGGTATCATAGATACCAAATGTTGTGTGTATATATATATATATATATATATATATATATGCACATTTTATTTTGAAGAGATATACAAAGAATGAAAATAGTGCATAAAATTTCAAGGTGTTGGACTCTATCAAAACTGCACCTTGTTACAAAATGTTACTAACTCCTTTTTTATGTTTCTAAAATTGCAAAATTTTTCCTAAGTTAGTAAAAATAATAGTATTATGCTTATGGGTTGATGACCTCTAATTCAAAAAATCTTAGCTATAACATTTTATGCCCTATTTTAATTTTTCAACTCTACTTATGCACCTTATCCATAAATACAATAAGGAAAGTATATTTTTTAGCACCTTTGAAAAACAAATAATGTAATTTGTAAAAGGTAAATGAAGGGAATTTAACCTAAGACCTACTCAAGTGTAGAAGAAATTCATTGTTACCCCAATCAGGGTTATGCATAAGGGTTCGGACCCGAAATGTACTTGTAAAAAAATGGCAAATCCATTTCAAAACCATGGCGAATCCTAGCCAACCTCACATCGAAGGAAATGGTGAATTACCTTACATTTTAATAAAAAAATGTAAAACTTTGACGAGTTGAATATTTTTGGTTTCACCAAACCGGGTGCAAAATAAGATCTAGGATCAGATCGGGTGCAAAACAAGATCTGGATTCGAATTAGGTGTAAAACAAGATTCGGGCTTGGATCGGGTGCAACAAACAACTCAAGCTTAGACTAGGTGTAAAAAATTATTTGAGATAGAATCAGGTGCAACACATAATTCGAGCTCAAACCAGAAGAAAAATTGATCTAAAAAATAGATTGTGTGCAAAGAAAGGATGGAGCAATGGTTTAGGTGGAAGAACAACCTGAAAGATGGATCGAGTGGAAGGACTCGGTAGATGGACCAGGTAGAAGGACCTAACAGAAGAATTGTATCGATAACTAACCCCAACTAAATAAAGTATATGGACCAGGTAAAACTGATAATACAAATAGATCAGGTGCAAAAATACAGATGGACCGAGTGAATTATCGTAGATGGATCAGGTGCAGAAATGCATACATACTGGGTGAAGAAATATAGATGGACTTGGTAAATAAATGTAGATGGGTTAGGCACAAAAAATTATATGGAATGGTTTCAAAAAATTAGACGGACTGGGTACAGTAATGCAAATGAACTGGGTGTAGTAATGTAGATGGACATCGCCACACGCATGTCCACTAACATGTTGCCATGTATCCACCCCACATGCATGTCCAATAACATGCTGCAACGTGTCCACCCCACTCAGTCTCATCTATTAAAAAGCATCAATAGTTATTTTTTTTAATTTTTTTCTACTGCACAAGATCAGATCGAAGATGCTAACACTTTCCTTCCCCAAGAGACCATTACCCCACACCTTTCCAGATCGATGGTGACCATGTCAACAACCACATATAAAATTGTATTCAAAAATTAAATTTGCATTGCATTTTTAGATTACTTAGAAATGATAGATGGGATAGACTGTAAATGGGTTTAGAATGCAAGTTTTGGGGGTTTGGTTTCTATACCCCATTTTAGAACAAATATTTTTTTTCTACAAAATATAATCGATGCCTATGACAATGATCTTGGGGTCATTACTCTGTCAAAATAGAATAAAAATATATATTTTTTATATTTAAACCCTTTGATATCCAAATATTGACTGGACTTCCATAGAAGGGTCTTGCCACAGTTACATTGAAGCTATTTCTCTCAAATAATGATAAGGCTTTCCTAGAGGAGCATTTCGATATCTCTTCAGAATTGTTATTAGGTATAATTATCTTTAGTTATCTTAAATTTCATAATTTAAAATTTGTTGTCACCTAATTATTTTTTTTGCAGCCTCTATGGTGAAGTCCAAGAGAGGGTTAACCAATAACTTTGTTTCAAACAATGATTTCAAGGCAATTCTTGAATTTTTCCAAGCAAGACTATTTCTACTTGGAATATCAGATATTCCATTTTTGTCATTGGCTTATAACGTTCATTGTTTAGAGTACTATTAAATATTTTATTGGTGTACATATATTTCTAATCGAATCAGATCATAGCTCTATATTGTTCAAACAATCCAGTTAAACAAACCTCTCACAGTTGCCTTGATAAATTACATTTTAGCTCTTTATTATGAAAAATTTCATAATTTGTAGGATATTTTTTCACCAACTATATTGCATGCTAAATTATAAAGCATTGATATGACTGTCGAAGAGCTGAAGGTAATTATTCTATTTTTCACCAATAATAATTTTTATATTTTATGATGTTTTAATTTATATTTTAACTTTTTTTTTTTGCATCTAAATGCAGAGTAATGCAGCCATAGCATGGGCAAAAAAGGATGTTGGTGTCAGAAGTCACATGCTAGAGGATGATGGTGATTCATAAGACATAATTATTGAATTTCAACCACAGAGACCTCATAAACAGTAGAAGTCAACTTATTTTCTCACTTCTCATCAACATGTGCAAGCAAATGCTATGGAAGGTGAATCCAGTTATATCACACCAATGACGAGTAAGTTTACTATTTCAAAATTTTCTTGATTCATTACCATTTTTGTTTAGTTGAAATTATATCTATTTTTCATTTTTTTGGTATGTTTTTTAGTTTTATGCCAAACCACCACAAACACTCACACCCAGTTGTGTCCATAGGACGAAGGGCGGCATGGGATCTATTCATCGGGTATGTGAGTTTTTAATTGTTAATTATAAATTTTATTTCCTTTAATTTTGTTTAATAATATTTTATTATAATTTATTTAGGTCCCTCCCCATAGTTTCATGAAATAAAAAATAAAATGATGCCACCGTCACCACCATTAGATACAAAACCACCAAGTCCACCACCACTAGCACCAGTAGCATGAAAATTTCAAAAATGACAATAATTAATGTGTAGTCAAATTATTGGAAAATTTTTTGATGTACCGAGATCACGGGCGGGATCCACACAATCGAACACACAGGGACAAGCATTTGGATTTCCATCATTATCATTTTTAACAACTAGTATTTCTTTGAAATATGTTTTGACCTCTGGTTTAGATGTGCCATAATTCAATCAAGATTTTCTTCTTTAGGGGAACATTGAAGGGTTAAAAGTGTCAGATATGGTAAATTTACAACAAGAACCTAAATCTTAGATAATTTCATTATCACCTTCTAACACCTTCGATATTGATCCTAAGGATAAATAAATTACTTTATCTAAATATAAGTTGGTTTTTGATAGTTTTTATTCACTGATATAGGAAATTTTTCTTGAAAATGTGAATGAATTGAAGGATTGAGAATATTGGGTAAAGATACTTATCAAGGAAATAAATACCTGCTATAAAAATTATGATAAAAGGGAAGAAATTTTTACCCCTATCATAAACCAACCTGAGAAGATTTTTGGGTTGCTACATCAATCCCAATCAGGATCGGTGAATCCTTCTATTTTTTATGATGATAAAATTTTAAAGACTATGTTAGGCAAGTTAGAGAACCTGAATGCTAAAGCCCAGGCGCATTACAACCTATGAGTTTCTGATAAGAAGAAAGTTTTAATTACTGATGCTATAAGAGATGCTGCAAAGGTGAGAGTTTAGATGCAATTAAATTTATCATTATGTTTTGTAATATAACTCTTGACTAACTAAGGTGTTCTTTAATTTTTATGCAAGAAAATTTCCAAAATTTATAGAAACAAGTTAATTTCTTGGTTGTTAATCTTGAGGCTGCAAATAAATCAATATTAAATGTGATAAAAATGAAGGAGACCTTACAAACTAAGGTCATGGATAATAATTATTTAAAAGCAATTATCCTCGAGCATAAAATGGATCCAAATATCTTGCTTAAGAAGAAGCTTAAAAAAAACAAAATGTAGTCCTTAAGGATCTAACCAAATATGATAGATTGTTTTTGGGGATCTTACAAAAGGTAGATTAAGGTCTCATCATAATGGGAGCATTGAAACAACCTAAGAAGGTTATTGGTATAAGAACTTGTAACTTTAGAATCATATCAAACTAAAGGATATGTAGATATGCATGGAGAATATCAAACTCAAGGAGATGTAGATATACAAGGAAATACTGAATCTCAAGGCCTAGGTGATCCATGTGCACAAGGAGCATCTAAATCTTCCCATGCTCATTTTTGAAGAAATTACTTTGTTGTAAAATCATTGTTGAAAGAAAGTTCTGGATGGTGGTTCTGTAAACAATTTTGTACTGTATATTTTCTATGTAATTAATGAAAAAGGTTTTTTTTAATGTCTTCTATCACTAATTAGTTGTTTCTATTTATATTCATGTGCTATTTTTTAAATTTGTAATGATTAAACTATATTCAAAATTACAATCTGAAAATAAATGAACGATTAAACTATATTCACTATTCAACTTAGTTATCCCATACATTAATATTTGTACACTATATTTTTAAAAAATATGTTGTAAATCGATTATGAAAGAGAATTCTATATTTTAAATCATAAAACATATAATTTGAAAGACAATACTATATGATAAGAATAAAGTTATAATTCAGATAGATAAAACAATCTTGTGATGACAAATAAACACATTCATATTGAACAAGGTTGTAAAATCTTGTAAAAATTACAATTCAGGTAACTGAAACAAACAAATACTATGATATAAATGTAATTAAAATCATTTCAAAATTAACACTGGGATTCATAAAAAAAAATTCTTGGCTTGTCCAAAATGCCAAATCAGGTAGTTGAAACAAAAATTCTCAACTTATCTAGAATCACTATTGTGAAATCTAATATCAAATAAATTCAAATTTATTAATGTTGTGAAATATTGGAAAAATCACAATACTAGAAAATTCACAAATTAGGTAGCTGAAACAAACACTTCTCAGCTTGTCCAAAATCACTATTATGCGTAGCAATTATCTTTTTCCCCATAATATGATCACTGAAATCATCATTATCATTGTTATCGTTCGTATTCATGGTACCCCGTCTACCTACAAGTTATTTCCAACATGCCAATGCCCTATTATAAAGAAATGTGTTCAACTGATACGATGACACATAAATTCCCAAGAAATTTTCTAAATTTTTTTCTAGCCTTTTGCGAAGTTTATATTGAACAAAAGATAGTGCACTGAAAACCCTCTCATCTTCCACAAATCCCAATATCATTATTTGACATAATTCATATAAATAAAAGTATTCACTAATAGTGTCTTGCAAGACACTACTTGGATACAATTTTTTCTACAAACATGCAATGGAATCTATCTCATTGATGTTACTCAAAAGTGACGTTTGTTAAACCATTGTTCCACCAAAATACAATGACTATTGTTTTAAAATATCTCTGTTGAGTATACCTTTGATTTCAACACCATTAACTTCCACACTTTTACTAAAATGCTTAATAAGTTTGAACATATATTTAACAAGCAACTCATGTGTATAATTGTATTCAGTACAAGGACCCCAAAACATGGGGTTAACCACACCCATTGCCTCAAGCAACTCATCTCTTTGAAACCTTTCTCTTATATCTTTTGTCAATGATTCTATTAGTTTAAACAAATTTGTCATTTTGTGTAAAACAACTTCAAATAAATTGTGTGTTATAGGAACTTGTTCAACATCATCAGCAACTATACTTGCCTGCCTTTCAAAACAATACACATGTATCATCTTTCAATGAACATTAATACAAATATGATCACTTATTGATGCAGGAGCATCCAGATACAGTAAAACAACCTTGCATCTTACAAGTTTATTTTTTAAGTTATTTGCATTTTGATCGATTAATTTCAGTGTTGAGGAAGGTTCTGTGGGGCAATTCCTGGTTGGAGGAAGTTTTAAGGCAAAAGGGAGAGGGGTCGCGAAATCGCGACCCCAAAAGTTGCAGTGTATTGTTTGGCGGGTTCCGTCGTGATATCGCGACGTCGCGATATCGTGACCGTTTTGCAAGGCAGTGGAGAGGAGTGTAAGTTGTCGCGATATCGCGACGGTTTTGCAATGTAGTGTGGGGAGGCTTCAGACGTCGCGATATCATGACGGTCTTCAAAACAGAGGCGGAAGGAGAAGAGGGGGTCGCGAAATCATGACTTGTCGCGGTTTCGTGACCCCAAAGGGCTCGACGTAGAGGAGGCGCTTCCGGTCACGATATCACGACAGGTCACGATTTCGTGACCTGTCACGATATCGTGGCCAACCAAAGGCCGACACGTGGCGCAACATTGGACAGCCACGAAAGTTGAGGAAAATAAAGAGCAAGGTAAGGCCCGAAAGGGGAAAGCGGACGGCCGGGCAAGGCCAATTTTGACACGTGGACTGCCACGTGTATCATGGCAGTTGAGGAGGACACGTGTGCCGACATGGAGAAGTCATAGAAGAATTACGCACGATTGGCTACGTGTAAGAAATTAAAGACGAAGGCCACGTATCGGGAGTTAAATTTGATAGCCGCATGCATTAAAGGGGGAGAACCACCTCATGAAGGTCTTTTTGAAAAAAAAAAAAAACTTTTGTTGCAGGGCACGGCCGGTATGGAGGAGACGGCAGCGCAGAGGACAGTCTGACCGGAGCGGCGGTGCAGGTCAAGGAGGCCATTAATACAAGCTCAGGGATAGATCGGGCAGAGATTGTCATTAATGACAAAATTTTGAAAACCCGGGAAGGAGGGAAATTCAAACTGGAAATCTTGTTTGGTGGGAGCATTGATTGCCGGGAGGACCGGGACCTCGTTAAAGACCCAAATTTTTGTATTAGTGCGAACGGTGGACCGGAGAACAGAGGAGGTAGTACAATGGAAGAACAGAGCCGAACTCGGCCATTGTAAAGCCTGCGGGCTATTTCATTCAAGCTTGTAAAATATATATATTTTTTAATTTTAATGAAAAGGCAGAGTTTCTTGAAGTGTTGGTTCCCGGTTCCCCGTCAGTGGTATCAGAGCAGGAGTTCCTGAGCATACAACAGACCGCCGAAGGAGAGAGGCAGTTGTACCAGGACGTGTGGGAGGGTTTGAGTTTGGGTGAAGATGCCTCCGAGAAGAAACCCGATGGGTGGAAGAGGCATGGCAGCGGAAGATTTTCGGGCATTGCAGCGACAAGTCCAGGCCCTGCAAGAAGAGCTACGTAGAGGACGTGAGCCGAGAAGGGATGCAGACAGTGAGGATGAAGTGGAAGAGGAGAATGAGTTTGAAGAAGAGGAAGAAGATGTAGATCCGGCCCGGGCCAAATTGTACAAGGCCATATCCCAGATCGGGAAGAGGCCGAAGTTAGAAGTTCCTACGTATTCCGGGAACTTGAACCCAGAGGAGTTGATAGACTGGGTGAATGATTTAGAAGAATATTTCGAATACGAAGAAGTTGAAGACCCTAACCGGGTCAGATTTGCTAAGACCCGACTGAAGGGTCATGCTAGCATTTGGTGGAAGGGGGTACAGCTGGAGAGAAACCGAAGAGGAAAGGAGCGGATAACCAGGTGGGACAGAATGGTGGAGAAATTAAAAAGGTAGTTTATCCCCGTAGATTATGAACTGGACCTGTTACGTAAAATGCAGAGTTTGAGGCAGATGAACAGAACAGTTCAAGAATACACGGAGGAATTTTACAAGATCTCCATCAGAACCGGACATTTGGAAGCAAGCAAGGAAAAAGTGGCCCGTTACATTAATGGGTTGAGACCGAGTGTGCAGGAGGAGTTGAGTTTGGTTCGGGTAAGCACCATTGAAGATGCTTACCAATTTGCTTTGAAGGTTGAAGAAAAGCTGAACCGAAGGTTTGAAAGCAAGCCAAAAGTAAAAGGACCGGGAGGAAAGAACGGTGGAAAGAAAGAAGGAAAGGAAGAGAAGAAAGAAGAGGAGAGCAGAGTCAGGATCAGAGAAGAAGATGAAGAACCCAAACCGCAAGTTCAGAATGATAACTACCCGAGAGGAAGGGGTAGATTTGGACGCGGGAATGGAAGGGGAGTATTTCATGGAACATGTTTCCACTATGGTGAAGAAGGGCATCGTGCATTCGAGTGTCCACAACACCGAGAAAAGACGAACAAGAAACCGGTGGGTCCCGCCAGAGCAGTTGTGGCAGTTGAGGATGCTGACTCAGAACATTCTGAAGAAGCTGAAAAGGGAGAAGCAATGATTGTGAGGAGGACCATGCTGGTGGAAGAAGACAAATCTGAACAGAGGAGAAGCCTGTTTCGTACCCGATGCAAGAGTGCAGGCAAAGTTTGCAATGTGATCATCGACAATGGAAGTACAGACAACTTAGTTTTCGAGGAGATGGTTACTAAGTTGCAGTTGGAGAGAAGGAGGCACCCACACCCGTATCGGATTGCGTGGTTGCGGAAGGACCACCGAGCTTGGGTCCGGGAACAGTGTTTAGTCACGTTCCAGATCGGGAGATACCAGGATGAAGTCCTGTGTGATGTATTCCCCATGGATGCTTGCCATTTGCTGTTGGGCAGGCCATGGCAATTTGATCGGAGTGCAGTGCATGATGGACGTGCAAATACGTACTCCTTGGTGAAAGATGGAGTGCGGCACAAGTTGAAGCCATTGCAGACCGAAGATGAGAAAATGTGCAGTAATGCCAGAATTTGTCTGGTAGAGGGCAGAAAATTCTGCCAGGAAACAGGATTTGAGCAAGTTGTAAAGGTTGATGAGTGTTCGGAGATTTTGCAAAGGAAGCAGACCGAACAGCTTAGAAGTGAAGGTCACTTCTCTTGTTACCCCGGGTGTCTGATGCAGGAGCATCCGGAGACAGTAAAGCAACCTTGCATCTTACAAGTTTCTTTTTTAAGTTATTTGCATTTTGATCGATTAATTTCAGTGTTGAGGAAGGTTCTGTGGGGCAATTCCTGGTTGGAGGAAGTTTTAAGGCAAAAGGGAGAGGGGTCACGAAATCGCGACCCCAAAAGTTGCAGTGTATTGTTTGGCGGGTTCCGTCGCGATATCGCGACGTCGCGATATCACGACCGTTTTGCAAGGCAGCGGAGAGGAGTGTAAGTTGTCGCGATATCGCGACGTCGCGATATCACGACGTCGCGATATCGTGATGGTTTTGCAATGTAGTGTGGGGAGGCTTCAGACGTCGCGATATCGCGACGGTCTTCAAAACAGAGGCGAAAGGAGAAGAGGGGGTCGCGAAATCATGACTTGTCGCGGTTTCGCGACCCCAAAGGGCTCGACGTAGAGGAGGCGCTTCCGGTCGCGATATCGCGATAGGTCACGATTTCGTGACCTGTCACGATATCGCGGCCAACCAAAGGCCGACACGTGGCGCAACATTGGACAGCCACGGAAGTTGAGGAAAATAAAGAGCAAGGTAAGGCCCGAAAGGGGAAAGCGGACGGCCGGGCAAGGCCAATTTCGACACGTGGACTGCCACGTGTATCATGGCAGTTGAGGAGGACACGTGTGCCGACATGGAGAAGTCATAGAAGAATTACGCACGATTGGCTACGTGTAAGAAATTAAAGATGAAGGCCACATATAGGGAGTTAAAATCAACAGCCGCGTGCATTAAAGGGGGAGAACCACCTCATGAAGGTCTTTTTGAAAAAAAAAAAAACTTCTGTTGCAGGGCACGACCGGTATGGAGGAGACGGCAGCGCAGAGGACAGTCTGACCGGAGCGGCGGTGCAGGTCAAGGAGGCCATTAATACAAGCTCAGGGATAGATCGGGCAGAGATTGTCATTAATGACAAAATTTTGAAAACCCGGGAAGGAGGGAAATTCAAACTGGAAATCTTGTTTGGTGGGAGCATTGATTGCCGGGAGGACCGGGACCTCGTTAAAGACCCGAATTTTTGTATTAGTGCGGACGGTGGACCGGAGAACAGAGGAGGTAGTACAGTGGAAGAACAGAGCCGAACTCGGCCATTGTAAAGCCTGCGGGCTGTTTCATTCAAGCTTGTAAAATATATATTTTTTAAATTTTAATGAAAAGGCAGAGTTTCTTGAAGTGTTGGTTCCCGGTGCCCCGTCACTTATGTCAAAATTCAAAAAGCTTTTTGGATTTTTTACATTTGTCAAAGTATTCCAACTATCAAATAAGGGATCTTCAAAAACAATTTGGACATAAATAACCTATCAATAATCACACATATTTTCTTTCTCATCCTTATGAAATCAATGATATATATGGATATCTCTTGTGCAAGTTTAATCAACCTATTCATTTCATGTAACATTGGAAGAATACCACATAATGTTAAAAGGGTTTCGAATTCAGTCAAACGAAACATCATATATTTTGCCTTATCAACAACCCTATGATTTGCATACATCAACCTCGTTAAAGATTGATATTCTTTAAAAACTCTGTGTGCATGTTGATACATTGAAATCCACCTTGTATCCACATATTTTAACAATTTTTTTCCTTTTGTAACTCCTAGTGCAAAGTGTTGAAAATCTGCAAATATTTTTGGATTGCAAGAAAAACAAGAATGTATTTCATGAATAAGGTCTTCTAATCTCACAATATTTTCAAAAGAGCTCATGATTTTATATGCTAGATTTACTCTATGATCCATACAATGAATATGTATCATATATAGGGCAACTAACATTTGGATATGAACACAAAGACCATTCTTGTGCCCTTGCATTATAGCAACACCATCAACTCCAATGCATATTAACTTTGTGTCTATCTCTATATCATTCATTCCTACAATATCCTTTAAACTACTCACAACAACATTATAGATATTTTTTGAATTTGAAATTTCCACCATCTTATGTAATCCTAGCAAACTAGGTTGCCTTACATGATTTTGAAATATGTACACATACATGCAAATCCATTATGTGTTGTCTACATCCATCACCTCATCAATAGAGAGTGATATGGATCCAACATGTTTTAATTTCTCCCTCAGGTCCTCCTCAACTAATGATAGACATTTTTCCATTTTCCAACCACTTTGATTTGGCCAATGGGAACTAGGAAGGTTTTGCATATTGGCTATTTCAAAAAGGTGTTTATAATCACTAAAATCAGATATGGGTCTACCCTTTTTGAGAATATTATATACAACAACCAACTGCAAATTTTTTGAAGCTAAAGTGGTCTTATGAATATTTTAAAATTGGGATTTAATATTTCCACCTTTTGCAACAAGATATTGTTGTTGCTTTAAGTGATTTTCATATACTATTGCATATCTGACATGCATACATTATGATGCATCCTTCCACTTAACTTCTTTTTTAATTTTACCATCACTTCCTTGAACTTTTACATAAAATTTTCCAACATATTTTTCTATTGTATCTTTCTTATTTTGTAGCCTGTGATCCTTACCTATTTTCCATTTACAAATTTTTCATCTACATTATTTTTGTTTGAATTGGTTGTCAATGAAAGGGATAGGCTCTATCCACGAAAATTTTTCTGCTCATTCATCTTTAAATGCCCTTACAATAGCCCAGTTAGATATCTTTCTCCTTTTAATATTTTTTCTTGAAGATTCGAAAGAATCTTTTAATTTATTTAATCTATCACTTTTATTTTCAACTGGCATATCCATTTGAGGAATATCTTCAAGTATTTTTTGGATGTCATTTTTAAGAGAATTTTCATTAGAAGGCATCTCTTGGTGAGTAATATCTTCAAGTAGAGGTATATTAGGTTCAATGGGGTATTCTGCATAGTAGCAGACAATAATATTCTTTATCATTTTTGGATTTACAAAAAAAAACTTACAAACAAGAATATGATTCATATCATCATGAAATCTGGACAGAGGCACATACTGTGACTTAACTATTTAATAAAGAAAGCATGATTTTAAATAATTGTTGAATATACAACTAACTATTCAGAAGTCAAAAATCATTTCCTTTAATTTGCTTCGATGTCGATGGCTCATTGGATTTTGATATATTGCTAAAATAATTTAGGATACTCTTTTTAGCAAGAGATTTGACCCCCTTATTTGCATTGCCATTGGGTGACATTTTACTTGTAAAGAAAATATTTTCAATCTAGAAAAGTAATAAAATTAAGAGATTTTAATTCTATGAGAGCTCAAGATAATGTAGTAATTAGAATAAACAAATGGTGGTTTTGTAGAATATACATACATGTTTCCAAACATGATTTATTGTGTTATTTTTACCACTACAATGGAGATAGAACTTGTAACTAAGAAGAGCATAAAACTAATCAATATACAAATTCAAATCAATGTAAGAAAAAACTTGTGTATACAAAATAGAGCATCACAATGTCCTTAGAGAACCAAAGCAATTACCTACTCATAATATTGTAACAGAAAAATATATCTCAATAGAAATAGATAATCAAAGAGTGTTAACAAAAAGAGAAAAAATACGGGAAAACATGGAGAACAAGATGAAATAGAGAATAACATGGGAAATAGAGCATTGAATTATTTTTAATAAATGATTAAAAACAATAAAATAAAAACTGCAATGAGATGATAGAAAAACATATCTTATTTCTACAACTGCTTCAACTCATATTCTCTAAAAAGCAAAAAAATACATCACAAATTCACAATGTTTTAAGAAATAGAGTATCCGATGCAGAAAAAGATCCAGAGGTAGATGTGGTTGGAGAAAATATCAATAGTCAGTCCAATTTAGGAATAGTGTCAGTTGCAGTCCTATGTTAGGTCATCCCTAGTTTGTGTAAATGTCGATCTGTGTACAGTTTAGTACCAAATGGTGGTCCAAGTACAAAACAAAGCTCGTATGTCAATCCAATTACAAAACAATGATTGAATGTCAATCTGGGTACAAAACAAATATCGAATGTCAATCCGGGTACAAAATAAAAATAGTATGTTGATCTAGAATTAAAAAAATTTTAGGTCGTCTGAATATTGGAACAACCACAAATAAGTTTCTATGTAGTATTCTGGGTAAAGAATAAATATGGGATGTTGGTCTGGATGAATATTTGTGCAATCGATATTTATGTCGATCCATGTGTAAAACTATGTTAGGCGAACATATTTTGGCTCGAGTGCATAACAAAACTCGGATGTCAGTTTAGGTAAAGAAAAGTATCTTTCTATCATTCCAAGTGCATATATGGCCTCCATTTTAGTCTGAGTGGAGTTTTGATCTAGATCGATAGGTTTCTAGACTTAGTTGAACTTTTATGGAATTCTGTAACAAATCGAATGTACTCTTTGGTTTGATTTTATGAAAAATTACCACTGGCATATTAGTTATTTATAGTGTTATAGTTGGCAATTTGGGCAGGATAAATTAAAAAATTTAGAAATTTAAGGTAAAAATAGTCCACAATTTAGGTGAGAGTGTTGGTGAGTTTAAAAAAAATGTAATACTATTATCAACGAATGGCAAACCGACACATAAAAAAATCCCAAAAAATTTGGGCGAAAGGACCAATGTCTAAGGTCCCCCAAAACCATCATTTTGAATTTTTGAAAATGCAAATATTCACCCTATAACCTTGATCCCAATACCACACCAACTACCAATCCATGCAAGTATCTCTTCCTCCCATGTTCTATGTGTACTCATAAAAAATGTGTCATTACATTGATAACTAAAAGGGTGTTATCAAGTGATTCCTTGTACATAGTTTACCCCATGGGATACAATATGGGATATTCCAATGAGGAAGCCCTCTTTCTTTAATGAATGTGTAATGACACCAAGGATTTTTGTAAGTACCTCAAGGGGATTGGGTTTACTACATGTGTACAATTGCTAGTTGAATAGATCCTCTAAACCTGAACAACCCAAATCAGAGATTTAGTAGCACCTATGGGCCAATCATAATTAGACCCTAATTTGATGAAAGATAAGATAAAAGAAAGCTAATCTATTACATGATTATAATGTTAAATACGTTAAAGATAGGCAAAAATAGTGAAAGTTACCTAAATTGTTGATATGTTGGTTGAAAACAAGTTCTGTGCAAAAATCACAACCCAGGTTGTGGTTGGGGATTGTTAGTCATAACCCACCCTACGATTGGTGCTAGTTTTATCTAGAAAAAAAGTTCATTCAAAGGGGAGGTTCTTCTAGTTCTCTAGAGGATCTAGTATAGATCTGGTAGTAGTCTATCTCCACATCTATGAGTAGTTCACAACACAAAAATATCCCACACTTAGCATGCAAAGGCATCCATGGAGGTTGGAAATAGGGAGGCTTTGTGTGCAATGGAGGCTAGAGTGATTTTTGTAGAATTCTATTGTGTAAATTTTTATTCCTAGAAATGAAGGAAATGGCCTTCTATTTATAGAATTGACCATATTTAGGTGGGGATGAGGTGTCCTATGAGGTGGAGGTGTGCACCATACCTCATAAATGCCCTTGGGTGGAAGAAAGTCTTCATCCACCCACATGCATTAAATGGGCATGGGTGCATCATACCTCATAAATGCATGGAAGAGGAAAGTCTTCACCTATTTATGGCATGGTGGATGATGAATCATCAATACATTTAATGCACATGGGTTATATAATTACTCACTCTCTTTATGGCATTGAATGTGTATGATAAGGTGGAAAGGCTAGGCTAGGGTAGGCTAGGCCTAGGTGGAGGCTAGGCTAGTCAAAGGGTGGAGTAGGGTGAGGTGGCCCTAGGGTAGTGGGTGGTTGCATGGTGACCAAGGACTAATCATAGGAAGGGGATAAAAGGGGATGAATAGTGATTTTTGGGAAATTTTGCAAAATTTGAGGGCTTTGCAAATTGATTGAGTATTAGCACTACATAAGGATAAATATGATATATTTATGTATCTACAATAATATTAATATTGTATAAAAATTCTAAAAGGTCATCTTAGGTAAACCTAATTAGTAAAAATCATCCCAATCTAGAACTGTGTTTACTAAAATATAAAAAATCTAAGAGAATATCTTAGATCAACTCTTAAACACTAGGATTATAGAGTTGCTAGAAATTAAAACCCTCACATTATGAAGGAAAAATATTTATTAGTTTAGACCTAATGACTACTATGCATTCCATATATTCAATGATCATCATACAAATAGATGTTTATTCCCAAAAATGTAAACCAATATATCATATATAGCAAGCAATTTGTAGTTAACAAATCTAAATCGACGTCCCCTTCACCTAACCAAGAATTTGAAATCTTTTAGAATCCTTTATTAAGTCATGATAATTGAAATAAAAATCCTCAACAATTAATATCAACTATAACAATGTGCCTCCTAACTAAGTAGTTAATGACAATATTAGCCAATATTATTCCATTAATCACATCTCTCACCATCTTTGTGTTGTCACTAGACAACAACAAAGAAACATCCAAGTTGACCAACCATCAACAACCCAATCAAGTAGACCTCATATTTTAATCCAATCATAATAATAACAAAAACCAAAGGTGTTTATAATATATTACAATATATTTAATATATCACATCAAAAATAGTAATGTTATGCCTTCTTAAAACATCTATAACTTATCAAGATATCTTGGTTAAATTTTTAAGTGAATGAACAATATCTCAAAGCATAAACCTAACTGAATTTGCCTCCATCATTAAATTAATAGAGGAAGATCATATATGCATACATACATACATACATGCATTCATGCATACACACACATATATGTATGTATGTATGTATGTATGTATGTATGTTTGTATGTATGTATGTATGTATGTACATATGCACATGAGTACACACACATATATAAAGATTATATCCCTAAAAATTCTATTATAGGAGATTACCCCTATACATAGCAAATCCAATTAATAATAAATTTATTAAAAATAGTTTAGTTGATAATCAATATAAATTAAACATCCATAGCCCAAAATTCATTACCCACTTTGGCTTAGCCAAAAACTATCCTAAAATTTTTGATCTAACAATAAAGGCCTTGGATAATGGGGAATATGATGTTATTGGTGTGTTACTCTTACATTTAATGTAGGCTTTAAAACCCTAACTATTATTTCTATATCATAGCTTGTGATTTCTCCTATAATGTTTTTTAGGACAACCATAGATCCATGAGATGAGGGTAATGTAACAACCCAACAAAACCAACCCATGATATATATATATATATATATATATATATATATTCACAAGCAAGGTTCACAAAGAAGTCCCAATATACACAATATCAAAAGGCATAACCACATTTTGATTTCTTGTTGCTACAAACGACACTCAAGTGGAAGGAGTGGCCAACATCCTGTATTTTTGGGATTCACATTTCTAAACCTCGTCATTTAAAAAGGATGTAAACAATGGTCATTTCACTTTTCTTACACCCTACCTGGGTATAAGACAATTTGACCACAATGTAGGGATTATCCATTTTACAAAAAAGTGGATGCCATTTCCCTAACCCTACATAAGTTCCTCTATATAAGATTAATATGACATAATTCCTTAGTGCTTTTTTATCATGCCTCCATGACTAAGTTTATTACCACTCACCTACTAATAATAATGACTACATGATCCTCAACGTTCAATGTGCCATCACTATATTGTCTTGTGAATGTTTCCTAGACCTCATCACTAGGAATAATTCCAAGCCTTATTGCTTAGGACTTCCCAAAATCCTCATATATTTGGGTACACCTGAGTCTCACCATTCTAGGTGTACTATCCACAACTGCCTAGGTGTTGCCTTACCGTAACTCATAGGAATTGAGAACTTGACTCTAACGTTCATTATTTAAGGTTTTAGGATTAACCCCTTTATCCCAATCCCAAAGGCTAACATTCAAGAACCAATACCTCTCCATAACAAGAATAAATTCTATACTAATTATCAAGATAAACACTTTGACAAAAATGAAAATATAAACACTTATCTAAAAATACTACTAATCTCTAACATTTACTTCATTCCATTAATGAAAGCATGAGACTTCAAAAGGAGAATATTAAAAGCATGAGCTAGTAAATACATTCTTCCATTGCACATAATGAAAATAAACTCTTCAAAAAATGCTCTTTAAGATATAACTTAACAATTAAATCTCCATCCTTTAATAAATCTCATAATATAAATAGTCTTCCCATACATTTAACTTCCTTTACAAGGAAGAGTCAATAAATATATTTGTCCAAAGGACGTTACAATACCATCAATTATAGTATATTATTTCAAATAATTAAGATCAATTACAATGCATCCTTTCAATAAAAGAATTTTCAATTTTCTCTAAGCATATTTACCTTGATGGTCATTTATCTTCCAGAGTGCATAAAGGTAAAACTAGGGATCATGATAACTCTTGATTATAAAAATGCAACTTAATATGCATTAAATAAAAATAGAATTCTATCATGCAAACCATGCATTTTGCTTAAACAAATTCCATACAATAAACTTTTGAGAGAATCCCATACTTCTCTCAAGAATGGAATCCTCATCCATTCTTCAAATATTTTCCATAAAATAAATAAATACTTTATCACTAAAATTATTTAAACTAGATGTTAAATATAGAAAATAACTTTTCCTTCATTTAACATTAATTTCTATATTTGAAAGACTAAAATATATTCCATATCTATATTTTTCTTTCCAAATTAAAATAACATAAATACAATATCATAATAAAGTTTTTTTTTTCTTTTTAACACATGAGATACTAATTCTTTATAACGAATAAGACATATATTTCCAACCTATACATCTCTCCTAGTTTTTTTCTTTAAATTAACCAAAACATTTAATATTAACATAATAAATTTTACTCTCTGCCTCACTTAAAATAACTATAGCTTTACTTAGAAATCCAATTGTTTGAA
The DNA here is from genome assembly GCA_028583015.1 of Wollemia nobilis. Classification (NCBI taxonomy): domain Eukaryota; kingdom Viridiplantae; phylum Streptophyta; class Pinopsida; order Araucariales; family Araucariaceae; genus Wollemia; species Wollemia nobilis. The sequence continues at coordinate 2,768,436 of JAQPPZ010014295.1, forward strand.
TTTTATATCTATTGTTTTAATAAAAACAACCTACATTATTCCATCTACCAATACTTTTTTAATATATGAATGTGAACCTATAAAAAACAACCTACATTTCCATCTACCAATGCTTTTGTAATATATGGTTGTGAACCTAATAAAAATAAATATCAGTCCATGGTGATCTAAAGGCCTTTCCACAACTCATGTGTTCATATCTTACATTCTTTTATTACACATCTATATTACTTGAAAATTACTTGATATAGAGTTACTATAAATAGTGCAATACCATTTAATCTTAAAGAATAAATAATAATTTATTATAGTATCACTTGTGGGGTACCAAGTCTATACTAAGAGCATAAAAAATTGAGGATTCTATCACCCCCTCCTGGTAAACATACTACAGGGTGGACTGAGTTTAATCCACTAAATCCATAGAACACCATGCCAAAAGAACTTCTATGAGGAATATTTTCTTAGGGAAATTAACCCAAAAGGAATGAACTATTAACATTCTATCCTACTACAATATCTCGAGATATAGCAAAGGGATTGCACTTGGCCCTTATATTTGAACAATCAACAGGTCAATGATAGATATTTTTAGAGATGAAATTCTAAAACTCTTTGGGCATGGATTTCATATGGATTATGGTGACTTATATAGAAAAGAACTCTTCATTTCTCTAACAAAATAAAATTTAAGGATTATCACTTCATGTTTTCTAGATTTGCTTTCACGTACAACAACTTCAACTTCTATTATTTTATATGTAGGATTTTATCTGAAGAAGCAATAATAACACAAGATTGACTATAGTTTTTCTAAACTCCCATGAAGCAAGCTTTTATCATGTAACACATAGTGGTGATATTTAGTACAAATACATAATTTATGAAATCTTAAGAAACCACCCTCTTAGTTCTTTTATTTTATTACATAGACAACAATGTATCTTACAACAATTGTTGTATGAAATATAAGCAAAGTTTTTAATTGGAGCTTAAGATCATAAGATTCATGATTATCTCTTGATCCTAGCATAGATCTTAAAAAGGTTAATTTTCCTCTATTCTATTATTCTTTATTGGGAGATACGACCTTTTGAATTCAGCATTATGGAACAAGGGCAGTGACGAATTTCCATATCGTATTTTTTTCACAATTTTTTGGAAAAATATCTCATCTTTTAGGAGCCATATCTCTACAAAATGTTATCCGATTTAGATGATTCTTGGACCAATTTGTGCAGAATTTGAAGGAATTTAAAATGAGTAGTGTAGACAAATATTTATGGAGATATGACCTTTTGAAGTCAGCCATCTAGAATAAGTGTAGTGATGAATTTTCAAATCATGAATTTCTTGGAAGACAAAATTTGTTAGTTCGGGTAAGAAAATCATTTGCAATTTATTTTGTTTGGAAGAAAAATTGTAGATCTAGTTGTCTATAGGGAATTTTAGCTTAAAATGAGTTGGGAGATATATATTTTTTTAAACCCTAGTTTGCACTAGGGCATGATATATATTTTCATGAAACCCTAGTTTGCGTTATCTTGTGGTGTGAACTTATGGGGATAGAAAAGTTTTCTAGAGAATATGATATTGATGTTAGAGAATGGTAGAAAAATTATAGGTCTCTATATTGTAATAATATTTATGAAGAATTATTCCTTAAGTACAGTCTTAAATGGGAAGCTTTGTCTTGGTTGATAAATTTTTGTAATAAAAGGAATAATGAGGGATGAATAGAGCATGCGTTCTTGAGTGAATGGGACCCATATAAAAGGATAGCTAGTTTGAAGGTCACCATCAAGGGATATGAAGAAGAAATAAACATGCTTCAACAAGAACAAAAGGAAAGTAAAAGAAAGCAAGAATTTTCAACAAAAGATTATGAAAAAGAAATAAAATTACTCAAGGAAGAGAAAGAGGTAAATGCTAGGTAAGATAATGAGAAGAATGTAGAAGGCACATATTTAGATTTTAAAAAGAAATAAAAGGATCAAAAGGGTTTAAATTCATCTAAAATTTTTATTTTGCAGGTTCACAAAAGCATTCAAAAGGAACATGTTATTATTTCCATCGACCCTAGTAGCAGATATAATTTTATTAATATTTCTTTGGCTAAAAGGTTGCAAGTTCAAGCAACAAAAATTAAGGACATACATATTGAGGGTGAGAATGTTCAAATTTTTGAATATTTGAAGATCACCATGGATAAATATGTTTTACATTCATATTTTTATGTTATTGATATGGATGATGAGGATATTGTTCTTGGTTATCCTTGGTTAGATTTTTTGGGTACTGTTAACATTAATGTGCAAAATAGGTTTATGAAGTTATGATACAGGAAAAAGAAGATAATATTGCAGGATATTTCTTAATTTAAGGAGAAAGGATCCAAGGAAAATCAATAAGTGGTTGTATAGAAACAAATTAAAGAACTTGAAACAAAATCTAAGAAGGTAGTAGCAGCAATAGAGTCCATGGAAGAAGTAGCAGCAACTAAGTCCATGGAAACAACAGTAACAAATTCCAAGTAAGCTTTGATAGAAGAGCACAAGGATAAACCAAACAAAAATAATATGAAAGAATAACGTGTAGAAGAATTTAAAATAATGAAGCCAAATGTTGAGAAGTCAAAGAAGGTAGAACATCAAGTTAAGGTTGCACCATATCACCATCCAAACCACCATGAGTGGTAATATTCTTGGAGGCATGGATCAAGGAAGCAATATTATGGTTCCACATGGAATCATAAGGGAACCAACTATGGCAGTGTTTGGCAAAGAAAACATAGCGTTCCTAGTTTTTAGAGCAGTTCATCATCATCAAGGAACAAGTGGATCCATCATTCAAGCTATCAAAATACAACAGCAGAAGCGTGGAGCCAATGAAGTAGATTTAGATACTCAATTAACAAAATGGCATACCAACATCAACATGTTTCACTTGGATGGATGGATGATCGATATTGGAACCAGTTGCTAATATTTCTTAGCAAAACATATGGTCTTTTTTCTTCACATATTTTGAGGATGAAATATTTGTAAGGAAGGTGGCATGGTAGGGTACCTAGGAATAGATATTTGGTAATATATTATTATATTGTATAAGGGTTGGCATGGGCCAAACATAACCCAAGTTTGATTGTATTATAATATAATATAATATTATATTATAATTTAATATTATGTTATATTATATTATATTATATTATAATTTAATATTATATTATATTATAATTTAATATTATATTATAATATTATATTAGTAGTAGGCTCTCCAAAGTAGAATGAGAACATGGATATATAAAGAAGAGATATTTGTCATTGTAATCATCATGGATATGAATCATATGTAATCGTCTTTGCCCATAAAGTGGCTTATGGGAATTTTCCCTCCTTAAGTGATATCTCTCATCTTGGGAGATCTTGTGGAGTTATTCCTTAAGGATTATTATTTGTGTTCCCATACCTTAAGGGTATTATCTATCTCTCTCTCATTTATGGGTTTTTATTGTGGATAATTTATTTGTGGATGAATTATTTGATATTTTTGCATATTGGTGAATGACTTATGTTAATGATAATAAAGTTCTGCAACATATAATGCCATATAGAATAAAAATTCCTTTAATAAATACCACATTTATTTCTTCCTATAATTACTCATAAACAAGTCATTCAACCTATCATTCAAAGATAGTCCATAAAGTCTCCAAAATATAAAGTTTTCTCATTAGCTTTCAAACTCTTAATATTTGATCTATAGATCACACACTTATTTTACAAAAGGTTTATCCAAAGAAAATCAATTTCCCCTACTAATAGATCTTTGGAAGCACTCCTTGTCCTCACAAAATGTTCTCATTAACTAATAAATTTCCTTTGAAACTTGTCTATGGAAGTATAACCTTAATTCTCAAACACCCATAGTTAAAGGCTCATACTTCAATAATAAAATATATTTCATATATCCTAAAAATATAGTGGATTTACACATGAATAGGTCCTTAACTTAAACAACATTCATCAAAATAAAGGTTTTAATGGTCAAAAGTGGAATATTTATCCAACCAAAGTCAAATTACAATTAATCAACACAAATCAGCCTCAATAAAATCACAACAAACAACTTCTACCATCACCAAACCGCTAGCATCCTAACCTCCATGGCTAGGCTCTAGTACCTTTAACTAGTATGACCACCATTGCATGATCAATATACCTAGGGAAAGTTTATGTTAAATAAAAGTTCCACATGCTCCAACAAGAATCATGTGGAACTATAAATCCTTAATTAATTTAAAAATGGTTTCGCTATTTTTGTAAACCACCTAGAATAATCCAATCCAAAATACACAGTCTTCGAGGAGACATGCCAATTTAAAACTACACAAACTCTTAAGGAGTGATTATGCCACATGCTAGTTCATGTCATAGGTGATCAAGGGAAGGTGAAAGGTTAGAGAAAGCTTAGCCAAGTTCCTATGTGCTTGGCTATAAACCTTTATGAATCCAACACATTTTAAAGTTATCTTTATTCCCCATGCAACACATGTGGGACAAAGTCTAGTTACCTACAAAAACCTATGCTGCTTGAACTCACCAGGCACATCACAAGCACTGTGGTGGCTTAGGATAGGTGTATATAGCTTCAAACCTCCATAAATATACCAATAGAAAAACCTATACCTATTGTTCACATATACCAAGACATCCTAGGGGAAATTAAAACTTTTAAGGACACGTTTTCAATGTTGTTTGATATTGAGTACCATATTTGTTACAAATTCATTTCAATTTAAATTAGGTATGAATAGTTGATAAAACAGATTATCAGGCTCTCATATTATCATCACAACCCCCTAATATTTCATAAATAGAGGATATAGAGTGAGAATCAATATTAAAGGATTGTTCAAGCTCTGCTTATATGTCTAAAATAATGTTGTAGTAGAGTAGGATGCATCTGCTAAGAAAATAGAATTCCCTAGTTCAATTCTCCAATCTATTTATAACCCTAGACACAACAGGTAGAAGTAAGCATTCCACAGTCATGATGCTGAAATGGAAAGCACAATATATGGCTAATATCCCTATTGGATGAATGACCTTCTAACATATATTTATAGAATTTCTAACCAAGCCTACGAACTAATAATACAAGCAAGCATTATAGAAGCTCCAAATTGCATATCTAACACCCCAAAATACCAATAATTTAAGCCTCAATCCAACATATTTATTTTAAAAATTACAAGCAATATTTGGGCTTCTAACCAAGCATAATCCTATAAGAAATGTAACCCATTTAAGAGGATATTATAAGCTCGATACTCCAACCTTATTCTCCTGAATGTACAAGCTCCATAAGCCCTTTCAAGCCTCCTCATCCTCTCCATGTGTTTCCTTAGTTCCTTTCCTCCCAAGCCATCCTCCTTATATCCATGCATCTCTTCCTCCTTATTATCTAAATAACCACCCCTCCTTTTATCTTTATCTCCATTCATTGGGTATCATCATGAGTGTGCATTGACCCCCACTCCACATGATCATTTGAGCATCCAAGATTAATATCAACCCACCACCTACATAGTGATTATAAAGACAAATAAATTTATGGATTCCCTTTCCATAATTTACAAAAATGAGATGATATTATCATTCAATTTCAATTGTTGCATTAGCAAAAATATTTAGCTTATGGTAATAAATAAAATTCTATTAACCCCACAAAGTCATTAAACCTCTTGTTTAATGGATTATTCCTTGTCTATTAATGAACCTCCTAATCATTTACCAAGGTGAGGGTAAATGAATTTTGTTTTGGTCCAATAGTACGTAAAACACCTATTTTATTTTCTCTCCAAACACAAGGTAAATAGGATGATTAGATAAATCTAATTAAGAAAATTTAAGCCAATCATGATTAATTTCACAAACTTGTAATTAAAACATAATTGATATCAATATGAATATTCATTCATCTTTTCCTTCTTTCTAATCCTTAGTGGAAACTTCATCATACACTACATCCAAAGGATCCCTACTCCTATAGCCATGTAAAATTATACAAATTATCAGTAATACAATAGTCTTCATTAAACCATTGATATATTACTAATAATAAACATAATGCCCTCTTGTTCTACCTTCTAGATAAAATAATAATTCACAAATCCATCATATAAAAAAGCTCATTAAGTGAGGGTCGTGATAAATGGAGAAATATTCCTCATAGTACCAACCATCCCCTACCAAAACATACTTGTATTACATCTAGGCTTTCCATCCTAACATAAGCCTTCTTATCCAGCAATATGAATAAAGGAATTTCTTGCAAATTTTCAAAGAAGTCATTTGTGCTAAGAATAGATTAATTCAAATAGGAAAAATACCACCTAATGAAACCTCCCACCATTTCAAAAATTCATCTCCTACACCTTCTGATAGAAATATCATACCAAACCTATGCCAAATCACATAATGAGGCTACCCCATTGAATATCAAGAGCAAAGGCATCAAATAGAGCAAGACTTGAGGATAGAAATTTAGAGGATTTCCAAGGAAGTAAGGAATATGGAAATATAGATCTTAGAAAATAGTATACAAGACCTAAATGACTAGGAATCTATGGTACATTACATTCACCAACCTCACTACCTTTAGCTAACAATAAAATTCAAAACAAACTCAAAAGAGGTAGAACAACAAGGCAAAAATGGGGAAGGCAAAATTGGTCACTCTTATTAAAATTTTATCTCATGATGAAAAGGAAAAGGAAGGTCATTTGGAGCAGGTGAGGAGACCCCATTTTATGGTTAACATGATGGCATGCAATACAATACATAGCCATGATTATTGGTAAAATTCAAGTCTTGAGGTATCTCGACCTAGAAATCATGAAGATACTAGTGCCTGGTCTCCACCACCACAAGGTAATTTCTTGAGTGATCAAATGCTGGTTGGCAACCCCTTTTTGAAATATCAAACATCAGATCCTATTAGGTTATAAATATGTAAATGGTTGTACTACCCCACCACAACAATTGAGAAAAGAGTAGAGATGATGAAACAGTTTTCCAAGTTTTCTAGAAGCTCAACCTCAATGTTTGAAGAAGAGTTTTTGGTATAAGATCAGGTGGATTTAGTCAATATTGCTATAAAAAAACTCCCAAATATTAGTGATGCATATATGCAAGCTTCTTTCCCATTTTAAAAGTAAACTATCCTCCTCCCTTATACTTGTCTCTTTTTCTAGAAAAATGTATATTACATAACTATGTAGTAGATCCAAAGGCCCAAGCCTTGATTATGATAGTAGAGATATATGAAGGTCTGGGTCTGGATCTAGATATGCTAGAGTCAAACATATTGTATTTCAAATAAAAATAGTTGAAAAGGGTGGGGACACTACACAAAGTACAAATGGTGATATGCAGACATCTAGACTTAGCTATAATTCAAGATATAGAAATTGTTGATGTACCTCCATTATTTAGAATGTACCTATCCCAAAGTATGCTAAGACAACTAGAAGGACATGTGACTCAAGTGAAATATTAGATATTAATATCACTAGCCAGATATATCATCATGATGCCCACTCAAGGCTTACATACTTTTTACATCAAAAGCTACAAGAAATAAGGGATGGTCCTTTTCAAGGAACCCACATGTAGGAGGAAGGATGAAAATTTTGGTGATCCATCAAGAGCACATGTTACTCATCCTGAACCTTATTTTTAGTTGCCTAATAAAATTTCCTATAATGATTCTATGGTAAAAACCTAGGATAAAATGAATACAAAAGACTACAATCACTTTTGTAGGGAGGTGGTAACTCATGATACAAAATTAGCTAAAAATTAGAGAATACAAATAATAGATGACATAAAATTCAAAAAGGGATACAATCTGCATACATCAAACAAAAATTTGATGTCTATTTGCAAAGTTGTTGAAATGGTACCAGATACAACCATCTCAAAATAGGAATAAAAAACAGGATGGGACTTTACTAAAGTTAGTGATAATCAGAGTCCATGGTAAGAATACCATGTAGAGCAACTCAAATTTGGTACTATGTGGATTGGACATAGTGGTGAAATGGGTAGAAATCGACATTTGATCCATTAACACAAAACAATAATGCATTAACCGAAAAGGTTGTATTCCATTAATATTAAAAGAAGATATAGGTTACAATAGGGACATGATGCCCTTTTTTTGTTTCTTTTCCTAACAATGTTACAATCAATTTGATGACATCTTCAATCATCCCTTAGTGAAGGTGGGATTCTTTGTATGTGGTCCACCATGAAGTTGTTTTTTGATGATGTTCTTCCTCTCCATATCTACTAAATAACCTACAAAATGGTGTTAGCACATAGAGGGGCTTGCCTTAGTCAGGCCCCATATTTATGAAGATAAAATGAATGGTAATATGTGTAGAAAGTTGAAATAAACTACAAGAATTGACATAAAATAGGAAAAAAAACATTACCTGCTAGATATGGGCTGATCTAGACACTGTAGACCCAATTCACCACCCGAGGGCAAACTAGGACCGGATTCGCGGGGCAAGGGGTGATTTGAGCTGTGAGGTTCCTTTTGTAAAATCCCTTTAGTGGATCAATTCCTAGGTAGCTAGTGTGCCTCTATGCACTATGGAAATCTGACTGTATGCTTCGAGAACTAACTTTTCAATATTCACTATCCATTTCTATAGAGTTTCTATGCTTTTTTGAAATAATAAGAGAGAGGTAATTAGGGTTTTAGGACCCACTATTTATAGGAAATGGCAAGGTGTAGGGGGGGAGTTAGACATATTAAACCTAGGTTGGATCATAACTAGGGTTAGGTTAGAAAATGCAATGTGGCAACATCACATTTCTTATGAGAAATATCCTATCCTCACACATGTGTGAGGATGGATTAGAGTTAATCTTGATTAGGAAGCTTTAATTCAGTTTAGGACATGATTACAAGAAGTATCCTAACAAACCCTAATTTCACACACGTGGGAGGGTGCAATTAGCATTAATTAAGGATTAAAGGTTAATTAATCAAATTTACCCTAAAAAGGTGACTTAAGTGAAGTCAACATTAAATTAGATTTTTGGAATTGACTTGTTAATTGTTTTTGTCAACTAATAGCCTGTGGGGGCCTCAATTGAGTGCAAATAGGCTATTTAAGGATATCCCAATGGTCGGGATGTACTTTTGAAGGCTTATTAGGGTTTTGGACCTAAAAACTATCTATGGGAGTCTACACACTACTATGGCAAACTATGACAATCTACGCATAACTATGCCTAAATATGCATGACTATGCATAACTACGCATGACTACGCCTAAATAGGCATGACTACACATAACTACGCATAACTACGCATAACTATGCCTAACTACACATGACTAAAATAGCCTACAATAGCCTAGGGATGTCTGGAATCACCTATAGATATGTAGAAACAACAATGTGTGACTTTTACCTAGGTTTTGTAGGTGAGTTGGAGAGGAGAGTTGGACCCCCCCCTCCCCCACACTTCTTGGTTCAAATCCCCCTCTCAAACCAACCCAACCCCCAAGGGGCGCGCCCCGGAAAAAAAAAAAAAAAAAAAAAAAAAACTTTTGGATGTTTACATTTTACCCCTTTTCGTACTATACTATGTAGAACATAGTTTAATACAAAAATATGAAGGGTTTGTGCAAAATGAAAAGGGATAGAAGGGGAATAGAATCCAATCAAAGGGTATGTAGCCACTCAAAGCGTGACCATACAAATTAACTAGATGTCCAAGGGAAAGAAGAGAAGAAGAAAATAAGGAGAAGAAGAAATAAATAGAAAACAATGCTGGTGAATGGAAATGAATGATTGTAAATGCAATGATGTGATTTTACTGAGTTCGTATGATATTTACGATGCCATATCAGTTGCTTGATAATGACAACTTTTTACTACTTTGCTTTTGTGACTAGATCAACGTGGTCCAAAAGTATGAATAGGATAAAAGCCTATCTAAATATTTGTTGTTGATTGATTGATGAGAACATGGTGACAAGTGTCAAACCATTTGAACTAAAGGGACATTTAGCTTATTCAAACGTGTCATTCATGATGCTCCATGAACGCCAAATATAAATACTCTAAATGTTGAACTAGGATTATGCCAAACATATCATTCATTATGTACTCGACATACAATAATGCTAGATTAACTTATCCATCATAATGCATAGTTCTCATGATGTAACCCATGTCTAGTTGTGATTGAGATTGTTTCATATGATAATCTTCAGCAAAATTTTTTATAGATAAATGTGCTAATCGCACTTTTGGATTTTCGATTTTGTGGTTGCATGCAAAGCTGACTTTGGCTATGAACACACCCTCAAACGAGGAATAAGCAATGAGGTGAATGAAATATGGTGAGTTGATGATGCAGTGATTGATAAGATACCAATGCATGATGAAAATGATTTCAAATAAAATTAGAAGAAATTTTTGGGAAGTTCTTAGGGTTTTATAAGAAGTTTGCCTACTTTCCTAGGGTTTTGGGGGTATTTTGGTTGATTTTGGGGTGTTTTAGATGAATTCACCACCCGAGGGGTAATTTTTACCTAAATTGCCACCTAGGGGGGGAGAAAATTGGATCTAGATTCACCCCTAGGGGGGAAAAGGTAGGATTAAAGCATATTTAAGGCAAAATTTCATTGGAAGTGGTTCATTTTGATGGTAGAAATTATTGGAAAGTGACTTGTGGGAGAATTTAGCGATGAGGAGAACACGGTTGATGAATTCAAGGGTGATGATGATGAGGGGGCACAGGGTAGCTGGCAGTAGGTGCGGGGACCCACCAGTAAGTTTTCTTTGTCTTTATTTTGTTTTTTTTATTTTTCCTAAGAAAATTGAATGAGGAAGTGGAGGTTTTCGTACCATTTTAATTTTTTTGTGATTTTTAATTAAAATTTGAAGACATAGTGATAAACAAGCCAAATGGGTATCCAAAAATATTATCTGTTTTAGAGTTGGACTTGTTTTAGTGTTGATTTGACCGGGTGAAGTGTAGAGTAGGTGTGGAGTTTGACCTTGTATTTTTGAAGTAATAGTGTACTATTTTTGACATGTTATTGAATTTTATCTGTAAAAGTGGGAAATGGGTATCTCATTTTACGACTATTATATTTTTTTTCTTTCGTTTGGTGTGATTTCAGAATATAATGCTTTTAGTTGTAATGTAGTAAATCGTGACTGTTATATTTACCATGTTATAGGTGATATTTATGGAAACCAACGAAACTTTCACCTTAGAAGGGCAAAATAGGTATCCAAAAATGTTGATTGTTTGTGTAGATGATTTTGTTTGGCTTACCTTTGATTTGTGTTCCAAGGTGTGGGTAGTGTGAAATTGAAAATGAGCTATAGGAAGCCCAATTTATACTGTTTTCCACATTTGTTTGAACTTTTACCACAAAGTGGGCAAATGGGTGTTCAAAAATGTGACTATTATTTTTGAATTATGTCTTCTGATGTGTTTTCAGTTTTGGTGCATTTATCTTAAATTTGACTTTGAATTCCATGTTGATTTGTACGTTGTTTTTGAATTTTATCAAAATTTTTACTGCAAAGTGGGTAAATGGGTATTCAAAAGTGTATTTTTTTTTTGTATATCAGATGGATTGACTCATTTTTGAATTTTGTGCCACAGTGGGTATGTGGGTGAACTTATATTTGACTGTTGGGAGCCAAATATGTATTGATTTTCGCATTTTTTTGAAATTTTGTCATGAAGTGACAAAATGGGTATCCAAATATGCAACTATTTTGTTGATGTATTTTATCATGTGATTAGTGCCTTGTTTATGTCTCGAAGTGCATGTCAAATTAAATTGATTTAATTTGATTATTTGATTGATAGTTTGTGATTGGATTGATGAATAATGTATGTTTTGTTGTAGATGAACAAGTGAAAATACTGGAGCCCCGTCATCGGGTGCAAAAAATAAAGGAGGGTTTTGAGTTGATGAAGACATCAAATGAGTTAAAGTGGTTAGACAATATACGGTTATGAGGTGTGTGGGAATGTAATAGTATCCAAATGAATAGAGCATATGTGTCTACATTGTGTGAGCAGTGGGACGTGGATAGGAATGCTTTTCATTTTACCACTAGAGAAATGACCATCACTTTGGAGGATGTATATTGGATATACAAATTACTGATTGAGGGTGTTCCTATGAGAGCAGTCATTTGATGAGAGTAAGGAGGCTATTTTGGAATGATTATTTGGGGTGGATTGGAGAGGCATTGATGTCTCAAATATTTATCATGAGTGGTTGTGGGTAAAGGATAAGATATCTGATCGACAGTGTGTGGCCATGATGATGATATTAAATTATGCCATACCTGATACTTTTGGGGTTTTTTTCACCTAGAATATGTTAGATGTGGTGTGATGAGCAAGGTGCAACCAAAGTATTGTCATTGTTGTCAACACAGTCAGGTTGATCAGTTGATGCAATGGACAGGAGTTCATTGATGAGCAAGGTGCAGCCAAAGTATTGTCATTGTTGTCAACACAGACAGAGGATCGGTTGATGCAATGGACAGGAGTGCAGAGGTCATTAGATGGATCGGTTGATGAAGTGAACAAGAGTTCAGAGCTGTCAGAGCATGTACAATAAATTTCCAAGAAGAAGTGGCCCAGATTCAAAGGATCAAAGAAAAAGACAAGTAAGAAAATTGTCGCGATATCGTGACATGTTTTCTGTCGTGATTTCGCGACATCTCGAAGGAGAGAGAAAATGCTAGCAAAATTGTCGTGATTTCGTGACATCTCGGAGGAGAGAGAAAATGTTGGCAAAACTGTCACGATTTCATGACATGTTGGAAGAGAGAGAAAGCAAGAAAAATTGTCATGATTTCGCGACATGTTGGAGGCAAAGAAGCCAAGTGGAAAAACTGTCGTGATTTCGTGACATGTTGGAAGCAAAGAAGGCAAGAAAAAGATTTTGACATGTTGGAAAAAGAAAAAAACTATATGATTTCAGACATGTTGAAAAAAAGCAAGAAAACTGTCGTGATTTCGTGACATGTTCGAAGAAGAAGCGATGCAAAGAAAACCGTCATGATTTCGCGACATGTTGGAGAAAGAAGGCAAGAAACCACGATTTCGGACATGTTGGAAGAAGAAGGCAAAAGAAAACTGTCACGATTTCATGACATGTTTGGAGAGAAGGTGGAGGCAAAGAAAACTATCATGATTTCATGACATGTTTGGAGAGAAGGCGCAGGCAAAGAAAAGTGTCGTGATTTCATGACAATTTGCAAGAAGGATAGTATGGATGAAAATGTGTCATGATTTTGTGACATGTTTGAGAGAAAGAGCTTGCAAAGAAAAGTGTCACGATTTCATGACAATTTGCAAGAGGAAGCGCTAAGGAGAAAAAGTGTCACGATTTCGTGACATGTCGGGTTTTCATGATCCGATGAGAAGAAAAGCGCTAAGGAGGAAAAGTGTCACGATTTCATGACATAATGCAGGAGAGAGAGTTCGATAGAAAAAGGTGTCGCGATTTCGTGACATGCTTCATTTTCGCAGTCCAAAGCGAAGAGAAAGAGGAGAAGGATGAAGTGTCACGATTTCACGACAGAAGCAAAACGAAAGAGCATGGAAGCAGAAGCGTCACGATTTCATGACAAATTCAAGGAGGAAGAGCTCAAAGGCGAAAGCATCACGATTTCATGACATGTTCCATTTTCACTGGGTGAAAGACAGAGAAAGGCACAAGGCAGCGAATGCAGAAATGAGAAGATGTCACGATTTCACGACATGTCATGTTTTCGCTAGTGCAAGCAGAGAAGAGTGCAAGGAGAGAAAGTGTCACGATTTTGTGACATGTTGTTCTATTTCGGAAGAGAAACAAGAAAAGGAAGATTGCAAGAGGAGAAAAGTGTCACGATATCGCGACATGTCATGTTTTCACGGTCAAACGCCAAGGAAAAGTCAAAGGGAAAATGTCACGATATCGCGACATGTTTAGTTTCATGTGTAAAAAGAACAAATAAAGTTAAGAAAATAAGAAATATGATGCAGTTACAAGGAGATACATGTAAGCTATAATAAGGAGATGTGAACAAAGAGTGCACGATTACAAATATATAAAAAAATCATGTAGAAAAATAAGAATAGTAAATCAAGTAATTACGACAAGGGATTACAATGACAAAAAAAGTCATTACTACGATTACAGGAGCCATTACAAAGAAATATCATGTACCAATGGTTACTGAAAGTCATCAGATGAAGACCACGAGTTGGATAGAGAAACGTCTCGAAGCCCAAACAAAGAACCATTCTATTAATAAGATTGCATGTGAGAATAAAGAAGCCGTTACTATTAACAGGCTGCATGCGCGAATATGGAAGTTAAGAATAGAAACAGAACACAGTTATAAAAGCAGATTTGCGTGAAGTAGCAAGGTTGAGCTTTGCACGGGAAGATAGAGCAGCGTGTTGCCGAGCAGAAGAAAAGTGCTATGAAAAAGGATGTATAGAAAGCACGGCTGAGATAGAGTGCAGAGATAGAGTGCTAATATAGAGTGCTGAGATAGAGTGTTGAGATAGAGTGCAACAGATAGAGTGCAACAGATAGAGTGCAGCAGAGAGAGTGCAAAGAGAGAGGCTTGCTGTAAGTGAGCTATGAGAGTGTTGTAAGAGTGCAGTAAATAGAGTTGTGAGAGCTGCAAGAGTAAGCTATAAGAAAGGGTTGTAAGTATGCAGTAAGTAGAGCTGTAAAAGAGTGTATGCTTCCATGAGATTGATTTGAGTTAAGATAGACCAGTGAGGGTCTTGTAACATAGAAGGCATTTTTATGTCAATCAAGATTTAAAATAGAAGTCCAAGTTGGTGCTTGGAATCAGGGGTTGGTGCTCCTTTCTGTTGGTGTAGATAAATCAGGGGTTGGTGCTCCTTCCAGTGGGTGCTGGTAAACTGATTGTGAAGTTGGTGCTTTGCAAAGGCTGGATTTGGATGGGAGTCCAAGCAGTCTATTTTTGAGGAGTAGCCAAAACTGGTGAACCTCGTTAAATCTTGTGTTATGTGTTGCTATCTTGTCACACTTGCTGCATCTGGTTTTAAGCATTCATTAGTTCTGAATTAAGAGATGAAGATTTAAGTTTTTAATTAGTTGCACTGATTCACCCCCCTCTCAGTGCCATTGTAAGACTAACAATTGGTATCAGAGCCAAGTTCCCAGTTTAGGCTAAATCAGTCAGGGTTGATCTTGGATTAGTTCACAATGGGTAAGAAGAATAGATCCTCCTCCAAAAAGGCATCTCAGCCAGTTTCAGTTCTTGTGGAAGAGAAAACTGAACTAGAGAAGGTAGAAGAAGTGGATTCTGAAGTATGCAATGAAAACCTGGAGTTTGAAGTAGATCTAGAAGGTGAGTTGGTAGCCGCACTTGAAGAGTTGAGTATAGAAAAGAAAAAGAACAAAAGAATGTCCAAGAAGTTAGAAGAATATGGGGATGAGATTGAAGATCTCTTCCTACAAGTTCAAAAGGCCAAGAAATCGGAAGAAGCCTTGAAGACACACCTGGATGATGAGGATGATGTATGCAAGACAAGTGAAGAGGAATCTAACAAAGTTATTGTTGATCTAAAGCTGCAAGTAGAACAAGTACAAAAGGATTGAAGATATTCTCAGGTCTCAAATCAATGAGAAAGAGACTGTTTGCTGCCAACAAGAAGAAGAGATTGTTTCATTGAAGAAACAACTAGAAGAGGCCAATGTAAATCTCAAATATGAGAAGAGCACAGAGTTGCTAGATAAAATGATAAAGCAACAAAGAAGCTCCACGACTAAGCTTGGTCTAGGATATGAAGCTGAACAACCTTCATCTTCCAAAAGTGCAGAAAAGAAGAAGTCCACTACTGAAGGATCAAAGCGAGAAAAGTCTGAAGCTGAACAACCCTCATCTTCCAAATATGCAGAGAAGAAGAAGTTCAAGGTTGAAGCTGAATCTTCAAAAGGAAGAAAGCATCAAAGAAGATCTACAACAAAACAACCACAACAAAAGAGGTTCTCTCACTCTCACTCTTTTAATAATAATGCTTTTAATGGCTATTGTTCTAAATGCAACTGCTATGGTCACAAGGCAATTTATTGTGGACTGAACAATAGATCAAAAAGTTATGCTGATAAAAACACATCTGCTTTCCTGAGTGAACACCCTGTGCAATGTTTTAAATGTAATGGCCATGGGCACATTGCAAGGTTCTGTCCAAGCACTTCTGTATCTAATCTAAGGCAAAACCCTAGATTTCATCAGACACAAAGAGTGCAACACATAAAGGGGACATATCATGTGCAATGTTTTAAATGTAATGGTCATGGGCACATAGCAAGGTTTTGTCCAAGCACTTCTGTATCTAATCTAAGGCAAGACCATAGATTTCATCAGACGCAAAGAATGCAACACAGGCAGAGAACATATCATGTGCATAAAAGAAAGGAAAATAATCAACCATCAAGGATGCACAAGAAACAACTGCGCAAGAAGAATGTTCAAGCTCACGAAAAGGTGCAAAATGGGGATATGGTTGAAAAACTCAAGCCCAAGCCCAGAAAAGTCTAGAGAAAGACAGAAGAAAGGAAATCGTGTCTCCTTGGACTGAAGGAGGCTACTCCGCCATTGCACTAAGCAGCTCCAGGTAGCACATCCTCAGGGGGAGCAAGGTTAAAGTTTATTTTAATGCTCCTATGTATGTGTGTAATTATCTGAGGATGAAAGGAAAGTAGTCGGGGAGTTGTTGTACAGCTGTCAAAGTGTGTTTTTCTGTTCATGCAGTTGTTTGTGGTAGTGTCGTGAAGGGTTGTGTTTTTGTTGAGAGTCGTCACCATTGGTAGTAGTGCCATATGTCATTGTTGTACTATTAATGGTTCTTGCTGTAACTGTTCATAAGCTATGGATTATAACAGTTCAGATAAGTTGGTTGAGTGGAAAGAATGTTTGCCCTAGCTGCATATATGTGTTTCGATAAAAGCAGCGTGTATTTGTTCTACACTTTGATGTGAAGATTGTTAGATCTTTCATGACGCCTTGGTGAATATATTTAATTCACAGACAGTTTCATTTCAACTGTTGATCAAATGCCAATCCGAGGTTAAGAAGTATGAGGCTGAGCAAGGTGCACTATGGTTGGCCATAAAGTGTTTGACAAAATGTCTTCTCCTGATTTGCACAGTTGAAAGTAAGGTGTGATCTGCAGTAACTGTAGAAAATTCAGATCAGGTTGTAAATATAAAAAGGAATTTGGTTGTGCTGTAGTACAGTATTTGATGCTTGGACAGAGTTGAAAGTGGATTGAGGTAGCCTATTGGATTCTCACTGTAGAGAGAGACAAACTACTGTCATTAGGTTCAAGCTTGTTGAGAATATCCAAGATGCATGGTGGAGATGTATGCAGATGCTGCTGGCATTGCAGAACAAAAAGTTGGCTATATAAGATCATTGTAAGACTAACAATTGGTTCTTACTGCCACTGTCAAAAGTTAAGGATTATAACAGTTCAAATGATTTGGTTGGTTTTGTGGTACTGTGTTTGATGCTTGCACAGAGTTGGCAGTAAAATTGCAGTGTTGGTACAACGTTGGAAAAAAGTTGGTACAAGTGTGAGTCACTTGTCAATGTTGTTGACAGATGTGAAATCAGCGTTTTGAATGGGAAGATTGAAGGAGAGGTTTATAATGAGCAGCCAGATGGTTTCCAGCCTGGTGATGATTGGTTGAGTTGATTGATTGAGCCTTTGAAGAAGGCCTTTGGGAAATATTTGAGGACAGTGCTGGGACAGATTTCTAGATACATGATTTGGGCTTACTCCATTGAGATTGATTTGAGCAAGTTATTCTTTGCATTGGTGATTTATGTTGGTGGCTGTTTTGTTCAAATACCTTTGGAAGGAAAAGGATGTCTACTAGTTTCCTTTTCATGTAGTGATTGGTTGAATGCTTCAAGGTTAATCTTGAGTTGAATGATGTTGGTTAAACCTTGTCTATAAGCATTGTTGTTAAAGCCCTAATTGGTTGAGAAAAGATATTGGTTGTGGAAAGAACATGAGTATCATTGTTATATGAGTTATTGCATGGTTGGCAATTGTTGGGTTGTGTTTCATGTTCTTGAGAAAAGCATACTACATCTATCTTATTCTTTTGAGATTGAGATTGAGTTGAGATTGAGATTGGGAGTTAAGTATAGAACATATTGAGTCTCTAACAATTCTCTTTATGCTTCTATGAGGTTGATGAATCACATTGGGTCTCTAACAATTCTCTTTGTGGGTTCATGCTAAGCAAGTTTTTCTTGATGAACTTGTGAGCTGATTTGGACAAGTTCTAGTGAAGACTTGTGAGCTGAATTGGACAGGTTCTAGTGAGGACTTGTGAGCTGATTTGGACAAGTTCTATGTGAGCTTGTTAAGCAGGTTCTGTGTGAGCCTATTGATAGAGTACAGAGAACAGAGTCTCAATGGATAGAGATCCAGTAGCCAACACAGTTGAAGATAGATCTGAGTAATGCCTATTATGCTTATCATGATGTTGTCAAACAGTGAAATGAAGTGGTCACATATTCCCAAGAATAGTCTAAGAATTGACTAGCTATCGAGATCAAATTCTCAGGGGGAGCATTTATGCATCTGTTTATCATATTGCTCATGTTTATGCTTTTTGCTAACTGTAATAATTTTTGCCTGAGAATGTTGTGCATGGACTCAAGGGGAGTTTTGCAGCCGCCCTTTGGTATTATTGTCAAAGGGGGAGAAGATTTACAGGTAATTGCACACAATTACGTGTGTTGCCAACAATTCCAAAGGGGGAGATTGATGAGCAAGGTGCAACCAAAGTATTGTCATTGTTGTCAACACAGTCAGGTTGATCAGTTGATGCAATGGACAGGAGTTCATTGATGAGCAAGGTGCAGCCAAAGTATTGTCATTGTTGTCAACACAGACAGAGGATCGGTTGATGCAATGGACAGGAGTGCAGAGGTCATTAGATGGATCGGTTGATGAAGTGAACAAGAGTTCGAGTAGTCAGAGCATGTACAATGAATTTCCAAGAAGACAGAAGTGGCCCAGATTCAAAGGATCAAAGAAAAAGACAAGTAAGAAAACTGTCGCGATATCGCGACATGTCTTTTGCGACATCTCGAAGGAGAGAGAAAAAGTTCGATTTCATGACATCTCGAAGGAGAGAGAAAATGCTAGCAAAACTATCACGATTTCGTGACATGTTGGAAGAGAGAGAAGAAGAAAACTATCTTCTAGTGACATGTTGGAGGAAGAAGAAAAAAGAGAAGTGGAAGAAGAAAAAAAAAGCATCGATTTCTGACATGTTGGAGAAAAGAAGGATTTCTGACATGTTTTTGAAGAAGGAAAAGAAAACTGTCACGATTTCGTGACATGTTTGGAGAGAAGGCGCAGGCAAAGAAAACTATCACGATTTCACGACATGTTTGGAGAGAAGGCGCAGGCAAAGAAAAGGTCCAATAAGAAAAGTGTCACGATTTCATGACATGTTTGAGAGAAAGATCTTGCAAAGAAAAGTGTCACGATTTCATGACAATTTGCAAGAGGAAGCGCTAAGGAGAAAAAGTGTCACGATTTCGTGACATGTCGGGTTTTCGTGATCCGATGAGAAGAAAAGCGCTAAGGAGGAAAAGTGTCACGATTTCATGACATAATGCAGGAGAGAGAGTCTGATAGAAAAAGGTGTCACGATTTCGTGACATGCTTCATTTTTGTGGTCCAAAGCGAAGAGAAAGAGGAGAAGGATGAAGTGTCACGATTTCATGATAGAAGCAAAACGAAAGAGCATGGAAGTAGAAGCGTCGTGATTTCATGACAAATTCAAGGAGGAAGAGCTCAAAGGCGAAAGCGTCATGATTTCGTGACATGTTCCATTTTTGCGGGCGAAAGACAGAGAAAGGCACAAGGCAACGAATGTGTCACGATTTCGTGACATGTCTTGTTTTTGATGTGCAAGCCAAGAAGAGGTGTTTGATGGAAAGTGTATGTCTGATTTTCGTGACATGTTTAGGTAATGAAAGGAGGAGAAGAGTGCGGAAGGAGAAGAGTTCAAGGAAAAAGGTCACGATTTGACATGTGTGTTTTGGGGGGAGAAAATGGAGGCAAAAATGTCACGATATCATGACATGTTCATGTTTTCATGGTCAAACGCCAAGGAATAGTCAAAGGGGCAAAAATGTCACGATATCGTGACATGTTAGTTTCATGGATAAAACCGAGAAGCATACAAGGACGATCTGAGAATAAGTTCATGCAAAAAATAAGAACTATTACAAGTGGAGAGTTACAGGAAATACATGTAAGCTAAAATAAGAAATGTAAACAAAGTTGTGTTACAGAAGCGTAGTTACGAGAGAAAAATCATGCAAGAAAAATAAGAATAGTAAACTGAAGTAATTACGGTAGTTACAGGGGCAGTTATAGTGACAGTAAACAGAAGTCATTACTACAGTTACAGGAGCCGTTACAAAGAAATATCATGCAAGTAGTGGTTACTGAAAGTCATCAGACGAAGACCACGAGTTGGACAAAGAAATGTCTCGAAGCCCAAACAAAGAACCGTTCTATTAATAAGATTGCATGTGAGAATAAAGAAGTCATTACTATTAATAGGCTGCATGCGCGAATATGGAAGTTAAGAATAGAAACAGAACACAGTTATAAAAGGAGATTTGTGTGAAGTAGCAAGGTTGAGCTCCGTGCGGGAAGAGAGAGCAGCGTGTTGCCGAGCAGAAGAAAAGTGCTATGAAAAAGGATGTATAGAAAGCATGGCTAAGATAGAGTGCAGCAGATAGAGTGTTGAAATAGAGTGCTAAAATAGAGTGCTGAGATAGAGTGCAACAGATAGAGTGCAGTAGATAGAGTGCAGCAGAGAGAGTGCAGCAGAGAGAGGCTGGTTGTAAGTGAGCTGTGAGAGTGTTGTAAGAGTGCAGTAAATAGAGCTATGAGAGCTGCAAGAGTAAGCTATAAGAAAGGGTTGTAAGTATGCAGTAAGTAGAGTTGTAAAAGAGTGTATGCTTCCATGAGATTGATTTGAGTTAAGATAGACCAGTGAGGGTCTTGTAACACAGAAGGCATTTTTATGTCAATCAAGATTTAAAATAGAAGTCCAAGTTGGTGCTTGGAATCAGGGGTTGGTGCTCCTTTCTATTGGTGCAGATAAATCAGGGGTTGGTGCTCCTTCCAGTGGGTGCTGGTAAACTGATTGTGAAGTTGGTGCTTTGCAAAGGCTGGATTTGGATGGGAGTCCAAGCAGTCTATTTTTGAGGAGTAGCCAAAACTGGTGAACCTCGTTAAATCTTGTGTTATGTGTTGCTATCTTGTTACACTTGTTGCATCTGGTTTTAAGCATTCATTAGTTCTGAATTAAGAGATGAAGATTTAAGTTTTTAATTAGCTGCACTGATTCACCCCCCCTCTCAGTGCCATTGTAAGACTAACATGGTGAGTGACATGGTCAAGCATGGGGTTGTTTTTGCATGGGCACCTATGCTATTGGCCCAAGTTTACTGGGAATTGCAAAATGTTTTTTGTGGTAGGAGGATAATATTGAGTGTGATTCCCTTGTTGCAAGTGTGGGCATGGAAGCACATAGCTATTAAGAGGCCTTCATTGTTGCCTCTCCCTATGCATGTGGTAGGTAAGGATTATTTGACCTATGCTTTGAGGTGGAGTACAAAGGTAGTGCAGGGTATCAAGAGGTCACATATGGTGACCCTCTATTGTGGAGGGGCAAGTTTGGAGACCTGACTCCTAGTGATATCAGATAGAGGTCCTAGTTGGATGGGGTTAGGTGGGATGAGGATGATGAGGAGTTGCAAGCCATCCTATAGGGTATATACATAGTTGGGAGATATACTCGGTAGACCAAGTATTTTTAGTTTGATAAGGTGAGGCAATAGTTTGTTTTATGATAGGATGTGTTAGGGGATCCTATGATTTAATTCAGGTGGTGAGGGGGTAGAGGGGAGTGCCCTATGGTCTTGCCTTGGGTTAGGGAGAGGGATCCACCTTTGGCTATTATGGATGTAGAGGATGTCAGAACAAATCTTGATTTTGAGGCTTGGTGGGTGACGTAGGGTTGGGAGCCTGACCGAGGTGTGATTGATCGATGGGTGGCACCTAGTGTTGGGGCACATCCACCAAATGGAAGAGCCAGTGGTGGTGCTCAAGCTAGGGTAGAGGGTGTAGTGGGTTATGAGGAGGAGCTTCCTCTATAATGGTCACAATGATGCTTGGGTAGTGTGGCAAGCACCCAAGGAGTGAGGGTAGATGATGTACCTATGGATGTTGATGTGACTATGGAGTAGGCTACTAGAGTACAGGAGGAGGGAGGTGGGGTTACTGATGTAGGTGGTATAGATGATACCATTGATATTGGTGCTTTTGCTAGTATGGTAGAGATTCCTATAGATGTCCTAGATAGGTAAGGTGTGGAGGAGGAACATAGGCACTACAAGACAGAGTTTGGTAGTTGGAGGCTAAGGTGGAGCAGCTGAGGGTTGATATGGCTAGGCAAGGGCAAGCGATTGAGCAATTGACTAGTCAGTTAGCTATGGATATTGCTAAGAAGTTTTTATGTGAGACTTCTCTAATAATGCATGGGATTCCATTTACTAATTACAAGTAGGTAGTGTCACAGTCTAAGTCACAGTCGCTAGTATGGGCACCTTCATGTCATAGTCATCACAGTGTTGCTATGGTGGGACATATGGATGTTGGGGTTGTAGTGCAGGATCAGCCTACCATGGATCCAATTCTAGAGTTTGGGACTGAGTTGAGCAGGGTTGTGGAGATGCAAGTGAGCCGTGAGGGACATGGGGAGACTCCTGGTGGGAGTTAGGATTTCTATGTATTGTAGCCTGTAGGCATTTTAGATGCTAGATGATGATGGGCATGGTCCCATATTGTAGCCTTCGGGTATTTTGTATGGATGATATATATATATACATTTTGATTTTAGTTGTGATATATACATGTGTCATTTTTATGGTTTGAAATGTGTTCTTGTTATGTTTGCATAGATAGCATAACATAGTTTGTAGGTATGTATGATAAATAGATATACATGTGTGATATGGTTTAGATCTATTATCATTATGTGGTATGAATGAATTGTAGAGTAGTATGCATGATTGTGTTTCGAATGCGATATGATGTAATATCAGATGTGATTTTGTAGTGAATGCATGTGGGGTGAATGTAATGATGTGATTTTATTTGAGAATGCATATAGGATGAATGCAATAATGTGATTTGATATTGAAATGCATGTAGGATGAATGCAATAGCTATAATGTGTACTAAATGTATATGGCATAGATGCATGGATGCATGTATGGACGTACTGAAATATGCCAAGGAAGCACTTGTATCATGGCATTTACTTGTATGGATGTGATCCATCCCATGATTTCAGGGATATTAGATAATGTAAGGCATGTGTAATGACTTTGACCAACATAGTTGTGATAATCAAATCTCAGACCCTTAGCTATACAAGTATTGTGGCAACTTATAACTAATCGGGCTGGTTCAGAATCTATCATGGACCTATGTGTGTGCATGTGTAAGGTTCATTTATCCATTTTTAGGGAGGTAGGATTAACCCGTTGTAGATGCTACCAGACTAGCTAGCTCATCCATCCGCAACAATGATCTATACAAAAGTAGGATGCTAATGTTACAGATATGTTGCCACTTGTAAGACTATTCCACTGGTAGGTAGGCTCTTGGAGCCTATTGCTAGCGATGGAAATCATCCCATGGTGTTATGTTGAACCTAAGGACCAAAGGTGATAAGCATAACATGGGTGATATCAAGAGGTGTTTCCTTTTATTTTCTGCCCCTCTTCTAGTGTTGACCTATTTATTGTGGTGCTCTTTTCTTTTTTTTTGGTGGTGCTCTTTTTGTATGGGTGATGACTTTTATTTTCTACCCAATCATTTATTTTTGCTTATGCTTGATCCCTTTGTTTATCCCCAGGTCGTATGTTGACCATGCAAGTGATAGGGTGAGAAGGGGATACCATTCTCTAGATGGTGATATCTACTCAAGATGTCCTCTTTCCTAGACTCAAAATTGTTTAATGTGTAACCTGTTGTGTATGGTCCATGAGAGAAGTTGAACCAGCCTAAAGATCCATAAGAAGAATGTACAAGACTCGGTAGCTATGGGTGACACTGGATTTATTGAACTAAAGAGTAGTCAAAGTCGAACACGACACCTATGTATACCCTGATCCTAAAAAGGGGGAATGGACATCCAGGTGGTGATGCTAACAAGTGCATTTATTACTCCTATTGAAGGTGCATTTTGGGGGAGAATGTACAAACATGAACTAAAAGTTTAAATGAAAAACATATGGATATGTGCAATGGATGTAAATGTAAATGATGCAAGTGGGGGAATGCAATATCTACAAGAGGAAATGCATGACATATAGATGAAGGAGTTTGGAAAATTTATTTACAGATGAGTAAAGTGCATTGTGATGACAAAAAGTGTGATGCTATGATCATGGTTGCCCCAACGTGTGGGGTGTGTGTAGTAGGTGCATAAGTTGTGAGCTACAAAAGTGTATGTAATAGTCGCCAAGAGAGGGAAGATGTAAGAGTAGGATGTATAGCTAGAAGAAGTGAGAAGAAATAGACTTTGGTAACCAACAAGATAAAGGGGATTACCTAAAGCCAAGAGAGAGAGAGGAGAAGAAGTGAGTCAACTACTGTAAGAAGTAGAAGAAGTGGGCAAGAAGAAGGAAAGTACTACTAGAACTACTATCGGGCGAAGTGGTGTGGGTCCGATCGGGAGTGGGATGGTGAAGTGATGATGCGGCTAGGATCGTAGCTTGTGCTATAGTTGGATATGTTATGGATGTACCGGGTTGGTGCTATCAGGGTGCTATGGGATGGTAAGGTTCTAGGGGTAATGCGATGTGGAGGACTGAGAAGTTGGCTAAATGGGATGGAATGGTCTGGTGATGGGGTTCACTCATCATGCAACATGTTGTGCACTAGGTTCTCGAATGATCGACACTCTTCGATGTCATGACCTGGTTGGCGATGGTAGATGCAATACTGGCTCTCATTATAATTTCATGGTTTGGAGCATGAGGGATCAAGGGGTCAAATTTTTGGTAAATCGAGGAGGCCTTGATGCATGAGATGGTAGAACATTTCTAAAAATGGTGTGAATGGAATCGACATAGGGTAAATATAAGGCTCCGCTGGAGGTGATGAAGGTCGGTCTACCTATAGGTGTGTGGGTTGAGGGTCTGATGTAGGTTGGATATGAGATCGAGGGGTGGATCTATGTGAAGGCGAGGGTGCATGGGTCATAGGAGACTAGCGTGGGTGCACATGGCAATGGCAGTGGCTCATCTATAGCTCTAGAGCCTTGATACGGGAGAAAATATGTTGTATCTCATGATGTTGTGGTGATAGTGTCGATGAAGGTGGTGATTGGGGCCTTGATGTGTGTGGTGTGGCCTGATATGCATGGTATAGTGGATGAGGTCTCGATGATGAAGGGGAGGAATGAAAAGGCCTAGGCGATTGGAGATATTTCCAGGAAGGCAAGCCTCGCATGGGGGAAGGTGGTGTCTAGAGTATGGGTGGCATGGGGGATGGCCCTAAATGATGATGCATGTGGGATGGAGGTATGCCCATGGAGGCGGCTTGGGTGGCTTGTAGCATGAGCTTGCAAAGCTTGGGAGTAGGTGGACTCACCATTGGGAAGTGGGGTGGGTAGGCATGATGGACGAGCTGGGTGAGGAGTGTATCCTCTATTAGGAGGGTGATAGGCTCCTAGGGGGTGATGGGGATGATCCATTGGTGAATAGGGGTTTCTAAGATCATCAGGTGGATGAGAGGGTGACCCCTATTCTTGGGGATGGGAGGATTCCTCCTTTTCATCAAAAGAGGATAGGGAGACCTGGTTGTCTCCGGAGTGGGGTGAATAGGAAGAGCCTCGATGGTGAGTTGCCATGTGGTGGGGTGATGTGTGATTCAAACCCCAAAAGGGGGGAAGAAAAGGGGAGGGGGGGGGGGGGGGGGGGGGGGGGGGGAAAAAGAAAAAAAAAAAAAAAAAAAAAAAAAAAAAAAAAAAAAAAAAAAAAAAAAAAAAAAAAAAAAAAAAAGGGTGGGGGGGGGGGGGGGGGGGATGCAATATGTTGATGGGTTTAGGTTCATTAAGGCCTTCAATATCGGCCAGATGATATGCTCCTGAACCATATTTATGTGTAACAATGAATGGGCCCAACCAGTTTAGGGTAAACTTGTTGCACTGCTGGTGAGGCTGACTTGTGATTTGCTAGTTTTCCTTGAGAACTAGGTCATCAATTTTAAACTTGCATTGATGTACCTTACTATTGTAGGCATGGTGAAGGTGATATTGATAGACTCATGTGTGCTCGATTGTGTGAATGCGGCGTTCATCGAGAAGTGTTAATTGATCTAAATGATCTTGGTGAGTAGTGTCATCGTCAATGAAATCCTTCATAGATATCCTTAAGGAAGGTATCTCAAGCTCAAGGGGCATGATAGCTTCTACCCTGTATACAAGTGAAAAAGGTGTTGCCCCAGTAGGAGTATGGATGCTCGTATGATATGCCCACAAGGCTAGGGGTATTTGATTATGCCAGTCATGGTGAGATTTTGCTATGATTTTACGGAGGATGGAACAAATGGTTTTGTTCATGGCTTCTACTTGGCCATTACCCTGAGGGTAGTATGGGGTAGAAAAACTATGATGTATGTGGAATCTATCACACAGGGCTCAGATAGTTTTGTTCTTAAAGGATTTCCCATTATCAAAAATGATTTGGGAGGGAATTCCAAAATGACATATGATGTGATCTGTGATGAATGCTGCAATTTTAGCTCCTGTGGTTTGGACCAATGGGATGGCTTTGACCCACTTGGTAAAATACTATGTGGTAGTGATGATAAATTTGTGGTTGCTTGAGGAAGCTGGTGTAATCTATCCAATTAGATCTAGGCCCCATTGGGAGAAAGGCCACATGGACTGGATAGGTTGAAGTGCTTGAGATGGGAGATGTGTTAGGTTCGCATGTTGTTGGCATTTGATGCAATGCTTCACATACTTGCAGTAGTCATGCTCCATTTTGGGCCAATAATAGCCCATTCGAAGGATGCATTTGGTGATTGCCATGCCACTAAAATGGCCACCACAAGTACCATCATGGGTTTCTTGTACAACCCATTGTGATTCTTGTGGTTCTAGGCAATGCAGGAGCATGTCATCATAGCTACGGTGATAGAGGATGTCCCCCAACAAGGTGTAGTGGATCACTCTTTGTTTGAA
The DNA here is from genome assembly GCA_028583015.1 of Wollemia nobilis. Classification (NCBI taxonomy): domain Eukaryota; kingdom Viridiplantae; phylum Streptophyta; class Pinopsida; order Araucariales; family Araucariaceae; genus Wollemia; species Wollemia nobilis. Next base: position 2,795,857 of record JAQPPZ010014295.1, read on the forward strand.
GGTTCGATGTTGAGCGTGGGGTAAATCACATGGTAGGAAGCCTAGTTTGATGTACTCTTTTATTTGTGAGAACCATGGATCATGGGGTTCAGTGTTTACCACATACACACCACCATCATCTGTAGGAGGTGTGGGTGATATGGCAGATCTAGTGAGTGTATGGATGGACACGGATGTTGTGTCAGATGTTGGGTTTTATAGAATGAGGGATCCTAAGGAGGCCATAGTGTCTACAAAATGGTTTGATGATCATAGAGTGGCTTTGAGGTCATACCACTCAAATTGGGATAAGAGTTGTTGTGCAATTTTCTTATACTACTGGAGGACTAGGCAATTGCATAGCTAGAGTTCCTACACTTGATTGACTATTAGGAGTGAATCACCTATGATGTGGAGGCATTTGATGTGCATGGAGTGTGCTTGTTTTAGTCCTAGGATTAGGGCTTCATATTTTGCATTGTTGTTGGTACAGGGGAAGTCAAGTTTGAATGAAAATGGGAGTGGTTCTCCTTTAGGTGTGAAGAAGACAATGCCTGCACCCCCAACATGGAGACATCTGGAACCATCAAAGAATAGGGTGAGGTCAGCTACAACTTTGGGTTCGACATATTCTTCAGCTTTGGTTATGTGGAAGATGGAATCATCTAGAAGCTGAATGAGGAGGGGTTGATTGTCAATCAAAGGGGCTTCGACCAATTGGTCTACGATGACCTACCCTTTGATGGATTTTTGGGATATGAATTCTAGGTCGAATTTAGTTAAGAGCATGATCCATTTAGCTATGTGTGAATTGTGGTAGCTCTTGTTCATCATGTACCGAAGGGGATTATCTCGGGTGATGACAAAGGTTGTGTGATTTAACATGTAGTGTCGTAATTTTTGAGTAGCGAATACTATTGCTAAGCATAGTTTTTCCATGTATCCATATCTTGTTTCATAACTGACTAGTGTGCGACTGATGTAATAGATAGCCTGCTCTTTGTCGAGTGCATTCTTTTGAGCTAGAAGTGTACCTAGCGCAAGTTCTATGGCTGAAATGTACAGAGTCAATGGTAATTTTGGATGTGGTGGTGACATAACTGGTGGTGATATAAGGTAGGTTTTGATAGCATCAAATGCTTCTTGATAGTTATCGTCCCATTTGAAGTTTACTCCTTTCTGTAGGAGATGGTTGAATGGTTGACACTTGTTGGATAATTGTGCTATGAATCTATGGATAGAAGTGATCTTGCCCTGGAGGCTACGCAATTGCTTTAATGTGGTAGGAGGAGGCATCTCGATGATGGCTTTCACCTTACTAGGATCAACCTCAATGCCTCACTAGGAGACAATGAATCCTAGTATTTTTCCTGAGGTAACACCAAACACACACTTCTTTGGGTTCAAGCGCACGTTGTGTTCTAATAATCGATCAAAAATCTGATGGAGATCTTTGAGATGGTCTGCGCATTTCTTGGATTTGGTGATGAGATCATCTACATAATCCTCAACATTTTTGTGCATCAAGTCATGGAAGATATAGGTCATGGCACATTGATAGGTTGCCCCAACGTTTTTGAGGCCAAAGGGCATGACCTTATAGCAAAAGGTCCCCTAGGGTGTTGTAAAGGAGGTTTTGTGTTGATCAGCTAGGTTGATTCTGATTTGATTGTATCCTGAGAATCCATCCATGAGGGAGATCATCTCATGGCCTATGATGGAATCGACAAGGGAGTCAATGTTAGGTAGGGGAAAATTGTCTTTGGGACAAGCTTTGTTTAAATCATGAAAATTTATGTAGACACGAACTTCACGGATGGCTTAGGTACAGGGACCATGCTAGATACCCACTCGGGATAGTCGATGGGTACAATGAAATCGATATCTAGGAGCTTTTGGAGCTTGGAATTCACTATTAATGTGATAGTTGGATGCATGCATCACAACTTTTGTCTCACTAGTTTGGCATTAGGATCGAGTATAAGATTATGAACTACTATGATAGGGTCAAGTCCTAGCATGTCTTTGTAAGACCATGCAAAAACTTTAATGTACTTGCAAAGGAAGTTTGTGAAGGTGATGCACTCCTTGGGTGAGAGGCTAGTGACTAGTTTGAGGATGTGGGGGTTTTTAGGATCATCTCCAATATCGACATCGATAGTGTCTTCAATGAGCATGCGAGATCCATCATATAACTGTTCGAGGATAGGAATGAGGTTAAAGTCATCGATGGCTTCGCTGAACTCATATTCATCATCTACGTAGATGCCCGTGTGATGGACCTAAGGGACTTGGGATGATGTGGATGAGGAAGGGGTATTTGTAGCTCGTAAGACATGAGGTGAGAGAAGGAAATATTGAGGTACTAGTATGGGTGAGATATGCATGAGATCTATAAAGTTTGGGTTTGGGGTATCATCCCAAATTCATTGGTGGTTATAACAGAGGGGAGAGCACAAGTCTACCTCAACCATGTTGATCGATGTTGTAGGTGAAGTAGGTGGGGAGGAATCTAGTGAGTAGGGCTCTATGGTTTGTGCATGCCCTAAGAGACTCAAGGGAGGTCATAGAACAACTGGAGGTGAACGAGGATGAGTAGCTGCTCTCTATAGTTGCCTATGTATAGGCGGGAACGTGGCTAAGCATATCGATGATGACTCAAGAGGGATTGTATCAGGCTCTATTGGTACTACATTTAAGGATAAGGTAGCAAAATGGTCTGCCAATCTACCAACATCATAGAATGAGGAGGTATCGAATGTAGGAGATTCCTAGAAAAAGTCATAGGGGACTACAATGGTAGAACTAGGTGAGGGAGTGTCTTCTAGTATATCCATATCGATATACTCCTCCAAGGTGTGTGTTGGACATGGAGGAGGATGTAAGGATAAATCTTGGATCTCATATTCTAGTGTATAGATGGTGGTTGGGTGATAGCCTAGGCCAAATTTGTCGATGGGTGATCGAACATGAGGGTTAATGGGTGTACGTAACCCTTGTTCATAGTGACCAAGCCCAAATCCATGCCAATGGAAATGCTTGAGGTAGCACAAGGCAAAATGAGGGTTGGCCAGGTGCGTAATTGCATCACAAGAGCTAGCTTGTGGTGGTGGAGAAGCTGGTGGGGGGATCAAAGAGTTGACTCCTACATAAACAAAATTGGTATGGTTTTTAGGACTTCCTAATTGGACAATGGTTCCAATAGTCAACATCGAGGTTGAGGGATGACCAAAATCTTGGGTAGATTGGATAGGGGGGTCACATACATGGGCATCACGTACATTATAGTCTCTTGGGCCACCATTAGACATGAAAATGGATATGCGTGGTGTGGCGTGATCTGGCGACTAGGGTGGGGTATCAGAATCAGATGAGGAAGGTGAAAACTAGGATTCCCTGATGGTAGTGGTTGAAGGGTGTGGAAGTTGTTCATCTAAACTGGGTGTCGATTGTTCTTGTTCATGGCATTTGGTTGTTGTAGCTTGAATAGGATGTTTGGTCTATGTGGGGGAAGGTATCGGTGCAGGCATTGGGCTATGTGGAGATGAGAATGTCCTAGGCCATGGTCAAAAGGGAAGAGGAGGTGTTTGTGGTATAGGAAGGATAGGGGCTTCCATAGGCAAGGATGGAGGAGGTAATGTAATAGGTTGTGTAATGGGTGGTGATGGTGGTTGCGACACCATAGGTGGAAATTGGAATGGTATCAGTTGGGATGGTTATGGAGGCCATAAGGATGGTGATGAGAAAGGCATGCTAGAGGTTTTGGGTCCCATGGAATATGGTGCTAATGGTGCAGACATCGAGGCTTGTGCTCTTGATGAACATTAGGATATTGAGGTGGAAGTTGGGGAGGATATCGATGCTCCTACCGACTGATGAGAGGACATGAGAAATAGTTGGGAGGATGAAAATGATGGTGCAGGGGGAAGGTCTACAATGTTGCAAAACTTAAATGGATCCCCATCGGTTGGGACACAGTGAACTAGTCCATTGTGGATGTACTTAAGGCAATGGTGTAGTGTGGAAGGGACACACTACATGTCTCTAATCCATGGGTGACCGAGGAGAATATTGTATTGCATTTCTCCTTGGATGATGTGAAAGAGGATAGAGATGGTATGAATACCTACATAGATAGGTAAAACTATGGATCCTACGGTAGGTCTCATGGAGCCATCGAATGCACGTAGGTCAAGGGAAGGTATGGCAAAATGGGTTGGTAGGATATGCAGGTGATGTAGAGCTACTATGGATATAATGCTAATGGATGAGCCCGTGTCAATGAGTACCCACTTGTAGGTGATATCATTGATCATGGCTTGTATGTGGAGAGGGGGATATGCTCCTTCTCCTACGAGTTCTATTATCTCATGGTCATGGAAGCTAATTGAGGGTTGGAGGCAGCATGGGATATTTCCTATAAAATTGACAAAGGCATTCGTGTCATGTGTCTCTAAGTCAATGGAGCGTAGGATGTCATTCAATGCCTCACGATGGGGTTGAGATTATTGTAGGAGATCAAATATGGATAGCCGCATAGGGGTATTATGTAACTGATGGGTTAGGCTACCATGGATGGTAATCACATTTTGAGGTGGTGGTGGTATGGTAGTAGGCATTTGAGGTACTTGTGGTGATGTGAACTAGGTTGGCGAGGAAAACGATAGGTGTTGTCTAGCGTGATGGGTACCATTGGTTCCTCGTAGTAAGGTTGATCATACCTACTACACCACGTGATGGTGGATCATGTTGGACATTGTTCACTTGGTGAGGTGGTGTTGGGGGATTGTTTGGAGGTCTAGGAGGATTGGGTCCTCTATGATCCGATAGAGGGTTTTGAAAAATCCCTAAATTTTGATTCTATGGGGCTAGAGGGTTTGCTACCTGGATGGTGCCCCTATCGATTAGGTCTTGAACTTGCCCATGGAAGGAGCGACATGAATCGATATCATGGCCATATTGTCTATGGAAAGGACAAAAGAGTTACTCATTATATCCATGAGGCTTGGGTGCATTTGGATCCAATGGGTGGATCTCGGGTAGGACGAGATGGTTACCCTCATACAATCTATGAAATAGAGCTAGTAATGGTTTAGATAATGGTGTGAGGTTACGTGGTGGAACCTATGGGTGCATGCCTCGGTATTGTTGTGGTTGAGGTGGGGTAGGAGCATTAGCTTGGAATGCTTGTGGTTGTGGTGTATAGGGTGGAGGAGTCGGTGCTAGTGCTAGGGTAGTGGTTGTGACTTGGTTGGCTTGAGGTGGCCGAGGGTAAGGTTGATTTGGTGTGGTCTTATTGAAGTAGAAATTAGGGTTATAGTTGGATTTGGCTCTCAACTTAATCTTCCTAGATTGAACCTTAATATCTTCAATAACTTTTGCTTGTGAAATGGCATCTTCAAAGGTGTGGCTTTGGTGAAGTTGGAGAGATGTGGAGATGTGTTTGTGGCAACTCTTGGAAAAGAGTGTCATGAGCTCGGTAGTGGGGAGGCTATGGGTGAGGTCATGGATAATCGCTCTCCATCTGGAAATGAACTCAGTAATGGGTTCGTCATCCACTTGTCGTAAGGCGTAGACATCAAAAAATGTGGTCTTTTTCTTGATGTTGATGGAAAAGTGTTCTAGGAAGGAGTTGGCCAACTACTCAAAGGTATACAAGCTATGGCATGGGAGCATGTTGTACCAATCCAATGCTGGCCCGATGAGCAAGAGGGAAAAGGTACGTAACATGAGAGGGTTACTACTATGAAGTTGGTAGCAAGATGAGCGGTAATTGCTCACATGCTCTCTAGGGTCTTCCTTACCTCTATACTTGTCGAATTTTGGTATTTCAAAGTGATAGGGGTAGGGAGGAATGGGAACTGATGGGTGGACTAGCTCGTTGCACAGCTCATCATAATAGGGCTTTTGTGGCCCATAACTAGAGGTGCGTAGGTTCAGCATTTTGACTTCATCTCATAAGAGTTGAAGTTCAGGTGTCATAGGAGTGGGGGACTGGGCTATGGTAGGCTGACCCTATGGATGTGGTGGATACTAGTATTGTTGCTCTTCCTAGTATTGTGAAGAGTATGGTTGTGCCTGATCTTGATAAGGTGGGTACTGGGTGACATGTGCTATCGTATCTATGGGCACACTAGGTTGTGGGGTAGGTGTCTGTTGTGGGTAATAGTACTATGATTGGGAAGCATGCGGTTGTGGCATGGGTACTTGTTGGGTTGGAGCCTACTATAATGGTTGGGCCATAGGTGGTGATGACCAAGATGGGGGAGGCATAAAGAAGCTGGGTGGAGCTAGTAATGGTGTAGGTGTTGGAGCTACCGATACTAGGGGTGGTCGAGATGAGGTATCAAAGGATGGGATCTATCTCTATCCTAGAGGGTAGGAAATAGGGAAGCTAAACTAAGTAGAATAGCTTGGATGGGTGGGTGGATAAGCTATCAGTCTCGATCCATAGGTGGGAAGGATATTGGTAGTGGGAGCTTGAAAAGGAGGAGGTGGTGGTATCCTAAAAGTCATCGCAGACACAAGTGGCTCTAAAGGTTGGGTATCGTACACTCTGGATACCTAGGAGATTGGTGGAAAAGCTACCAAAAATGTGGGGTAAGCTACCAAGGTAGGAGCTTGGGTTGAGGGGAAAGTGTATGTGTACACTCCCTCTTGGGTTTGCACATCTTGCTCCTGAAGGGGTGGTTGGAAGATGCCTTCTGATATGGTGAAAAATGGCTCTTGGGAGAGTGATGGTTGAGACTCCTGTGAAGAGTATGGGTGTGAGGTTTGAGGAAATGCTTGTGGTTCCTATTGGGGAGGAAGTTGTTGTGCAGTTTGGAAGGATGGATTCTAGTTTCCTATAGTAGAGGAGGATGGGTCGGACACCATTCCTATGGTAGGGGTGAATGATGTGACCTCTGGATGGGTACGGTTTAGGAGGGATGAGTCACTCTCAAAAAGGGATTGAGATAGGTTTTGGAAGAAAGGGTGTGCGAAGGTGGGAGAAGTAGGTATGACCTCCTCATCTATGGTAAAGAATGGATGAGGTTGTCCTGGCTCTATGTATATCACATGGTCATAGAACATGGTCGGTGGATTAGGTGAGGATGGGGATGATAGGAGTGGGTAATCCTCTATGAGTGAAGTAGCAAGGACTTCACTCAAGGTTGACATCTCATCTCGAGGCATCATGTGTGTGAACTATACATCGGATTCCATGCGTGAATCAGATGTATCTATAGTCTTCCCCTTCATGATCGAAGGAGTAAGAGTGGACTGACTAGAGGAAGTGGTAGGCAATTCCTCTATGAAGTGTGCTTGCTCATGCGCTCTACTATGAGTGACCATAGGCATTGTGGCATGTGTACAAGGGTTTTAGAAATAAACCCTATGTGATACAGACTCGACTATGTATAATGTAAATGTAAAGCAAGTGACATGTTGTATGTGACAAAACAATATATAGTGTAATGTGATGAGACCGATCCGTGATCATGCAAACAATGGTAGACCAGAATCAATTCTAAATGCTAAAAAGTAAAAGTGTTTTGTTCATTTTTATGTGTTGTGATGTTGATACTCCCTATGTAGAATCATGGGTAATGGAGTGAATACTCTAGAAAATCGGGAATGTCATCGATATCAAACCTCTTGCAACACCCAAAGATGCACATAATAGAATGGTATCGCAACGTGCGAATGGTGACCTGTATGGAAGGTGCGGTAAAATGATATCCTAAAAGGGGAGAACCCACTATGCTGAAGTGAGTTCACAAATTCCTCTCACGAAGAGAGGTGGCACTGTCTAAGACCTGCTAGGCATGGTTGGCATACCCCATGCTTTCGCTTCACCCTCGGGTGGGCTTAGTCAAGAATGACAGTTACCAATTCCACTAATTATACTAGCCTTGTGGATGAAGGCACTAAATCCTATCCCACTCCATAGGTAACCGTTGGTGATGAAATCTAGGGCCTAATCGCAAAAGTGGGGGATTTTTTGATGATGAAATCCAAAAAACCACTCCTATGGGGCTGCTAGGTGTCTAGGGGGTGAGAGCTGGTGGAGGGTAAAACTCGATCCACACCAGTCTCGAGTGATGGATTGGGGATGAAGTCCAATCTCACCACTTGTTTACAATACCATGTGAGTGTGTGTGGGTTTTTGTTTTGCTAACGGTGTATGCAAGTTAAGAAACTAACTAGTTGCCTTTTCAAAAGAAACACTAACCCTAATGCCTTTTTGAAAGCAAATGATTAGATAAACGTATTCTTTGCAAAGAAATAATCTAGCCCTAGATGCCTTTGTGAAGCAAATTAATCTATCTTTGTAAAGCGTGGAAACATGCAATCCAAGTGTGTGGAATAAAGGGGATTAGGAAACCCTAATTTTCAATCTTAGAATGCAAAATTTTTCAAGAATAAAATAACATGGAAGAGGGGATTAGGAAACCCTAATTTAAACTTTAGCATGTGCACTTCTTTTAGCAATAGATGCTATGAATGAAGGGGGAAACAATGTAGGCTTATACTACATGCGAAACAAGAAGGAAAATGTAAATTTATTTGAAAAATAAATTTGAGAAAGTTGCTGGAAAGTTGTAGGTTCTGAAACTTCAAAAAAATCTAATGATCCTACAAGCTCGAAAAGAAAGGAAACCTACACCTAGGAATTGTTATTCAACTAGTGTATGCTTCATGCTTTCAAAATTTTCAAAAAAAGAGGTATAAAAAGGGAAATACCTATGATCTGATGCTATGGGGGGTTTTCTTGGCCCCTGAATAGGTCACCCCTATGGATTTGGGGGTTTTTGAGGCTTATGTGCTCAAATCACCACCCGGGGGGTGAATTGAGTTTTGAAGGGGCAAATATGAAATTTGAAGGTCCAGACAACTTCTAGAGGTTGTAGAGAGTCCTAGAAAACTGATATTTGTAGGTTTTGAGGCTCTAGAATGCAAATCACCACCCGAGGGGTGAATTGGGAACTAGTTCATGGGGTGGGGGGTGAATCCAGTTTAGAGGCTTCAGATTTGGAATCTGATGGCCTGGGGTGGTTCCCAAGGCTTTGGAGATCTCTATGGAAAATATATTTAGTACCTAAAAACACATAAAATAGAGAACAATGTTAGATTCATGAGAGAACAGTTAGTCTAGCATTGTCCATTGTGGGTGGTCCCATCGGGCGTGCCAAAATGAAATGGGTAGAAATCGACATTTGATCCATTAACACAAAATAATAATGCATTAACCAAAAAGGTTGTATTCCATTAATATTAAAATAAAATATAGGTTACAATAGGGACATGATGCCCTTTTTCCATTTCTTTTTCTAGTAATGCTACAACAAATTTGATGTCGTCTTCAATCGTCCCTCAATGTAGTGTTAGGAAATGAATCAGTTTGCTTATTGAAAAATATGCAGTTTAAATAAGACTGCATGAGGTTGCCAAACCAACTAGCTACAATAGCATATTGTTACAACGAAATAACAAATGCAAGAATAGGACAAATAATGTAATAACAATATAACTACGCTAACATCCCCCCTTATTACATTATTTGGGTAATAGGATGACTACTAGCTATACTAACATCCCCCCTGATTACATCATTTTGCAATACAAAGAGAGCTGCGAAACAATTCAAATTTGACACGTGCAAGTGCCTTAGTGAAAATGTCTACAACTTGAGCATCGGTGGGAATGTGTTGAAGCTGAATTTGGTGCTTTGGAACTTCATATCGAATGAAATGACATTGTGTGTCAATGTGCTTTGTTCTTTCATGATGGACTGGATTCTTGATGAGGTTCAAAACACCCTGATTGTCGCAAAACAAGTGTATTGGAGATTTTTATGGATGGCCCATACTTGTCAGAATGCGACGCAACCATATCACTTCGCACACAGCTTCATGTGCGGTGCGATATTCTGCCTCTATTGATGAAATAGCAACCACCTATTGCTTCTTGCTATGCCAAGAGATAGGACTGGATCCCAGATGAAAAATGTATCCAAAAGTTGACTTGCGATCATCAAATGATCCGGCATAGTCGGAGTCCGTGTATCCTTGCAATAAGAATTTGTTGTTCCTCTTGAATTCTAGTCCATATTCCATAGTACCACGGACATAGTGAAGAACACATTTTTTTGCTTTCCAATGAGTGGTCTTAGGCTCCTGCATGAACCTTGAAAGATAGTTGACAACAAATATGAGATCTGGCCTAGTATTGGTCAGATATATGAGACTCCCAATCAATTTTTGATAGAGAGTACCATCTACCTGAGGTGAATCATCATATCACGATAACTGAAGTCCATTCTCCATCGGAGTTGCCATTGGCTTGCAATCAGTCATGCGATATTTTTCCAAGCAATGTCTTGGCATATTTTTTCTGAGACACTTTTATGGAGTGCTCCTTCTGGCTGAATTCCAGACCAAGACAATAATGGAGAAGTCCGAGATCTGTCATCTCAAAATATTTACACAAGTTTCTTTTGATAGTAGAGATCATAGTTTATGAACTCCCTGTAATGAGCAGATCATCAACATAGAGTACAAGCAACACTATCTCAGAACCCTGTTTCTTGAAATAGAGGTTTGCATCTGACGGACATCTCTTAAATCCATGCTGCATAAGGTGATTGTCCATTTTTATATACCAAGCTCGAGGAGCTTGTTTCAGACCATATAAGGATTTGACAAATTTGCAAAACTTCTACTCTTGGCCTTCCACTTCAAATCCTTCTGGCTGAGTCATGTAGACTTCTTCTTGGAGATCACCATTTAGAAAGACACTTTTGACATCCATCTGGTGAACTTTCCACCCATATTGTGCTGCCATAGCACACATAACCCGAATTGTGGTCATCCAAGCAGTAGGTGCAAAAGTTTCCTCGTAGTCAATGCCTTCCTTTTGAGCATAGCCCTTTGCAACAAGACGGGCCTTATGCTTATCAATTGTTCCATCTACCTTGTACTTGACTTTATATACCCATTTGCAGCCAATGGGTTTCTTTCCATGCGACAGATCAACAAGCTTCCAAGTTTTATTTTTCATCAAAGACTCATACTCTGTATTCATAGCGGCCTTCCACTGAGGCTCACTAAGAGCATCTTGCATTGATGCAGGTTCAAGATCATCTATGGTAGACATGAACGCCCTGTCATCATCAATATCCATATCCTCTGATTCTATATGTGGAATTACAGAAAGTTCCTCAAAATATTGACAAAGATCATCAACCTCACCAGTTTCTTTGGCTTCTTTTTCCTTTTGAGCCATACTGCATGTACGAGGTCTATCCAAGTTCAAATTGGGAGGAGTGGATAAATTTGTGTCTCTGATTGTATTTGTACACCATTTTGGATTCTTCTTCGATGGTGTTGAAGAAGATGTAGAAGGACCTCCTGTCTGTGTTGACGAAGGAATATTCTCTTCCTTAGATTCCACAAGATCTAGGTGTACTTTAGATGTGCTCTGTGATGTGAAAGCTTCATCAAAGACAACATCTCTGTCGACATGAATTTTCTTGGTCAAAGGATCTATCAAACGATATCCTTTAGAGTGCTCATCATAACCAAGAAAAATAAATCTCAGTGTTTTCTCATCTAGCTTCTTCCTTTTCTCTTTCGGTATGTGCATGAAAGCGTGACATCCGAAAATACGTAGATGAGATATGGAGGGTTTTTGACCACTCCATGCTTCCCTGTGGAGTCATTCCTTTTAGGGCCTTTGTGGGTGCCCTATTCAACAGATATACTGCAGTGGTGTTAGCTTCTACCCAATATTGTTGCCCAAGAGTAGCTCCTGTGAGCATACAACGAACCATTTCCATGATAGAACGATTCCTTATCTTAGCAACTCCATTTTGCTGAGGAGTATAGGCAGTTGTTAACTGTTTCTTGATTCCATGCTTATCTAAGAATGCAGAAAATTCTTTAGAGGTAAACTCCCCCCCTCAATCTGAGCGAAGGGTTTTAATAGAAGCTCCTGACTCCTTATCAACGGATTTCTTGAACTACTGGAAGAATGCGAAAGCTTCGGATTTTAGTTGGAGAAATAAAACCCACATCTTTCATGAGTAGTCATCTATGAATAACTGAAAGTACCTCTTCCCTCCACAAATTTTGGGTGTCAAAGGACCGCACAGATCGGTGTGAATTAACTTCAGAGGTTTTTGTGCTCTTGTTGAGCTCTTCTCAAATGGTACTCTATGCTGCTTTCCTACCAAGCAGTCAGAGCACACTGGCAATGTTGCAGAAAGGGAAGGAAGACCCTTTAACATCTCATACTTATTGAGCTCAAGTAGCCAGAACTAAGATGCCCATATCTCTTGTGCCATAGGGAAGTTGCCTCCTTGGTAGAGACAGTCATGGCAACATGTGGAGTAGAGATAGCATCTAGGGCAAATAAGCCATGCTTATATGAAGCTGTTGCAATCTACTTACCCTTCCTGGTAATAGTACAACACTTCTTTCCATTCTCAACACGAAATTTGACAACCATATTTCTATCCAGGATTTGTGTGACTGACAAAAAATTGTTAGCCAATCTCGAAACATAGAGGACTTTGTCAATCTGACACTTGCCATCAGGAAGAGTGACTGAAACTGTACCCTCTCCCTGAACCCTATAGGTTTTATCATCGACAATGGTGATAGGTTTTCCCTCTTTGGCCATGAATGATTCAAACCATGATTTGTCGCCAATCATATGTTTGCTAGCTCTACAATCGACATACCAAACAGGATCCCTCTGTGTGGAATCTATGGTAGTCATGAGCACCTTGTGTGCCCATTCAGAATCTGAGTTAGATTCTTCAACAACAACATTCACCTGGGGTTGCTTGTTTTTATTTTCTGGTTTGTTTTGGCCTTTCTGCTTGTTCTTATGCCAACACCTGTTGGTGTCATGGTTGTCTTTCTCACAGATCTTGCACCACCTCTTCTTCTGTTGAGGTTGTTTTCCTTTTCCTTTCATGTCCTATTGAGAATTTCCTCCTTTCTAAAATTTGCCTCCTTTTTTCCCATTACCTTTCTTCCTAGAACCCTGCCTGTTGGTGTATAGGGCTGTATTGGAAGAATCATCCTTGTGAAGTTGGCGTGCCTCCTGTTGTTGAAGCAGATTGACCAAATCGATGTAGGTAATTTGTCATTGAGACACCTGGATGGAGGTGATCAAAATATCAAATGAAGAAGGTAAAGCTCTCATCACAATTGAAATGAGAAGCTTTTCGTCCATAGAATCTCCCAAAGAATTCAATTTCTCTTTCAATTCAGACACTTTGCACAGAAAGAGTTCAACTATTTCACCCTGTCTCAAACTTAGATTATGAAGTTGTTGTTGAAGATGAAGAATGGTGGAATCATTCTTTCCCTCATAGATGGTTCTAAGGGCATCCCATGCCTCTTTACCACTTGCTTTGTCAGCTATATGAGGTTGCACTTCATCTAAAACAGCAAACAAAATGAGCACCTTTGCTCGACTGTATTTCTTGTCAAAAGCTATCTGATCAGTAGAAGGAGTTGTGGATCCTGATGCTGATGAAGGCCTAGATGTTACTCCAGTAACAATATCCCATAAATCTTCCATTTGGAGAATTACCTTCATCTTATGTTTCCATGGTGTATAATTTGGACCTTTCAATAACTGATGCGGATCAGTCATCAACTTTGCAACAGCGGCCATAGTGAAGGTTCCTTATAACACCAATTGGTCCCCCTTTCGATATACCTTTTGCTAGGCCATTTATACCGTACAAAATACCCGCCCTTACGTGAGGGAAACTATAGGTATTTAGAAAGATCAACAAAAATCACCCGCCCTTATGTGAGGGAGACTATAGGTGAGTTTTAGAGATCATACGATACGTGGAACATAAGCAGTACTGAAAGGGAATCGCCTTGTTGATGGCACCTACCATAGAAGATTATTCTCATGCGTGGGGCGTAACTTCCCCTAAACACTATGAAGAAAACTTCGTCAGGATTTATGCCTAAACATAAGAGCGATAAAGGGTAGTGGATGGAGTAAAAAAATGCAAAAAATGGCAAACTTATCTCTCCCCGATGATTTATAGAGAACAAGCTCAGACGTCATTGTAGCAGCTATATTAGGTGGCGGATATAGTATCCCAATCACGACAGCTTTACCTGTAAGTGTTGGCCAGAGGTATCACAAATACCGAATGCTGCACTGCAATAAATTGTACAGATGGGTTTTAATTATTCCGGGGACTTAGGGAGTGTATTTGATTTTTTTTTTAACTTTTAATGAAGTAGTGCAAAAAATGAAATATGCAACATACAACATAAAAAGTGCCCACAAGAATTAACCCTCCAGTTGTCGGTCACAGCCGAAAATGCACCTTTTACAATTCGCCAAATTGCTTTTTCAAAAAATTACTCACATTCCCCCTTTGATTTTTTTGAAAAAAAATATCCCCCCTTAAAAAAAATTCTCTTTAACAAAGCATTTTAAATAATTATTATGTATTTAAAGTTAAAATAAATAATTTTAATTTATATAGTTTTTAAAACTTATGAAAAAATAAATTAAAAATAAATTTTAATTTATAAAGTTTTAAAACTATAAAAAAAATAAATTAAAATTAAAAATTTTAACTAAAAAAATAATAATTAAAAAACCTTTGAAATTTTTTTTTTTACCTTTGAAAGGGGGGAGTCGGCGGGATTTGAACCCCCGACCTGCAGGCTCCCAGAGCCTTACCGCACGGCTCACGACCACGTGAGCCAGCGGGCTGATCCGAAAGGATCAGTGGAGCCCCCTCATATATCCCTCCTCAGTCTGCCCGAGCCCTCTGTGGCTGCCTCTGCCACCTCCGCAACAGCCTCCTCTGATAGTCCGTTGCTGCGCACGTCTCTATTTTTTTTTATTACAAAAAAAATGAGTTCCCCATCCGCATCGCGGCACAGCTGTTCCAGCATGGGGGGGATGGACGCGCAGCTGCACACGTTCTAGTGTTTGACGTAATCGTGTTCAATGGGGGGAGGAGTTGCTGGACGTTGGACGCACGACTGCACATGTTCAACGGGGGGGGGCTAGACACGTCGCTACACGCGTTCCAACGGGGGGAGGGGGAGGGGGAGAGTTGGGCGGGCGAGCACGCGCGGCTTGTTGGTTGTGTTGCGCTGTGCTCCATGTGCCCGCGTGGCCACTGCTCGCACGTGCGGCATGGGGTGGCCATCCGCTGCGCGTGCGGCATGGGGTGGCCATCCGCCGTGGATGCTGCGACGACCGTCGCGCGTACGCGCGACAAAAAAAAATTATATATATATATATATATATATATATATATATATATATATATATATATATATATATTTTTTTTTTTTTTTCTTCAAAATTGCGCAGGTTGGATGCCCTGGCTGCCTGCGCGCAGCTGCGTCCGTAGCAGGGGGGCCTTTCCTCCCTCAGTTGCGTCTGTGCGACAATTTTTTTTTTTTAATTAAAAAAAAAACAACTGCACGCGCGGCATGATTTTTCCTCTAGCCTTTGCACGCAAAAAAAAACAATTTCTCTGCAAAAAAAATTTCTTTGCCCAGAAAAAAAATTACAGAATTGGCTCTGATGCCATGTTAGGAAATGAATCAGTTTGCTTATTGAAAAATATGCAGTTTAAATAAGACTGCAATTGCCGGAGGTTGCCAAACCAACCAGCTACAATAGCATATTGTTACAACGAAATAACAAATGCAAGAATAGGACAAATAATGTAATAACAATATAACTACGCTAACATGTAGGTGGGATTCTTTGTATGTGGGCCACCATGGGGTTGTTATTTTATGATGTTTTTCCTCTCCAAATCTGCTAAATAACCTAAAAAATGGTGTTAGTGCATAGAGGGGCTTGCCTTAGTCAGGCCCCATATTTATGAAGACAAAATGATTGGTAATATGTGTAGAAAGTTGAAATAAACTACAAGAATGGACATAAAATAGGAAAATAGACCTTACCTACCAGATCTGGGCTGATCTAGACACTGTAGACCCAATTCGCCACTTGAGAGGTGAACTAGGACCGAATTCGTGGGGCAGGGGGTGATTTGAGATATGAGTTTCCTTTTGTAAAATATCTTTAGTGGATCGATTACTAGGTAGCTGGTGTGCCTCTATGCACCATAGAAATCTGACTATATGCTCCGAGAACTGATTGTTCAATATTCACTATCCATTTCTGCAGAGTTTCTATGCTTTGTTGAAATAAGGAGAGAGAGGTAATTAGGGGTTTAGGACCCACTATTTATAGGAAATATCAAGGTGTAGTGGGAAGTTAGATAGACTAAACCTAGGTTGGATTCTGACTAGGGTTAGGTTATAAAATGCAATGTGGCAACATCACATTCCTTATGAGAAATATCCTATCCTCACACATGTGTGAGGATGGATTAGAGTTAATCCTGATTATGAAGATTTAAGTCAGTTTAGGACATGATTAAAAGAAGTATCCTAAAAAACCCTAATTTCACACATGTGGGAGGGTGCAATTAGCATTAATTAAGGATTAAATGTTAATTAATCAAATTTGCCCTAAAAATGTGACTTAAGTGAAGTCAACATTAAATTCAATTTTTGAAATTGACTTGTTAATTGTTTTTGCCAACTAATAGCCTGTGGGAGCCTCAATTGAGTGCAAATAGGTCGTTGAAGGATATCCCAATGCTCGAGATGTGCTTTTGAAGGCTTATTAGGGTTTTGGACCAAAATGGGAGCCTACATACTGCTATGATGTACTACAGAAATATACGCATGACTACTCCTAAATACACATGACTACGCATAACTAATCCTAACTACGCATGACTAAAATAGCCTAAAATAGCCTAGGGATGTCTGGAATCACCTATGGATATGTAGAAACAACAATGTGTGATTTTTGGGTGTCTACAAGTGGTTCACAGAATAGGTCTGCAAAAGGTTTCAAAATCTAGGGATGAGCATGCACATCATATTTTGTGTACATAACTAGTATATATATGGTAATTGATTATAGTCATTATGAATAAGTAAGCATATTTCATGTGAAATCATGTGCCCTACAACATCTAGTACCAACACCTCAAATAAGCATAATTTTATCGAACAAATCAAATTTTGGGTAAAATTTGAAGGGTTATCAAAGCCAGCCATCAAAATATGGGATACAACATGACTCATTTTTTTTTTTGTTTTTTTTTATTTCTTTTGTAATTTTTTTTTCTGACTCTATATCCCAATCATAAAGATAACTTATTTTGAAATACAATAAGACATACCATAAAATACTATGTGGTATATACAATACCATTAAAGAATGTGTAGGTAAAGAGTAGTGTTGTGCAATGCATAGTATGATTTCATACTAAATTAGATGAAGAGTACATAAAATCCTCAGCTGATGTAGATAAATATAAATCAACAAGGGTGAAAAGATTAGTCGATGCATTAATTCAAGTGTAAGCACCTCATAGATCACTGAAATCTACAAAGTGTGATTATACAATCATCAGTTTATGGGAGGCTTTCTCTTAGCTCAACCTTATAAAAGAGTGGTTGCTCATATGAAAGCAAAAGGATGTTTCCTTAGTAGATGAGATGAGGTTGATAGCACAAGAAGGGAGTTACGGGGATAAGTTTCAATGATAGAAGAAACTTTTGTCTGCGTATATGAAGAAGTGAAGGAGACCTTGGAGAAATAAATGGTTGCCCATAAAAAGATGTCATCTTATGGCAATCTATCTATTTTGGAAGTGACCTCAAGCCCTGATAGAATATATTTATGGAGGTAAAGTATTTGGAAAATAAATTTTGATCCCTAATGGAGTATACTTATGGGTGTCTTTTGTTATTAGAGGTTGCATTAATTTGTGTACCTCCAATTACCTTGATTTCTTGCCTTCCTTTTCTCCTCCCCAACACTCTAGTACTATTTCTTCTAGCTCGCATATGAATAGGTCACATTATTCCCTCTTTTCATATTCCCTTTTATTTTCAAAAAAAAAATTGTACTATGTTTTGTCCCTATCCTTTCTCATTCACCATATTTTTTCATGCATAAAAGCTCCCTTTGCCCTCATTTTTATAGTTCTCCATACATCATTTTGAGCTTCCCACCTTTGTATATCATTTATTCCCAAGTAGTGCATTTTTGTAAGATCAAGACTTCCCCTCATTTTAATATGGTTTCCTTTTTGCTCTTATATTTTTGTCCTTTTAAATCTTCCCACATTCTTTGGATTGATATTTTTTTTTAGAAAGTGTTGGAATGATCACAAGTCCATATAGATTCTATAAACCTTGCAAGAAAAGTTCCCTTGTGAATCACCAATAATATGGATGATTTTTTGCATTCTCTTCACCCAAATAACTCTTTTTTTTGTGATAAGAAATGTCCAATGCTACGAGTAAAGACCATAGAATCAAGTACAACCACAGAAAAACATGTTTTTAGTGGAAAGAGATTGGTAGTCAACAATTGTAGAGAAATCAAAATAACCAATAAAAAAGGTGACTATGCTAAAAGGAGGCATGATGTCATGATGTCATGACTTGTTGTTCTATCGTGATTGCAAAATGTCTAAGGGGACTTCATGTAGAAAGATGTCATGACATCATGACTTGATTTTCTTTTGTGTTCACGATTACACATAGAATGAAAAGGTGAAAGATCATCACGACATCATGGCATGTGTTCATGTCATGATCATGAGGGTAAAGGCATCCAAATAATAAAATAGGTCATGGTATTGTGACTTGCCATCATTTTATGGTCATGAGGTAAGAAACAAGTTGAAGTAGAAAGGATAGGCATGACATCGTAACAAGCACAACATAGTATCAAGTTGCCAAGACACAATAACCAAGGGTTGACTAGGTAAAAGAGCATAAGGAAAGGCGTGACATTACATCATGTCATCATGGCATGTTACTAAGTACAAGAAATCTAAAAATTCCAAAGTCATCATGACATCATGATAGGCCCCTACATCATGTTCACCAATGTCAGAAGGATTTAAAGGCATGAAATAGACCATCAAATTTTGATGTATTTCTATGGCAATATCATGATAGTTATAGAAAGTAGAATTTTTAGAGGAAATTTATTCTAATAGTGTTCATTATGTATATACAGTGAAGGAGTTATTTCAAAAACAAGAAATAGATCAGATTCGAATTCATCTCCACTACTTTATTTGCATGTGTAAAGCAGTCAATCTATAGATACAAATATCACATCACATTTTTTAGGATCAATGATTATGCAAATGTTTATACCAATCCAATTGCATGGTATTCTATTATAATGACTTTGGATGGAGATATTTTTGTATTTTATATATTGATCCATAGAGGTATTATAAATAGGAGTTATAGACTCTTGTTTTAGGATCAACTCTTAGGCATTTACAAGTTGTATGTGTAAAGACTTTTGGAATGAGCAATACAATAGAAATATCTCTTTGTTATCTGGTTCAACATCTTGTAAAAACTATATGTATAAATGGATGGATGATTCTATTTATTCTAGATGAATGTGCATGCCATTAATTCTACTTTTTGTATTCTTGTACATGTTAGTTCTCTCATTTTGAAGCTTCATTTCATGATCTTTATATATATTTCTTGATGTTGTCTAATCTACATCATTAAAAGTTCTAGCATTAGCTATATTTAGTAATTCACAAATCCATTATGTGAAAAATCCTATTAAGGAAGGGTCATGACATGTAGAGAGGGATTACTCATAGTACCAACCAGCCCCTACTAAAGCATACTTGTATTACATCTGGGCTTTCCATCTTGACATAAAGCTTATTATCCAATAATCTAGAGAAAGGAATTTCTTGTAAATTTACAAAGAAGCCATTTGTGCTATGAATATATTCATTCAAATAGGGAAAATACCACCTAAGGAAATATCCCACCCTTTCCAAATTTCAGCTCCTTCTTCTTCCTAGGGAAATATCATACCACACCTATGCCAAATCATAAAAGGAGGCTACCCCATTGAATGTCAAGAGCAAAGGCATCAAACAGAGCAAGACTTGAGGATAGAAATCTAGAGGCTTTCCAATGAAGTAAGGAAAATGGAAATATGGGTATTATAAAATAGTAGACAAGATCTAAATGACTAGGAATATATGGTACATCAGCTTCACCAACCTCACTACCATTATCTAACATCAAAATTCAAAACAAACTCAAAAGAGGTAGAACAACAAGGCAATAATAGGGAAGGCAAAATTGGTCACACTCTTATTAAATTTTTATCTCATGATGAAAAGGAAAAGGAAGATTATTTGGAGTAGGTGAGGAGACCCCCTTTTATGGGTAACATTATGGCATACAATACAATACAGAGCCATGAGTATTAGTAAAATTCAATTCTTGAGGTATCTCAACCTAGAAATCATGAAGATACTAGTGTCTGGTCTCCACCACCACAAGGTAATTGCTTGAGTGATCAAATGCTGGTTAGCAACCCCTTTTTGAAATATCAAACATCAAATATTAGTAGGTTATAAATATGTAAATGGTTGTACTACCCTACCACAATAATTGAGCAGAGAGTAGAGATGATGAAAAAGTTTCACAAATTTTATAGAAGCTCAACCTCAATGTTTGAAGAAGAGATTTTGGTATAATATCAGGTGGATTTAGTCAATATTACAATAAAAAAGCTCCCAGATATTAGTGATGCATCTATGAAAGCTTATTTTCCCATTTTCAAAATAAACTATCCTCATCCCTTCTACTTATCTATTTTTCTAGAAAACAGTATACTACATAACTGTGTAGTAGATCCAAATGCCTAAGCCTTGATTATGCTAGTAGAGATATATGAAACTTTGGGTCTGAATCTAGATACACAAGAGTCAAACATATTGTATTTCAAAGAAAAATAGTTGAAAAGTGTGGGGACACTACACAAAGTACCAATGTTGATATGTGAACATCAAAACTTAGCTATAATTCAAGATATAGAAATTGTTGATGTACCTCCATTGTTTGGAATGTACATATCCCAAAGTGTGCTATGAAAACTAGATGGACATGTGACTCAAGTGCAAGATTAGATATTAATCTCACCATCCAAATACATCATCATGATGCCCAATCAAGGCTTACATAATTTTTACGTCAATAGCTGCACTAAGCAAGGGATGGTCCTTTTCAAGGAACCCACATGTAGGAGGAAGGATGCAAAATTTGGTGATCCATAAAGAGCACATGTTACTCAGCCTGAACCTTATTTTTAGTAGCGTAATCAAATTTCTTATAATGGTTCTATGGTAAGAACCTAGGATAAAAGCAGTACAAAATACTACAATCGCCTTTGTAGGGAGGTGGTAATTCATGATACAAAATCAGCCAAAAATTAGAGAATACAAATAATGGATGACATAATATTTGAAAAGGGATATGATCTGCATGCATCATATAGAAAGATGATGTTTTTTTGTAAAGTTTTTGAAATGATACTAGATACAACCACCTCAAAATATGAATAAAAAATAAGATGGCACTTGACTGAAGTTAGCGATAATCAGACTCCATGGTAAGAATACCATGTAGAGCAACTCAAATTTGGTACTATGTGGTTTGGACATAGTGGTTCATAGGATAGGTCTGCAAAAGGTTTCAAAAGCTAGGAATGAGCATGCACATCATATTTTATGTACATAGCCAACATATATATGGTAATTGACTATAGTAATTATGAATAAGTAAGAATGTTTCATGTGAAAGGATGTGCCCTACAACATCTGGTACCAACACCTCGAATAAGCATAAATTTGGGTAAAATTTGAAGGGTTATCAAAGTCAGCCACAAAAATATGGGACACAGCATGACTCCTTATTTTTTTGTTTTTTATTTATTTATTTTTATTTCTTTTGTAATATTTTTCTCTGACTCTATAAGTCAATGCATAAATATAAGTTATTTTGAAATAATATAAGACATACCTTAAAATACTATGGTAGAGACAAGACCATTAAAGAATATGTAGGCAAAGAGTAGTGTTGTGCAATGCACTATATGATGTTATACTAAACTAGATGAAGCATATAGAAAAGCCTCAGTGAATGTAGAGAAAAATAAAGGAACACAGGTGAAAATATGAGTTTATGCATGAATGCCAATGTAAGCACATCATATATCACTAAAATATATAAAGCGTGATTGTACAATCATCAACTTATGGTAGGATTTCTCTCAAATCAACCTTATAAAAGAGTGGTTGCCCATATCAAAGCAAAAGGATGTTTCCTTAACATATGAGATGAGGTTGATAGCACAAGCAGGGAGTTACAAGGAAAAGTTTGAATGATAGAAGAAACTTTTGTCTACCTATATGAAGAAGTGAAGGAGACCTTGGAGAAATAAACGGTTGCCCATAAAAAGATGTCATATTATGGCAATATATATATTTTGGAAGTGATCTCAAGCCCTGATGGAATTTTTTTATCGAGGTAAAGTGTTTGGGAAATAAATTTGAGACCTAATGAAGTATATTTATGGGTGTATTTTGTTGTTAGAGGTTGCATTAATTTGTGTGCCTCCAATTCCCTTGATTTATTGCCTTTCTTTTCCCCTCCCCAACACTCTAGTACTATTGCTTCTAGCTCGCCTATGAATATTTCACATTCTTCCATTTTTTGGTATTCCCCTTTATTTTTTATAAAATTTTGTACTATGTTTTGTCCATATCCTTGCCCACTCAACGTATTTTTATCACACATAAAATCTCACTTTACCCTCATTTTTATAGTTCTCCATAAATCATTTTGATCTTACCACCTCTGTATATCCTTTATTTCTTCCCAAGTAGTGCATTTTTGTAAGATCAAGCCTTCCCCTCCTTTTAATATGGTTGCCTTTTTGCTCTTATATTTTTGTCCTATTAAGTCTTCCCACATCCTCTGGATCACTATTTTCTTTAGATAGTGTTGGAATGGTCACAAGTCCATCTAGATTCTATAAAACTTGTAAGCAAATTTCCCTTGTGATTCACCAAGAATATGGGTGATTTTTGCATTCTCCTCACCCAACTAACTCTTTTTGTTGTGATAAGGAATTTCCCAGGCTACAAGTAAAGACCATAGAATCAAGTACAACCACATAAAGACATTTTTTTTAAGGGAAAGATATTGGTGGTCAGATATTGTAGAGAAGTCAAAAGAACCAATCAAAAAGGTGACTATGTTAAAATAAGACACAATGTCAAGATGTCACGACTTGTTGTTGTGTCATAGTTTCAAAGTGTCTAAGGGAACTTCATGTAGAAATATGTCATGACATCACGACTTGATGTTGTTTTGTGGTCATGATTACCCATATAATGAAAAGGTTAAATTTCATCATGATAATGTGGCATGTGTTCATGTCACGATCATGAGGGTAAAAATAGCCAAAGAACAAAAGAGGTTATGGTATTGTGACTTGCCATCATTTTGTGGTCATGAGATAAGAAAATATCTGAAGTAGAAAGGATAGGTATGACATCATAACAACCACAACATAGTAACAATTTACCAAGCCACAAAAACCAAGGTTTGACGAGGTAAAAGAGTAGAAGGAAAGGTGTGATATTGTAGTATGTCATCATGGCACGTTACTAAGTCCAAGAAATCTAAAAAGGGAAAACTCATCATGACATCATGATAGGCCCCTACATCATGTTCACCAGTGTCAAAAGGATTCAAATGCATGAAATAGACCTTCAAATTTTGATGTATTTCTATGGTAATGTCATGATAGTTACAGAAGGTAGAATTTTTAGATGAAATTCATTCTAATAATTTTCATTATCAAAGTTGTATACACGTTCTCTTGGCAGCAAGTAGTATAAAAACTCCCAAATTAAGCATTTTTCAAATCTCGGGCCTTGTCGGACTGAACGCTTGTCCCTTTCTTGGTGCTTTCAGCAGCGTAAAAGGTTTAAAATGATTTTGGCATGGTGGTTATAGGGGCATACTACATGAAGATCTGTGTGGCGGCTTCTGGGGTGGATAGCGCAGAATACTATGGCAGCCATAAAAATCTAGACAGCCTGCCTAGATTCATGGTGGCTACCGATTCCACCATGTAAATTCAAAAAAAAATAATGTTCATTATCAATCTATGGTGAAGAAGTTCTTTCAAAAGCAAGGAATAGATCAGATTCAAGTTCATCTATGCTACTTTCTTTGCATGTGTAAAGCAGTCAATCTATAGATAGGAATATCACACCATATTTTTTTTAAGATCAATGATGATGCACAATGTTTATACCAATCCAGTAACATTGTATTCTATTATAATGACTTTGGATAGAGATATTTTTGTATTTTAGATATTGACCCATAGAGGTATTATAAATAGGAGTTATAGCCTCTTATTTTAGAGTAGGCTCTTAAACATTTACAAGTTGCATGTGTAAAGAATTTTGGAAGGAACAATGCAATAGAAATATCTTTTTAGCCTCTGGTTCAAAATATTGCAAAAAATATATGTATGAATGGATGAATGTGTATGATCCTACACCTAAGCTATTTGCAGCATAATATCAAGTATAAAATCATGAAAGCACAAAAGACAATGGATTAATCAAAACATAAAATTCATTAATTCATGTTGAAATTTTGGTTACAAACAGGTCCCTCTTAGGTATACCAAATGATTGATACAATGGATACAAATATAAAAAGCCCGTGAACAGGGATGGTGTACTCTGTAGGCTTCTTAGATTTGACATGAATTTGTTCAAGGGCTTATGGATACCTTATTCTCACTTTTTTGGAGGGATATGATGTCAAAGATGCTTTGTAGTATTCTAGGAACCTATGATCTGTGTTCAAAAAACAACATAGAATGATTAGTACTATATGAGGTCTCTCATTATGAGTCTATTTTCAAATATTCGCATGTAATATGATAAATATTGCAATAAAACATTAAAATAGGTAAAGATAAGCAAAATTCATGAATAACTAAGAAATCATCGTAAAAATGCAATGGAAAATATAGATCTATGCTAAGCTAAGACGATAAAGTAGAAACAATAAGAAATATATACTAAAAACTCAAGAAATGATGATGCAAACCCTAGCCGCTATCGCTTAGGGTGGTTGTGCCTGTAGGCCACTATTGAGGATGGTGGCCATAAACTAAAATTTTTTGCCTTGTGAACCAAGGATTATGATACTCAATCCTTTATCCGAATTGATGTTCAAGGGTCACCTTCATGTCTAGAGATAGATTGGCAATGAAACTCATGTTGAATTGAATGCTTGAATGGTGCGTTATCATTTCTCAATTGGATAGCACTTTGTTACTCCTCAAAGGGATTTGAAATTATTCTCTAATTTTCTAGGGCTTTGCTACATAAAATATTTGATCATTCTTGTTCTTGGGAGGGTGCATATGTAGGCCTCCACAATTCTATATCTTGAATTCTTTGAGGATCCAAGATCCATATTTGCATGTAACTAACCATTGGATAAAAGGTCCAGTTACAAATTTGCATGGAAGTGGCAGTCAGGAGGAAATTTGGGAGATCCATGCCAAAAAATTCTTGAATCCAATGCAAGTGCAGTCATCCTACATGATTCAGGACCGCATTCATAGCCAATTTGTGTTTCAGTGCTAGTCATTATCCAGAGCAATGGCTAGCAGTGGCTACTCTGAGCTTTAATAGCCTATATTGGTGGCTACTCTGATTGATAGCGATCATGCCTGAATGGGCCATAACTACACCTTGTGAGTGGTTAGGACCACTTCTAGCTCTTGGAAAGGCCCAAGATCAGTCATGGTTTTTAGATGTTCCCATATGAGTAGTATCCTAAACATGATGTATTTTAGGTGTCTAAAAATACCTCTTTTTTGTGATGTGTTATGGGAAACATAGTGCTAAGAAAAAATAGACCACCTAGGGCCATGTTGTAGGGTGTGTGATGATCATTGATCTGGTCAAAATTAGATGCCCTAAGCATAAGAAAGGCACACATCTTAGAATAGTTTCTTCCAATAGGATGGAAGGCTTAAATTTGTAAAAGCTTTCACAAGTCCAGTGGTGATCGGGTAGCTTTAGTGCTACAATAGGTCCGATAGGAGGAGAGCTACAAGCTTAACTATCATATTTGATTTTTTCCCCAACAAAGGGTAAGCTTATGATAGTTGTTAGCAATGATTTATAAGATGAATGCAATTCAACATGATCGAGTGATCCATTGTTGATTTTGATTATGATTGTTGATATTATGACTACCCCCTCAAGGGACGAGTTGATGAGGTAAGGACAATGAATAAAGCGACAAGTCACTTGACCAAGATGATTTATTTGGATGATTTTAGAGTTTTGCATTGTTGTTATATGGCAATTTCCATTACAGGTGTGATTTCAACCATTTATAGTAATTGTACATCTCTATCATGTAGAGCAGTCCGATCGATATGGCATTATTAGGGAATCAAGATGATAGCAATTCCAATTGAAGATTATGTTAAATAACTAAATGATTTGCTAAAATATCATGTAAGAAATAAAATGAACCCCTTGTTCCCATGGTGCAATCTAGCCACCATCCCATTTTTTGGGATTGATGCAAAGCATTGCAATTCAACGATGTCTAGTTTGACTCAAATGACCTTATGGTAATTTACTCATCTTGCCGGATTGCATGGAGTGCAAGTTACTAAAACCACCAAGCGTATAGGGTAAATTACTATTTACGAGGTGATTTTAAAATTTTAATGTTTATTTTGATTTTTTTGTCAATTTTGGTGATTTTTTAATTGTTTTGAAATTTTGATTTTATGATTTTTCTGGTTATTTTGCAATTTTTGATGATTTTAGACTATTAGATATGCTTTAATATCAAATATAAAACTCCTTATGGTGAGAAAATGTGTGCATTAATGACTTGAATGAAAATACCAAAGGTTTAGACTTCTTTGGAGCTTTTGATAATGGTGAAAGGATGACATCTTTGGAGCTCTTGGGGATTGACCAAAGGAAATTGGGCTTCTTTGGAGCCTTTTGGAAATTGAATATAGTAAGGCAAACGGTGCAACCTTTTGGAAACCAAGCAATTGATTATTAATTTATGATGGGATTGCATTATGTTTTTGATTAGGAAGGCTTGCTACTTTTATCTATCCCATGTTGGTTAATTGGTTGATTTTTTATTAAGGGGACGTATGAAATGGATCATGCCCCAATTAATGCTTGCAATTGTTTTTGTTTTTATTTTATTTTATGGATGCAATTATGAATGCAATACCTACATGATGATGTGATTATACTAAATGTATGCAATGTACTGATGACATGCACTAGCTAGATGATAGATGTTTGTTGAATGCTATGATCTAGATGTATAGATGCACTATGGTGATGTATGCATATATGGATGTAATGCTTTGTGTTAAATGCATGTTTAATTTGTTTCAATGGTTGATGCATTTAATCTATGTGCTATGATATGATAGATGATGTATATAATGCATTAATTACATGAAGAATATCTAATGCAAATGAATCTATATGCATGTTTTACAAACTAATGGATGACACCAGAAAATGTATAAAAATAATGAATGAAAATGGTAACTCTTATCATAATAATTAATCATTTGAGCATCCATATGTGATATGAGATGATGTGATGATATGATTTTTTGCTATGAATTATTTTTGTGGTTTTCCATGAAACTCAAACACCCTAGTTTTTAAATCAAAAATTGTATAATGACCATACCAAACTTCTAAAAGATAAATGTTTTTGTTATGAAGACCAAGATATTCATTATCCTTGTGTGTGCAAATTAATATATTATATGAATCATAAGCCTACCCCAATGCTATGTGGGATTAGTTCAGCCCATTTTTGTATTGGGGATCATCAATGCTCATCATGATCCTCATTTGGACTCAGTAGGATTAGACCATTAGGCGATACAGGTTACCTAAAGCTAGCTCTTTTTGCAAATTGCTTAAAACTACCCCAATGCCAAGAAGGATTCATTCAGCCTATTGTTCTAGTGGGAATACTCTATGGTTTCAAGAAGTGACCATTCAAATTATTCAATCTCTTCACCCCCTTATTTTATTTTGATTTATTGGGATACTTGCTCATGCTTAGTGATGAAAATAATTGTTTATTTTGAATTTTTGTTTTTCTTTTTTTTTGAGCAAGGGGTTTGATTTGATTTTGGTATTTTGCTCATTTTTATGTAAGGGATTTCTTGGATAGGGGGGAGCTTGTCATTTTGCCAATGATCAACACTCTAGACCATGTGCATCACAATATGAGCAAGTAAAAACCTTTCGCTTAATGTGACTACGACCACTTTTTAGTGTTCATACTTCCTTGTCCTAATTAGGATTGTTAATGTGTTAATTAGTGATTGGATTTTGACATATGCTAGGTTCTATCAAAACTAGACCTTATCTCCAATAGTAAAGCAATATTTCTACAAAATTTGAGAAGTTCATTAGGTATGGCTTAGTGACCAAAAAACCCTAGTATATTCCTTATAGCAACAGGAAGGGTTGTGTTGAAAAACACAATTACTCACAAGGGTGATGGATGATGATGAATAAATGCATGATTAAGATACAAACATGGTGTCATTTGTAAGATTGCAAAAACAACCTATCCTAATGCAAGTGAGATGAATGGAAACACCTAAATGTAAATAAATTAAATGAATGCATGTGCAAAATGAAATGCATAATAAAAAATGTAAATGTTTTTGTATTTTAATGTTTTCAATTGTTTTTGTGTTTTTGTGTTTTTGTGTTTTGTTTTTGACCAAAGGGCTTAAATATCTTTGGAGCATTTTGTGAGTTGACCAAAGGGCTTATGCTGCCTTTAGAGCTTTTTGTGAGTTGACCAAAGGGCTTAATGTACCCTTGGGCATTTTTTTGAGTAGACCAAGGGGCTTATGATGCCTTTGGAGCCTTTTGTGAGTTGACTAAAGGGATTATGATGCCTTTGGGGATTATTTTGAGTTGACCAAAGGGCTTAAGACACCTTCAGAGATTTTGTGAGTTGACCAAAGTGCTTAAGACATATTTGGGATTTTTTTGTGTTGACCAAAGGGCTTATGACACCTTTGAAGCTTTTTGTGAGTTTAAAAAAGGGCTTATGATGCCTTTGGGGCTTTTTGTGAGTTGACCAAAGTGCTTAATATACCTTTGGAAATTTTGTGAGTTGAAAAAAGGGCTTATGATACCTTTGGAGCATTTTATGAGTTTATTAAAGGGATTAAGACACCTTTGAGGCTTGTGTGAGTTGACCAAAGGGCTTAATATGCCTTTGGGATTTTGTGTGTTGACCAAAGGGCTTATGATGCCTTTGGAGCTTTTTGTGAGTTGACCAAAGGGCTTATGATGCCTTTGGAGCTTTTTTTGAATTGACCAAAGGGCTTTTGATGCCTTTGGAGCCTTTTATGAGTTGACCAAAGGGCTTATGATACCTTTGGAGATTTTTGTGAATTGACCAAAGGGCTTATGATGTCTTTGGAGCCTTTTGATTTTGATATTTTCTAATTTGTTCGTAATTCTATAATTTTTAAATGTTTTTGGAATTTTGATTATTTTGAATTTTTTAGAATTTTTGTTTTATGTATTGCTTTTTGAATTTTGTTGCTTTTGTGTGTAAAATGCCTTCAAATGAAGAATTTTGAGAGGCTCAGGCTCTTAAACACCTTATAACAATGTTAGGCGATATGTCCCAGGTCTAATATTCTCTGAGATGATATAAGGACCTATCTAGTTGGCCGTAAATTTGTCTTGTAGGTGCGGTGATAGGTTTGAATTATGTTGGTTCTATTTAAGAACAAGATCCCCAACCTTAAAGTCTCTCAAGTGGAATTTATTGTTATAATCTCATGTTAGAAAATATTGGTAAATACAGAGATGATCGAGAGCATTGATGCAATGTTCATCAAGAAGGGTCAATTGATCAAGGTGAGCTTATCACGTAGTGTTGTCATCGATAAAATTTTTCAATGCAACATGTAATGTTGGAATTTCTAACTCCGTGGGCATAATGGCCTCAGTTCCATACACAAGCAAAAATGGTGTTGTCCCAGTGGGCATCCACACACTAGTTCTATAAGCCCATAATACAAGAGGCAACTACAGATGCCAATCCTTATTATTTTCTTTTATCATATTCTTTAAGATAGCCACCATTTTTTTGTTTGAGGTTTTTGCTTGCCTATTTTCTTGTGGATAATATGGTGTCACATAACTATGATGAATATTATATTTGGAAGTTAAATCCCACATATTTTTATTCTTAAATTAAGGACCATTATCCAAAATTATCTTGAATGGGATCCCAAAGTGATAGATGATATTGTGAAGTATGAACTATGCAATTCGTGGTCCTATCATTAATGTTAAGGGGACTGCTCCCACTCATTTGGTGAAGTATTTAGTGGTCATTAAGATAAAAATGTATTAGTATGAATATGGGGGAAATATATTTTCAATTAGATCAAAACCCCATTGAGAAAATGGCCAAGCCGCCTAAATGGGCTGCAAGGCCTGTGATGGTAGGTGCATTAGATTCACATGATGTTGATGCTTAACACATTTTCTAAAATACTCACAACAATCCTTTTTCATGGTGGGCCAATAATAACCCATTCAGAGGATACACTTGATGATGGTCATGCCACTAAAATGGCCACTACAGGTGCCATCGTGATCTTGTGAAATCACCCAAGCTAATTCTTGGGGCTCAATACAACGAAGGAGGATTCCATCATAGTTTCTATGATACAGTATATCTCCTAGAAAGACATATTTGGTCACCTTTTTTTTAAATGCTTGTTTTGTGGCTTGTGACAATTCCTGTAGGATGATTCCAAGATTAATTAATTCTTGTAATTGGCCTAGTTAATCCTAATAAGCTACAGCCTCAACAGATAATATGACTTGTTCTCCCTATGATTCAATGTGCATGAATGTATATTGAGAGAAAACCTTGTGGTGAATGGTGGTACCATTACCCATAGGACCCTATGAGATCAAAGACCCTTAAGGCACCTTCTTTAGAAAGTCTCTGGATTTATAGAACCACTCATGATTTAGTTCTATGTGAATCATGTTGACTAATTTTTTTTTTTCAAAAGCCTCATGTTGCATCACTAATTGTGATAGTGTCTTCACATGAATGATAATGAAAGCAGTAGATGGATTCTAAGGGATCAAGTATCCCAAAGATGCCATAGTATCTATAAATTTATTAGATGTATGAGGTATTTCCTCAATGGTGTACCATTCTAGTTGGGCTAGGTAAGTGTCAAAAATATCTTTGTAAGTTTTTAGGATTAGACACCTACATTTAAATAATCCCTTAACTTGGTTAATGATGAGAAGGGAGTCATCAAAGATATTTAGCTTTTTAATATTCATAGTGAATGTTGTTTGGAGGCCCAAGATTAGGGCCTCATATTTAGAATTTTTATTTGTGCAAGGGAAGTGTTAAATGACAAGGGTATTGGAGCACCTTGCGGCATGAAAAATACAATCCTTGCACCACCCCCTTGCTCACACTTCGAACCATCAAAGAATAAAGTCATGTCAGCTTTATTATCAGTTTCTTTGAGTTTGGGTGCTTCTGATAATGCAAATACTGTGTCATCAGGAAGTTCAATGGTGAGAGGCCTATTTTCTTGAAGTGGCACCTCTACCAGTTGATTAGCTATGACTTATCCCTTGATGGACATTTGGCTTATGAATTCCAAATCAAATTCTATCAATAGCATGATCCACTTTGCAGTACATGTATTACGATATGTCTTGCTCATCATATATTGCAAAGGATTTTGTTTTGATATCATATACGTTGTATGGCTCAGCATGTAGTGGCATAGATTCTTGGTTGTAAAGACCACTACTAAGCACAACTTTTCTATGTATGTGTACCCTAGCTCGTAACTCATCAAGGTGTGGTTAATATAGTATACCACCTATTATTTGTCTTACATGTTCTTTTGAGCTAACATGGTGCCCAAAGAAAAATCAGTAGAAGATATATAAAGTAGAAAAGGTACGTCTGGCCTCGATGGAGCTAGTATTGGTGATATTTCTAGGTATTTCTTGATCTTAGCAAAGGATTTCTGACATTCTTCATCCTAGTGGAATGGGACCCCTTGTGTAGCAGTTGATTCATGGGTCAAAATTTATCCGATAGTTGTGTGATGAAACACTTTATGAATGCTACTTTTCCCTATAGGCTTCTTAGCTCTTTGATGTTAGTGGGTGGGGCCATTTCTAGGATAGCCTTTACCTTTTTTGGGTTGAATTTGATTCCTTATTTAGAAATGATGAATCCCAAGAGTTTTCTAGAAGTTACACCAAAGACACATTTCTTGGGATTCAACCTGACATTGTGCTCTATTAGGTGGTCGAAGACTTTTCTAAGGATCTTGGTGTGTTCTTCATGCAATAATGACTTGGCTAGTAAGTCATCGATATAATATTCTAGGATCTTATGCATGTAGTCATAGAAAATATATGTCATGGCCCGCTGATATGTAGCACCAACATTTTTATGGCTAAATGGCATTACTTTGTAATAAAATTTCCCCCATGGAGTGGTGAATGTGGTTTTGTGTTGGTATTTGGGTTTAATCTAAATTTGATTGTAACCATAAAAATCATCCATGAGGGAGAGCATCTCATGACCTACGATGGCATCTATAAGAGCATCTGTGTTGGGTAATTGGAATGAATCCTTCGGTGTTGCCTTATTGAGATCCCTTAAATCTATGCAAATATGAATCCTTCCATCAGGTTTTCCTACATACACCATGTTTGATACCCATTCTAGAAATTCAATGGGAGTGATAAATACTACATCTAGTAGCTTTTTTAGCTCATTATTTACCATCGAGGTGATGGTTGGATGCATCTTTTTAAGCTTTTGCTTGATCGATTTCTTCGTGCGATCCAATGAAAGGTTGTGCACAACCAATTTCAAATCTAGACCCAACATATCCTTGTAGGTCCAATCAAAGAGATTAGGTCTCTCTTTCAATAGAGGTATGATGATGGCTTGTTCTTCTAGAGATAAGATTTTCCAAAACTTGAATTTCTTTGGATTAGAAGGACCATCGTTAATGTCCACTTTGAAAGTATCCTCTATTGCCATATGTGACCCCTTCTCAAGCTGGTGAGGACTGGGGATCAAGTGAATGTCATCCACTTGGTTTAAAGGTTCAACTAATATTGGATTGAAACCAGCATGATAAACATCATGTGTGCAACCTGGTGCAAAATGAAATAGTTGTAGAATTTCTTCATTGGGGAAGAAATCTTCAGGCTCTAAGGGTGAATCAACATGATCCTAATCAATAGCATCTAAGCTAAGACACCATGGTTTAGAGGGATCAGCTGGGTTGTGAAGTGGAGTGGTAAAATCAATGGAGATCATGTTTATGGATGATATGAAACCTCCAGGACCATGTGGGTGCAACTTTGTTTTATTTTTGCCTTCCATACCCTAGATGAGGCTTTGGGGGTATGGGTATCTTAAGTTTCAATCTATGGATAGACAAGAAGATGGGATCATTTGGATTAAGTGGCTCCATAAATGTAGGAGGGTTAGGGAAGACTATGTAATATATCATATATAAATTGGGTGGTATTTCTCTTAGATGAGGGCCAAGATATACTCTACGATACATTTTGTCCATGTCAAAAGGCTCATTGCAATGACATAAGTGCCAAGGCCCAAGATAGGTCATTTCAGTCTCATCTTCATGATCATTGTCATCTATGAAGAACCTATTATCCATTTTTGCTAGCCCTATGATGTGATGTAAAGGACAATATCCAAGATAAGCCATCTCAGTTTCATCTTCATAATCACTGTCATATATGAAGCATCCACCCTCTGATGAGGGTCGTTGATCATTCATCATTTAATCATTATGTGTGTCAATCCAAGGCGGTGTCTAGAGGCTATATACGATAGGAGGTGTTACAGTTGCAGGTTCAGTTTATCCAAGATTAGGTTTTATTGGTGGATAAGTTAGCATTTGGGGGTTTTGTTGTGATATTTAACTCCTAAGAAATGAAATGAACTCCTATTTACTTTTGCAAAATTAGAATTGCAAGAAATGAAATGTCAGAATCTGAAAGTTGCAGAAAATGAAATGTTGCTAAATTGAAATGACAAAAAAATAAAATGTAGAATTTAGAACACACACACTCTTGCATGGAAGTAAATCAACTAGATAATATCAAAATAGAATTTTAACTATTGCAAAACTAAATCAACAAAACTACCAATATTGCAAAATGATAAGATAACTGGAAATTGCTGTGTACTGCAGAATTGAACCAATAATGACTGTAAAACTACAAAATGATAGAATATCTAGGAATTGCTGTAAATACAAAGAAATGTTGTTCACTGCTGAAATTTGTATTAAAAACTACTAAAGAAATGCAAACTGGCAGAATTCTACTAACCTGCTGCAGCAAGAACTCAACAAGAATTTTTGTCAAAAAACTGCCTTCCTCTGGCCTGCAAGTGGGCCCTTGCTTCCAAAACTAGAAGAAGGTGAAGAGATATACTAAGAAAATCTAATTTTTACTCATAAAACTCAACATTCCAATTGAAAACTGAAGATTGCACTTTTTATTCAATCTGGAAATGCATTACAGTAATGTAGGAAAAACTTGCAAATTACTGTTCTGCTATAGGAAACCTTTACTCTATCCTAATTTTGGTACTCTCTTGCATATCTATATCCCCACATATATTTATATATATATGTATCTATATATATGCTCGACCATATGGGAGCTTTATTATTTATAAGATAACACTGATATGCTTGGTTCCTGTTTTGCAAGGATTTACATAACTATTTTCCTAGACTGCAAGATTTTACTTTGTCCAAAATTTATCCATTCATTATTGTTGGGCTACATCTGTTGAGGAAATCACATTGATATGAGTTGGAACAACATACTGGTAAATTTCCAATACTTTATTTCATCGTTTTATCACTTTTTGACCACCTTCAATTGTTCCTGCACTATTCCCTATTCCTATGCTGCTTATTCCTACACTGCTCTTGAACAACAGGAAAGTGACCATTTTTTGCTGATATATGGTCCAAATGTGTAGGAAGTAATGTGTTGACTTCTCCACTCTCCTTTCACACCCTTTTGCATCGGTGGCATGTGCTGGAGTGACTAATTCCAAGCCCTATTGTATATGTATAGTTGGCTGGAACTGTCACAGTTACAGCCTGTTTTCCTGCACAGTCAGCTATAGTGATGAATTCTTGGTGCCCTTTTCCATTTGAATTAGTTTAACCAAAGGAACACCATATTACCAAGCATCAGATATTCAAACAAGTTCTAAATTGCTATAACA
The DNA here is from genome assembly GCA_028583015.1 of Wollemia nobilis. NCBI lineage: Eukaryota > Viridiplantae > Streptophyta > Pinopsida > Araucariales > Araucariaceae > Wollemia > Wollemia nobilis. The sequence continues at coordinate 2,831,223 of JAQPPZ010014295.1, forward strand.
CTACTGATTAACTGAAAAACAGGTGAAATTACAATAAAAAATAGTAAAACAGAGCATATGCACTTTGTCATTCCAAAATTTGGAAACATCATTATATAATGCGTTTTTCCATAATTAACATAAAAATCATAGTAAAAAGGGTAATTAAAATAGTTAAAATGTGTCAAAAAGTTTTCATGGATGAGGCAATTCCTGGCCTCATCATTCCCCCCCAACTTATGGTAATGCATGTCCTCATGCATTTTGTACAATGACAGTAGCACACAGATCTAGGTCTAGAAATCTATCATGAAATTTGGGTAATGTGCCACCAATTTTATAGAACCCACTGACTGCCTTGATGGACTGAAACCACTGTTGGAAGTGCTCATCAGGATGTGGGTCAGTATCAAAGAAGTAGGGAACAGGAGTAATAATTAGGGGCATCCTATACCTCAGACCTATCCAAAGCTCCTTGATTTTGGAGATAATTATGACAATGCCTTCTGCCCTTCTCCTTGACCATAGCAAATTGGTGGGAGAAATTGGCTCTCTTTTCTGGAGAGAGATAGATAACTCACCCCATCTATTTTTACAAGCTGCCACAACATCATCAAAGGAATCTACACAAACATTTTGAAATTGAATTATACTTTTCTAAAGGTTCCCTAAATAGATTTATTTCATTCTGACATCCCTCATGAATGTATAATGATCATTTATACAATATCTATGATTTAGGAGAGCAGGTCTGATAAGCAAAACAGCCTGTGATTCTAATTCCTTGGTGAATTTATTTTCTATATCCCAGTAAATCTGATTTTTTAGAGTGGACATGAAAGCTCTAAGCTGTAAATCACCTATATAAATGTGAGGCAGAAACATACTTTCTGTGGGCAAAAAGAAATTATGCAAAAATAACTCACATAACAGGTTTTGTTGCTCTATTGGACTCTGCATAAATGCTTCAATGAATTCTTTAGGAGTGTTCAACTGATGAGGCAGCTCAGAAGCAAGTATCATAATCTTCCAACGAAGGTATCTCTCCTTGAGTAGGAGGCTATAAAATCTAGGTGGTCTTCTGCACTGTATTGCATATTCTGCAATCTGACATACATCCTTTACTTGTGTTTTTAACCTATTCAGTTTTGTTTCCTTCTCTGCTACTTTGGCTGCTTCAGAGTTTAAAGTAGCAATTTTACCCTCCAACTGGTGACACTGAGTCATCCAATATGCCAGGTATTCATTGTATTTAGTTAAAGGCACTGTGTCTGGGGGTCTTACAATAGGTTGCATTTGTGCTACTATGTTCACTTGTACACCAATTTCTATAGTTGGTATTACAATAGGCAATTCTGTTTGTGTTCCTTGTTCTGTTGTAATAGCAATGAGAGGAGAGGGTGTAGATACCTGATATTGTGCTGCAAATTCATGTTCCTCTATAGAAGGTATCTATGTTTCCTACTGAAATGCAGCATCATTTTTCAATAGAATTCTTTATGGACTCTCATCATTAGATACTGCCATTTCTGCTTCTTCTTTGTCAGGTGATCTCTATGCAGGTGCTATGTTTGCCTCAGAATGTTCAGCTAAGTCTAAGAGAATCTGGGCCCATTCATCCTGTGATGCTTTTGGTACTTCTGTAGCCTGATACTCTAGTTGAAACAATTGGTTCTGCAACTCTTGAATTTTATGCTGAAGTAAACCAATTTGTTGATCCTTTTGTTTTATGGTTTCTTTAGCTTGCTCAATCCATTGGGTCTGAGTTTTAACAACACTCTTTGTAGCATGCAATTGAGTGTCGATATCAATTTCTTCTTTAGACTCAAACTCAAAATACTGATTAGAATTAGAATCCATTAAAACATTTATACCACCCTCAACTATTGCAGAATCACATTTTAGCGGCTCCTCAGAATCAAAGTCAAAATAATCAACTAATGGACATACAGGGCTTATTGAAGTTTTGTCTATAGTTGTATCAAGCTCCATGGTTTGTATACCTATGTCTGTCATTTCTATTTCAATATTTGGTTCTTGTGCATCCTATATTCTAATTTCTTCTTCACTTGGGTCTATGATATATATTAGGTCTTCTGGTAGGGTTTGAGTTTTTTGAAGTCTAGCAGACCTTCTTAACCTTGTAGACCCTGGATACTTCCTGGCAGGTACAGGTTCTACAGCAACTGTAGATGTTGCTACTATTTTAGGAGCATATTCTGGAGCATGTTCACTTGCACTTCCCATTTCTCTACTGGATTGTACCGTATCTGCAAATGTTACCCTTTTTATCTTTAGCTGGGAACCAGATGTGGACGCCTACTATTTTTGAGTTCTTGAAGATGGGGGACCATCTGGAGAGGGGGAAATTCTAATTTTAGAGGGTTTTGGTCTAGGGTTTCCTACTGATTCTTCCTCTGCTTCTTCTTCCTCTACTTCCTCTTCCTCTGCTTCCCCTTCCTCTGCTTCAGAATTAGGGTCATTTGTTTCTACCCAAGGGGCAAAGAAACGGTCAAAATTTCTAGGGTTGCCCCTAAAGTGATACTGACAAATCAATTTGATGAGCCCATGATGCTTAGGGCTTCCTTTCCCTACTTGGTATTTGCTAGCCATAGCCTCTAACTCCTAAAAAAGGTATAAGGGCACATTAACCCTACATTTTGGTTTAACTGCTCCATGGCACAGATGGTTGAGGATACGAAGGTGTGGGCCAGATACAACAGGAAATTGGCCATCACAAGTGATATACCTCATCACCCACATTGCAACTTCATTCCAAGGGACTGGAAAACTAAGTATTTTGACCCCCTTACAAACATTTCTATGTATTAAAAACTCAATTTCACCATCCCCTTCTTTCGTAAACTGATTAACTAGGTTATTCAAAATATTACACCCAATTTTACAATCTGCAAGCCTTGAAGAGGTAATTCAGTGACTTGGCTGAGTATTTCAGGAGTTACCTGGATAGTCATCCCATTAATGTGCACTTTATTATGGCGGAAGGTGCGTGCGAATTCTACCACCAAGCCCTTGAAATAGCCATAAAATTTGTGCAAGAATGAGAAAAATCCTCCATCAGCGAATATTTGCAGGGATGCAGGGTCACTTTCCAGGTAACTAATGTTTTCAAGTTTGGCTCTGATTTTCTTTCCCCCCATGGCATAATTTCCTGCCTTCTGTTCTATAGTTTATGTAAACTGGCAGAAAGTATGAGCGTGCATCTGGTTTAGGGTTTCAATCACCATAGCAGGAATAATAGCAGCACAGGAACTGCTTCGAAACTTATAGCATAATGACATGGCAATGCATGTGAAATTATCACCCGTACCTTCGCTCATTTTTGTTTGGACGACAGCTGTCACATGCAACCGTGAGTCGGTGACTTGTATTTTCTTTTTAAACCAATGAACTCACCATAGGCCATGTGTCATAAATAGTTTTACACATAATTTCATTCCTGCGCTTAGTGATTTATTCCTGTGCTTTGGAATATAACAGGTTATTCTTGTGCTTTCCTCATTCCGACGCACTTCTATTTTTCCATTCTCAGAGCAGAATTAGGCAGAGGCATTATGGACAAGGACTTTCCATTTTTTATTCCCCCTTTTTACATGCTTTTATATTAATCAAGGATATTTACACTATATACTAATGATTTACATTATTCAAAGAATGAAAAAGGCACATACCTGTTATAACCATTTTATCTACAATTCGAGGTGCTCCTGCTGAGATTTCTAGCTAATCAATCTTTGAACTTAGGTAGGTGCAATCTGAAAATAGACAAAACCATGGTCATGAGACAAGACCAAACAATGATAGTGAAACCAACTAGGTAAACATGCCGAAAAACCGGTTTTCATGTAAACCCAACTCAGGAGTGCCTCAAAGAGGTTTTCACTTCCTGAATTTGTTTATTTGTTTTTTTTTTAAATCAAATTCTTGTGTCAATCTACTGAATTCAGTATGGAAGAAGTATTTTCTTCCCAAATGTGTACATTCAAACTTTCCACTTGTTTGAGAAATTTTGCCTTGTTGTATGGTTTGTGGTACAAACGAAGACGATGTCCATTCACCACCAACTTGCATTGTGAGTCATAAATAGGTGTAAGACAAACAGCTCCATTGTCAAACACTTCCTCAATTTGGTAAGGTCCAAGCCATCTGGTCTACAACTTTCTAGGGAAATCCTTGTATTGTGAGTCAAACAACAAGGCCCAGTCACCTTGCTGAAATTTTTGCTGCTTTATGTGACTATCATGCCACTTCTTCCGCTATGCTTGGATTATCTTCGTTTGATGTAGTGCATCCATGCACAGTTCATCCAATGCATTAAGTTGCAGAATACGCTCTTCTTGTGCTTGTGATAGATCAATACCTACTTCCAAAGCAGTTCGAAGAGTTAGTAATTCAAACTCAATAGGCAAAAGTGGTTTTTTTCCATAGACCAATTCATAGGGCATAAATCCAGTGGTAGATTTCCAAGTGGTATTATAAGCCCAAATAGCTTCTAGTAATTTGTCTAGCCAATTCCTTTTATGAACTGCTACGGTTTTGGTCAGAATTCATTCTAATTCCCTATTGGTCACTTCAACTTGGCCATTGGCTTGTGGGGCTCCAAAACGCAAAAAAATCTATGAATACAAAAAATCAGCAACTTTTTCTTCTCTAGCATGCTTAAAAGCACGAGCTTCTACCCATTTGGTAACATAATCAGTACATACCAAAATATGCACTTTGCCTTGGGAAGGAGGATTAATGGGTCCTACAAAATCTAAACCCCATATTTCAAATGGTTCTGTTCCTATTTGAGGTTGTAATGGCATTTCATTAGTAAAGGTAGGTTTTCCCATTCTCTAGAAAGCATCACAATGTCTAATGTACCTCTTTCCATCTTTATGAAAATATGGCCAATAATATCTGGTTCCCAAGATTTTACGAATATTGCTTTTGACTGAATAATGCCCTCCTAATGGTTCATCATGGCATGCCCGTAGGATATCATATACTTCATCTTGGCGGATACATCTACGTAAAACATGATCAGGACTGCATTTAAATAGTAAGCCCTCTATCCATTGGAAAGAAACACTTTGCTTGATTAACTATTTCTTTTGTTTGGGGGTAAAGTGAAGAGGAATCTTCCCTGTAGCCAAGTAATTAGCTATGTCTGCAAACCATGGAGATTGTACAGAGATAGCAAACAACTTTTCATCTGGAAAGGTATCTTCTACAACTTCCCTTGTATCTGCATTTGGTATTCTTGACAAGAAATCTGCAACTACATTAGATTTCCCAGGCTTGTTTACTATGGTAACATCAAATTCCTGCAACAAAATCAACCAACGAATAATTCTTGCACTAACCAATGGTTTATTCATCAAATATTTGATTGCGGTATGATCTGTATGGATGAATACTTGGTACCCAGTGATATAGTGTCAAAATTTGTTAATAGCATAGATTGCAGCCAAGAATTCTTTTTCAGTGGTAGTGTAGTTTTTCTCAGCTTCTGTCAAGTTTTTACTGATATAATAAATAGCATAATGTTCCCCATTTTCAATTTGTCCTAACAAATCTCCAATAGTAGTATTGGAAGCATCAGTTTGAATATGATAAGGTAACTCCCAATTAGGACCTCTTAATACAGGTGGAGTAGTTAATTTTTCCTTTAAGTTTTCAAAAGAAGTTTGACATTCAGAAGACCAAACAAATTCAGAGTCCTTCATGAGTAGGGCAAACATAGGATTTGCTATAGTACTGAAGTTAGCAATGAATCTGTGATAAAAACCAATGTGCCCTAAGAAACTGCATACATCAGTTTGAGTTTGTGGAGGAGGGAGGTTTTTGATGACTTCAACCTTCTTAGGATCAACTTTGATTCCAAAAGAAGAGATATGATGTCCAAGGACAATTCCTTCCTCCATCATTAAGAAGCATTTCTCAGGATTCGGAGAGAGGTGGTATGTTTCACAGTGAATCAACACTTTTTCAAGCTGTTCTAATTCATATTCAAAACTATTTCCAAACACCATGAAATCATCCATATAAATTTCAACACTTTCATTGGTTAAATCAGAAAAAAATGCTAAAACAACTCTCTGAAATGTTGCTGGAGCATTACATAAACCAAAGGGTAAAACCCTGTAAGCAAAGGTTCCCCAAGGACATGTAAAGGTAGTCTTCTCTTGATCTTCTGGCACAACTTGTATCTGGTTATATCCATTGAAACCTTTAAGAAAACAAAAAAAATTCTTTCCAGCAAGGGTATCTAATACTTGGTCTATGAATGGTAATGGGACATGATCATTATGTGTGGCCTTATTTAACTCCCTATAATCCACACATACTCTCATTTTACCATTTTTCTTTGGAACAATGACTAGGGGTGATACCCACTTACTGTCTGAGATTGGATAAATGAATCCAACATCTAACAGTTTTTCAATTTCCTCTTTCATGATTTATTTTAGAGCAGGATTCAAGCGTCTTTGAGGTTGCCTTACTGGTTTTACATTTTCTGTGTATATCCTATGGGTACATACCTCAGGATGAATGCCAGTCATGTCTTTATAATTCCATGCAAAATCTTGAACATGTCTTTGTAAGACAACAAATAATTTGGTTTCCTGGTCCTCAGTTAGCCAGCTATTAATGTTAAAAAATTTACCTGGATGGATTTCAATTTGTTTAATTCCTGGATAGATAGAACTAACCACTTCATAGTTACTAATTAATGCATTTAATGGACAATGATGTGGCTGTAGAGTATGAAATACTCTAGAATCTATCTTAGAAATGATACCTGGTGGAATCAGAGGATATTTGAAGGTGTTAAGGAGATAATGATGCCATCCATGTGGTAGAATGAATGATCTTTCCTAATTAGACATGGATGACAGAAGTTCTAAATTGTGTTCCTCCTCTTGCCATAACAACCGATGAACAAGAATTTGATCATCAGTTAGTCCCTCTGATTGTAATGTTTCAATCAGGATAGTTTCATTCTCAAATATTTCTCTCTCAAGTGTAGTGATTTCCTCAATATGTTCTTTAACTACAACTATAGCCAAAGTGGCAATGGTTTTCTATTCTTCATCATATTCAGGATACCAAATTTGTCCAAAAAATTTAGTTGAATGTTGAGCTGGTGGATACAAATAAATTTTCTTTAGGTCAACACCATTAGAAATGGCCATCTCTCCTGACCTGTAGTCTATAAAATCAGCTGCAGTAGCCAACCAAGTTCGTCCTAGAATGATAGGGTATCCATTGACTGATTTTCTAGGCTACAACTCTAAGAACTCTACAGGATATTCCCAAGAAGAGACTTCAATGGCTACATCATCTAAGATACCTTCAGGTTTAGCAACTGACCTATCTGCCATTTCCAAAACTGTGGTAGTAGGACTGAGATTCTTGAGCTACAATTTTTGCATTGTGTCCTTAGTCATAACATTAATTGCAGCTCCAAGATCAATTAGCACATTAGGAATTTGCATTAATCTAATAGTAATTGTAACTATTGGACTACCGGGGTCACTATATTTGGGAGGAACTAGTTTCTCGGACAATAAATCAGCTAATTTGCCTTCTACCTGAACGGTTTTAGGAAAGGCCTTCTTTTTACTAGGTTTCTTGATACATAACTCTTGAATAGTTTTTTTGAGTGAAGGAACATCCCTTATTGCCTGCAACAAAGGGAGGGAAATTGACATATTTTTAAGTTCTGTCACTAATTCTGATTTAGGGGCAGTATCAATGTGATCAAATCTTTCAGGGTATGGTAATGCTACTAGAGAAGATTCTTGCAATTTTTCTGTTACTTCATCTTTTTGTTTTTGTTGCATTGTCTCCTGATTTGGATGTTCTTGTTTCTTACTTATTTCTTCAATGGTGGGTGGAATAGGTTCAGGTAAAATCTTCCCTGAACGTAGTTGGATGTTACTACAGTCAAGCACATGAACTGCAGTAGAGTCTTCAGACTCGACCTCATAAACAGGGGCTGGTTGTCTGGTATTATTTGGGTTAGTCACAGGCTGAGCTGGGAGTGGAGGTTGTTTCACTGGTTGTATTTGTTGATGTTGTGTTCTTCCCTAAAAATTTGGATTAGGTGTTGGTAGCAAGTTTTGAGCTTGCCCTTGATACCTTTGCTATCATTGATATGATGGATATTGATGTCCCCATATTTGCCCTTGTTGTGTCCACTGTGGAGGAGTTGCATTCCAAGGTGGATTCATCCACCCAGGATGTGACCAATCTGGAGGAGCTATCCAAGATTGGTTCCAAGGTTGTGCAGGGACTTCTGCATGTCCCCATGGCATGTTCATATTCCAAGGAGATTGTCCCTAGTTTGGAAACTGAGGAGCATTGGGATATTGTGTATAGACACCACCGGATCTCTGCCCAATAGCATTAAGTTCTTCTGTTTGGGTGCCTAAGACAGATTTTAGATGAGGAAACAAAGGACATCTATCTATTGAATGTTCCTTGGAACAAATTCCACAAATAGAAGTTTTGTTTAAAGGGAAATCCTGCAAGGCATGCTTATTCCTACATCTCGAGCAATAAATTTCCAAAGGTGGTGTAGAATTGGATTTTATGTTTCTCTCACCTAATGTAGAATTAAGTTGAACAAGGATATCAGTTTTTAAATTAGCCATTTCCTCCATCAACTCCTTTATGTCATTATTTCTAGAATTCCTTTTCTTTCTTTGATGGTGAGTACGGGAATAGTTTCTACATAACTCCACAATATCTTCAATATCAAGTTGATCTATGTCTCCTTTTCCCATTAAATCTAACACTTCCCTAGATTCATCCTACAATCCTCTTAAGAAGATAGGTTTTAAGAAATCAGGTTCTATAGGACCACATCTCTTTTGGACAAAGGCAAAGCGATCAAGGTAATCCTCTAAACTCTCATCTTCTTCTTGCTTGATTCGAAACAACTCATATTTTATGTTTCGTACTCAACAGTAATCCTGATATTTATGTAAGAATGCAGTCTCCATGTCATCCCAAGTACGGATTGAATTAGGTTCAAGATTACTCATAAACCATCGGAGAGCAGCATCCTTAAGCATAGAAGGAAACAATTTCAATTTTTTATTATCATTTATGTAGTCATAAGTCTAACATAACACTTTGAATTCAAATAGAAACTGATTAGGATCTTCTGAAATAGTTCCCCTAAAAATTGGCAATATGGATGGAGAAATAGTTTTCATGGGAGCATCTAGAGCTGGATCCAACCATATGGGGTATTCAAAAGTCTTAGGAGGATCATCAGCATACCCACCTAGTGGTGGTAGTGGTGCTACCATAGTTGCTTTCTTTCTTGAGTTTGATGTAGATGGTTTAGTCTTAAGGGAATGTTTAGCAGAAAGTGCTGCAAACAGTTCTTGTTCTAATCTGTCCAAGGTTTTAGTTGGTGAAGAAGGTATTTCTTATTCTAGAAATTCTTCATCTGATCGTTAAGAACACCTTGGTGGTTTAGAACTAGTTCTAATAAACCTCCCCCTTTCGTATCTTGGCCTATGCATTCATGCCTATTTAGTAAATAAACTGAAATACAATATTTCAAAAATTGTAACACAATTCTTGACCTGTGTCACTTTTCCTAACAACACCGATTGTTCCCCGACAACGATGCCAAAAATGATGAGGGTCGTTGATCATTCATCATTTAATCATTATGTGTGTCAATCCAGGGCGATGTCCAGAGGCTATATACGATAGGAGGTGTTATAGTTGCAGGTTTATTTTATCCAATATTAGGTTTTATTGGTGGATAAGTTAGCATTTGGGGATTTTGTTGCGATCTTTAACTCCTAAGAAATGAAATGAACTCCTATTTACTTTTGCAAAAACATAATTACAGGAAATGAAATGACAGAATCTAAAAGTTGTAGAAAATGAAATGTTGCTAAATTGAAATGATAAAAAAATAAAATGCAGAATTTAGAACACACACATTCTTGCATGGAAGTAAATCAACTAGATAATTCCAAAACAGAATTTTAACTATTGCAAAACTAAATCAACAAAACTGCCAATATTGTAAAATGATAAGATAACTGGAAATTACTGTGTACTAAAGAATTGAACCAATAATGACTGTAAAACTACAAAATGATAGAATATCTGGGAATTGCTATAAATACAAATAAATATTGTTCACTACTAAAATTTGTATTAAAAACTACTAAAGAAATGCAAACTAGCAGAATTCTTCTAACCTGCTGCAGCAAGAACTTAGCAAGAATTTCTATCAAAAAATTACCTTCCTCTGGCCTGCAAGTGGGCCCTTGCTTCCAGAACCAGAAGAAGGTGAAGAGCTATGCTAAGAAAATCTAACTTTTACTCATAAACCTCAACATGCCAATTGAAAACTGAAGATTGCACTTTTTATTCAATCTGGAAATGCATTACAGTAATGCAGAAAAAACCTGCAAATTACTGTTCTGCTACAGGAAACCTTTACTCTATCCTAATTTTGGTACTCTCTTGCCTATCTATATATCTCCATCTATCTATCTATATGTATCTATATATGCTCGACCATATGGGAGCTTTATTATTTATAAGATAACACTGATATGCTTGGTTCCTATTTTGTAGGGATTTACATAACTGTTTTCCTAGACTATAGGATTTTACTTTGTCCAAACTTTATCCATTCATTATTGCTGGGCTGCATCTATTGAGGAAATCATGTTGATATGAGTTGGAAAAACATATTGGTCAATTTGCAATACTTTCTTCCACTTTTTTATCGCTTTTTTACCACCTTCAGTTGTTCCTGTGCTATTCCCTATTCCTACGCCGCTTATTCTTGCACTACTTTGGAACAACAAGCAAGTGACCATTTGTTGTTGATATGTGGTCCAAATGCATAGGAAGTAATGTGTTGACTTCTCCAATCTCCTTTCATACCCTTTTGCATTGGTGGCATGTGCTGGAGTGACTAATTCCAAGCCCTGTTGTATATGTATAGTTGGCTGGAACTGTCACAGTTACAGTCGGTTTTCCTGCACAGTCAGCTACAGTGATGAATTCTTAGCACCCTTTTCCATTTGAATTAGTTTAACCAAAGGAACACCATATTACCAAGCATAAGATATTCAAACAAGTTCTAAATTGCTATAACACTACTGATTAACTAAAAAACAGGTGAAATTGCAGTAAAAAATAGTAAAACAGAGCATATGCACTTTGTCATTCCAGAATTTGCAAACATCATTATATAATGCATTTTTCCATAATTAACATAAAAATCATAGTAAAAAGGGTAATTCAAATAGTTAAAATGTGTCAAAAAGTGTTCATGGATGAGGCAATTCCTGGCCTCATCACCCTCTATATTAGTTGACCAAACAAGGTGATATAAATACTAAGGCCCATAATAGGCCAATTGATTTTCATCCTCAAACTCACTTGTGATGTACTCATTCTCTTATCCTTCATAACCATAGCCTGTTTTGTCCTCCCATAGGATGATTCTTGATGGGCTTACTTCAAGAGAGAAATTTGAATGATACTCAACGAGGGATTCTATATTGACTATAGCCACCCACCTATCACTCAAGTAGATTTTATTCAGTTGATAGGGATTCCATTCAATATCTTCCCCAAAACCTAAGCTCATCCTATCTAGGAATGCAGTTAATGAATCATCACAACTTAGAATATGATATCCTAGGCTAGATCTATTAGTAGGTAACTGATATCTTGGTTCAATTGGGTTCCATCGCACTTGCTCATATAGACCCAAACTATAGCTATGTCAATGGTTGCATTTAAAGTTTCTTAGAGAAAAATAAATATTGGACAAGTAATGAATATTCATGGTGAATGGATCATCCTCATTCTATTTAATATCTAAAGTATCATGAGCATAATACAAAATAGCATAGATGAAGTTGGTTTGGTTAGGAGGGATCCCTAATGGTACCACTATCCCTATTGGCAATTTTGGGACTCTTGATTGCCCCATGTCTTGTGCAGACTCAATTATTAGAGTGAAATTCACACTTTGCATAAGATATTTACCAAATCGTGTGTTAGCTGGGTGAACTATCACTTGTGATGCAGATGGAACTAACGATGATGCAGGTGAGGCAGGTTGATATGGAACCACACATACTTGTCCCTCGTGCACATGTATAATGCATTGGTGCAAGATCAAGGGAATGTACTACATGTCTCTTATATAGGGATTCTTTAAGAGGATATTGTACTGCATGGCCCCCTCTAATACATGACACATCACAAGGATGGTCTTATACCCTACCTTTATAGGTAGGATGATTGTACCTATTGTGGAGCATAGTAAATCATTGAAAGCTTTGAATGTGTAGGAGGTAGGGACAATGTTTGACCTAAGGATTTTAAAGTGCCCTATATTTTTTGTTATGATTATGTTAATCGAAAAGCTTGTATCAATTAAAACCCACTTGAAATATATTTCATTAATAGAAGTGATGATGTGCAAAGGTAGGTCTGCTATGGTATTAGGGACTACCTTTATTTTGTGATCGTAAAAATGAATCACAGGCTCTTAACACTGTTGTAATTTCCCCACAAAGTTTGTAAATGCATTAGGGCTCTAGGGCTATAGCTCAATTGATCTTAGGGTTTCCATTAGAGTCTTCTTGTGTTTGGGAGACTGCTTAATGACCTCATATATTGATAATTTGATCGGTGTTGTTTGTATATTTTGTACAAGTTTGCTTTAGATAGTTATCATAGGTTGTGCTAGTGGACCTGGAGGATTATTCTGCACCTGCCTCTATTGAGATGCAGCTAGGATATGAATAGGAGCCACTAGAGGCTCTAGTTGGTTGTATCGTTGAATTCTTATCCCCACATTGATTATTTCAACCATTCCAATGAATCCCTAAGTGGGAGGTTCAACTTGGACTTGGTTTACTTGAGCACCCTAATTTCTAGGGGCTTCATGGTTTGGCAACGGGTTTTTGAATATGCCCATGTCTATATTTTTGGGTGCTAGTGGACTATCAACTTGCATTTCACCCTTCTCGATCTTGTTTTGTACAACATTCTTGAAACTGATACACTTCGATATCATGCCCATGTTGTCTATGGTATGGGCAATATTTATCTTCCCAATATTACCTAGGCTTGGGATGGTTAGGGTCAAGAAGTTGTACCTCATGTAACTTGAGTATTTGTGCCTCGCTTAGTTGATTGAATATTGATTACATTGATTTTAGGTGTGTAATAGCAAGGTGGTCGATGTTTCTTGTTTCAATATTGGTTATTATTTTGGTTGTAATTAGCTGGTGGGGGTTGAGCCTAATAGTTCTATAGTTGTTGGCTATTTACTTTATTTTGTGTGTTTGATACAACTTGATTAACTGGAGTAGGCTTAGCCTGCTTTTGTTGATTTCTATTTTTGCGATTGTTGTTGTTCCAGTACTTTTTGTTTCAAAGCTTAAGATATCCTTCTTCAACCTTGATGTATTCTATCAGCTTGGCTTGAGCCAAGTATTCCTTGAATGTTTCATACTATTGTAGTTGTAAGAGAAATGATATGTGCTTAGCACAAATCTTAGTAAACATTCGGGTGAGCTCGATAGTGGGAACATAAAATGGTAGTTTTGCCATTACTTTTCTCCATCTATTCCCATAGTCCATGACTAGATAGTCATCATATTGCTTTAGGTTTTCCAATTCAAACAACTTTTCTTTCTTCTTGATGCCAAAATAAAAGCGTTCAAGAAATGCATTCACCAACTACTCAAAATTGATGATGTCGTACTTAGGTAGTTGTTTGAACCATTCAATTGTTGTGCTCGATAATGTCATGATAAACATTCTTAGCATCAGGACATCATTATGTTCAATTTTGAAGCATGTGTTCATGAAATTGGTGACATGTTCTTGTGCATCTTCCTCTCCTTTTAATTTGCCTAACCTAGGCATATCAAAGTGCCTAGTATAAGTAGGACTTGGTACCAAAGGGTACAAAGGCTAATTTTGTATCTTGCTTAGGGTTGACTTATGCCCAACTATGTCCTATTTCTCAAGATATTTGACTCTCTAAATGAGTATTTTGTATGCCTTTGAATAAATTATCTCTTGTTCATAAAGCCTTACTCACAGTGATCAGGGAGATAACCCTGTATCTACCCATTTTGGGCATCTGTATTCATCTCCCACGACTACGAATGAAGGTTCGGGATATGTCTACTCCTGATACTATATATCTATCGATACTTGATCATGTTGTGCCTATTCTATATCTAGGTGTTATTGACACTTTGAAGCATGATGTGATGTGCAGTGAGTGTGCTCATATTCTTCTTTAGTGCACCTCTCATGCTAAGAAATAATACGTCTGTCAGGTTGGTAGTGCTCACTATCCATATGTAAGTTTGCTCAAGCCAACCTATTTGCTTGTTCTTCATGCTCTATTTGTTCCTCTCTCAAGAACTACTCATTTAGGCATAAATGCATTTTCTTCGTGCTTCCTCCTATTTTAGGATGTCTAAGCACCCTTGCTCTATGTGCAGTGCTTCAAAAAAACTACGTACATGATTATATTTATCTGCCACTAAAGGTCCATAACTCTGTAACTCCATGTGAGGAGTCCTAATGGAGAGGCCCCTTGGAGAGGCTCCTACTATTCTTTTACCCTTGTCTATCAGGGTGACCCAGTCTATGTACAATGACATATATTCCATACCCCCATGATTGAAAGTAGTGTGCATGTTGCGGGGGTGCTTTGAAGCTTCCCCAAATAATTAATGTGCCTAGTTGTTTGATGGCTATGTGAACTTCCCAAAATGGAATGTGTAGTAGCATTGCTTCTCTGAGTTGGTCTCAAGAAAACCTGATCCAACTCATCAAGTTGTCTAGATCTCCATGGCTGATCTCATGGGGTTCTATTGGCACCAATGAGATTATGATCTATGGCTATCCTCCCATATTTAGGGAGGCTAGGAGTTGTTGTAGGTCTACGACTAGATGCAGCCCTCATGTCTTACCCATCAGTGGGCTGATCTGACCCAAGTCTATCATGTGAATATTGGGGCCTTGAAGACCCCTCATGTCTATCATGAGAGGAACCTAGATATGGTTATCTAGTTGGGGTTTCTCGAGGAGTACTCCCATGGGTTGATTTATCACCCCTAAGGCTTTTTTAACTTCATTCAATGGTATTGTGTGTGGGTATCTCAACATAATTATGATTGTGATTGTGATTGTGTGGAGCATTAGTTTCCACCTCGGTGTTGGACCAAGGGTGGTTGCTCCATGTGAAGACCATGACAATTGTGAATTATATTTTATGTAGATTTTAGAACACACAAAAAAAGTAGACAAGTGTTTATCTCTTTTAAATATTCTTGGTGTTCCTAAAAATGGTCTTGTGTGTTTCAAATTTGTTGATAACTTAAACTACTCTCATCATGTTTTGACATTTGTTGATGTAATGCTTGAATAGTTTAAGGGCTTTCACCTATATGCTTATAGTTCAATAATTGGTAGTGAAATTCCGGTAATGTAAACCTACCAAAGTTTGGTGATGAAGTCCACACCCAGTCAGGGAGCATAGGTCCTACCAGATCCTCACCCAGTCTCACCTTATCAGTGTCATACCCTCTAAAGATAAGTACATGCAAATTTTCTAGGCTACATCAATTCTTGGATCTGGTATTGGCCAATATAAAGGGTTCATGGGATTTAAGCCAATGGGTGGAGATGAAATCCACCATCATTGAACTCTACTAGTGGTTGGTAATAATGTCCAACTCACTAGCATTTAGATGATGCATGGTGTGTGATTGTTCCTTTTAAATTTTGCACAAATAAAAATATGCATCATGAAGCACTCATGCTCTTTCCTATATGCCTAAAAAGAAACATTTTATTTTTATAAAAATGCACATATCAATGATTACATGATTTTCATAGAATGCATTGTTACTTTATTAAAAAATAGCCTCTAGTTGGGTCCCAAGCAAGCAATATCTACAAGCAAACCTAGAATTTTGTAGACTAGGGTGGATTTGAAATCAGAAGTCTTTTATTCCTAGCAGTGGCTAGTAGAAAACTTAAGAAAACTATGCATTTTTCCTTTAATTTTCTCTATGTTTTCTAATTAAAATGAATTTTCCCTACTGCATTCTAGAAATAACACACATGTAGAGAGATAAAAAATTATAGAGAACTCCACCAACCTAGAATCCAAGTCTGTTGAAGCATATACTATCCTACTACTAGGATCACTACATAGAAGCAATGGCCACTGTTGATTTTTTATGTAATGAATTTTGGTCAATGTCGCTCATAGCAGTTGTGATAGGCTACTATCTTCAAAAGTGGCCAAGCTCTACTGGCCTCTGCCAAAGAGAGTGGCCACACCTACACACAAAAATATGTAAATATCATAAAATCATCTTAAAAAAATAAAATTGGGTGGGGTCCCACCGTGATTGCCATCTATATGATCCTAAAAAGTATACACCTGAGCTATTTGTAGCATAATATCAAGCATAAAATCATGAAAGCATGAAATACAATGGATTAATCAAAGCATAAGATCTCTTTTCATTAATTAATGTTGAAATCTAGTTACAAATAGGTCCCTCTTAGGGATACCAAATGATTGATACAATGGTTACAAATATGAAAAGCCCCTGAATGGGGATGGTGTACCCTGCAAGCTTCTTATATTCAATATGAATTTTTTCAAGGACTTACGGATGCCTTCTTCTCAATTTATTAGAGGGATCTACTACCAAAGATGCTTTGGATTAGTCTAGAAACCTATGATATGCATTCAAGAAACAACATAGAATGATTAGTAGCATATGAGGCCTCTCATGATGAGGCTCTTTTCAAATATTTGCATGTAATATGATAAAGCTTGCAATAAAATATGAAAATAGGTAAATATAAGCAAATATGCATGAATAACTAATAAATCACCATACAAATGTAATGGAAAATATATATCTATGCTAATCTAAGTTGATAAAGTAGAAACAATAAGAAATATATGCTAAAAATGCAATAAATGATGACTCAAACCCTAGCCACTATCACTCAGGGTAGCTTTGCCTACAGGCTGCTATCGAGGATAGTATCTATGAACTAAAACTTTTTGCCTCACAAACCAGGGGTTGTGACACTCAATCCTTCATATGAATTGATGTTCAAGGGTCACCTTTGTGTCCATAGATGGATTTGTAGTCAAAATCATGTTGAACTAAATGCTTTAATGGTGCGTTATTATTGCTTAACCGGATAGAACTGTGTTACTCCTCAAGGGGATGTGAAATTGCTCTCCAATTTGCTAGGGCTTACTACATAAAAAATCTAATCATTCTTGTTCTTGGGAGGGTGCATATGTAGGCCTCCCAAATTCTAGATCTTGGCTTCCTGGAGGAGCCAAGATCTATATTTGCATATAACTAATCATTGGAGAAAAGGTCCAATTATATATTTGCATGGAAGTGGCAGTCATGAGGAACTCTAGGAGATCCACATAAAAAACTGCTCGAATCTAATGGAAGTATAGTCATCCTGCATGATTCGAGCCTGCATTCACAACCAATTTATGTTTCAGTGCTAGCCATTGTCCAAAGAAGTGACTAGCAGTGACCGCTCTGAGCTTCAGTAGCCTATGTTGGCAGTAACTTTAGTTGATAGAGGTCACACTTGAATGGGCCAAAAATACCCCTTGTGAGTGGTTAGGACCCCTTCTAGATCTTGGGAAGGCCCAAGATTAGTCATATTGTATTCGAATGTGCCCATATGAGTAGTCTCCTAAATATGATGTATTTTAGCTGTCTACATAATTTTTTTGTTTAATCTAGATGAATGTGCATGCCATTAATTCTACTTTTTGGATTCTTGTACATGTTAATTCTCTCATTTTGGAACTGATAGTCTGTGGAACTAAATGTCAATTTAAAGTTATTCTACATATGATAAAATTGGTTGGTCTATTAGGAGGTTTTAATGGCTACTTTATTTCATGATATTTATATATTTCTTGATGTTGTCTAATCTGCACCATTACAAGTTCTAGAATCAGCTATGTTTTCTCTCTTTCACCACACTTTTTCTCTCGATCATTATTTTAGCTATTTATAACCTCACAAGAGCTAGCCTTATATAGAGATTAACCTAGTTAAGCTTTGTAGCTTGCTTGATCATTCAATGTTGGCCAAGTCTTGGGTGCAATAATAAACCATAGGTATATTTTGAACCAAAAGTTACCTGAAGTACCTTTGTTGCCCATAATATAGGACCAAGGGTAGATATGATTTAAGGAATAAGTCATGTTATAAATACTAGGGTTTATGAAACTTCACTAGATGGTTCTAATTTATTAAAGGATGTATTTAGTTCTATGTAAGTGATTGATCACTTTATTTAATAAAAACAAGGAAAATTTTTAAGGTTGGTTTTTCCCTCTAGATTAAATCAAACTTGGTAACCACAAAATGTAATGGAATGAATTGTGCCACAAAATTAGACAAGTACAAACATAAGGGATCATGATGTGTATGGCAACTAGATGACTCAAAAAGGAAATAGAAAGAGTGATAATCCTCCTAGTACTCCTTGAGTATCTTGAGGGAAAATAAACCTAAGGGTATATGGGTTGTAGACACCAAAATCCAGCCACTTGTCATCCATCCATATTTCCCAATCCCTACCATCCATTATTTTTATATATATGTATGTATTTGTTAATATATATTTATATATTAATATTTTATATTATATATATAGTAAATAAATAAATAAATAAATAAATAAATAAATAAATATATATATATATATATATATATATATGTATATATATATGAATTAATCCTAGTCATCCATCATGTTTTAATCTTGTCAAATCAAATTATGTTTTCCAAACACTAACATGTCTAAGGGAAGATTATAAAGAGAAGTCATTTTGATGACTCAAGTCCCTAATACTTCTAAGTCCCTAGAATACTTAAGTTCTTGGAATCCCTAAGTTCCTAAAAGATTTATGAAGTCTAAGCCCTAGCCCCATTTTTTCCATCCTCACCTCCATCATCGCCATCCATAGCCCTCTACTTTTGCCACCACTGTCCTCATGCGAATACCCCTAAATAATCCCCAAATGTCCCCTAGATTCTATCGAGTGCCCACCAAAGTTCATAGAGTGCCCACCAGAGTTTTTCAAGCACCCACCAGAGTCTGTCGAGCACCCACTAGAGTTTGCCAAGAACCTACTAGAGTTTACTGAGTGCCCACCAGAGTTTTTTGAGCTCCCACTAGAGTTTTTTGAGCACCCACCAGAGTTCGTCAAGCACCCACTAGAGCCCATCAAGTACCCAAAGGTATCTTACACACCAAATTTGCAACCCTACAACCCTTGAGCACCGTTAGGTCATCTTCGCAACCCTCACTGCTAGTATTTATGTAAGAAAAAATTAGATACAAGTTCATTAGTAAGGTGTAATAATAACATTTATTGAAGGTTGTTGAAGCTTGGGTGGCCCTGCATAGGATACACAAGCCCATACATAACTTGTTGGGATTGAATCAAGCACCAAGAAACCACCATTATTTTTAACTAGGGTTTTGGAGAACCCTAGTACATGTAACAATTGTATCAAAATAAATAAGCAGTGTAAAACCCCACATTTGGGGTACACTAATTGTAACACTTGATATCTACTGGCAATAATAAAAAAAATTATTTGTATTGTGAAATCATTGTGTTACTTTGTGTATTTGTTATTTCATAGTTTATATTTGGTGTTGCTTTATTTTGTATTCACAAATGGTGATCACGATGGGACCCAAAATGGGTTATTTACGTTAAATTACTTTGTTACTGATTTGCTATTTTTATTTTCTATTTTTCAAGTTTTCAAAAGTTTTTTTATGTGAATTTCGTAGAACTAGGGTTTCTAAAGAGTTGCAAAAGTCAACCACAAGTTGCACAAACATGCTATGATGCTTGAGGGATGCCCTATAGTGCTTATTGAATGCACTACCACATTCCATATGCTCTAGGGTGCATTTCAAAAAGGGGAAAAGGATACATAGGCTTTTCTGTAAGTCTGCTTCAAAACCCTAACCCCTCTACTTCATTTTTTTATGTTTTTATAGATAAAGTGATAAAAAGAACATCATTCAATTTATGTTAAAAATAATCATATTACATTTGCATTTTAGGCACTTGCATTCATTTTTGCATATAGGCATAGCCTTGCATTTACACATTCACCATAGGTCACATTTTAAATTTAATTTTTTTTCATGTGTTGTACTCAATATTCTACAATTTCTTTTCATATGAAGTGACAACTGCATAAAATAGTTTGCATGATAGGGTTAAGAATCCCTATTTTACTTGGATAAGTAGGAATTAAGTCAGGATACTCAAGTACACTCCCACTATTGGAATTCCTTGTTGATTTAGAGTGGAAGAGTAGTCGAACCCTCCACTATTTAGAGTGGGTCTTAAGAAGTGTACCCTACATATTTTGAGGAACATGGTATTTCTATTTTTGGATTATGATTTAGACCTATAAAATTGTTTTTTTTTACATTGTATGTACATATTAAAAAACATAAAACTTTAAAATGGAACACACACAACACATTTCAAATTAAATATTAATGAGTTAGATTTCAGCACCAACCATTGCTTGAGATTTTGTGATAGTGGGATACACCTCCATCCACCAATATTTGCCCTTAACCACCATACGATACCCGTGAGAAAACATCCTGGACTTCATCACCAGAAAGAATCTCATTACCCAGCCAACCCATAGATTTCACCCTTCATAATTCATATTAACACATCCAAAACACAAAAATAATTATTAAAAATGAGATAAAAAATAAAGTAAGACACATATGTTGCAAAAACATAAGATTAAGTTTCTTTACTTGATTTTGTGAATTTTCATTTACATTACTTTCTTGCACATTTCATATATTTTGTTCAGTAGTTTATGGTGTTAACTAGAAATAAAAAAAATTATTGAATCAAATTTCCATCCACCAAAACACTTCATCCATGGATTGTTCATCATCCTTCCCCACCATGTCTGTGGTAAACCCCACTAGTGTCATACAAATAAGTTATTCAAATTTTTTTGCAGGTCCCTCACACACTGTGTCATCCACACAACCATTCCACAAATATAATAATCTTCACCTATCATTGAACACCATATAATCCATATAGACATGGCCCAAATGGAAGCTCTTTATAGATCCACTAACTATGTCTTGGAACCAATCCATAGCTCACCTATGCATAATTATTTTTTTCAATAGGAACCTGTATCTTCATAGAATTCTATCCTTACCCAGGTGTATAACAACCCTCTTTTTTAGGTGTCAACTACACCTTACCATCATTCATCCACCCCTCAACAGTCAATTTCTCATATCACTTCCATCCCATCATCATACACTACTACCTATGGAAATCCTTTGTATGAAGCACATAACAATGCTACTTCACAAATGCTAGCATCCACCTCATCCAATATCACCCAACCAGTTGTAATTCCTATTTCAAATTATCCCCCACCTACTTCATCAGTTCCATTCACATCCATACCATCTACATCAGATATGGAAATACATGAATCGTGGGAACACCTTAAAAAATTGCTTAAAAAGTAATAGAATGCTCAGTATTGTCCTCAATAGAAATTTTAGGTGGTCAATCCTAAGCCTCAACCTATTTCAACTCAACCCACCTTTGTCACTAAAATTCCATCATGGGTACCATAATATTCTGTGGTTTCCATCCCCACACTACTATCAACCCATACCCATTCTATTCCCAATAGTCAACCCATCCATAGTCCTCACACATCATATCCTTTTATTCATTCACCATCACTTCTTCATCAACCTCCACATAATCAATTTCAATCTACTCCACCAAAAAATTATCATCTCATCACACCCCAAGACCTTCATACTCCACCTTCATAGAATCATCAAGTAATTCAGGGCTTCCACATACCTAGGGGAGACCCTAGAATCCAAGCTATGCAACAGTAGATTGAAAACCTGATACAACACACTCCTGGTATGATGAACCATAAACTAATGCTCAGGTACTTGATAAATCAACCAATCCATTTTTTGGTACCATCATCGCCATATCCGGTAGACTTCATAGTACCAAAATTTGATAAATTAAAGGGAATGAAGACCCTAGAGAACATGTGATCAAAATTATCCATTCATGTTTCAAAATATAAAGTAATGATGCTCTAATGCTTTGAAATTTTCCTCAAACATTGGGAGGAGATGATATATAATGGTACAACCATTTGCCTCACCATAGTATTTATAATTTTGAGTGATTGGTTGATCAATTTATTGAAATATTTTCCCTTAATATTAGAAAGAAGGTATCATTATCTGATATATATGGTCTAAAATGTTATGATGATGAGTCTATATATAATTTTGGCAACCTTTGGAGGGCTATTATTACCAAACTACCATTCACCCTACCAATGGAAGAGCTTACTAGATTTTTTACTAATATTTTCTTAAAACCCATCTCTTGGTTGTTACAATTACAACAATACTGGTCATTTGAGGAAGCTATTGCCCATGCTAGCATCATTCAGGAAAAAAATATCCAAGAAGGTGTACTTAAGCCTAAAAAGAAATAATGGAAAAGTAATGGCCAATATAAATGTAATTATTCTGGCCAATCTAAACCAAACCAGGCTAACCAAGCCAACTAAGCTAATCAAGTTAATAAAGTAGGCATGAGCCAATCGATAATGGCTCAACCTCAACCTATGCAATAGCAACCGTGATAAATTAAATATCATGTGGTTCCTTCAACCTAGTCAAAGCATAGTGCCAACTGTATAAAATTACCCATGTCGATAATTTTATTGACAAAACCACCAATACACTCCATTAGCTAAATCATATGCTTCCATCTTCCACTAGTTGTATGACACCAACAAACTTGCCTTACTTGACTTCAAACTAGATGACCCTACCAAGCATATTAAACACTATAGGGAAAATTTATTTTACCCTTATCATAGGAAAAATGGGTATGACATAAATAGTTTCTTCAATTTTAAAGACAGTACAAAAATCTCATTGATTTATGGGCCATCAAGCTTGATATTCCCTTAGCCCAACATAATCAAAACCTTGGTATTTATCAAACACCACTTCCTTATCATGATGAGGTGAAACCAAAAATAGAATGGATTAACACTAATACCCCTCCAAATCAATTCAATCATGTGCAATAATATCAAGGTTTTGTGGGTGTTATCCATGTGGTCACCCGAGGTCAACAATGCACTAACCAAAAAAATGCACAACAACCTATTCAACCACCCATAGCACCACAGGCAAGTGTGTCTCAACCTGCCACATCATCACTACCCATACAAATTTCCACAAATCCATCCCAACCCATTCATATTCTAAGTCATCTATCTCAACCAATTCATCCCATCAATCTGTTAAAATCACAATGACACTGAGAGGGAGGGTGAATCAGTGTGTTCTTTAAAAACTTAAAAGAAATTTAGACTTTTAAATAAATTGCAACAGATTAAAACAGAAATAATAAAATTACTAAGAGCATCACACATAACACGGCATTTTAACGAGGTTCACCAATGTGGCTACTCCTCAAAAAGACTGCTTGGAATACCATCCAAATCCAGTCAAATGCAAAGCTACAACTTTACATAATCATTCACCAGCACCAACTGGTAAGAGGCACCAACCTCTAAATTTTATCTGCTACAACAGAATGGAGTACCAACTCCAATTTTTCAGCTCCAACTGGAAAGAGGCACCAACCCCTTTTACCAAGCTACAACTTGGAGATAGTAATAAAAATTGCAGAATTAAACTGTCACCTCAATTTGCACGATCTGCTGTTTTTCTTGCATTCTGTTGCTTGTCGGCATTCGGCTGCTGCTGTGAAAAATGATTCGCACTTTTTCAACCACTCCTCTATATCTCTCCGCGTTCTCTGCTACAAATTCATAGAAATATTACTTCTACAGCCAGCACACTGTCATTTCACACTCGAAACATGACTTCTGCATACCGCGTTCTTATCTTATCTTTGCACCACTCACTCTATTGCACCTTCCATGAAATCTCACTTCTACCATCTACTTATTTTTGCCTCGGACTTTAAACACGCCGTCTGCATATCGCTCTCTTTGTTCTCGATCAGTCGATACGCACTCACTCACTATCTCATCACTGTGATCTCTTTTCTTTAACTCCAAAGAACTATCACCGACTTACACTCTACTGCACACGAACTTAATTTGCATATATCGCATCACACCCACACTTCAACCTTGCAACAGTCCCGCATTTTTATAGAAGAGAATATCCCATCAAAACATTCTCAAACACGTCGACTGCAACCCTAATTAGGTCAACATGAAACCCTAGAATTTTTTGGTTGCTTAACCTTGCTTTGTCAGTAGGAAACCCTAATCGATCCGTTGCAAAACCCTAGCAAAGTCGGCTTTGAAAACAAGCCGGTGAACAACTTTAATTTAATTTTAAAATATTAATTTAAATTTTAAATAAATAAATAAAATTTAAACTGGATATTTAAAATTAAATATCTTCATCATCGGAGGACCTTTTTCAACAAAAAGAAGATCTAACTTGGGTTTTAAGAAAAACCCATTTCAAAACTACTGACCATGGATTTAAACAAAACCTATAATTTAGTCTACCTTGGTTTTCACAAAAACCCTTCCGCTCTTTGACATCAATGACAACATCAAAACTTGAGCAAGGGCAATGTACCCAAGGTACCCAAAATTGCCAACAATCACCCCCCAAGGCCAATCATCTCCTTGAGTAGTCGGTTAACTACTAGCCTAAAAATAGCTTTAGCAAAACTATCTATATATGAGCTCATTAAACAATCTCCCCTAAATTGTGAGGTATTAATGGATATTTTAAAGTCCATTGAAATTCAATCCCAAGATCCTAATGCCTTTAGCAATTTTGTGGGGAGCATCCAAACATGTATGGAGCCTTCTATTACATTCTACAATTTTGAGATTAAACCAATATCGTCAAAATCGGTGGACCCTCCATTGCATATTATGGCTCAAATTGATAGGAATCCATTTAAATGAGTTTTAATTGACAACTAATCCTCCATAAAAATCATCACCATATCATCCCTTCAACATCTTAAGCTTCCACTAGATCACATCACAAAATCCATATTTATCTTGAAAGCATTTAAATATGATCTCTGCTCTACAATTTGCACTGTTGTTTTACCCATTAAAGTGGGGGTCAAAATTTTGCATATCCTGTTTCACATATTGGAATTATCCATAGCATATAATGTACTCCTTGGATGACCTTGGATGAGGAAAATGATATGTGTCCCTTCTATACTCCATCAATGCTTGAAATACGTACATGAGGGACAAGTACATTGCATACAAGTGGATATTAAACCATTCAAGGATTGAAATTTTATTTCAAAATCCTATGAATCCATGTTGCCTTCCACTCATATTTTTCTCACATAATCAACCACACCATCCACATCTTCATCAAAATATCCCATTCTTGAAGAGCTCTCCATCACCACTTCACATCAAGCTTCCACTTCCATTCCTCCATCTTCATCACCTTTGACTACATGCACATGTGGTCAAAAATAATCCACCATAATTCCTTCCATATCATCACCCATTCAATAATCACCACAACCAAATCTATCTCCATCCCAATCAGCCAATGTCTCACAAGTTGAATTTATAGATTGTGAGACACCATCTAAGTCCACACATCTTTCATTCCTGAAGCCTTAATCCAATCATGATCTTCCCACATTCACATCCAATCCATCCACATCATACCAAGTTGAGATTCATCTCACTAATACTGGTATTAGTGAATATGTGATCCAAGATATTATAGTCACACTGCTCAACATTCAAACTGCTAAGGATTACAGTCTCCCATGTGTTCCACCCTTATCTATAGGAGTGGTATATAACATGGGTTGGGTTCAGTGTCTAATAGAATTAATTTTATGTATGGGGGACTTGATTCATCATCTAATATAGTTACCCTATATGAACCTAAGAAACCAACACCGACCAATATACAACATAGGTCAGGTTTTCCATCCTGGTATTTTAACATATTTAATTGGCAAGAACATGACCTAGGATGGCATGAATAGGGAATTCATGAAATTATCAATGTTTCATATGGATAAGCATATGACCTTTCATATTTAGGTTATCATCCATTTCTTCTCTTGAACAAGCCTTTCAAAATTTACATTTGAATTCAAGAGAAGATATATATCACATTGATGACACTAAAGATGAAACCTATGAAGAATTTGACCTTATATCAATAGCTTTTGATGAATATTTAGAGTAATTAGATCCCATCATTCCACACACTAAACATGATGAGTTTTACCTTAGAATTTTCCCTATCCATAAACCCATAATTCACTTGCTTCTTCCACAAGAGCAAGTTGAACCAACTGATGAACCACCACCTCCATTTAATTAATCCACATCACCAACCAATTTTGTAACATATGTACATAAATTCAAAAAAAAAAAAAAATCAAAAATTGCATTGCATATGCATGGCTTTTTACCAATTGCATTTATCTATGTTGCTTGTTTTTTATTTGGGTTCTCAAATTTCTAGCATTGGTTCTAGCAAGCAGGATCCACCCATCCATTCACCTTTGCCAACCATCCATTCCCCATTCATTCAACATGAATCCTGCTGACTTATTCTCCCCACTCCCTAATCCATATGATTTGGCAAAGCCAATTTCAATTGAAATGAGCCTTATTGATATGGATCATATTTATTTGCCACCATCCTTTTCTAAGTTTATCCTATCTGAGGAATTCTTAAGGGTTTGAACCAACTACATTCCTCTATCATCTTCACCTTCACCTTCACCTTCACCTTTTGATCCTAAAGTTTTCTAGGAAAACATAGATGAGGTTGAGTCAGAATATTTTGATAATATCATCGATGACATTCATCTGATACCAATTCCCCATAAACTTGAGGAAGGTTATCACATGTCTATTGAAGATACTATCGATATGAACCTTAGCTCAGATGTAGACAATCCTCAAATTTTCAATCTTGGTAAAAGTTTATCCATAGATGAACAAGAGCAATTAATCGCTCTTCTCAAGAAAAAGGATGTTTTTGCATGGTCCTACAAAGACATTCCTGGCATTGACCCTAACTTGTTTGTCCATAATCTCACCTTACATTTTGGTCCTAAACTGGTCAAACAAAAACTTAGAAGGTTTCATTATCCCCATTGACTATCTTGAGTGGTTTTCAAACATGGTACCCATTTTTAAGCCTAACGGGGTGATACACATTTACACTGACTTTTAAGATCTTAAAAAATAATTTCCTACGGATGATTTTCCTCTTCAAAACATTGATACTCTTGTTAACACTTACACTGGCCATGAAATGCTTTCCTTTGTGGACGATTTTTCAGGATACAACCAAATTTGAATAAATCTCGATGACCAACACAAAACAACATTCACTACACCTTGGGGAAATTGTTTTTACAAGGTAATGCCTTTTGGCCTTAAAAATATAGGTTCCACTTATCAACATGCCATGACATACATCTTCAATGATTACATGCATAATATCATTGAATATTATGTGGATGATATCTTGGTAAAATCTAAAACTTGACAAGAGGACATTGGTGTATTGGAAAACGTATTTGATCGAATTCTAGAGCATAATGTGAGATTGAACCCCAAAAAGTGTGTCTTTGATGTTACCTTTGGAAAAATATTAGGATTCATTATCTCCAAAAGAGGCATTGAGATGGATCCAAATAAATTCAATGCCATCATGGATATGCCTCACCAAAAAAAATTGAAGGAATTGCATAGTTAACAAGGAAATATTCAATCAATCCATCATTTCATTACGCAAATTTTTGACAAATGCAGGCCATTCAATCACCTGCTACAAAAGGAGTGACATTTTATGAATATATGAATGTTAAAAAGTATTTTATGATATCAAGTAATACTTGGCTTCTCCACCAGTATTAACTCCTCCTCATCTAGGAGTCCCCTTTCATCTTTATGTTTCAACAACGGGATTTGCATTAGGGATAATGCTTGCACAAAATAATGAAAACAATCAAGAGAAAGTTGTCTATTACATTAGTCTAACATTGATAGGCTATGACACCAGATATGCTTACATGGAAAAATTGTGCTTAGCAATGGTTTTTACCATTAAGAAACTTAGACATTACATGCTTAGTCACACCACATATTTCATAGCTAGATAAAATCCTCTGCATTATATGATGTATCGCATTTACAATAAAAACCTCATCACTAAATGGAAAATGCTTCTCACTAAATTTTATCTTGAGTTCATAATCCAAAAATCCATAAAAGATCAGGTCATAGCCAATCAGCCTGTGGAAGCTCCATTTCCTAGTGATCATTCATTTATTATTGAGATTCTAGATAATTTGGTATTCACTGTCTCTGAACAAGAAGAAGATATCATTCTGGAGGAAGATATCGATATCACACTATTCTTTGATGGTTCTAAGTGCAAAAAAGTTCAAGGTGTTGGAGTCATGTTTCATACACCCTAGGGGGTGCCTATCCCCTTATAATTCAAACTAGACTTCCAATGCACAAACAAAAATGTAGAGTATGAATCCTTAATATTAGGTCTTCAAGAAGCCATAGCTATGGGTATAAAGTGTATCAAGATATTTGGTGATTCTCAACTTGTTATACAAATCAATGGAGAATACCAATGCAAAGAACCTACCATAAAGCTTTACCATGAAGTAGTAATGTCATTGCTCTCTAATTTTGATTGGTATAAAATCGATAGTTTTCCATGTTCAACTAATATATTTGTAGATGTGATGGCCTCTATTGGATCATTGATTCCAAAGGACTCCTTAGGAGAGGTTCAACCACTCATTATCACAATGATCTCTAAATCTACAATAGTACATGCTAAATTTAAGGATGAAAAGGATGTTTGATTTATCCATTAAAAAAAATATGAGCCTTTGTCAAACCAAATAATAGCCTTTCTCAAGTTTGGAGCACTCTTATCTGACATGTCACAGACTACTAAACACACTTTCAAACAAAAGGAATCTTATTTTACTCTCTTGGGTGATGTATTGTATAGACGTGGTTAGGATGAAATTATCCTTCGTTGTCTCGAGTCTGCTGAGGCACAAATAGCCATAGTTGAAGCTCATGATGGTACTTGTGGTGGTCATTTTTATGGAATGGCCATTGCAAAACATATTTTATGCATGGATTATTATTGGCCTGCCATGGAATGAGACTGTTGAACTTATGTCAAGCATTGCAAGCAATATCAAAAGCATTATAATTTAACTCATGTACCATCACAAGCTTTACAACATATTTAAAGCCTTTGGCCCTTTTCACAATGGGGTCTTGATTTAATTGGAAAAATATCACCTCCTTCTTGAGGATAACATACATTCATCATCATAGCCACTGAATACTTCACAAAGTGGGTTGAGGCAATTCCTCTAACCAGTACAATAGGACCAAGAATTATGGAGTTTATACTTCACCATATCATTTGTTGTTTTGGTATTTCTTCAAAAATTATCTATGATAATGGTAAGTCTTTAAATAATAAGGATGTTCAAGAAATTTGCAAGAAACACAATATCCAATATAGTTTCTTAACTCCTTATTGTAGGCCAAAAATGGCCATATACTTAGGAAAATTTTACAGATTTTACCTAAGTCATAAAATCTTCATTTCACACACCTTATAGTAAATTTTGAAGCAATTCTGCAATAGAAGCCATGAGCCCGCCTGACACTTAGTAAATTTTCATGCCCAGAGTAGTTCTGGAAGACTTATTTTGTTTTTGGCTCTGGACTGGCAACGCATCCCGAATTCGCAAAATATTTTGGTAAAGGATAACGTCATTAGAAAGAAAGTGTGGATTGACAACCGCTTGATATTTTGAATATCTCATGAGTGGCTAAGTGTTGGAGTGCAGTATTTTGGAGAGTACATAGAGGATTTTATCATGGAACAATGACAAAGTAGAATTATGTGAACGTAGTAGATACATATTCATGGCAAGAGATGATTTTGACTAATTCCATTCCAGAACGGTGACAAGGAATTTTTTATTCTGAAGATGATCCAGAATGGAGAAAGTGTCATTTTACATTGTGACGGGTCTAGAACGATGGTCATACGCCAATGCACTTGCCCAACCTAGAATAGAATCTATAAATTTTTTTAAGAAGAGATGATGTCATCAATATTTTTGTGCAGATTGGTGAATGCTTTGCAGACGATGAATAAAATTGAATAATAAAGAGTGGATTCGATCATGCTTAGCTTTCAAGGTATTTCAAAGCCGGATTTGCATTCCATAGTTTCTAAGATATAAAGGATGATGTATCAATGCTTTCTAAGTGGAATCGTGTTGTGTTCTTCTTGCCATTATAATAAGCTTATATCAAAATGAATCATAGCCATACAATGGGGGAGATCAACGGTGGGAATTGTATCAAAGAATTTGAGGTATTTAAATATATTTCTTCACTAGAGTTGTAGCAATCAGTTGGAGAGGAATTTGAAGCGTTGAGGGTTTTCAAGAAGATAGAACCAGAGGTTGTTACAGATCAATGATGACAAATGGATTCCAAGAAGGATCAATGATGATGCATAATCTTCGATGGCCTAAAATCCAGTTTGTGCCAAGCAACCAGCAAGTTGCAGAGGCCCTGAGCTATCATGGTGGTCCATCTACTACAAATTTTTTGGAGGGTATAACAATAAGAAAATGCTAGCAAGAACTCTCTGTTGTGCTATCAAAATTTTATCTTTGTAATATTCTTGATAATTTTAATTTTGCAAAACTATAAGTAGAGGTCGAACCCTCATTTTTAAGGGTTGGCTCTAGTGTGTTTTCTTGTGTTACTATAAATATTCCCAAGAGCTAATGGAAGGAGCATTACATTGATCTTCACCCTAAAACTTGTGTCTTCATGCATGATATCAGAGGTTCGAATTATTTAGCTACATTTTTGTGAATACTTAAGTGGTTAGGTTATGCCAAATTAATGGATTACTAACTATTAAAGTAATTGAAATCTACTTTTGAGATTGATATTTATTGTTAGGAAGTACATTTTTGTAGAATCTAGATATTGGTGAATTCTATTATTTGGATTATCATTGTCTGGATATTGAAATTGTTGTCTACAATATTTCTCTACTGTGCATTAATGAATGAAGAATCATACAATTTGGGATAATGTTGGTCTGAGTTATGTGCCTTTGGGTTAGTTTTTTAGAGCTTTTTATTATGGTGCAATATTGTTAGCCTATCCATCCATTATTGTTTATATTTCTATAACCCTAACCTTTTCTTACACTAACCATCAAACCCTAAGTGAGCACAATTATGTCAACACCCTATTTAATTTGATAAGGAACTAGCCTACTCTGGAGGTTGGATCAGACACTCTATTTTGGTCCATCCAATGTTGAGTGCTGAGTTGTAGCTATCAAGTGCAAGCCTGGATAGAAAGTAGGAAGATAGACAGTTGCAGTATTGAGTAAAACTTGATGCAATTCAGTGCCTAGGGACCAGTTCACAAGGAACATGAAACCCATCAAATGAGTTATTATTATCTCAACTTGAAGGAATCAAGATTTTGTGAATTGTATTGACCTTGTAAGCGGAGAAGAGAAAGTTCACTTGGTGACTCCCTAGTCTTTAGACTCAGAAAAGGAATTATCCCTATAGAACAGTATCCTTTCATGTATACTAGGTCTTTCAAAGGGAATAAACCTAACTCCTAACTTTACTGTGAGTTAACTTACAGAGGGGCTAATGTTGCCAGAATTTTAGATCAATATTTCATAGAAGAGGAAGAGCTTATGGAAGAAAATCTGATAGTTCCCCCAATAAGACCTATAGTCAGAATTATGGCACAAAATACGGCTCCTAATCATCCATTACAGAAGTAGCCGAGCTAAAACACAACTGGTCCCATTAGATTAGCCCAAATGAATGCCATCCCCTAAGTTGTATCTAAATCTATTCCAACTTATGATGGATTTGGAAAAATAGCGTATGAGCACTATCAGGATATCTTGAACCTGGTAGCAATCCACAACATAAAAGAAGAGGATGTTATTGTAAGGATTCTAGCTC
The DNA here is from genome assembly GCA_028583015.1 of Wollemia nobilis. Lineage (NCBI taxonomy): Eukaryota > Viridiplantae > Streptophyta > Pinopsida > Araucariales > Araucariaceae > Wollemia > Wollemia nobilis. Next base: position 2,863,504 of record JAQPPZ010014295.1, read on the forward strand.
TATCCTTCAGAGGGAATATATTACATTGGTTTAGAACTCTGGAAGACAATACTATCACTTCATGGCAAGTTTTATCCAAGCCATTCATAGAGGAATTCAATGAATCTGCTAACCCCTTTCCTCTGCTTAACCAGTTTACATCCATGTAGAAATTTCAACAATAAATTGTCTTAGATTTCAATTTAAGGTTTAGTAGAACATGGAAAAAAATTCCTCCCACTGCTAGAACAGCTACATGTTTGGCTTATATGTATTATATCTGGGCTTTTGGATTATATTTAGGGTTGCAAACATAGCAATTAGGAGTAGAAACCTTTTTCTAAGTTTATTTTAGACACTAAATTACAACCACTAAACCTCCATCCTAACCATCCCACCACCCACTTGTCTTCCATTCTACTCTCCCACCAATTATTTGGCCCAATTCCACCTTCCCGCCATTTCCTAGCCTAATTGGGATTATTTTAATAATATTTTATATTTTATATAATATTTTATTATATTTTAATATATTTATTATAAAATATATGCATTAAATAAACTCAATTAACCTCAGCCGTCCGATCAGATTTAATCTCCACCCTCCATCTTCATTAATCCATGCCACATTCAAAAAGCAATCTCAACCTTAGGATTCAATTTAATTTCAACCGCACGATTAAAAAGTGTCAAGTCGAAACCCTAAGAGAACCCTAAGTTGAATTATAAGTAAGAGCATTTGTAAATGCTCAAACCCTAGAACACTGGAATTTGGAGAATTAGACATTTGCACCCTGGAGGAATTATTGGTGAAGCCCTAGCATAGAATCCTGAAGATCTGAAGCCCTAGCTCATCGATAAGACTTCTGCTGTTCCAGCCATCACCCATTCATCCTCCATCACCGTCACAACCCCCATCCATCCACCACATTCATCGCCATCACCTAGATCTACTTCTATAGATTCTACCCCAACCCACAGGCGTCATCCAGAGCTTGCGAGGCTCACTGTAGAGCCTGCGAAGCGCTCACCAGAGCCTGTTGTATACCGTAGGCGCTCTCTAGAGCCTGTTGTATCCTATAGGTGCACACCAGAGCCTGCGAAGCTCACATCCAAGCCTGCCAAGTGCACATTCGAGCCTACCATCATCAACAAACCCCAATCTGAAGCTGTTGCATCAATAGATCTATGATGCCATCTGCAATAGCTGAACAAAAGCAAGGTAAATCTCATTTTTTATGTATTTTATTTAGTAATTTGTTGATCTTGCATGCTCTCTTATTTCATTATTAAACTAGGGTTTTATTAATGTTTGAGGGCCTCACACTATGGAGCCCTCACAGGTATTACTAACTCTCTTTGTTTTATTTTGTGTATGCAGATCTACAAATTCCCCATTTTATTTGATGGTTGTTGAAGCTGGAGTGGCCCAACCTTGGATATCCGAAGCCCACTCAACCTGTTGGGATCAAGAACACACTCGAATCTGAAGACACTTCTATTGCTACTAGCTAGGGTTTTGGAGAACCCTAGCACCACTGTAATCTATTGTATCAAATATTAGCATTGAACATTGATTGTAATAAAAGGAGTTTATCGGCTCCCCCCATCTTATTGAATACATTCTTTTGTGCAATCTTTGTGTCTCACTGCATTATTTGATTTTTTGTTGTTCTATTTTAAGTGTCATGTTCTTGCATCTACAAATGGTGATCACGGTGGGACCCCACAAGGGTTGCACTATTTGATAGATCTACCTTGCTAATTTACTGTTATTGTTGTTTGTTGTAGGTTTTTCAGAAAACGTAAAAGTCGTCGTGTTCATCGCTAGGGTTTCTGAAGCATTCTGTAGTAGTTCCAAAGATCGCGCAGGCGCTCTTCCACGTTATGCAGGCATCCTTCATGTTATGTAGGCTTTCTTCTGCATTACACAGGTGCTCTCCTACGCCTACGCAGGCGCTCGACTATTCCTGGACATTAATTTGAAGTAGAGCTAAGGCTTCCAAGTGAGTTTCGTAACCCTAGTTGGTCATTTAGCAATTTACGTATTCTATTTTTTGCTATTATTTTTCGTTGTTTCTAGGTTTAACATTAAGTAATCTGAGAAATAATCTGCAGCAAGTCATATCTAGGGTTTGTGTGTGTTTCAATATTTCAAATTCATTTCTTGTCTTGAAAGTTGTAGATCTAGGTGATTGTTTGCATTTTGAGTGCATATGAAATAGAAAGGCATCCTAGATTTCACATTTTAGGGTTAAAGATTACTTTAATTTTGCATATCTAAATAGGAACAACATCTTGATGCATAAAGTAATCCTGCCCTAGGCTGGCCCCTTTGGCAGAGAGGTGGACGAACCCTCTGATTGCTCTTGTGATTTTAATCACTTGTAGGCAAGGGATTTTAAGGGTGTACTCTGCACTCTTTAGGTGAAATTTGCATCTTTATGTTGGCTTCTGATTTAGATTAGTGAAGTTAGTAATATTTAATATTGTTTGCACACCATAGAGAACAAGATATCTAATAAAATTAATCACACACACTGCACGCTGCACTTTTTAACAGTAATAGTTGGATTTCATCACCAACTATTGCTTGAGGTTTGGTGATGGTGGCATTCATCTCCATCCATCAAATCTCTGCCCCTAGACACCATAGGACTACCCCCGAGCAAACTTGTTGGAGGTCATTACCAACAAGAATCTCGTTGCCTTGGCCAACCATAGCTTTTACCTTTGTTTTTCATTAAACAAGATTAAGTTACATCAAAACACACAAACTCACAATTTTAAAAGGAACTTCACATTAAGGGAAGAAAATAATTAATGAACCTGAGGTAAGCCACACAAGGTGAAACTTAGGATTGGTTGTTTTCTTTGCTTTAAATTTTGAAAAAAAAAGTTGTTAATTTGTGTGGTTTAGATAAGCTTTGAATCTTTGGTTTTACTACTTTATGGTGCTAACACGACAACAAAAGAAAATGATAAACCAAAGTAGTTTAATGGAAAACAATTCTCATGAGCCCGCTACTTTGGTAGCCCCATCCAATATAGTTTAGACCACTTTGTTTGGATCATCCCATCCACCCCACTCTCAAGAGGAGTCCCATTCACTTGATGTGGAGACAACCACCACCTACATAGACATGGATAGAGTTCAGGCCATTTACAAGGCCTCTAACTATGTCTTAGAGCCCCTTAGCCAAGATGGTTTTGAAGAAGCTGAATTGGCTACCACCTACATTGCCCAAGGATATCCTAATTCGAGATATGAATATGGTATGCCTTCCTCCACAAGCCAACCACCCCAAAGCCCAAGTGTTCAAAACACTTATTTCACATCCACCTATACCAACCCCTTGTATGAGGAGCATGTCAATGTTGCCTCGCAAGTCCCTAATCTTCAAGTTGCAACATCAAATGCAACTTGCACCATACCCATGTCCTCTCATCCATCATCATCCACACCTCCATCATCTCACTTAGCCAATATCACCATGTCATCCATTCCTCCATCATCTCACTTAGCCAATATCACCATGTCATCCATTCCTCCATCATCTCACTTAGCCAACATGACCATGTCTAATCATCCATCATCATCAACCCAACCATCATCTCATCCAACCTCAACCCCATCATTCGACACATGGTCAAATTAGGAACTTACGGATACATTAGGGCTCATCAATAGATTGCTTTCACAATGAACAAAAGGAAAGCAACTAGTTAACACAAACCCTATGACCCAAGGAGTTCCAAATCAACCTCCACTCATCAATAAAAATTTGGCATGGGTCCCTCAATCTTCCATAGTGACCATCCCTAATCCACCACCACTCCACACATCCACCATACCAATCAACATTGCCACCAATCAACAATCCAATCCATTCCTTCATCATCATCATCAATCATCCCCATCCTTCAACCATCCATCTTCTCCGCATACCCAACCCAATTCATTCCACAACACCATGTTGGTCACACCCCAACATCCATCATCCAGCCCATCAACCAACCACCACCTAATCCAGGGTCCTCACATTCCAGCAGAAGACCTTAGACTTTAGGCAATGCAAAAGCAAATCGATCAGTTGATGCAAAATTCATCAGGAACAACGAGCCAAAAACTCACATTAAGCCAACTGATCCATCAACCAATCCATCCATCGGTACCATCACCGCCATATCCGATAGATTTTACGGTACCAAAATTTGACAAGTTCAGGGGAACTGAGGATCCCAAGGAACATGTGAGCTCATTTGTCCACGTATATTTTTGGATTAGTGATGATAATGCTCTTATGCTCTGAACATTTCCTCAAACATTAGGGGGAGATGCCATTGAATGGTACAATCAATTGCCCACACATAGTATATACACTTTTGATCAATTGATAGATCTATTCTTGGAACGCTTCACCCTAAATATTAAAAATAAGGTGTCCTTATCAGATATCTACTATTTGAAACAATGGGATGAGGAACCTATCTATGACTTTGGAAACCATTGGAGGGCAGTCATAACGAAGTTGCCATTCTCCCTACCAATGGAAGAAATTATAAAACTTTTTACCAAGAGTTGCTTAAAACCCATCTCTTGGATGCTACAACTAAACACTTATAGAACATTCGAAGAAGCTTTAGCGCAGGCTAGTGTCATTGAGGAGATAAAAATCCAAGAGGGTGTCATTAAGCCTAAAAATAAAGAATGGCAAAATAGGGGCCAATATCGAAATAATCAATCTGGCCAAAACAAATCCACACAAGCCTCAACGGCTAACACAACAAACCAAGTCAATCAAGTGGTGATGAGCCAGCCCGTAGTGGCTCAAAAATCGATGCAACAACAAATCTCCTATCATGTGGTCCCATCAGTAACCCAAGCACCAATGGTACAAAATACAATGCCAACTATGGAACAACCTATCTGCCACCAATTCAATCACCCACAAAGACAATACACTCCGTTAAATGAGTCGTATTCATCCCTATTTTGAAGGTTGTATGAAACCAACAAATTAGCCTTGCTAGACATTAGGCCCGATGATCCCACCAAATGGCCTAAGGGTTATAGAGAGCACTTGTTTTGCCCATACCATCGACAAAATGGGCATGATATCAATTCCTGCCACATGTTCAAAAACATAGTGCAAGACCTTATAGACTTAGGGGCCATTAACGTGGATAACCCCTTAGCTCCACAAAATCAAAATTTGGGCATATATCAGATGCCTCTACCTAACCATGGGGAGGTCCAGTATAACATAGGGGGTAACAATCAACAAGCACCCCCTAACCAAGTAAATCATGTCCAACAATATCAAAACTTTGTAGGAGCGGTCCATGTGGTCACTAGAGGGCAAAGGCAAAATCAAAAAAATGTTCAACAACCTTCAAACCCACCTCCCATCCAAACATCGCCAAATCCATCTCCACCAATCAATCTATCCAATTCATCCAATCCACCTATCCTTCATCCAATAAGGCCAGTGGTAACCTTAACCAGCCGGTTAACCACTAGTTTGAAAATGGCATCGGCCAAAATTTTTGTATATGAGCTTATCCAACAATCCCCTAGGCATAGAGAAGCTTTAATGGAAATACTCAAGTCAATTGAGTTAGAATCCCAAGACTCTAATGCCTTCAACAATTTTGTAGGGAGTGTTAGAACGTGCATGGAACCATCAATTACCTTCTATGACTTTGAGATAAAACCAATGAGTTCAGAATCGGTGGACCCTCCATTGCACATAATGGCCTTAATAGACAGAAAGCCATTCAAAAGAGTATTAATCGATACCGGCTCATCAATCAATATCATTACTACCACTGCCCTTATCCATCTCAACTTACCTCCATCCCACATTTCCAAATCATCATTCACCCTCAAAGCATTTAACGATGCTTTGTGTACCACAATTGGCATTGTTGTTTTACCTATAGAAGTAGGGGCCAAAATGTTGCACACAATGTTTCACATCTTGGAAGGAGCCATGGCGTATAATATACTCCTTGGTAGACCTTGGATGAGGGAAATGAAATGTGTCCCATAAATTCTCCACCAATGCTTGAAATATGTTCATGATGGACAAATCCATTGCATCCCCATGGATGTTGAACCTTTTAAGTATTGTAATTTCATTTCAAATCCTTATGAATCCATGTTACCTTCCACCCATTTATTCTTGGCACCATCATCAAATCCATCCACGTCATCTCTCAATCCACCTCCTTCCTCTAATCCATCTCCATCTTCTTCTAAGGCTCCCATCATAGAGGAGCTACCCATCACATCGCCTTCTCAAACATCTATTTCTTCTTGTACATGTAATTGCGGTCAATATTCCATTAACACATCGTACATCACAAAAACTCCTACTACAACCACTTCTTCTACTCCATCTCATCACTCCACACCGCCATCCAATCCAACTCCATCAGCCGATGTGTCACAAGTCAAACTTTTTGATTGTGACATATTTAACTCCCCACCATCCACAACCAATCCAGAGCCATCAGAACCTTCACCATCCACCTCATCAACCCAAGTCAAAGTTCACATCACCAATCCTGGTATAGGTGAGTATGTGATCCAAGACGTCACCATCACTCCCTTAGCCATTCCAACAACCAAGGATTTTGGATGCCCCAAAGACCGTTCTTTATCCATAGGTGTTGTCTATGACATGAGTGCCACTCCAAATAGCATTAAATTTGTTTATGGAGGGTTGGATTGCTCAACTAGGGCAAACCCACCCGAAGAACCAAAAGAGCCTAGGCGTGCCAATATACCTAACGTAGAAGAGTTTCCAACTAGATACTTTAATATGTTCCATTGGCAAGGTCAAGGTCTAGGTTCCCATGAACAAGGAATGCATGATATCCTAGATGTCCCATATAGAGGTGCCCATGATCATTCTGGATTAGGCTATACCCCATTGTCCTCCACCGCTTCTCTTGAGCAAGCCTTCAAAAAGCTTAGCCTCAATGATGAAGAGCCCTCCATCCATCCATTGCCATCGACATCCTCTCTTGAACAAGCCCTTCAAGAACTTCGCATTGACGAAGTAGACGAGGATGACCCCATCAATTTCTCCTATCCCATATTCGATTCCGATGATAAAAGTTATGAAGAGTTTGAGGTTATGTCAAATGCTTCTGATGATTCTGAAGAGGAGTCACATCCCATTGTCCCCATAACCCAACAGGAAGAGTTTTACCTCCGAATGTTCCCCATCCATCATCCCATTTTTCGCTTGCTTCTTCCACAAGAGCAAGATGATCCACCTAGAAATTCACCTTGAGCCCCGCATAAGCCAAGAATTGTAACATATGTACATACTCCAAAAAAAAACACAAAAAAAAAAAAATGTTGCTCTGATGTTTCATGTTCACTATTACAGGGATACCCCACCTCGACATCGGTTCTGATTCAATTGTTCCATCCCCACATCTATCCAAACCATATTTCCTCCCACTAAGTCAATATGAATCCTATTGACTTATTCACCCCGCTCCGCAATCCATACGATTTGACTAAGCCAATACCAATTGACATTAGCCTTATTGACTTGGACCGGATTTCCTCTTCACCCTCCTTCTTGGAGTTCATCCTATCCGAGGAATTGCTAAGGGCTTCGGCCTGCTACATTCCTCCTTCACCCCCACCTTCACCCTCGCCATATTCAGCCAGCAGTCCCGACGTCTTCCAGGCAGAGTTAAACAACGATAAGCAAGAGAGGCTAGATGACATCTTAGATGACTGATCCCAACACCACATCAACTTGAGGAAGGTTCACATATGTCCATTGAAGATACCATCGACGTGAACCTTAGTTCAGATCCTGACAATCCCCAAATTGTCAAGCTTGGAAAAAGTTTAAAACCTGATGAACAAGAGCAATTCATTGCTCTCCTCAAGAAAAAGAAAGAGGTGTTTGCATGGTCCTACAAGGATATGCCTGGTCTTGATCCTGACCTTGTTGTCCACAATATCACCTTGTGGCCTGATGCCAAGTCGATCAAACAAAATCTTAGAAGAATGCATCCTACCGTAGCACTCATAGTCAAAGAGGAAATACAAAAATTACTAGATGTTCACTTTATCATCCCTATTGACTATCCTGAGTGGCTTTCAAATATGGTACCCATTCGCAAGCCCAATAGGGGGATACACATTTGCAATGACTTTCAAGATCTAAATAAAGTGTGTCCTAAGGATGACTTCCCTCTACCAAACATTGATACTCTTGTCGACACCTATGCAGGCCACGAAATGCTCTCCTTCATGGATGGTTTCTCAGGATACAACCAAATTTGAATAAATCCTGATGACCAACATAAAACAACATTCACAACACCATGGGGAACATTTTGTTTCAGGGTTATGCCCTTTGGCCTCAAAAATGCAGGAGCTACTTATCAAAGAGCCATGACTTACATCTTTCATGATTACATGCATAAAATCATTGAATATTATGTAGATGATCTCTTGGCTAAATCTAAAACCCGACAAGAACATATTGATGTCTTGGAAAAGATTTTTGATCGACTGTTAGAATACAAGGTGAGGTTAAATCCCAAAAAGTGTGTCTTTGGTGTTACCTCTGGTAAAATTTTAGGATTCATTGTCTCCAAAAGAGGCATTGAAGTGGACCCAAATAAGGTTAAGGCCATCATGGAAATGCCACCCCCAACTAACATCAAGGAATTGCGTAGCTTGCAAGGTAAAATTCAAGCAATCAAACGCTTCATTGCGCAACTTTCTGATAAATGCAGGCCATTTAACCACTTGCTACAAAAGGGGGTAGCATTTGTATGGACAGATGAATGTCAAAGAGCATTTGATGACGTCAAGCGCTATCTAACTTCACCGCCAGTCTTAACTCCTCCTAGGATGGGGGTCCCTTTCCATCTATATGTCTCAGCCACATAAGCTGCTTTAGGGATGATGCTTGCACAGAAAAATGAACAAAATCGAGAGCAAGCAATCTATTACATTAGTCAAACATTGGTAAGTTATGAAACAAGATATGCTTATGTAGAAAAGTTATGCTTAGCGATGGTTTTAGCCACTAAGAAACTTTGACATTATATGCTAAGCCAAACAACCTATGTCATAGCTAGAGAAAATCCTCTGCGTTACATGATGTCTCACACTTATAACAATACCCATACCACTAAATGGATAATGCTACTTACAAAATTTGATCTCAAATTCATTAGCCAAAAATCCATTAAAGGTCAAGTCATCGTCGATCACCTTGCAGAAGCTCCACTACCTAGTGATCATCCTTTGATTATTGAGCTCCCAGATGATTCGGTATTTTCAGTCACTAAAGAAGGAGAAGATATCATTCCCGAGAAAGATGTCGATATTACATTATTCTTTGATGGATCTAAGTGCAAGAAAGGTCAAGGTGCGGGAGTCATCTTTGACACACCACAAGGGATTCCCATCCCTTTATCATTCAAGTTAGACTTCTCATGCACAAACAACACAATAGAGTACGAAGCCTTAATATTAGGTCTTCAATCAGCTATAACTATGGGTATTAAACGTATCCAGATATTTGGGGATTCTCAACTTGTCGTAAAATAGGTAACAGGAGAATACCAATGCAAAGAACCTACCATTAAGCTTTATCATGAAATAGCAATGAAATTGCTCTCAACATTCGAATGGTATGAAATCAATAACTTACCTCGTTTGACTAACATATTTGTAGATGCAATGGCCTCTCTTGGATCCTTGATTCCAAAGAATGACTTAGGAGAGGTACAACCCCTAATAATCTCAACAATCTCTAAAGCAGTCATGGATCGTGCTAAGCCAAAGGATGGAAAATATGTTTGCTTCATCCACGTGGAATCATGTGAGTCTTGGTCAAATCCCATAGTCACCTTTTTAAAATTTGGAACACTCCCATCGGACATGTCTCGGTCTTCCAAATGCACCTTCAAGCAAAGGGTAGCCTATTTCGTTCTCTTGGGTGACGTGTTGTATAAACACGGTTACGATGGAATCCTACTTTGATGCCTCGAACCTGAGGAGGCCCAAAGGGCCATAGAGGAAGCCCATGATGGTACTTGTGGTGGTCATTTTAGTGGAATGGCCATTGCAAAGCGTCTATTATGCATGGGTTATTATTGGCCCACCATGGAACATGATTGTTGCACATATGTCAAAAATTGCAAACAATGTCAATCACATGCCAATTTAATGCATGTACCATCACAAGCTTTACAACCTATACAGAGTCTCTGGCCCTTTTCACAATGGGGCCTTGACCTAATTGGCAAAATTTCACCCTCCTCTTCAGGACAACATACGTTCATCATAACCACCACAGAATACTTCACAAAGTGGGTTGAGGCAATTCCTCTAACCAGTATGATAGGACCTCGAATTGTGGACTTCATACTCCATCACATCATTTGTCGCTTTGGTATCCCCTCTAAAATCATTTTGGATAATGGTAAGTCTTTCAAGAACAAGGATGTTCGAGCACTTTGCGAGAAATATAATATCCAACATAGTTTCTCAACTCCTTATTACCCATAAGAAAATGGACAAGCTGAAGCTACCAATAAGACCTTAATTGCCATTCTTAAGAAACTCATCAAAGAAAATCATAAATATTGGCATACACAAATCCCTTTGGCACTTTGGGCTTATCGAACAAGCATCCGAATGCCAATGGGAGCAACACCATTTTCTCTGGTCTATGGAGCAGAAGCTATTATGCCTCTAGAGCTCGAGATTCCCTCCTTACAAATTTCCTTGCAAGAATTCCTAGATGATGATACAACTAGACAAGCACGACTTGACCAACTCACACTCCTCGATGAAAGGCATGTCAATGCATTAGAACATTTACGAGTTTATCAAGACCGCCTCAAGCATGCTTACAATGCTAAAGTCCATCTTAGGGAATTTCAAGTAGGGGATCTCATCCTCAAAGAGAACCAACAAAACACCAATGTGTTGCCACACCTTCATGACAAATTTGTGGTAAATTGGTTAGGTCCATATGTAATCACTCAAAAAGTGGGTAATGGTACTTATAGGCTTGCCGATTTAGAGGGAATAGAGGATCCTGAACCACTTAATGTTCTTCATTTAAAGGCATTTCATTGTTAAAAGTGACACACTATATGTATATATACATGGCAAAAAAAAAAAATTGCATGCTTTTACATAGGCATTTTTCACATTGCATACATTTCATTTGCATTTAGGCATTTAACTTGCATCGTAATTCTAATCCATACATACATATTCCACCTTCCATTTGCATATTAACCTTCATTGCACTAGGCATATACATTTGCATTCATCCCATCCCATGTTCAATGATCTGGCATAGTAATGATGATATGGCCACAAATACAAAGTCAAGTTATAACAATTGGGGGTACCTAGTTTGAAGAAATCATGCAACCCTCGCAAAAGCCATATGTCAAACCACATCCCATGTCAAAAATCATAAAGCCTAGATTTTCAATCACTCAGCCATTACTAGTGTAGCAAGCAACCTCCAAATGAATGTCCGATTTTCTTTGGGACCAAAAATACACTTTACACATTAAGAAGGTCTTGAGTATTGCCAATTGATTCCGAATACAATCTTGAACCAATCACATTCCATCACATCTTAAAAACATTATGAGTCAAGGAGGGTTAGTTCCATACTTGGATAGTACCTTGAAGCGAAAAGGGATAATCCTCGCTTGTCCCATCATGCAACATAGTCCAAAGCAAAAACAGTGGTTTTCACCACTACCTCAATTACTCTTCAAACATAAGCATAAAAACATAGAGTAGTAAGGATAGGGTCAAAATTCTCATCACACTTTGGTTGAGAATCCGATTCCCCAAAGCTCTATACAAAATTAACAAATAAAATCCCAAACACCCTTGATCCCTCAAGTCATAAGGATTCATACTTCACATCCCTAGCACGGATGGGTAGTCATCCCCAAGGCCTAAAAGATCAAATCCCATTGGACTATGGAGTGAATCTTCATCGGGGCTATAGACGCCTGGCTGGCAGTGGAGTAAGCTCATGTGGGGTGACATGTCTCCTTGGCAAACAAGAAGACCTCTGACCGCACATAAGGACAGGCTAGCTTCAGGTCATCTCCATAATAGGTCATGCCCAATTTACTCATAGTGGGTCAATGAACTTCACATGCACACACACTGGTTCTTGATTATATAGGGTCATTGTCACACTCAAGATTTGGTAATTGAACCTCACTTGCACACACATTGGTCCTAAAGAAAGTTAGACAACCTAGTGAGTTTGGTTGGTGACACTAGTATGTTTGAGTCTTTGAAAACCTTTCAGTCTTCCATATCAACATCCATATCTTCTTCCATATCAACATCCATATCTTCTTCCATGTCAACATTCATGCCTGCATCATACGTCAAGTTGCATAAAGTCGTTAAAATTGGGTACCCCCTAATTACAAAATAGTGGACATCAAAAATGGCCAACAACACTTCTGAACTATAAAAGATCATATGAACAACATGCATTCCTATCATGTAAGTTTGCATTCATTAATCAACCATATAAGCACTTACCATTGCATTCATCATCATAAGATTGCATATAGTTTACATTCTTCATACATTAATCATCCATAACTCATACTCATTAATAACACATCATTAGCTTGCATACATCATTCAAATAAACACTAGGCATACACATCATGGTTAGCTTGCATTCATTATCAAAAACATTAAATAAAGCATGGCATAACACATAAAAACATCCACACAAAAGATAACACACACATATGAAAAAGCCATGTATATATATAAAGTGTCCAATGTACAATCAGATGCCAAGAAGGCTACAAAAGGGAGCACCAAGGCTCACATGTACAAAAGAGTGCATCTAAGCACTACATCAACTATCCATGAGAAGACCCCTGAGACCTAGTAGGAGCCCTCAGCCTAGTACTCTACCTTGACTCCGTGTGCCTCGATGACTCGGCCATAGACGATGAAGGAGGATCTGGCAAAGTGATGTGATGCTGCATACACACATCCTCCAAGGAATGTGCATATGCCTCACTAGCACGAAGTCACCGTAGGTCCTTCTGATGTCATTGCTCCTTCACCAAAATATCTTCCTGGAGCCTCATCACTGTCTCCTGATCCCTAGCTACAACCACTGCCTACTCTACCTCTAACCGAGCTATAGTTACCCTGGCCTCCCTTTGAGACTCTAGCATAGTCTCTCACTCCTCCCACAGTAGCTCCAACTCTTCCCGTAGCCTAGCCACCTCGGAGATCTCACCCATCTCCTCATAATCCTCCCTCTCCCCCTCTTCCAAGTCCACCTCCATAGCATGTTGGGCTGCTACCCTCGATTACCTTTGACCCGTCGATCGCTGAGGCCTCATCCTCTTTGGAGTTGACCTCAACCCCGTAGATGCCTCATCCACACCAACAACCTTTGGCACCCATACTGGTTGGGAACCAAACCACTCCACATACTCTGGAGTCACCTCGACATCATCCATGTTAGGTACCTCCAACTGCTCATCATCCTCCAGTTGCACATGCCATGGCTCAGGGTAGGGAAGTGTCCCCTCATCCCTCCGATGTTGATATAGCATCGACTCATCTGGAACACCCTGAGGCAAACCAAACTGCCTCAACACCCACGAGTACTGAAAGTACTCCACCTCCTCATCCCTCTGTCCAATCAACCATCGAGCCTGCCTCACCCGACGTAACTACCTCCTATATCCATCCCATCTGGCTCCTCGCCATGGCCTCCACATCACATCTACTCGAGTCACGCCCAACCACATGTCCCGATACCACTACCTAGTGTGTACCTCCTGACTAGGTTGAACCTCCTCAACCACCGCCCATCACCTCGCATAAGGCTCACCCATCCGCCATGACTCACATGGCAACCCCTCGAGCTGAGCTACCATAAAATGCTCCCAATCCCAGCACTTTAGGAGGAAGCTACACCCAATCCCCTTCCTCTCCCTCCGCACCACCTCATATAGCTCTTAGTATAACTATGCCAATAAGGCCGGTGCCCACGCATACTCCCGAGGATCTGTCAATAGATCACTCACCAAACCCAATAGGTTCCAAGGGAACCTACAACTAGTGTTATTTGGTAGCACTATGTTCGCTAACATGAACATGATCAAAGTGGGGAGTGCATCTAACTCCTTCGCCTTATACATGCTTAGGTAGCATATCCCTCCATCCCCCATTCGGGCCTCCAGCCACCGATCCCCAAACATTTTCTCCATCTCCACTTTCTTATCCCTCCCAACCACCACCTTCTCTCCTTCTACTAGCACCTTGAGAATGTGATACACATCCTCAAGAGTAAAAGTAGCCTCCCCAGTCGGTAGTTGGAACATCCCTCTATCCGGGTCCCACCTCTCTATCAAAGTAGAAAGGTACCCCTCATTAGCCCTCACCACATCTAGTCTTGCCACTCCCTCTAAGCCCACTCTACCCAAAAACCTCCAATATTCCTCTGATAGCTTCTTCCTCATCCCCAGAACGAGAGGAGAGAAGTGATGTCGAGGCTCAATATCCCTTAGATGCAACAAATAAAAACACTTTGTTATTTTAAAAAAAAAGAGAAAGCAACAAAAAAAAACAATTTTTTGCACAAAGGAAAAAAATGGTCTTATCGGGACAAACGACGCCTCTACTCCATCAGCAACACCAAGCCCTTCTACCACCATCACTTCCACACACACACCCACTAGCCTCACTTAGCTCACCAAATCACTCCACCCCTCAGACATAGCTTCTCGAAGTCAATAGCGCACAAATGAGCCTCAAAGTTTACTCAAAAATCTTTTTATAGCTTTCACTAGTGCATTCAGGTGCAAGCTTATGCCTAAAAATTGAGGGTGCTTATATGCATCTACAGGCACACGTAGGCACACGTGAGCGCCTGTAGAACATGCCAGGCGTAGGTGCGCACCTGGCAAAAAAGGAGTAAGAAGACAAAAGCCCTCAAAATGGTAGCTCCACTCATCCAATATGCATAAAATTTCATCCACACATCATACACACCATAAATATTGATTTTGTGAATTCACAAACAGTTTTGCATGCATACTAAATTCATCAAAAGCATGTATCACATTACAAAATACGTCCAGCAAAGTCCAATTTTCACAAAATCAACATTCCACAATTCTTCATCATCTACTGCATCATCCCACCCGATATTATGTATAGTGGAGTTGATTTGACTACTCATTCACTCATTTCTAACATAATCAATCAACTCCATAATCAACAAAATCATCATTGCATAAATCCATCAGGCATTCTTCCACAATCATCATGCATATATCATTCATCATTTTTATCTTGTCTAGTTCATTCAAGTGAACCTCGTATCTAGTAGGTTATTCTATAAACTTGGTGATTGCAGCGATGGTAATCCATGCAATTTGGTAAGATGAATAATCTACAATAAGGACACTTGGCCATGATCAAATTCAATTATCTCATCATCACAAATCACAATCATATTTGGCACCTCACACTTTGAGTACAACCTTGCCAAGAACAATTTGCTCGCAATCAGTCATTGATGTCCTTGTCTGTGGGGCAAGAAAACACAGATAAACCACAATCACAAACACTCATTCATTTGACAACAGTCAAAATATAGGGCACCAGTAAGCTTGATTGGTTCCATCATGGAATTGATGAAGAAATTTCCATAGTCAATACCCAACCCCTGCGTTGACTTAGTCAGCCTGCATCTTCATACCTTGCATACTCAATGATGCCATTGCAGAAAATTGTTTAACATGCAAAAAATCATCCCAAATTTTGGGGCAACCACATTACATTATGTTTTCCCATGACGGGATACATCTCGTATGATCATAACATCTACACTAGAAAAATACCCCTATCAACCGTTAGGGCAAAAATGGTGTATCGCTCCAAATTTTTTGCACCCTTACCTTCAGGCTATAGGATCCATGCCCGAAAGGGGGATGCGAGAAGGATGGGACAATACCTCGGACTGAGAGGCCCTTTGAAGGTCCCGCCTCTCGGGGGAGGGGTATTAAGGTGATTTTTCGACGGATGGTGGGTTCACCAGGAAACTTTTGAATGGCAGTTTCCACGCCTAGGTTGGGAATGTGTTTGATGTGTTCAATTTTACATTTAATCATTCAAATCCTAGGTTTGGCCAAATGAATCTAAACTGTTCTACATGAAATGCAGGTTTAAATGAATACAAAAATAGAATTAAACAGAGAATACAGGAAATATACTAGATTGGAAAAAGGTCATACCTGATCCGGATGTCTGATGGAGGTTCTAATTTTTGAAGCAGTCAAGATCGCCTCTGATCTGACAGGATCGTCTACAATTAGACAGGATCGTTTGAGATCTGACGAATTCGTTAGACGAATTCGTCAGAGACCTGCAATCAGAGAAATAGACACAGAATACAGAAAATGCAGCTATGTTGATAAAGGAAAATGATGTGAAATGACAATAATGATATTAATAAGATAATCCCAAATAGAAATGCAAGTAAATTATCATGCTTTAATAACTAATCATGATTTTATTATGTACTTAAGCTATATGGGTGAACTCCAAGATGCAGAATAATAGGAAATAATAATAAAACTAACTAAATGCAGAATAAAATAGCAGAAAGGTATAGAGAAAAGTGCAAACTCTGGGCACTAATTGCCCCCAATGTTGACTGTAGTCGAAATCATCTGTAGAGTGTGAAATCATCTCGAATTGGGGCATGATCATCCGAGATTGTACAAGATCATCTGCGATGATCTGAGCTTGCTCCGACTGAAGAATAATAGAGTTCCTACAAGAAAACTTGAAAAGGGACAAAGGCAAATAGTAGTCTAAGACATTCTAATGCATGTAAAACTCGAAGTGCAGTAAAATTCAGCCAGGGGAATGTCAAGGGGAGGGCCTAAGATTAAATAGGCATAGGAAGGAGGTTAGGAGGTTGGAGATCATCCTAATCTGGAAGATCTCCAACGGGGGAGGTCTCTAACGATGCAGACATGCTTCTGCCCAACTTAGAGACGCCGTTGAAACATAAGCTAATTATGAAAAATCAGTTTTGGGACGAAATCGTCTGGACGTTCTGCTCCAGACGAATTCGTCCGATCTGAGGCGATATCGTCTGATCGGCGATGATATCGTCCAATGGTCACAACAAATCCTAAAAATGGCATGAAAAACAAGGAAAGCGGTTTAACAGGCGGTTTGGGGTTAAAATTTGAATTTGAATTATTACTAAGGTAATTTTAATTATTTGCTAAGGTTTACTGTGCCAATTTTAGGGTGCTACATTTTGCCCCCTCTTTAGCAAATTTTCTGAAGAAAATGCGTTAAAGATGAGTTCTTCTCGATCTACGAGAAAGCAAAAATTATTCCCATTTTTAGGCGACGATTCTAGGTCGAATCGTACGACAGCTTACTATGGTGCCCCCTCCGTGTTTTTACCCAAATCGAACGTTTGAGGTAAAAATGCGAAAAAGCAAAATTTTAAAATGTTGTTAATTGTTTTTGAATAAAATTAAGAAAAATAGGGAGAAACCCTAATTCATTTTTACTGTTCATTTTCTTGGTTTCTAGAGCTCTGTAGACAAGATGGTCGAGACAGCGCACAGATCGACAGAGGTCCGGCGCGGGCTACGGGTAAGGGTCCAAACTTAATTTAGAATGCTTTAATTTTGAATTTCATGCTTTTTAGATTAATTTTGAATGATTTTTGAGCATCGCGGCCATTTTTGGGCCGTCGACGTTGTCGGGACGAAATCGTCTCAATTTCGTCGAAATCGTCTCAATTTCGTCGAAATCGTCTCGATATCGCCGATTTCGTCCAAGGGCGAAATCGGCGATATGGGGACGATTTCATACAATAAGGGATGATTCCCTCTTGCAAAATCGGAGACGAATTTGCTCAAATTTTGGATGATATCGTCCAATAGTGGACGATATCATCATTTGTATGAAATTGAACTTGTTTTACTTGCATTTTTAATCACTGTTTTATTAATGATTTTTATTGTTTTGTTGTTTATGTTGCAGAGAGGATTACTAAAGAGCCGAGAATGGAAATACGATGGGTTGAGGGATGACTTGGCCACTCTATCTCAGGCAGAGCGAGATCAGTTGGCTCAAGTCGGCTTGCAACATGTGGCAGATATGCCACAGGTTTCTATAGATATGGGGCTATTGACAGCCCTAGCAGAGAGGTGGTATCCGGGTTCTTCTTGTTTTCGGTTATCGATAGGGGAGATGACTCCCACATTGGAGGATGTATGGAGGATTTTGAGGATCCCCATACAAGGACGGCTAATAACTCCCATGGCCAATCAGGGCCACACGATGATGCGACTGTGCGGAGATCCGAGCTTCACCCTGGAGAAGGGCGGAGTGAACATCGAGTCGCTACGCCAGATGCCTGGGGCATCTAGACTGACACAGGTTTTGGTTGGGGTGGTAGGTGGTCTGTTGCTATGCCATCAGAGTGGATGCAGACTACCATGGCTACTAACAGATGTGGTCTACGACATGAGAGACCATGGGTACAGGTTTGCTTGGGGGAGCTTTGTACTATGTCGATTGTATAGGATCCTGCATGGGGTCGTATACAAGGGCGGCCGATGTCTGGTCATGACATCACTACTACAGGTTTGGTGCTGGGAGCACATCATGGTGCGGAGGCCGATAGGGCTCCCACTAATAGGGATTGATGGGGAGAGGCCCCGAGTTTTCTACTGGTGGCTCCGGAGAGGGTCACAGTGACGGATAGATCTGCCAATGTCCCGGAGACTACTTGACGACCTTGTCTCCGACCAGATCACCTGGAGGCCTTGGAGAGATCATCCAGGGTGGGCCGAGGATGGACAAGAGCTGGCTCGCGTTAGGCGAACCTGCTGGCTGAGGATGGAGAGGAGAGAGGTGGAGCTCCACCGCTATGACCGAGTTTTGAGGCAGTTCGGTCTACAACAGGGGATCCCATCTCTCAGGGACTACGAGTTTTCCTGGACCATCCGGGATAACACTACAGTCAACGGGGCTCCAGATATGCAATGCTTCTAGAGTGAGGACGCGGACGATGCCCCCATTCAGCCAGTGGATGGGGACGACGTAGGGGTTGCTGATGGCTACGATGCCTGGTACGTAGGCATCCGCCCTCCTCGGATGACGAGGGCTCAGGGTCCGATTCATGCAGTTGTGCATCGGATGGGGAGGCGGTGCCAGGCGGCCATTGAGGTGGCACAGGGTCATGACGGGAGAGAGCAGAGGAGGCCACAGGCTCAGCAGAGGCCGTGACAGCGGGAGAGGAGGGAGGAGAGACCCCCTTCTCCATGGAGAGAGAGGCCACCATCACCCGATAAGGGCAAGGGTGTCGAGGTAGGAGAGAGTAGCGAGATGGCTACTCTCCGGGCGGAGACTGTCCATCTCCAGGCTCAGGTGCAGTCCTTGTAGGATGAGGCTGCACGACACCGAGAGGAGGCCACACAGCTCAGAGATGAGGTCGCACGCCTCAGAGCACGGAGTGGAGGGGCGAGCACTCGGGACCTAGCACGGGCTATTGCCCAGATCACATTCTATTAGACGCTATACCACCATATGGTACCAGAGGGGCAGAGGTTACCGCTATCGGCCCCCATTGCGGAGCCTGTCATGATGAGGTCATCGAGGACATCATCACGATTAGAGTCCAGGACTCATAGCACCACATGGACTACGATGGGGCCACCTCGTCCACCTCGGGGTGGGGGAGGAGATGAGGCTGAGAGCTCGAGGGGTTCTCGAGGCTAGCTGCTATAGACTGCACTACACAGATTGATACATAGTGTTTATTATTTTTGATAGAGGATTGAGTATGCCGAGGTACAGATTGTGGCATACCGATCCAGTTTTGAGATGATGTATATATTGTTGATATATATATATAGATGAGATATTTTTGATCATATGACTTGTCTTATGTGTTTGTATGATGCTTTAATGTTTTGATGTGATTGATTTGATGATTCATGTAATTATGTCATTTGGAAATATTATGGTTTGAATGTCATGCTTTTAAAATTTAAATGAAATAATATGATGTAAACAAATTGGTTGTTTGTGGGATAATTTGATAAAAATAAAAGGGACTTTTAACAATAATTTCAAAGGACATTGTCGCTATTTATGACCATTTCATGGAGTCGCCGCTCACTAGGTCGTCAAGCTAATCCTGGTATAGAAATATTGCTAAAAGTAAAAGAGTGCTTAAGAGACTGTCTTAAGACTTTGTTGTGATGATGCAAATGATGATGATGATGGTGATTTGTTTTCAGATTTCCATGAAAATATTATGCATGAAATATATTTTTTAAAAATGATTTTTGCTAGGCATAAATTCCTAAGTGTGATAAATTTTTGAATAATTCCCTAGGAATTATACCATCATTGCAAAATTGAAGTTTGACATAATGACATGAAATAGTAACAATGTGCGTTGTTTTAAAGCATAATTGTGTAACATAATGATTTAAGTCATATGTTTTTATGATTTTAAATAAATGGGAAATAAAATTAGTACAATGGTTTGCGCTAGGCATAGAATATTTAGGTATAAACTTATACCATCATCGCGAAATCCAAAGAAGAAAATAATAGTTTTATTGCATGGTTGATTTTTAATTTTTGAAAATAAATAGAAAATATAAAGATGAGGACTTGCGCTAGGCATAAAATTCCAATTTTGGTTTTGGAACTATACCATCGTCGCGAAAGTCAAAAAGTTATATATAAATGTAACTTTATTGCATGTTTTTTGAAAATGATTTTGATTTTTTTGATAATGCATGTAGTTGTCTTTATACTAAACAACTGTTCTCAGATAAGAAAATGAAATTATTCCGGACAATTTGCAAAAATATTTCAAAGTATCTTAAAGACAAAAGTTAGATTTATAAGGAATCCCATGTGCGTATGTGAGTTCATTTCCGATCTTGATTTATCATAATGATACACAAAATCTCTCAAATACAAATGTGTGTGCAATTGCTTTGTGCATTTACCAGTTTTGAGCAAGATAATTTGATACAAGTGATTTGAATTAACCAAATAAGTGTTCATTAACCATGATTTAGATGCATATAACCGTACCGGACTACTATGTAAGTCGGGTTATCAAGAGCTAGCTAATCCATAAGCAGACATAGGTCTGTACAAAAGAAGGTCGCTAATGTGACAGACATATCACCACGCTAGGAGTTACCCAAGGCCAAGCGGGTTGGGCACAAACCACTTGTTATGGGGCTTACCTCACAGTTTTCGAATAATTGAGAATTCCAGGGATTCAAGCTCATCAACCCTTCTTTTCTTTTCAATGGGTAGGGAAAGGGATTTTATTGCTTTTGCTTTTGCTTGTTTTGCTTTCTTTTTCTTTTCTCTTTTTTTTTTTTGTATTTTTCTTTTTCGTATCTTTTGCTTTGATATTTGAGATAATGCTGAAATAGTGCTAAGAGAGTACAAAATGATTCTGAAATAATGCTTCTTTTTCTCATGATTTTGCTTGATTTTTCTTTTTCTTTTGCTTCCTATTCTAGGGATACTTGCTCGGATTATCTGTAGAGCAAGGGATTTTTATTCTGGGTAGGGGTGAGCTTGTCCTTTTGTCAATTCTCAAAGATTCTAGACCATGTGCATGATAGGATAGCAGGGGAAACTTTTCGCTCAAGAAACCACTTCTACTATGTAGCATAGCATGGACATTACAAATATAATCATTTTATTGTGAAAGGATATGCTTGGTTTAAGTAAATAACAAGATCAATTCTCTGTGCTCAAACTTTATTTAATTGAATTTTGTGGACTTTGATATAAGAGAGATTAGTAATCATGCCAGATAAAATCAAGATATTTATTTTTGTGTTTGCAAAAGTGAGAGATTCCAAATAAATGCTAATTTATCCAAAATAATTTGAAAATATAACTGCAATACTTTAAGAAGAAATATATACAACAAATATTTTTGAGGAGTTTGATAATTTTGACTCTCTCTTTCTTCTCTATTTTATTTATTTATTTTTGGTTTCGAAAGAGTCAATAATATTGCTGTTTGTTTTTGTTTAAACAGTTTTATACATTTTTAAAATGAGACAACATGCAAAATATATACAAATGATGAAATGACCAAATTTTATGCGTAATATCGCTTAAGATGCATAATATTCATAGGTTCTTTTAAATCTTTACCATCTAAGGTAGCTAATTTGTATGCTCCCGATTCAAATTTAGCAGAGATAATATATGGTCCAAGCCAGTTGGGTTCAAATTTACCTTTAAGGTCTTTAGTTGCATTAGTATTTTTTTGATTTTCTTTTAAAACAAGGTCGCCGACCTCAAAGGATCGATGACGAACTTTCTTAGCATATGATCTTTTAAGCTTGTTTTGGTAGGCACGAAGATGCTCCAAAGCATTGATGCACTTTTCATCTAGGAGTTCCAGCTGATTGAGTCTGCCAGCTCGATATTCATCTCCTACTTCGGTATCTTGAAGTAGTAGAGCTAAAGAAGGAACTTCTAATTCAAAGGGAAAAATAGCTTCGACACCATAAACCAAGACAAAAGGTGAAGTTCCAGTGGGGGTTCGAACACTAGTGCGATATGCCCACAAAGCTGGATATAATTGAATGTGCCAGTCGCGGCCAGATTTATTGACCAATCTTTTAAGGATTTTAATTAATGTTTTATTAGATGCTTCTGCTTGGCCATTACCCTGAGGATAATAGGGAGTGGACCAGCGATGTTGAATCTTATATTTTTGGCATAATTTCTTAACATCTTTATTTTTGAAACAAGTTCCATTGTCTGAGATGAGATTTGCAAGAATTCTGAACCTACAAATGATTTGATTAAAAATAAATTTAGAGACTTGTGTTCCAGTGCAGGAAGCTAAAGGCATAGCTTCAACCCACTTCGTAAAATACTCAGTGGCGGTTATGATGAATTTGTGTCCATCAGATGACACAGGATTAATTTTGCCAATAATGTCTAAGCCCCATTTTGAAAAGGGCCAAGGAGATGAAATAGCCTACAGTTCTTGTGTAGGGGCATGGACAAGGTCAGCATGTTTCTGGCACTTGTCACAATGGCGCACATAATCATGTGCATCAGTTTCCATGGTAGGCCAAAAGTAGCCTATCCTAAGGAGCTTTTTAGCAATGACACTACCACTGAAGTGTCCTCCACAAGATCCATCGTGGGCTTCACTCAAAGCTGATTTGGATTCTTCTAGATTCAAACATCTCAATAGGATAACTTCAAAAGATCTCCTATATAAAGTATTGCCAATTATTACAAATCGACTTGCTCGTCTACGTAATAACCGACGTTGTTCTATTAGAACTGGCAGGGAAAGTCCCATTGTGAAGAAAATCAAATATATCCATATACCAAGGTTTAGGAGTAGTTTCATTGATTAGAAACACATCCAAAGGTTCTAAGCACCCTACATTCGAGATCCATTCAGCATAATCAATAGCTTGTATAAAAACAACATTCAGGAGTTTTTCTAACTCCCCTTTGACTAGCAAGGCCACTTTGGGATGCATTTTTCTAAGTTTCTATTTAACAGGTTTAGCATCCGGATGGACTACTAGGTGATGCATGACTACAGAAGGGTCTAAACCTAGCATATCTTCATATGTCCAAGCGAAGACATCTTCATATTCTTTAAGGAATGCAATGTATTGCTCTTGTTTTTCTTGACTTAATTCTGATCCAATACCGATGATGTGAGGATTATCCTCAGTTCCAATGTTAACCTTAATGACGTTTTCTACTTCCATGTGTAGATCTCTTTCAAAATTAGGTGGGGCAGGTGAAACGCCCAATTCTTGTAATTCCTTTAAGGTTAACTTGGATAATTCATCTTGAGGAGTCGTGGCCTCAAGCCGGGCTATAGTAGGTATAGAACCATCAAAATAAAAACCATTGTGTAACATCTCTTCCACGGAGACATCATGGAAAATATCTCCTTCCAACTCATCGTCGGATTCAACAATCATTTCAGGATAGGCTATGGATAGCATATTGCAGGTAGAAGAATTATTCTTGGGATACAAAGAATCTTGTTTATCTAGATAATCTTGATAACATATGAGTTGATCATCATCTTCAAAAGGGAAGGGTTGATCCTTACTAGGAAATAGGCCCACACCACATCGGGCGGGCCATGGTTCTACCTCAAAGGGTTCTTTCATACCATCTTGGAGAGGTCCCAAGCCTTTCCCTTTATATCCCAATTTAAGCATTATGGGTTTAGCTTTAATATATTCATTAGCAAAATAGCATCGAGCATATCCATCACAATGCGTCTTGATGTTTCGGGGTATTCTTCCCCAATCATATCCTTTATAAATAAAAGCACAACTCCCGACTTGGTAGATACTTCCCATAGGTTGTGGGAGGCCCAAGGTACGAGGAGAAGGTGGCAAATTACTTAAGATAATGGAATCTTGCATAGAAGCATTTGTTTTTTCTGATATAAGAATTTTAGATAAATCGGGTAAGAGTTCATCAGAAAGAGCATAAGAGGTAGAAGGATCATTCCCTATATCTTTAGATGTGGAAGGTATGATAGATGTAGATAATGTGGAGGTGTTAATAAATGGGTCTATAGGTTTTGAAATTATAGGGATGGAACATGAAGGATTGGTTGTGGATTTAAGATCTTTTTGAGGTTCTAGTGTGGTTTGTTTAGAAGATTGTTGAGCTATATATGAGGGTGAAATTAATGGAGGAGAAATAGATGAAGTTATGGGTGTGTGTTTCACACGTTTAGATGAAAAATAAGAATTAGGATGTGTGGATGACAGAGCAGGGCAAAATTGAACTCCAACAGGTTCTGCCAAAGCACACATATCAAAGGGTCTAGGATCACCATGGATAGTGACCAACTGATTTTTAAATTCGAATTTAACACATTGGTGTAAAGTTGATGGGACATCCCGCATTGCATTGATCCAAGGATGACCCAAGAGTATATTGTATGATGCGGGGCAATGTACAATAAACACGGTCGTGTCTAAGGTTCTCGGACCAACTTGCAATGGGATGGTGATAACTCCACACGTTTCTTGTGTTTCGTCATTGAAAGCTTTTATGATCATGTCAGTTTTCTTCATTTCATCACTTCTAAACCCAAATATTTGGTAGAAGTCAAAAGTGCAAATGTTTAGAGATGAACCATTATCAATCAAGACCCTTTTGACTGCTACATCTCCTATTAGGGCAGTAATATATAAGGGGTTATCCTTATGTAAACTATGTTGTGGGATATCTTTATCTCGAAAGTCAATACAATCGACTTCTCGAGTGATGATAGTATTGGACATGGCTTCAGGTTGAATATTTTGAGGTACCATCATTTGGCTTAATGTGAGCATTAATTCATCCCTATGGGTAGGAGAAGATCTTAACAAGTCCAAAAGGGAAATTCTGGCTGTAGTATTGGATAATTGTTCATTAATATTGTAAGGAGGTTTAGGTTGAACATTAGACATATGATTCCCTTTATTGGGATTTTTCAAAATAAATGGAGTTGATCCATCATTCTGAGTTTGATCCTGTTGAGAATTGTGAGCCTGTTGTCTGGTAACGACTTCGATGGTACCTACAATGTTATATTGAAGACGTTGAATTGGTCTCGGTCTAGCGTTTATGGCTTGTTCATTAGGAAGGAACTGATTAGAAGAGGGTCGAGTAGTAACTCTTCTAGGAAATGGTTCTTCCGGAACCATAGAATCTGTGATAGGTTGAATAGGATCTGATTCATTTTCAGAACTATTCGATTGATTTGAGGTGATGTCTATTTCACTTTCAGTATCCGATTCTACATCACTAGGATCCGGTGTTTGAGTATTATATAGGGGTCCGGACGTAACCATGGATAAAGTTGTGTCAAATTTTTGTAAATCATGATTAGGTAAATGTCCGCTAATAGTTCCTACATATCGGGTAGGAGGAGGGACATTATGATGCTCAATTTGATTGGCCACCTCTTTACCATGTTTTGGTAAAGGATGTTGAAATATATCTAATGATTGATTAGCATTTTGATTCTGATTTTGGGGAATGTTCTTTTGAGCATTATTAGGAGGATTTTGTTTAGGTTGAAAGGCTTGCACCTCCATTTCATTATTATCAATCAAGTCTTGTATTTTATGTTTTAATATTTTGCAAGAGTTTGTAGCATGTCCAGGTCCTCTATGAAAATCACAATGTAAATCAGCTCTGTATCCGGGTATAGTTGGATCAGGTTCTCGGATAGCTGGTAATTGAATCAAACCTCTTTCGAGTAATTGGGGTAGAATAGTTGATAATGGTTGATTCAATCTAGTAAACTCTCGAGGTGGTTTATCAGGAGGTTTTAATATAAACTTCTCTGTTGTTTTCGTAGTATTAACATTAGCAATGTTTCTACTATCAGTGACTCCGTCACCTACAACTTGTTTGTTTTTATATTGATTTTTGGATGTTTTCTCATCATCTTTCTTTTTGAGCTGACCTCTTCTAATGAGAGCATCTTCCACCCTTCGAGCTAAGTCTATAGCTTGATCGAAGGTGGTTAAGGTAGCAGTTGATAATTCATAGGATATTTGTTCTTGCAAATTATTAATAAAAATGTCCAACATTTCCCTATAAGGTAGCACAAAGTGCAGTTTTCCTATCAACTGCCTCCATCTAGCTAAGAAATCAGCAAAACATTCATCTTTGTCTTGTTTTAAGTTGTATAAATATTTAATGGTCACGTGTCTCTCGATGTAGGCACTAAATTGATGGACAAAAGATTCAGTTGTTTCTTCAAAATTCCTCAAAGAATGAGTGGGCAATTGATAGTACCACTCTAATGCCATTCCTCCTAAAATTTTTGGGAACATTTTTAGTAATAGCAAGTCATCATGTGATATATCATGACATGCTATCCTAAACATGCGAAGATGCTCTATGGGATCTTCAGTTCCTTTATATATAGGCAGGACGGGCATGGGAAAGTGCTTAGGGTATGGCTGTGCTACAACTATGGGATCCAAAGGCTGACTACACATCTCTCGATAATTATACGAGGGACGGTAGGGATCTATCTCGGTCCATGCGAGAAGCTAACTGTTTCACCATGGCTTCCAGATTATCGGTTTGCCCACCATATTGGTTCGGTAGGGTATTAATATGGGATTTGTGAGCATATGATGGAGGGACATGAAGATTAGATGCTATATTGCTATTGTGTAAATTGTTGGTAGGAAGGGTGTTATGAAGAAGTTTTGAAGTTGTATTATGTTGTATCCCAGATTGTTGAAAATTGGTGTTTGGCTTCATTTTAGGTTTTTGTCGATTTGAAGCATATTGATCAATAGTTTGGTGAAATAAAGTAGTGAATGAAGGTCTCTTTTGTGTGGGAATGATTTTAGGCTCAATAACAGGTTCCTTAGGGGGTTGGGTAACCTATTGTTTTTGCATGTTCTGAATCATAGTGACCATATCTATATTGGATGGTCCAGCTTTATCACTTTCTTGATCGATAAAAGACAAAGGATTAGTGTGTATGTTAAACATATCTTCCATGGCTGCTTGAGTGTCACTAATTTGTCCTCTATCAATACGAACTGCCATATTAAGAGCACCAATGTTATTATTGAAAAATTTCCAGAAATGATCTATATTATCAAAAGCAATAGTTCCATCTGGAGCCATTCTAGGGGATGAGGATCCTTCCTCTTTAACATTTTCTTCTTGTTCATTTTCTACAACAAGCTCATATTCTAGCTGTTATAGAGTTCCTCCTTCCGAAATTGGATCCTCAGGAAGGGCATTTGGGTTTTTTGTTTTGTTTCCTATCCAATCTTCTTCTTCTTCTTCTTTAGTTTGTTTACCATTCCTAAGTCTAGGCATTGTGCTTAAATTTAGATTTCAGCAAATATATATATATATATATATATATATATATATATATATATATATATATATATATATATATATATATATGCAACAAGCTTAAGAGGTATATATTTTAATTATATACCTACTATAGTATTTAAAATAAAATGTTTTGGTTTTGTTATGTTTTTGGTTTTTCTTGTTTTTTTTTTTTGTGTTTTTATAACAATATTATAAAGATAACAAACAACACACTAAATGCAAGAAATAATAATAATGAAAGCAATGATCTAGTTTTCTATAAACAATTTATAAATATCATTAACGGGCTCAAGTTCTTCGAGGAGTCATGAAATGTTCTTCAAATTGAAAATTTTCTTTCAAGAATTTGACAAAAAGTGCTATAGTGATATTATCTGTCTCAGACTCTGGTTGGTAGAAATAAAGTTCGTGGCAATACTCTCGATATAACATAGCTCTAGGAACTCTCCTCCACCTTTCCCTATCCGTAAGAATGACCTCTTGGTCTTCTACACGACCTAGGAATTGGTGTATAACAGTTGCATTCTCGAGGTATTCCTCGAAGGTGAACAATTCCGAAGACACAAGAGCTCTCCTATAAGCTAACCACCTATGGCAAGCTCTCCGAAGTTCATGATAAAAAATGAGTTGATGAGGATCCAGGATTCTATCTAGGGCAAACCTCTTAATTTGCCTAAGTTCGGTTGATCTAGATGAAATGATACCTAGTCTCCTATTAAGTTCGTCCCACAAAAGTTGGTTTCTATCATGTTTGAGCCACAGCTAAGCACAAAATTAATTTCTATGGCTACTAATTGATTTTCAACATTTATAGTGATAGCTAGTCTTTTCTTAGGAGCTACCATCTAAACATGATATGCAACTTAGTAGTTTTCTAATGATTTTAAATGCATCTATGTTTTTTTTTTTGTTTTCAAAAGGTTTTAGTTTCACGTCGGGTTCACCAAAATGTATCGCTCCAAATTTTTTGCACCCTTACCTTCAGGCTATAGGATCCATGCCCGGAAGGGGGATGCGAGAAGGATGGGACAATACCTCGGACTGAGAGGCCCTTTGAAGGTCCCGCCTCTCGGGGGAGGGGTATTAGGGTGATTTTTTGACGGATGGTGGGGTTCACCAGGAAACTTTTGAATGGCAGTTTCCACGCCTAGGTTGGGAATGTGTTTGATGTGTTCAATTTTACATTTAATCATTCAAATCCTAGGTTTGGCCAAATGAATCTAAACTATTCTACATGAAATGCAGGTTTAAATGAATACAAAAATAGAATTAAATAGAGAATACAGGAAATATACTAGATTGGAAAAAGGTCATACCTGATCCGGATGTCTGATGGAGGTTCTAATTTTTGAAGCAGTCAAGATCGCCTCTGATCTGACAGGATCATCTACAATCAGACAGGATCATCTGAGATCTGATGAATTCATCAGAAGAATTCGTCAGAGACCTACAATCAGAGAAATAGACACAGAATACAGAAAATGCAGCTATGCTGATAAAGGAAAATGATGTGAAATGACAAAATGATGTTAATAAGATAATCCCAAATAGAAATGCAAGTAAATTATCATGCTTTAATAGCTAATCATGATTTTATTATGTACTTAAGCTATATGGGTGAACTCCAAGATGTAGAATAATAGGAAATAATAATAAAACTAACTAGATGTAGAATAAAATAGCAAAAAGGTATAGGAAAAGTGCAAACTCTGGGCACTGATTGCCCCCAATGTTGACTGCAGTCGAAATCATCTGTAGAGTGCAAAATCATCTCGAATTGGGGCGTGATCATCCAAGATTGTACAAGATCATCTGCGATGATCTGAGCTTGCTTCGACTGAAGAATAATAGAGTTCCTGCAAGAAAACTCGAAAAGGGACAAAGGCAAACAGTAGTCTAAGACATTCTAATGCATGTAAAACTCGAAGTGCAGTAAAATTCAGCCAGGGGAATGTCAAGGGGAGGGCCTAAGATTAAATAGGCATAGGAAGGAGGTTAGGAGGTTGGAGATCATCCTAATCTGGAAGATCTCCAATGGGGGAGGTCTCTAACGGCATAGACACGCTTTTGCCCAACTTAGAGATGTCGTTGAAACAGAAGCTAATTATGAAAAATTAGTTTTGGGACGAAATCGTCTGGACGTTCTGCTCCAGATGAATTCGTCCGATCTGAGGCGATATCGTCTGATCGGCGACGATATCGTCCAACGGTCACAACAAATCCTAAAAATGGCATGAAAAACAAGGAAAGCGGTTTAACAGGCGGTTCGGGGTTAAAATTTGAATTTGAATTATTACTAAAGTAATTTTAATTATTTGCTAAGGTTTACTGTGCCAATTTTAGGGTGCTACAAATGGTATCACATTTTTCATCATTCATATCATCTACAATTGTATGGTATTATATACCAACCCCCTTCACACCATTAGGTCAAAAAAAATGGTATCACATTTTACATCATTCATATCATCCACAATCACTTGCATCTCACATATTTCATTTATCAATTGAACAAATTCATTATATCATTAATTTTTCAATTGGCTTGTGAGATACATTCGTAACTCATTCGCCAATTGAGGGGGTAAGCTACATTAATTCCAAAAAAAAAAAAATCTTTAGTCTTCAACTTCAATGCGTAAATCCAACGATAGAGAGAAGTTGCTTTTGTGCCCATAGACTATGGGTTTGGGTCCCACTGTGATCGCCATTTGTATATACAAGAACATGACACTTAAAATGGAATAATAGAAAATCAAATAATGCAGTGAGACACAAAGATTACACAAAAGAATGTATTCAATAAGATGGGGGGAGACGATAAACTCCTTTTATTACAATCACTATTAAATGCTAATATTTGATACAATAGATTAAAATGGCGCTAGGGTTATCCAAAACCCTAGCTAGTAGCAATAGAAGTGTCTTCAGATTTTAGTGTGTTGTTGATCCCAACAGGTTGAGTGGGCTTCAGATATCCAAGTTTGGGCTACTCCAGATTCAACAGTCATCAAATAAAATGAGGAATTTGTAGGTCTACATACACAAAATAAAACAAAGAGAGTTAGTAATACCTGTGAGGGCTCCACAATGTGAGGCCCTCAGAAATTAATAAAACCCTAGTTTAATAATGAAATAAGATAGCATGCAAGATCAATAAATTACTAAATAAAATACATAAAAATTTGATATTTACCTTGCTTTTGTTTAGCTATTGAAGATGGCATCACAGATCTATTGATGCAGAAGCTTCATATTAGGTTTTGTTGATGATGATAGGCTTAGACACACACTTGGCAAGCTCGAACATGAGCTTCATAGGCTCTGGTGTGCACCTGTGGGGTATAGTATGCTTTGGAGAGTGCCTACGATATACAATGATCTCTAGTGAGCACTTTGTAGCCTCGACAACGAGCCTCGCAAGCTCTGGATGATGCTTGTGGGTTGGGGCATAATCTACAAAAGTAGATCTAGGTGATGACAATGAATGCGGCAGATGGATGGGGGTTGTGATGATGATGGAGGATGAATGGGTGACGACTGGAAGAGCAGAAGTCTTATCGATGAGCTAGGCCTTCAGATCTTCAGGATTCTATGCTAGGGCTTCACCAATAATTCCTCCAGGGTGCATATATCTAATTCTCCAAATTCCAGTATTCCAGGCTTTGAGAATTTACAAATGCTCTTATTTATAATTCAACTTAGGGTTTCAACTTGACACTTTTTAATTGTGTTGTTGAAATTAAATTGAATTCTAACGTTGAGATGGCTTTTTGAATGTTGCATGGATTAATGAAGATTAAGGGTGGAGATTAAATTCGATCGAACGGTTGAGGTTAATTGAGTTTATTTAATGCATATATTTTACAATAAATATATTAAAATATAATAAAATATTATATAAAATATAAAATATTATAAAATATTATTAAAATAATCCCAATTAGGCTAGGAAATGGCGAGAAGGTGGAATTGGGCCAAATAATTGGTAGGAGAGTAGAATGGAAGACAAGTGGGTGGTGGGATGGTTAGGATGGAGGTTTAGTGGCTGTAATTTGGTGTCTACATTTATAATGTAGTAGTTCATGCTGAAAATATCCTAATTAATGTCGGAAGACTTCCCCCCAAAACTGTGCTACCCTACAACTCAGAAACCACTAGTAGCCAAATTCAATCCACAAACCCCTCTTACATGGACCCCCTTTCTTTATCATCTCCATATCCACAAATGAATGTGATCCCTCAACCAAAGCCTATATCCTCTACAACTCCTTTTCCTCCCCTTCCTTCTCAATCATCTCAGGAGTTTTCTGCTATCCTGGATATACAAAATACTCTAAAAACTCTGAGTAATAGAATGAATTCAATGGAAAAGAGAGACCAAGAAAGGTCACAATAGAGGATATTCCCATATGTAAACAAATATCAGAGACCTGGTCCGAGTAATAGTACTGGGGTCAGGGTGAATGCAGTATATGAGGAGCCAGAATGTTCTTCAGATACTACTCTTGCGAATTTTTGGTGTTTAGTATGCAATGACCCCCATGACTCACAGTCTTGTGTGATGTACCAACACCATGTTCAAAAAGCTATGGATCAAGCTGAAAGGAATAAAAAGGGGAGAGTTAATATGTTATGGCACCCTGATCAAATCATGGTTGGGAAAGAGTTGGCTGAGGAAAGCCCAATTGCCGTTATGACAAGGTCTGGGAAGAAAGCTTTGCAAGTAGATCCCCAAAAAATGGGGCAATTCCAAGTCCCTTACCAAAAGAGAGTTGATCCCCTCCCTCAAAGTAGTGACACTTTCCCTATTCCTCAAGCTAAGGGAAAAGAGAAGATAGATAGTCTTCCTAAGAGACTGGAAAAGGAAACAGAAGGAGATCAAATGAGATCTAAAGATGAAGATCAAGAAAGGCTTAGGTTCCCCTCTATTACTAAAAGACAAATATTAGAGGCTACCCAACAATATAAAAGAAGATATGGTGAGCAAGAGGGAAGGCTAGAAAAACTCTCCTTGACTAAGTCTGAATACAACATTGTTGAAGAGATGAAAAAGATTCCATCAAAAGCTAGCCTGTATGACACTCTGTTCATTCTTGGTCAGATTGACCTGCTTAAAGCTTCCCTCAACAAAAATCCACAGAATAGGTTGGCCACTACAATCCTTAGTATGCCATCAGAAAAGAAAGATATGACACCTATTATTCTAAATAATAAGCCTCCCCCTTTCTATATATCCCTAAGAATGGAAGGTTGGGTAGTCCAAAATTGTATGATTGACTCAGGAGCATCAACTACAATTATGCCTAAAGCAGTCTATGAGGAGATGGGTATGGAGTATACCCGATCTTGTCCTGGAGTGTTACAACTAGATGGGACACCTATCAAGATAGTTGGAGTCATTAAGGATGTACTAATGAGGTTGCATAGAGCCCCTGAGGTGACAATAGTGCAAGAAATAGTTGTGGTTGACTTAGAACCCTATTTTGGATTATGTCTTTCAAGAGAGTTTACTACAAAGCTAGGGGGATGTATGTACATGGATTATTCTAGCATGGTAATTCCTTTCAAAGGAAAGAGAATAAGGATAACACCTAAAAAACTAGTAGCTTATCACATTGAAAATATTGAAGAGGATATGTGCAATCTTAACCCCATGGAAGAATTTGAGCTAGTGGAAAACATTGAAGAGTTGGACATTGAGGATGAGTTGCCTTTCAGAGAAGATTATAGTCAGTTTGGAACTGGTATGGGAACATATAGCATCTCAACTGAATCAGAGAGGAAAATCCCTACTATATCCAACCAATCTCTGAGAGAGAAAGAAACATGGGTCATGCACTTTGATGGTGCTAAATGCAAAAATGGTGCAGGAGCTGGTGTGGTCCTACAATCCCAATCAGAAGGGACAAAGAATTTTTCTTACAGAATGACATGGTCATGTACTAACAATGTTGCAGAATATGAGGCCCTATGTCTCGGATTGATACAAGCAGAAAGCATGGGCATTAATATTTTGAACATATATGGTGATTCTGAGTTGATAGTCCATCAAGTAAGAAATAGGTGCAGCAGTAAGCACCATTACTTAAAAGCTTACAGAAATAGGGTATGGGATTTAATGGAATCATTTGATGCCCTAAATTTAAATTTTATTCCCAGAGAAAAGAATACTCTAGCTGATTCATTAGCAACAAAGGGAGCTAACTTCAACCCTTATGTAGACTTTGGAATCAAGAAGGCCAAGGGAATTAAAATGATTTTTAGACCTACAGTACTAGACAAGCAGATTTTCTGGCAGGTTTTTGAAAGTGATGAACAAATAATTGACTTTATGGTGAGAGAAGCATGTCTCTCCACTATCCAAGAAGAGAATTCAGAAGAAATTGATCAGCAAGACATTATCCAACTAAGAAACAATCATATCCCAAGAGGGTTGGTCACCCTTGAGAGTTTGTTTGATAATGAGGATAGAAAAGAAGACCAAAGCCATGAAGGTCAATGAAAAAATCTATAAAGAAGTTGAAGTCGGTATAGAAAAGAAGCTCAATGTTGGAGTTCGATGTTCACCAGAGGAAGTAGAAGATATCAAAGCTTTATGCTTAAGATACCAAGACATTGTGGCTTGGTCATATGAAGACCTCAAGGTGTATGATAAAAAGGTTATCCAACATACTATTGAGCTAGAGCCTGATGCAAAACCATTTAGGTAGAAGCAGAGGCCAGTCAATCCAAGGATCGAGGCCATTATGAGAGAGGAGCTCTTAAAGTTATTAAAGGCTAAGATCATATACCCAATAAAACATTCTACTTGGGTAGCCAATTTGGTACCCATAAGAAAAAAGAATGGGGATATACGCTTGTGTGTGGACTTTAGAAATCTGAACCAAGCATCCCTTAAAGATCACTACCCCCTCCCTCAGATTGATCAGATCTTATAGGTAGTGGTAGGAGCAGAGAGGTTCTCACTACTGGATGGTTACTCTAGATACAACCAAATTTGGGTGAAAGATGAAGACCAGTATAAAACAACATTCACCACAAAATGGGGTACATTTGCCTACCAGAGAATGCCTTTTGGGCTGTCCAATGTGGGAGCCACATTTCAGAGAGCCATGGACTATGCCTTTGGAGCACTGATCAACAAGGTTATTCTGATTTATCTAGATGACATGACTATGTTTTCCCATGATAAAAAAGACCATCTATCACACTTGGAGCAAGTTTTTCAAAAGTGCAGAGAATTTGGTATTTCACTCAATCCTAAGAAGTCATTCTTTGTAGTCCATGAAGGAAAGCTACTAGGTCATGTGGTCTCAAAATAAGGCATGGCCATAGACCCAGATAGAATCAGATCAATTCTTGCTCTTCCTTTGCCTACAAATAAGAAGACCTTGCAGTATTTCCTAGGCCAAATCAATTTTGTCAAGAAATTCATTTCTGATTTTGCACAGAAAGTAAGGCCTATATCTGAGTTACTCAAGAAAAATTCCAAGTTCAAGTGGACTGAAGTCAGGAAATAAGCTTTTGAGATTATCAAGCAATCCATTGCAACAGCCCCAGTACTGGTAAACCCATATTTTAGTAAAGATTTTATTCTTTATGCATATGGAGCTGAAGAAAGTTATGCCTCAATACTCACCCAAAAATATGATCAAGGGGAAGAACATCCTGTGTTCTTTTGGAGCCAGACACTCCATGATTATCAGGTCAAATACAACTTTATTGAAAGACAAGTATTTTTTGTGATGAAGTCACTGAAGAAGTTCAGGTAGTATTTGGTATAGAGCAAGACCCTGGTATATGTGGTTCATCCGGATGTAAGAAGTTTTATCCTTTAGGGTGATCTAGGAGATAAAAGAGTTGGTTGGATTACCAAAATCCAAGAATATGATGTAGAAATACATCCCACCAAGCTAGTGAGAGGTAGAGCCTTGTGCCAAGGGTTAACAGAAGCTACAACATTGGCAGAAGTAACAACTTGCCAGACAACAGAAGAAAATCAGGTGGAAATAGTACAAACTGTAGACTCTGATTGGATTGACCAGATGATCAGGTATTTCCAAACTGGAGTATGCCCCCCCAATATAAATGCTTCCCAAAGGAGGAGATACAGGCTTCATGCTTTGAAATATGTATTACTACCAGAAGGCTTATACAAAAGAAACTTGGATGGAATTCTTCTAAAATGCTTAAAGGATGATCAACAAAAGAGGGTCATGGAGGAGTTCCATGGAGGATCAGCTGGTGGACATAGCTCAGGTAGGGTTACAACTTTAAAAATCATAAGAGCAGGCTATTATTGGCCCATTGTATTCATTGATGCTTTTAAAATCACTAGAGCTTGTGATAAATGTCAGAGATATGTTGGAAGGACAAGGAATGCTTCATCCCCCCTCAAGCCCATACAAGTTGAAGAGCCTTTTCAACAATGGGGGCTAGATTTCATAGGGGTTATCAACCCTAATTCCTCAATAGAGCATAAGTTTATCTTAACTACCATAGATTATCTCACCAGATGGGTAGAGGCTATTCCTACCAAGAAATCAGACCAAGATGTTGTGATCAATTTTATGGAAAATTTGATTTCAAGGTTTGGAGTCCCAGAAGCCTTGGTGAGTGATAACAATGGCCCAACTTTCATAGGAGCCAAGTATATTGAGTTTGCCAGCAAGTATGGCATTACTCTTAAAAATACTTCAAATTATTATCCACAAGGTAATGGACTTGCAGAATCTACCAATAAAAACCTATTAAGGATTTTGAGGAAATCACTTGAAGGTAACAAAAGAAGTTGGCACCTATTGCTAGACCAAGCTCTATGGGTAGACAGGATTACTATAAAAAATTCCATCAAGACTTCCCCTTATGCACTAGTATATGGCAAGGAGGTAGTATTACCAATCCATTTGGAGATCCCAACACTTAAGCTTGTCAATACAGAGGAAGAGTCAGAAGAAGATCCGATAAAGACCAGGTTGACACATTTGCTACAATTGGAAGAGAATAGAGCTCAGGCATATGATAATTTTCAAAAGTATTCCTCAGATATCAAAGCATGGTTTGATAAGAAAGCCAGATTCAAAAAATTCCAAGTTGGAGACTCAGTTCTCAGGTGG
Source organism: Wollemia nobilis (assembly GCA_028583015.1). Taxonomy (NCBI): domain Eukaryota; kingdom Viridiplantae; phylum Streptophyta; class Pinopsida; order Araucariales; family Araucariaceae; genus Wollemia; species Wollemia nobilis. The sequence goes on from JAQPPZ010014295.1 coordinate 2,900,617, forward strand.
AATGTTGATAGAGCAAAGCCAGGCAAGCATGAAAAGTTTGATTCTTTTTGGGATGGTCCTTTCAGAATAGTAGAAGCCAAGGAGTCCAATGTATTTCAGCTAGAAGATCCAGAGGGAAACATACAACCGATTCCAGTGAATGGTTTTCATCTCAAGCTCTACTATGTGTAAGGAAATGAGCTCATTGTAACATATGTATATACATTGTATAATTATTTCCCCTCCTTTTTGCACTTTGTACTTTAATTTCTTTTTGCACTTTGTAATCAGTTTTCTTTGAAAAATCTTGAAAAAAAAAAAAATTGCAAGAATGACTAAGTGTGGACTAAGTACACAACAAAGTTCCATTCCGCACTTGAATTCTATGTAAAGTCTTCTCGGAATGACGAACGCTTGAATCCACATCAAAATACACTAAGTTCCCCATGGAATGGTGTTAAGGTTTTTATCCCTGAAAAGAGAGTCGATGGTCAAAAGAGAGCAAAGGCATTTCCAATCTGGGAACCTTTCAAAGCTAATGCAAGGTGGAGTGGAACCAAGATGGAAACTCATGCATAGAATTTTCTAAGTGTCAGCAGAATCAAAAGGCTCTTAATTCATTGATTTCAAAATCAAAGTGGAGCCAAGCAATAATTTCAACTATGACACATGGAAATCAGAGAATGATCCCGCATTCAATGCTAATGAACTCATACCATAACCAAAGAGTAGCCGAAGAGGTGTAGTGAGGTGGTAGTGCAATTTGAAATTTTGACCAATGAAAAGATAGAATGCCACCATTGAGCCATCGAAGGGAATGATTAGAAGTTGGAAAGTGTGCCAGTGGGGAGGTCGTGTAGTAGCTGCATTAATGGTGGAAGATACATGCACTCCAAAAAATAAAAGTGATGAAAAAGCATACACGAGGCTCATTTAGTAGCTATTTGCATTCATAGAGTGGTAAGAAAGTGAAGTGATACTCTGAAGAATTTGCTATGAATTACAGAGAGAACAATCCTTATCACTATCAGAATGGCTTTAGAAGATGTTCAAGAGTTCGAAACTCTAGAGGAAAAGGTGGTGGCACCATACCTCGACAAAGTCGAAGCCGTGGTGGACACAGAAATGGTCCTCATAGAAAGAACGAAGCTAAGGAGGAACGTGAATGATAGATACAAGAAGAGAGTTACTTTGTCTATGGAAGGTAGATGTGTTATCCTTTCTTATATCTCTTTTTATATTTATGATTATGTTCATCCCTACCCTAAGTTGATAGCTGCAATAGTCAAGTTTTATGACCCATTGGCCAAAGCAGTAAAGACCTCTGAGGGTGAAACCCTTTTCAATATCACCACCTCCTTTTGTCATAGACTCTTTGCCCTAGGGTCTGAACTACCAGTAATACCAAAACCATTTAGGGTCACTGAGCAGACTAGGTTTTACTCTTTGGAGAAGTGAGCTAATGATGGTGAGTCATTTAAAAAATGGGTTTATAAGCAGCTCGATACTAAGCCCAAGAAAAAATTACCTGAGGTCCCTATCTCTATTAACAAGTTTGTAAACCCCGTCCTATTTTCTATGTTGGCTTGTATGGAGGGTTTAGACTCTGATAGAATGGTATATGGCTAGAAAATTATCATAGCTTATTGTATTTCTAATGAAATAATGTATGAGAAATATGTAGGAAAGAAGGGGACTAGGGTGATTTATTTTGACTGGCCAACTTTTCTTGCATAGAGGATACATGAGCAGCTAGTAAGTATGAAGAGGGGCGTTGATGCTCCTAGTTTTAGGTATTGCTCAAGTCTGGTGTGGATGTTCTATGCTACCACTAAAGATAGAATGTCGTGGATTCCGGTCAAGGATAAAACCAATGATGGGGAACCCTTGCCAGTTTATTATTGGACAAGTCATTTGAGAAGCAGTGAGTCTTATTATAGATTCAATTTAGAATTTCTTGGACCTGCCCTAAGGATAATGTATGGAAAGTGCCCTAGATTGCCACCCTTGGCTGAGCAGATTCTGAGAACAAAGGGTGTAAGAAGGAGACTGGTATTTTTTGATCGAGGGCACAATAATCAGATTGTATGGTTTTATGGGTAAACCTTTTCTCCTACCCCACTTTGTCATGGAGAGGCTTTTTGCCCTAGAATATCTGAGGCAGGTGGAGTACATCGATGTAAACTATGGTTCTGGGAGAAAGAGAAAGTCTTTGCTTACCCACCACACTATGGATGACATTACCATCACCAAGAAGGGGCAGAGCCAACAAATTGACCAATACCTTGATAGGTTAGGTCTATTTTATATCCCCCAAAGATGGAGTTATGACCCTGATGGTATTTTTACTACAAGGAATAAAGCCCTAAATGGAGATAAGGCCTATAAGTTTGAAAAGAGGCCTAGGGCTCATTTTGAACAGGGCAGAAACAATGATGAGACTACTCTTTTAGAGTGGAATGTCTCAAATATGGGTCAGTTGCCTCCATGGTTGGATTTTTATGAGCAAATTGTTGATTTTGACCCTGACAAGAAGCCAAGTCATCAGATTACAGAGGCTACAATTAGTAATATTGAAGGGGAGACTTCAAAGAAAAAGGATCCTCCACCTGAGGGAGAAGCTACTAAAGAAGAACAGGAGGAAGGACAATGGAATATAGCAAAAATATCAGATTGGTGGAGAATGAGGATTGAAATTGGAAAACCTAAGTCCAAGTTTGGAATGAAAATTGATAAAGAATTTTCAAAAATATATAATAAAAATATTGGGACTTGGAGATAGAAGGATGTCAGAAACATAGTATTGATGGTTGAAAAACCCCAAAATGGCTCTGAATCCCTCCCTCCACCTACAGATCAAGAAGCTCAACTAGAAGAGCCAGAAACTCCTTTGACAACACCCCAAGTATTGAAAACTTTTCATCCTACCACTGAGCAAGTGGAGAAGTTTCCTAAGGGGGCTAAGTTGATGAGCAAAATGCAATATTCTAGAGAAAAGGTTGTCAGTACTCCAGTTATTGAAATAGTATCTAGGCCTAAATGCTTAGCTCTGGGAGGTCAACCTCTAGACACAGATATTGACTAGAAGAAGAAAGATGAAAGTTTCAAGTTCAAACCCATGTATTTTACCCCTACAACATCAATACAATTACATCATATTTTTGAGCAAGTTCTAATTTTTGGAGTTGTGCAAGGAAATGAATCAGAAGAGGAATCTGAGAATGAGATGGCTACCTTTCAATTGGTTCATAGAAGGACTAAAAGAGTTCCAGAAAGAGAGGAAAGAGAAATTTCAAAGAAACAAAAATTGGATATGGAGGAGATTGCAAAAGAGGTAGCTGATTTTGCTATTGAAGAATTGATTCATCAAGAGCAACAACAAGAAATAGAGATAGAGCAAGAGCACCCTACATCTATAGGTGAAGGTATGGTTTCTAATCCCTCTTCTCCTCTACATCCTCATGAATCCCCAAAGAAATCTCCCTCCCTTTCTGATCAAGAAGATATGACAAGAGTACCTCCTCCCTCTCATAGTCCACCACATGTGTCATCCGTAGCCATTGAGGTACAAGTCACTTTTATTTCATCACAGCCACCTCAAATTCCATTTTCAGCATCTGAGGTTCCCACTCCATCATCTACCATCATTTCACTTCCATATTTTTCATCACCACCATCAATGGGACACTGTGTTCCAAGTACAACCATCCATCCAATTGTTAGTCTTGCATCGGTTCCTATGAGTCTACCAGTAACAACAACAATAGTAGTTACAGAGTCCACTATTGTCACAGAGGTTGCTGTAACTATCTCCACACCTCCATCATCAGTAGTTCAGTCCACCCTTTCATTTCTAGTATCATCATCTCCCCTGGCTGTTGGTCTCTCAAGACCTATCACTATATCAAAAGAGTAGGCAACCACTCAAAGTATAAATGATTATTGGGTAGAGAAGCTTGCTAAGCCTTCCAGCAGGATGGCTATCAGAAGAAGAAGCATGTATGTTGACCCTATTTCTAGATAGAGAGTATCAAGATCTATGACTCCACTAGTGAGCAAACCTGAAACTGAGATGACTATTCAAGATTATCGAGTGGAGGAGGTCACAGAAGATATTGACAAGCTTCCTGAGGAAGATGAGTTGATTATAGCCAAAGCCCACTTGGATACCTTCTATGTGAAAAATGATATAGTCAGAGAGAAGGTGGAAAAATTGGAGAAATAGGTTGAAAAGCTCAAGAAGAGTCTGAGTAATCAAAAGGAAGTAGAAAAGGCTCTGAGAAAAGAGGCTAAGGGTTGGCAAGAGAAGTTTCAAGAAGCCAATAAACTAAAGGACCAATTAGAAGAGCAAAAGAAGTTGAATGAAGATCAGGCGAAAGAAATTCAGAATTTAAAGCATCAGCTTCAAATCGAGAAAGCTAAGTCTTCAGGATTTTCTAAGAATGAGTTGAAAAATATTAGAAAAGAGTTGCTTTCTGAGGTCCAGGAGAAATTTTTAGGGCTTCAACTTGTTATTGATTATCTTAATGATGCCAGCCGCCTACTCTCCAATATTCAGAAAGAGCTAGATCAGATCACTGGAGAGTTGCAGCCTATGGTGATTTCGGTAGAGCAAATGTACAGGTTGGTTGATAGCAGACTCAGTGATTCTGCTAAACCTATTCCTAATAAAGAATGGAATCTCACCAGAGTTGCTACCAAGATAGTGGTTAAAAAGCATAGGGCACTTCAAAGAGCCTGGCTGTTGGTTGACAGGATTGAAAAGGTGATTAAGGATGTTGTTGAATTGAACAAGGAAATGATTCAAGTTGGCTTCAAAGGCCTATGGAGGGAGGATCACAACTTGTTATCTATGGAAGAGATCCAGTAGAGCATTAATGAGAATTTGTAGGATGAATCTAGAATAGATTCTCTAGAAGAGCCACTACCCCAAGAACAAGTTGTCCAATTGATTATTGATTTTACTCGATTGAGAGATCTCATGGAAGATCTAGTAAATAGAGGGAATGCTGCTAACTATGAGGACATTGGAGAGCTACAATATGTTTATAAGAAGCTCAAAGAAACATCAAATCCCTCTGAAGCAGCCTGGAAACAGGCTCTACAATATTTAGAATTGATGGTTCAGTTGTTTGGTGATACTTCTAGAGGAAGGAGTCAGAAAACACCTACTCCAGAAGAAGAAGAAGGAGAAGAAGAAGAAAAAAGAAAAGAGGCCGAGGAAGAGGCCCATGAAGAAGGAGAGCAGGATGGAGCAATTACAGGCCCAGAAGGGGCTCACACTTAGTTCATTTTTATTTTGTACATATGCATGAGTTTTGTATTTTTATTTTGACTCTGACAATTGTCAGAAATGAGCAATAAAGGCATGAAGCCTACAGAGGCAGAAGAGCAAACTGTGTGTGAAGGCATTTCTTGAAATAAGGCCTTATAAAAGGAGTAGACTTGTGTCTAGTTTTTGAAGACAATGGCAAAACCTATATTTCTGACACAATCTCTGTATGAGCGAATGAATTCTATATATTTTTGGCATCACTTCCATATGAACCTTTACTCTCTAAGCAGACTATTAAAATTTTTAGAGAGTAGTGTTTATATGGAAGTTATTCTATAAAATATATTTTTTGAAGATGGGTATGTTTGACTCCTAAGGCCCAATGGATAAGACTCTGAGTTCATTGGCTTTGCAAGAAAATCCACCCGGGAGGCGCCAGAATGTAGGCCCAAAATGGCCACATACTTAGGAAAATTTTGCAAATTTTTCCTAAGTCATAAAGTCCTCATTCCGCACATCTTACAGTGTATTTTGGAGTGGATCCACGATAGGAGGCACGAGCCCACCCAACACTTAGTAAATTTTCATGCTTGGAGCAATTCCGGAAGACTTCTTTTATTTTTGGCTCCGGACTAGCGACGCATCTCGAATCCACAAAATATTTTGATAAAGGATGACGTCAGCAGGAAAAAAGTGCGGATTGGTGACCGCTTGATATTTTGAATATCTCACGAGTGGCTAAGTGTTGGAGCGCATGATTCTAGAGAGTACATAGAATATTTTTTCCCAGAATGGTGACAAGGTGGAATGTTGTGAACGTAGTAGATGCGGATTCATGGCAAGAGATGATTTTGACTAATTCCTTTCTAGAATGGTGATGAGGAATGTTTTATTCTAAAGATGATCTAGAATGGAGAAAGAGTCATTTTACATTGTGATGGGTCCGAATTGATGATCATATGCCAATGCACTTGCTCAGCCTGGAATGGAATCCACAAAAGTTTTTAAGAAGAGATGACGTCATCAATATTTTTGTGTGGATTGGTGAATACTTTGCGGATAATGAAGAAACTTGAAGAACAAAGAGTGGATTCGATCCCGCTTAGCCTTCAAGGCATTTGAAAGCCGGATTGGTGTTCCATGGTTTCTAAGATATAAAGGATGACATCATCAATGTTTTCAAAGTGGAATGGTGTTGTGTTCTCCCCACCATTATAATAAGCTTATATCAGAATGAATCATAGCCATACAATGGGGGAGATCAACGGTGGGGATTGTGTCAAAGAATCTGAGGTATTTAAAGATATTTCTTCACCAGAATTGTAATAGTTAGTTGGAGAGGAAGCTGAAGCATCGAGGGTTTTCAAGAAGATAGAACCAGAGGTGGTTACAGATCAATGATGGTAGATGTCTTCCAAGAAGGATCAACGATGATGCATAATCTCCAATGGCCTAAACTCTAGTTTGTGCCAAGCGACCAACAAGTTGTAGAGGCCCCGAGCTGCCATGGTGGTCCATCTACAATGGATTTCCTGGAGGGTGTACCAGTAAGCAAATGCCAGCAAGAACTCTCTATTGCATTGTCAAAATTTGATCTTTGTAATGTTCTTGATAATTTTAATTTTGCAAAACTATAAGTAGAGGTCGAACCCTCATTTTTAAGGGTCGGCTCTAGTGTGTTTTCCTGTGCTACTATAAATATTCCCAAGAGCTAATGGAAGGAGCATTACATTGATCTTCACCTCAAAATTTGTATCTTCATGCTTGATATCAGAGGTTCGAATTCTTTAGCTGCATTTCTGTGAATACTTAAGTGGTTAGTTTGTGCCAAATTAATGGATTACTAGTTGTTAAAGTAATTGAAATCTGCTTCTGAGATTGATATTTATTGTTAGGAAGTGCATTTCTGTAGAATCTAGATATTGGTGAATTTTGTTATTTGGATTATCATTGTCTAGATATTGAAATCGTTGTCTGCAATATTTCTCTATTGTGCATTAATGAATGAAGAATCATCCAATTTGGGATAATGTTGGTCTGAGTTATGTGTCTTTGGGTTAGTTTTTTGGAGATTTTTATTGTGGTGCAATGTTGTTAGCCTATCCATCCACTATTGTTCACATTTCTCTAACCCTAACCTTTTCTTACCCTAACCTTCAAACCCTAAGTGAGCATAATTGTGTCAACACCCTATTTAAGTTGACAAGGAACCAACCTACTCTGGAGGTTGGATCGAAAACTCTATTTTGGTCCATCCAATGTTGAGTGTTGAGCTGTAGCTATCGGGTGCAAGCCTGGACAGAAAGTAGGAAGATAGACAACCATAGTATTGAGTAAAACTTGATGCAATTCAGTGCCCAACACTTATTACCCACAAGAAAATGGATATGTTGAGGCTACCAATAAGACCTTAATTGCTATTCTCAAGGAACTTGTTAAAGAAAATCATAGAGATTAGCATACACAAATTCCCTTGGAATTATGGGCTTATTGAACAAGAATCCACATGCCTAGTGGGGCAACACCATTTTTGTTGGTCTATGGAGCTAAATAAATCATGCCTCTTGAGCTTGAGATCTCCTCCTTGTGAATTTCATTGCAGGAATTCATAGATGACGATACTACTAGATAAGCACATCTTGAACAACTCATGTTTCTTTATGAAAGGCGGGTCAATGCTTTAGAGCATTTACAAGTTTATCAAGATTGCCTAAAGTATACTTACAATTCCAAATTGCATCTACGTGAATTCCAAGTAGGAGATCTTGTTCTTAAAGAGAATCAACAAAACAACAATGGATTACCTCATATTCATGATATATTCATGGCTAATTGGGTAGTTCCATACATTGTTACTCAAAAAGTGGGTAAAGGAACTTATAGGCTTGCTATTCTAGAGGGAGTTGAAGAGCCTAAAACACTTTATGTTATCCACTTGAGAGTATTCTATGCATAATGTGATTTATATATATGTATATATACATGGCTATTACACAAAAACAACATTTCACTACACACATTTCACTTTATTTCATATATTGCATTTCATGCATTACATTCAAAACCATCCTTGCACATTTTATTTCATATTAGGGATCATTTATTTAGTTTAGATAACAATTTATCCAATAAAGTAATGTTGCCTTAATTAGGGGTAACTTCAAAACATCATCCTTTTCATTGCAAAATTTTGTAAAGTCAATATTGTTATTTGCAACCCACATTGCCATAATTCCTAGGTGTTTTTGGTCACTCAACCAATCCTAGTGTTTTAAGCAACCTCCAATGCATGTTGAGTTTTCTTTAGGACCAAGACACATTTTGACTAAGAAAATACTGAGTTCTAGGAATTGACTCCAAAATATTCTTGAACCAAATACAATTAAACATCTTAAAAACATCTTGTGTCAAAGAGGTATAACACCATACTTGGGTTGTACCTCGAAGTGAAAAGGGTATTCCTTTATTTTCTCATCATGCAACATAATCCAAAAAAATAGTGGTTTTACCACTATAATAATTTTAAAATAAAAGAAAGATTAGGGAAAAATCCCAAAAAATCCAAATATTTTACACATCACACACCACTGATCCTCAAGTTGTAAGGATAGTACTACATTTCCAGTTAGATGGTTAGGTAGTCATCCTCAAAACTTAGAGATAAAATTCTTGGACTATGGAGCTAATATCCATTGGGGCTATAGATGCTTGATTGGAAATGGAGTACACTCACACATGGTGACACATCACTTTTAAATAGACCTCTGACCACACATAAGGATAAGCTAACTTCTTGGTATCATCCATAACAAGTTTCATCTCAATTTACTCAATATGAGTTAATAAAATCACTTGTACACACATCGGGTCTTGATTGCCTCAATTCATTACCATGCTCATGATTCAGTAAATGAATTCACTGCACACACATTTGGTCTTAGAGAAATTAGATAATATTTAGTGAGTTTGTTTGATGCCACTAGCATGTTCGAGTCTCTAAAAAATAGTCAGTTTTCCATATCAACATCCATATCTTATTCCATGTCACCATCCATATCATTGCATGAGTCATTCCATTTCATAGACCACCAATTTGGTGCCCTTGATTAAACAACAATGCTAAAAACATGGACAAGGAAAATCTAAAATTTGAATGATAATTAGAACATTTTCATTCATACACATTATCATTTGTATTAATCATCCATATACACAAGTATTTATACAAAATCATAACACAAAAGTAAAATCCATGTATATATATGTATGTATAAATATCACATATACAAGGAATTCCCAAAGGCTATATACAATAGAGAACCAAGGATCATATACCTAAGGATCCCTATGACCCCAAAGGATCCCTAGACCTAGAGCTATGCCTAGACTCACTATGCATAATAGACCCAGATATGTATGAGGAAGGTGGATTTGAAAGCCCAATGTCATGCTCCATTAACTAGTCCTATATAAATTAGGTTATATCCATCATGATCCCAAAGGTGTGCTACATCATGTCTCTGTCAATGAATCTTCTCTAGTAGCTCTTCCTAGAGACTTACAATCCTATAATCATCTCCACATATAGACGTCCATGCCTCTATATCTATCCACATTCAAGCTATCTCTACATCCTTAGCCACTACCATCGCATCACAAGATGCTACCATCACATATTGCTCTACCACCAACTACTCTAGCCTCGCCCAATCCTCCTCGTTCCACCTAGGAGGTCATTTTGGAACCTCCTCCATTTCATATCCATACCCTTCAATCCCTGGTGCCTACTTGATTGTATCCCTAGACCACCTTCTTTGACTACTATATTGAAGGTACCTCCAACACTTAGGAGCCTCATCGATCTCCTTGGCCTCTACCTCATCCCCATCCCTATTCCTCCCATCCACTATCAGAGTTGGTACCCATGTTAGTTGTGTAGTGAAACATGTATCATACTTCGTAGTAGTCCCTGCATCATCCACATCAAGGAGATCCATCTCCTCATCATCATCATAGGTCACCCTCCATGCCTCAATACATGGTAGACCCATCTCATCCCATTGATGCATGTAGAGCACTGGTGCCTCAAGAACTCCCTACCTTATTCTAAACTACCTCAAAACCCATGAGAACTGGATCAGCTCCACCTCACTCCTATGCCTCCCAAATACCCACCTAGTCTACTAAACCCATTGTAGTTGCTCCCCATCATCTATCCATATGGCACCCTACCATGGTATCCATACCACCTAAGCTAATGTTAGCCCTACCCACAAATCCCTATACCACTGACTCATTCAAATAGGATGACTCAGCTACACCTCCTCTACCACTGACCATCTCATAGTATAGGGCTAATCCCCATCCCATGACTTAGATTGAAATCCCATAGGATGAGCCACACTAAAATTATCCTAGCCCCAAAACTATAGTAGCACACTGCACCCTAGCCCCTTCTACCTCTGCCTCCTTGTATCATACAACTCTTGGTACAACTGCACCAATAAAGTAGGATCCCATGCATAATGAACATAACCAATGTGGGTAGGGAATCCAGCTTCTTGTCCACATACATGGAAAAATATGTTATCCCTCCACCCGTCACATCTACATTTCACCACCCATCTCCAAACATGCAACTCATCTCATATCCCTTATCGTTTCCAACCTCAATACTTAAGCCCTCCACTGGTAAGTTGAGGTTGCGGTATATATCCTCAAGTATAATTGTAATCTCTCCATTACAGAGCTAAAAGGTCCACCTATTTGGATCCCATATCTTTGCCAAGGTAGAGAGATACCCCTCATCCACCCTCACCACATCTATCTTTGCTATCCCTACCAGCCCAACATCCTCAAGCCACTCCCATTGGTCCTCCTGCAATGCCTTCCTCACCCCAGGAATGAGAAGCAAGAACCAATGTTGAGGCTCCAAAATATTCATTTTAAACACATTAATGTCACATGTATTGCATAATTTTTAAAAAAAGAAGCAACAATTTTTTTTTGCATAAAATAAAGAGCTTCAAAAGCATTTACCTTAGCAAACTGTACATCTCCTCCCATTGCCACATCTAAATCCTCCATAATCATAGCTGCTGCAACACTTCACCCACTCACTCCACTCCACTCCACTCCCTCAGATGTAGCTTCAAAAATTTGCAAACACAATAATGAATATGATTTCCATTCTGTAGGCCATTTATAGTTGTCTTAGGTGCATCAAAACGCCCATGGGCATTTCTAGAGAAATTGAAATGCATCCTTGTATTTTGAGAACAACAAACTCTGGCAAGTGTTTACACATGCAGTAGGCGCCCACTGGAATTTGGCATCACAATTGAAAAAATACCAAAACTGATCCAAAAATGTAACTTACCTCCACAAAATATTTCCAAATTGCATCCATTTATCACTTTCATCATAATATCATGTTTTGTGAATACCAAAATCGATTTGGACACATAATTTTTGCTTGCAACCAAAATGCGTAAAATCATATTACAAGTTAAAAAAACTTTTAAATGGTTCAAATTTTCATAAAATGATAATTTTCATCATTCTCATCATCCATTCCATCCTTGTATTTAATTTCATGATAATATGAATTTATTTGGATGGCTATTTGTGCCCAAAAGGCATACAATTGTCCAAAATTATTCCAAAATACCCCAATTCAAGGAAACATTTCACAAAATAATTCAATCCAATTATTAATGCATTTATCATCATCACATATCCATTTCCATATCGTTCTCATGCATTAACCATGGTATTTCCATATTTATCAAGGTTATACACAATTCCAAGAGAATCTCATATCTAGTGGTATTTTCTCTCCTTGGCAATTGCAACAATTGGTTGTCCATGCAATTTGGTAAGATGGGTAAATCACCATAAGGATACTTGGCCATATTCATCATCCAATATCTCCTTTTTTGAAAATAAAATCAATTTTGGTACCTCATTTTATAAGTGAAATTATGTCAAGACCAATTTTCTCAACAATTGTCATTGATGGCCTTGTCCATGGGGCTTGAAACATGGATAAATCACATTACATAATTCTCCTCAACAATTAGGAATTACATAGAGTCAACTAGGAGTGGCCTCCTATAAATCATCTAATCCTAATGTGATTGGTTCCAGATATTTTATTTTATCATCACTTTGCATTTCAATGACGTCGAAAGGTAATTTTTTCAACAACATGGAATCACCCCCAACTTGGGGCAACCACATTTGAATTTGATTTTACCACAATGGGATACATATTACATGATCATGAAATTTACACTTGGCAAAAAACCTTTCTCCATTGGGGTAAAAATGAAACCATTTTACATTATACATATTATCCTTTTACATCACACATGTCATCTACATTTACATCATACATCCATAGTTTTAACATTTATTTGCAACAATATTTCAATTGGCTCATGAGATTCATTCTTCACTCATTCACCAATTGAGGGGGTAAGCTACACAATCAAAATTCTTTTGTCTTCAAGTTCATATTTGCATCCCAATGAAAGAAAGTTGCTTCTACATAAGGCCAAACCAGGTGTCTCGTATTTTTGCACCGCATTGTGTTTCACACAACGCGATACAAAAAGAGGCATTTGTAGACTCAAAAATCCAACCACTTGTCATCCATCCATATTTCCCAATCCCTACCATCCATCATTTATATATGTATTTATATATATATGTATATATATGTATATATATGTATATATGTGTATTTGTTAATATATATTTAAATATTAATATGTTATATATTATATATATAGTTAATAAATATATGTATATATATGAATTAATCCTAGCCATCCGTTATGTTTTAATCTTAGCCATTCATCTACCTTAATCCATGCCACTTGCCTAGATTTAATCTCCACCCTTCCTCATTTTTTAATCTCGATTGCTCAAATTGTGTCATTGAAACCCTAACATGTCTAAGGGAATATTATAAAGAGGAGTCATTTTGATGACTCAACCCCTAACACTTTTGAGTTCTTGGAATCCCTAAGTTCTTTGAGTGCCTAAGCCCCCCTTAAGTTCCTAAGATCCCTAAGTTCACCTTGGAGGTCTTAAACCCTAACCCTATAATTTTTATACTTGCTCTCCATCATTATTGTTTGCATCTTCTACATCCACCACCATCCACCTCGTGCGAACCAGATCTGGTTCTACAACCTTTCTCTCAACCACTAAATACCTCTTGAAGCTTCTCAAGCACCCATCGGAGTCTGCAGAGCACCTGCTAGAGCCTGTTGAGTGCCTCTGGATGTTTCTAGTTAGAACCAAGCATCCATGGGTATTTCCCAGCCCAGATCTATAACCCTATGACCCTCGGGAACCGTTAGGGCATCTTTGCAACCCTCACTGGTAGTATTTATGTAAGCAAAAAATAGAGACAGCAAGTTCATTAACAAGGTAAAAGTTCATTGCATTTATTTCATGTTTTATACTTTGTTTATAGATTTCATTACAATATTAGGGTTTAGTGATTTTATTTCTCTTGAAAGTCTCATCCAGTGGAGCCCTCATAGATATTACTGATCCCTATTATGGTTTATTATGTTTAGGTGTAAGAACAACATTTATTGAAGGTTGTTGAAGCTTGGGTGGCCCTTCATATGATACACAAGCCCATCCACAACCTATTGGGATTGAATCAAGTGTGAAGACACCACCATTATTTTTAACTAGGGTTTTAAAGAACCCTAGTACATGTAAAAATTATATCAAAAGAAATAAGTACTGTAAAACCCCACATTTGGGGCACACTGATTGTAACACTTGAGATCTACCGACAATAATAAAAGAGTTCATTTGTATTGTGCAATCATTGTGTTAATTTTCTTATTTATTATTTCATAGTTTATATTTGGTGTTGCTTGATTTTGTATTCACATGGGTAAATATGGTTACGTAAGTTATTGGTTCCAAGAATTAAGTTTCAAAATGAGGCATAACAATGGAACAACTAGCTCATCAAATAAAGGAGAAATATAGTCAATTCTAATACACTCCTAGCACCTACATAGAAATACTTATGTGGTGTGAGAAGGATAACATGCTTCTTTCGATAGGATGAAATAAGGGAAGCTAGCTCATTTAAGGATAATGAGAAGGATGGCTTGTAAATCAAACGTCTACACATAGTACACTTTCATAGATAGAAATATATAAGATGTAGGGATGAGTGAGACTAAAATATATATATATATATATATGGAAAATCATTAAAGGAAGAGTATTCCTTGTAGTTGGGAGCTCTTGAAAGAATGATGTTTAACTTAAGTTAGTTCCTTGACTTAAAAATAGAAAAAAAAACTATTATTGAATCAAAAATTTGGGTTGTGATATTTAGTATCAGAGTGTACAGAATTTTCTGTGTAAGCTTAGATAAAAGTGTGTAATAGGACATGCATAATTTGAGAACTACACTTACATGAATAGTGTATCTACTAAACTTTAACCTAACTATATAGCTAAGTCAATTGGATACTTAGTTAAAATTAGGAGAGTTAATTTGAGAAATTAATATAATCTAACCCTCACTATCTCTCTTGTGTGTGGCTAGGGATAATGCCATCAATAAGGTAGACACAACAAACCAATGTTGATTCTAGAACCCTAGATATAGAAACATATAATCCTAATAATGAAATGGAATATTTCCCTGCAACAATTGCTTTACTTCATGAATAGTTGGATACACAAAGGTAATTGTTGGAAGTAATTGTGAATCATGATACTCAAGCTAGAAACTCTAGGGTGGAACAAGTTAATGAACCTCTTTTAGAGGCACAACAAGCTAAAAAATGACTTGAGGTAGAATTGGGTAGGGATATGAAGCATCTAAAATCCTCCAAGTTCAATGGAGAGGAAGGTGGTTATGTGTTCAAAGCTTACCTAAAAGAGACAGAGACTTTCTTCAATATGAATAAGTATTCCATCGAGACCTGAACATCATATGCTACTTTGCACTTATAGGGTGTTATCTTGAATTGATGGAAAATGTTTAGTGGAGAATGAGAAATTGAGGTCACAATTGATCTAAAATGGGAAGACTTTGTAGTAGCCTTTAAAGGAATATTCCTCACAAAACATTTTTACAACCAAAAATTTGAGGAGTTCACCAATCTTAAATAGGGAAATAATATGATGGAGGCTTATTACCAAAAAAATTTCAAGCTATTAAAATATGTGCCCACATATAATGAGAAGATGAAGGTACATAAATTTATAGGAGAAGATCCTAGAGTAGGACATGAAAACATGCAAGAACCCAATATCCTTCAGAAGGCCTATGACCTATCCAAGAAATATGAAGCATACCTTAAGCCCTACTTCAACTATGAAGGGTTACCATAATAGGGTAGAGAGGCACTAAGGAAAAGAAATAGTGTAGGCTTCATGAAATGGGAAGGAGAGCAACTAAATAAAATCTCCAATAGTCATGATAGAAGAAATGATAGGAAGTAGGGAAATTTTAGGAGGTTCCAAGGAAATAACCATAATTCTAACAATCACCACAATGGTAATAACAAACCATTACCTCAGGGTCAGGCTAACCCCCCATTAGCAATGAAATTAGAAGAAGGGAAGAAGCAGAAAACTCATCGAGGACCCAAGACTGGATGCTTTTATTGTGGTGGACCATACTATGCTAAAAATTATCCACTTAGAGCACACTTAGTAGAAATGTTAAAATTTTGATTGATAGTGGAGCTATGGATAGCTTTGTTTCCTCTAATTTGATTAAAGATATACCAAAAAGGCCAAGAATATTGGCATATGGGTGGAAGGTTGAGTATGGTTTAGGATAAACCTACTCTATGAACTGTTGGTCATCAAATATGCCCAGGAAAGGATTTGGGTAAGTGTATGCACCCTAAACCTGGACCAACACTGAAAGGCCGAAGGGAAGAGATGCCCCTCGTGCAAATATCTGGAGAAAGGCTAGCTCCTATGCTAAACTACTTTGGTGTTTTGAGATAAGGGTGCAAGAAAGAGATAAACAGAGTAAGGGTGCAGGAAAGAGATAAAAAGAGTAAGGGTGCAGGAAAGAAATAAAGGGATTAAGGGAAGATAGATCAATGATTTAAAGTGGGAGAGAGCAAGAAGCACGATCACTAACTAATAACTTGAAGCAGCAGCAAGGAACACCAAGAATAAATGAAATAAATGCAACATTAACCTTCCTATGTATCCTCTGGGCGAGTTCTAGGATTCTCCTTCTCCCTTTCATCAAAATTCAGGGTTCATAGTAATGATGATTAGGACAAGCGAATATAACATAAACCACTACCCACCAGGAAACATAAAAGAAAATCAATATAGTGTTTTTCCTCCCCTATGTATCCTTCTGGTGAATTTTAGGGTTCAGTCCCCAATTGCACACAAAAATTTAGTATTTAGAGTAACAATATGCAAATGAAGAAAGACAAAAGAAATAAACACGGAAGGCAGCATACAAGAGAGAAATCGAGCCCAAAGCTCTTTAGTATTAATTGTAGGACTTCAAGTTATAGCAGCTTTCTAGCAGAAAGTTCCCCCATATTTCTTACATTACAATGCCTGGGTTTTTATAGAGGACCCGACCCTCTGAGTCATTATTACACAGAATGGCGAAGTATACTCTTGAGATCTGAGAATTCGGCTCCTTGCGGCCTTCGTGACTGAGCTCTCAAATCCATTACTAGAACTGGCAACTATGACCGAGTCAACCATGGAAACATGCATTGATGACCCATCTGAGTGTCCTTGGTTTTTGGGTGCAATGCTCGAGTGGCCGCCATGCTTGTCCGGCTCTCCTTCAGGGATTGATACTTCGTTTCCAATTGCCAAAAATGAGCAGCAAGCTTACCGAGAAAGTAAAAATGCATTTATGAGGCACTTGATAATCTCGAGAAAATACCCAGCTTGGAGCGCGTGCCCCTTTTGAGTCAGGAAAAAGCAACATGTCGTGATATCATAACATTTCTATGTCTTCAGCTTGGTTCTTCTTCTTGCATCACAAAAATATGACATGTCGCAAAATTGCAACATTTCTATGTCTTTGTCCTCTTTTGTTTCTTTTGGCCATGAAAACGCAACATGTCATGATATCGTGATACTTTTCTTTTTTTGGTCGTGAGAATGCAACATGTCGTGATATCGTGACACTTTTCCTCTTTTGGTCGTGAGAATGCAACATTTTGCGATATCACGACACTTTTCCTCTTTTGATCGCGAGAATGCAACATGTCGTGATATCAGGACACTTTTTCTTTCTTGCTCTTTCTCCTTGCTTTGAGCCACAAAAATACAACATGTCATGATATCACGACACTTTTTCCTTCTTGCTCTTTCTCCTTGCTTTGAGCAGCGAAAATGCAACATGTCACGATATCGCGACACTTTTTCTTTCTTGCTCTTTCTCCTTGCTTTGAGTTGCAAAAATGCAACATGTCGTGATATCGCGACACTTTTTCCTTCTTGCTCTTTCTCCTTGCTTTGAGCCGTGAAAATGCAACATGTCACGATATCGTGACACTTTTTCTTTCTTGCTCTTTCTCCTTGCTTTGAGTCACAAAAATGCAACATGTTGCGATATCGCGACACTTTTTCTTTCTTGCTCTTTCTCCTTGCTTTGAGCTGCAAAAATGCAACATGTCATGATATCGCGACACTTTTTCCTTCTTGTGGTGAAGCTATCTTCTTTGGCTTGTTCGGCAGTGAAGCTCTTCTTCCTCATTTTATGTACAATGGGGTGGCATTGAAAGCTGAAATTGTTGCAACACTTACAAATACTTTCGAAGCAACAAAAAGAAATACTTTTGCAAAAGGAAACACTATACAAAATTTTGATTTTTTTTTTCCCTACCCCTTGTGCAATGTGACAAAATTGTCAACATTCTTGGTGGCTCGTGGGGTATTTAGATTGTCTGAATGCAGATATCCCAGGCCTTTATCCATTGGGCAACAGAGTCATTCCCATTGTCCTCTTCTCTGACTATCCACTGATAGCATTCTTTTTTTGTGCCTAAGCTCCTAAGAAACACTTAGCGCCTTCGGCACTTATTTACTAGCTAGGCTATTTACAGTATTTCCACAAAATTTTATGACATGATTGGCATACCACCACCATAAACCTAGCTTTGGGTGCCTATCTGATGAACCTGTAATGTCTAGACTAGATCTGATTGAACTTCAATTGATCTTTGAAATTCGGTTGGCCTTTTCTCGAAGTTGTCCATGTTGTGAATAGGGGGAAATGCAGTGAGTTGTTGCTCCTACCAGTACCCGTACTATTGATGAAATATGTGGTGAAGAATTTCACCGCATGAGGGGCCTCTTGGGATACTAGTCATAGTGGGGGCTGGAACCAATACCAGAATATCGAAGAATCTACTAACTGTGGGCTGGGTACAGGTTCTTCCATCCTCCTGATGTGGTAATAGGGCTCCTCTAGCAAAGAGTAATCTTCCAGGATCTCTTCAGGTTCAGCTTGATGAGACATGCTAAATTTATTCTGGTTGAACACTCATAGGCCATCCCTTGGGATACAAAAGGGTGCAAAAATGTGCCCTCTTTGTTCTCAGGCTCTACCACTTGGGCTTGCTCTTGTCCTTGGCCCGTCCTCTGATGGAGACTACAAGCAACCATATTTTTCATTTTCAAGGCAAAGCTTGCATATTCCCATCATCGAACTTGGATGAGATCTACCTCTTGAGCTCCACACGATTGCATTTTAGGCCTCTGCTCAGTATGAGGAGTCTGCCATGATGAATACTACATTGGATAGATAGGAGCAGTAATTACCGAATAAGGTGATGGGGTTTCTCCCCACTGCCACTTCCCCGATAGGAGCAGAAGTTGTTCTACTTGTACTGCTTCCTCAAATATTTGAGGAATCTTCATTCACCTAATTACAGTAAGATGAGGCTCATGTCTGGGTGAAAGGCCCAAACATAGAAGAGGTGGGCTTGGGCATGCGTCGATTGGATCTCCCCTAGAATTCTCTTCCAACTTCTATAGAATTGGACATTGAAGTCCATGATGCTCTCCATAGATGCTCTCATGATGGTGGAGAGGTACATCAAAAGCTAGAAGGGGTCCTGAGAGCCATCAAATGTTCTGATTAGCTCTCTCGTTCAGTCATCCCATGAGCAGATTCTTTTACGCTCGAGCAGTCTGTACTATTGTAGCGCCCTTCCTTCCAAAGATAGAACCAGAATTCTAATCATGACATCTTCGTGGGTTATGACATCTTCAAGGTGTTCTTGGGCCATTCCCTTAGTGAAATTGTATTTTGTCAATGTCTTCAAGGCACTTTTGGGAATTTCATGGTAACTTTGAAGATTCAGGGGGCCAGAATCATCCCAACTAGGATAGCTTACCCTTGCCATTATAGCAGCGGTCTTCAGAGATCACGGTTATCACCGCTAAGTCGGAGTCGCCAGGTGAACATTCTTTTCCCCACTTGTGAGGTCAAGGTTGCTCATCGAACCTTTATTCCTTTGGGATGTCTTCTTTTAGATTTAAAAAATTGGACCTTCAACTAAACAGAGTCGCCAGGTGATTTCACAGGATGGAGACAAGCCAAAGATTCACCAAACTCGGGCTTCCTTTAAAATATGGGGACTTTTGGCATGAAGGCATAGGTTTAGGTACCGGTCTCTATGACTTAAATATTTTTGGGTTGAACAGAGTCACCAGATGCTAAGAGTCTTTTGGTAATGAGAGCATCGATTCTCACTACCACTCAAAATGTGAGACTGACTGGGTCCCACCAGGAACTATTAGAATCGTTGGCCCCGATGGAGATGGGTTAGAGATTCGGTTCTTAAAATATGGGACCTTGGTCCCACCGAGCGTGCCAAAAATTGTTGGTCATCAAATTTTTCCAAGAAAGGATTTGGGTAAGTGTATGCACCCTAGACCTAGACCAACATTGAAATGCCGAAGGGAAGATATGCCCCTCGTGCCAATATCCGGAGAAAGGTCGGCTCCTATGCTAAAATACTTTGGTGTTTTGAGATAAGGGTGCAAGAAAGAGATAAACAAAGTAAGGGTGCAGGAAAGAGATAAAAAGAGTAAGGGTGTAGGAAATAAATAAAGGGATTAAGGGAAGATAGATCAATGATTTAAAGTGGGAGAGATCAAGAAGCACGATCACTAACTAATAACTTGAAGCAGCAGCAAGGAACACCAAGAATAAATGAAAGAAATGCAACATTAACCTTCCTATGTATCCTCTAGGCGAGTTCTAGGATTCTCCTTCTCCCTTTCATCAAAATTTAGGGTTCAGAGTAACGATTATTAGGACAAGAAAATATAACATAAACCACTACTCACCAGGAAGCATAAAATAAAACCAATATAGCATTTTTCCTCCCATATGTATCCTTTCGACGAATTTTAGGGTTCAGTCCCCAATCGCACATCAAAATTTAGGATTTAGAGTAACAGTATGCAAATGAAGACAAAAAAAAGAAATAAACATGGAAGACAACATGCAAGAGAGAAATCGAGCGCAAAGCTCTTTAGTATTAATCGTAGGACTTCAAGTTACAGCAGCTTTCTAGCAGAAAGTTCCCCCCTCTTTCTGACATTACAATGCCTAGGTTTTTATAGAGGACCTGACCCTCTGAGTCATTATTACATAGAATGGTGAAGTATACTCTTAAGATCTGAGAAGTTGGCTCCTCGCGGACCTCATGACTGAGCTCTCAAATCCATTACCAGAACTGGCAACTGTGACCGAGTCAACCGTGGAAACATGCATTGATGACCCGTCTGAGTGTCCTTGGTTTTTGGGTGCAATGCTCAAGTGGCTGCCATGCTTGTCGGGCTCTCCTTCAGGGATTGATACTTCATTTCCAATTGCCAAAAAAGAGTAGCTAGCTTATCGGACTGCTACATACTTTTGATATAGTCCTAGGAATGAATTGGTTACAAGCACATAAGGTTGTGATCAATTTTTAGAAAATATGGATTAAGTACACAAAATATGGTAGGAAAATACAGAGAGTGTATAGCCTGCAAGGGGCCTTTCAACCCCAAATCCTCTCGATAATGCAACTTAAGAAATCCATAAAAAGAGGAGGAACAATTTATGTAGTAAAATTGAATGAGATAGAAAATGAAAAGAAAGAAGAGGTGTTTGGAAAACACCCAATACTTTAGGAATTTAGGGATGTATTTCTAGAAGATTTACCTAAATTACCTCCAAAATATGAATTTGACTTCAAAATTTATCTTAAACTCGGGGTAGATCCTATTCATAGGGCTCCTTATAGAATGAACCCCATTGAGATGCAAGATCTGAAAGTACAATTGCAAGGGTTGCTAGAGAAAGGTTTGATTAGACCAAGTGTATCACCATGGGGTGCACCTATTTTGTTCATAAATAAAAAGGATGGTTCCTTGAGGTTATGCATAGATTATAAAATGCTTAACAAGGAAACTATTAAAAATAGATATCCTCTACCTATAATTGAGGATCTATTTGATCAGTTGAGGGATGCCACTATCTTTACAAATATTGATCTAAAATATGGATACCATCAATTGAGGATCCATAAAGAGGATGCCCATAAGACAACTTTTAAAACTTGATATAGAAATTATGAGCTCACTATATTTCCTTGTTTAGTGGATATTCTAGTATAATTCATGAATTTTGTGGATAAAATTTTGAAGAAACACTTGGATCGATTCATTCTTATGTTTTTGGACAATATTTTGATTTATTCTTGAAATAATGTAGACAATGATAGACACCTTAGAATTGTGCTAGAACTGCTAAAGAAGAATTAATTATATGGGACTATATCTAAATGTGACTTCCAAAAGGATAGACTGTCCCTATTGAGGTTTTGATCCGTAACAACATAGTGCTGATTTTGTAAAATGTTTTGGGTCAACCAAAAAAACCCGGATGTAATGAATTTGTACCTTAATTACCAAAAAAAAATGTGACTTCCAAGAGTCAAAAGTGCAATATTTAGGACATATCATATCAACTGAAGGGATATTTGTGGATCCTAAGAATATAGAGGCCATACTAAATTGATCGGTGCCTACAAGTGTAATCGAAATGTAGAGCTTCATGGGTTTGAATGGATACTATTGGTGCTATGTGAAAGACTACTCTAGGATAGCAGTTACAATAACAAACATTTAGAGGAAGGGAAAGAAGTTCAAATGGATAGAAAAATGTAAGGTAAATTTTAATTTTCTTAAGAAAAAACTCACTATAGCTCCCATACTAAAAATTCTAGATCCTTACGGTAGTTTTTTTGTGTGTACATATGCATCATTGGAAGGTTTGGGAGGAGTGATCTCATAGAATGAAGTAGTGGTGGCCTATGGATCAAGGAAAATCAAAAGGTATGAGGTCAACTATACTACCCATGACTTGGAATTGGTAGCCAGTAGTGTACACCCTCAAGATCTGGTGATATTACTTGGTAGGAGGACCCTTTGAGTTGAGAACAGACCATCAAAGTCTGAGATACATATTTAGATATTTACTCAACCTTTGCTAAATGTTACTAAACCTTTTCTCACTGAGTATGATTTTGACATTGAGTACATCAAAGGGAAATAAAACAAGGTCGTTAATGCTCTCATTAGGCATAGACATATTGTTGTTATGACTTGCATCCATGTAGATTTGATGGAATAAGTCAAGAGAATGCAACATCAGTATCAATATTGCAACCAAATTCGGGTAAATATGGAAAAGAAACCTGATGAAAGAAAGGATTTTAGCATCAAGAATAGTTTCTTATGTTTCAAGGAAAGGATAGTGATTCCTGAGGTTGGTGAGAGGGGAAAATATGAGAGAGAATATGAAGAAAACCTTCTACTAGCCAA
The DNA here is from genome assembly GCA_028583015.1 of Wollemia nobilis. NCBI lineage: Eukaryota > Viridiplantae > Streptophyta > Pinopsida > Araucariales > Araucariaceae > Wollemia > Wollemia nobilis. The sequence continues at coordinate 2,923,754 of JAQPPZ010014295.1, forward strand.
GGATGAAAAGAAACATCACTAAAGTTATTGCCCAATGTCTCAAATGTCAAAATGTTAAAGCTGAGCATAAATATCCTACATGATTATTGTATCCTCATGATGTACCTGCATAGAAATGGTAGGTTATTTCAATGGATTTTATTTTAGGTTTGACAAAGACTAGGTTTCAACATGATGCAATCCTATTTATGGTCGATAAACTAACCAAGGTTGCACATTTTATACCCAAAAACACCAAGGATGATGTTGTGGTTGTGGCTAATATATTTGCCAAGGAAATATTTAGGCTTCATGATTTTTTGGTAGTGATTATTTCATATAGAGAATTGAGACTCACATCTAAGTTTTGGTAAGCTTTAGATCATGCCATTGGCACCAGGCTAAACATCAGTTCTACATATCACCCAAAAATTGATGGTTAAACTAAAAGGGTGAATCAAGTGTTAGAGGATATGCTTCACAAGTGTTGTATGTATCAAAAGACCCGATGGGAAGACTATCTACACCTGGTAGAAATTGCCTATAATAACAGATATAATTTGACCTTAGGCATGGCTCCATTTGAAGCTCTATATGGTAGGAGGTATAGAACACCATTGTCATGGGATAATATAGAGGATCAGGTTGTGCTTGGACTACACATGGTCAATTAAATGGAGAAATAATTAAGGACAATAAAGGGAAGGCTTAAGGAAGTCATGGAGCATCAAAAATGTTATGTCAATCTTAAAAGATCACCAAGGGAGTTTATTATAGCTGGCAGAGTAGTTTTAAGGGTGTGACCAATGAATAGTGCTATTAAGTCCACAAAATTAGACCCTCATTTTGTTAGACCCTCTAAAATTATAGAAAATATCAATCCTATGGCATATCGACTTGCCTTACCACCCAACTTATCAAATATTAATAACACCTTTCACATATCATTTCTTAGAAAATACATTGCTAATCTTGATAATGTGTGGGACTTTGCTAATATGCATATGGTAAATCCAGAGTCCATAGAGGTATGTCTAGTAAAGATACTTGAGTTTCATTCGAAATTGATGATGAAAGGGACTTTGGAGCAATGCAATGTCTAGTGGGACCGCTACTTCAAGAGGAATGCTACTTGGGAGAAAGTGACAGATATGCAGAGATACTTTCCATTCTTGTTTGAAAATGCTATGTAATTTTTACTTTATGATGGAATTTAATGAAACACAAAGGACTATTTTAAGATTAAGATGGTATTATGTCATGGACCTCCCTTGATAGAATTTTTTCTTGATGTATCCATGATTGACTGTCAGTTTGTAGATGGACTAATTGGTTATTTCATTTTTGAATTTTTGCAATACTTATATTGTCATAAAAAAGATATGATGTTGCTAACATATTTGTATATATATAGGAACAAGATTATTTGAAGGTGGAAGAAGGAATTAGGATGATTTTTCTCATTATGCAGTTATACATACATACATACATACATATATATATATATACATATATATATATATATATATATATATCCTAATTTGCACAAATGGAAAATGTTGGATTCTGGATGAAAACTTATTTTTTGTTTGATAACCTTCTTTAGATATGATTCCATTTGACATAATATTTCTTGAATAATAATTTTACTTGTTAAAATTGAATTCTTTGTAGGGAAAGGTATAGAAGAATTTATCTTTCATTTTTCAAAATTGCTTTGACTTAAGTAAGAAAATATTATGTTTTCTCTTGCTAGCTTCAAAAGAAATATTGACCAAGGTTTTGTATTAATATTGTTGTGAGGATTCATAATGGAAATGCAAGTACTTCTTGAAGAATGGATCTATTTAGAAGAAGCTTAAAAGACTATGGTGATTGATCAAAACATCATTTTATTGTTATACCAAACTTACTGATAAGTGGGTCATAATAAGTGGATAGATTCGAATGAGTTGAAAGAATTATTTTGTTGGTTGTTTGTTGGTGGATAAGTGTTGCTATGCATTTGAATTATGGAGATCATGCAAAGTTGTGGGTTGAGATGAATGTGCTTCTATAACATATCACATGATTTAGGAAAGAGGAAAATTATGGTTATTCTTAGGGAAGGGAGAAAGAAAAGAAATAAATTTTAGAGAAGAGAACTAGTGATGGAGAGCTTGGATAGGAACACTTGTATCATCTTGTTGGAATTTTAAACTATGGAAATTTAGGTAGGAATATGATCTTGGTTCTGTGGATTAGTACTTGTGTTGTTTATTTTAAAATATCTTACTTCCATTAAAGATACAACATTTATAGCTTATAATAACTAGTTGTATCATTTCTTTATAAACTTGATAATTTTATTTCGAGAATTAACGTTTGTCGAGTCATCTAAGTTCTACTTGGAGTGGAAGATGAGTTTCCTTCATGATAGGATATTCTACTCGAGGGGGACTAGATTTTAGGTTTGCAAAATATATTTTGTATATTGGTAGTGAGATAGGTCTCAAAATAATACAACTTGGTATTTTTATAATATCAAGCCCAAAACTTCATGTTTATGTTCAACATCTGCATACCTTGTTTGAGGTTCTCTATGTATTGTAAATTTGGTGATAGAGCTAAGTCAAAATTATTGTATTTACTACCCAATCCTAAATAATATTTGGACCATTATACAAACATGTGTTAGGAGTAGCATGGAAAATGGTGTCTACTATAATTTAATGGTGCTAGTAGAGTTATAGAAATTTGTTATGACTATAGCCAACCAAGTTGAGATAGCTTACTACAGTTGTAATTTATCGATTGGCATCACTGATGTATTTCAATTTGAATAAATTTAAATGAAATGGACTTGGATTTTTATTGAATGCTTGGTTTTTCAAAGTCTAAGTTGAGGGACATCCGATACTCTAAAACGAAGCTCCATACTCTATGAGATAGAGTGTTCACTATTGGAAAACTACAATCATAGTTATAATAGAATTAACCTATTCTGAAGGTGACTTTCCAATATAGTTTTTGAACCTAGAAAATAATTAGATGCCTTTGTGTCATGCAAATATTGGATCTTCTTTAAGTATTGCACTTCATTATGGTTGTTTTCCATTTCTATGATATTTTGGAGCTCGATGGTTTTATGACATCGTCGAGCGATAGTTGATGATGGGTATGCCCTGCAATCTAGAAAAGTAAATGTCTATTACCTATGTTAAATTATAATGCTAAGAGGAAGATATTTTTGAGAATATGTCAGTATGAACCTTATTTTCTAGAAATATTTAGTATACCATTAAAATAAGTTATAATTTTAGTGTGAACGACCTAGTGAAATGTATAGATTTGTTGTTCTAATATCGAAGCCACTCTATATTACAAGAGAGCTTAACTTGTGACTTTAGTTTTAGGTATGGTTTGCTAGATTTTATGGTAGAACACTATCATTGTTAAAACATCTTTGAGATATCATGAGAAATACATTTATTTTATGCTCCAAGAAATGAATTTGTAATATAGATATTAAAAGTTCTCGATGTACTTTAATTGAATATAAGGATAGTGAGCGAAGAGATTATTGATAGGTTACTCTCTACCCCTTGCCCAATATAGTTTGATTGTTGGAAATGAATTTGGATCTTCTTGAAGATCCTATCGAGAGCTCAAGATTATGCATGGTGAACTTTACACTCAGAATCAAGCTAATTTTTGTATAAATAGAGCCAATTATGCTTTGTATTAATTGAGTAGCACTGGTAAATCATGGACATAAAGAAGGTTACCTAAAGTACCTTCATTGCCTAGAATATGGGACCAAGGGCAGATATGGTTTGAAGGGATAAATCATGTTGTAAATCCTAGGGATTATGAAACTTCCCTAGATGGTTCTAAATGATTAAAGGATGTATTTAGTTCTATGTAAGTGACTGATCACTTTATTTAATAAAAAGCAAGTAAAATTTTAAGGCTGGGTTTTCCCTCCAAGGTTTCTCCCAAGATAAATATGATGTTGTATGATCTATTGTGGTCTTCTATTTATGGTATAATGTTGTATATTGTTGATAGTTTTCATTATGACCTTGATATTTTGCTTTTAAGGAAAGGAAATAAATTGTTATGAGTTGCTATTAGCTTGTTTATGCTTTAAAAATCTGAATGTAATCCATAGGAAGAATATAAGCTTTGTATGTTTTATCTTGCTATCATGTGTGGAATAGATGCACTCCAATTTTGTTAAAAGGATTCAAGTTTTGGAAATGATAGTGATACCCTAAAGACCTTCAATAAATGAGCACTTCTTTATGGTTTCTTCTTACTTGGTGTAATGCTTGTCATTAACTAAATAGCTAGATTAAATCAAACTTGGTAAACCATAAAATGTAATGGAAATGAATTGTGCCACAATATTAGGCAAGTACAAACATAAAGGATCATGATGTGTATGGCAACTAGATGACTCAAAAAGGAAATAGAAAGAGTGAGAATCCTCCTAGTACTCCTTGAGTATCTTGAGGGAAAATAAACCTAAGGGTATATTGGTAAATAGGGTTACTTAAGTTATTGGTTCCATGAATTAAGTTTCAAAATGAGGCATAACAATGGAATGACTAGCTCATAAAAGAAATGAGAAATATAGTCAATTCTAATACACTCCTAGCACCTACATAGAAATAATTGTGGTGTGATAAGGATAGTGTGTTTTTTATAGGATGAAATAAGGGAAGCTATCTCATTTAAGGATAATGAGAAGGATGACTTGTAAATCAAACATCTACACCTAGTAAACTTTCATAGTTAGAAATATGTAATATGTAGGGATGGGTGAGCCTTGAATATATATATATATATGGAAAATCATTAAAGGAAGAGTATTCCTCGTAGTTGGAAACTCTTGAAAGAATGATGTTTTTTTTTTGTAGGTAAAAATTATTAAGTACTGGGTTTAAATGGGTCCCAAATATAAGTACATAAACTGGTAGCTAAACCAATAGCATAAGATAACACAAGCTTGCATATTGGATAGCAAAAACCTAAAAAAAAAGGTTCAAATAGTAGTAGATAAGGGTGGATGAATGCTGACATCAGATAAACAAAAATATAGTTTGAGCAATATCCATGCAGGGGTTGCTTAAGAAAAGTAACTACCTGAGAAACCTATAAATGATTTATGAAAAAAACCCGCATAGGGGAAGCTCACAAAATATCCATAAAAACTATAATAGACACTTGTAAAGAAATAAACATAGTGCTCAAAAAGTCCCACACAGGGGCACTATATAATATAATTAAAATCCCATGTAGGGGATAAAAAGACCAAAAATAAAGATATCCACAATGAGAACAAACAAAGTACTCAATAGACCCAGACCTAGACCTCTGTAACATCTTCATTTGAAGGAGAATATCTAGGATGGTTTAGCATTAGCACCTTAAGAGTCTCACTGATCTTATCCATGCCATTAATAATGATACTAACGATGGTAACATGGATTGTGTTGCGAGTAGTAATGCAAGGATCACCATTATCTTTGTCCAAAATGTGGTAAGGGGAGCTCTGATTGGTATCAACCCTTAATTTCTTAAGCTAGGCTGACCTCCTAAATTGAGGTGGATGAAGGCTTCAGTGATATCTTGCTCAGCTCCTTTGAACTTGCTTAGAAATGGAATGAGACCATGAGCTTCCAGAAAGGTGTGAGAAAGGGGATTAATTTGAAGGGTAGATGGCTCAAGCAAGGCCATTTTGGAAAGACTAAGAAGAAAGAAAGACCACAGAATCTTCTTACTACCTAGGACACACAACGATGAACAAAACTATATGGTGATGAATTGAAACAAACCAAGAACATAAATATAGAAATTTTTGGCACCATAGATGCCCTTTTTGAAAGCTTAGTTGGTGTGTGAAAACACGAGATTCCGGAAACAAAAAGGATAAACTAAAAATGCAATGTAAATGAAACTAAAATAACGCTTAAACCCTATGTTATTGAAAAATGCGTAAAAAGAAAGAACATGAACACAAGATATTAAAGCAATATAAAAATCGGCCCTTTTATTGATATGCTTTGCAAATTTGTGTTACAATGCGTCTCCTTCCTTTTTAGGGGATAGGAGCGTTAAATGTTGCTCTTTTACAACTTGTTTCAGAATTCCTTCTTCCGCGTGCCCACATATAAGATGGGCGAACCAAAACGTTGTCGCCGCTTGCGTTGGTAAAGGTAGATTCCTCGCTGCTCCTCCAATGCTGCAAATCTGCGTTCAAAGAAACAAACAAAGAATCAGTAGCACCTGTGTATGAAAAATAAAAGATGAATCTAACGATGGTTAAAATGAATCTAAATGAACTGAAAACTTGACAAAAGCATAAACATGAAACTAGCTAAATACTACAAAAGAAATAAAGCGAGGGGGGTGCCCGAAGGCAAACCACCCGCGGGTGAAACTTTGCTTCGACACCAATCCGCTTGGGATGGGTCCGAAACCTGATGTGATGTGTTGTCGGCAAATTGGTAGGATATTGTGGTCAGAAAAATCGGTGTTGGTTCTTGATTCGTGCCTTCAAAAGTCACCCAATAACCTCTCTTTCGATTAAGAGATTATGGATGTTGAAAACACAAATCGCAAGTAAATGAATTAGCAGCACTTCGTCGCTCAAAATGCTCCTTCTCTCGTATATCTTTTGGGTGAGGAAACTCACCATTTTATAGACCCAAGGGGTCTCTTTGAATTAACATGCAAAAGTGTTTCTTTGCATGAATGCTTTTTGTGTGAAGAGAAGACTTCTTCTTGATCAAGGGCTTCTTAACTCGTCTCTCGTGCATGTCTTTGTATGTTTTAGAAAAGCTCACTTGCACTCCCATGCAATGAAGGGATAGCTAAGTGGCAAATCTGAGTTGTCTTAAAAAGCTCACTCTCATTCCCATGCAGTGAAGGGAGAGTCAATTGGCAGATATGAGTTGTCAAAAGAACTCACTCGCACTCCTATGTCATGCAAGAAAAGCTAAGTGGCAGTTCTGAGTTGTCATATGCCGAGATCTGACTTTTTGTCGGTCAAACCTGGCATTCGTCCCACCCCGAAGCGAGCGCTGGTAATCGTCTCCGGGTGAGACGAGTATCAATCCGCACTCGTCCCCGGGTAGAACGAGTAAAAACCCACACTCGTCCTTGGGTGGGACGAATAAGCAATAAAGTGTCTAAAAGGTGCCAAATTGATTTTTGACTTGCAAAACTCGTTGTGTGAGTGGTTAGAAACACTGTTTGACCTCTGGGGGCTGCCCTGGGGGCTGTGTGTGTTAGTGCGATCAGTGCTTGTTGTCACATAATCGGATTGGTGCTGTTTTGGTGTCTATAGATGCCCCTTTTTGGAAAGCGCCGCACATGGTGCAAGGTTCTGAGCAAAAATATATAACCAAAGCACTAATGATTAGGGTTTCTCAGTAACCTAACCAACTCTTGATGCCCCAAGTATGGAAAGGGCACGCATTCTTGAATCCTTGCTTCTGACGAGCTAAGGAACTTAAATCAAGCATTAACCTGGTTCGGTGAGGTATTACTTGAACTTAGACATTGATCAGTCATGAATAGGCAAAGGGCGCAACCTTTTGTTGTGGGAACCTTGAGTTCATGATTCACGAATGCCAAGTATATGATCAGTTGGTGATAATTGCTTGTTTGCTGCCCCAAGCCAGGGCGCGATTGTCTTTTGCAATGATCCTTTGAATGCGTGTCATTTCCAAGACTCGGGTATATTGGTGTTGATTGGCAACTAAGTGTGACTACCCCCTCAAGCGACGAATCGATGAGGGAATGACCGACATGAGAAAAGCGACGAGTCGCTTGACCCAAGATGACTTGTGCAAGGGTGCCTTTAGATGTTATCCGATGCATGCTCGAGCAGTTTCCCGATTGTTTTGACCTATTTTTGGTGGGTGTGAACCCATTTTGGGATGCCATTTGGGGTTAACATTGGCAAAAATCCGTCTTCCCGTGGAGCGGTCCGGCTATGGTAGCCTTCTTGGGGAGTAGGATAACGACAAGGTAGACCCCGACATCAGTTTTCTTATGCCAAGAGGTTAAGTGCAAGAGCACTTTTGTCCGGCAATTTTTAGTGGTTTTGTTGGCATTTGTCATTTTTATGTTTTGGTTATTGTTGATTTTTTGTTTTTTGTTTTTTTTTTTTTTTTATATTCGTCCCGGGGGGACGAATGCCGTGATGGTACTCGTCCTGGGGTGGGACGAGTGCGCCACGGTGGTACTCGTCCTGGGGTGGGACGAGCGCGCCGAAAAGCGCTCGTCCCGGTCAGGGACGATTACCAGCTGGCAAAAAGTATAAATATGCAAAAATGACGGATTTGGCTCATTTGCACTGTTCATCGATTGCGATTTGGAGCTCTGGGGAGGAGGAGGTAGATTTTCTGACGCGAAGCGCTGCCAGATTTTCCAGCCATCATGAGTGCACAGACCGGGTCGTCGAGCGGCGGAGCCGAGGCGAGACCAGTAAGTGCACTATCTCCTCGATTTTAAATATGAAAAATGCAAATGTGTTTTTATGGTGTTTTTCTTTTGTTTAAAACATGAAACCCTAATTAATTAAATTAAAAGGTGAATGAATGAAACCAAATGAAACATGGATGCAAACCGATGGAAACTTAGATGGAAAACCGTAGGATAAACCCAAAATGAAACTTAGAGTAACACCTTAGGGTAACCATGGTTAAAAATGTTTTGTTTTTGATGTGAATGGTAAAACTTAGGTCGAAACCATAAGTAAACCATGCCCATATTTTTGTGTTATTTTTATGGAATTAAAAAATGAAAAATGGATGAATTTTTTTTGTTTGAAATGGTAAACTTAGGTAAACCATGTCAAATTTTTTTCGTTTTTTATGATGATATAAAATGAAAAATGGATGAATTTTTTTTGTTTGAAATGGTAAACTTAGGTAAAACCGTAGGTAAACCATGTCAAATTTTTGTCGTTTTTTGATGAAATTAAAAAATGAAAAATGGATGAATTTTTTTTGTTTGAAATGGTAAACTTAGGTAAAACCGTAGGTAAACCATGTCAAATTTTTGTTGTTTTTTGATGAAATTAAAAAATGAAAAATGGATGAAATTTTTTTTGTTTGAAATGGTAAACTTAGGTAAAACCGTAGGTAAACCATGTCAAATTTTTGTTGTTTTTTGATGAAATTAAAAAATGAAAAATGGATGAATTTTTTTGTTTGAAATGGTAAACTTAGGTAAAACCGTAGGTAAACCATGTCAAATTTTTGTTGTTTTTTGATGAAATTAAAAAATGAAAAATGGATGAATTTTTTTTGTTTGAAATGGTAAACTTAGGTAAAACCGTAGGTAAACCATGTCAAATTTTTGTTTTTTTTTGATGAAATTAAAAAATGAAAAATGGATGAATTTTTTTGTTTGAAATGGTAAACTTAGGTAAAACCGTAGGTAAACCATGTCAAATTTTTGTTGTATTTGATGAAATGTAAGATGAAAACTGAATGAAATTTTTTTTTTTTTGGATGTACATGTGAATGAAAGATGTTACTGTACAGTTATGCATTTTTGTACATGTGATGGTAATTTGATGCATGTTTTTGATGTTTGTTGTTTTCTGTGATGTGCAGGTGGTGAAGAGTCGACATCGGGTGCCGACGATTTTTTCTAATGCCCGCGAGGCGTTGACAGCTGAGGACTGGGATTGGCTTGATGCCCTAGGGCTCAAGCATGTGGCTCGATTGGATGCAGTTGTGGCGGATCGGGCGTACATTACAACATTGATCGGCCTATGGGATGTTCGGACGAACACCTTCCATCTTTCGACAGGGGAGATGACAGTCACTTTAGAGGACGTGTATCGGATTCTTCGGATTTCGATAGACGGGGTTCCCATTCGGACGACTCCACGAGGCCAGAGGACGGCTGTACTGATGCGGTATTTTGGATATGGAGAGGATGAGGATGGGATGACCTCGTTGGAGAGGGCGGAGTTGGATTGCCAGATTGGGGGGATTTTGGTACGATATTGGTATGCGAGGGGAATGTTGGGAGTGAGGCATGCACTACTCATGAGCCTCATTTCCAACATGCTCCTGCCAGACTCGTCAGGAGCGAGGTTCCCATGGAACCTATTGGAGGTGGTGTGGCAGCTAGTGGAGTGTCCGGTGACAGAGCCGGTGATTATGAGGTGGGGCCAGACGCTTTTGGCTCAGCTGTATGATGAGTTGTATGAGGTCCGCTGTCGGAGGCGGAAGGGGATTGGCTGTAGTTTCTTGTTGCAGTGTTGGGCCTGGCAGCATATAGCCGTAGAGCGACCACGAGGGCTACCCTGGACTACCCGAGCTGACATGGTGGATAGGGACATTGGGTATGGTGCTCTATGGTATCGGTCGGAGGAGCGGGGGAGAGTCGACGGTTTGCGGGAGACGTAGACCATTACAGAGATGCATTGGCATGACTGACTCCCGGAGATGTGATATGGAGGCCATATCGGGATTGTCCCGCATGGCCAGAGGCTGATGAGTGGCTTCGATGGGTTCGAAGGGGGAGATGGGTGATTGGGCGACACGGGACGGAGCAGGAGTACTTCCACTACCTTCGAGTGACACGACAGTTTGGGGTACGCCAGGGGTTGCCTGGGGAACCCGTAGTCTATCGACGTCGGAGTGATGAGAGGACCCTAGCTACGTCGATCCTCGAGCCATTGGGGGAGGAGTCTGATACAATATTGGACATTCCGGACGTAGATGACGTCGGAGTGACGGCCGAGTATCAGGAGTGGTGGACGCTACGACAGTGGCGAGGTGAGGGACCATTGGGAGGAGATGAGGCAACGGGAGGCGGAGAGGGTGCAGAGGCACCAGGAGAGGGTTGGGGAGCTCCTGCGGATGTGGATATGGTGGAGGTGGCAGATGCAGGAGAGGAGTTTGGGGATGAGGAGCAGCCAGAGATGCAGGATGCTCCGAGTAGGCTGGGTCGAAGGAGACAGAGGCGGGGTTGCGCGCTGAGGTAGCACGATTGACTGGGTTATTGCAGAGGCGGGATGGAGAGCTTACGGAGATGACGTAGGAGAGGGATCTCCTACGGACATAGTTGGCAGGGTAGGAGAGCGTAGGGGCTACGTCTCACCAGCAGGCGGGGGATACGGATGCGGCACGGGAGAGGGATCTCCTACGGGTACAGCTAGCACAACGCGATGAGGCAATCACGTACTATCATAGGCGAGAGGCAGAGTGGAGGCGATGGGAGGCAGATTGGGGGCGGCATCGATCGAAGATGGAGGGTGAGATTATCCACCTGGGTGGGCGAATACCAGAGCCTCCGACCAGTGGCTCGTCGTACAGGACGAGAGATAGCGGGACGGAGCAGTCGGCATCATCCCGTCGCAGGCGACGAGATGAGGGAGGTGCGAGTGGGCAGGATGCAGGGGCGAGCAGTCGCCCTGAGAGGTCTCAGAGGACTGATACTGCAGGGGGTAGTTCTCGTCGCACCGATCCTGCGTGATCATGGTGGCCGACGCCCTAGGCTGGGGGTTTTTGAGATTTTGGATGATGGGAGTGAGGTCCGAGGACCAATGCACTGTAGCCTGTGGGCAATTTTTGTTATGATATATATATATACAGATGATTCTTTTTGGTGTTTATACATTTGTTCATGATTTATTTTTATGTACATGTTTTTACATTGATGTATGCATATGCGATTATGAATGCGATGATTCTAATTTGTATGATGTATGCATATGGAATGAATGAAATGAATTATTGATGATTTGTCGATGCACCATAGACTCGTACAAGATTTGGATTGGACTTGCTATAGTAATGGGATAACTTTGTGGAATGCTTGTGCATGTGAAAACTTTGTTTTTGTATTTTGTCTATTTTTTGATGGTGATGTATGGAATGAAATGTATCGGTTGTTTGAAAATGTAGTTAAGCTTTTCTGAGATGCGGATATTTTAACTAACTAGCCAAGACTGTACATTTATCTCGCAAGACTTTTGAACAAGGTCTAAATCCGACTTGAATTTAACCAAGTTATTTCACATCCCTGTGTGTGCAATTGAGTTCATTTATGTGTTATTCATCAGGATACCGCCAGTGCCAGATGGGCTTTCAACCGAACCTATACTGAGGATCACCTAATTAGCTCCACTAACTCCTTTATTGTATTTAGTTAGATTAATCTGTGATGCTATCTAGGATACCATAAGCTAGCTCATCCACATGCAAACATTGATCTATACACAAGTTAATGTGACAGATATATCGTCATGCGGGAGGTTTACCGCCAGTGACCGATAGGCTATCAACCAAACCGATACTGAAGCTTGCCTCATGACCTGTCGAAATGCTGAGAGTTCCAGGGATTCAAGTTCGACTCCCTTCTTTTCTTCAATTGTATTGGGATACTTGCTCTTTATAGTGATAAAATCATTGTTTATTTTTGTTTTATTTGTTTTGTTTTTTTTTTTTTTTGAGCAAGGGATTTGAATATGGAGTGACGAGAATCACTATTGTTTGTGCCTTTTGATGTGTGCACTGTAGGATGTCAAATTTTAGTGTTTTGACGTTTTGCAAATTTTTGATGTTTTTGCAACTTTTGAGAACTTGGGATTCATGGGGAATTGGGTAGGGAGGATGCTTGTCCTTTTGCCAACTCTCAGCATTCCTAGGGTCATTCGCACAGGGGGATAAGCAAGATAGCCATTTCGCTTATGGTAACCTGGATTACGATGCAGGTTTCATCTTTCGTTCACACAACTTAGGAATTTTTATGTGTGTTAATTTGTGTTGGGATGCTACGTAACAAGGCGTGATCCAAGTAAAACTTTCCCATGTAAAATCTGTTTAACTATGTACAGTTTTGGCTAGAAATTTAAAGACATCTGAATGACGAAAACCCTATATACATTAGGCGACAACTGACGATGCTAAAATAAAAGGGTGATATGCTGGATGTATGCGTTTATGAAAATGGATTTGATGTGGAAATGATGGAATTGCCAAGTAATGACAGCCTATGGTGCTTTTGACTTGTATGACCTATCGAAGTATGCAATGTATGGATGCAATGCTTAATGCAACCTATATTTTTGTATTTTGATTTTTATGAGAATGCATGGAATTGGAATGCAATTGTTTTTGTGATTTTGATTTTTATGAGAATGCATGAAATTGAAATGCAAATGTTTTTGTAATTTTGATTTTTTTTTTTTATGCATGGAATTGAAATGCAATTGTTTTTGTGATTTTGATTTTTGTGTTGTTTTTGTTGATTTTTGAATATTTATGTTGACCAAGCAGTTATGGTAACGCTTGGAGCTTTTGGTTTGACCAAAGGGTTTATAGATACCTTTGGGGCATTTAGGGATGACCAAGCGATTATGATAATCCTTGGAGCTTTTGGGTTGACCAAGCGATTGTGATAATCCTTGGAGCTTTTGGGTTGACCAAGCGATTGTGGTAATCCTTGGAGCTTTTGGGTTGACCAAGCGATTGTGGTAATCCTTGGAGCTTTTTGTTGGACTATGGCTCTCTAGGTGTGGAATGGCCTCAAATGAATGATGTTCAAGGGTTCTGTTTCCTTGATTCCTTCAAGAGAGGCAAGCCGGTATGTTCCGGGTCCTATTTTACTATCAATGATGTAAGGACCTAACCAGTTTGTCGTGAACTTGTCCCGTAGATGGGACGGCAAATTAGAATTCTGTTGGTTCTCTTTTAAGACCAAGTCACCAACCTGAAATTCCCTAAGGTGGACTTTCATGTTGTATGCTTTCTTAAGTCGCTCTTGATAGATACGCAAATGCTCGAGAGCATTAACGCGTCGTTCGTCGAGCAACGTCAGTTGATCTAACCGGGCCTGCCGTGCAGTGTCATCATCGATGAACTCTTGCATTGAAATGCGTAGGGAAGGAATTTCCAACTCAAAAGGCATGACTGCCTCGGAGCCATACACCAACGAAAATGGAGTTGCCCTAGTGGGCGTTCGAATGCTGGTGCGATAAGCCCATAGGGCAAGCGGGATCTGAATGTGCCAGTCTTTATGATTGTCTGCAACTATCTTTTTGAGAATGGCGACTAGCATTTTGTTTGACGCCTCTGCTTGCCCATTTGCCTACGGATAATAGGGTGTTGAAAAGCTGTGCTGAATCTTGTACTTTGTGGTCAAAGCACGCACATCTTTATTCTTGAATGGTGTCCCATTATCCGAGACGATTTTGGATGGAATACCAAAATGACATATGATGTTATGCAAAATAAACTCCGCAATGCGGGCTCCAATCGTAGTGGTCAGCGGAATTGCTTCCACCCATTTGGTAAAGTACTCTGTGGCCGTTAAAATGAACGTGTGATGACCAGACGATGCAGGGGAGATCTTTCCAATTAGATCAAAGCCCCACTATGAAAAAGGCCAAACCGATTGGATCGGCTGCAAGGCCTGAGAAGGTACATGTGTCAAATTAGCATGGTGCTAACACTTCACGCACTTCTTCACATATGCGCAACAATCTCGCTCTAAAGATGGCCAATAATAACCCATGCGAAGAATGCGCTTTGCGATGGCCATACCGCTGAAGTGGCCACCACATGTACCATCGTGAGCTTGGGTGATCGCCCAAGCGGACTCTTGTCGGTCCAAACAACGAAGGAGGATTCCTTCATAATTTTGACGATACAAAATGTCTCCTAACAAGACATGCTTTGCCGCTTTCTGTTTGAATGATCTTTTCGTGGCTTGTGTCAATCCAAGTGGGAGATTACCTAGCTTGAGGTAATCCCGAATGGGTGTGTACCAATCTTGCCGATCATAAACCTCGATAGTATGAACGGCCAATCCCTCTTGAAGTCTATCCCGAACAAAAGTTGAGCAGGAAAGAACTTGTAAAAACAACGTGGTGTTGCTAGTAAGAGGGGTCGGGGAGAACAAGGACCCCTAGTTGGCTTGAATCAAACAATCTCGAATTCGAGAGAACTTATCCGGAGATGGTTCAATCTGGATCATGTGGATTCCTGGCATCAGATCAGAGCTTGCACGCTCCATCGTAGATTGCGATAATGTTTTAACCTGAATGGTTGTCATTTCACCGGAAGGGTCTTGCGGGATGAGTGACCCCAAGGAGGCCATAGTATCCGCAAAATGATTTGATGATCGAGGGAGTGCCTCGATGTCATACCATTCAAGTTGTGCCAGGAATTTGTCCACAAGGGCTTTATAGGCCCGCAAAACTGGACATTTACATTGGTATATCCCCTTTACTTGATTGACAATTAACAACGAATCACCAAAGATGTTCAATCGTTTAATGTTCATGGTGATTGTTGTCTGAAGACCTATGAGCAAGGCTTCGTATTCTGCATTGTTGTTGGTGCATGGGAAGTCTAATTTAAATGACAAGGGCATTGGAGCACCTTGTGGAGTGAAGAATACAATTCCCGCACCACCCCCTTGCTCACATTTAGAACCATCGAAGAATAGGGTTATGTCAGCCTGTGACTCAGGCTCATCAGAATCTAGCGACTCTAAAACATGGAAGACCCCATCATCAGGTAGTTCAAAAGTCAGAGGCTGATCGTCTTCAAGAGGAGCCTCAACTAGTTGATCGGCGATGACTTGACCTTTTATAGATTTTTGTCCAATGAACTCTATGTCAAACTCCGTCAACAACATGATCCATTTCGCCGTGCGGCTACTATGATAAGTATGACTCATCATGTATCGCAATGGATTCTCCTTAGACACAACATACGTCTTATTACTAAGCATGTAGTGGCATAGCTTTTTGGTAGCAAACACCACTGCCAAGCAGAGCTTTTCAACATATGCATAGTTAAGTTCATAACTGACCAGGGTGCGGCTAAGATAGTATGTAGCCTGTTCTTTGTGAAGTTCATTTTTCTGGGACAGCATGGCGCCCAGTGCCACCTCAGTGGCTGAGATGTATAAATAGAATGGCACTCCTGGTCTAGGTGGTGCCAATACTGGCGACGAAGCCAAGTACTATTTAATGTCATCAAAGGCCGACTGGCACTCGTCATCCCAGTGAAATGTGACCCCCTTATGCAATAATTTATTCATGGGTCGGCATTTGTCAGATAACTACGCTATGAAGCGCTTGATCGACGCAACCTTTCCCTGTAGACTCTCGAGCTGCTTGATGGTGGTTGGGGGACGCATTTCAAGGATTGCCTTGACTTTGTTTGGATCAACCTCAATTCCTCGTTTGGAGACTATGAAACCCAAGAGCTTTCCAGAGGTGACGCCAAAGACGCACTTCTTGGGGTTTAGTCTGACTTTATGCTCAATGAGGCGATCAAGGACCTTGCTCAAGTCACCGATGTGATCTGGGCGCAAAAGAGATTTGGCCAACAAATCATCCATGTAATCTTCCAAAGTTTTGTGCATGTAATCATGAAAGATGTACGTCATGGCACGTTGGTAGGTGGCTCCGGCATTTTTAAGGCCAAAAGGCATGACCTTATAGCAAAATGTCCCCCAAGGCATTGTGAATGCCATTTTTAGTTGGTCCTCAGGATTGATACGAA
The DNA here is from genome assembly GCA_028583015.1 of Wollemia nobilis. Taxonomy (NCBI): domain Eukaryota; kingdom Viridiplantae; phylum Streptophyta; class Pinopsida; order Araucariales; family Araucariaceae; genus Wollemia; species Wollemia nobilis. The sequence goes on from JAQPPZ010014295.1 coordinate 2,940,271, forward strand.
TCTGATTGTATCCGGAGAAACCATCCATAAGGGAAAGCATTTCGTGGCCCGCTGTAGCGTCTACCAACGCGTCGATGCTCGGCAAGGGAAAATCATCCTTAGGACTCGCTTTGTTAAGATCTCAAAAATCGGTGCATATGCGAATCCTCCCATCGGGCTTCTTGACAGGAACCATGTTAGACAACCATGGCGGATAATCCACACAGATGACAAACTGGGCATCCAACAACTTTTGTAACTCATATTTTACCATTAAGGCCACTGTTGGATGCATCTTGCGTAGTTTTTGCTTGACTGGCTTGATTGTCGGATCAAGCGTTAAATTGTGCGTGACTAGCTGTGGGTCTAGTCCCGGCATATCCTTGTATGACCATGCAAAAACCTCCTTCTTTTCCTTAAGAAGGGCAACATAATCGGCTCGCTCTTTAGGGGAAAGACTTACCCCCAACTTGAGAATCCGTGGATTCATTGGATCTGTGCCGATGTCTACATCAGTCATTGCTTCAACTGACATATGGGATCCGTCTTCCAACTAGTGTGGAATTGGGATCAGATGGATATCGTTTGCTGAATTAAGATCATCATTAGGAACGTCAAGTTCCTCTTCAGCATGGAAGACATCCTGAGTCTGTCCCGGAGTGAAATGAAACATCCCACCGCAAGGCCAATACTCTGATGGAGATGGTGGTGTGTCAGCGCGATCCCAATCAATAGCCTCTATGTCTAGATGCAATAATCATGTTGGATTGGCTGGATCATGGATGGGGGCGGTCAAGTCAATGGAGACCATGTTGATGAAATGATTGTAATCTCCATTACCGCAAATGTGACAACTCTGACATTCTGGATGCTCTTGGTGCTTTGGATCTGGCTCTGTAGGCACTGGCACAAAGGGATCAGCCCTATGCGTGGACCTGCAAACAGGGTCTGCCCTAGGTACTGATGGTTTGATAGGGTCTCCAGGCGAAAGATGCTCGCTGTATGCCTGGAGTGGCGGGTGCAGTAATTGCTATAACTACGCCAGGTTGAAATGCCTCCTAGGTCTTGGATCTATGTGTAAGTGTTCAAACATGTCATCTATGTCCAAAGGATTTTGTTGTTGTTGAGGTAGCCTATGCTCACTGGGATCATTCAATGGGAACATCATCAAGAAGCTTTCCTGATCGTCATTCATTGGATATTCATGCGAATGATCGTACTCCGACTCATCTTCGAAGACCCTTCGTGGTCTTGTCCATCTTCCCCTTGTGGGTGAGTCCATGAGGTTTCTCCTTGTTCGGCCGTAGGGAAAGGGTTGTTGAGGTCAACAAGGTTATTTGTTTGTAATGGGAAATAATCCCCCAATGTATAAGTTGTATTTGGATTGGCATATGGATCTGATGCCAACCCATCCTTGTTGCCTATCCCTAGGCCTTGCATGTTTTCGACCAAGATGTCGAGGGGCAAAGGGTGATTAAACCCTACTCCCGACTTGTCATAAGGCATTTGGTATCTTGGTTGGCACAAAACATGCATTCCTTGTTCATACCGGCCTAACCCGTATCCATGCCAATTGCATTGGCTAAGATATCGTAATGCGAAGTCTGGGTTAGCCAGATAGTTGACATCTTCCACAAAGGGATCTTCATCTTCCTCTTCTTTTCGGGAAGGTTCAACGCCATGATCCAGGCCCCCAAAAATAAAGTTTGTCTGATTAGGTGGGTAGCCTAAAGGAACCACGGAGCCTATGGGGAGTCGAGGTCTTCCCATGTCTTGCATAGACTGAAGTGTGGGCGTTGCAACAACATTGCGCACTATGTACTCCCCCATGCCCGTGTTAGACATCTCAACAGTAATCGTTGGCGATTGAGGGGAAGCGAATGGGAGTTCTCCTTGAGTCCACTCCATGTGGGGTGAACTAGGCGTCTCAACTTCCATTCTATTAGGCGTCTCTTCTGTAGAGATGTTGGAGACTAAAGGTGGTTCCGCTTCCAGGGGCTTCTTTCCTTTGTCCGTTGGAGTGGCCACCGTAGGTGGCATCATTGTGGGAGGACTGGATGAAGAAGATGATCCCGCCTGAGAATTTGATTGATTTGGTGATGGAGATTCTTGCTTAGTCGGACCCCTCTTAGATGGATTTAACTGGAAATCCACATGCGTTGAAGGAAGGGTCGACTGCGGCATGATTTGCACTGAGTTGCAATATTTAAAAGGTTCCAAATCTACGGGGACCACGTGCACTTGTCCTTCAAATGTATACTTCAAACATTGATGAGCAATTGAAGGGACACACTTCATATCCCGGATCCAAGGCCGCCCAAGCAAGATATTGTAAGCCATCTCACCTTCTAAAATGTGGCACAACGTATGAATGGTCTTTTGTCCCACTTGTATGGGCAGGACAATTGTGCCAACTGTCGAGCATATCGCATCATTAAATGCTCGAAGGGTATAAGTGGAAGGTGCAATGTGAGAGGTTGGCAGTTTCAAATGTTTCAATGCAGCGGTTGTAATAATGTTACTGGACGAACCAGATGTCTACCAACACCCATTTGTATGGAGTCCCGTTGACCCGCGCAATAACGTGCAGGGGTGGATCCGCTACATCTCCAGACACCATTTTTAGCTCATCTTCCCTGAAGGTAATGACTCGGTTCAAGTACACTCGTTTGACATGCCCCACAAAATTGTTGAACGAATCCGCTTCGTGGGGTTGCAATTCAATTGCCTTTAATATCTCCATAAGAGCTTCCCGATGGGGCGCCGATTGTTGAATAAGCTCATAAATGGAGAGCCTAGCCGATGTGGTCCGTAGACTTTGAGTAAGTCTAGTTCGAATCGTGGCCACTGGTCTAGGCGGGGGCAACTGTGTAGGATTCGGTTGATGTTGTGACGTGGATGGAACTTCCCTGGTGGTTGTCGCGGGGACAACTCCTGGGTGTCTCTTGTTTCTTGTCACAATGCTAATCATCCCAACATACCCCTCCATGGGGCAACTCTGTTGCACTTCATTGACATGCAGAGGTTTTGTTTGTGCATCATGTGTGGGTAAAGGATCTTTGAAAACACCCATTTGTTGGTTGTTGGGTGCGATGGGGTTATCCACTACCAATGTGTGATTATCAATGAGATCTTGCACTAAACCTTTAAACGTCCAACAGACATTAAGGTCATGCCCTTTCCTTCTATGGAATCTATAGAAAAGATCCTCTCTGTAGCCCTTAGGCTTTGGCGCATTAGGATCAATTGTTGGAATATCTGGCAGATTAATCAAGTTTGCCACTGACAAACGGTCAAACAAGGAGTCCCTAGACTCAGTGTATGGTGTAAATTGTCGCTTGGGGCGACGCTGCTGATTTTGATCCTGCTTTTTGTTATCTTTCTCATAATTATTGTGAGGCACCGCTTGATAATTAGCCTTTGGAGGCTGTGTTGCTTGGGTAGGCGTAGGGGCATTAATAGCAACTTGATTGACCGCGGCGGGTTTCTCGTTGCGTATTCCCTATTTTGGTGCTCTTGTTCCACTCCTTTTTCTTAGGCTTGGCAATTTTGCCATCCTGTATCTTGATCTCTTCGATACGTCTAGCTTGCGCTAGAGCTTCTTCTAAAGTGGCGTATTGCTGCAGCTGCAATAGCACAGAGATCGATCGCAAACAGCTCTTTGCGAACATTTGAGTTAGGTCGGACATAGGAGGGAGGTAGGACAACTTTGAAAGCACCGTCCTCCATCGATTCCCATATGCTACCATAGACTCCTCCTCATACTGTTTGAGGCTAGCTAGATCACTGAGTGACGCCTTTTTCTTTGTATTGAAAGCAAAACGTTCTAGGAACGCGTCCACTAGTTGATCCAAGTTGTAGATGCTATGCTTCGATAGATGGGTAAACCAATCCGAGGCAGATCCTACGAATGTGGTTATGAATGTTCTCAATAGCAATGCATCATTGTCTTGTATACCAAAGCATTGGCTCAAAAATCGAGTCACATGCTCTTGAGCATCCTCATCCCCTTTAAAGAGTGCCAACTAGGGCAGCTTGAAATGTTCGGGGTATGGAGGTGTTGGCACTGATGGATGCACCGGATGACTACGAAGTTGGCGTAAGGTAGGCTTTTGGGGCCCACCAGTCTTGAGTTCCATAGTCTCTAAGCGTTCTAACAACACTTTGTATGCATCGGAGGACGTAATCTCCTCCTCCTTGGTTTGTTCCCGCTGTGGGTTGCGGGGAACTTGAGGCCTTTGGATGGATAAATGGGTAGCATCCCTTCTGCCTTGATAGGGCATTTCAGCCCGCTCTTCTTCTTGGTCATAATCCTCATAATCTTCTTGAGGAGTGTTTGGCCTAGGCCTGTAAACATGGACGGGTGCCCGCGGAGGATGCCCATCATGGTTGCGGGGAATGGCCTCCCGCTCAGGTCTAAGAGGTCTTGGAGGTAGTGCTTGCTGAAGTCATGGAGACCTGTCTCGCACTAAGGGGTTGTGCCTCACATACATCTCAGATTGTTGTGCGCGAGGGACTGGGGCCTTCTCAGGCGCATGGTTGTGAAGCAATTCAGCTGTCTGACGCTGAATGCGCTCTTGATCAAGGCGACACAAATGTTCTAATTCCTGTTGTTCTTGCCTAAGCCACATGATTTGTGCTTGGCGGGCGGCTAGTTGTGCAAATGCCAAGTCATTTTGTTCTATTGTCTCTTGTTTAATAGGCCTAGATGTCTCTCCTACATATCTATTTTGATCATGGTGCTCTGAGACCCCTATATGTTGCTTCCCTATCGAGGTTGGCCCATTAACTTGAAACTCGGTCTCATCTGATATAAAGAGTCACGTCATCTTTCCCAATCCTTAATAGTGATCGCCATTGAAAACACGAGATTCTGAAAACAAAAAGGATAAACTAAAAATGCAATGTAAATGAAACTAAAATAACGCTTAAACCCTATGTTATTGAAAAATGCGTAAAAAGAAAGAACATGAACACAAGATATTAAAGCAATATAAAAATCGGCCCTTTTATTGATATGCTTTGCAAATTTGTGTTACAATGCGTCTCCTTCCTTTTTAGGGGATAGGAGCGTTAAATGTTGGTCTTTTACAACTTGTTTCAGAATTCCTTCTTCTGCGTGCCCACATATAAGATGGGCGAACCAAAACGTTGTCGCCGCTTGCATTGGTAAAGGTAGATTCCTCGTTGCTCCTCCAATGCTGCAAATCTGCGTTCAAAGAAACAAACAAAGAATCAGTAGCACCTGTGTATGAAAAATAAAAGATAAATCTAACGATGGTTAAAATGAATCTAAATGAAATGAAAACTTGACAAAAGCATAAACATGAAACTAGCTAAATACTACAAAAGAAATATCACCAAAAGCAAAAGCAGGGGGTGCCCGAAGGCAAACCACCCGCGGGTGAAACTTTGCTTCGACACCAATCCGCTTGGGATGGGTCCGAAACCTGATGTGATGTGTTGTCGACAAATTGGTAGGATATTGTGGTCAAAAAAATCGGGGTTGGTTCTTGATTCGTGCCTTCAAAAGTCACCCAATAACCTCTCTTTCGATTAAGAGATTATGGATGTTGAAAACACAAATCGCAAGTAAATGAATTAGCAGCACTTCGTCGCTCAAAATGCTCCTTCTCTCGTATATCTTTTGGGTGAGGAAACTCACCATTTTATAGACCCAAGGGGTCTCTTTGAATTAACATGCAAAAGTGTTTCTTTGCATGAATGCTTTTTGTGTGAAGAGAAGACTTCTTCTTGATCAAGGGCTTCTTAACTGCCTCTGTGCATGTCTTTGTATGTTTTAGAAAAGCTCACTTGCACTCCCATGCAATGAAGGGATAGCTAAGTGGCAAATCTGAGTTGTCTTAAAAAGCTCACTCTCATTCCCATGCAATGAAGGGAGAGTCAATTGGCAGATATGAGTTGTCAAAAGAACTCACTCGCACTCCTATGTCATGCAAGAAAAGCTAAGTGGCAGTTCTGAGTTGTCACATGCCGAGATCTGACTTTTTGTCGGTCAAACCTGGCATTCGTCCCACCCCAAAGCGAGCGCCGGTAATCGTCTCTGGGTGAGACGAGTATCAATCCGCACTCGTCCCTGGGTAGGACGAGTACAAATCTGCACTCGTCCCTGGGTGGGACGAATAAGCAATAGAGTGTCTAAAAGGTGCCAAATTGATCTTCGACTTGCAAAACTATTGTGTGAGTGGTTAGAACCACTGTTTAACCTTTGGGGGCTGTGTGTGTTAGTGTGATCAGTGCTTGTTGTCACATAATCGGATTGGTGCTATTTTGGTGTCTACAGTATGATTGGTAGACCATATAATAATTCTCCTTAGGAAACTGACATAAAAAAAAATAGACATGACACATGATAGAATTTGCACATGATAGGTCTAGGAAAGGATTGGGAGCACCAAATGACTAAAAAAATAAATCTCAGAATTCATAAGACATAAAATTAGGCATCTTGAGACTTGACACATATTGACATTGTTAGATAACATCCAATTACACAACCTAGATGTACTCAAGGACTTGACATGCTTGGAAAAGACAACTACGATGCAAACCCACTAACAAGGCCTATCTTGGGATATTGCATACTTCATGGAAGGGAAAAAGGAGAACCAAAATCTAGCACTAATATAAATATAGAGAGTCACGCTAATCATAAAATTTCTACTATAATAACTAGAACCAAAGAAACGCATCATGCTAAAAAAGGTAGAGTCAACATTGAATAAGTTGAACTGCCAAAACTTGTGACCACATATTTTAAACCAAATCATTATTAGTAGAATTTAAAACTTCTTGAAGAATGTTTTCTTTCCAAATAGACAAATATTTATGGACAACTCCCCAATTGGAAAGAATATATGCAGGTATGTTAGATTTGCGGTACACATGGTTCATAGAGATATCATAAAAAATTTGGGACAACTTATTAGCTTCCTGAAAAATAGTTATGACATTCCAAGAGGACACCCTATTGTTTTTAAGAGCATTTATAATGTTCAAAGAATCTCCCTCAATAAAAATTTTGTTTTTGTAATCCTTAATAAAATCTAGCCCTCTCCATAGTGTATGACCTCTAGAAAAATGACTAGTTTGGCACCCCAGATACTTAGCATAAGCCCTAATAACTTGTCCATTGCTATCTCTGACTAGGCCACCTGCACTAGCATCCCTTGGGTTTCCTTTGGAGGCATTATAAAAGTTAAGTTTTATCCACTCACTTGGGGGAGGAATCCAATGGGCACCCACTCTGGGATGGGAGGCTGGTAAACTAGAACTAGAGTTGTAGGGAATATTTAAAGAAGAGGACATAACAGACTCTAATCTAGAATCAAGTGTTTTGGGATAAGGGAAGAGTTGGAAATTCTTGACAGCAAAGGCAATAGCTTTATTGGCAATAAATATGGGATTTGTAGAGGAGGAAGAAAAAATAATAATATTTATTTTAAGCCACAATCGCCATAAGATATGATGAAGGCTCACTTTCCATAAAGAAGATAATATGAGATTTTTAAATGGAGTGGGCCATTGGGTGAAAAGGTGACTCAACGAATTAGGAGGAACCCAAGAGATATGAAAAGTGGACATAAGGTGATCCAAAGATATCTTGGATAAAGGGCACTCCATAAGGAGTTTATTGATATATTCCCAAGCATTCATGCACAAATAACATCTATTAGGGACATACATACCTATTTTTATAATGTTATAAATCATTAGAATATTATTTTGAATGTACAACCAGTTGAAATGAGTAACTTTCGGTATGAGGTATTTAATACACACTCGATCATAAGGGATATGGACCACTTGATAATCAATAGTTAGATCATGAGTAGATTTAACAGTGAACAACATAGAATCAATTTCTTTCCAAAAAAGAGAGTTAGGGGAATTACCAGTGGGGATAATTGTTGCAGTTAGGATAGTTTTGAGAACTATGGAGGTAGCAGAGATTTTACCATTAGAATAATAGAAAAAATAGAATACTTGACAAAATGATGTTTAACTTAAGTTAATTCCTTGACTAAAGAATAGAAAAAAAACTATTATTGAATTAAAAATTTGGATTGTGACAAGTTGTGTCTTGGCATACTTTATCTATAAGATAACAATGTGATTCTTTCTTTTCAAACCTTCAATCCAAGACAATATTGTAGAAGTCCCAGATATATCATATAAAAATACTTTTTCAAATCATTTTTAATAGCATCCACCAATTCATTTGAACTACTAGTGATGATTAGATCATTAACATACAACATAAGTATCACTATATTAGAAAAAAAAAATTGATATAGAGATATGCATCTGAGGGACTTATGAAAATTTGCTACATTAGGTGATCATTATTAGTAGCGTTTAAAAATTCTTGGGGAATGATTTCTTTCCAAATGGATAGAGATTTATGGATAACTCTCCAATTAGCAAGAATATTTGTAGGTCTATTAGCTTTACGGTACACATGGTTGATAGAGATATCATTGAAATTTTGGGACAACTTCTTAGCTTCCTAAATAATAGTTTTGACATTCCAAGAGGACACCCTATTTTTTTAAGAGCATTTATAATTTTCAAATAATATCCCTCAATAAAAAGGTTACCTTTATTATACTTGAGAAGATATAGCCCTCTCCACAACACATGATCTTTAGCAAAATGATTAGTTTGGCACCCTAGATACTCAACATAAACCATAATAACTTGTCCACTACTATCTCTAACTAGGCCACCTACACCAAAATCCCATGGGTTTTATTTTTAGGCACCATCAAAGTTAATTTTCAGCCACTCACTTGAGGGAGGAATCCAATGGGCAGCCACTCTGTGATGGGGGGCTGAAAAACTAGAACTAGAGTTGTAGGGAATATTTAAAGAAGAGAATAGGATAGAATCCAATATAGAATCAGGTGGTTTGGGACAAGGAAATATTTGGGAATTCTTGATAGAAAATGCAATAGCTTTGTTGGCAACATATATGGGATCCATAGAGGAGGAAGAAAAAACCTTGATGTTTCTTTCAAGCCATAATTACCATAATATATGATGAAGGCTCACTTTCCATAAAGAAGATAATCTAATATTTTTTAATGGAGTAGGTCATTGGGTGAAAAGGTGACTCAAAAAATTAGGAGGAACCCAAGATATATGAAAAGTGGACATAAGGTGATCCAAATATTTCTTGGAGAAAGGGCACTCCAGAAGGAGGTGATTGGTCGATTCCTAGGAACTCATGCACAAATAGAATCTATTGGGGATAGACATGCCCCTTTTCATAATGTTATCAATCGTTAGAATATTATTTTGAATGGTAAACCAGCTAAAATGAGCAACTTTTGGCATGAGGTATTTAATCCACACTCGATCATAAGGTATATAGACCACTTGATAATTAATAGTTATTATCATGAGCATATTTAATAGTGAACAATCCATAATCAATTTCTTTCCAAAAAGGAGAGTTAAGGGAATTACCAATGGGTATGACTATAGAATTTAGGATGGTTTTGAGAACTTCTGAGGTAGTAGAGATTTGACCATTAGAAAAATAGAAAAAAATAGAATCCTTGACATAATGATATTTAACTTAAGTTAATTCCTTGACTAAATAATAGAAAAGAAACTATTATTGAATCAAAAATCTAGGTTGTGACAAGTTGTGTCTTGGCATACTTTATCTATAAGATAAAAATGTAAATTCTTTCTTTTCAAAACTTCAATTCAAGACAATATTGTAGAAGTCCTAGATATATCATATCAAAAGACTTTTTCAAGTCATTCTTAATAGCATCCACCAATTGATCTGAATTACTAGTGATGATTAGATCATTAAAATACAACATAAGTATCACTATATTAGATCAAAATTTATTGATATAGAGATATGCATATGAGGGACTTATGAAAATTTGCTACATTAGGTGATCAATTTTGATGTACCAGGCTCTATGAGCCCACTTTAATCCATACAAGGACTTGATCAATCTATAAGCCTTTTGTTGTTACCCATTGACAATAAAACCTTTAGGTTATTTTATATACACCTTCCAAAATATTACCATTAAGTAAGGCACTCTTAACATCCATTTTCTATAGGTTCCAACCAAATTGTGCTATTAGTGCATAGAAAATATGTATGGTTGTTATCTCTTCTATGGGTACAAATATTTCTTCATAATCAATTTGTTTCTTTTGTGCATAGTAATTTGTAATAAGCCACACCTTATAATTGTGAAAGGATCCATATACCTTTTACTTTTTTGAAAACCCACTTATATTATATGGGATTATTTCCTTGTGGTAGATCAATGAGATCCCATGTTTTGATTTTCATTAAAGAATTATACTCTAATATCCATATTTTCCTTCCACTATGGTGAGCTAGCTACATCCTTTATTGAAGCTAGTTCTAAATTCTCAATTACTAGAGATATCAATCTTAAATTTACTTCTTGATATGACATATTATGAGTATAAAGTTGTGTGAAAGTGATATTAGGAGGTGCATCAATTTTGACATATCTAATTGTGCTTGTGAGCCATTTTGGAGTCTTACATTAGTATGAAGGATCAAATACTTTAGGTTCATAAATAATTTTTGGAACTTATTCATGAAATTCTTCATCAAACTCTATACTCACAACTGGAGATATGGCATCTTTAGGTTTCATAGTGTCCTCAATATTTGACTTAGGTTCAAATTGCTTATCAAATACCACATGTTGACTCATATGCAACTTATTGGTGACTATATTTAGTAGTTGATAACCTTTTGACTCATAATTATGCCCAAGAAATATGCATGATAGGATTTTCACATCTATTTTGGTCCTATTTTTATTTGGCACATGCATGTATGTCTTGCTTCTAAAGACTTTGAGTTGCCTGATTGAAGGCTTCCCCTATACCAAGCTTCTTTAGATGTAACTCCTTGTAGTGCCTTTAAGGGTGCTCTATTTAGAAGATACACTACAATGGTGATGACTTCAACCCAATACTACTACTCTATATTGACTCCTATGAGCATGTAGTGAACCATTCCCATGATGGAATAATTTCTTATTTTAGCAACTCCATTCTATTGTGGAGTATAGGCTATAGTGAGCTATCACATGATCCTATTCTATGTGATAAACTTAAAAATTAAATGGATGTACATTCCCCTCTTTATTTGAGTGAAGGATTTTAATTGAACATACAATTTTTTTTTCCACACACGACTTAAAAAACTAAAAATGTTAGAATGCTATAGACTTTATTTGCAATAAGGACACCCACATCTTCTAGGAGTAGTCATCAACAAAAAACTGGAAGTATCTTTTGCCACAAAAATTGGTTGTTTTTAATACACATAAATCGATGTGTATTACATCCAATGATCTTTTGGCTCAATGAGCACTCGATTCAAAGGGTACTCAATGTTTCTTCCCTACTAAACAATACAAGCAAATTTCCAATACAGGTGAAAGGTTTGATAGACCTATCATCATTTTATGCTTACTAATTTGAAGCATAATTAACTAATATGACCATATATTTTATGCCAAATATAGTTGCATCTATTGTGTCTATTGATAGTGCTATAGCTGGAGAAGATAGGACATCTAAGGCAAAAAAGCCATTTTTGTAGGAATTGGTCTCTACATTCTCAATATTTTGGGTGATGAAACATTTCATGTGTCCATCAATAACTTTAAATTCAACCACCATGTTTTGATACAACACTTGTGGAATAGACAAGTTTTTTTCCAATTCTAGTACATATAGTACCTTTTCAATTTTACAATGTCCATATAGAATATTAAGAGGAACATTGTCTACTCCCTTGATCTTATAGGTTTTTTCATCAATGATAGTCATTGGTTTCTCTTATTTGACTTCTAAATAATCAAACCATGATTTTTCCCCTATCATGTGCTTTCTAGCACCTAAACTAGTGTACCAAATAATATTCTTTGGGTTGATCATGGCCTTGGACATTATAACCTTATGTGCCTATTCAAAATCTAAAGTTGATTCTTCAAGAAAAACATGCCCTTATTGTACCTTCTATTTGGGATATAGCTTGTATTATATCTTCTTATTCTAATGTTAAAAAAATCAATATCCTCGAGTAAACAAGTTACACCACAATGCTTGATAGTGTGTCCTTATTTATAATAGATGTGTCCATATATATTTTGTTTTGTATGTGGCTTCTATGATGATGATGATGAAGGACCCTTTTATGAACAACCCTTTTGTAGTTTCTTGTTCCTATACTTCTTAGATGTAAGTGCAATATTTGATAATTAATCCCTTAACTAGTTGGTTGATTCTTCTTGTTTTAGTATATTGACCAAATCATCAAAGGAAACCTTCCTATTAGAGAATTGTAAGGAGGTTATGAACACTCTAAAGGAATGTAGTAGAGCTCAAAGTATGATGGGTACTAAGATCTTGTATTAAATATTTTCACCCATGGTATTCATTCATTCCTTTAGCTTAGGAACTCTATGAATAAATTCCTCTATACTTTCTCCAAATTTCACTCTCAATGCATGGAATTGTGACTAAAGGTTAAGAATGGTGGATTCATTATTCTCTTAATAGATGGTACTAAGTGCATCCCATGTTTAAATTTATGTCTCTACTTGAAAAATATGTTATTGGATAACATCTATTGTAGAAAGGGTGATGAGCATCAATGATATTGCATCTGCATCATCATATTTTTCATCTTGGTTAAATTCTTAAGGTTGCATAATTCTACCTATGACAATATCCTAGTTTTTTTTTATCAAACTAGATGATTTTCATCTTAATATTCCAAGGTCTAAATTTTGAACCTTTTAGGAGATATGAATATTTAAGGAATACTTTTGGTGTAGCCATGGTGATAATTCCTTATATCTCCCAAATGGAACCCCTTTCAATATACTACCAATATGATATACTAAACCTTTCTATGTACCCACCCTTTCGATATACCTGTTGGTATGTGGAATAAGCTAGTCATCTAGATATACATGACCATACATGAGAGATACTTTAAGGTACATAAAATATAATGATACATGGTACTTAGGTAGTAAAAAAAGTGATTCACCATATCATTGACACCTACTTAAAGAGGAATCCTTGTATGTGGATGTAACTTTCCTATATACTAAGAGTTCCTTAGTTTTAGGTTTTATGTCTAGTGATAGTGACGAATAAGGTATATAATGGAGTGAAATTATTTTAGAAGATCTTATTTATCCTTGATAATTTATAGGGATAATTCCCATCCATTGTCAATGAAGCTATTTTAGGCATTAGACATAGTAGCTAAATTATTATAATATTATCTATAAATGTGAGCTAGTGGTGTCATAGATACAAAATATTGTGTACATATATGCACATTTTATTTTGAAGATATATACAAAGCATGAAAATAGTGCATAAAATTTCAAGGTGTTGGACTCTATCAAAAATGCACCTTGTTACAAAATGTTAGTACCTCCTTTTTTATGTTTGCAAAATTCCAAAAAAAATTCTAAGGTAGTAAAAATAATAGTATTATGCTTATGGGTTTATGCCCTCCAATTCAAAAAATATTAGCTATAACATTTTATGCCCTATTTCAAATTTTCAACTCTACTTATGCACCTTATCCATAAATACAATAAGGAAAATATTTGTTTACCACCTTTGAAAAATAAATAATGTAATTTGTAAAAGGTAAATGGAGGGAATTGAACCTAAGACCTACTCAAGTGTAGAAGGACTTCATTGTTACCTCAATACCACACCAACTACCCATCCATGCAAGTATATCTTCCTCAAATGTTCTATGTGTACTCATAAAAAATGTGCCATTGCATTGATAATTAAAAGGGTGTTATCGAGTGATTCCTTGTACATAGTTTTCCCCATGGGATACAATATGGGATCTTCCAAGGAGGAAGACCTCTTTCTCCAATTAATTTATAATGACACCAAGGATTTTTGTAAGCACCTCAAGGGGATTGGGCTTACTGCATGTGTACAATTTCTAGTTGAATAGATCCTCTAAACCTAAAAAACCCAATTCAAAGAGTTAGTAGCACCTATGGGCCAATCACAATTAGACCCTAATTTGATGAAAGATAAGATAAAATAAAGCTAAAATATTACATGATTATAATGCTAAAATAGGTTAAAGATAGGTAAAATGGTGGCAATTATCTAAATTATTGAGTTGTTGGATTGTGCTGGTTGAAAACAAGTTCTATGGAAAAATCGCAACCCAGGTTGTGGTTGGGGATTGTTAGTCATAACCCACCCTATTATTGGTTCTAGTTTTATCCAGAAAAAAAGTTCATTCAAAGGGAGGTTCTTCTAGTTCTCAAGAGGATCTAGTCTAGATCTGGTAGTAGTCTATCTCCACATCTATGGGTAGTTCACAACACAAAAATAGGCCACACTTATCATGAAAAGGCATCCATGGAGGTTGGAAATAGGGAGGATTTGTGTGCAATGGAGGCTAGAGTGCTTTTTGTAGAATTTCGTTATGTAAATTTTTTATTCTTAAAAATGAAGGAAATGGCCTTCTATTTATAGAATTGGCCATAGTTAGGTGGGGATGAGGTGTGTTATGAGGTGGAGGTGTGCACCATACCTCATAAATACCCTTGGGTGGAATAAAGTCTTCATCCATCCACATGCATTAAATGGGCATGGGTGCACCATGCCTCATAAATGCATGGGGGAGGAAAGTCTTCATCCATTTATGGCATGGTGGATGATGAATCATCAATGTATTTAATGCACATGGGTGAGATAAGTCCTCACCCTCTTGATGGTATTGAATGGGCATGATGAGGTGGAAAGGCTAGGCTAGGGTAGGCTAGGCTTAGGTGGAGGTTAGGCTAGTCAAAGGGTAGACTAGGGTGAGGTTGTCCTAGGGTAGTGGGTGGTCACATGGTGACCGAGGGATAATCATAGGAAGGGGATAAAGGGGAATGAATAGTGATTTTTAGAAAATTATGAAAATTTTGAGGGCTTTGCAAATTGATCGACTGTTAGCACTACATAAGGATAAATGTGATATTTTTAGGTATCTACAATAATATTAATATTGTATAAAATTTGTAAAAGGTCATCTTAGGTAAACCTAATTAGTAAAAATCATCCCAATATAGAACTTTGTTTACTAAAATATAACAAATCTAAGATAATATCTTAGATCAACACTTAAACACTAGGATTATAGAGTTGCTAGAAATTAAAACCCTCACATTATGAAGGAAAAATATTTACTAGTTTAGACCTAATGACTACTATGCTTTCCATATATTCAATGATCATCATACAAATAGATATTTATTCCCAAAACATGTGAACCAATTTATCATATATAGCAAGCAATTTTTTGTTAACAAATCTAAATCGATGTCCCCTTTACCTAACCAAGAATTTTAAATCTTTTATAATCCTTTATCGAGTCATGATAATTGAAATAAAAATCCTCAACAATTAATATCAACTATAACAATGTGCCTCCTAACTAAGTAGTTAATGACAATATTAGCCAATATTATTCCATTAATCACAAATCTCACCATATTTATGTTGTCACTAGACAACAACAAAGAAACATCCAAGTTGACCAACCATCAACAACCCAATCAAGTAGACCTCATATTTTAATCCAATCATAATAAAAACAAAAACCAAAGGTGTTTATAAACTATTACAATATATTTAATATATCACAACAAAAATAGTAATGTTATGCCTCCTTAAACATCTATAACTTATCAAGATATCTTGGTTAGATTTTTAAGTGAATGAACAATATCTCAAAGCATAAACCTAACTATCAATTATGGATATTTAGGTTAACAATTAAATATTCATCCTTTAATAAATCTCATAATAGAAATAGTCTTCCCATACATTTAACTTCCTTTACAAGGAAGAGTCTATAAATATCCTTATCCAAAGGACATTACAATACCATCAATTACAGTATATTCTTTCAAATAATTAATATCAATTACAATGCATCCTTTCAATTAAAGAATTTTCAACTTTCCCTAAGCATATTTACCTTGATGGTCATTTCTCTTTCAGAGTGCATAAAGGTAAAACTAGGGATTAGGACAACTCTCGATTATGAAAATGCAACTTAACATGCATTAAATAAAAATGGAATTCTATCATGCAAACCATGCATTTTGCTAAACAAATTCCATACAACAAAATTTTGAGAGAATCCCATACTTCTCTCAAGAATGGATTCCTCATCCATTCTTTAAATATTTTACATCAAATAAATATATACTTTATCACTAAAATTATTTAAACTAGATGTTAAAGATAGAAAATAACTTTTCCTTCATTTAACATTAATTTCTATATTTGAAAGACTAAAACATATTCCATATCTATATTTTTCTTTCCAAATGAAAATAACATAAATGCAATATCATAATAAAGTTATTATTTATTTTTAACACATAAGATACTAATTCTTTATAAAGAATAAGACATATATTTCCAGCCTATACATATCTCATAGTTTTTTCTTTACATTAACAAAACAATTTAATATTAAGATAATAAAGTTTACTCTCTGTCTCACTTAAAATAACTATAGCTTTACTTATAAATCCAATTGTTTGAATTTTATATGTACTATTTTAATAAAAGCAACCTATATTATTCCATCTACCAATGCTATTATAATATATGAATGCGAATCTATAAAAAAAAACCTAATTTTTATATACCAATGCTTTTGTAATATATGGTTGTGAACCTAATAAAAATAAATGACAGTCCATGGTGATCTAAAGGTCTTTCCAAAACCCATGTGTTCACATCTTGCATTCTTTTATTACACATCTATATTACTTTAAAATTGCTTAATATAGAATTATTATAAATAGTGCAATACCATTTAATCTTAAAGAATAAATAATAATTTATTACAATATCGCTTGTGGGCTACCAATTCTATACTGAGAGCATAACAGGTTGAGGATTCTATCATCCCCATCCTGGTAAACGTACTACAGGGTGGATTGAGTTTAATCCACTAACTCCGTAGAACACCATACCAAAAGAACTTCTATGAGGAATATTTTCTTAGGGATGTCAACCCCAAAGGAAGGAACTATTAACATTCTATCCTACTATAATGTCTTGAGATATAGCAAAAGGATTGCGCTTGGCCCTTATATCTGGACAATCAACAGGTCAATGATAGATATTTTTAGAGATGAAATACTAAAAATCTTTGGGCATGTATTTCATATGGATTCTGGTGACTTATATAGAAAAGAACTCTTAATTTCTCTAACAAAAGAAAACTTAAGGATTATCACTTCTTGTTTTCTATATTGGATTTCACATACAACTATAACTTCTATTCTTTTATAGGTAGGGTTTTATCTAAATAAGCAATAATAACACAAGATTGACTATAGTTTTTTCTAAACTCCCATAAAGCAAGATTTTATCATGTAACACATAGTGGTGACATTTAGTACAAAGACATCATTTATGAAATCTTAAGCAACCACCCTCTTAATTCTTTCCTTTTATTACATAGACAACAATATATCTTACAATAATTGTTGTAAAAAATATAAGCAGAGTTTTTAATTTGAGCTTAAGATAATAAGATTCAGTATTACCTCTTGATCCTAGCATAGATCTTAAAATGGTTAATTTTCCTCTATTCTCTTCCTCTTTCTTGCTTACTACTATGTGTTTCCTAATTTTTTTCTTTTCTTCCTCACCCTATGATTTTCTTGTTTCCCTTTTTATCTTGTTTTCCATTCATCCTCAAGTGGGTAATGGTTTTTCCCTTACCAATTCTTGTTTTTTTCTTAAGATTCCCCTCTGTGGATAATCCAACCAACTATTAATTTCTTAAAAGATAATATCTTTTATTATGCACTAAATAATTTTTATAAAAAAGGTTCCCTCCCATTTTACAAGGTTTAAAGACAAAGTGCTTAATTATTGACTTCACCATCAAGCATAAATCTAGCCCTTTATAATTAAAACACCTTTGTTTTATACTTGTCTAATGTTAATGTTAAAACATAACATAAAGAAAATATAATTAATTAATTGTCTAATTAATTTAATTTAATATCAAATGTTAACATTAACCATTAACATTGATATTAAGTATGATATCAATAATACCCTCTATAATTATTGATATCCTCTTGATGAAATCATTTACCAACATTTTCCATGCATCAAACACATAGAAGCCTTATGGTATAAATTCATCAAACAAATACATCATACCACTTTTTTTCTTAAGCATGAGGTTTTATGATGATTGTAATGTCATCACATGTCCACTAAGGATGGATCCTTTTCCTAAGAAATCTCTTAGTTGGTGGTGCAATTTAATCAAGGACACAATTATGCAATGCACCTACATGAGGGTACTCTTTTAACCTAGAGTTATCGATCATCATTTCCCTTTTTGTCTCTCAATTTTGGTGGTTGTCCCATACCAATCCACCCATGAGAGTACCTAGTCCTGCAACCATAAATTTCATCAACAATACCATATTCTAAACATAATATAATCAAAGCATAAAATGTAGTTAACCACATATCTTGATACTATAAAATAATATTAAGCATTAGATAACCATACATCAATGCAAATCAGATATCAAAAAAAATTCCTACCAAGGAGGGCTATTATAGGTAATCACATATATTTTATAACAATTTATTAAATCTAAATACAAAGGTCAACTTTATAAATTACCTAGTGATATTAAACGCTTCATGTACTATAAAAAAATTGGATTCTAGATGTAAAATTCCAATATTTTTCTTTTTCTCATTGGTCTTGTTCA
This sequence comes from Wollemia nobilis, assembly GCA_028583015.1. Taxonomy (NCBI): domain Eukaryota; kingdom Viridiplantae; phylum Streptophyta; class Pinopsida; order Araucariales; family Araucariaceae; genus Wollemia; species Wollemia nobilis. The sequence goes on from JAQPPZ010014295.1 coordinate 2,959,113, forward strand.
ATAATAGTATGATTTGTGTTATCTATCTAATGCTAACTCTATTCCTAAAATAATATATCATAGAAAAGGGTTAGTGTCATGGCCCTCCCTTGGCAGAATTTTTGATTTGATGGATTAGTGCTTAGCTTTGTAATCATGTGATGGATGGTTTGATTATTTTAGGATTGGTTTTACAGGACATTCATGTTATGGAAAAATGTATTGCTAATTTAGTGGAAGGATGAACTATTCCATGCTTAACCTATGCAAGCACATATATTTTTCATGAAAAGATATGATGTAACTTATTATAGGAATGATAGATTAGTTCAAGTTAAGATTCTACTAAGCAATTATGGTAATGCTTTATGGGAATGTTAATATGATTACTTGGATTTTGTAGGATATCTACAACTGAATGGGTATCCAATGAAATATTTTTACTAACCTTCCAAGCATGTTTCATTTAGTTATAGTTGGATTAATGTCTTGCTCTAAATGATGGATAAATATCTTATTTAATATGGGAATGCAATGTTGAGAAAATAATTCATGGCTTTCATAATGGAGATATTTATTCCTATGTATGACTATGTCAAGTGATGGTTTGGTTATTGTGATCGGTAAGATATCAATGGAGTAGTGGAGTCTCCAAGAGGATTACCACCATTTGGGCATGTCCAACATTAATGGTAAGTTAGAATGGGAAAGGGGGGAGATAAAATATGGAAAAATGTAGATGGAGTGGGTGTGGAGTGATGACCAAAAAGAGGATAAATAATATAGAGGAGGACGTGGTGGATATTGAGCATCGATTTGTAGAGGAAAAGTGAGATGGATTGGAAGCGAGACTTCATGGACGATATCATTTTTCACAGGTATGTTTCCCCTTGGCAACTAAAATAAATTACTTTATATTTGTCTTATGAAAATTATCTTAGAGACATAGTCGTGTTGCTAAAAAAAATCAATGGACGTGTCATTGGGATGATCCCATTGCTTTAGATATTTAAACTTTTTGTTTGATTGTATGGCCCAGGGTTGCTGAATAGATAGGGTAGTATCAAATTTTGTGTGAGTAAACACTAATGGTATATCTGTAGTAGATTACTTATTATGTCTAAGTGTCTACATTTTAAATTATGATCTTTATATGATCCTTAGTTGAGTAGACAAGGACTTCCAAAGAGGGTAGTTGGCGGAGCATGCAAAATATAAAGGTATTTGGTCAGCTTATTGTAATATTAGAAAAGCATTTAATGATATTTCAGTTTGGCTTATAAACTTAAGGGAATATGTTGGTTTATCTAAGTGTGCAATTATTTTAGATAATATGGGAACTGAGGATTTGGTGCTACGACACCAAATTAATGGTTTTCTTTACATCCTCATTAGAGATGTCTTATAAGTTAGCTTGGTTATATTTGTGATGATTAAGAACTTAAGAATATGAGCTTAACCTTGTAATATCAGGGTACTAGAGTTTCAAACATAGCAATGTGATGTTGGATCCTTTATTGGATTGGTTTTAACATTTGCTTGATGTCTATTATTGGAATGGCATGTTGGACATTCATTCAAACTTGAAATGCATCAATGCATGAATTTTTTTTACTCTAATCTTAGGAGATGGTCACTCTTTATATCTGAGTAGAATCTGGTCCACTAGAGCATGACTCAAGTATAATCAAGTTAAGGTACTGATGTGTTTCTAATTACAATTAGAGAGAAATAAAGTGGAGATGCACTCTTAAGGCATTCTCTAAGGATAAAATGGATAGATGTGGGTAATATCTTGTGCAAACCTATATATTATTTACTTGTGTTAAATAAAAGTGGTGATCACAACTCAAATTGAGTAGGGCATAATAGATACCTTTAATAGAAATGGTTGTGGGTATTTGTATTTGAGCTTTGTGTGCTTAGTAAAAAATTTTGTGGGAAGATGTATGGGGTTTAAAGTAATTTTCTAGGGATAACCTAAAAGTAGGGAGTTTTTTTGTATGGTTTAGTTAATATTTGATTCACAGTTGGAATCACCCATCAAAACTATTTTGAATATATTTTATCTATTTTTGTGAAATGGTTTTATACATTGCAGGTGTCGCATTGAACTTTTAGTGAGTGATATTTCCATTTGAGACATGATCAGTGAATAGGAAAATTAGGTTTTTCTTTATCCATATTTTTGTAGCATCTAAAATTGAATGAAATACTATTTATTTAAATTTGAGAGGGACCCATTTTGGTGTGATATCAATAGAATTAATTGTCAAAGGTAGAACAACTAAAATCCATGAGCGTCAAAGGTTAAAGTGAAACTATTGCTTTAGAGATGGAGGAAATGGCACATGTGGGTTGAATGGTCAAATTATAATATGAAAGTCCTAGAGGTTATGAAATTCCTCTAGTGGTGAATAAAGACATTTTATAATATATTCTAGTCCGATGTAATGATTTAACTTCCCCTTTTTTTTTTATGTCCGAGATGTAGACCAATTGGTTCATCCAAACCCCTAAGGGGGGCAGAGGTCCAAGGTTCAAATCTCATGCCTCACCAGACGGAATGCTTGTCCCTTTCCTAGTGCTTTCAGCAGCGTAAAAGGTTTAAAATGATTGTGGCATGGCAGTTATAGGGGCAGACTGTGTGAAGATCTATGTTGCGGCTTTTGAGGAGGACAACGCAGAATAATGTGGTAGCCATAAAAGCTGGATAGCCTACCCAAATTCATGGCAGGTACTGATTCCACCATGTTAAAAAAAAAACTTCCCCTTTTTGAATAATAAAGATAACTTTTTGATGTTGGGTTTTCCCTTCAAGATTTTTCCCAAGGTAATTATGATTTTATGTGGATTGATGTGGTCTTTACTTTGTGGCAGCTATTTTATTTAAATTTGTTAAGGAATCTACTAAGGTTAGACTTTTACAATTAAATTTAAGGAACTATCATGTGTAATGTCATTTTAGGGCTTCTTAGTAAATCTGGAATGTAAAATAAGAGTTGCTTATAAGCTTAAATGTTTTACTATGCTTCTAAATGGGTAATGATTACTTTCTATTTTGGTAATTAAAATATTAGTCATACTAGTGAATTCTTAAAGATCTACAATAAATAAACATTTCTTTTGTACATCATTTATTTGATATTATGCTTGGCAATAATAAAGGGGCTTGATTAGGACAAGCTTGGTAATTCACAATATGCAATGAAATGTATTGTGTTCTATTATTAAATAACTTCAAACATAAAGAAATGGTTGGGTTTTGCTATTGGATAAATGAATAGAAATCATAGAGTAATGGAAGAGCTTCTTGATGCTCCATGAGTTATATGTGTAATGATAACCCTAGAAAATTATTGGTTAAATAGGGTTGCCCAAAATTTTACCAAATAGACAAACCCTTTAACATAAATTTAGTAGAAGAATTGATCATCATAAGGCTAGAACACAAAGAGCATAATCTCCATCCCACAACCGCTATTTCAAAAATGACATGTAGGCACCGTCATTGACATTGACAATGGCTAATAGATTTGGTTGCTCTGAGCATCAGTGGCTATGGTACGATGTGTCATTTGCTTTTTTTTTAGCAATAGATCAGATTAGAAATATTTTCATTCAATTTCTAACCTAGATTAGTCAGCTTTACATTCTATATTTACGCATTTCTTTCTATCTTTCAAGCATTCTTTTCAATATTCTTCATGCATTTCATCATTTCTTTATGCATTTCCTTCATATTTTGCAATAATCATGAAATGGCCTCATCTTGAGAGGCTGCACTCTTGCTATTGATGCTTTGTATGTTTCCTTGTGCGTAGGTTCATGCCTTATCAGGAGCATATCACCTTCAAGATCATCTTCAATAGCATCATAAAGCAGAGGTCACCAAATAATCCCTCCTATAATCAGTTTGTGGGGATTCTAAAGATCTATTGAAGACACCTACCATATGAATTATGGATTGTAATATGTATCAAAATGGTTAATCCCTCAGAGGGATATCTTGTAACCTTGATGTAAAGAATATTTTACAAATATGAATAAATATGGGCACCATTTCTTTTATCTCTTTCTCTTTGCATTGGTTATATGATGTATCTTGTTAATTTTATTACATATTGCCTTAGGTGTTAGATTTTTAGCATCTTTCAGTGGCGATCACCGTGGGACTCTCCCTATTTTGCTGCTAATTGATGTTTTTCTATCTATTTTTCTTTGCAAGTACAACCACTCTGAGTGACAACAACTAATAGTCACCGCCACCATCGATGCCATTGGCTAGCACCACCGCCACCCTGATCATCAGTGGCTACGGGAAAGACATAGAAAAATCCAACTTGCAACATTCTTCTTCGGATGAGGACTTACTTGTAAGTGGTTCTCTCCTTATTCTTTATTTTTCTGCTTTGTCTCTAGAAAAGGGCAATTTAGGACTTAATTATAGAACATAGAGAAAATATTAAAGGAAAATTTTTAAAATTTCTCTAGGTTTTCTACTAGCCACTATGGGAACAATGGCCTCTGCTATCAGCCGCCCTAGAAGCCAATGGCTAAGAATTTGACTGCTCCTATGTATAGTGGCTATGACTGTGGCCCATTGTTCATAGAGGTGACCACTATTTAATATAATTGTAGGGTTTGTCTGATCTGTAGCCTACTGAAAGGCTGATTCATGATAGTTTTGCATTGCATTTTTTGAATTTGAAATATTTCTTACATGCATAATTTTTGAATCTAAAACGTATTTTATTTGCATGTAGTGGAAAAATCATGGTGTGCTCTTTGATGCATTTTTACTTTTTGTTTATAAAATGAACAACTCACACACCATATTTCAAGTGTAAACATCAGTTGAGTTGGGCTCTCATATCCAACCAATTGATCAAGACCAATAGTGGATTTCATCACCACTTGGTTGGCTTGTATATTGATATTTTTGTGAACCCATCCATGGCCAAGGCCAATCCAAGATCCATCAAAGCTTGGGAAAATAGCACGTACTCTTCTTCGAAAGGTATATCACTACCCCTGATGGATTGGGTGAGGATTGGTAGAACCTATGTCCCCCTATCGATTATGGGTTTCATCTCCATAGTTTGATGGGATTCATGATCCGGATGTTAGAATCGGATACATGTGTGTAGGCCTATAGGTGAAATCCTTAAACAAATCAAGTGTTACATCAACATATTCAAAACATGTATGAGAAAGTGGAACTATTTACAACAAATCCAAAACACACCATCCAGTTCCTAGGAAACACAAAGAAAATTTAAAAGAGATAATCATTTTGTCTACTTTGTGTGTTTCTTTATTGTTTGTGTAATCAACATAAGATCCTACCATCCAATCTAGGACCAAATCCTTAAAAAAAAATTTACTAATTTTTTATTCTACATCCAATGAATCAAAAATCATGCAAATCGGAGCTATAACGAAAAAGTTATGTTGGTTTTATTATTACTCTATTTTTGAGTAATTTTTAAGCCAAAAATAGGGAAAAACTGCACTAAAATAATCATAAAAAGCCCTAGACAACCCCAAAAATCATCAAATTTATTTTGTTGTCTTAGTTAGCCCCTTGTGCACCTCTCACAATATTTTTGAGGCCTAGCTCCGCATTTTCTCAAAATTCCTCAAATTGGTCATTTTTCCACGAGCCCCGGTTGGCCAAATATTCCCAAAATACAAATTTTGACCCGAAAATCACTTTTTGGAGTCCTAGCCCATTGTGATCAGCTCATCGCACTGATAATTTTGATATATAGCACCCACAACATTTTTGGAAGTCAAAATTTTCTTTAGTGTGGGTTTCCTTCAGGATCTGCCTAGTCAACACATCATGACAACTACGCATAGCCGAGCTCAGCCACGAGTCGACGAAGCAAAAAACTTAAGAAGAGGCCCTAAACACATCCACTATAGGCTTGAGGATATCACCATTCCTGCATGACACCTTGATAGTCATTGCATCCACTATAGTCTTGAGGATCTCCTCATTCCTACATGATGCCCTGATAGTCGTCGCACCCACTATTATCTTAAAGATCTCATCATTCTTGCATGATGCCCTGATAGTCATCGCATCCATTATATTCTTGAGGATCTCATAATTCCTGCATGATACCCTGATAGTCATCACAAAGCCACTTCCTCACATAGGGGATCTACTCACCGAGGTGATAGGGTTACCACATCCATGGCAGGAACTGACATAGCTAAAATCCCTCATAGCGAGATGGAAAGCCATCAACCTTACATAGTGGATCACATGGATCGGCTACCTAGGCCTACTACTAGTCAAAAAGAGCAACTACTCCAAGCTCAATTGGAGGAGTTGCATCATGAGCGAGAGCGCTTAAACCACGAGTATGACGAAGAATAGAGAGTACACCGCCAAAGATTGGATGAGCACAAATGGTGTGAAGAGAGGATTTTCCAACAAAATTTATGCGAAGAACAATTGCGTAGGGTAACTCATGAAGAGGTACCCATACCTAGAACTCATAGGCAACAAATCAACATGAAGTGCATTATGCATCATCAAGAGTTGCCTCCTAGGCAGGTAGATAACCATTCTCTTGGATAGATAGACAAACCCCTTGTTATCGATAATCAATGAATAGACATATTCAAAGATCCCTTACCCAATAATGAGGCTAAGAAAGATGAAATAGATCATGTGAAGAAGGTTCATATAGCCCCACCTAATGAGGGTGTTATCGACATGATAAATATCATAATGGGGAGCAAGAAAATCCCTAACCAATCTGCATCACTACTAAATCCAATCAATGCTTAACATTCATTAAAATCCTCATAGCAATTGAGTCCTATTCCACAATATGAGGACCCTATGATTACTTTTATAAACAAGAAATTAAACCACACCCTATTAACAAACCTAATCCATTGTTTCACATTATAGCTGGAATTAGTTAGACTTAGTACAAGCGAGTTTTGATTGATACTAGTTCATCCATTGATATCATCACTACCACTGCATTGAAGCATCTCAACATTTTGCCTTCCCACATTAGAGCATCTACCTTCACTCTGCAAGCCTTTAACGATGTTGTATCTCCCATAGTTGGCACAATAGTCCTCCCCATTCAGGTTGGACAAAAGACTATACCTACATTGTGCTACATCTTAGAAGGTTCAAGACAATACAACATATTGCTTGGAAGGCCATGGATGAGAGCCATGGAGTGTGTACCATCCATAGTGCATCAGTGCATTAAGTACATTCATGAAGATAAGGTCCATGTAGTTCAGGCTGACCCAGACCCTTTTAAGTATTACAAACAAGTGGATCATCCGTAGGAACCTACTATGTCACCCACGCATCTGAACACTAAACCTAATGATGTTATCCAGAGTCCAGATGCAACCTCATGGTTCATCATGAAGTTACCTTCACCATCGCCATCACCATTGGTTTCGCCCATTATGCCTCCATATTTGGTTTCTCTAAGCAAGGAGAAATCAACTAAGACAACCACAGAGATGCTCACAACTATCTCAAACATGTCATTAGAAGACTTTCTTACTCCTATCAAAGGGGAAGAACCCATTGTGGTTATGGATAGATCAGATCATATCATACCATCTTCATCCACCACATCGCAGGTCATAGTTCACTCGAAAAAAATTGAATTCAGAGAGCATATAGAGGTAAACGTTATGTTTAGCCTATCATTGAGTCCATTGAGGATTTAGGTTGACCTCTTGTCAAGTCGCTACCCATTGATCCCATCCTTGATTCTTCACCCAAACATGAGGAAACATCAGTTGCCACAATTGAAATAGAACAACCTCAACAAGTTGAGGAGCCACCCACAACTTATCCTAATGCCAAAGTGCCTTCTCATGAGTTCATGGGAATGGTAAATATCAAGATAGAGAGCCAAGTGTCTCCAAATCAATCAACACAATGGGTAGTACCACCAAACAATATTGCCACATCAAAAGTGCCAACACCATTGCAATTAGTCATGCCTAATTCATTTCTCATAGTGCCTTCAGAAGAGCAAGGATGGGTGTTTCCCCCACATCAAATTGGGGGTACTCAAGTTGGCATAATTAAACACTATAGAGTGGAACAAAAACATGAATTGAGTCACAAACATAAGCATGTGGATGCAACTATTAAAATGGATCATCAAGAGACATCCACATCTTCTCAGACAAAGGAGACACTATGATTTGCATTTACCTAAGGGTTCTTTGGCACCCACTTTTTCACCTCCTTTAGATGATAGTGGTCATCCAAACCCTTCAATCGTGATACACACAAAATCCTTATCAATAGTGCAACACATGCTAGATCATCTGGATGAGATGAAGATGCAGATGGAGTAATAAAATGATACATTGTAATTAATCATGTACTAGCTCAAAATCTTGGAGTTCCAAATACAACCCGCATTTGATGTCAAACCACCTCTGATGCAACCATAGGAAAAGCCACAGCTAGAGCAAGCACTGAATCGGCCATGCTCGTTCTTGCACATTTATACACCATTACCTAAACCTATGTTATTAATTTTTAATCGATTATGAACCAAAAATACCATCAATTTTCCTAAGGTTCCTCTTTTAGATCCAAATCATGAAAAACCTATAGGATATAAGGAGAAGCTAAACTATTTATATCATAGATGAAACGATCATGACATTTAGTCATGTTACGATTTCAAAACAATAATACAGAATATGGTTGAAAGGGATCAACTTTGGATTGATAGTAAAAAAATAAGTATAGTAAATGATCCGAAACTTGCACCAAAAAAGTAAGAAGGGCCATCTAAGCCAACAATAAATATATCTATAGATCAATCCCATCACCAAAATCAACCATCACATAATGTGCGGTCGTAGCATTCTCTTCCTTTCCAAAAGCAAAATCAACATATTTGGATGCCTTTAACCGAATCCATGTCCACCATAATTCATAAACTGCAAGAAATGAAGACAATCATATTGCCATATGTACCCCCATACAACCCATATAGGCCCAGGTCTAAAACTTATAGGGAGGATCATGCTTACCTTTATCATCGAATGAGAGGTCATGATATTAGCAATTGTCATATCTTTAGACATATAGTCCAGGACCTTATCGATAGGAAGACCATATCCATAGATGATTCATTGATATTACCCCATCGAGACACTAACAGTACACAAAGTTCTGTGCCTCAATAAGGAGAGTTGATTTCTATCACTCTTCCTAAGCAGATCGATTACATTGTAGTGGATGACATGCATAATGGGGGTCCTCAAGGTAGTGCACCTTCCCCACCATCCACATCACAATCAATGAAGCATAGTGAGAAATCTAAAGGTATCACACCTTCCTCGCTTTCATTGAGTGACACACACACTAGGGGTACCTAAGGTATCGTACCTTCCCCCTAAAAACATCAAAAATCCAAAAAAAAAATCATAAAATCAATAAAATCCAAAAAAAATAAAAATCATTAAAATCCAAAAAAATCAAAAAACAATAAAATTCAAAAACAATTCAAAACATCAAAAACACAAAAATATTTACATTTTGCATTTCATTACATGCATTCAATTAATTGCATTGCATTAGGCATTTTCATCCATTGCATTTGCATTAGGATAGGTTATGTTTACAATCTTACAAACGACACCATGTTTGTATGCTAATCATGCATCCATAAATCATCATCATTCATCATTCCTTGTGAGTAATTGTGTTTTTCAACACAACCTTATGAGTTGCTATCAGGTGTATACTAGGGTTTTTTGGTCATTCAACCATACCTAGTGATCTTTTCAGATTTTATAGAAAGCTATCTTGGCTTTCGAAGATGAGGTCTAGTTTTGATAGTACCTTGCATATCTCAAAATCCCATCACAATTTTAAACATTAACAATCCTAGTTTGAACAAGGAAGGATGACACTACAAAGTGGTCCTGGTCACCTTAAGTGAAAGGTTTTCCTTGCTCATATTATCATGTGCATGGTCTAGAATGTTGATTATTGGAAAAAGGACAAGCTCCCCCCTACCCAAAGAAATCCCTTGCTTTCATACAAAATAAGCAAATTCCCAAAGCAAAACAAAGCAAAATAAATAGTGATTTTCATCACTAAGCAAATCCCTTGCTCCAAAAATAAAACAAAATGTAAAATAAACAATGATTATCATCACTAAGCATGAGCAAGTATCCCAAGCAATAAAAAGAAAAGAAGGGGGTGAAGAGCTTGAATCCCTGGAATATTCAGTATTCGACCACCATGGGGTGATCCTCATTACAGAAATGGGTTGAATGAAACCCGCTTGGCAATGGGGTATCCTTATGCATGGTGATATGTCTATCACATTAGCAACCTTCTTTTGTACAAACCAATGTCAGCTTATGGATGAGCTAGCTTTAGGTGGCTTGTATTACCTAGTAGTCTAATCCAACTGCGTCCAAACTTAGGATCATGATGAACATATGGTGATCCTCATTACAACAATGGGTTGAATGAAACCCATCTGGAAATGAGGTAGTCTTATGCCTCATCTAATATATTCATTTGCACACATAGGGATAATGAATATCTTGGTCTTCTTAACAAGATTTTTATCTTTCAAGAGCCTTGTGTAGTCATTATACAACTTTTGTAGTCATACCCCTTCAAGAAGCTCTCTCTTCTAATCCTCCCAAAGTTAGGATCAATACCAAATGGATTCCTCCTTAGGAGGGTTGGTTGAAGTTAAAATTTTATGGTGCAACAAAAGGGAATCCTGGGTTGGCAGGAGTAGGAGGTATACTTCGTGATCACCATGGTGAAGCAATCATGGCATTTGCTAAAAATTTGGGGGTTCAATCTAACCATTTCACTAAAGCCAAAGCTTTGTGGAGAGGATTATCGCTATTGCCAATGAATTCCAATAGGGTGATTATCGAGGGTGATTCCCTCAACATAATAAATTATATGAAGAATTCAGAAAATCCTTCCTGGAAAGTCAAGATCTGCATGGAAGAAGCTTGGAAAACTATAGCGCATCTATGGGAGCCAATTATCCAACATGCCTTTAGGGAAGCCAAAAAAGTGGTAGATGGTTTGGCCAATCATGGCACCACCATCAATGGCCTAGTCACATGGTCTAATTCCCTTCCCCAAAAATCCTATAACTGGTTAATGCGGACAAAGCCTCCTTCCTCCATAATTCATGAAGCCAATTTCTAATTTCCATTCAATGAGGTGGTGTTACTAGATGACACTACTATTTTAAATAAGCCAAAGGAGATCTCTAGGATGAAATATGGAAGCAAGGACATGGTCAAGGACAACGACATGGATACTGCCTAGGAGTAGCATTGAGGATGGACTAGAGGATTCGCCTGAGGATAGGCACTGGGATGTTTTTTGTAAACTTGGGATGCTCAAGCCTTTTTATATTTTTTGGGATGTTTTTGAGCGGGCATATGGCCTTTTCCTATTTCATTTATTGAGTCTATAATTATTCAATTCTTCTTTTGTTTTAAATTTTTAGGACCCTTTCAAAACCTATTTTAATGAAAATATAAATTTTACTTACCAAAAACAAATTATACAACTTTTTATTAATCAACTAGGGTGTTTGAGTCTCATGGAAAACCTCAAAAATCCCCTAATAGAAACAAATCATCTCATCAATCATACACAATTTTCCTTATGAAATTTTATTTATTAAAAGGTATTCAAAAAATAGGATAGATACTGGATGGATATCAACAATGATATTTAGACGGCCACTCACTATTTTGTGCATATATTTTAGTTTTCAAAAGCTTATAGGGAAATCCCATACATCTTACATCATCTCATCTCACATATGGATGATTAAATGATTAATTCTTATGATAAGAGTTACCATTTTAATTCATGATTTTCATACATTTTGTGGTGTCATCCAGTAGTTTGTTAAACACATATTAGATTCATTCTTTATGTTTTAAGTGATTAAAGCATATAGGTTCATCTGCATTAGATCATCCTCATGTAATTAATGCCTTACATACACATCATATATCATATCATATCACATATATTAAATGCATAAACAATTGAAACAAATTTAAACATGCATTTAACATTCACCATTGCATTCATATAAGCATACATAATAGTGCATATACACATCTAGATCACAGCATCTAATCATACATTTATCATCTAACTATTACATGTCATTAGTACATTGCATACATATAGCATAATCACATAATCATATAGGCATTACATATATTAATGCATCCATAAATCATAACACATAACGCACCTAATGGTCTACAAACTCTAGATTGAAAATCAAATAAACATGTTTTCATACATCAATTGGGACGTTATCAGTATCGTACTTCCCCCAAATTAGAAATTTAATAATCAAGAAACATGGGATAAATCAAGATAGTGCACCTTCATAATCAACAGCCTAAATCAATATTATCATCAGTCAATTGCTAGCTTTCCAAAATTTTTAGTCCTTTGCCTTGCATAAGTATAATTAATTGCTAGGTTTCCAAAAGGTTGAGCCCTTTGCCTTGCATAAGCATAATCAATTGCTAGGTTTCCAAAAGGTTGTGCCCTTTGCCTCACTATATCAAACCCAAAATGCTCCAAAGATGTTTAGTTTCCTTTGGTCAAATCCCAAAAGGCTCCAAAGATGCCCTAGTTCTTTGGTCAATCCCAAAAGGCTCCAAAGATGCCCTAGTTCTTTGGTCAATCCCAAAAGGCTCCAAATATGTTTAGTTTCCTTTGGTCAAATCCCAAAAAGCTCCAAAGATGCCCTAGTTCTTTGGTCAATCCCAAAAGGCTCCAAAGATGCCCTAGTTCTTTGGTCAACCCCATAAATGCACACATTTTCTCATCATAAGGAGTTTCATAATGGACATTAAAGCATATCTACCGGTCCATAATCATAAAAAATCATAAAATTAACAAAAAAATAAAATAAACCAAAATTTCAAATGTGCCTTGTATTCATTTATTTACTCTATACACTATGGTTGCAGTGACTTGTGCTCCATGCAATCCAGTAAGATGAGTAAATTACCATAAGGTCATTTGACCCAAATTATTCAATAACAAATTGAAATGTATTTACTTAAATCCCCAAGAAGGCCATTGTGGTCAAACTACTCCACATGAACGAGGTATTCATTCCCTTTATTCTATGAAATCTCATCATAAATCAAAATTAACAAAAAAATTAAATAAAACAAAACCTCAAGTGCACCTCGTATCTAGTTATTTACCTTATACACTTTGCGGTTGTAGCGACTTGTGCTCCATGCAATCTGGTAAGATGATTAAATTACCTTAATGCCATTTGAACCAAATTATTCATTGATAAATTGAAATGTCTTCACTTCAATCCCCAAGAAGGCATTGCGATCAGACCTGCTCCACGGGAACAAGGTATTCATTTCCTTTCTTCTATGAAATTTTAGATAATCATTGAACATAGTGATTCATCACATGCTTAAATTGAATTGCTATCATCTTGATTTCCTAATAAAGCCATTTAGGCTAGACTTATCCATGGGATAGAGATGTACAATTACTATTAATGGTTAAAATCATAGTTGTAATAGGACCTACCCTACAACAAAATTAATCATCTTGCACTGTCCAAATAAATCATCTTAGTCAAGTGACTCATCACTTTTCATTTTCCTCATCGACTCGTCGCTTGAGGGGGTAGTCATAATCAAAGAATTCATAATTAAAATAAAAATTAAATACTTAATAATGATAATTGTGTTCATCTTACTAATCATTGCCAAAGACAATCATGCCCCTGCTTGGGGTAGAAAACAAGCAAATTAATTAAACAAATGCTTGGCATTTTTGAAGCATGAAGGTAGGTCCTTACCTCTTCATGACTGAACAATTTCCAATATCAAGTAAGCCTGAAGTGAAAGGTTGTACTTGAATCAAGTTTCTTAACTTGTCAAAGGTAATGATTCCAAGATGTGTGCCCTTTCCATGATTGGGCATCTAACATTGACCAAATCAATGAACATCAATCAACCTACAATATGGTATTAGGTTGTCTATTTTTGCTCAGTGTTGTATTTTCTCACAATGAATCTCAAAAAGGGGCATCTATAAACACCTAAATCAGTTCATGTTTAGGAGGCTACTCATATGGACACCTTTTCAGGCCATGTGACTAATCTTGGATATTTCCAAGATCCAATAGTGGTTCTAACCAGTCATTCAGGGCAATCTATTCTTATTCAACCATAGCCACTAACATCATCAGCAATGACAGCCACCACTACCAATGTTAGAGTGACCATGGGTTGGTCGCTAACAATGATAGTCGCTATGGTAGCTATGGCTATAGTCTCACCTGTCGATAGCGACCGAGTCTATAAAAACTCTGGCCACCTAAGCCAAGTAAGTCCATTTGAGTGTAATGAATTCTTGAATGGTTAAGCATATCAAAACATCTATAATATTTACCTCAACATCACTAGCCCAACCAAATCTTGTTCTTGGATTCCTGGGTAAGCTAGAATAAGGAATTTGGGAGTCTACTTAAGGCCCCAAATTTACAAGCAAATCTTGAAAAATTGATGAGCTTTTAGCATAACAAAGTACTACCACTTTGCAATCAGAGATTACAATCTCTCACAAGTGATACAGTGCTACTTAAATTTTTCTATGGAGCTATCACCTAAATTCATGAAGCTATGGAGATTTTGAAGCTATTCTACACCACTTTTCTTCATCGAATTCACCATCAATTTGAAGCTAATTTATGTGAAATCCATGTTTACCGGATAGATATACCCTTGAACATCAATTTAGTAGAATAATTGATCATCATCATGATAGAACACAAAGAGTAGAATATTTATCCCGTGGCCACTATTTTCAATAGTGACCCACAAGTGTTGTCGTCGATGTTGACAACATCTAACAAAGTTGGTTGCTCTGAGCATCAACAACTATGGTCTGATGTGTCATTTCCTTTGTTTTTAGAAATAGATCAGATTAGAAGCATTTTAATTTAATTTCTAATCTAGATTAGTCAGCTATACATTCTGTATTTATGCATTTCTTTCTGTCTTTCAAGCATTATTTTCAATATTCTTCATGCATTTCATCATTTCTTTATGAATTTCCTTCATATTTTGCAATAATGAAATGGCCTCATCTTGAGAGGCTACATTCTTGCTATTGATGTTTTTTAGGATTTATTGTGCACATGTTTAGGCCTTATTAGGAGCTTATCATATTCAATACCACCTTCATTAGCATCACAAAGTGGAGGATAACAAAAAATCCCTACTATAATCAATTTGTGAGAATTCTAAAGATCTATTGAAGACACCTACCATATGAATTATGGATTGTAATATGTATCAAAATGGTTAATCCCTCATAGAGATATCTTGTAACCTTGATGTAAAGAAAATTTTATAAATATGAATAAATATGGGCACCATTTCTTTTATCTCTTTCACTTTGCATTGGTTATATGATGTATCTTTTTAATTTGATTACATATTACTTTAGGTGTTAGATTTTTAGCAATATTACTGTAAATTTAAGAGGATGATACACATTTACAAAGTATTGTAATACACAAAGATGCAATACAATCCAATATATTCTATCTCACTTGTTATATTTACATATATCCTTTACATGGAGTCTCTTGATGTTTCACCTTCCCTATCTTTGTCTCTTTTCAAACTCATAGGAGATATGACTCTTCATATTTCTCGTTAAAAAAATATTTTAATATCCTAAAAACTAATGATTATATGAAATAATATATTTACAAAGCATTTTATAAGATATCAAATAATTTAACAATCTCTATCATATATTGACTCTTCAAACTTCTTCCAAACCAAATAAGTGCTATGAAGAACAAGGATATCATTTGTTCCATATAGTTTCTACACAATTTCATCCCACAAATAGAAACTAGACCTAGAAGACTAGCCCTAATGCAAAGAAGTGAAAATTTTATGTAACTAAAAATAAAAAGACCCAAAATACTATCATATAGTGAAGATATGGTCTTATGAAATTTTCCCTCCAAAAAAACCCTAGATTGACATTTTTGAACAATGTCATTTTACTTAAAATTTCTTCCAATCATTATTAAGGTGCAATCTAGCACAATTTGGCTATCATATTGAACTATATCATTTCACTAGTTACATACCACAAGCTATATATATGAGTGTATCAAATACCAATAAATTATGGATTTAATTGGTGATTAGTGAATATTATAATGAAAATAAACATCCATATAACTATAAAATCAGCTATAGGGAGAATCATATTAGCAACATAGGTTCATCAAAATGGATGACAAGTATCAAATACTACACAAATTACAACAATGAATAAGAGAGTATTCCAATAAAAAATTCAACCTCTTATATCCTCTATTTATGTAGTAAACCAGTCTCACATGCTTTAAACCCTAAATTTGATGCCTTAGAATGTGATAAAATGCTAAACTAAGATCCACTATATTTTCCTACAAAAATTTAAAAAAATTTGGCCTTCTTGATAGTTCTTTATGGTTGGTTGTGTATGACCATTCCCTATATAATAAACTATATATTACTCCTCCATTTGTATTTCATGAGAGTTGAGGGAACCTATAAATTACTCTTCTTTAGAACCAAAGCTTTGAATTCCTTGTAATACATTAGTCTTCATATATAAATCCTATGGAAAGCATGATGATATCTTAGTTCTTATAAAAAAAAATTATCCAATAGATGTTGAGTTGAGTACTTTGATCTCTCATTTATAATATTATAGTGATAAAGAATATGAAATAATTAAGAATGTGGATTTTTTAAAAAAATCTTAGAAGATAAGTTAGGAATTTTAAAAACCAAAGAAAACCAATCCATGTCGTTTCTCCATATCAAATCCTCTAAGAAAGAAATACTTCCCTAGATATTTTCGTTACAATAAAAATTAGTAATTTAATTGTCTTGAGAGGAAAACATGGAACCCATGGGTGAAAATTTCTTCTATACTATCCACCTTGACTATATACATTCTTTGTAGTGGCAAAAAAAGGTCACCACAATCCAAGATCTAAACTATGGTTTTTATAAAATCTTAAAAACTATTGAAAGTGTAATTTGACTTATGGCCAAGGCTGACATTTTATAGTATAATCTTGTATAGGCCTACAGAAAAATATTGAACAAGTGTACTTAATTTATGGTATTATTTTATTATGTAAACACTGTGGGCTAGGGTTAACCTTGTTATGGTTAAACCCACCTTATAAGTTGTAATTAACCTAAAGCCCTCTTGTTATTTTAGCTTAGGTTAACTTTTTTATGTAATTGGGATTTTGGTATTGGAAAATCTACCCCCTACCACTCCATCCATTACATCGGATGTTGTGATTATTATCTATGTATAATATAGTGAATATTTATTATACCTATAGGTTCCCACTATCTATATCTCCTTTTTGTCCTTTTCTATGCTTTCTATATAATATTTGAATGGATGGATTGCTTTTGTTTATTTCTAGAAAAAAAGTGTGAATTCTAACATTGTATCATAGCAAGTATGATGTAGCATCATTTGGTCATGCAAAAAGTTAATCTAGAGCCTATGGTCCTTCTTCGAATCTTTAGGAAAAATTATTCTTTAAAATCTCATAAGTGTATTCAATATAAAAGGAAAAGAGGAGATCTTCCATGATTCTTTATTCACTCTTCCATCCATTCTAGAGAAACATTCCTTCTCTATTACCTTCTTCATTATCATTGAGGAGCATTTTACTTTAGATTAGCAAAATTTGACTTTTGAGGAAGATCATGTTTCAAATTTGTAGGATATGATTTCCTTATGAAAGGTAGTTTTGAATTTAATTTTGTATATAGAATGTTTAAATTTAAACTCATGAAAATTAAATTTATGCACACTCGTTTAGCACCTTGTTATAAGGGTTGACATGATAGCCTTCTTTATAAATAAGGCACATATGTAATTATTTCTACAAGGTATACTAATATGGGTAATTTATTGAATGTAAAGCATATGAAATATGAAGGTCATGGGTTTGAACCTAATTTTTTACTTTCTACTTTTCCTCTTTGAAGATAAAACAAATCTTAGACTTTATTTTTTTTAACAAATTCAATGCGTTGGTAATCCAGTGAAAAGACCCTTGTTTTATGTGTTGGATGAATAAATTTGTTGTTTCAAAACTTGTTCTCTTCTATTATTTAAGGGATATTTTTGGTTGGTTAGTGTGAATGGTCATATTTAAGGGAGTGGTTTTGATCTAAACTCATTAGTAGTTGGCATCATGGTGGATAGCTAATGTGTATTAGCAAAATGAGGTTAGGCATTTGAATATTCATTTCATTTTTCCCATGGTATGATGGGTCATTTGACTCCTCTATGGATACATGCATTCTTAGCCTCAAAACAAGATTTAGGTACCTAATTAACAAAAGTGTATTAATATCTATAAAACCTAATTTTCACTCCCCTCGAGCATGGTTACAATGTTGGATGGGTAACATGGATATTTTGGCTAATGTGGTACCTCTGTATACCACCAAACTATCCTTTTACTTACTAATATATCTTCAGCAAATAGAATTCTAGTGTGTGTCATAGTTCTAATAGTTTAGTAGTGACCAAGTAGAACAAGTTGAGTGGTAGTCACCAAAAAATGAGTAGATGGAAAGTGGAAGCTTGGGATTGGATGTGACTTTTCTAAGGTTTGTGAGGTTAATTTTTATATTTTTGAGGGCTGTTTGGAAAATTATTTTGGAGGCTATAACTTTGGATATCTTCACATGCATTACATTATTTTAAGGACCTATTATAGTATTAGGGGCCAAACATTTCTTAGAGTTTATCACACTATTTCTAAAGGGAAACTTTAGCATATGTTATATAATTAGAATATTTACTCTATTTTTTTTATTTGTGGAAAACATCCCAAAAGGGATGCCACTTTCGAGTAAGACCCAAGGAGGCAGGGGTATCCATTCCACCAAAAATGCCCAGGACTCGGACCTGGCCTACCACCTTTGACATACTCAAGGAGCAAACAAACACACAAAACCAATTTAAAAATAAGTAAATAAATAAGTAAATAACAACAAAAATAATAAAATAAAATAAAAAACATGCTCCTTGAGTGTGTCAAAAACAAAAGCACAACCAAACACGCACAATAAGATAAAAGAAACCACAACACGAACCACATAGAAAAACACAAGAACCACATAACAAAACACAAACAAGACAAAAACAACATAACACTACAAAGACATAACCCAAAAAAAAACATGAAAAATAAACACAACCAAAACCTAAAAAATTAAAAAAAAAATAAAAATAAAAAAACAACCAACACACAACAATAAACAAAAACAAAAAACATAGAAAACACTCACACATAAAAACATGAATTAACACAAACAAAGAGAAACCCAAGAACAAGAACGAAAAAAACACAAGAACAATAACAAAAAACATTAAAAAAAAAACACAAAACAACAAAAACACAAGAACAACAAAAAACAACACAAAGAACACAAAAACAAAACAAAACAAAAGAACCCACCCACCTTAAAAAACTAAACAAAAAAAAAAAAATTGAACATAACAATGACCTATCTAGACCAGAAGACTATTAAGGCAAGAATCAACAGAGGAAACAAAATAAAGAATAGAATGAGCTAGGGAACTAAAAAAAACTGAATGAACCAAAGAGAAGCAAAAAAAAAAGCAAGAAGAAACTAGGTACCTTAGAACTGGAGCCATCCAAAGAAATGATAGAAAGAAGAGCTTCCCTAATTTGAGAAGCCCACCATCTAGGAGGGTGGCCATAACAAGTAAGATCACCTTTGTCCAAAGCCCAATTAGCTAAAGCATCAGCACTCTTGTTTTGATCTCTAACCACATGATTGTAATCAACTTTCAAAAATCCCATCTGGATTAATTGAATCTTCTCAATAATTCTTTTTATTCTCCAATCCACCTTATGATTCTTAGAAGGAGTCTTCAAGAGATTAATCATAAGTTGAGAGTCAAACTCAACTAACACCTTTTCCCATCCAACCTTAGTAGCCTCCTGAAGGCCTCTGAGGATACCATACCCCTCAACAAGGTTATTGGAAAGAATACCCAAATTCTCAGCAAAAGTAAAAACTAGGGAGCCATATGAAAGTCTACCAATTCCTCCCACACTGGATTTTCTAGGGTTCCCTCTAGAGGCTCCATCAGTATTGAATTTTCCAAAATCCTTAGGAGGAGGTTGCCAATTTCTTGTCCTATCCATCTTACTAATACTCACATTCCCTTTAAGTTGGTTGCCCTTAGAATATTTAATCTTCAATCTTTGCATCACTTGATCCCATATTTGGTGGGAGTTTTGGGGGTGATTAAGGAGTTGATGGACTGATTCAACTAAGTTGGCTATGGTATTTTGCCAAATATAGTGAATATCCTTCCTATCTTGATTAAAAATTCGGTTGTTCCTTTCATTCCAAATATTCCAAAGAAGAATGGTAGAACCCATCCAAACTAACTTCCTAATAAAATGATCAACACCCTCTTGATTAGGCCAATCCCTCCAAAGTCTGTTCAAAAGTAAAAAAATTGGACCACTATAAGCCAAGTAAAGTGGCCATTCTCCTCCATAGCTCAGAGGCTAAAGTACACTCAATAAAAATATGGTTGAGAGTTTCTACATTCTCTTCACACATTTCACATCTAAAAGGGCCATGAAAACCACGCTTCATAAGTTGCTCACCAATAAGCACCCTACGATGCAATAAAAGCCAATTAAAGAACCTCACCTTAGGCAAGAGATTTTGAGCCCACAATTGAGAAAATATGTGAGAAGAATGGTTGGGATTATTATGGCATAAGGTCAAATAACCTTGAGCAACTAAATACTCACCCTTAGTAGTGTTGTTCCATCCAAAAAAATATTTTTCATGGGACCAAGAGAGGGATCTCATATGAAGGATGCCTTGGATATCTTGTCTTTGCCTTTCTGGGATTTGAATAGGCCAGTCCTCAATAGGGATCCAATATCTACCAACCTTTGAATTACCAATATGGTATCGATAGTAATTAGCCACCTTTATCCAATTAGCTCGGTGAAGCTCCTCCATCCAAGGCCTCCAATCGGGAAACTGAGTTATCAAAGGCTTGTGACCATCCCAAGAATCTGTCCAAAAATTTTCTTGTTGACCATTATGAATGATCCAAAATAAATTTTTCTTTATCAAATCCTCACCAGTATTAAGAACTGCTAAAATGGGAGAACCTTTGGTAGGAAGTTGATAGCGAACAAGGTCTTCAGGACTTTTGTTCTCAGCATATTTAGCATGGAGATTATTGGTCCAAAGAGCATTGGGGTTATGCAACATCCTCCAATATAATTTAGTAGCTAAATATTTTTTTTTATTAATAGAATACCAAAATCCTAACCCCCCTTTACTCTTAGGAAGACATAAAGTATCCCATTTCACCAAGGCCCATTTTCTTTTCTCCTTAGTACCACTCCAAAGGAAACGATGACTGATTTGATCCAATTCTCGAAGAACAACCTTTGGGATATTCAAAATGGAAGAAACATAAATAGGAATAGCTTGAAGGACTGATTTTACCAAGGTGATTCTACCCCCAGAAGAAAGCCACCTGTTGGTCCACTTTCCAATTTTCTTCTTGACTTTGTCCAACAACCAATTCCAATATTTATTTTTTTGCCTTTGAATATTTATGGGAATACCTAAATAAGTGATTGGAAGGGAGGTCTTCTTATATCTTAATTTATCCAAGACCATGGATTCCTGTCTAGCGAGAGCAATGAAAGAAAATAACTTTAGATTTGTCTTCATTGATCAACTGCCCAGTAGCCTTAGAAAAATAGCTAATGATTTGCTTAATATTAGAAGCTTCCTTAACAGTAGCTTTACCTAAAAGAGTAGAGTCATCCACAAATTGAAGATGAGAGATAGGTCTAGCTCCATGAGCAATGGTAACTCCCTCAAGGGTTTTGTTTTCCCTATTTTTGGTTATAGTCCTACCCAAGCATTCAACAAGAATGATGAATAAATAAGGGGATAGTGGGTCACCTTGCCTAATACCTTTGGAAGTTGGGAATGATTGAGAAGGCCTACCATTGATAAGAACTAAGTAGAAAATTTAAGAGATACATCCCATAATCCAATCCATCCAATCCTTAGAGAAACCAAATTGCCTCAAAACTTTGATAAGGAAGTGCCAATCCACTCTATCATAAGCTTTGGATAAGTCTAACCGAATGAACATGGAAGGATATTTTTGCACATTGGTGGTCTTCCCCACTTTTTGGGGATCAGCTTCTCATTTTATATTTGGAGACTTAACAATGGTCTAAGCTGAGATATACAACCTCTTGAGCTTTTGACAAGAGAATTAGTTTTTTAAACCTTCAAAATTACTTTGGCTTTCCTAGTTTA
This sequence comes from Wollemia nobilis, assembly GCA_028583015.1. NCBI lineage: Eukaryota > Viridiplantae > Streptophyta > Pinopsida > Araucariales > Araucariaceae > Wollemia > Wollemia nobilis. The sequence continues at coordinate 2,981,598 of JAQPPZ010014295.1, forward strand.
TTCCACCACCTCTATGTTGCAGGCCAAACAAGGTTAACTTCTTTCCTACTTTTGTCACATGCCCGTGCATTTAATTTATCAACCCAGGGAGCTTCGTAAACTTGCGAAGGGTCTTGAACAAGATTGCTTACAATACCACTTGAGATGAGTCCGCTAGTTCTACTATTGGGGGGTGTTTCAACGGTCGTCAATCATTCATACACTCCTCAATAATTTACGTAAAAACAATTAAATCTACAGAAAGGAAATATTCACGCATTCCTGGAAATAAACCTATTGCAATACTAGAAATAACAATGCGATAAACAATCTTATAAAAGCGGTAAACTAATCTAGAAAACATAGGAAAAATAGGGGAAGAAATACTGGCTTGGAGTGGGCCTGAGCTCCAGCAGACTTCCTCCCAACTGAACACGCACTTAGAAACTCTTAGAACTGTATTATAATTATCAAAGTATTACAATGCTTCTTCTGTATATCTCTCTACATTTACTATCAAAATATTCTATATATCCTCAGAGAGGTCTGCATGTGTTTATATAGCACACCCACAGATCTTCTGTTACAAAGAAGTTATAATAGTCGATTCATTCCAGACTAAACTAAGATAGTCTGGTAAATGTGATCGACGTCTGCTAAAATTGGCATTCATTTCTAATGGTGGCATGTTCACTGATTGGTTTGTGCTTCGCCTGGCATTGGTAGGACATTCTCATACATCGGTGCGATCCCCAATTTAACTCTACATGACGTAGAGTTGGAACTGCACCAGTCTCTGTTGTCCATGTCGTGCTTGTCTGGTCAATGGGCGAAGAACAGGGGCACCTTCCCTATGAGGAAGGTGCCTAAGTATGTCGGGTGCCTTCTCTATGCGGAAGGCGCCTTACTACCATTGGCGCCTTCCTGGAAGAGGAAGGCACTTATCTTCTGTTGGTGCCTTCTTGGAAGAGGAAGGCGCTTATCTTCTAGTGGCGCCTTCCTGTGAGAGGAAGGCGCTTGCCTTCTAGTGGTGCCTTCCTGTCGGCGCCTTCCTTATGAGAGGAAGGCGCTTGCCTTCTAGTGGCACCTTCCTGTCGGTGCCTTCCTTATGAGAGGAAGGCGCTTATTTTCCTTTGGCGCCTTCCTGGAAGAGGAAGGCGCTGGCCTTCTATTGGTGCCTTCCTGGGAGAGGAAGGCGCTTGTCTTTCCTTGGTGCCTTCCTGGAAGAGGAAGGTGCCTACTTACGCTTGGTGCCTTCCTGGAAGAGGAAGGCGCCTACCTTCTCTGCATTGATTCCGAAAGAAACAAAGTGCCAGGTCCATGAAAAGACCTCGACTGATCCAAATCTGACTAAATCAACTACAATTCCACAAAAACACACTGAAAACACATGAATTAGATAACACGCATAATTTCATCAAATAATTATATAATCATTCATAAACATATGCAATCCTTATTATACAGCCGCATAATAATCAAGAAAATGTATACAAAATATGAGCATTTCTGATGCTCATCATCCCCCCATGCCTAACATATGCCACGCCCTCGTGGCATCAAAACTATAGGTAGCCCTGTTGACCCCTCATCATTGTCATTTCTTGGTGGATCTGGCTGTACCTACGGCCCGTGTCTACCTCTTCTATGCACTGGCATCTGGAGGTGTGGCTCCTCTTTTTCTATGCGGGGCTATGGGTGCTGCTATCGGCTTTGCTTTCCTCGTCCTGGCCGCTATCGAAGGTGATCTAGCCAGCGTCGTCTCTGCTGCCTAAAATGCAGCTTCTGTAGCTTGCCATAGGTCGGTTTCGGAGGTCTGACCGCTGCAAGAGGGATATCTAAATTATCCCTCTTGAGATGAACTACTTGGGCTTTGTACAATCGGGCTGCTTTAGGAGTAAGCCCTGCGTTCTCCTTTGCAATGGTAGCGGTTTCCAATTCGGGGCCATATACCCCCCATCATTCAAAATACCTTCTTATCTTGGAGGGTCATCCCTGGGATGACCCATAAATCTCCTAGAACTGGTTGTCCTCTATCGGATTGACGTAGATACTAGAGTCCCCCTGCATCCTCGAGGTTGCCTTCCTGGTCTCCTTGGCTGTTGTCATCTCTTTGAGCAGCCGTTCGAACTATTTTTGCCTCTCTACGAATGGCTGCATATCCCACTCATCTTCTTTTGGCTCGGCGAAGGTCACCTTCGCCTTCTTTCGAGCCGTCCTGGGCCCTTTTCCTTTGGCCTCTACAAAAAATGCGATGGCTCGAATAGGGGTTTTCCCTTTCTCCCTGGCGGACATCTTCTCGCTCCGAGGGGCCTGCTCTGCGGTCCCTGGAGCATTCTCTTCACTCTGGGGGACCTATGCTGCCGTCCCTAGGGGTGCTTCTTCACCCCCTATCTGTCCTATGCCGACCCCTCAGGTTCTTCTCTTTCTTCCTTAGGTCTGGGGAGTTCTTCCTTATCCCCCGGTCCTATCTGCTATTGTTGGCCCTCGTCCTACTTTGTATCACTCAGGTCGATGACAGGGGGTGTTGTGGGACTTCTTTCCCCTTCACTCCCAAAAATAGAGGAATTCTCCCCTACCTCCGGGCTGCTCTGTCGGGTGTCCGATCGAAATTCTCCCAAAGAGAATACTCATTCTATAGATGTGGGAGAATTCATCGGGACCTCTCTTGCCCAGTCAGTTTGGGTCGATGCGTCCCTTCTTTCTGTTCCCCTATCCTAGAGTTGCTGGTTCTCCTCCCGCAACTGTTGGACCAGTTGCTCGAGCTGGGTGATTCATCTTTCTCATTCTTCCAATTCCCCTCTATGCTCATTTTGGTAATCCTCCAAAATTTGTTAGGCCATCCAAAAATTGGTCTGCCACTCCAGCGCTTCCTCCAAGGCTACGTCGACCTGATCATTGCTCCCGAAAGTCCCTACATCTTGTGGGCTCCGGTTTGTCAATTCCTAGAGGGTTTGGGCTACCACATTGACTTTCGAGTCATTCTATTCTTCTTCTACCAAGAGGAGGAGTCATCATAGGCGTTTCCTCCTAGGGACTAGTTCTGGCAGTCGAAACTTGGCCTCACTGCTAATAAGTGGTGCTCCTTCCTCTTCATACTCGAGCACTAGGGAATGCCCTCTTTCCTCTGTGCATTCGAGCACTGGTGAATGCCCTCTTTCTTCCATGAAATCAGGCAATGCCAATTGCTCGATACTTGCCATCTCCTCTATAGGGCTTCCCTCTTCTTGCCCTATTTTGGCAATAACATCCTATTGCCTTTCTTGGCCACCATCTCCCTCTGCATTGGGGTTCTGCCTCTACGCTTCTGCATGGCGGACCAGTGCTGATATCAGCCCATGGTGGGCCAAGGTGGATGGTGCTCCCTTATGGTACCTAGCCACTTCTTCCTTCAGGGCATTTTCTAGGTAGAAGGGCATGTTCAACTTCCTTCCATGCACCAGGTGATTCAAAAACTGCACATGGTTAGTGTGCAAATGGGTATACTTCCTGGTGCATGTAAAGAATCGAGCAACCTGCTCGAATATCTTCCATAGATTCATGGGAAGGCTACTTTTGGGTAGCCCTTCCTTATCTATCTACACATTTTCTCTTGGCAGTAGCACTTCGACGTACGGCTTCAGCAGTCCACCTTTGTATATGCATTCACCTATGAGGGGCAATCCAGTCACCTGCGAGATGTATTCGGGGGTGACCAAAATTTCTACCCCTCGCACCTGAGCTACGTCGCCCCTCAAGGAGGTAGTGAATTCCTTGGCTGCCTCCATATCCTGGCCCTGACTAACCAGGGTACAATATTCGAACCATCCCTCGGCCTCGAACTATGTTTTTACCGTCCCCCTGATTCCTTTCGTATCACTCGGCTCATTCTTTTTCACCGCATGATTCTTCGACCTTCCTCCCATGGCGCCTTCCCTTACTACTGCGCTTTTTTTTTTCTATCCTTACTTCTTCAGGAAGGCACCTAACCCTAGCATTTAATTCTAGGGTACACCTTTCGAGCCATATCATTGGCACGTGGTTTCGGCCATGGGGGTATATGATTTTTATGATGACAATATTTTTTTGGTATTGCATAATTTATGAATAATTATATAAATATTTGAGTTAGTATGCACGTACCTTATTTGGTGTTTCATGCATCATGAAGAGCGTTGATTCACTGATTTGTGACATGAGGGAGGGGTATGGTAATCTGATGTCGCTCGTTCATGTGGTGATTTCATTCCGATCGAGGCATCCGTGAGACTTAAGTGTTGGTTGTACGTGAAAGGTGCTCTTTGGTACCTTCCTAATGTGGAAGGCGCTTATGTGGTGCCTTCCCGATGTGGAAGGTGCTTATATGGTGCCTTCTCGATGTTGTCGATGCTCTTTGAATGGATGCGCCTTTCGGTGGTGGAAGGCGTCTCTGATTGGATGTGCCTTCCGATGGTGGAAGGCGCCCTTTTGATGATGGTGTCTTCCTGCTATGGAAGGTGCTTCTAAATGGGTGTGCCTTCCTGATGTGGAAGGCATTGCTGAATACCTACGCCTTCCTGGGGTGGAAGGCATCATTGTATACCTGCACCTTCCTGGGGTGGAAGGCGCCTCAGTCTGTATGTGCCTTCCTGATGTGGAAGGCGCCTCGGGCTCTTTTTTTTTTTGTGTGGCGCCTTCCCGATGTGGAAGGTGCCTACTTTTTTTTTTTTTTTTGTGCCTTCTTTATAAGGAAGGCGCCTTCTTCTGGTAGGGTGCCTTCTTCATAAGGAAGGTGCCTTATTCTGGCTGGGTGCCTTCTTCATAAGGAAGGCACCTTCTTCTGGCTGGGCACCTTATTTATAAGGAAGGCACCTTATTCTGGTGGGCGCCTTCTTCATAAGAAAGGCACCTTCTTCTGGTTGGGCACCTTCTTTATAAGGAAGGCACCTTCTTCTGTCTGGGTGCCTTCTTTATAAGGAAGGTGCCTTCTTCATACGAAAGGTGCCTTCTTCTGGTTGGGTACCTTCTTTATAAGGAAGGCGCCTTCTTCTGGTTGGGTGCCTTCTTTATAAGGAAGGCGCCTTCTTCTGCACCTTCTCGATGTGGAAGGCACTTTATTCTTGGCAATCATGTTGTGATTGACTGGGAAAGGGTGATCAAGCCTTCTCAGTCTCGCTTCACGCTGCCTCAACTTCTACCTACGAGTGCCGGTGTCGGAATGCTGAGCCGAATCAGGCCTGGTTTCCCAGATACCTATTCCTCGTGCTGTCAGGTCCTCCACCTACAAAAAGCAAATGAAAAGAAAGAAAAATAAAGGTAGTTAGACGCATTCCATGCCTGTTAGGCCCTAGATTAGGATGCCTACAGCTTGCATGTGGGCGTCGTCCCTGCAAAACACACCGTAAGAAAAAAAACTAAATTAACTAATTTTGGTGAGCACCTCCATGCCCACCATTTTTCCTATTAAGAGTTTGGTCCGGATCTAACAAGATGGGGTCTCCCCCATGTCTATTCTGGATTCCACCTGTAAGGTTTCGGATGTGTTATAGGGGCGCAATCGATGGCCATTGACCGTTAACATGGTGTTGCTACCATCAATTGTTCTAATGCGCATTGCCCCATTCTTGATGAGCTCTACCACCTCATACGGTCCCATCCATATTTGCATTAATTTACCTTTTCTTTCCTGGAATCGAGAATCGTACAACAGCACCCATTCTCCTTCTTGGAACTGCTTTAGTTTAATGTGGCGATCATGCCACCGCTTTCTTTGCTTTTGTATGATTTTTGTTCTCTACAAAGCGTCCATTCGGATTTCGTCCAGCTGATCTAGCTATCGAATCCTTTCTTTTTGAGCGTCATCCAAGCTCAAGTTCAATTCTGAAGTTGTCCTCAATGTCTTGATTTCAAATTCAATGGGCATCATCGCACTCTTCCCATAGACCAGTTGGAAGGGTGTGAAGCCTATGGTGGATTTCCACGTGGTATTATACGCCTAGACTGCCTCCGGCAACCGTGTAGCCCAATATTTTTTGTGTTGTTGCACGGTCTTCATCAGGATGTTCTCTATTTCTCTGTTCGTCACTTCCACTTGCCCATTTTCCTGCGGATGGTAGGGTGTAGTTTTATTGTGCCAAACTCTGTATTGCTCCATCAGCTCCTTGATCAACTTGGAGGTAAATTGAGGCCCTTGGTCTATTGTTATCTCTCTAGGGACCCCAAATCATGTAAAAATGTGGGCAAATAAGAAATCGGTGACTGTTCTTTCTTTTGAATCTCTCAACGCTTGAACTTCAACCCATTTGGTGACGTAATCTGTATAGACCAAAATAAACCTCCTCCCTATTGAAGGTGGATTAATTGGTCCCACGAAGTCCATGCCCCACTTATCGAAGGGTTCCAGGTGTACCTGAGGCTGGAGGGGCATTTCATCTCGATGGGTTGGTCTGCCCATTCTTTGGCATTCATCGCACTTGCTGGCGTACGCAGCCGCATCCTTGAACAGAGTGGGCCAAAAGTACCCAGCCTGTAGGATTTTGTAGGCAGTTCGTTTCCCTGCAAAGTGTCCTCCGCATGGTTCATCATGACACGCTTTGAGTACTTCTGAGAACTCCTGTTCTGCTATGCATCTCCTTATAATCTGGTCACGTCCTATTTTGAATAGGAGGCCATCAATCCATAGGAACGATGCACTTTTCTCTATGACCGCCTACTTTTCTCGGAAAGAGAGAGCAGGTGAGGTTCTTCCGGTGGCCAAGTAATTGGCTATATCTACGTACCATGGGATTTGCTCACTAATGGTGAACAAATGTTCATCCAAAAATTGGTCTTCCACTGCTGTATGGTCTATCGGTATCAATCTGGATAGAAAATCTGCTACGACGTTGTCTTTGCCTGGTTTGTCGACTATTGTGATGTCGAATTCCTACAGTAACAAGAGCCACCTGATAATTCTTCCACCAATGGCCGGCTTGCTCATCAAGTATCTGATGGCCGCATGGTCCGTGTGGACAAATACCTTATACCCGATGATATAATGGTAGAATTTGTTTATGGCATGCACAACTGCAAGGAACTCCTTCTCCATCACCGTGTAGTTGAGCTCGGCTCCTACCAAGTTTTTGCTGACATAGTAGATGGCATAAAATTCTTTGCCATCCTTCTATCCGAGGACTGCTCCAATCGCATTGTTGGATGCATCACAGTAGATATGGAATGGTATGGCCCAATTTGGTCCTCTTAAAACTGGTGCGGATATCAGTTTCTCTTTAAGCAACTGAAACGCTTCTTCGTAGTCTTTCGTCCAATTGAACTCCACATCTTTAGATAATAGAGTGTGCAATGGTTTTGCAATTTTGTTGAATTCGGTGATAAATCGCTAGTAGTACCCGGCTGATCCAAGAAAAATCCTCACCTCTCTCTACGTTCTGGGGCTGGGTAGGTCTCTGATGACCTCAATTTTTCTTTTATCAACCTTTATTCCTTCTACGGAGAGGTGGTGTCCCAGTACGATGCCTTCTTGCATCATCATAAAGCATTTCTCGTTGCTCAGGGACAAATTGTTTTCCTTGCTTCTTTCGAGCACTCTTTCCAAGTTCGTCATTGCTTCGTCAAAGGTTTCTCCATAGACGGTGAAGTCATCCATGTATACTTCGACCGCGTCTCCCATCATGTCTAAAAATATGCTAAGCACCGCCCTTTGAAAGGTGGCAGGTGTGTTGCATAATCCGAAAGGTAATACCCGATAGGCAAACGTTCCCCATGGGTAGGTGAACGTTGTCTTATCCTGATCCTCTTCTCCTATCTGGATCTAGTTGTATCCATTGAATCCATCCAGGAAGGAGAAATACTTCCTCCCGGAGAGTGTATCCAAGACTTGATCAATGAATGGGAGCGGGAAGTGGTCCTTCTTGGTCGCTTTGTTTAACGCTCTGTAGTCCACATAGATTCACCATTTCCCATTCTTTTTAGGGACTACCACTAATGGTGATACCCACTCGCTATCAAAAATTGGATAGATGAATCCGACAGTCAAGAGTTTTTGCAATTCTTCCTTGACAATGTCTTTCATTGCTGGATTCATTCTTCTCTGTGGTTGCCTGCTTGGAGTTGCTTGATCATCTAGGTATATACGATGGGTATAGATATTTGGGCTGATACCCTTCATATCTGAGTAATCCCATGCAAATGCCTATTGGTGTCTAACCAGGAGCTCTTCTACTTTCATCAATTGTGTGGGAGTCAACCCACTACTGACATTCAACGTTCTTCCTGGCCCGACGTGTATCTGCTGAACGTGGTGATCTTGGGCACCAGCCAACGGTGATCCAGGTGCGGATATGGAGGACTCCCCATGGAGGAACTCCACAATAGCACCATCTTCATCTTCTTCTGCCAACTCATCCAACGTCATCACCGGCTGGATCATGGATAGCTCAGGATTTTCATGCTCGATCAACATGGGTTCTCCTAATGAGTCGATGGACTGTGCTGGGGGTGAAATAGTCAACCTTTTAACATTTCGTCCATCGGAGATGGTCATCAGCCCATCCCGGTAGCTGATGTAAGCATCAGCTATTGCCAGCCATGGCCTTCCCAAGATGAGCGGGTAACCGCCCAACCTAGTTTTAGATTGCAAGACTAAAAAGTTGGTTGGGTATTCCCATGCGTTGACTGTCACTATTACGTCTTCCAACATTCCTTTCGGTGCCATGGTCGATCGATCGACCAGCTGTAGCACTATCATAGTGGGTTTCAAGTTCGTGAGCTGTAGCCTCTGCATGGTCTCCTGAGGCATTACATTGATGGCTGCTCCGAGATCGACCAACGTATTGGACAGGGAATGTCCCTCAATTTTTATAGTCAGCATCGGGCTGCTCGGGTCTGCATACTTAGGATGGCACATTTTGCCCATCATCAAATCTGCTAGTTTACCCATGACATTGATAGTCTGGGTTGCTCTTCATCCTGGCTTCCTTAGACACATCTCTCTTATCGCCTTGGTATATATCGAAACATCTCGGATGGCTTGAAATAATGGAATTGTCATGGTGAGGTTCTTCAAGCTAGACAAGATATCAAACTCCGGTTGTGTTACTTTCCTCTGTTCTTGCAATCGGTTGGGAAATGGAGCCTTTGCTCTCTCAGGCGTTTCTTCTATCACCTCTTCTACAAGAGGTGTTTCTCCTACCTCTTCCTCCTCTTCTACCAATGGAGGCATTCCTACTCCTAGTTGTCTACCAGACCTAAGCTGAATATGGTACATCGGATACATCTCACCCTCCATATTGTATGTTGGTTGGTTCACCCTATTATTAGGATTTGTCGTCGGTTGTGCGGGTAGCTATGCAGGTCTCACTATTGGCAACGTCGATAAATTTTGTTGGGGGTGAGCTGGTGCTACATTCTATGGAGCCTGATTCCATGCAGTGTGGCCTCTCCATTGCTGCCCAGGATATGGATATGGCATCCATGGTTGCTGGTTTGGGAATGTTGTTGGGGGTGCGTTGGACCAGGGTGATGGCCCCCACCACCCCATGTTAGGTGGTTGAGGTGGGCCTTGGGGCATGTATGGTCCTCCCCCATATGATGACATTTTGGTTGGCATATTCCCCACAAGGGGTTGTGGCCAACTCTTTCGATTGCCTATGAAATAGGCATCCACGCTTTCAGCATCCTCCTGATTACTGGGCAATTGTGGGCACAATCGAGTTTTATGGTTCAGCCTACAAACTACGCATACTCTGACTTTGTTCTCTGGGCATGCATTCTTTGCATGCTTCCCTCTACATTTTGGATAGAAATAAGCCAATGCTGCTTCATTTTCTTGCTTCTTTTTCTCTAACAGTAGTGTATCCATCTGCAATGCTAGAGATGAGAGCATTTCGCTCTTTAAATCTTCCAGCATGTTACCTATTTCTGTCTTCGTGACTGAAGCAGTCGCTTTCATGGTTCTAGAAGTGGTCTTGCCTCTCCTTCTTGAGTAGTTTCGACATAGTTGTCGGATGTCTTCCATAGCGTGCTGGTAGACATCACCTCCAAAAATCATGTTAAGAGCCTCCAGTGATTCATTGGTAAGTCCTCTCAAAAAGATGCTTTTGAGGGACTTATCAGATAGTTTCGTGTGAGGAGATCATTGAAGATTGAAGTTGAATCTCTCCCAGTATTCCTCGAGAGACTCATCTTCTTTCTGCGTCATGCTCAGGACCTCTTCTCTGGAGTCTCTTGCTCTCCCAAAATCTTGGTATTGCTCTAAAAAGAGCTTCTTCATTTGATCCCAAGTGGCAATGTGTTTGTCTCCCAGACCGATGAACCACCGTAGAGCTGCATCGTCCAATGTGGAAGGAAAGAGTTTTAGCTTCTACGTATCAGATTTGTAGTCCACAGACCTGCATAAGACATCAAACTTAAATAAAAATAGGTCAGGGTCCTTAGTTGGGTATCCTCTAAAGGTCGAAAGGTGAGCAGGGGATATGTTTTTCATTTTGGTATCTCCTACTCCTTCATCAATCGAGAAACTAAAGCCAGATGAGACTTCTTCATTGTCAGCCATTTTTTTAGGAAATGCGGTCTCTAATGCAGTATTTATGGCCTTACGATCATTTAAGACTTTTTGAGTCAAGGCTCTAAGGTTGTCTGGTGTTATCGTCCGATCTTCTACAACTTTCCACAATAGGGCTTCCTCTAAGGGTGTCCTATTAAACAGGGGATTTATGATGATTCGTTCTTCCCCAAGTTGATGGGATGAGGAGGCACTTTGCACAAAGTGTGGATCCTCACTCCAATGGATTGTTGGTGGTGGGTCGGGTGAGTCTAATTCAAATTCAGAATGTTTGGCTGACTCAGGTTCTGGTGGATTGGTTTTTATAAACCGACCGTCAGGTCCTCTTCTTCTCGAAGAACTCATACAAGGTCAGATGGAAGGTTTCTAGGTATTGTAAATAATCTAGTTGAGACGCTTCCCCAACAATGATGCCAAAATGTTGTGGGCCAAACAAGGTTAACTTCTTTCCTACTTTTGTCACATGCCCGTGCATTTAATTTATCAACCCAGGGAGCTTCATAAACTTGCGAAGGGTCTTGAACAAGATTGCTTACAATACCACTTGAGATGAGTCCGCTAGTTCTACTATTGGGGGGTGTTTCAATGGTCGTCAATCATTCATACACTCCTCAATAATTTACGTAAAAACAATTAAATCTACAGAAAGGAAATATTCACGCATTCCTGGAAATAAACCTATTGCAATACTAGAAATAACAATGCGATAAACAATCTTATAAAAGCGGTAAACTAATCTAGAAAACATAGGAAAAATAGGGGAAGAAATACTGGCTTGGAGTGGGCCTAGGCTCCAGCAGCTTCCTCCCAACTGAACACGCACTTAGAAACTCTTAGAACTGTATTATAATTATCAAAGTATTACAATGCTTCTTCGGTATATCTCTCTACATTTACTATCAAAATATTCTATATATCCTCAGAGAGGTCTGCGTGTGTTTATATAGCACACCCACAGATCTTCTGTTACAAAGAAGTTATAACAGTCGATTCATTCCAGACTAAACTAAGACAGTCTAGTAAATGTGATCGACGTCTGCTAAAACTGGCATTCATTTCTAATGGTGGCATGTTCACTGATTGGTTTGTGCTTCACCTGGCATTGGTAGGACATTCTCATACGTCGGTGCGATCCCCAATTTAACTCTACATGACGTAGAGTTGGAACTGCACCAGTCTCTATTGTCCACGTCGTGCTTGTCTGGTCAACGGGTGAAGAACAGGGGCGCCTTCCCTATGAGGAAGGTGCCTAAGTATGTCGGGTACCTTCTCTATGCGGAAGGTGCCTTACTACCATTGGCACCTTCCTGGAAGAGGAAGGCACTTATCTTCTGTTGGCGCCTTCCTGTGAGAGGAAGGTGCTTGCCTTCTAGTGGCGCCTTCTTGTCGGTGCCTTCCTTATGAGAGGAAGGCGCTTGCCTTCTAGTGGCACCTTCCTGTCGGTGCCTTCCTTATGAGAGGAAGGCACTTATTTTCCTTTGGCGCCTTCCTGGAAGAGGAAGGCACTGGCCTTCTATTGGCACCTTCCTGGGAGAGGAAGGCGCTTGTCTTTCCTTGGTGCCTTCCTGGAAGAGGAAGGTGCCTACTTACGCTTGGCGCCTTCCTGGAAGAGGAAGGCACCTACTTATGCTTGGCGCCTTCCTGGAAGAGGAAGGCGCCTACCTTCTCTGCATTGATTTCGAAAGAAACAAAGTGCCAGGTCCATGAAAAGACCTCGACTGATCCAAATCTGACTAAATCAACTACAATTCCACAAAAACACACTGAAAACACACGAATTAGATAACACGCATAATTTCATCAAATAATTATATAATCATTCATAAACATATGCAATCCTTATTATACAACCGCATAATAATCAAGAAAATGTATACAAAATATGAGCATTTCTGATGCTCATCAGCCCCCCCTTGCCGTCATCCCAACACCTCTAATAAATCAACATGAAGGATATCCCAGAACTATTGGTAGAACTCAATGGGAAAACCATTAGGACCCGAGGTTTTCCATTTTTGCATTTTAAAAACTACTTGTTGAAGCTCATTGATAGTAATAGGAGCAGTCAAAATAGAGTTCTCCTCAGAAGTGATAAGAGAAGGGATTGCTTGAAGAATATTTTGTTGTGAAGCTGAGTCAAGAGGAGTAGCAACAAAAATATTGGAAAAGTAATCAACAACAATAGAGTTCATGCCATCCCAAGTATAAACAACATCTCCAGAATCTGATTCTAATGAAGAAATAAAGTTGTGAGATCTTCGAGCTAGAAGAGATTTGTGGAAGAAATTTGTTTTTCGATCTCCTTCTTTGAGCCATTAAATTCTAGATTTTTGCTTCCATAAGATTTCTTCTCTTTTTTCCCATTCCTCTAACTGAGTTGTGAGTTTAATTTCATCTACACTTCTCTTCTCTGTGAGGCCATCTAAATAGATTTTCTTATTCAAATTTTCAAGATGAGCAATAACTTCATGTTTTTTTTATGAACATCCCCAAACTCTTTCCAATTCCAAGTCTTGATTTTGGATTTAATGTATTGCAGTCTTTTGGCAAAATAGAACATCTTAGTCCCATGCCTAGGTTTACCTTCCTTCCACAATTGTTGCACACGAGGTCTAAAGGAAATTTCTCTAGGCCACATTAATTGAAAATGAAAAGGAGAGAAACTCACATTGGTTTTCCACATTTCCACCATGATTGGCCAATGATCCAAACCAACATTATTAAGAGTCTTCACTTTAGGAATGTGACCATGGATTAAGAAATTTTTAGAGAGCAAAAACCTATCCAATATCTCCATTATACAAGCTAAGCCTTGCCTTCTATTAGACCAAGTCATAAGGCCATTATCTGGTTGGATATCCACAAGATGGAGGTTTGCAATATATTCGCTCATGAGGTTAGTGCTTTTGTCAAAATTTCTATTTCCCACCCTTTTCTCATCCAGAGAGGATGGTATTGAAATCTCCTCCGATCAAGATCCAAGCTTCAAGAAAATGAGATATAATATGAGTAATATCCTTCCACTGTCTTCTTTTTTCCTCCAAAGAATTTGGAGCATAAACAATAATGTAGAGCATAATTTGGTTGGAATGTCTACTTTGAATAGCTATAGCCAACAAACCCTAACTGCCAACCATATGGTGAATAACTACCACTTTTGGGTACCAAAGACAAGCAATGCCACTAGAAGTCCCTTGGAAACTAAGGAAAACCACTTTTCTAGCTGGCCAAATTTTATTGGCAATTCAGTCCATATCCTCCATTGACATCTTTGTTTCTTGAAGGAAAACAAGATGTGGATGATTTATCTGAATCATCCTTCTAATTTCATTTTGTTTTGAAAGACTCCCTTTGAGTCCTCTAATATTCCAAGTGATGATATTCATTAATACCAGGGCTAAAAAAATTGGGAAGGGCATTAATATTACCTTCCTCTACAATATTTTCACCTTCATTTACCATATGATATTGATTGGTCTTGTGACCTACTTTTTGATTAGAATCCATCTTCAATTTGTTTTTCCCTATTTATTGACTTATTCCAATTGAATCTGAGATGGCTTCTAACCTTGAAGAATGCTCGTACATAGCCAAAATTTTACTAGATGGTTCAACAGAGTCTATATTGGGACCTACATTATTTGAAGTTTTGATATTTGAAAGATTGTTTTTCTTGTGTAATTTTTTTCCTTTTTTTATATTGAAAACCTTTGATTTGTTGGTTTGTCTCTAAGTTCTTCCCTTCATATTTAAATTGTGTTTCTAATATTTTAGTTTCCATTATTTCCTCTTCCTCACTTGGGACATCATTTGTGGAAAGGATTTCAAACATATTAGCATATGACTTTGATTGATCCTTCATAATTGGTTTTTTTTTAGTGTTCTTCTTCTTAGGTATTTGGAAACCTGTTGAGTTTATATCTTTTTTCTTTTGATCAAGAATTTTATTTGGGCAAGAATTGGCCAAATGACCATATTCATGGCAAATTCTACAATGAAAAGGAATATTCTCATAGTCCACTACTTGCTCCCAAATTGTAATGTGATATTTTTAGGTAGGGGTTTTTCAAAATCCATTAAAACACAAATTCGAGCATAAATAATATTTTCAAAATTTTGATTACAATCATTAGTCATCATAAAAGTTCCTAAAGAGTTTCCAATTGAAGAAAAAATAGTAGGATTCCAAAATTCAATAGGGAGGCCAAAGAGTCTAACCCACACGGGAGCTATAGAAGGCATCTCTTCTTCGACTTTAAATTTAGTATGCCAAGGCTTCATGAAAAGCCCTGCCCTTCCAAAAAACCAAGGACCCCCTTGAAATTTTTTCTCTCTATCTTAATTATTAGCAAATAAAATAAGAAAATAACCATTTGGTTAAATAGATATTTGTAACTCACCTTTAGTTTTCCAGCTTTTTGCAGCCCAGACTTTGAAAGCAGATAGACTCGGACGAAAACCCATGAACTGACAAATTAGTCCTCTTTTTTCCAAATCTTCAATGCCAGTCTAAATGTTACCCATATCAAGCTTAACAATAGGAGTTCCATCAAGCTTATTTAAGACATCCTGACTCCATTTTACTCGGATAAATCTTAGGTATTCTTAGAGGTTTATGGGAAGCCCTAAGATTGATATTAGCATTGGGTTGAGGCTGTCCATCATGGAGGGCATCCCTAAAATTTATTTTTGGGGTTGAGTCTTCAAAATTCTTACCCTTGACAGGGGTTTTCACAGTAGAATTTATTTTTTGGGTGCACCTTAGCACCATATTCACTTGAGATATGAGCCATTTTTTGATCAACTGCTTGAAACTTATTTCGTGGTCTCTTTAATCCTTGCCCTATACGTCGTGGAAAGGTATGGGATATACATTTGGATTTGTTATAGTTGTAGTATTTTTTTAGTATCTTAAAGGCATACAAGAAAATGATTCAAAATATGCATTAATAAATCCCTCTTCCTCCTTTGGGCTATTTATGCATATCATCCATGAAGATCTAGTTTTTCACAATCTCTTCTTTTTGCTATTTTATGTTCAAGTGCTCTTGGAAGCTTGAAATTTTTTCATTAATAGGTCCATGCAAATCCTCTTTTGATTATGGGATTTTTTTTTTTAAGCGAAATATCCCTTGCAAGGCCACCTTGGTCTGAGATACCATGACTAGGGGGTTCTACACCATCACAGTCACCCGAGAGTCGCACTTGGCCCTACCCACACCAACATTATCAATCAGATTTTGGATACCCAATTCAACTTTTTGGTAGGGTGGAGATTCAAACCTAGGACCCCCCTCAGAGTATTGCCCTCTCCTCTCCAACTCACCTACAACACCTGGGTTGATTATGGGAATTAAGTGGACTAAGAGTAAGTTAAAGTTTTCAAACAAGGTGATGTGTGTTGTAAAAAGGAAAGTTATGCTTCCAAGCCTTACCTTATATGACTATAGAATATTGGAGTAACTTTTAAAGGGAGTACTCTTATATTCTCTTCCTCATATGGAGCCTTAGAAAATATTTGATTTGTATATGTGTGGAAGTATCTGATATTGGAAGTGATGATTATGGCCTAGCCCAAGGAGATTATTTTGTAGAGGAATGTTTTGCACCAACAAGTTTCCAAATGATGAGGGAGATATAGACGAGTCTTCCTCAACTTTGGAGGACCTCTAGAGAATCCATTATGACGGGAAACTATTATTTTTACTAATTTATTATCTTCATGGCCTCTCAATATATATAATGGAGGGGTTTAAAGTGTAATATAATTTATGGCCAAGGTCAACATTATATGTAATCTTGTATAGGCCTACATGCAATCATTGTACACATGTATTTAATTTATAGTATTATTTTACTATGTAATCCCTATGGTATACAATTAACATTGTTATGGTTAAACCACCTTATAACTTGTAATTAGTTTTAATCCCTCTTGTTATGTTAGCTTAGGTAAAATTATTTATGTAATTTAAGTTTTTGTATTGGTATAAATAACCTCCATCACTTGTCATGAATCTTTATTTCTCATAGATATAAAGGCATCCACAATATGCTCAGTATTAAATAAATCAACCACAATAATTAATCCACAAAATGCAAGGTGTGATAAAAACATCAATGTTATTTCTTAAGGAAGGAACCACTCCATAATATCTTCTAAAATGAAATATGCTCTATAAGCCAACACTATTACATAAGAATACTCAATATGATTGATTGTTGATTACAATGACAATATTCCTTCTTTATATACCCATATTCTAATTCTACTTTAGGAAGCCAATTTCTAAACTCTTATCCCACTTGTTATTATAAATAATCAACATTGGGTTATGTGTAATCCATGCCAACTATCCATAATACCCATACACAATATAATTTTATATCCCCATATTCCCTAGGTACCATAACATTTCACCCTCACAATTTTCTTGTCCTTGAAACATGAGAAGAAACTAGATAATATGATTTGATAATAAATAGGGTTATGCATAAGGGGTTGGACTCAAAATGTACTTGTAAAAAAATGGTGAATCCTAATCAAAATCAAGGTGAATCATGGAGAATCCTAAGCAAATCAAATCAAACATCTTCATACCAAAATTTGGGGTATTTGAAGCCCTAAAATGTAAGGTCATATTTGGAGCCACTTTTGACCTATTAAATCATATTATAACTTCATAAAAACACCACCATTAGATCAGGCTTGAAAATATCTTTCCAACGAGTATAAATATGCCTATGTTTGGATATATATTATGGCGAATTGACCCTAATAAACAATTGGTCCTGAAAATTTTAGGCGAATGGGCCGATGTCGAGTGTCCTCATATTTGCCAGTTTCCAATTTTAAAAATCCTAATATTTGCCCAATTGGAGAATATTCACCACTATGCATAACCCTGATAAGCAATGTTTACAACTGGTACCATTCTTGACATCTCTCCATCCAAGTGAAATCTTGATTGGTGGTGGTATGTGATGATGCCATGCTACCATTGTGCCACTTGATTATCCATAACTACTCTATTAGCTAAATGATTTTGTTGCTCTATTCTAATATTATAAATTATTTATACTATTGTTCATGATGTTTTTGCATCACTCTAAAATCTATAATTACTATACCTTTTTTTCCAAACATTACCATACTTGATGCCTTTTGATTCCATGTATATCTATAATAATATTGATGCCCTCAACCCTGACTCTAATATTATTGTCCCTCATGGTAGTTTGGATGGAAATATGTTATAGTCTTAATGTAATATTCTATTTCCTTTGATTATTCAACATTTTGTTTTACTATATTAAATTCTTCCTTGATCTCTTCTCTCATGTACCCTTCTTTTGGTGCATCTATATGCTCTTCTAACAAAGATTCCTTGGTTTTTGTTGTCACTTCTTCATAGGAATCTACTACTACTTCTATTATAGACTTAGATTTTGATTCTTCTATTGTTTTTTAAACATGTTTCCTTGCCATAATTGCTTCTTCTTTCTCCTTGGATCCTTTCTTCTTAAGCTGAGAAATTTCTTGCATTGTTATCTTCTTATTCTTGTACCATGATTTCATGAACTTCTTTTGTACATTAATGTTAATAGTACCCAAAGAATACCACCAAGGATAACCTTGTAATGGCCCCTTTTGATAGGACTATCACTGTTGTTTAAATTATGTATAAATGTATTGATATCAAATACATGATTCTATCAAGATAAGTTGATAGTTGTATTTTATGCCCCTTAAATAAAATATGTTATTTTTGTAATATGGTACTGCTTATGAATTTTGTGGTTGCAATATTGGGTACTCTTATAGGTGATTGGTAAAATATAACCCACCAAAGTTGAAAGAAAAGGGAAATTATGGATGCAATTCTCATCGATGGTTCCAGGGTAAAAGAAAACCCTTCATATAAATGCATTGCATATGTGTGTGCTTGAATCAAAAAATGCACCACCAGGAAAGAAGGTTGCTATTAAAGCAAAAGAGTCATCCTTAGGAGGTGGGTGATAACATAGCAGTTATTGTAAGACCTACTTAAGGAAAATATTCTTGTGCATATTTTTTATTGCATCATAGTTTGTACAAGGACAACCATTAGCAAGAGCCCTTGTGTTGTTGTGTGTTTTGCAATTTGGAACTTGTTGGTTAAGGAACTATTAAATAGAGTATTATCAATACTTAAAAATAAATATCGATGTTAATGGTTAATATTAACATTCGGTATTTTAATTAAATTAATTTTATGAAAAATAAAATTAATTTATCCTAATGTTAGAAATTAATACTAGCATTAGAAAACAATAATAATTTATAAGATGAGTGAATGATTTAATTTCTAAATGCTTGTCTTGTTTAATTATTCTTAAATGGAGTATTAGCAATGGTATAATATTGTTAATACTTAATAACTTTAATTATTAATATAGTTTTTATTTGAAAATATTAATTAAAAATAATTAAGTGATTTATAAAATGAGGGAGAAAGGACATTTTATAAATATGAACTTAATTCATAATTAATAAATTATAAATGACTGGCCATGTGGAATTTTCACGTAAATCACCATTGAGTTGGCAAATGAAGGTGGGAGGCGAGGTGAAAAGATATATTTCGGGCTACTTAACCTTCTTGTTTTTCTCAAAAACCTTATTTAATCTTTTGGCTTCCAAATTTTGAGGGGATTTTAGTTGAAAGGAAAATGAAAGGGAAAATATTGGAAGAAGAGATACTCAAAATCATTGTGGAGAAGAGATTTCCTTAGTACATATTAGACTTGCATGTGCACCAAAGAGTTGTCCTGATCCCTAAAACTACTCTTTAAATTATGAATAAGGCATAACAGGTAAGAGGCTCTCTCTCTAAAAAGATGAGATAGAGAATTTACTTTCTATATAAGTTTATTTTTATTATTTTTTGAAATAATATTTATTGGTATTTGGTGTAAAATTTTATATAGAGGTTATAGCACATAAATGTATTCTTATTGCATTTTAAAAATAACTAGGAAAGAAATATTGGTTTATATATATCTATATATATAAGGTTATATTCTTCTAAAATGGAAAATATAAGCTAATAAAGAGTGTACTAAGTAACGGTTATGGCTCTTTGAATACTGTTACATTATTTTTACTCCTTTTCTAGTTAATATTTCTAGAAGTGAATCATTGACTCTAGGTAAGGCAAAAATGATCTAACCATTCAGAACAAGGGCAGTGACAATTTTTCAAGTTGCCAAAAAATAAATTGCAAATATTTGCCAGCTAGGGTTCGAACGATGGGAAGAGCAATGAAGGGCTAGGAATTCAGCAAGGCAAGACATTCTATCTGGACAAAGAATTTTTCAGATAAGTTTTTCTTCCTTTCTTTATCTTAGAAATTGTGCATGAAAAATTTATAAAGTTTTTATCAAATATTATATTTGCTATAGGATATTTAGATAAATTTCAATAGATTTTAAGTTTTAGTTTCCTTTCCATGGACCGATTTATAGTTAAATCCTTAGAATCATATCTAGTGATAGAGGTTAGTGAGCACACCTCAAATAGATCCTTGTTTCTCCAAGATAGGGTAGTTTTTGGTAAATTTAATGGGTATTGGCCAAGGGCTTCAACCTTGATAAAATGGATTGATAGGAGTTGGAAGTCTCTAGGAGTGATTCTATCATTTCTTTCCAAAAATTTATTCCTAGATATTTTTTGTTCTATGGAAGAAAGAGAAAGAATCTTAAAAGGGGTTCCTTGGTTTATGGGAAGAGTAGGACTCTTCCTTACCCTCTAGTATGAAGGCTTTTCACTTGAAAATGCAAATCTATCCCTAGTACCAGTCTAGGTTAGGATTTTTGGGTTTCCCATTGAATTTTAGGAAATAGATACCTTCAAGGAAATAGGAAACACTCTAGGAGAATTCCTTGAGATTTTAGATACGATAAAAGATGGATTTTTGGCTATTTATGCTTGAATATTGGTCATGATTGATATAAGTAAATTTTTACTAGAATCAATCATTCTTAAGTATGGGGATAATATGTGGATCCAAATTATATATTATAAAGACATATCTTTTATATGTAAAAAATTTCATGAGGTGGGTCATATTGAGAGATCATGCCCTAAGAAGAACCCAGTAAAATCATTTGTAGAAAACAACAAGAGAAACTTACAAATGGTTATGGATGAAGATGGTTTTCAACTTCCAAAAAATAGATCTAGAAAAATAAAATAAAATAGTATTGGAGACCAATAAGGAAGGATATTGGAAGAAATACCAACTCTTTTGAGGCTTTAGCCTATGAATACAAAGTAGATCAAAACTTAAAGGGCACAATACAACAATTTCAACATATTAATAAGCAACCATCTATTTAGTCTGATCCTAATTTAAGGAAGAACATTCTCGATGAACCTAAGAAATGTGTCTTACTATATTTTGAAGACTCTCTTGAAGTACCATGCACCATTCAAGAGAAAATTATTGGTAAAGAGAATATAGTTTTAGAAGTTAATACCTTTGCCATTAATAAGGAAATATGAGAAAATGAGCAAGATAAGTCAAAATATTCTATAATAGAGCCAGGAGAGGATAAATATGATGAAAAATAAAATTGTGAAAGAATAATGAGGAATAGAATAATAAAACCTACTCTTGATATAGGCAAGGCAAAAAGAGGAAAACCCTCAAATTATCAAGTAATATCTAGGGAAGCAAGAGCAAATATAGAGAAAGGAACACAAACTAAGTTGGTTGAACTTCTCTTTACCAAACAACAAAATAATATTGGTAATATGCAGGAGGGACCAAAAGCCCCTAATGAGACATGATTATCATCTCATGGAATATAAGAGGTGCTAATGCCCCTTCAAAGCAAAGGTGTATTAGGGACCTATATTTAATCAATAAACCTAATATTATTTGTATCCAGGAAATTAAAATGACAAAGAAGTTTTAAAAACTATGATAGCAGTATGGGCAACATGTGAATAGGATGTTATGGATTCTAAAGGAGTGGCGGGGGGAATTCTAAATTTTTTGAATCCTTCTACAACATCTTATGTAACCATTCATAAAACTAGGCATTGGATAGCCTCTTTAGTCACTTTCTACTTTGTAGATATTCATTTCATCCTTATCAATGTCTATGGACCTACAACTTAGTCAAGTAGATTAGAAGTTTTAAGTGGGATTGAAGCCTTTATGAGAAGTAAAAATTAAGAAATCCAATTCATGATCATTGGAGATTTTAATGCCATAACCAAACTAGATGAAAAATTTAGGGAAATTAGGAAATTGACCCAAAGTATGAAATATTTCTTTGCTTTTATTAAAAATAAGAATCTATGGGAAATTGAGATTGAAGACAACTATACCTGGACCAAAAATAGGAGAGTCCAAAACCTAATAGCAAAAAACTTAGATAGATACATTCTCTTATATCATTGGCTATATGAAGGAACTTGTTCTAAAATTAATACCTTAACAAGGATTGGTTCAGATCACTGGCCAATAAGAGTTAAAATGGTGGTAAGTGAATTCAAAAAAATATCATATTTTAAACATGAGCAAATGTGGGAAGACCATCCTCAATTTTTTGATATGATAGCTCAAACATGGAATTATTTAGGTAATGGTGGATTGTATGCTCTTCCAAACCAAATTAAAGCTATGATATCTAGATTAAAATAGTGGAACAAGAACACCTTTGGAAATATTTTTGAGAAGAAAGAAGAACTAAAAGATAAAGTTTCAAAATTCTAAAAAGGTGATGATAATAATCCAAGATCAGAGGAAATGGAGTTGCTTAGTGAATATCATAATATTTCAGGTAAGAAAGAGAAATTATAGAGATTAAAATCAAGATAGACTTTGTTAAAAGGAGATAAATATACAATATTTTTATAGGATGGCTATAGTATAGAGATCAACTTCCAAAATTAGTAGAATTAAATAAATAGAAGGGGTTTGGATTGAATATTAGAGTGAAATTAGAAAAGAGGTAAATTTGTTTTATTAGAATATTCTAGGTTCAGAGGAGACCAAAGTTCTTAATGATAAACTTCTTCAAGATGTCCCTTTAGTTATAATGAATTAAGACAATAGGAAACTGATGGAGCCTATTACTCTAGAAGAAGTTCATTTAGCTTTTGTCTCTTTTAATAGGGATAAATTCCTAGGTCCAGATGGGCTCTCTATAGATTTTTACCAACATAATTGGAATATAGTGAAGGATTATTTATTGGTAGTAGTGGACCAATCTAGGGTAAAATAATACATACCTTATAAAATAAATGCAACATATCTTACCCTAATTCCAAAAAATAAGGATGCTGAATTATTTGATTATTTTAGACCCATAAGCCTATGTAATATGGCATATAATATTATTTCCAAAGTGATGGTGAATAGATTAAGGCCATTTTTAGACAAAATCATATCAAAAGAGCAAGGATTTTTTGTGAAAGGGAGACAAATTTTGGATGGGATCATAGTATCTCATGAAGTTATACATTCAATAGCTTCAAGAAAATAGAAAGCTATGATTTTAAAACTTGATATGAGTAAAGCCTATGATAGGGTTAAATGGAATTTTTTTTTGTATTTTTAGATAATTTTAGTTTTGGGAAGAAATGGGTTAGATGGATTAAAGCTTGTGTCTCTACAGTTTCTTATTCAGTGTTGGTCAATGGGTTAGTGACAAAATATTTTAAATCCAAGAGAGGCCTTAGACAAGGAGATCCTCTATCTCCTTATTTGTTCATTATTATGGTAGAATTTTTGAGTAGAAAATTAAAGAAGGCTTACAAACATGGATTTATAAATGGACTTAAGGTTAGTAATAACATCGATGACATCACCCATTAATAGTTTGTAGATGATACAACCCTTTTTTGAAGGGTAAGGATAAATGAGGCCAGAGCTTTGAATAAATTTTTAAAAGAGTATGAAAGATATTCAAGGCAAAAAATTAATAGGCCATAACCTATAGCAGAAAAAATAGATAGATGCATTCTCTCAGATCATTGGCTAGATGAAGGAACTTGTGCTAATATTAATACCTTAACAAGGATTGGTTCATATCACTAGCCAATAGAGATTAAAATGGTAGTTAGTAAATTAAAAAAAAAAAACATATTTTAAAAATGATCAGATGTGGGAATACCATCCTCAATTTGTTGATATGATAGCTCAAACATGTATTTCTTTAGATAATGGTGGGTTTTATGCTCTTCCAAACCAAATTAAAGCTATGACATCTAGATTAAAATAATGGAACAAGAACACCTTTGGAAATATTTTTGAGAAGAAAGAAGAATTAAAAGATAAACTTTCAAATTTCCAAAAAGATGATGAAAATAATACAAGCTTAGAGGAAAGATATTTGCTTAGTAAATATCGTAATACTTTGAGTAAGGAAGATAAATTCTAAAGATTAAAATCAATATAGACTTGGTTAAAAGAAGGAGATAAAAAAAAAAAAAAAAATCATGGGATGGCTATAGTACAAATATATTCTAGAATTGGTAGAATTAAATCAATAGAAGGGGTTTGGATTGAAGATCGGAGTGAAATTAGAAAAGAGGATAAGTCATTTTGCTATAATATTCTAGGTTCAGAGGAGACCGAAGTTCTTGATGATAAACTTATTCAATATATTCCTTCAGTTATAACAAATGAATACAATAGGAAACTAATGGATCCTATTACTCTAGAAGAAGTTCATTTAGCTCTTTTCTATTTTAATAAGGATAAATCCCCTGGTCCAGATGAGCTCTCTATAACTTTTTACCAACATAATTGGCATATAGTGAAAAATTATTTATTGGTGGTAATGGAACAGTATAGGGTAAAAAAATGCATTCCATATAAAATAAATGCAACTTATCTTACCCTAATTCCAAAAAAGAAGGATGTTGAATTTTTTTATTCTTTTAGACCCATAAGCCTATGTAATATCGCTTATAATATTATTTCCAAAGTGATGGTGAATATATCAAGGCCATTGTTAGACAAAATTATTTCAGAAGAGCAAGGAGGTTTTGTGAAAGGAAGACAAATTTTGGATAGGATCATAGTAGCTTATGAAGTTATACATTCAGTAGCTTCAAGAAAAGAGAAAGTTATGATTTTAAAACTTGATATGAGTAAAGCCTATGATAAGGTTAAATGGAATTTTCTTTTTGCAATTTTAGATAAGTTTGGTTTTGGGAAGAAATGGGTTAGATGGATTAAATCTTGTGTCTCTACAGTTTTTTATTCAGTGTTGGTCAATGGGTTAGTGACTGAATATTTTAAAGCCAAGAGAGGCCTTAGACAAGGAGATCCTCTATCTCCTTATTTTTTCATTATTATGGTAGAATTTTTGAGTAGGAACTTAAATAAGGCTTACAAAAATGGGCTTATAAGTGGACTTAAGGTTAGTAATAACATCGATAACATCACCCATCAATAGTTTGTAGATGATACAACCCTTTTTGGAAGGGCAAGGATAAATGAGGCCAGAGCTTTGAATAATTTTTTAAAAGAGTACAAAAGAGCTTCAGGTCAAAAAGTTAATATGATTAAATCCAAATTTTACCTCCTTAACACTACTGCTAATATCAAAGCAAGAATTTTTAGGTTGGTTCAAATGGAGGAGGTATATTTACCAATAATTTATCTAGGGATGTCTTTATTTGAGGGGAGAATGAGGATAGATTTATGGAATCTAGTTATTAATAAAGTTTAGAATAAACTTCCAACTTGGAAAGGTAGATGGTTATCATTAGTAGGAAGAGTGTAGTTAATTAAGTCAGTCTTACAATCCATTCCAACATATTATGTCATTGTATTCTATGCCAAAATTAGTTGAAAAAAGTTTAATCTATATTATGCAATCCTTTTTATGGTTAGGTTTACATGATAAAAGGAAATTTCCTTTGGTGAAATGGAGCAAGTTGTGTGATGATAAAAATAGGGGAGGTCTTGGTTTAATATTTCTTACAGATGCAAACTTAGATCTTAGGGAAAAATTTATATAGAGATTGTACAAAGAGAGTCAAAGACAATGTGCAAGAATTCTTCTAAGTATGTTGATCCCAATGACCCAAGTTTAATATTTACTACATTATCTCTACCAAATGGTTCTGCTCTTTGGAATGGTTTAAAAAAATCTATTGATCTTATGATTAAAGGTTTAATATGGGTGATGGGAACTAGAGAAAAACTTTCTATTTGGATGGATACTTGGTGTGATAAAAAACCACTCAATTTAGATCTAATTTTGAAACCTTGGATGAGATTGCTTCAAGATAAATACAATGATAGGGTTTCAAACATTTTGTACAAGGATCAAAAAGGAAGATACAAATGGAAAGAAGAATTTTTTACAAGAATACAAGATATTGATGCTAAGAGGAAATTGAGTAGAAATATAACAACTATGATTATTCGAAGGGGATCCAAGGATAAATTGATTTGGGAGTTGAATAGCTCAAGAGGATACACAATAAGAAGTGGATATAATGTTCAATAATAATAAAATAATAACATTACTAGAATATGGAGATATATTTGAGATAACCCAAGTATTCCTAAAGTCAAAATTTTTGTTTGGCTAGTAGGTCATAGAAGAATTTTATCTTGGGATAACCTTATGAAAAGGGGTTTTCATGGCCCTTCTTAATGTGTTCTTTGTAAAAAGGAGGATAGTATAGACCATCTCTTGGGACATTTATCTATAGTTTGGAATCTATGGTAATGGATTCTTAATATGTTTTATAATGCATGGTGATGAATAGCATAATTGAAGATTGGTTAAAGCAATAGAAGAGCACTTTTAAAAGTGAAGCTTTACAGACAATTTGGGATATATCAAAAGATACAATAATTTGGACTATATTTCTAGAAAGGAATATAAGAATATTTAAAGGAAATAAAAGTATATTAGAGGTAATTAAAAAGAAGATATGTTTAGCCATAGAGGAGTCTAAACCAACCCTATCAACTCACCCTATCCCTAATTTGGAATAAGAGAGACTTGATAGATGGAGTCAAGTCATTTAATGGAATTATGATGTTGGGTACAAGAGAAGCAAAAATAAGATAAAGAATATAAAGTGGAAACCACCATATGTGGATTGGGTTAAATTGAATTTTTATGGAGCATCTAAAGGAAATCCAGGACCAGTAGGAGGAGGGTGAATAATTAGAAATAATAAAGGAGAGGTTTTGCCTCATTATGATTTCAATAGTGGATTTAAGACAGATAATGAATCTAAAGCTTGGTCATATTTAGAAGGGTTAAAAATATGTAAACAAATGAAATGGAATAGAGTATGGATGGAAGGTGATTCTCTCATAGTAAAAAATGCAATTTTAAGGAAATCAAAGGCTCCATGGAACATACAAGAGATAATTATGGAAATTGAAGATCTTGCTAAAGAGTTTGACAAAATAAATTTTACATATATGTTAAGGGAAGGAAACAAATGTACAGATAAGCTAGCCAATAGAGGGGTTTTGATTGAGGATCATGAAGTTAAATTCTCCTTTCCATGGTTAGAGGAAGTAGAAAGTTTAGTTGAAGCTAACAAAAAATGTTGATTACCTAAATCTATTAATGATTAATATTTACTTTAATGTTTTCCATTGGTAATATCTACTTTATTTTGTAATAATAATATGTTTTTTTTTTTGATTGGTAGAAAGGGTGTTGAAAGGTCCCTGAACCTTGTACAAGAGTTTTACATGATTTCCAGATCGACCGAGGTGGTCCAAGAACTAAAGATCAAAGAACGAGCAAAACGCCACACGAGGAAAGGTGTCACGAAATCGTGACCAGTTTGGAAATGATGTCGCGAAATCATGACATGTTGCACCATTGCATCCAAGAGAGGAAAAGAAGTCACGAAATCGTGACAAGAAGCGGCATCGGAGCCGAAGGAGAGAAAGTGTCACGAAATCGTGACATGTTGCAAGGTTGCTGCCAGAAGAAAAGAAGTGTCGCGATATCGCGACATGTTGCAAGGTTGGTGCCAGAAGAGAAGAAGAGTCGCGAAATCGCGACAAGCAGCGTTATCGCGACCAAAGAAGAAAAAGTGTCACGAAATCGTGATAGATTGCAAAAACACGGCCGAAGAGAAAAAGTGTCACGAAATCGTGACATGTTGCAAAATCATGGCCGAAGAGAAAAAGTGTCACGATATCGCGACATGCTGCATCATCGAGGCCGAAGAGAAAAAGTGTCACGAAATCGCGACATGTTGCAAAATCGCGGCCGAAGAGAAAAAGTGTCACGATATCGCGACATGATGCAAAACCGCGGCCGGACAGAAAAGGTGTCACGATATCGCGACAAGAAGAGACATCACGGCCGAAGAAAAAAGGTGTCACGAAATCGTGACATGATGGAAGACCGCTGCCGAAGAGAAAAAGTGTCACGATATCATGACATGATGGAAGACCGCAGCCGAAGAGAAAAAGTGTCACGATATCGCGACAAGATGGAAGACCGCTGCCGAAGAGAAAAAGTGTCACGATATCGCGACATGATGGAAGACCGCAGCCGAAGAGAAAAAGTGTCGCGATATCGCGACATGATGGAAGACCGCAGCCGAAGAGAAAAAGTGTCGCGATATCGCGACAAGATGGAAGACCGCTGTCGAAGAGAAAAAGTGTCACGATATCGCGACATGATGGAAGACCGCAGCCGAAGAGAAAAAGTGTCACGATATCGCGACATGTTGCAAGACCGCGTCGAAAGAGAAAAAGTGTCACGATATCGCGACATGTTGCAAGAACGCGCCCGAAGAGAAAAAGTGTCGCGATATCGCGACATGTTGCAAAAGCGCGGCCAAAGCATAAAAGTGTCGCGATATCGCGACATGTTGCAAGAACGCGCCCGAAGAGAAAAAGTGTCGCGATATCGCGACATGTTGCAAAAGCGCGGCCAAAGCATAAAAGTGTCGCGATATCGCGACATGTTGCAAAATCGCGGCCGAGGAGAAAAAGTGTCGCGATATCGCGACATGTTGCAAAAACATGGCCGAAGAGAAAAAGTGTCACGATATCGTGACATGAAGCAAGACCGCATCGTGATATCGCGACATGTTGCCAAAACATGGCCGAAGGAGGAGAAGAAGGAAGAAAAGACGCGAAAACTCGACCAGTTCCATGAGCAAACTAAACCGGTCCCCTGCCAACCACTCACATTGTGCAAACATTGACACTTATAGAATCGTTCCTTAGGCCAATGGGGAAGGAGTCTCTCCAAACATGAATGTCAGGTTCGCCTACACCCTTGTTAGCAAGCCAGTCCGCAGCTTTGTTTCCTTCTCGATACTGATGCTTAATGACTAATTCTGGGTACTTGCCAATAAGAGCCTTGCAGTCTTGGAAAATCGAAGCAAGGGCCTAGGGAGGCACAAAAGTCCCATTGAGCCAGTTGATACAGTGCAGTGAGTCTCCTTCTATGATAAGTTTATTGATGGTCAAACCCTCCAAGAGGATCAAGCTTTGGAGCAGAGCCCGAGCCTTAGCCATATTGTTAGATTGAATTCCTGTGTTCGGGCAAAGGCCAAAATTATTTCTCCTCTCATGATTTCTGAGAATTCCTCCTCCGCCGGCCGCTCCTGGGTTGCCTTTGGCCGCACCATCAAAATTGAGCTTGTGCCACCTAGTAGGTGGTAAGACCCACTTGATGACAGACCTTTCAACAAAAGTATGGGTCATGGCAGAGAAATTAGAAAGATTGAAAAGTTTTGTTAGGTCCGATTCAAGGCCAGGAGGGGGGGTTTGGAAGACGAAACAAGAGAGGCATTCTCCGTAGCAAGGGCCAAGATTTTGGCAACAATAATCTTCTTATCAATGGCTTGGTTTTTGAAAATTCTGGCATTTCTCTCGAGCCATATCTGCCACAAGAAAAGGTGGAGGCAAGCTTGCCACATGAATTTAAGTTGATTGCTCTTGAAAGGTCGGGGCCATTGTTGAAAAAGGAGGGGAATGGAATGAGGGAGGGCTACGGAGATGTCGAAGGTGTTAAGAACCTGGTTGAGAACTGCTAGAGAGAAGGGACATTCCAAAAAAACATGCGAAGTTGACTCACAGGCATTTTTGCATAGGATGCACCAATTGGGAATGAGTAACCCTCTGGTTATCAAGTTGTCAGTGGTGAGGATTCTATTTTGGATGGCCAACCAACAAAATAATTTGACCTTGGGAATGATCTTGGGAACCCAGACCTGATTAGATAAGTCCCGACCATCATTGGGAGTTTCTTGACTGTAGTAAGCTGATTTAACAATGAAATTCCCTGAATCTTCAAGGTTCCAGACCATGGAATCATCTTTGTGTGAGCTGGGGATGATGCAAGTCCTCAACAAGTTTTGTAACCACCTGAGCACCTCGGTGATATGCCTAGGCCCGTTGAGAGCCAGGTGTTTCCATTCAGGTCTTGTGATACCTGGGTTAATGAAATGGCACACCTTATCTCCAAAGGTGGCTTCGGTAACCGTCTTGAGCACTGCAAGATGCGGATCTTGGCTGAGAGGTTTATCACGGATCCACGGGTCATCCCAGAAATGAATGTTCATTCCAGTTCCAAGACACCACCTTAAGCCTTCCATGATGATCTTCCTTGTTTTGGTGATGCCATTCCAAAAATGAGATCCGCTAGGAAGGTTGTGCTCTCCAAGAAAGGAAACCTGATGGAGGTACTTAGCTTTGATGATGTCAATCCAAGTGACTTTTTCATTGATGGTAAGTCTCCAGGACTGCTTGGCAATGAGGGCCATGTTCATCCGCTTGATGTCTCTGAATCCGAGTCCTCCATCCTTTTTCTTGGAACAGACCCTATCCCAGGCAACAAGTGAAAATTTATTTTTGTTTTCGTTTCCCGCCCAAAGGAATCTGCATTGAATTTGCTCAATTCTTTGGCATATGGAAGCTGGAGCTTTGAAGATGGATAAGAAAAAAATGGGAATACTTTGCAGGCAAGCCTGGACCAGAGTGGCTTTGGCTGCCTGACTGAGCATTGAGCTTTTCCAACCTGCAAGTTTCTTGTTGAGGCGATCTAAAATAGGGTTCCACATAGCCGAGACAGATCTACCATGGAAAAGCGGTAATCCAAGATAAGTAGTTGGAAGGCTCCCAATGATGCACCCAAGGATCTCAACAATCCTATTTTGCCTGTGAATGGGAGTATTGAGAAAGTATAGCTTGCTTTTGCGGTAATTGACTTTCTAGCCAGCTGCCTCTTCATAAGAATCAAGAATGTTCTTAATGATTTTTGCTTCGAGAACGAAAGCATGAGAGGATAGAATAGTATCATCCACAAACTTTTGGTGGGATATGGCATTGGTTGTTGAGGCTGGTTTGATCCCGGAGATGAGACCACTGTTGCAGGCAGCTGTAAGGGTTCTTCCAAGGGTTTCAGCCAAAATGATGAAGAGAAAAGGGGACAGAGGGTCCCCTTGACGGATGCCTTTGAAACTTTGGAAGAAACCTGCGGGTGAACCATTGATAAGAACAGAGAACCATGCAGTCGAGATACATTCATGAACCATCTTGATCCATTCTTTGTGAAACCCAAACTTCTCTAGGACCTCGAATAGGAATTTCCAGGAAACCCGATCAAAAGCCTTGTTCATGTCAAGCTTAAGGAACATGCTGGGTTTTTTATTTTTATATGCCGAGTGGGCCAATTCATGGATGGTTATCACTCCATACGAAATGAATCTGCCTTTGACCGAGCTCCCTTGGCACTGGTCGATGATGGAGGGAAGGATGTCTTTCAACCTGTTTGCCATAACTTTGGTGATAAGTTTGTAGATGACACTACAGAGACTAATAGGTCTGAAGTCAGAGAGAGAAGCACGATCATTGGACTTGGGAATTAAAACAATGAAGGTGGAATTGGCCTCTCTCGGCATATTTTTGGCTCTCTGGAAGAATTTAACCGCAGCAACGACATCTGGGCCCACAATATCCCAAAAGTGTTGAAAAAACTGGGGTGGGAAGCCATCGGGTCCAGGGGCCTTATCAGGTTCCATTGCAAACAGAGCTTCTTTGATCTCCTCTTCAGTGAAGCATTGAAGCAATTTCCCATTATCATCGTTAGACACCAACTTTGGGATGTTCTGAAGCAGAGAACTTGTTGTGCGGGGATGGCAGTCAACGCTTGGACCTAAGATTTCCTGGAAGTGGCGCACAACTTCCTGTCTGATAGCTTGGATGTCAGAGACAATGGATCCATCAGCCTTGGTCAACTCAGAGATTTTATTTGAGCCTCTATGATGCATGGTGGAAGCATGGAAAAACTTCGTGTTGGTGTCTCCTTCTTTGAGCCAGAGGTTTCTGGATTTTTGCCTCCAATAGGACTCTTCCTTAGCCAAGGCATTGTGAAAGTTTGAAAGGAGGCTTTTTTCTTCCATGAAAGTTTCGACCCTCAGATCTCCTCCCTGAATCAGATTTTCCACCCTTTTCAGCTCATCCATCAGAAGCTTTTTCTCGGTAAAGAGGTTGCCGAAGACCTCCCTATTCCAAACATTTCAGCTTGAGTTTGACCGCTTTGAGTTTGAGGAACAGATTCGTGAGAGGGTTTGGACAAAAGTTTTGTTGCCACCATTGTCGAATACACCGACCTAAATCTGGATGGGTGAGCCACATATTTTCAAACCTGAAAGGGGTTTTGAAGATTTGTTGGGGGCAGGAACAATCCAGAATTAAGGGGTTGTGATCGGAGCCAATTTTTGGGTGGCTATGAAGCCTGCCATCGCCAAAAATAGGAATGAGTTCTTTGGATAAGAGAAATATGTCAAGCCAGATTTGGATGTGATGGATGCCCGCACATCTGTTGCTCCATGTGTAGTTGGATCCTTGGAGTGGCATGTCCATTAGCTCGTTATGGTTGACAAAATCACTGAAATCTTCTATGCAGCTGCTGGTGATCGGATTGCCTCCTTGCTTGTCAAACAGGTGAAGGGGAGCATTGAAATCGCCACAGAGCATCCATGGAAAGTCAGCAAAGTTGTTGCGCATTGCTGAAATGTTATCCCACAATAGTCTTTTGTTGATAGGACTGTTAGGTCCATAAACATTGGTGGCGATCCATTGGAGGTTAGTGACTTTATTGGTAAACAGAATGTTGATGGTTCTGTCAGATACTGAAAGAACCCTTCCATCAATGGTTGTCAGATCCCACAAACAAAGGAGACCCCCAGATGCCCCTGAGGAGGGACAAAAGGCAAAATTGTTATTTTCCCAGATTAGCTTGCAAACTTGAGTGCTGCTATTCTCGTCAAGTTTGGATTCTTGAAGGAACATGATATTTGGTTTTAGGTTTTTTCTTACTAATTTAACAGTCCTCTATTTAGCAGTTTTGTTGAGGCCTCTGACATTCCAGGAGACGAACTTCATCGAGTTGATTTGGGGTTTGCTTTGCGGCCTCTGCCTCTCCCTTGAGACGGAGTAAGTTTGGGTCTAACTTCATCCTCATCTTGGTGGTTGGGGTGTTCGGAAATAGGGCCCAAGGAGGTAGGCACTGAGCCATCAGCCAATTCGATCTCAGCTACTTTGGCAAGCTTTTCTACATTTGACGGTCGTCCCCTTCTCTGTTCTTTGTTGACGTCAGCTTTGGGTGCGGGAATGGGAGATTTCAACGGGCTGGATGTTTGGAGAATATCGGTGGAATCAGTCCTAGGGGCAGGCCGGTGGGGGGATGGAGAGCGGGGAGATTGGCACAGGGCAACAGACTCAGGGGAAAGGGAAAGAGGACGGTTCTGAGTCGGGGGAAGGGGTGGGAAGGGAAGAGGAAGGTGAGAGGGACCAGAATCGATGGGTGAGTTTGGAAAGGTCATTGCAGACTTTCCTTTGGACAAGGGAGACTGAATCAAAGTGGGTGTGGACGAGATGGTTAGATCTATGGGAAGGTCATCGGAGATGTCCTCTCTAGTATGAAGATTGTTTAAGGGAGAAAAATGATTAGAACGAGAAGGCAGAGCACTTACATTGTTGGGTTTGCCATGATTTGATGCAGAGGTTTTAGGGGGACCTACAGATCGGCCATGACCCCGACCAGAAGCCTTTTTTTGGGTGTTCAGGGTCTGAGAATCCTTCTTTCAGCCCGAATCGCTAGGGATTTTTTTTTTTGGGAGGGGCATTGAGAAGCCAGATGGCCTTGAGTATTGCACTCCAAACAAAAAGCGGGCTTGTTCTCATACTCAACTCCTTGACGTCTTCTGTAGCTCCCGTAGTTGATGCCGATGTAGGTAGGTAGAGCCTAATCCAGATTAGCCATGACACAAACACGAGCATAGGTCATTCTGGTTTTGGCTTGGGTAGCAGGGTCAATGGTGACCAAATCTCCAATCGGTTGAGTGATGCCTTTGAGTGCATCATTGTAGAAGAACTGTGGGGGAAGCCCATGGAGTTTGATCCAAATCAGAGCGATGTTGATAGACTGAGTCTCAGGGTCAAAGTCTTCCCCCCATCTCCGCAAAAATAGGCTATGACGACCGAAAAACCAAGGTCCTCCAGTAAGGATGCGGTGGGTGTCAAGGGCGTTGTTTAGCCTTATCATGAAAAATCCCCTAGGAAAAGCCACTAACTCCAAGCTGCCCCAAAGCCGCCATTTTGAAAGAGCCCACTCGCGGATAGTTTCCATATCAGGTCGGGCACCGACAAATTTCCCAACGAGAGAGAGAGACTCTTGGAAGATTAGTGGCTCCATAACCTCACTCGAGAAAGAGACTTCAGTGCCCGAAATAGAGAAGGGCAAAGGAGTTTGGAAAGAAAATGCTCCTGACGAAGACCTAACTTTGTTCGCAAAGGATAAAGACCAAGGAGGTGCTTTGGAAGGAGAGGAGGGTGAAACCCTAACGTTATCAGACGTCGGTTTCACCATGCCGTTTGGGTCTTCACCGTGAAACCCTAACATTATAATATGTTTTCATTTAGACTAATTATTATAATTTTTGTGGTTGTACTTGTGTTTCAAGAAGGAAACTAGCAATTCAGATTTGGTAAAGCGGACTATGATAGTGCAATGTTTTGGAAATATTACTCTACTAAGATTCAAGGCATAGATAGTAGAGGTTAATTTTTTGGTATTGTAAAGGCTACTATAGAAAAATTTCAAGAAAGATGCTAAATTTTATATTAATTGTATACATACAAAAATTTGAAAAGATCCAAAAAATGAAAATCAAGAATTCAAATATTTTATGTAAAATGATGTAAGTGTCTAGCTATATCATCTCCATTGATATGGTAAGTGCATCTATTTGTAAACTCTCAATATCTCAAGAAGAGAGATGTAATTTTTCAAGGGTGGGGGAGCCGAGTACAACCCCTTATTATCCAGTAAAAAAAATTGTAAGGAAAACATTGATGTTGATAAAGGATTAAATTTAGTTTATTTAGGATGAGAATTTAATCATTGATTTTATGATAGGAAAATATGTGTTATTTAAGGAATAAATATTATTATAAGGTGTACTATTCTTTTAGATTTCATCCTTTCATATTTATGATAGAAATTCCCTATGGATATTAAAACTTAATTTATTCTAAACATTTAGAAATTTGTTAGATATATTTGGGTAAGTTGTCTCTGTATATGTCAATAGTACCATATTAGAAAACCTTAAGTCCAATATTATTCAATTTTGGTCATATTGCAGGAGGTAATTAGATAGGTAATAATGAAGGACAAATATTGGTGGTGAGGTTGGGGTGGGAGGTGAGGTGGATTGATATGGGATAATCCATCAAATCATTCATAGGATAGTATAGTAGTGGATCCTTATGGATAGTTAAGAATGGATATCCTAGTGGGAGTTTTAGAAAAACTTAATAGAGGATTGGTATAGGATAATCCACAATATTATTCACAACATCAACAAATTTGAGCATGATTATTATCAATGAGTGGTAATGGTCTTAGTTAGATCTGTAGGATATGGAATCTAACTAATCACTAAGGCATTACACCATAATAATCCTAATGAATGGTAACATGTTGGGTTGGGGAATAGGCATCATCTTTAAGTGTTATGGGCCTTAAATAAGGAACCCCTACACCATGGTCAAATTATCTCATACAAGGCAAGTGTATGAGAAATCTATGGGGACCACTAATAGTATTTTTTTAAATGAGAAGGCTAGAAGAGTAAACCCTAGAAGCTTATAATAATTTGACCACTCCTATCCACTTGAGGATCATTCACAGTGACTAGGAATTCAAAAGTGGTTATACCTTATACTAATAAAAATATTGGGTCATATTTGTAAGCCAAAAAAAGGCCTATCCCTTGGGTCGAGTTAGTGTGGGTTGTTACAATTGGTATCATAGCCTAGGTCATAGGAATTAATGGTTATAATAAAAGAATGTTGGTTAAACCTTAGCTTGATGTGCTACTTTAAAAGAAGGTTTACTTTTCTAGGGATCTTAAGTTGAATTGGG
This sequence comes from Wollemia nobilis, assembly GCA_028583015.1. Lineage (NCBI taxonomy): Eukaryota > Viridiplantae > Streptophyta > Pinopsida > Araucariales > Araucariaceae > Wollemia > Wollemia nobilis. The sequence continues at coordinate 3,017,545 of JAQPPZ010014295.1, forward strand.
ACAAGATGGGTATTGCATGTCATCTTGACCATTTAGACCAAATGAGTAAAAGTCCTAGAAGGTATAGCTTCTTATTGGAGATCAAAAGCTGGCATAGCTCTTGTTATAGTCGAGAATAAATGGAAGACCTTGCATCCATAGTCAAGTTTTTATAGGATAATATAGAGCAACTTATATCTATAGCTAGGTTGCTACCAAAGAATATGGAACAATAGTAAAAGATACTATAAACACTTACTAATTAGGAATCCAAAAACAAAGGAAGAAAAGGAAAACTAAGAGTAGGACCAATATTTGTAACTAGAAACAAGGAATACAATAAAGGTAACAAGATAAACCTTTATAAGGACAAGGACAAACCCAAAACCAATCCAAAAAAATAGAGTGACAAGGGACAAGAAAAGATATGTGCACCCGAGACATGTTGATACATTTGTAGGGGTCCTCATTATGCAAACAAGTGTTCCCAATGGGAAGAGGGAAATGGTAAAATAATATAGAAACCTCATCAAATCGGTACAACAATAGAAATTTTAAATGGTAATATATTGATAAATATTAAAATAATTAATTAATTGCGAAGTTATAGATAGTTTTATTTTTACTTGCATTATCAGGTATATGCTAGAAAATCTATATTTTTGGCACAAGGGTGGAAATTTGAGTATGGGTCTGAGAAAACTTATCCTAGTAAATCAACACTCATCTAATGCTAATTTTTTTTTACCTAGTGGGTCAACTATTTGGCACTTATATGTAGCCCCATTACATGCCTTTGATGCTATTCTAGGGATGTATTGGTTGAAAATTCAAATATCCCTTATCAATTTTCAAAAAGAATCGATGGACTATATTGATAAAGATAAACAACAATTAAGGATTCAAAGCAAACAAAGATATTTTTTACCATATTTATTATCTACTATGCAAATTAGTAAAGTTATTAAAAGAGTTGGAATGGTATATGTGATCAAAATGAATAATAAGGAATAAAGTAGGGAAGATTCAAAATTATTCAAGAAATATTCTATTTTTCATGAATTTAGAGATGTAAACATGGAATATCTTCCAAGCCTCCCACCTCAACATGAATTTGATTTAATACCCACTTGTTTCTAGGACACCCTATAGGATGACACCTATCGAGTTGCAAGAGCTAAAGGTATAACTGTAGGATTTGTTAGAAAAAGGTTTTATTAAACCTAGTGTATCACCTTGGGATGCTCCAATGTTATTTGTAAAGAAGAAGGATGGTTCCTTAAGACTATGTATTGACTACAAAATGCTAAATAAGGTGACCATCAATAATAGGTATTCCTTACCAAGAATTGATGATATTTTTGATTAATTAAGGGATGCCATGATTTTCCCAAATATTGACTTGAGATCAAGTTACCATCAATTGAGAATTCATGAAGATGATACACATAAGATAATTTTTTAGGATAAGAAATAAACACTATGAGTTTATAGTTCTACTGATTGGATTAACAAATGCACCAATAGCTTTTATGAACCTCATGAATAGTGTATTTAGGGAATATTTAGATCATTTTGTTTTAATATTCCTAGATGATACCTTAATATATTCCCACACCAAAGAAGAACATGACCAAAATTTCAGATTGGTATTAGAAATATTAAGAAAGAATCAACTCTAGGGAAGTCTAAATGCAAATTCTATGCTTCACAAATACAATACTTGGGATACATATCCATATATGGGATTGTTTTTTATCCAAATAAAATTAAATCCATACTAAATTAGCCCACACCTACCAATGTGTTCGAAGTTTGACATTTTATGGGAATGGTTGGTTACTATAGGATATTTATAAGGGACTTCTCAAGAATTGCCTACCCAATCACCAACCTTCAAAAGAAATGGAAGAAATTAAATTGGATAGAAAAATGTTAGGTCACCTTTAATACTCTAAATAAGAAGCTGACAACAACACCAATCCTTAAAATACCTGATCCATCAAGAAAATTTATAGTATGAACAAATGCCTCCTTGGAAGGATTAGGAGTGTTATCTCAGAATGAAGCTACAATAGCTTATGAATCCATAAAATTTAAGAAGCATGAGTTGAAATATGCTATCCAAGACTTAGAATTAGTCATAGTTTTCCATGCTCTTAAGTTTTGGAAGCACTATGTGTTGGGAAAATCCTTCAAACTAAGGATGGATCACTAAATTCTAAGATATATTTTCACCCAATCAATGCTTAATGCAAGGCAAAGAAGGTGCATGCTCTTAGTTGAGTATGATTTGGAATATAATACATCAAAGGCAAGGATTTTAAGGTCATTGATGCCTTAAGTAGGAGGTATATAGCAACACTATCTTGAATTCATGTTGACTTGATTGATAAAGTTAGGGAAATGCAACTACGGGACCAATATTGTATTGAAAACTAGGCTAAAATTGAGTCAAATCCTAAAAAAAGGTGAGGATTTTAACATAAATGATGGGTTACTATGCTTTAAATATAGGGTAGTTATACCCAAAACTAGTGATTTGAGGAGAATAATTATGTGGGAGGCACATTGTTCTCCATACTTTGCCTATCTGAGAGGTGCAAAAATGAGAGAATATGAAGAAGATATTTTATTGGTCTACAATGAAATGAGATATCAATGATTTGATAGCTATATGCTTGGAGTGTAAAAATATAAATGCCAAATATTAGCATCCGATAGGGAAACTTTACCCACATAAAATACCTACACATAAATGGCAAGACATATCCATGAATTTTATTGTGGGTTTACCCAAAAGAAGGTTCCAACATGATGTGATATTTGTGGTGATAGACAAGTTAACAAAAGTTGCACATTTAATATCAAGAGATATTAAGGATGATGCACCAACTGTAGCGAATAATTTTGCCAAGGAAATAGTCTAACTACATGTTTTTTTTAAATGATCATATCATGTAGAGTTCTAGAAATCTCTCCATCATGATTTGGGCACTAAGTTGAATATTAGTTCTACCTACCATCCAAAAATAGATGAGCAAATGAAGTGGGTTAGCCAAGTTCTTGAAGATATGCTTCATATGTATTGCATGGATCAAAAGTCAAAGTGGGAAGACTTCCTACATTTGGTTGAGTTTACATATAACAAAGGATACCATGCCTCTTTAGGAATGGATTTGTTTGAGGCTTTATATGAAAGAAGATGTAGAAAACCTCTATCATGGTATAATCTAGAATATTGAGTAATGATTAGACTGGACACTATTAGGGATATGTAGGAGTAGCTCAAGGTAATCTAGCAGAGGCTCAAGGAAGAAACCGATCGACAAAAGAGCTACATTGATCTAAAAATATCTCCAAGATAATTATTTGTGGGAGATAAATTCTTCTTAAGGGTGAGACCCAAGAAAAGTGCTATCAAGACAACCAAGTTAGACCCTTGACTTATTGGACCTTTTGAAATCATTGATAAGATTAGTCTAGTATCTTATAGGCTCACCTTACCACCCAATCTATCAAAAATTCACGATACTTTCCACATATCCATGCTTAGAAAACATGTTGTTGAACCTTCTCATGTTTTGAATGTGTTTAATTTATAGATGATAGATCCCTTGGCCAATGAATATACAAGATTTTAGAGTTTCATACTAATAGATCGGTGCAAGGTCCAGTGGGACCATTTTTTTAGAAACTATGCTACTTGGGAAAATATAGATAAAATGAGAAAACAATTTCCATTTTTGTTTGAATATATATATATATATATATATATCTTACAAAAAAAACAAAACATAAGGATTGTGTTTAGTCTTAGGGGGGATTATGTAATGGCCCCTCTTGATAGGACTACATTTTTTGTTTAATCTATGTATAAATGTGTTGATATCGAATACATTATTTTATCAAGATAAGTTGATAGTTGTATTTTATACCCCTTAAGTAGATTATGCTATTTTTAGAATATGGTACTACTGATGAATTTTATGGTTGCAATATCAAGTACTCTCATGGGTGGTTGGTAGAAGATAATCCATTAGAGTTGAGAGAAAAAGGAAATAATGGATGAAATTCTCATCGACATCTCAAGGGTAAAAGAAAACCCTTCATATAGATGCATTTCATATGTGTTGTTTGATTTTTAAAAAAATGCACCACCAAGCAAGGATGTTGCTATTAAAGCAAAAGATCCATCCTTAGTAGGTGGGTTATAACATGGCAGTTATTGTAAGGCCTCCTACTTAAGGAAAAATATTCTTGTGCATATTTTTTATTGCATCATAGTTTGTACAAGGACAACCGTTAGCAAGAGTCCTTATGTTGTTGTGTGTATTTTGCAATGTGGAACTTGTTGGTTAAGGAATTATTAAACAAATTATTATACTTAAAAATAAATATCGATGTAATTTGTAAGATTACTGTAGTCATAAGGGCTTTGGCCTCTCTTTGAGAGGTCCAATATCCAAACCCCACTCAGTATGAAGGGACCAAAACCCCTCCTAAAAACCTATGTAAACTCATTTAAATATATATATATTGGTATTAATGATTAATATTAACATTTGGTATTAATTAAATTAATTTTATGAAAAATAAAATTAATTTATCCTAGTGTTAGAAATTAATACTAGCATTAGAAAATAATTATAATTGGTAATACGGGTGAATGATTTAATTTCTAAATTCTTATTTTGTTTAATTATTCTTAAATGGAGTATTAACAATGGTATTATATTGTTAATACTTAATAACTTTAATTATTAATAATTTAGTTTTTATTTGAAAATACTAATTAAAAACAATGAAGTGATATTTTATAAAATAAGGGAGAAATGACATTTTATAAATACGAATATAATTCATAATTAATAAATTACTAGTCACTAGCCATATAGAATTTTCATGTAAATCACCATTGATTTGGCGAATGAATGTGGGAGGTGAGGTTGCATGATGCATTTTAGGCCACTTACCCTTGTTTTTCTCCAAAACCTTATTTAGTCTCTTGAATGCCAAGTTTTGAGAGGGTTTAGATGAATGGAAAATGGAGGGGAAAATATTGGAGGAAGAGCTACTTAGAATCGTTGTGGAGAAGATATTTTCTCAATACATGTTAGACTTACATGTGCACCAAAGAGCCGTTATGATCCCTAAAACTACTCTCAAAATGATGAAGAACGTGTGATAGATAAGAGGCTCTCTCTAAAAAATATGAGATAGAGAATTTACTTTCTATATAATTTTATTTGTATTATTTTTTTGAAATAATACTTGTAGGTATTTTGTGTAAAAATCATATTATATAGAGGTTATAACACATAAATGTATTCTTATTGCATTCTAAAAATAACTAGGAAAGAAATATTACATTGGTTTATATATATATAAGGTTATATTCTTCTAAAATGAAAAAGATAAGCTACTAAAGAGTGTACTAAATAATGGTTATGGCTCTTTGGATACCGTTATATTATTTGTACTCGTTTTCTACTTAATATTTTTGGAAGTGAACCATTGACTCTAGGTAAGGCAAAAGGGATGCAATATTGTAAGGAAAGTATTGATGTTGATAAAGGATTAAATTTATTTTAATTTTTCTTTAGGATGAGAATTTAGTCATTGATTTTATGATAGGAAAAGCTATGATATTTAAGGAATGAATAATAGTATAAGGTTTACTATTATTTTAGATTTTATCCTTTCATATTTATGATAGGAATTCCGTATCGATATTAAAACTCAATTTACTATGAATATTTAGAAAGTTAGTAATATTTGGGTAGGCTATCTCTAGATATGTTAATAGTACCATATTAGAAATCCTTAGGGTTAAGATTATCCAATCCTAGTTGTATTATAGGAGGCAATCAGCTAGGTAATTGTGAATGCTGAATCTTGGCAATGAGGCTAGGATGGGATGTGAGGTGGATTGGTATGGGATAATCCACTAGATCATTCATAGGATAGTATAGTGGTGGCTCCTTGCGCATAGTTGTGAATGGTGTATCCTAGCGAGAGGTTTAGGAAAACTCAATGGAGGGTTGGTATGGGATAATCTACCTTATTATTCACATCAACAAGTGTGATTATGATCATTATCAAGGAATGGTAATGGTCTTAGTTAGTTCCATGGGATATGGAATTTAACTAATCACTAAGGCATTACACCATAATAATTCTACATAAATGATAACATGTGGGGTTGGGGAATAGATATCACCTTTAAGTGTTATGGACCTTAAAGGGGAAACCCCTACGCCATGGTCAAATTGTCTCATGCAAGGTAAGTGTATGGGAAAGGTGAAGGGACCACTAATAGTCTCTTTTCTAATGAGAAGGCTAGAAGAGTGAACCCCAGAAGCTTACAGGAAGTTGGCCACTCTCATACACTTGAGGATCATCTGCAAAGACTAGGAAATCAAAAGTGGTTATACCTTATACTAATAAAAATATTGGGTCATCTTTGTAAGCCAAAAAATAAATCCCTATCCCTTGGGTCGAGTTAGTGTTGGTTGTTATAGTCCCAAAATGATATCCACATCATCCATATCAATAAAATAAAAAATTTGAATGTAAAATATATTTATCTATGGCAATATTTAAAAATATGTTCACACCGTCAATTTGTATGTCATTAATTTTTGTTTCTTGAACCTTCAACCTCTTAGCCAAATTGTTATTAATGAAATCATACCTCTTTCTAGGATTTATAAAAATAATAACCTTTTTCCTCTGAATGCAACCATGAAGCTATAAAATAGACTTTTTAGATTCAAACAAATCCTTTTGATCACTATTTGGCCTATCTAACACCAAATTTGTGGTTCCCTTAGCCTTCAAACTATCATCCAAATTTGTTCATTTTTTCTCTTTCTTAAGATATTTGATTTATTTTTCATAGTCTTTAAGTGTATCCATCAAAGTAACTATTTTTTTATCCTTTTTCTCAAATTCCCATTTGCTTAAGAATGTGTCTTCAAATTCTTCTCATGTGTATGTAAAATTATGGGCACAAACAAAATTCATATACCAAGATAAAGCTTCCTCTCGTAAAGAATCACTAAGCTTACATTTCCATGCAAAATTAGTAGATTTTAAAGATTTAAAAATTTTCCACCATTCCTTAGCATCAATATCATCCTTTCTAGTGAATATTGGCAACTCCATGACCTCAACCCAAAAAATTAAACTAGGGTTTAATAAACTAAGATTTATCAAAAATTAAATTCCTCAAATCTCATGTATTCTTTTCTTTAAACAATAAGATTTGCAGATTTTTTTCAAAATAAAATAAATTGCAATGAATTTGCTTACACAAATTGAGAGATATTATTTTCTTTTTGACAATTGTTTGTGTAGTCAAAAAGTAATGTTGATAGCCCAACTTTAAATAGCCATAACTCATTCAATACTGCTCAGAATTTAATATATAACTAATCATTTTGTATTACTTGAAACATTCTACATGATGGTTAAGAATATTATGAATATGATTGGTTGGAAAAAATATATAGCTCTTTAAAAAGTATGATAAATTTATTTTTATTTTTTGAAAAATCTCAACAAACCCTAAAAAAGTATTCCCTTTTCCAAAACCATTACTCTAATACCACTTGTTATGAAACTTTGCTTCTCATAAATATAAAGGTATTTATACTATGATATGGATTAAATAAATCAACAATAGTAATTAATCCATACAAGACAAGATGTGACAATACCCTTCAAGTAGTACATCAAGAATGTTATTCCTTAAGGAAAGAACCAATCCATAATATCTTCCAAAATGAGTTTTGCTCCACAAGCCAAGACTATTACATGAGAGTACTCAATATGATTGACCCATTATTTAATAACAAAATCCCTTCTTTATATACCCATTTTCTAATGCTACTTTAGGAAGCCAATTTTTAAACCCTTATCCCACTCATTATTATAATATAATATTTTAATATAATCAACCTTGGGTTATGTGTGGCCCATGCCAACTATCCATAATACCCATACACAATATAATATCATATCCCCATATTCCTATCCCTAGGTACCATAACATTCACTACTCCATCCATTGTAGAGGAGTATTGTGATTCTTATCTAAGGATAATATAATGATTATTTATGGTATCTATAGGTGCCCATTATCTATATCTCTCTTTATATTTTTATACTTTCTATGTAATATTTGAGTGGATAGATTGCTTCTATTCATTTATAGAAATAGTTGTGAATTCTAACAAAAATACAATTTTAGTTCAAAACCTTTCTCCATGACTACTTATTTGTAAAATATAACTCTTAGTATCCTTTGCAAGAGATCAAGAATCAAGAAGCTGAAAGCTTACTATAGTGCTAAGGTCTTTAGACTCTTTTTGAGAGGTCTAAGGTTCAAACCCCGCTTAGTATGAGGGGACCAAGACCCCTCATAAAAACCTTGTGTAAACTCATTGAAAAAAGAAAGAAAATAGTTGTAAGCTTACTATAGTGGTAAGGGACTTGGCCTCTCTTTAAGAAGTCCAAGATTCAAACCCCACTCAGTATGAGGGTACTAATACCCCTCATAAAAACCTATTTAAAATCATTGAAAAAATATATCAAGAATCAAGCTTCTATGATGAGTAATGGATATTCACACTTGCTCTAACACCATGCTATATTTAGGGATGAACAAAATTAAACTCATTACTTATTAAAGCATAAAAAACCACTTAAAATAAATACATAGATATGAAATATTTCCTTAAGAATTAATAATATCACTGATGAATAAAGAATTGACTTCAACCAAAGAAAAATAGTTGCATAAGTAGGGATATAAATACCAACTCATAAGACAATTTACCTAATATAAAGTGTAAATAACTAACCATTGGAAAATAATATAAAAATATCACCTTAAAAGGTGCTCATGAGCCCATGGGAAAATAGAAAATGAACACAACACAAGGTTGGTTGTAATATCAAATACAAATTAACATTTATTTTAACTTTGGGATGGGACTCAAGGTTCCAAACATTCTCCTAAGAGAAATCCTTGGGAGTAGAGAATTTTGATTGTTGTTAATATTTATATCTCAGCTTGAATAAGCATCCACCATATTTTTGTAGGTTATAAACCAAATCATTCACATGCCAAGATACTAATATGGCAAGGTACAATATAAGAGAGGCTAGCATGGGAGGCATGTTGATATGGGCATGAAATTTATGGTATAAAAATGGATCCAACCAATGATAAATCATTGAACCAATTGATAAAGCAATCACATAATTTATAACAAACTAGGTAAGATATAAATTTTAAAATAAATTAGAGCATGATAAGTGACATGATATCGTTTATTAGTACACTACCCAATGGCCTATTTAATCAATGCCTATTTGACATCCACTTACATAGAACAATGACACATAGTGGCTTCTCATTCATTGTTTCTCTATCTAGTCAACACTAAGTTGGCACCCACCTTAGCCACTTATGCAATGATATGTGAGAACCTCCGATTTGCTATAGACATTGACTTAATATTTTGATATTTCAAATATTTGGAGGCATTTTGTATGGTTTAGTTGCAAACTTTCAAGTACCATAACTTTTGCATACAAAAACATTCTGATCCTTTTTCAAATTATACATTTTTTTAGCTCTTTACATTGATAATGTATTTTTTGTTTTTTTGATCATCCTTGGTGGGGTAATCACACTCTGTGGGGAGCTACATAGCCCATGACTGATAGCATAGGTTTTGGCTCAATTAGGGGCCTAAAGGAGTTTTTACAAGGCCAACTCCTTGTTATGATGTAATATTCAAGGTGTGCTTGGTCTCAACAAAGGAAAAATGGATGCAAGAGATGAAAATAAAAAAACTCAAAAAAAAAAGGGGTGGTGATGTGCCAAGAGATCCACTAAAATATTTTACAAAATAGACCTGAATGCTATGTTCTAGCAGTGAACACTTCCTCTTCTTGACACAATGAAGCACATATGAGATCTACCAATTGTATGTAAACATGAGCAGGTGGGTCCTACAAGACAACCAAACAAGTGACTGGTCCAAAAATAGATATGGACCCCTCATGCATACATATACTTAATTAAACTCAGAATAGATAAATACCACAAACAAATACATACACATAGAAATGGGTTAGTAGGAGGCTACAAATGACTATATCAACAATTTGACATAGGCTTCCATGTATATATGTGTGTGTGTGTGGGGGGGGGGGAAAACCAAAATTTTCCAAATCTTGTGCCAGAAGTAAGGGTTAAAAATTTTCCACAAGTCGCTTAGGAACTCACTATTTTTACAAAAAGGAATGAAGGGAAAGCCAACAAAAGAATACAATTTCAAACTCATTGATCATTTTTACAATCTATGTCACTATTATTTATATATTACAATAGGGAAAATTTCCCTCCAAAATCGTGTATAGATAGATCTAACAATCTCACCTACTTTTCCTAGGAATTCTGGTCATTAAATGAAGTACTTTAACCATAATAATTATCTAGCTCGAGACTGTCAGTGCCATAATTTTTCTTGAATGAGTGTTTGAGATATTTATTAATGTTATACTCTGGTAGGTGGTTTTTGTCTCCTAATTTTAGGAAGCATTAACTTGGCCTATCTACCTCTATCACTTTAATTTGACTTAGGCATCCATGTTTGCTTGAATTTCTAGTGTTTCTCTTGAGTCTTGGGTCATATTGTATATTATTTGAGAGTTTTGTTATTGATATTTCATCGTAGATTGCAAAATATTTGACATTAGGACTTATCCTAAAAGAAATATCCTTTAGCACTATTTTTCTTATTTTTCAATACTTTTACAAACAAAATCTCATATGAGTCTTGATTATCAAGGTTTATCTTAGCCATTTCTCCTCTAAGCTAGACAAAAATTTGATCACCAACTATCGAGGTTTTACCTTAGTCATAAGCAGGTAGTAAGGAATCACTATAGTGCCTTCTATTTTACTTGAAGAACTCAAAATCACCTTTATCCTTGGGCTTAGAGTTAAAATTATCACTATTCCTGTAAAATAAAACACAAAAAATTAAAATAAGAGTTAAGAAAATTATGATGTTATGTGGAGATTCTTGCAAGTTCTTCCTTGTTTTCTACCTATTCTTCATCTAAAGGGCATTGAGTGTGCTAAAACTTATCATAAAAAGAAATATTCTCATGTTTATCATCTTGGGAGAAATCCTTTGTTTTGCTCATTGCTTCATGGATCATGCACCTTAAGTTTTGCTAATGGCCCAAAAATTTGGGCTATTTATTTGCATAAAGGGGTGCAATCTACTCTTTTGAGATTAAAAAAAGCTATTTATTTGATTTAGTCATCCTCATATATTCTTCTTTCAAGCATAGCTTATCATTTAGTTGGTTCCATGGTGAAGGGAGCCTTGCTGCTATGAAGGAATCTATTTTTACCCTTAGCCTTCCCATAGTGTTGCATAAGTTATTGACTAGTTTTATACATTGTTCAACCATTTACTCTCTTTTGAAGAGGTTGATTACCTTGTGTGTTATAATTTCTCTATTTTATACCCTAATAGTGGTAATCTTAGAATCAAGCATCTTGGCCAACAGAGTTTGGTATGTTCTAGCTTCTCGAGTTCTCATGTTAATTTTGTCTAGATTGGCCTTTATCTCTTTGTCTATTTTAAGGCCCAACAAAGCTACTGAATCTATAAATTTGAGGACTAGAAAAAACTCTAATACCATGTATTTGATATCATCCCAATAAGCATCTCGAGCCTATCTGATTATATTTTTGGTTTTGAGCCATTGCTTCTCTTTATTTCACTATTTGAGGTATTCCAAGTTCTTTAACAAGATGTCCATTTATTTATAAAATTGGACTCACTATATGACAAGTGAAGTAGATAATTCTTTCAATTGTTCCTCCTATATTTTCAAAATAGCTTTAGACTACTCTCTCAAATTATTAGTTAATAAGCATTTTTGGTTTTTAAGGCTTTGGCTTCTTCCTGTGAGTCTAAGGGTATTTTTGGTTTGTTCTAGATCATTTTCCTTTCTTTCTATTCTTTGGGTGGTTAACTCATAGTCATTCTCAACCATTCTTTTGGTTTCTCTAGTAATTTTTAACATGTCCTAACATTGAGCATCTTTCAAACATATGCCTATTGTTGATGTATGTCAGTCTTACTCTATCACTTCTCATATTGGTTTAGCTACCAATGGACTTCTTTTTAAAGCAATAATGCTCTTTTTTTATGATAAAAATGGAAATCCATCTAAGTGATAGCTATCTATTGAGATTTTTGATCTTGTCTCTCTTGATTATGTTTGGCTATTTGTTGTTTGATTCTTTAAATTTTTTTCAATGGGTGAGGGCTTGATTAGTAGGATAGTTGCATTATGAGGCATTGCCATATCTAGTACTGAGGCCAAAGGGGAAATTCTATAGAAATGAAATATCTACCCCTCTTCATAGTTGGGGAAGGTTATTGAATGCATTGGGGATAATACATTTTTCCTAGTCGAGGAATATTGGGTCTTTTCCAGAGGAGGTATTCCTCCTGATATTTGATATTTTTCTCTAGATGCATGGAGGGAAGGATGGATTGATATTGATATTCTGCTCCTAACTATCTCCTTCATTACTTTACCATGCTTTCTTTTCTTCCTTTTGTCTAAATTTTTTGTGCATTCCCCTTCTTGACCTCTTTTCTTATGGGTATTTTGTCTAGTAGATCTAGGCAAAGCCTAATTTTGGGATGGTGAAGAAGGTGTTGCTTTATTTTGGAGAGTAGGGGTATTTGCACCTTCTTCTAAAGGATAAAACAATAATTCTAAAATTTCTTCTTGTTTTGTCCTTGCTTCCACTATTTTTTAGTGCATTTCATTAATCACCCCTTCTTCACCGGATTCCATGGTTGTATATATTTTAGCATCCATATGTTCTTCATTGTAAAATTTGTTGAATATTATGTCTTATATTATTGATTTAGGCTTGGCTTCTTTTTTACCACTTAACTACCTCATCCTCCACCATACTTCTATTTTGGAAATCTTCCAATATCAATTCCTTAATTCTTCTAGGTCCTCTTGCTTCACCTTATGCCATGGACTAAAAGCACCCTTTATCTCATAGAAAGACTCATAGAATTTTAAGGTAGGTGGAGTTTTGGTCAGTTCACTAAGAGGGCAAGTTGTTGCTTCATCTTCAAGACTCCTAAATTTCTCAATCTCAAGCCTCTACTCATGAGTGAACTTTTTCCCCTTTATACCTTTTAGGTATGCAATGAATTTTTGTTTAGGGTCATATTTCCATTTGTCCTTTATTAGTTCAAGACCTAGATTTTTAATTTACCTTCTACCATGGAGGATCCTCTTTTTTTGTGTATGTTTATGCTTTCCAAATTGAGAGGCTATAAATAGTATGATACCTTCTACTTACCACTACCATGTTTAAAATCCAAAGTGTTGATTTTTTAAAAACCTTCTAGGGAAAATACTCGATCAAGAACATATCTCAACAAAAGGTAAATTGAGTAACTCTATCCATGCATTTTTATTAGGGTTCCTTCTTTAGCAAAAAACCAATCTCCTAGGACTGTGCCTTCTAAGATATTTTTACAGTCTTTCAAAATCTTGGGGACTTGAGACCCATTTATTAAATAAATGATGGGAATAGAAAATTAATCAACAAAAATATAGTAGGAAGAACCCTTCTTTAAATCCTTGGCCCAATTATACACTAGGATGTCATTTTCTTTCAAATCCTTACATTTTATTCCTAGTTTGGGGAACATGCTTGGATATTTATATAAAATAAGATATACCATAAATGAGAAGTACCTAAACATTTGTCTTGATCAAAAGCATTTTAGGCCTAATATGATTTGATCCACTATTAGCTCAACAAAATCTAAGGTTGATCCTTGCTTCATTCTATGCAAAACATCCAAATGAGTTGTACTGATGGTTTTATCATGTTTCCTTCCCAAGAGGAAGGCCATCATACTCAACATATTCCTTGTGCTTTCATAAAAAATGTTGAGGAAAATAAAATTTTGTAGGATTGGATCATTTCATCTTGCCCATTCATATTTTGACCTTCAGAAGGCTATTTTTTTGTTATGCAAAAGCTTCTCAAAATGTTCCCTTTCTTCCTCCTCATTAATGTAAATTTGACCTTCTAGTAATAGTAACATTTGTCTAATATTAGGAGCATCAATTATTATTCTAAATTTCTCATTGAAGAGTTTATTTCTTAGGCAATTGGGTTGTAAAACTCCACACATGTGTTCACCAGCTCATAACAAAAGTGTACCTCGGTTGCCATGTACAGTGCTAAGAAACTAGTCCATATTTGTGCTCTAAATCTTGAAGGTTTGCTAATTTTAAAATCCTCATAGGTATCTATTCTCAATTTCTTGGATTCTTTGCAAATTTTAGGGTCAAAATAGTCCTCTTCTATGTTTTTTAGAACCTTTGTGTTGGAAGAATATGTGGGTATGAGTATTGCTAGCATTTCTTGAGCATGAGAATTCTATGTCTTTGTCATTATGAACTTGGCACTAGCTTCCTCTTCTAATATGATGGTGAATGATAAATTATAGAGGCTTCAGCTATAAATTTTACCAAGTATTAAAATGGTTGTGCATTTCAGAGTTTAAATCATTAGTCCTTTTATCTTACCTCTTTTCATGGTCCCTGCATGCCTTGCATTTATTTCTCCTTGTCTACTTATTATTCATAGGATACCACACTCTTTGGGGAATTTTTTCATGCATATTCATGTCTTTCAAGGTTAATTTATTTTTGCAATCTTTCTTTTTAGATTTTGTTCACGAATAGGATTCTGTCTTGAGGTGCCATTTAATGTAAAATTTTCACCCACTACCAACGTTCCTTCCCAATAAACTTCTAGTAGGAGAGATTCTCAATTTCAAATTTTTCTCATTGATCTATAGTTGGTCTATCTTAGATAGTGTATCTCTTTCATTTTCTCATGCTCCCCCCCTTTTTTGAAGGAGACATGGTTGTTGACTAGCCTACATCTCTAAATTTACACTTGTTTCAATTGGGCTCCCATATCATGATCAATATTTGGTGCTTCTATTCATTATGGATGTAAAAACCCCTGATAACCATATTTTTTATATTTTATTGTGCTTTCTTTATTGTTGGTATTAACACAATAGAGTACTTTTGTAATCCTTGTACCTATGTAGTATGTAAGCTTTTAAAAAATTTCCCAATATCATATTTTCCTTGATAATGTGTTTTCATATACTAATCGAGGCAAAGAAGATAAATTTTCTAATTATATTTATCTCAATACCATCTATACGACTACTTGAGGCCCTACTCCTTTAGTTCCCCAAGCTGACTATTTTTTGATGACAACTTTCTCCTTATTATGGATTCCTATCTATTGGCTATTTTTCAATTAGGAAGAGCTCATTTTGATGCTTTGTTCAACATTATGGATAGGGAAAACCTCTTCCTCTTGGATCAACTTATTTATGACTTCAACTATGTTTTATTCACATTTTATGATGAATTCATTCATGACTAATGAAGCCAATTGATCCCATTCTATAATTGAATGAGGAGGAAGTGATTCATATTTTTTAAGTACCTCTCCTTTGAAGGATGCCACTAACAACCTTAAGGCCACATCTTGCTCCATAATATTATGTGTTTGGTATATAAATACCAGTTCTCTAAGGTGCTCTAGCGGAGTACTCAAACCTTTTTTAATATATTATGGTAATATTTTCAATATGGATTCAGGAAGCTTTTTTCCATACATTAGGTGGTTTTTTAAGACTTAGAGAGCTTGATCCTACCTCATCTAAAGGAATGTTTACTAAGGAGCTAACCATTATTTTAAAATATGACAATAAGCTATGATAACACAATTTGCCTACATACCTTTGGTTTTCTTCTATTTATATGGAGTCACCAAGTGAATATAGTTTCTTGTTTTTAGAAATGTAGGTAGACTAAGGCCTTCACCTAAACCTCAATTTTGTAACTTTAGCAATGGCTTCTTCTGGTGTTCATTTTGCAACATATTCACTAGGTGAATAAAGAGGTACTTCAACAAATAGAAATACATAAATAACCTCACCAATTCTAAGTCCTACTTCTTGTTGTGATTCTAGGACCAATGATATATCACTAGGGTCCCACTAGGTGTGTCATTAAATTGTTTTTGCCTTCGATTGTCCTTGGTGGATCAATCACATCTCACAAGGAGCGACACAATAGGGTTATGGCAGAGAGCATAGGGTTTGACTCAATCAAGGGCCTTAAAGAGTTTTCACAAGGTCAAATAATTTTTATGATGTGTTCTTCAAGGTACACTTGGTCTCAACATAGGAAAAAGGGATACAAGAGATGAAAATAAAACAACTCAACAATAGAAAATTGGTGGTGATGCACCAAGAGATTTTCTAAGATCTTGTAAAAATAAGCCTAAATAGCAGGGAACACTTCCTCTCCTTGACATAGTTAAGAATATATGAGATCTACCAATTGAATACAAACATGAGCAAGTGAGTCCCATAGGATATCCAAACAAGTGAATAGTCCAAAAATAAACGTAGGCCCCTCATGTATACATATACTTAATAAAACTTAAAGAATAGGTAAAATATCACAAATAAATACATACACATAGAAATGGGTTAGCAGAAGGCCACACATAGCTCTACCAAAAATTTGACATAGGCTCCCATGTATATATGCAAGCAAGAATTTACAAATATTGTGCTAGAAGTGGGGGTTCAAAATTACCCACAAGCCACTTAGGAATCGACTATTTTTACAAAAATAAATGAAGGGAAAACCTATAAAAGAATATAATTGCAAACTCATAGATCCTTTTTATAGTCTATGTCACTATTATTTATAGCTTACAATAGGGAAAATATCCTTTCAAAATCATCTGCAGATATATTTGACAATCTCACTTACTTTTCCTAGGGATTCTAGTCATTGAATGAAGTATTTCTTTAACCATGATAACTACCTAGCTTGATACTATCAACACCATACTTCATATTGAATTTTTTTGAGACATTTACTATGGTTGTGATCTAGTAGATGATCTTCATATTCTAAGTCGAGGAAGAATTAACTTGGCCCATATATCTCTATTGGTTTTTATTTGACTTGGGCATTTGTGTTTGCTTGACTTTCTAGTGTTTCTCTTGAGTCCTAGGTCATATTGTAGACTGGTACAGAGTTTTGTTATAGGTGTTTCATCATAGATTACAAAATATTTGGAATTGGTATTTATCCCAAAATAAATACCCTTTAGTACTCTTCTATTTATCTGTCAAAACTTTTACTAAATAAAATCTTGAATGGGTCCTGATTGTTGGGGTTTATCTTGGTCATTTCTCCTCCAAGCTAGATAAAACTTTGATCACCAGCTATCGAAGTTTTACCTTAGTTGCAAGTGGGTAGTGAGGAATCACTACATTTTCTCTGGTCATAATTGCATGTGGAATTTTGTATTTGGAGGAAAGTTATGGATCATGATATTTTTTTGATTTCCATTATCTCTTATCAAATATATAACAAAGAGATGATTTTCTACTATTTGAGAAATTTAGAGATGATTTTTTGGATAAAAATTAAACCTCTACCACTTTCTTCACTTTAAAATAAACTCCACATCATCCTTTTAAACTTTAAATTCTTATAAATTTTACTTCTACATTGTACTTTCTCATCTTATCATCCTTCTTAATTTCTTCAATGTTTGCTTTGAATGAACAATGATAGTATTTTCCATATAATGAGATAGAGTGTTAAGAACCTCTCTTCTCATCCTCAAAAATTAGTATTCAATTTGCAAAAATATTAAGAATCTTTACTCTCAAAGAATATAAATTCATTCACAAATATGCTAGAAAATATATTTTAAGAAATTGCAAAATACTCCAATGTTTTCAAAATATAAATCAAACCCTTGAGGTAGGGCAACACCATACAATGCTCCTTATTGGAAGGAATCCACTCCTCACTATATCTCAATATGAGATCCAAACACATACAATATTCTTCTCTCCACATATCAATATGAACCTATTTCCTTCATTATATAATACTCAAATACCTACCACTACCAATTATCCACACATGTGGGATAATTACATTTATTATAATATTATAATATTAAGTACAATATTATAATATTAAATTCCTATCTTGGGTACCTAAAATTCCATCCCCCTTAAAAAATTGTTCATCCTTCAAACATAAGAAGAGGCTAAATAATATGATTTTTTGATCCATGTTGTGAACTAGTATTGATCTCGATCTTCCATCCATCCTAGTCAAAATTTGATTGGTGGTGGTTTCCACTAATTTCGATGTCATTTTTTCACTTGAGTATCTATATGTAATCCTTTGGTTCCATGTGTTGGTAGCATATTTTTGTTGGTCATAAATCTCACTCTTCTTCATCCATACTTGCTTCCATTTGCAATTAGTAGCATATCTAAAGTTTTGGCTCTTTTGGTTCCATGTATGTCCCTCATAGTCCTTTTGTTGCTTTAAGCTATACCTCTAATATTGTTGCCAGTATTGGTGGTGTGGATGGTGATATGATACAACCTTAACCTAATTTTCTACTTTTTTTTATTCCTCCACATTTTGCTCCTCCATTTTAAAGGCTTTTGCTTATTGTTCTCTCATGTATCCTTTTTTTGATGTGTCTATATACTCTTCTATGCCTTTCTTGGACTTTGTTGACATTTTTCCATGGACTTTGTCATTTCCATTTCTTCCATGGACTCTATTGTTGCTACTTATTTTTTAGATTTTGTTTCAAGTTCTAATGCTTCTTCCTCGATGTGTTTTTCTACAATATATTATTATTTTTCCTTATATCCTTGCCTCTTACATTGGGTAATATCTTGTACAATTATTTTATTTTTATTGTACGAAAAATTTATGAACTTATTTTGTAGGTTAATATTAATAGTACCCAAAAGGATATCCAAGAACAATATACACATCTTCCATCTCAACAACATGAAAATTGAATGTAAAATACATTTTTCCATGGTAAATTTTAAATCTATAAAATTTTGAATAATATTATTTCAAACCTTATATCTTTGATTTTTTTTGCTTGAACCTACAACCTTTTAGTCAAAACAATATTAATTAAATTACATGTGATGCTAGGATTTACAAAAATATCAACCCTTTCCCTCTAGATGCAGCCATAAACCTAAAAAATAGATTTTTTAGCTCAAATAACTCTTCTTGATTATGGCTTATCTGACATCCAAGTTGTTCTTCCTTAAGTCTATACATTATCATCCTTCTCTTTCTATTTTGCTAATTTCTTGCAAATTATCTACCTATTTATTTCTTCTACATAATTTTTGGTTTGTCTATTTATTTTATTTATATTTATTATGTACATTTTGACAAACAAGTCCTTTTGAACACTATTTGACTTAGGTGATATCTATGTTGCAATTTGCATGTTATCATCCTTCTATTTTTCTCTTTCCAATAAATTTTTAATGAACCTAGCCACCAAATTTTATCTCCATGTTATTTGATTTAAACCTTTTTACCTCAATTTGAATATCTTTCCTTAACCCATTAATGAACAACATTGGAAAAATTATTCACTCAAGCTCATTATGTAGTTTGTCAATTTTTCAAACTATGCATAATAGTCATAGACCATTGTTGTATGCTTCAACTTAGTAAGAGCTCTAGTGAAATATTCCCCCTTAATATTTTGTAATTCCATGATCTCAAATCTAAAAAAAATCAAAACTTGGATTTTTCAAAAATAAAATTCCTATATTCCTTTCAATAAACAATTAAATCTACAATTATTTTTAAAACATAATAGACTTCAATTATTTTGATTACCCTAGCTACCAGATATTTACATTCAAACTACCAAATACTAGCAATCTATATAAAAATTCTCTTTTTTAGGGCTAACAATGGCTTGTGGAATGTGTATTTCCTACACTCAATTTAATAACCATTAATGGCTTATAGACTATGTACTTTTAGAAATTGAAATTAGCCTACTATGCAAACTATTTTTTTTACAAACTACTATTGAAACTATAGACATTTTTTTTCTAGCAAACTACTACCAACTACAGATTGGGTTATTTGGTACTTAGACTAGCAACTGAAAATGCCTTGCTCTATAGACTATATTTTTTATTTTTGTTTACAAATTGCTATCAAATTGTGTATTGGGTATTTTTTGCGATCAATTGCAACTGTCTACTCTATTAAAACTATGGAAAATATTGCAAATCTATTATTGAAGTTGTTGATAGTTGTATGGATAAAACTATAATGACAAACGAGACCCTAGACTATGGCTTCTTAGAGGCTTTACAGTAAATATCACCAAACACAAAATTTGTCTAAGTGAGTACCACTCTCTAATTACCAACAACATTCCATAATAGAATACTTGCTCAGAAACTAGCCTTAAGTTTACCTCCAAACAATAACTCTTTGTATACTCTCTCAAGGTAAAATACTACTAAATAGGGTTTGAGGTTGTTCACCCTTTTCAATGGAAACACACTCAAATTAGCTACTTTAGGGTTCTTGGGGTACTTCTAAGAATGAATTTTAGAAAAATAGTTAGCTCAAGTACTTTTCATATTCAAGTGGTTAGGACTTGCACTCAATCCTACAAGAGGTTAGTAGCTCAATGTAGGTGTTTATTAAGCACTAAAACTAGGATCTGAATAGTGAATAGATGGATGCAAAATAATTGAAGCTTCAATAATGGAACATGGCCATAGAAAGTGCTCTAAAATAATTGAATCTTCTACAAAAAAATATGACCCTATAAAGTTCTTTGAAATAACTAAAGCTTCTTCAATGAAACATGGCCTTAAAAAGTGCTCTAAAATAACTAAAGCTTCTAAAATAAAATATGGCCTTGGAAAGTGCTTTAATACCAATTGTTAAGAACCTATTTTATCATCCACAAAAAATAGTAACTAATGGCTTTTTACCCAAATTAAATTATAGGTCCCAATATCTAGGATCTTAATCAAACTCAATATTAGAGCATTCAACTATCTTATCAATATCAATGAACATAATTGTTGGTCAAATATCTTCCTAATCATACAAAATACATTTGTGCACCCTAGATACGGCCAACATTGAATGACTGGAGGAAATAAATATCCTCAGTATCAATCTCCAGAGAGGTATGGCTCCCAAAATAAATCCTACACTGGTTGAAGACTAGAGATGCAAGAAAGAAATCAAAAAATGCGAAAAGAAATGGGAAATATGGCCACAGGCCGAAAGCATAGGATTTGGGGTAGACTAACAACAGGAAATTAACCCAAGCATGAAATAGCATGTAATAGATGAAAAGTAGCAGAATTTACTTGTAAACTTATGAAAACAACCTTTGGAACAACACTCCAGCACTCACTCTCCCACCAGCAATATTTAAATCCAAATGCATAATTTAAATTTAATAGCAAATAAAAAGCATAAGCGTAAAATAGAAGTGTATAAAGTAGAAGAAAATCACACAATATCACTCGCAAATTCAGAATTTTGATGTCTTCTATTGATGCATATAACTTGGAGAGTTTTCTCGCAAAATACCTAACCTCCTTTTTTACAATAGAAATTTGAATAGTATTTAGAGAGGTTTTCACCTCTTTTATTAAATGTACATGAGAACAAAATGATGGCAAATTAGGAACAAGAGTGAGGAAATTCCTCCTTGGAATCATTAAAAATCCATCCTTTTGGTACGGCGATCCACCTTTCAGGGAAACATTCCCAGGAAATCAACATCTTGGGTGTCGGTGCACAGAGAATTAGGAAACATTCAATATCTTGGAAACGCACTCCTGCCTTGGAAATCATGAAAAATCCTCCATGTGCATCTATATGACTTTCTTCTTCACTTGGGATCCATAATTCGAGTTACTCATTGCCACCATTATTTAATACCTACAAAATTTTTACCGTATTCCTTTTCACCCTTTTGTTCAAAACTACGTTCACACTTTAGTAAGAATTATGTTTATCCTAACTTCTATTGTCTAGCACACTTGCGTGTTTCTCCTTTGAGAACTCGTTCACCCATGGGAGGGGTGAACATGACAGTATTTTGTCCCTGAGGTACATTCACCCATGGGAAGGGTGAACAAGATGTTCACCCCTCAACCAGGGCAAACGCGATCGTGCTTCGTCTTCCAGGTAAATTCGCCCATGGGGGGCAAACGTGATTCCATTCAATGTTGGGGCGTGTTCACCCATGGGAGTGTCGAACAGTATGTTATCCCCTCAACCAGGGTGAATGTGACTTTGACTTGTCGCACCACCTTTTAAACTTTCAAACTTCTTTGTCAATTTTTGACAATTTTTTCAAGGCAGGGCGAACGAGGCGTTCACCCCCTCTTTTGGGAGAATGTCCTTCCACATTTTTATCTCTTTGCGGAACTTTCCAAAATTTATAGTCTCTTAAGTCTTTTCAGCTTGATATTTCTTCTCTTGTTTTATAAGCCTAAATATGTCTTCATTTTTCAGTGGCAGTTATAGTATAACAAACTTGAATCACAAATGGAGTTTTACATTTGTTTTATAAACATGTATAAGGTCGATTATTAAAAGAATAGATATGTAAATAGAACAACAACAAATGAAATTGTTTAAAAATATTACCGATTACAAAACATACTACAATCAAAAATACCCCAACAAAATTTGAACAAAATTCGAAATGTGGTTAGGTGCAAAACTACCAACAATAACATTCATGAAATAATAATAATACTACTCAATAAATAAACTTACAATATTATTGATGAATCAAATATACAATTTTAATTTTTTTCTCGATACAATGCATGGAGATTTGTCTTCATAATATAACCTTAGAATATGACTCTTCATTACTTGACTATTTCTCTCCTCATATATCTTAAAGATGCATCCTTTCCTATTCCTCATATATGACAAAACTCTCATGTCTCTTGACTTTACATCTTACCACATACCATGTGACTCTTCACTTGTATATTTGACACCTACACATATGACTCTTGACTTACATGACACATTGCATGCTCTCACACTTTACACACTTGCACACCTTATTACATGACACTTGGACTGTTTTCACACATTGACATATGCTTTAGGGGAAATATAAATCAAACTTCCCAATATAATAAATCACTTTCTAATCTAATATTTACAAATGTACCAAGGGGATACTTTATCATTTACTAAAAAATATAATATCTCAAACACCCCCTTATATTACATTATTTGGTTTAAATACTTTTAGTCTTCAATCTCTAATTTTGATCTTTGTATTTCAGTTATGGCTCTGGCACTTCTTGAGATTCTGGCATTGATCTACTAACCTATTTCCTATAGTATTTATCATACTTTTTGTGACCATGAAAATGGTGTAACATATCCATGATCCTGTTCCAATTTTATTTTTTGATCCATCCATAGTGTACTTCAATTTTATTTTTGTGATATATTTTTGGTTTGGTTTTCTCACAAATTTTACAATTTTGGAATGTTCTAGATTTTCATTTACACATTTCATCTATTTTTATAGTCTTATTTTCAACTACTTCTATTTTATCATATAAAACATCAATACCATTAGGAATTTCATCCTTTTTACAATCATCTTCAATTTGGTATTCATCTTCTATGATCCTTGATGTAAGAGCTCTAATTTCATTTTCTTCTTTAGCTTTTGTCTCTTGAACCTCTTGAACCAAATTTTCTTTTTGATGGTCTTCTTTTGATTGTTGTTGTTGCACATGTTGATATCGAGGCTGATATTGCCTTGGGGGAAATTCTTGAAAATATTTATTAATTTAATTTCTTTGATTCAAAGAATTATATCTACAAATATTTGTAGTATAACCTCTTTTATTGCAGATATAAAAATATATTTATCTCCATTTATGCTAAAATTATGATGATATTGCAATGTTGGTACATTTTCCTTTGATATCAAATAATTATTAGTCATCTCATCTTTGACTAAATTCTCCACTTCATATTCTTGAAGAACATTAACTAATTCATCAAAGGTTATGGTTTCATTTAGCACTTGAAGTGAAGTGACTAGATGTTTGAAACTATTTGAAAGTGCTCTTAATGTAACTTGGACAAGAAGCTTATCTTCTATTTTTCTCCTAGAGTTAATAACTTAGCCTTTAGTTCTACTATTCTTTGAAGCAAGAGTTCTATACATTCTCCGTTACTAACCTTTAAAGAATACAATTGTGTTTGCAATTGTAATATAGTTGCTTTGTTTTTCCCTTCATATATTTTGCATAATTTTTCCCAAGCATCTTTTGAAGTATCTGCTTCACTTATATATGGCTAAATTTCATCGATTATCCCAAATGTGATTAACATGAGGTATCTTGCATCACTTTCTACAAATTGTTGATTTCCTACTTCATCTTCTAGCATGTTCTTTGTTCCATTCACTATATCCGAAAGTTTCTTAGTAGTGATAATTGATTTCATTTTATTTTTCCATGATGCAAAGTTTGGTCCTTTTAGAAGTTGTGATTCAAAAAGGAAAATTTTACTATTTTCCATAATGGAACTCATTCAAGTAATTCAAATTTCAAATTTATCAACTTCTTATAAATAATTTATTCAAATTAATTCCTTTGAAGTAACGATCCTTATTTATCCAAAATTTAATTTCCTCAAAAAATAATTTCAAATTCTTTTCAATCTTCAATTGTTATCAATATTCAAACTTTAATAATCTTCAAATCAATTAACTTTTCAAATTTCAATTTTTCTTATATCTTCCAATTTTAGTTTTTCCAATCTTCAATCATTAATCGACACTCGTTCATTAATTCAATTAATCCTTATCTCTCATTTTTATTTTTTGCATTCAATATTAATGTTCTCCTTATTTCTCTTAAAGTAAAATTTTATAAAATCAAATACTTTCAACCTTATATCTCCAAATAAATAAATAAGGTGCTCATTAAATTAATATTCATATAGGTAAACTTTTACCTTGATTCACGTTGCTTCTGCTTTATGTCATTATTCCTTTGCACTATGTGTCTAGTCTTGGGATATTATATTCATAAAGGCTTTATAATTTTGATGCCTCCAATTATCTAAACACTTAAAAATTTCAACTTGAACATTCTTTGTGTATATTCCTTCGCTCACTATGCAACTTTTGTCATTCATAAGCATTCTCCTTCACTCTTTAGGTATTCTTCAGCTCTTCAATAATTCTCCTTTTCCCTTTAGGAATTCTCCTTCACTTTTTGATTTTCTTTCACTCTTTAGACTGAAGAACACAAGCTTATACTGAGAGGGGGGGTGAACAGTATAAGACCGCTTTTTACTTTTCTTTCCAAAATAATATTATGCAATGTATAGATAGAAATATCAACAACAATAATAAAAGCAATGCATAAATCACCACACACAATAGAGACACCATAATTTAGTGGTTCACCCAATGTGGGCTACTCCACATAGAAAATATTTCATTAAAATTTTCTCAATCAATATCTTGGGAATCCTCTCCCTATTACAATGTTTATGGACCTTTGTCCAAAGGAGATACCAATCCCCTAAATCAATTTTATGGATCTCTATCCATAGGAGAACACCTTCTCCTCTGCTTTGGTTGGTGATCCTCTAGAAGAATACTACCTCCACTGCACTAGCTTGTGGATCTCTCTCCACTGAAGACTCTTGTCCCCACTCAGAAGACCTATCCTCACTGCCTTGGCTAATGTATCTCTATCCATTGGAGACTAATTTCCTTTGCTCTTTGTCACCTCCAAAGCTCTGTCTCAAATCTGTACTAAATATTATTATTCGATCTAGCATAAATCTGCTCAATATTTGTATCTGGTATGGCACAAAATTGTCCTCAAATCTACACCAAAATTTGTTCTCAAATCTGCACTAAACACATTCCTTCATTCTAGCACAAATCTATCCTCAATATATGTCCTCAAGCCTTAACTCAAAGCTTAACTCAATCTCAAATCAACTCTGCTGGATCTGCCCTAAACCTTAACTCAAGGTTTGAAAAAATCAATCAATAAACTTTGCTCTCAAGCCTTCTCAAAGACTTGTCTTAAATTTGCCTTTTAAGCTTCTTCAAAATCTCACATTGATCTGTCCACAAGTTCTCTCTTAGAACTTGCTCAAATTTGCTCTACAAGTCCTCTCTAGAACTTGCTTAAAACTGCTCCATAAGTCCTCTCTAGAACTTGTCCAATCTACTCAATAAGTCCTCTCAAGAACTTATCCAAATCTACTCAATATCTATATTGTAAGCTTCCACAAAATCTCACACCAAATATGTCCACAAGTCTTCTCAAAGACTTACCTCAAATCTGCTCAACAAGTCCACACAAAACTTATCCAATCTCATAGAAATGTAAAGAAAATTTTTAGAGACTCAATATGTTCTACACTTATCACAATGCTCAATTACTTTCAATCACTCTCTTAGAAACATAAGGAGAATTGTTAGAGACTCAATATGCTTCAATTTTAACTCAATTCTCAATCACTTTCTCAAATCAGAATATAGAATAATTTGTTTTATGAAACTTGAACAATCACTTCACACACCCACTTGACTAGGCTCAACCAACTCTACTCATCTAAACACTCAGTGAAATAACTCTTGCTCACAAACCCTAGTCCAAGCTTATGATCACTTACTCAAAATGTTTCTAACAATTCCCAAAAACAAGTCTCACATAACAATGATACTCATGTTCTTTTCAAACTCTAGTTCAAGTTCTTTGTTCAACAACTCACTTCAACAAAAATTCTTATAAAATAATCTTCACATAGCAATGATACTCAAACCCTAGTTCAAGTTCTTCACACAACCAATGACTTCAACAACAATACTTATAAAACAATCTTCACATAGCAATGATACTCAAACCCTAGTTCAAGTTCTTCACACAACCAATGGCTTCAAAAACAATGCTTATAAAAATAAGGTTTTAACTCTTTATTCTAGAAAACCTTGAAGCATTAAGTCAACACATTCAATAGGAAACCCTAATCAAGTCCTTTTCACTCCAAACTTATTTTCTAGAAAACCAACCAATCAACTTAACTATGGAAAAATGTGCTCATACTTTTTTCTTGATGATGAAGGAATCTCATAAATCTGCCACAACCATAAACACTTCTCTACCAAGCTCAAAGAATTTATTATTGATAAACTTCCCCAAAATACAATGTAAATATCAAGACACACATACACCTTATCACTCCATCTTTAAGAAAACATTCATCAACATTTTACAAAAATTAATACACCACTTACACCTTATAATCTCCCAATTAAAATAATATTCAACGCACTATTCTTTTCAAAATAACTCAATGCTAGAAGTTCCCTCTATCCTTTTAATACTTCAACAAATCAATGTGACAAAACCACTTTATTAAAATAAACATAACACCTTATTCCTCCAACTTATCAAAATAATTTTCAACTAACAATCCTTTTAAGCAACCCTTTTAACTCCAAATTTTTAGGCAACATACAAAAATAATAATCAAAATTTATTACCTTGCCTTGGAAGGGATTCAAACTCATAGTACAGCCTCAACCAACACCCTAGTCGTGGCTCCAACCACTGTGTGAGCTATGCGCTTGGTTGGGGACTAAGGAGCACCACGTGCTCCAAAAGGCTCCCCACAAAAATGTGTGCCTTTTTGTAGCACCCTAAAATTGGCGTAGTTAAACCCTTAGTAAAAAGATAAAATTTGAATTTTAACCCCGAAACCGCCCGTTAACCGCTCACCCCATTTTTCATGCCATTTTTAGGAGTTGTTTTGACCGTTGGACGATATCGTCGCCGATCAGACGAAATCATCCCAGATCGGACGAATTCGTCTGGAACAGAACGTCCAGACGATTTCGTCCCAAAACCAAATTTTCATAATTAGATTCTGTTTCAACAGCCTCTCCAACTTGGGCAGAAGCGTGTCTGTGCAGTTGGAGATTCCTCCACTGAGGATCTCCCAGATTGGGATGATCCCCAACCTCTTAACCTCCCCCTAATCCTATATAAACTTGGGATTTTCCCAGTTTATACCCCTGGCTGATCATTCCCCTGCAATTCTAGTTTTGTTGTATTAGAACATCCTCGCCCCCATCATTTGCATTTGTATTTTCAAGTTTTTCATTGCAGGTTTTCACTGTGCTTCAGCTGGAGGAAGCTCGGATCGTCGCAGGTGATTCCAGATGATTTCAGATGATCTTGTCGTAGATCGACGATGATCTCGTATGATTGGAGGTGATCTCGATAGTAGTTCAGATTGGGGGCAACCAGAGCCCTGAGTTTGCATTTCTCATCTTTCTTCTTTATTTTACTATGCATTAGCTTGATTTATTTTCATTCTGCATCCTGGAGTTCACCTCATCTAGCATAAATGCATGATAAAGTTAAAATAAGTTATTAAAACAATGTATTTCCTTTAAATCTGCTATCTAGATTTATCAATTAAGCATTCATACTATCATTTCCATTATTTTGCATTATTCTTGTAGTAGCATTTTTGGTTTTTGGTGTCTGTTTCTGTGATTGCAGGCTTCTGACGGATTCGTCTGACGAATTCGTCAGATCGACGATGATCTTGTCTGATTTCAGATGATCGACTATGATCTGAGATGATTCTGTTCAATTGCAGATGATCCTATCATATTCGGGATGATCTGAACTCCTACAAGCTTCAGAATCTTCATCAGACATCCGAAATCAGGTGCATTCTTTCTTATTTAAGTATATTCCTGGTATTTAGGATTCATTCATGCTTTTTGTATTCATATAAATCGGCATTTCATATAGAATAGCTTAGATTCATTCTGGCCAACCTAGGGATATGAATGATTAAAGTACAAAATGAACACATCAAACCCATTCTCAACCTAGGCATGGAAACTGCCACTCAAAGTTTCCTGGTGAACCCCACCATCCGTCAAAAATTCACCTTTATACCCCTCCCCGAGAGGCGCGACCTTCAAAGGGCCTCTCAGTCCGAGGTATTGTTCCATCCTTCTCGCATCCCCCTTCCGGGCATGGATCCTTTAGCCTGAAGGTAAGGGCACAAAAAATTTGGGTCGATACATTTTGGTGAACCCGACGTGAAACTAAAAACCTTTTGAAAACAACCCAAAAAAAAAATATTATTATTAAGTAACATCTAGAATCATCAGACAAACAATTAAAGTTGTATATCATATTTAGATGGTAGATTATAATAAAAGACGAGTTGTCACCATAAATGTTGAAAATCAATTAACGGCCATAGAGATTACTTATGTACTTAGAGTACCTCAAACAAATAGGGTTCAACCTTTGTGGGACGAACTTGATAGGAGATTGGGTATCATTGAATCCAGATCTACAGAACTTAGGCAAATTAAGAGGTTTGTCCTAGATAGAATCCTGGATCCTGATCAAGTAACCTTATATCATGAACTTCAGAGAGCTTGCCATAGGTGGTTAGCAGATAAAAGAGCACTTGTGTCTTCCGAATTGTACACCTTTGAAGAATACCTTGAGAATGCAGTTGTAGTACATAAGTTTCTATCTCGTATAGAGGATCAAGAAGTCATTCTTACGGATAGAAAAATATGGAATAGAGTTCCTAGAGCTGTGTTATATCGAGAATATTGCCATGAAATTTATTTCTACAGGTCAGAATCCGAGACAGATCATATTACTATAGCACACTTTGTCAAATTTTTGAAAAACCATTTTCAATTTGAAGAGGAGCATTTCATGACTCCTGATGAACTTGATCCCATCAACGATATCCATAAACTATTTATAGAAAACTAAGTCATTTATGTTATTATTGTTATTTCTTGTAACTAGAATGCTATTTGTTATCTTTATAATAATATTATAAAACACAAAAACAATAAAAACAAAAAAACAAAACAAAAAATCAAAACATTTCCCTTTTAAGTATTATAGTAGGTATATAATTAAAATATATACCTCTCAAACCTATCGCATATATATATATATATATATATATATTTTGTATATATATTTGCTGAAATCTAAGTTTAAGCACAATGCCTAGACTTAGGAATGGGAAACAGACTGAAGAAGAAGAAGATTGGTTAGGAAAACCATTAAATAACCCAGATGTCCTTCCTGAAGATCAAATTCTGGAAGAAGGAACCCTAGATCAGCAAGAAGAAGACCTTGTTGTAGGAAATGAACAAGAAGAAACTAATAGAGAGGAAGGATCCTCATCCCCTAAAATGTCTCCGGGAGGAGCTGTCACGTTTGAAAACATGGATCAATTCTGGAAGTTCATTAATACTAATATTGGTGTTCTTAATAGAGCAGTCCATATGGACAAGGATCGAATTAGTGACACTCAAGCAACTCTAGAAGACGTATTTCACACACGCACTAATCCCTTGTCCTTTATCGATCAAGAGAGTGATCAAGTCTGGACCATCCAATTTGGATATGGCAGCTATAATCCAGAACATGCAACAACAACAGGTTACCCAACCATCTAAAGTGCCTGTTAGCAAGCCTAGGGTCATTCCCGCACAAAAGAAACCCTCATTTATTGCTCTATTTTGCCAAGCTATTGAGAAATATACCTCAAATCAGCAAAAACCCAAAACAAAACCAAACACCAATTACCAACAATCTGGGATACAACATAATACTACTACAAATCCTCTTCATAATACTCTTCCTACCAACGCTTTGCATAATAGCAATATAGCATCTAATCCTTATGTCACACCGTCATACACTCATAAATCCCATACCTATGTCCCACCAAACCAATATGGTGGACAAACTAGTAATCTTGAAACCATGGTGAAACAGTTAGTTTCCCGCATGGATCAGATAGATCCCTACCATCCCTCGTACAATTATCGAGAGATGTGTAGTCAACCTCTAGATCCTATAGTTGTAGCACAACCATATCCTAAACATTTTCCTATGCCTGTCTTGCCCATATATAAAGGAACCGAAGATCCCATAGAGCATCTTCGTATGTTTAGGATAGCATGTCATGATATATCGCATGATGACTTATTATTGCTAAAAATGTTCCCAAAAAGTTTAGGAGGAATGGCATTAGAGTGGTATTATCAATTACCCACTAATTCTTTGAGGAATTTTGAAGAAACTGCTGAGTCTTTTGTGCATCAATTTAGTGCCTACATCGAAAGGCATGTGACCATTAAAGACTTGTACAACTTAAAACAAGACAAAGATGAATGTTTTGCCGATTTCCTAGCTAGGTGGAGACAATTGATAGGAAAATTGCACTTTGTATTACCTTATAGGGAGATGTTGGACATCTTTATTAATAATTTACAAGACCAACTATCTTACGAATTATCAACTGCTACCTTGACCACCTTCGATCAGGCTATAGACTTAGCCAGACGAGTGGAAGATGCTCTTATTAGGAGAGGTCAGCTTAAAAAGAAAGATGATGAGAAAACATCCAGAAATCAATATAAAAATAAACAAGTTGTGGGTGATGGAGTCACTGATAGTAGAAATATTGCTACTGTTAATGCTGCGAAGACAACGGAGAAGTTTATACTGAAACCTCTCGATAAACCTCCTCGAGAATTTACTAGATTAAATCAACCTTTATCAACCATTCTACCACAATTATTAGAACGAGGTTTGATTCAATTACCAACTATCCGGGAACCTGATCCAACTATACCCGGATACAGAGCTGATTTACACTGTGACTTCCATAGAGGACCTGGACACACTACCAACTCTTGTAAAATATTAAAACATAAAATACAGGACCTGATTGATAACAATGAGATGGAGGTACAAGCCTTTCAACCTAAGCAAAATCCTCCTAATAATACTCAAAAGAACATTCCTCAAAACCAGAATCAGAATGCCAATCAGTCATTGGACATATTTCAACATCCTTTACCAAAGCATGGCAAGGAAGTGGCTAATCAAATTGAACATCATAATGTTCCCCCTCCTACCCGATATGTAGGGACTATTAGTGGGCATTTACCTGCTCATGATTTGGAAATATTTGACACAACTTTATCCGTGGTTACAACTAGGCCTCTACATAATATTCAGACACCTGATCTTAGTGATACAGAATATGAGACTGAGAGTGATATGGAAATCACATCAAATCAGTCGAATAGCTCTGAAGATGAATCAGATCCTATTCTCCCTATCACAAGTCATATGGTCCCAGAAGAACCATTTCCAAGAAGAGTCACTACTAGACCATCGTCTCACCAATTAATTTCTAATGAGCAAGCCATAAATGCTAGACCAAGACCCATTCATCATCCGCAGAATAATATTGTGGGTACCATCGGAGCTGTTACTAGACAACAGGCTCAAAACTCTCAACAAGATCAAATGCAGAATGATGGATCAACTCCATTTGTTTTGAAAGTTCCTAATAAAGGGAATCAGGCACCTAATGTTCAACCTAAACCTCCTTATAATATTAATGAGCAACTATCAAATATTACAGCTAGAATTTCTCTTTTGGACCTTTTAAGATCTTCCCCTACACATAGAGATGAATTAATGCTCACATTAAGCCAGATGATGGTACCACAAGACATTCAACCTGAAGCCATGGCTAATACTATAATAACTCATGAAGTTGATTGTATTGACTTCCGAGATAGAGACATACCTCAACATAGTTTACATAAGGATAACCCCTTATATATTACTGCCTTAATTGGAGATGTAGCAGTTAAACGAGTCTTGATTGATAATGGTTCATCTTTAAACATCTGCACTTTTGACTTCTACCAAATATTTGGGTTTAGAAGTGATGAAATGAAAAGAACTGATATGATCATAAAAGCCTTCAATGATGAAACACAAGAAACGTGTGGAGTTATTACCATCCCATTGCAGGTTGGTCCGAGAACCTTGGATACGATTGTGTTTATTGTACATTGCCCTGCATCGTACAATATACTCTTGGGTCACCCTTGGATCAATGCAATGCGAGCCGTTCCCTCAACTTTACATCAATGTGTTAAATTCGAATTTAAGAATCAGTTGGTTACCATTCATGGTGATCCTAGACCCTTTGATATGTGTGCTTTGGCAGAACCTGTTGGAGTTCAATTTTGCCCTGCTTTATCATCCACACATCCTAATTCTCATTATCCATCTAAACATGTGAAACACACACCCATAACGCCATCTACTTCTTCTCCATTAGTTCCACCTCTACATACAACTCAACCATCCTCTAAACAAACCACATTAGGACCTCAGAAAGATCCTAATCCCACAACCAAGGCTTCTTGCTCTACTCCTATAACTTTTATACCTATAATAGAATCATCCATCGACATCTCTACAACATCTACATCCACCAAAGGCATAGTTTCCGCATCAGAAGATGTAGGAAATGTTCCTTCTACCTCTTATGCTCTTACTGACGAGCTCTTACCCGATTTATCTAAAATTCTTATATCGGAGAAAACGAATGTTGCTATGCAAGATTCCCTTATTTTAAATAATTTGCCACCATCTCCTCATACCTTGGGTCTCCCACAGCCTATGGGAAGTATTTACCAAGTCGGGAGCTGCGCTTTTATTTATAAGGGATATGACTGGGGTAGAATACCCAGAAACATCAAGACTCATTATGATGGATATGCTCGATGTTATTTTACTAATGAGTATATTAAAGCCAAATCTATAATGCTTAAATTGGGATATAAAGGGAAAGGTTTGGGACCTTTCCAAAATGGTATGAAAGAACCTTTTGAGGTAGAACCATGGCCTGCCCGATGTGGTGTGGGCCTATTTCCTAGTAAGGGTCAGCCTTTCCCATTTGAGGATGATGACCATCTCATATGTTACCAAGATTATTTAGATCAACGTGATGCTTTGCATTTAATGAATAAGCCATTTACATGTAATATGCTATCTATAGCCTACCCTGAGATGATCGTCGAATCCGACGATGAGTTGGAGGGAGATATCTTCCATGATGTCTCCATTGAGGAATTATTACATCATGAATTTTATTTTGATGGCTCTATACCTAGTATAGCCCAGCTTGAGGCCACGACTCCTCAAGACGAATTATCCAAGCTAACCTTGGAAGAATTACAAGAATTGGGCGTTTCACCCGCCCCACCTAATTTTGAGAAAAATCTACACATGGAAGTAGAGAATGTCATAAAAATTAACATTGGAACTGAGGATAATCCTCACCTAATCAACATTGGATCAGAATTAAGTCAAGAAAAATAGGATAAATATATTGCATTTCTTAAAGAATATGAAGATGTCTTTGCTTGGACATATGAAGATATGCCAGGATTAGACCCTTCTGTAGTTATGCATCACCTAGTAGTCCATCCGGATGCTAAACCTGTTAAACAAAAACTTAGAAAAATGCATCCTAAAGTGGCCTTACTAGTCAAAGGGGAGTTAGAAAAACTCTTAAATGTTATTTTTATACAAGCCATTGATTATGTTGAATGGATCTCGAATGTAGTTCCAGTAACTAAGAAAGAAGCTACCAAGGTTAGGGTTTGCACAGACTTTAGAGATATTAATGTTGCATGCCCTAAAGATGATTTTCCTCTTCCCAATATGGATCAGATCATTGATTTTACTATTGGGAGTGGAATGATATCCTTAATGGATGGATTTTTTGGTTATAATCAGATCAGGATAGCTCCTGAAGATCAGGCTAAAACAACCTTTATTACCCCTTGGGGGACGTTTTGTTGGAAAGTGATGCCATTCGGTTTGAAGAATGCAGGTGCAACCTATCAACGAGCCATGACTTATATCTTTCATGATATGATGCATGATATACTACATGATTATGTAGATGACATTATAGCTCGTTCTACTGAAGAAGATGACCATTTAGATGATTTGAGAAAAGTATTTAATCGGTTAAGGGAATATCTTATCCGATTGAATCCAGCTAAATGTATATTCGAAGTTAAGTCCGATAAATTATTGGGGGTTATAGTTTCTTTACGTGGCATCGAAATTGATCCTCTCAAGATTGCGGCTATCACTGATATGCCCGCACCCACAAATATATCAGAATTACGAAGTTTACAAGGTAAGCTTCAAGCTATCCGTCGCTTCATCGATAAGTTGGCGGATAAAACTGGACCCTTTCTTAAGCTTCTTAAGAAGGATGTCTTTTTCCATTGGGACTATGAATGTCAGCAAGCATTTGAACTCCTCAAACAATATCTTCTTAACCCACCTGTGCTTTCGCCACCTAGACCTGATCGCCCATTTATCTTGTATATTTTTGCTTCAGATTTTGCCTTAGGAGCTATGTTAGCTCAACTTGATGATGAGAAGAAAGAACGTGCTAATTATTATATCAGCAGAACATTAATTAGTTATGAAACCCGCTACACAACATTAGAAAAATTATGTCTAGCAGTCATATTTTCTACACAAAAATTATGCCATTATATGCTCAGTCAGAAAACCTATGTTATTGCTAAATCTGATCCTTTGCGGTATCTCATGAGTCGACCTTATTTATCTAGTCGCACAACAAAGTGGGTTCTTGCCCTAAGCGAGTTTGAACTCATGTTCATAGGACAAAAGTCTGTTAAGGGTCAAATCATAGCAGATCAATTAGTTGTTGCACCCTTAGAGTCTACCCATCCCCTCATCATTGAGTTTCCTAATGAATGCCTTAAACTAGAGGCAGACCATCCAGAGCAATGGTCCTTATACTTTGATGGAGCCCGATGCATGAGTGGGGCTGGTGCAGGTATTATTTTAATATCTCCATAGAAACATCTTATACCTCTGTCCTTTAAATTAACGTTTGCTTGTACTAATAACACTGCTGAATATGAGGCTCTAATCCTTGGCTTACGAGCTGCCTTGGCACTAAAAATTAAAAATCTATTGGTTTTCGATGATTCTCAACTTGTTATAAATCAAATTAATGATGTTTATCAGACCAAAGATGATAAATTGCATCCATATAAAGCATATGTATTACAATTAATATCTTTATTTGATCAAGTTACCTTGGAAGCTATTCCTCGAACTAGCAATCGTGCGGCTGATGCTATGGCTGCAGCTGCATCTCTTTTACCCTTGGAGTTAGAGGACGAATATGCTACCATCATTATTCATCGACTCCAGGAACCCGCTTCAAATAAATCATGCTTAGAACCTTTGGATGTGTTTCTAATCAACGAAACTACTCCTAAACTTTGGTACACTGATATCTTCAATTTTCTTCAACATGGGACCTTCCCTGAAGGTTTTAACAGAAACCAGCATCGGTTATTGCGTAGACGAGCAAGTCGCTTCATCATAATTGGCAATACATTATATAGGAGATCTTTTGAAGGTATCCTACTGAGATGTTTGAATCTAGAAGAAGCTAGATCAGCTTTGAGTGAAGCCCACGATGGATCTTGTGGGGGACACTTTAGTGGTAGCGCCATTGCTAAGAAGCTCCTTAGGATAGGATATTTTTGGCCTACCATGGAGAATGATGCACATGATTATGTGCGCCATTGCGACAAGTGCCAGAAACATGCTGACCTTGTCCATGCGCCTGCACAAGAGCTACAGGCTATTTCATCTCCTTGGCCCTTTTCAAAATGGGGCTTAGACATCATTGGAAAAATCAACCCTGTGTCATCCGATGGACACAAATTCATCATAACCACCATCGAGTATTTCACGAAGTGGGTTGAAGCTATGCCCTTAGCTTCTTGCACTGGAACCCAAGTTTCCAAATTTATTTTTAATCAAATTATTTGTAGGTTCGGAATTCTTGCAAATCTCATCTCGGATAATGGAACTTGTTTCAAAAATAAAGATGTCAAGAAATTATGTCAAAAATATAAAATTCAACATCGTTGGTCCACTCCCTATTATCCTCAGGGTAATGGCCAAGCGAAGCATCTAATAAAA
The DNA here is from genome assembly GCA_028583015.1 of Wollemia nobilis. NCBI lineage: Eukaryota > Viridiplantae > Streptophyta > Pinopsida > Araucariales > Araucariaceae > Wollemia > Wollemia nobilis. The sequence goes on from JAQPPZ010014295.1 coordinate 3,054,543, forward strand.
CATTAATTAAAATCCTCAAAATACTGGTCAATAAATCTGGCCGAGATTGGCACATTCAACTATATCCTGCTTTGTGGGCTTATCGAACTAGCGTTCGTACCCCCACAGGCACTTCACCTTTTGTTTTGGTTTATGGCGCTGAAGCAGTTTTTCCCTTTGAATTAGAAGTTCCTTCTTTGGCTCTGCTACTTCAAGATACTGAAGTAGGAGATGAATATCATGCTGGCAGATTTAGTCAGCTGGAACTCCTAGATGAGAAGCGCATCAATGCTTTGGAGCATCTTCGAGCCTACCAGAACAAGCTTAAATGAGCATACCTCAAGAAAGTTCATCATCGATCCTTTGAGATCGGTGACCTTGTCTTGAAAGAAAATAAAAAAATACTAATGCAACTAAAGACATTAAAGGTAAATTTGAACCTAACTGGCTTGGGCCATATATCATCACTGCTAAATTTGGCTCGGGAGCATACAGATTAGCTACCTTAGATGGTAAAGATCTTAAAGAACCTATGAACATTATGCATCTTAAACGCTATTATGCATAAAATCTGGTCATTTCATCATTGTATATATTGTTATTTTGCATATTGTTTCATTTTAGTCATCCATATAAAAATTTCAAAAACAATAATATTATTTATTCTTTCAATTCATAAATTAAAATAAAAAACATAACAAAATCAAAATCATCAAAATCTTCAAAAACATCTTTTATTTTCACACCTATCAATTCTTGAAGTATTGCAGTTATATTTTCAATTATTTTGGATAAATTAGCATTTATTTGGAATCCCGCACTTTCACACTCACATGAATAAATATCTTGATTTTATTTGGTATGATTATTAATCTCTCTTATATCAAAGTCCACAGTTGAATTAAATAAAGTTTTGAGCATAGAGAATTGATCTTGTTATTTATTTGAACCAAGTATATCTCTTCACATTAAAATGATTTCATTGCAAATTCAATATGATGCTACATAGTAGAAGTGGTTTCTTGAGCGAAAAGTTTCCCCTGCTATCCTATCATGCACATGGTCTAGAATCTTTGAGAATTGACAAAAGGACAAGCTCACCCCTGCCTAGAATAAAAATCCCTTGCTCTACAGCCAATCCGAGCAAGTATCCCTAGTATAGGAAGAAAAAGAAAAGTCAAAGAAAATGAGAAAAAGAAAAATATCATTTTGTACCATCGCAACAATATTCCAAGCAAAAATACAAAAAAAAAAAGAAGAGAAAAAGAAAAGAAAAGCAAAATGCAATTAAATCCCTTTCCCTACCCCTTGAAAAGAAAAGAAGGGTGAATGAGCTTGAATCCCTGGAATTCTCAATTATTCGAAAACTGTGAGGTAAGCCCCATAACAGGTGGTTTGTGCCCAACCCGCTTGGCCTTGGGTAATTCCTAGCGTGGTGATATGTCTGTCACATTAGCGACCTTCTTTTGTACAGACCTATGTCTGCTTATGGATCAGCTAGCTCTTGATGACCCGACTTACATAGTAGTCTGGTACGGTTACATGCATATAAATCATGGTCAACGAACACTTATTTGGTTAATTCAAATTACTTGTATCAAATTATCTTGCTCAAAATTGGTAAATGAACAATACAATTGCACACACATTTGTATTTGAGAGATTTTGTATCATTATGATAAATCAAGATCGGCAATGAACTCACATTTGCACATGAGGGTTCCTTATAAATCTACATTTTGTCTTTGAGATAATTTAAGATATTTATGCAAATATTTTAGAATAATTTCATCTTCTTATTTGAGAACATTTGCTTAGCATAAAAACAATTAAATACATTTCTTTCCAAAATCCAAAATTTTCTTTCACAACATCTTCAAAAATCTAGTAAATAAAGTCACATTTATATAATACTTTCGACTTCCGCAACGATGGTATAGTTCCTAAAAACCTAAATTGGAATTTTATGCTTAGCGCAAGTCCTCATCTTATATATTTTCTGTTTATCTCAAAATCAAAAACCAATTATGCAATAAAAATATTTTTGGATTTCGCGATGATGGTATAAGTCTATACCTATAATTCTATGCCTAGCGCAAACCATTGTTCTAATTTTATTTCCCATTTATTTAATTCATAAAAACATATGGCTTATATCATTATGTTACACAATTGTGCTTTAAAAAGAATGAACACATTTTTCTATTTCATTTCATTATGTCAACATTCAATTTTGCAACCATGGTATAATTCCTAAGGAATTGTTCAAAATTTTATCACACTTAGGAATTTTATGCCTAGAAAAAAAATCATATTTTTAATATTTCATGCATAATATTTTTATGAAAATCTGAAAACAAATCATCACCATCATCATTTTTCATCATCACAACACAAAGTCTTAAGACAGTCTCTTAAGCACTCTTTTACTTTTAGCAATATTTCTATACTGGGATTAGCTTGACGACCTAGCGAGCGGCGACTCCATGAAATGGTCTATAACAACGACAATGTCCTTTGAAATTATTGTTAGAAGTCCCTTTTATTTTTCATCAAATCACACCACAACAACCAATTTGTTTACATCAGATTATTTCATTTAAATTTTATGGCATGACATAAAATTATAATTTTTTCAATGACATAATTACATGAATAATCAATCAACAATTCCAAAATTAAAGCATCATCAAACATATGGACAAGTCATATCACAAAAATATAATATATCTATATATATATATCAAAATATATGTACATCATATCACAACTGGATTGGTATGCCACAATCTATACCCTGGCATACTCAATCCTCTCAAAAATATACAGTCCAACCAAAGAGCAGCTAGTCTCGAGAAGCCCTCGAGCTCTCAGCCTCATCTCCTCTCCCACCCTGGCATGGAGGAGGTGGTCCCATCGAGGTCCATGCTATATCATGGGTCCTCATAGTCGATCATGAGGATGTCCTCGATGATCCCATCATGATCGGCTCCGTAATAGGGGCTGGCAGTGGTATCCTCTAGTTCTCTGGAACCATATGATAGTACAATCCCTGATAGAATGTGGTCTGAGCAATAGACCATGCTAGATCCTGAGTGCTCGCCCCTCTGCTTCGAGCCCTGAGTCATGTAGCCTCATCCTGTAGTGTCTGCACCTGAGCTCGGAGGTGGGCATTCTCAGCCCGGAGAGCCGCCATCTCGTTGCTCTCCCCCACCTCGATACCCTTGCCCTTATCGGGTGATGTGGGCCTATCCCTCTGCTGAGAAGGGAGTACCTCCTCTCTCCTCTCTACCTGTTGTGGTCTCTCTAAAGACTGTGGCGCTCTTCGACGTCTCTCCTGAGGAGACCATCGCTGCTCCCTCCCTCTGTGACCCCTCGTTGCATCAATGGTAGCCTGGCACCGCCTCCCCATCCATCGCACAATAGTGTGCATCGGACCCTATGCCCTCATCATCCGAGGAGGGTGGATGCCTACGTACCAGGCATCATATCTATCTGTGACCCTAACATCATCCCCATCCACTAGCTGAATGGGGGCATCATCCACATCCTGACTCTAGAATCACTGCATATCTAGAGCCCCGCTCAGTGTAGTACTATCTCGAATAGTCTAGGAGTACTCGTAATCCCTGAGAGAAGGGATCCCCTACTGTAGACCGAACTATCACAAAACTCGGTCATAGCGGTGGAGCTCTACCTCTCCCCACTCCATCCTCAGCCAGAAGACTCACCTGATGTGAGCCAACTCCTGTCCATCCTCTCCCCACCCTGGGTGCTCTCTCCATGGCCTCCAGGTGATCTGGTTAGGGATGAGGTCATCTAGCAACCTCCGGGACATCGACAGATCTATCCACCATTGTGACCCTCTCTAGAGCCACCAATAGAAAACCTAGGGTCTCTCCCGATCAACCCCTATCAGTGGAAGCCCTATCGGCCTCCGCACCGCAATGTGCTCCCAACACCAAACCTGTAGTAGCGATGTCAAAACCAGACATCGACCTCCCTTGTATACGACCCCGTACAGGATCCTATACAAGCGGCATAGTACAAAGCTGCCCCAAGAAAATCTATAGTCGTGGTCTCTCATATCGTAGACCACATCCGAGAGTAGCCATGGTAACCTGCATCCGCTCTGGTGGCATAGCAGTAAGCCACCTACTACCCCTACCAAAACTTGAGTCAATCGAGATGCCCCAGGCATCTGCCTTAATGTCTCGATGTTCACCTCGCCCTTCTCCAGGGTGAAGCTAGGATCTCCGCATAGTCGCATCATGGCATGGCCCTGATTGGCCATAGGAGTCATCAATCATCCCTATATGGGGATCCTCAAGATCCTCCATACATCCTCTAGAGTGGGAGCCATCTCCCCTGTCGATAACCAGAAGCAGGATGACCCCGGATACCACCTCTCTGCTAGGGCTGTCAGTAGCCCCATGTCTATCGATATTTGTGGCATCTCTGCCACATGTTGTAGCCCAACCTCTGATAGTCGGCCTCGCTCTGCCTGATCGAGTGTGGCTACATCGTCTCTTAGCCCCCCGTATTTCCATTCCCGACTTTTTAGTAATCCCCTCTACAAAATAAACAATCAAACAATAAAAATCATTAATAGATAATCATTAAAATCAATTTCATCTTATAAAAAAATGATGATATCGTCCACTATTGGACGATATCATCCTAAATTGAGTCAAATCATCCTTTGTAGGATGAAATCATCTCCGATTTCTCAACTTGGGGATCGCCCCTTGTTGGACGGGATCGCCCCTATTTCGTCGATTTTGCCCCTAGACGAAATCGGCGATCTAGGGACGATTTCGACGAAATTGGGACGATTTCATCCCGACGTCGTCGATGGCCTAAAAATGGCCGTGATGCCCCAAAAATAGTCAAAATTTCAATTAAAAACCACACAAATCAAAATTAAAAACATAATTCACCAAGTTTAGATCCTTACCCGCAACCCGCGTCGGACCTCTGTCGATCTGTGCGTTGTTTCCACCATTTTGCCTGCAGAGCTCTAAAACAACCAAAATGAACAGTAACAATGAATTAGGGTTTTACCCTATTTTTCTTAATTTTATTTAAAAACAACATTTTTTTTTTAAATTTTGCTTTTTCGCGCTTTTACCTCAAACGTTCGATTTGGGTAAAAACTCGGAGGGGGCACCATAGTAAGCAGTTGTACGATTCGACCTAGAATCATCATCTAAAAAATTGAGTAAATTTTTGCTTTCTCATAAAGCGGGAAGAACTCGTCTTTAACGCATTTTCTTTAAAAAATTTGCTAAAGAGGGGGCAAAATGTAGCACCCTAAAATTGGCGCAGTTAAACCCTTAGTAAAAAGATAAAATTTGAATTTTAACCCCGAAACCGCCCGTTAACCGCTCACCCCATTTTTTGCACCATTTTTAGGAGTTGTTTTGACCATTGGACGATATCGTCGTCGATCAGACGAAATCATCCCAGATCGGATGAATTCGTCTAGAACAGAACGTCCAGACGATTTCGTCCCAAAACCAAATTTTCATAATTAGATTCTGTTTCAATAGCCTCTCCAACTTGGGCAGAAGCGTGTCTGCGCAGTTGGAGATTCCTCCACTGAGGATCTCCCAGATTGGGATGATCCCCAACCTCTTAACCTCCCCCTAATCCTATATAAACTTGGGATTTTCCCAGTTTATACCCCTGGCTGATCATTCCCCTGCAATTCTAGTTTTGTTGTATTAGAACATCCTCGCCCCCATCATTTGCATTTGTATTTTCAAGTTTTTCATTGCAGGTTTTCACTGTGCTTCAGCTGGAGGAAGCTCGGATCGTCGCAGGCGATTCCAGATGATTTCAGATGATCTTGTCACAGATCGACGATGATCTCGTACGATTGGAGGTGATCTCGATAGCAGTTCAGATTGGGGGCAACCAGAGCCCTGAGTTTGCATTTCTCATCTTTCTTCTTTATTTTACTATGCATTAGCTTGATTTATTTTCATTCTGCATCCTGGAGTTCACCTCATCTAGCATAAATGCATGATAAAGTTAAAATAAGTTATTAAAACAATGTATTTCCTTTAAATATGCTATCTAGATTTATCAATTAAGCATTCATACTGTCATTTCCATTATTTTGCATTATTCTTGCAGTAGCATTTTTGGTTTTTGGTGTCTGTTTCTGTGATTGCAGGCTTCTGACGGATTCGTCTGATGAATTCGTCAGATCGACGATGATCTTGTCTGATTTTAGATGATCGACTGTGATCTGAGATGATTCTGTTCAATTGCAGATGATCCTGTCATATTCGGGATGATCTGAACTCCTACAAGCTTCAGAATCTTCATCAGACATCCGAAATCAGGTGCATTCTTTCTTATTTAAGTATATCCCTGGTATTTAGGATTCATTCATGCTTTTTGTATTCATATAAATCGGCATTTCATATAGAATAGCTTAGATTCATTCTGGCCAACCTAGGGATATGAATGATTAAAGTACAAAATGAACACATCAAACCCATTCTCAACCTAGGCGTGGAAGCTGCCACTCAAAGTTTCCTGGTGAACCCCACCATCCATCAAAAATTCACCTTTATACCCCTCCCCCGAGAGGCGCGACCTTCAAAGGGCCTCTCAGTCCGAGGTATTGTTCCATCCTTCTCGCATCCCCCTTTCGGGCACGGATCCTTTAGCCTGAAGGTAAGGGCACAAAAAATTTGGGTCGATACACTTTCCTTTGGCGCTTCCAACACTAATGCAACCACCAAAAATGTTATCTCCATGTTTCGAACGTAGGCCTCCTAGTGCCCAACCACTATAACCATTGTTCTCTTGCCACTCGACCATGCTGCCCAGTTGGTGCTTGGTACTTTGGTGTTGTTCCCCTTAAACCTTATTCGTTGGCGCTAAAACACAAAAGTTGCTTCTCTTATTCTGCACGAATTCAACACAATTGCACGCATTCATTAATCGAGCAAAAGGATAAGTTTTAATGCCTCTAAGGCATTGGTATATATATTGATTTCCCTCCTTCATGCATAACGTCGGTGCTCGAATTTCCTCCAATATATTAGACGTCGACACTTTTTATTTCCCTTTGAACTTATTAATTTATAAATTATCTAAATTCATTTGAATTTAATTTTTATAAATTAATTCTTTAAAATCCTTTGGTTTTGAATTTAGATCATTTATAAATTAATTCTTTAAAATCCTTTGGTTTTATTAAGGTCATCTTTCATTGTACAACTTGGTATAAATAATATTTATTTATAAAATTTAAATTCACTTTGAATTTAAATATTTTATCAAATAAATATTAAACTTTCCTTTATCTTTGCAATAATCTTCCTTGGGTTTTTATCAAAAACCTTTTAACTTATGCTTCTACATAATATTAAAAATATTATGAAGCCCTTTTGCCTTTAACCTCTACATTGTTCCTCTTGACCTTTGACATCATCAGTGGCTTATTCCTAGATATCAATGACAACTTTGTTTCTTGACAAATTCCTTGACATTAATGATGACTTCATTCCTTGACATCAATGACAACTTGACTTAATGACTCAAAATATCCAACATAAACATTCTCCTTCGCTCACTCACTTTATTTTTTATTTACAAGTGACTTTTCTTCATTAGTTATGTCAGGATTCAAAAATAGTTCATCATGTTTTGGTAGCTTCCACCACCTTGATACCCATTCTCAAAGCTTTTGACAACACATCTCCTAGTTGCTTATGTCAACCAGACTCCTTGAAAGACTCCACCAGTTATTATCAAAATTTTGACTTTGAAGATTTCTCTTAGCTTTGCAGACAATAATTATTTTATTTTCTACCCACTAGGCTACAATATAGTCAACAATAGCAATCTCCTTATCAATCTTTGTCTTGACTTTTTCAATCACAATATTCTCTTCTCATGAATCTCCACTTTTGTGATTCTTAAACAATATGTAGGTGCAGTCAACCCATTTTTCTATCGGTGCAATATCAACCACTTTTTTTAACTTCTTTAATAATTCCTTATGATGAAATCAATCCTTCCTTCTTACTTCTTCCTCCACAATTATGGCTCTAATACTAGTGATGGGTTTTTAGCCAGATTAAATTATAGGTCCCAATATCTAGGATCTTTCAAACTCAATATTAGAGCATTCAACTATCTTATCAATATCAGTGAATGTAACATTTATAAAATACTAATAATATTACTCAATAAACAAACTCGCAATATTATTAGTGAATCAAATATACAACTTAAAAAAATCTTGATACAATACATGGAGATTTATCTCCATAATTTAACCATAGAAGAAGACTCTTCATTACTTAACCATTTCTCTTCTCACATATTTAGGAGATGCATCCTTTTCTATTCCTTACATATGACAAAACTCTCATGTCTCTTGACTTTATATCTTACCACACACCATGTGACTCTTCACTTGTATATTTGACACCTACACTATGACTCTTGACTTAACTACATGACAAATTCTACACACTCACACTTTACACACTTGCAAAGCTTATTACATGGCACTTTACACACTTGCACACCTTGTTACATGATACTTGGACTCTTTTCATACATTAACACATACTTTAGGGGAAATATAAATCACAATCCCTAATCTAATAAATCACTTCTTGATCTGATATTTACAAATGTACTGTGGGGGTACTTTATTATTTACCAAATAATGTAATGTCTCCAACAGTAACTAATTTGCAAAAATACTAAGAACCTTTACTCTCAAATAATATAAAAGAATTCACATATATGTTGGAAAATAAATCAATTAATTCATGAACAATTCGTACAAGACAAAATATCCAAATTACTCTAATATTTTCAAAATATAAATCAAACCCTTGAGGTAGGGGAACATCGTACAATGCTTGTTTTTGGAAGGAAACCACTCCTCACTATATCTCAATTTGAGATCCAAACACAAACAATTTTCTTCTCTCCATATATCAATATGAGCCTCTTGCCTACATTATATAATACTCAATTATCTACCACTACCACTTATCCACATATGTGAGATAATTACATTTTTTATAATATTATAATATTAAATTCATATCTTGGGAGGAACTTTATTTACTTTATCTTTGAGAGTGTAAAATTTGGACTTTCTTTACCTTATTTTTTAGAGTGTAAAATATGGAATTTCTTTACCTTGTTTTTTAGAGTGTAAAATCTATACTTTCTTTACCTTATTTTTTAGTGTAAAATCCTTGATCATCTACTATATTATGATCCCCCTTGCTCCATATTTTAGTTTTTATCATGACCAATACTCTTCGTCTCTTCCTCAATAGTTTTTACTCGATAATCTCTTCCCATGTATCCAAAATCATAAAATTTACGGATTAAAAATGCAATATTTTCATAATCTAGTTGTTGATCCCATTTTATTATTCACATTTAATCTTAATAGATTTTGATAAAGGCTTTGAAATATAGATGGAAACACATATCTGTATATACATATTTTTTTGCTTCTTAGCAGTTTGTGCCTCTTAGATGAGATCCCCTAAAGTATGTTATTTTTCTTCATAACCTCTTTATTGATAAGTTTACATGAAAGTTCAAAAGAGAAAACCACATTGGAGTCCTTTAAATAATTTGTATCTTCAAATTATATTCCTTCTCCATAGTATTAAATACAAGCCAACTTCACCCAAAACCATGGGCCACCACCCATTATTTTTATACCTAATTTTTTAATATGAGGAGATTATGATGAAAAATGCAAAATAAAATTCATTAAATAACTTGAAATTGATCTTCATTTCAATTTAAGTCACTTTATGCTCATTGAACTTGCATGTTAATTGAACTTACAATTAAATATTATGCTTCTAATAACTAGTATATCATGTTTGATCATATCATACTTGATAATAATTGCTAGTGTATCAGCTATAGTTTGGATAGGATTTACTATATATTTGTTCTTGACTAGAAAAATATTACTTATCCTAACTATAGTATCCTTAATTTTACTATAATTATTTTTTGAAAATAATATAATAGTATTCCTTTAGTATACTACAATATGGATACTATAGTATCCATATTTTGTCCTAACTATAGTATCCTTAATTTATTCCTTTTATTCTTAGTTAAAAGTATCATTAATCAAAAAATAAATTATTCTTAGTTAAAAGTAAAAGTAATATGAAAATTTTATTTCATATTACTTTTACTTTTAACTAAGAATAAAATATTTTTTTGATTAATAGGTTAAAGGGGGGATTGAAAGGGACATATCCCTTTTACATAAACTTCCTTACAAGCAGATCATAAAAGATGAATAAAATAGGGTGCCAAGTCCATTTGAACTATTAACAATCATAAAGAACCAACCTAAAGCACCCGATAAAGAAACACACAAACTACACCACCAATAACAAGAATAACCAAACAACAATTGACTTTACATACATAACAATCTACCACATATAGACTGGGTCACCCATAACAATCTACCCCAAGAGCTAATCCCCAAGATTTAGCTTCTTCCAACTAGAAAGTGAACATCATTGGACCGCTTTGGCTTCTCCTTAACCGTAAATTCAATAAGTTTATGTGGGAAATTATCTTCCCATATAATAATATCTTGAGCCTCCATCCTCATGTTTTTCAGTAAAGTAAAACTACAACTCCATTCCCCTCCCAATAAACATGCCTCAACTGAAGGTTGTGACAAGACTGCATGATCTCTTTTATCCCCACAACCATATCTACAATGCTCCAACTAGCTTCTTATCTTCCTTTCAAAATATTTATAAGGTTTAGGGAGTTTCCTTCCACAATAATGTTTCTATAATGCCCTTCTTTGATTAACTTAGCCCTTATGAAAAAGGCTTGAGCCTCAATGAAATGGTTGGACTAGATGGATAGAGGTTCAACAAAGGCTTGCATAACCATACCTCTAGAATCCCTAAAAACTCCACCCGCACTGCATGCCCAAGGTTCCCTTTTGCAATGCCATCCACATTCAATTTGATCCACCCATTTGGAGGGGGTTCCCAATTAACTTTCAACCTTAAAGACCTCAACAGATTCACATAAATTAAAGGCTTCAAATTACAATGAACAATAATGGCTTCCTCGAGTCTACTTTTAGCTACCTTAGAAAAGGATAAGGTCTAAGAGTTCTCCACAACAATTGAGGATACAAAAAGCAACCACAAAAGCCTCTCTTTTCCTATTTTCAAAAACCTTGTTATTCCGCTCCTTCCAAATTCCCCAAAGAAAATGGGGGAGACAAAACCTCTAGAGAGCTTTCAATCTACCACTGTTGAAAGGAGGATCTCACAATACACATAAATCTCCTATAGTGGCTGGGAAGACCCAAGGAACATCAAAGGGTTCCAAAACCTTCTTTAAAATATGTCTAGCAAAAAAATATTCGAGAAAAAAATGATGAATCGAATTTAACTCTAAATTTGTTCACATAAATAACATGTATTTACAAAAAGATGTCTCTTTTATGTAAGTTGAAAATATTAATAAAATAATAACTATATATATAATTTACTCTTATATTCTATCTTTTACACCCAGGTGTTGTAGGTGAGTTGGAGAGGAGAGGGCAATCCTCCAAGGGAGGTCCCAGGTTCAAATCTCCACCCTACCAAAAAGCTAAATTGGGTATCCAAAATCCAATTGATAATGTTGGTGCGGGCAGGGTCGGGTGCGACTCCCGGGTGACTTTGACGGTGTAGAACCCCCTATTCGTGGTCTCTTAGACCAAGGCAGCCCCGCAAGGGGTTTTTCCCTTTAAAATATATATATATATATATATATATATATATATATATATATATATATATATATATATATATATATATATATATATATTCTATCTTTTATAATATATTTGAAAAATAATTTTAAAAACCAATTAAATTTGAAAAACTCATTTACACACTACAATTAATTTTCATGATATTAGTGCAAGTCCTCTTGTCCTTGTTAGGATAACTTCACTTTTTTATATACATATGAGACTTGGTAACACCATTGAATGTTGTCAATATAAACCTTAGCATGCTGGATTAGACAAAGTCAACTGGACCTTAACCCTAGGAGCATCTAAATAAGGCAGCCAATTAGCAAACACTTGACTGCTACCATCCAACATATCCCCTTCTACATACATCATGGTTTGAACCTTAAACCTCCTCAAATAGATACCAAAACCCTAATCAATATGTTGTCCTTATCAAACAAGATAACTCAACTTTTTAATATTAAATTTATTTTTCTAAAGTGAGAAATGAAGGTCTAATCAGAAATGGATGTCTAATCATGTGTTTTTACACACATTTCTACTTTCCTACTACTGTAAACATTCTCAAGTATATAATATAAAACTAAAAATAATCTTAACTATAATTCTTAAAATATATACTAATTTATACTTTCCATGGGGAATCCTTTTCTTACAATATTCTTAATTTTTTTTAATACTCATTAAAATATAATTGTTAAAAAGAAATGACCTTTCGAGAGTACGATGCATTTTCCCCTTCCTGAATAGGTTTCATTTTCTTGTTAAGTTTTAATATTCATTAAAGTATAATTGTTAAAAGAAATGACCTTTCGAGAGTACGATGCATTTTCCCTCTTACTGAATAGGTTTCATTTTATTGTTAAGATTTTATAAATTCGTAAAGATAATTTATTTCAAATCATCAAACTTTCCGGAAAACGGAAGGGCAGTCAAGCTAAATACGACCTTTATGAACTAAAGTTTAAACATATTTCGAGTTCGAAGTGCTTATATACAAATTCTTCAAATGGTGATAATACAATTTTTTAAAAACATTCGAGTTCAAAGTGCTTATAGAAAAATTGTTCATATGTTGATAAAATGATGACTTAAATACTAAGTCACTTCAATTCTAATAAATTGACTTCTTATTATAATAGTTTGTGCCATCAACTTTTCTCATACTTGATTCTTGGTTAGGCACACTGTATTAGATTAGACAACAAATCCTCTTCATTTTCCCTCCCAAGGAATTAAAAAGGCATGCCAGAGCTTAGAAAGGTATACTTAATGCTTCCATTCGTGCAAGAAAAACACCTTAAATTTTTTTAATGTCATTATCATCCTTTAAGTGATAATGACAGTTTTTTAGAATTATCGCAAGCTCATGATGAGTTATATTTATCAAGCGAGATTTCAATGTCGTCTTTTGAAAAAAAAAAAAAATAACAATAAATTAAGACAGGGAATCTTAAAAGCCTATATGACGGATGGACAAACATGAAAGCACAACAACCTTAATATTCTAAATGTTGGCACAAGGTTTTTAATTATTACACTAAAGTTGGCTTTAAAAAGAAAATATTGCAACAACGTTAGAATCTCATTCGCCATTCATTAACAGTTTCAAAAATCACCATGGCCTAACGAAGAAGAAGAGGTATTAAAGTGGAACGAACACCACATCTTCCACGTCATCAACTGCAAGATGGCATATAAAATAACAACATTTAATTTGCTGCCACAAGTTCCACATCATCGGATCTAATTCTTGAATTGGACAGCTCCTTTGCTCGTGCCACGCGTCAAACTCCCTTAATCTCTTATCTTCCACCAATTTTGTTCCATAGCTGTTCACAAATCCACACAAAGGGGATGCCAACTAAGACCCTCGGTTGCCACATCAGCAGTTGTCCTGCCTCACGTGTACTCCACCTTTAATTTACGATAACTATTGTTACTCACCACAAGAATTACGTGGGTGGCAGCAAACAGAATCCATTCTACAGCGTGCGGCTGAGTTTCAGAATGGCGGTCCCCGCCGATGTCAAGACGGCGTTTCCCTTTCCGTCCTACAGTATAACGGTGATTAACTCGAGGTCAACGGACGAGACCGCGACATGTGACCGCCGGTGCCGGGCCCTCCCTGCAGACCAATCCGTGCACACTTGCGGCTCGCGTACAACTCCGCCATCTTTCACTGCCAGCCACGATCTGAGCATGAATTCAATAATCTAGTTAAATTAATCTATTATCAGTTTGAGTTAAGAAGAGATTTAGGTTCAAATTTTGAGGTACACTGTCAACTTTAGCAAAGTAGTACTCTGTGCTGAATCCTCTAAGTGGGCACCAAACTGTCTGTACTAAACGTCAGTGGTCTCCATCTCTCTCCTGATCTCTGTGTTGAATCCTCTAAGTGGGCACCAGACTGACGACTGTACGAATAGCGAGCGACTCATGGTCTCCATCTTACACCTGATCAACAACAACGAGACGAATGGGCTGTTGGGAGCAGTCCTATACGGAGGCAAGCTGTCAGCTTTAGCAAAGGTAGTAGTCTATGCTGAATCCTTTAAGTGGCGCCAAACTGAGGACTGTATGAATCAACCAGTGGTCTCCATCTCACACCTGATCAACAACAACAACAAGATGCCTGATCAAAACGAATAAACTGTTGAGAGCAATTCTGTAGTACTAAAAATAGTTGATGTAACCAACTCATCTTTGTAAAAAAAAAAACAAAAGCTGCAAAATTAATTGATCCTTTGTAACCAAAAAAAAAAAAAACGGCAAAATTAATTGATTATCATCCCCAATCTGAACGTCGGTGTCCCTTTAATTTTAATATTTATGAAGTCCTAAGGTCCCCACTTGTACATGTGGCTTTTGACTGGTGACAAGGGAGATTTATTTGTTCATTCTAAGTATTTGACTTTGTCACGGATGATTGGACATAAAAGGAGAGAGAGAGGACCTCTCCCCGAATATGAAGGCCAGGGTCTGGAGTGGCTAATGTGATGGATATGTCGTTCTCCTGTTGGCAAGGAATGTGGTCTCCCCATACTGGTGTACGTAAGGCATTTAACATGTTGTGAGCCACCAAACGATAGGGGGGTTCAAATCCACATGTATGCTTTGTGGGACGGCATTCGTACATGTGAGCTTGTTCAAAAACAAATTGTGTGGGGCTGTGAAAAGGTGACGGAATAGTGAAAATGATGTTTTTCTGCGATTGGAAGTGCATATCCGAGGGAGGGCGCTCTAGAATGGTCACACTTTACTGAACCAATCACTGTAAATCTGTTTCTTGTCCCATTGAATTGATGTTTCTGGTCGTATGGCTGCCCTCGCCGCTTGGAAAATCTGATAAAGACGATTTAGTTGTCTCATTTGTCTGGCACTTTCATGAGGAATGCATGGAGTGAAATGCTACGACGAATGTGTGTTATCAAGCGCAGATCAGGAACGGCTGGAGATTTGGTAGGACCTTTCACTTTCTCAACAGAAACAGGCTTTAAGTTAGGTAAAAAATACTAATCAGCTCAGTAGTTTAGGGTTTTAGTTTGCTTTCTGGTGACTTATTTAAAAGGGAATAGGTTGGATAACCACCATTTTAATTTGATGATTTTATACCATTCAAATTAAGGTTATAATGATAGCATCTGAACTCTTTCAGTACAAAGCCAATAGCCATGTTGTCAGGCTTTAAGTTAGGTGAAAAATTCTAATCACAAAAGTTTGCAAGGACAGGGTAGTGTTTAGGGCTTTGGTCTTTCTTTGGAGAAGTTCAAGATTCAAAGCACCGCTTACCAGAAGGAAATAGGCTGGATGATAGCGACCAAATATTTGCTAAGTTATAATGACAACATCTAAATCCCAACCATTTATATATCTAAAAAACTGTAAAAAATGTTAATAATTTTTCTATGCATAAAAAAAAACAATTCACAAAGCAACATTCACAATCACTTGCATATCAAATGATGGATAACATCTCCATCTTTTGGAAGTATGTTTAAATAATTGTAAAATAAAAATTATTTTATACAAAATGTGGTTTTGTAAATAATTTTTTAAAATATTTTTAAATTTATAAAATATAAAAAATAATAATATTATAATTTAATATATAGATTAATTAGTAATAAAACTTTTATATAGAATACTAGGTCTTTTGCATCTCATCCACTCAAATTGTACAAATAATCTTTTAAAAAATGAGGGGTACCTTTAAATTTTAAAAAAATTATTCTTCTTGCTTGCTTACCATCAAGTTGGCTTGAACTTGAAGTTCTCCCTCTAAATTATATAATGATTTTATTCATATAGATAAAGAGACGTATAAATGCATATTAGCACAGGAATGCCTTTGAAACATATATAATTAAATTCAAATGTCAAAAAAGTATATAGTATTATAATATTTTTAACTAAAGAAATGCAAATTTGTTTAACGTTTTAAACTAGAGGGGCTGCTTTCACTAAACCTATTTCACATCAAACTACCGTCATCGACGTTGGTTTGGCGCCATCGTTGGTGCAGTGAAAGGATTCACATCAAACTACTACATTTGCAAAGAAGTTACCCCAAATTTTCCTATATATTCTTTCTAACATATTAACAAAACCATTAAATTAAAATTTTAAGTTTAGACAAAAAATTTCAAAGTAAAGATAAAAAACTTATCCAAATCAATTAGTTTGAGAGGGAAAGAGAAAAAGGAAAAAACAAATTTCTAAATCCTTATATTAACAACTATAATTAGTTTGAGAGGGAAAAAGAAAAAGGAAAAAAAAAATTCTAATTCCTTAAATTAACAACTATAGTTTATTTAAAAATTTTAAACATTTGATTTTTTTCATAAATAAATGGTAAAAAGTTGAGTCAAACATCATCAAAATTTTTGAGAATACAATCATTATTTGTGAAAAAATATTACAATCAATGTTTAGGAATGAGTATTTTCATCCTACCATGATTAGTTATAAGAGGAAAACTGAACTTATTAATATAAAATTTAATACATAACCATACACAACCTATAATAATAATAATAATGTGGTACCCTTTAGAGCTAAGTACTGTGATGGCATGTTCTTTTATGTTTTAGTAGTATATGTGGAATATTGTTTTATTTTGATATAAGTTTGGAGATATTTATATAAAGATGTTTTTTTTTAAGTTATATGGAATTGAAATGGGTTTTACTTATATTACATCATAATTATATTGTTGATATTATAAGTTTTTAAAAATATTTATACGTGTATAATCAAAATATTTTTTTTCGGTTATATGGGATTGAAATAGGGTTTGTTTATAATGTATCGTGACCACATGTTATATTATACTAAAATTTTTGGAGATATTTATGAAGGGGATAACAAAGTATTTTTGGGTAGGTTATATGAGATTTAAATGGGTCTTACCTATATTACATCATAACCACATGTTCATGTATTAAAACAAAATATTTTTTTGGTAGGTTATATGGGATTGAAATGGGTCTTATTTATAGTACATCATGATTGTATGTTGATATTATAATAAGCTTTCAAAGATATTTATACAAGCATATAACAAAGTATTTTTCGAGTATATTATATGATATTGAAATGGGTCCTACCTATATTACTTTTTTTTTTGTTACATAGGAGAGTTGATCACAACCACACTATTTTTAGCAATTAACAAGTGCAAGGTTCAAACCATAGGGGTTGCTCCCACCAAACCTATTATGCCTCGTTATTGTTGACCCGACATGAAGGAGACCATTGATCACTCGAAATTCATACTATCATCATTAGTCTGGCATGCAGTCAGAGCATTCAAATCAAACTACTACCTTTGCAAATAGGTTGTCCCCAAGATTTGAACCTAGGTATCTTCTTGGTAAGTGCCTAGCTAGACAAGCAGTTACCAATCCACCTCAGCCTCGGGGGCTAGTCCTACCTATATTACATCTTGACCACATGTTGATATTATAATAATATTTTTAGTAACTAACAAGCCCAAGGTTCAAACCATAAGGGTTGCTTCCACCAAACCTATTTCGCCTCGTTATTGTTGATCCAACATGAAGGGGACCACCGATCACTTGGATTTCATAATGCCATTGTTAGTCTGGCACTCACTCAAAGGATTCAGATCAAACTACTATCTTTGCAATAAGTTGCCCCCGAAGTTTGAACTTAGGTTTTTCTTGGTAAGTGTCTGGCCAAACAAGCACTTATCAATCCACCTAACCCTCGAAGGTTGGTCCTATCTATATTATATCATGACCACATGTTGGATGTTGGTATTATAATAAGCGTAGAAATTATATATATATATATATATATATATATATATATATATATATATATATATATATATCACTTAGCAAGATTTGAACTTTGGTTTCCTCTTTAAAAGTTAAAGAATCTAACCAATTGAACTAATACTAATTGATAAGTGTATAAAAAAATTAACTACAAAAATTTATCCATTAAAAAAACATTGAAACATAAAACATATAATGAAATATTAAAAAGTATTAGGAATGCTATATCTTTGTTGGATATTTTAAGTTACTGGGAACGTTTAGTCCATACACATTATTAAGATATAGCATATTTGTTATATAGAATGTTTTGATAATTGATATCGTTATGTGAGTAGTAGTTGATAATTTTACATTTTATTTAGTTATAAAATTTTAATGGTTTATGTTATATTATTTGTATTTTTTTAGTAAAATTAAAGGTATAAGTTTTTTATTTGATTTACTTTGAAATTCTTTATTGAGTTTCAACATATATGTTAAGGGAATTTGATCCTCTTCTTTTTTAATTGATCATTATAATGTATTTATTCTATAAGTTATTTCTAATGACATGTTTTTAAGATAGAAGATAATTTTTAATGGCATATTTTTATATAGAATATCCATTATAATACTTAAATTTTAAAATGTATACTTTTGTGGGAGCTCTCATATTTTTTAATTGGATCATTATAATGTATCTTCTTCTATAAATTATTCTTATTTACATATTTCTATATTGTTGTAAACTAGGATTCAAGGGCACTGGTCTCCAAATATGTGGGTTTACACTCGAACGAAGATTCTTACCTAAAACCCATTGTTTATTTGATATTCTTTAGTAAAAAATTAGGGTTCACCAAGGGTAGTTTAAATATTTAACCTAAAACTATTTTTTGTGTGTTTATTGAAAAACACCTAAGTTTGAGATCTAAAATGTAAAAGAAAAAAGCTAAATGGAAATGATGCAAAATGAAATGTAAATGAAAACAAATATGTGGTAAATAAAGCTAACCTATATGTCCTTTTTGATTTCTTATGAAATATAAACTAAATAAAAATGTAGGAAATTGAAAGAAGTCATTTTATTATAGCAAGGGTTCAAGAGAATGTGAAAACAAGATTTAACCTAGGTGTAGTCTAAATTGTTTTCAATTCAATGCCTATAGTACAAAAATAATGATGCAAATAAAAGCAAAAAGAATCTAAGGTTAATCTCCCCTTGTTAAGTGTGTTATTCTAATTAAAATAGAGAGCAAACAATAACTTTTGAAATTATATTGAAATAGAAACTAAGATACAAATACCTGGATTTTGTAAATGATAGATTTGAAGCATGAAATTAGATTTATTGCCTACACAGATTCATTTCCTATGAACCAAGTTCACCGCCTATGACTAAAAAATACATCTACTAATCTACAATCTTGCAAAATAATTATGAAGAGAGAAAAAAAATTGATGAGTTAGGTTTAGGGGGTTTGCTTGATGCTTAGGAAAGTGTCAATTTGTTTTTCTATAGTCAATCCCCCTATTATTTTCATAAAATCAAATTCAAAATCTTTGGAAGACAAATTTCTATATAAAACTAAATTAGAACTAGCTCAAAATCAAATTAAGATTTATCGAGAATTTGTTAAGATATCCCTAGGCTTGACTAAAATTTATTTTTAATGTTGAAATTGAAAAAAATTTTGAATCAAAGAGTTTGCATCCTACAGGGTTAGTTTACCACCTACGAGTTTGTGAGATGCAAAAAAATTCATAGCCTGCAAAGCCTATATGACTTATGAACTTGATTTAGATGTAAAATAATATTACTCCATTGCAAAAGTAGAGGATAGGTGAAACTAATGTCAAGGAATATCAAAAGGAATTAGAAAATCATCAAACATTAAGACAAAGAGTAATCTAGAAAAAATTATTGCCTACAAATTTGCAGGATGTAGTTGTAGAGGTGAAATCAATGTTGAATCTAGAAGGTGTTGGTCCAAGGACATGAGATCCTAGTTGATGCCTATAAAATATTGTAAGAATATTACAACAAATTTGACAAGTTTAGTGCAAAAAGAAGTTATAGTATAAAAACCAGGGTTATGCATAAGCACGAAATATCATAAATTGGCTCTATTTAGGTTTTTTAAAATTTTGAAAAGGCTAATTTTGGATCCTTTCACTGGGGGCCATTCGCCCGAAATTTACGGGGTGGAAGTTTTTTTGGGGTAAATTCGCCCATCGTTGATAATCATGAACCTAACTTTATTTTAATTCGCCGACCTCAAATTACATATGATTTTGATTTTCCCGCCCAATTCGCCTTCAAATTATAAATGATTTTATATTTCCCGCCCAAATCGCCTTCAAATTATAAATGATTTTATTTTTCCCGCCCAAATCGCCTCATATACTACCCATATATATACTGTACTAGGTACCGATAAAAATACATCAAAAATACTCTAACTCAAAAATAGCTCTGAAACAACGAAAAACTTGAGAAGGTTGTAGAGGAGTGACTATCGAAATAAACCGATCGGTTGTAGAGGAGTCTCCATCGGTGCAAGACGATCGGTTGTAGAGCCGTGTCTATCGATATAAGTCGATCGATTGTAGAGCCGTGTCTATCGTATAAGTCGATCGATTGTAGAGCCATGTCTATCGACATAAATCGATCATTAAGTTTCAGAGCCATGTCTATCGACATAAGTCGATCGATTGTAGAGTCATGTCTATCATAAGTCGATCGATTGTAGAGCCATGTCTATCGATATAAGCTCGATCGTTGTAGAGCATGTCTATCGATATAAGTCGATCAATTGTAGAGGTGTCTATCAGCATAATTCGATCGATTGTAGATCCGTGTATGTCAACATAAGCTGATCGATTAGAGATGTTTATCGACATTAATCGATCAGTTATAGAGCTATGGCATAAGTCAAACTATTGTAGGGATTGTTAATCGATATTTATCTATCGATTGTAGAGGTATCGATCGACATTAGTCAGTCGATTGTAGAACTATGTCGATCATCATTAGTCAGTCGATTGTAGTGGTGTCGATCAACATTTGTTAATCAATTGTAGAGGTGTCAATCGACATCATTCTATCGATTGTAGGGACATGTCGATCAACATCATTCTATCAATTATAGGGACGTGTGATCGACATTTATCTATCGATTGTAGGGACTATCGATCGGTATAAGTCGATCGATTGTAGGGAAGTGTCTATCGATAAAAGCCTATCGATTGTAGAGGATTCATGACTAAAAATTGGTAGAGTATTCTTCTTCCATTATTATTTTATCCAAAATCCAAATCTCTTTTTCTATAGTTTCATAGGCACTGTAGGTGAACTATATGCAACTATGGTAGACAACTATCAATGTCATCTAGTTGTGTGTCAAGAGCATTTCTCTTGTTAGAGACTGCTTCTTGTCTCTTAGAGTATGTTTCATACGTAGTGTAGAAGCACTATATGCAATTGTGGTCGATAAGTATCCCTGTCATGTTGTGTGTTAGGAGCATTTTCTTGTCAGACTACTTCTTGTCTTTCAGATGTCATTCTATAGGGCAGCATAGGTTCGTCTTGAGGGATGTCTACTATTTTCCTTCAATTTCATATACATTTCCTAACATCTGAAGGTTTTTATTTATAGATACAATGTCACCTACTGAATATGGAAATATGGGAGGCCAATATTCTTGTAAAAAGATAATTCTAAAATATTTTACACAAATATCAAAATGCAATGAGGCATCAATCTCTATAGATCCTACACAACTTGCAGGTACAAACACCTTTTACCATCAATTTTTTAATATTTTTGTTCTTCTTAAATGTAAAACCTTTCTCTATTAATAGATAAATGGTTTTCTGCTTATCTACCTCTTTTTAAATGCTTTGTAAAACTGTATTCTGTTAATTCTTTAAAATAGTGCCTTTTTTACAACAAAAAATGATAGAGAACACCAAACATTGAATGCAGTAAACATTGTCGAGCCTGATGTGCGTTCACTCGAAGATATTCCAGCAGATGAGATGGGACCACATGATAATTTTCCTAATAACGACATTCAACAACCACTTCAGGAGATTTTAAATTCAGACACATCAACCGAAAGAGAAAAAGATAGTACAATTAAAATTCAGACCTCTAGGGAATCTTGTAGTCAAAAATCTAAACGTCAAAAGATAAGCGAATGGACTATTGGAAGGGATTTTAAAAATGAATGGGCATGGTTATACCCCTTTATTGAGCGAGATGAGAAACTGAATGTGTGTAAATGCATTATTTGTACATGGAAGCTTGGAAAGGATCATTTATTGCAAAATAAGAAAGACACAATAGAAAAACACTATGGGAAAGTTTACATCAAAGAAATACGAAGTGATGGAACAATTAACAGATCTCATAGGTGGAAGGATGCATCAGAATGTGTGCATGTGAGATATGCAATTGAATATGAAAAAGCAATGAAACAAAAACAAACTCTCATTGAGAAGGGTGGAACAATCGAGGCACAATTTCAAAAAATTAATAAGACTGTATTAGCCTCAAAGAAATTGCAGTTTGCTATTGTATACAGTATTCTAAAAAAAGGTCGTCCCATGTCTGATTTTGCTGATTTTAAGGAAATACTTCAACTAGCCAATGTACAAAACCTTACCAGTTCACATTGGTCAGATCGAAGTGGTTGGGAAATGGCAAAATGTCTATCACTGGTTGAGAAGGAAGACCCGAGAGAGAATGTGAAACAAGCCAAATTTATTTCACTTTCCATTGATGAGGTAACAACTTTTGACAACACATCTTGGATTTGCATACATGTTTACACATTCAAAAATCATTTGAGACAACCTCATTTACTAGCACTACATAAGATGATTGAAAATTGTAATGCGGAAAACATTTATAATGTTGTTGTAACCAGTTTAAAGGATATTTTCGAAATGGATGAAAAGGAAATTGCCACAAAGTTAATTTGTGTTGGAGCTGATGGTGCGGCTACAATGCAAGGACAAAGGAATGGTCTTTGTGTTAGGCTTCAGACTTCCATTGCCCCATATGTGATTCCTATTCATTGCATGGCTCATCGAATGAATCTTGCATACAAAATTGTGAGCAATTTTGATAATGTAGCTAGAGTGGAAGAACTCGTCCACGATATACACTCATACTTTTCATGCAGTCCAAAAAGGTTTGCAGAGTTTCAACAGTTTTCTCTAGGTGTAACTGAAGGCAAAAAAATGTTAAAAGATGTGGAAACCAGGTGGATTTCATTATTTCTTCTTACAAAAAGGGTATTTTCAGAATATCAATCCTTGGTTGGGTTTATGTATGCACATCGTAGAGATGTTGACAAGGCAAAATATTTGCTTTTTCGTATGACTGACTTGGAAACTCTTCTCACATTATGTGGTATTCTACCAATGTTACAAGAAATGAATACTATGATTAAACTTGCACAGGAAAGGGCAATTTATATTGTCGATTTCATGAGGATGAGAAAACAAATATGTATGATTATTGATAGGATTTATTTATCCGATAAACATTTTGAGGATCCCAAGTTTGATAGTTGGAATACGTTAATTAATGTCAATGAACAGAACAACTTTTTAAAGTTCAACATCAATGATAATCTTTGTATTGCTATCCATGGAAAGTTGATTCCTGTATATCATTTTGAAAAGTGATTAAATACTCTGACAGATGATGTTGAACAAGTGCCCGTTACACATTTCGGATTCGATGAGGTTTTGGATAGCACTAAGAATAAATTGAAAAGAATTGCAAATGCATTAACAAGTGAAATAAGAGATCATTTTAAGAGAGATGAGACACTTGAGGCCATGGTTGTTGTTAATCCTAATTTCTGGAATCCTTGTGGTGACCATAGTAGTAGAAGTGAGTTGTTTGTAAAATATATGGGTAATCTTATGACACATTTCTCTAAAAGTGTGGAAATAAATGGCATTGAAATCAATGGTATTCTAAACAAAGATCTTTTGAGACATCAATCAACCAATTTTGGAATAACAATGGATAATCAAATTGCACAATTCAAAAATCCACATGAGATTGGTTCAATCACATGTTTCTGGCAAAAATTGTATCGAAGTAGTGTCTTGCAAGATACTATGAGTGAATACTTTATTTTATATGAATTATGTCAGACAATGATTTTGGGATCTGTTGAAGACGAAAGGGTTTTCAGTGCATTAACTTTTGTTAAATCAAAAGTTCGTAACAGGTTGGACAAAAATTTGGAAAATTGTTTGAGAATGTATGTGTCATCGTACGAGGTGGGTAAGTTTCCCTATGATAGAGCATTGACATATTGGAAGTCCCTAGCAGAAAGAAGAGGTCTCTCTAATATGGTTGATAATGATGAAAATGATTCAGCTAGGAGTGATGATGAGATTATGGAAACGTAAAATTCACAAATGATTCTCGGCTCTTTTGGAGAAGTCGATAAAGCTTTGTATCAACTTCCAAAAATTTAAAAATTGCAATGATTATATGAAAAATTCATATAATCTAAGATTTTTGGGATTTGAAATCATTTTGTAAAATTTTAGTGATTTGAATAAATTCATATTATCAATGATTTTCCGTATTTGATATCATTTATATATGTCAATGATTTGAGAAATTTCATATTAACAAAGATTTTTCGTATTTGATTTGTTGTAAAATTTTAGTGATTTGAAAAAATCATATAATCATTCAATTTTCAATTATTATGCATGTTTGCTTTTTAATGATATGGACATGTCTATGTTTTCAATATTTATGATTTAAGCTATAACTTTAAGTAAGTTGAAAATTTGAAAACCATGTATACGTAATGATGCTATGTTATTGAACTATTTGAATATGTTGACAAAACATAGTTATTTTTCCTTTGACTTTAAATGTATGTCTGTATGTATCATTAGTATCATAAGTTGTATGATGTGACAAAATATAGTGATTTTTTATGGTTTATGCTTTATCATTGAGTAAACCTTGTATACATACATAACTAGTAAAAATTTCTCTACATATGTATGAAAAGTGCATGTAGTATATTACTCTAGATATGGTAAATGAAAATTTAAACCCATTCATAGATATATCCATTGTAAACTCACTTTGAAATATAAAAACAATATAGCATAATATAAATTATCATATTCATTTTTATACAACTATAATGACTAACTATGAATGCACTGAAAATTGAAACCCATGCATAGATATATCCTTCGTAAACTCACTTTGAAATATAAAACAATATAGCATAATACAAATGACCATATTCATTTTTATACAACAACTATAATGACTATGAATGCACTGAAAATAGAAACCCATGCATAGATATATCCTTCGTAAACTCACTTTGAAATAAAAAATAATATAGCATAATACAAATGACCATACACATTTTTATACAACAACTAGAATGACTATGAATGCACTAAAAATTGAAACCCATGCATAGATATATCCTTTGTAAACTCACTTGAAATATAAAAACAATATAGCATAATAGAAATGACCATACACATTTTTATACAACAACTAGAATGACTATGAATGCACTGAAAATTGAAACCCATGCATAGATAGATATATCCTTTGTAAACTCATTTGAAATATAAAAACAATATAGCATAATAGAAATGAAAATACTCACTTTTATACTACAACAAGAATGAATATGAGTAAACTGAAATTTAAACACATGCATAGATATATCATTCGTAAACTCATTTGAAAATTGAAATATAAAACAACATAGCATAATATAATAAAAATGACAAAATGAAAATAACACACAATTATAAATGTAAATAGTGTAATAGTAAATAATAAAAGCAAGTATCTTGTTTTCAAATGAAAACATATGAAATGTCTTAAAATTGTCTTTCGAAATATCAAGTTTTAAAATTCAATTTCTCACTTCAGAATCTTTTCCCCCCTCCTCCACTCCTTTTGCCTTCTCAATGGCTTCCACAGTCTCCATAGCAATGACTCCTCCCTCTTCTTTCCCATGTTCAGCTCCTTTTTCCTCATCCACTACTTCCACGATAACCACATTCTGCATTCCAACGACTCTTTTCTCGGGCTGGGTAACAGTACTATCAATTGCTCCAGAATTGATAAGGATCTTCTCAACATTTTGCATTCCATCGAGAAGGGTGCTTTCTTCTTTGCCAACATCTTCAGATGTTGGCCCTTGAACTTCTTTACCCTTCTCCTTTAGCAGAACATCAAGATCCAATCCATTGCGGATAATGATTTTTCGCAAAATGTTGTTTTGTCGAACTGATTCATGTGCTCTTTTTTTCATTGCCATGGAAGCGTTTAAGAACTCCTTTGCCATCCTGAGATAGTCATGCAGGTTTTGAACCTGCTTCTTGAGATTTTCATACTTTACCTGCAAAAAGGAAAAATAGTTAATCAACATGAAAAGATAATTACATTTTAAAAAAGAGAACAAAAAATTTTTTGAACACAAAAGTGATTAAGTCAAACCTCAACAACATTCTTTGCAGCTACAACAACAACAACCTTTTTCTTATCACTTGCCCATTCATTGTAATAAGCTTGGGCCTCACCATTTATGTTCTCCAATCTGTTCATCATAAACTTTAAAATTTCATCTATGTATGATGTATTCACATTCAAAATGCCATATTTTACTTGTTGTAGCAGAGCCTCCATATTTTTAGGTTCATTTTCAACAACAAATTTTTTTTCTCTTTTGAAAAATTATTGTATCGGGCATTAATTTCCTTTATCAACACCTTTGCCCGATACTCCCATTTTTTCATTTTTATTATATCTGGAAGTAGTAAATCCTTAATTGTAGATTCAACATTATCAAAAACCAAATATTTTTCTGAAATGTTTAATCTTTCATCCTCTTGTCGAGGAGGAGCCTGACGGGTGCTTGTTTCCCTTGGAGGAGATTTGCTTGAACATTCTGCACCTTCATTTCCTTTGTCTTGAAGCAATTCTGATAGTTGAAAAGTAGTGGGTGTGTTTTCTTGCAAAAATAAATCTTTATCAAGTGGAACTTCATCCAACCCAGCACCAGAAGCTTTCGGTATATCCTTAAAAGTAAAATTAGCAATAGAAATATGATCGAATCCAGAAAAAGTCTTTGATGCTTCCTTCTCTGATAATTGTTGTGTTGCTTCTCTCTATGGCCGAGATGGAAGAATGTGTTTTCCAACTGGGAAGCATTGACCTCGCATTTGAGTTTGGCGTTGTGGAGGAGGGGGCGACATTTGTTGATTTTGTTGACGAAATTGTTGTAAGGGACCTTGAAACATAAAAATAAAAATTAGTTATAAAATTTGTGAAGGTAGAAAATAAAAACTAGTTATAAAATTAAATTATGAAAATTGGTTGCAAACTTTGTTATAACACTTACCGATAGAAGAAAAAACATCTTGCATAGTTGCTACTACAAATGGAATGTGGGCATGTTGTACATCTAAAAAAATAACAAAATTAATTAAAAATAATAAAAAAATTGTGAAAAATTTGTTTCGACAGTAATTAAAACTTACTCCCCGAAGATGAAACCTCATGCGCAACTACGCCCGTTGGCACAGGACGTGCAACCGTAGGTTGTCGATGATCAGGAGAACTAGATCTTCTACGTTTCCTTGTTGATCTTCTCCTTAGCGGTGGTGTTATTTCCTCCATAGGTGTTTTGGAGTCTCCTGATTCCTCTGGATTATAACCTCTGATAGCAACATCCCGCTTTGAAGAGGAAGAGGATACCCTTTTCTGTGTTTGGTATAAAATGTCAAAATTACAAAAAAACAAACAATGGAAAAATAAAAATTTTACTTAAATATTAACAAAAAAAATTACCTGAACCTGTTGTTCTATCATGGCTAAATTGACTAGGGTAGAGTGCCAAGATGTTGGTACAAGAGTGTTCTATAAATTATATAAATATTCATAAAAAAAAGCAATAATATAATTGCATGTGCTAACTATCGGTGAGGGTGAAGCGTGGGTTTTCACGTTCTCAATTTCCAATCTGATCCGATGTGAGACATAGGTGGACCAGTCAAATTTTTGGTGTGCAATACAATGGACCAAATACGCTAAGGCCCACATCAGAATTTTTGTCGGCCTTCCTTGCAGAACGAGTCTAGCAAGGAAGAATTTGCAACATGCCCGAAGAAATTTATCTTCAATCGTCGGTATGATCAAACCCCTTCTGGACTTGGTGGACGTCACTGCAAAAATACAAAATCAGTAATTGTACACTAGTGACAAGAATTTAAATTCAATTAAATAAAAAAATAGTTATACCTTGAAAATATTTTGACTGCACTTTGAAGTTGGTCTCCAAGTAGAGTTTGTCCTCATCAGTTAATTGGTATTTGGAAGTGACAGGCTCAACACCAATGTGGGGCAATGTTGTCAATCTGGCGACATCTATGGCTATGAAAGAAAGAATGATGTTTTTGTTGTCGATGACAAGATTTACCTTACCCGAATCCATATTATAAGTTGCAACGATCCTCTCCACCAATTTAATGTTCGTGTCAAAATGTGACATTGAAACTAGACCCCGAAGACCACAGTTCAGTGACCCAAGACATGTCGTAACCCGATGTTGATAAAATTTCTAAAATCAGGGGGTAAACCAGGTTTTTATAATTAACTTTAAACATTCCAGGGGTTGTAGGGGATGCCATAGGGTGTACGGGTATGGATAAGAAGATACAGTGGAAAAGGGTTCAAACTTCAAGAGAAAAAGAGTTAAAAATCGCTTAAAAATTAAGGGAAAATGATAAAACCAAGATAAAAGTGGTGGAAGAGGGTTAATTTTGTGTTAAAACGAGAGGAAAAGGGGTGAGAATGCATTAAAATGGGAGGAAAATGGTTAAAACTATGATAGAAAAGATGAAAAAATGATTGTTAATCCCTTTATATAGACTTTTTTGCATGCAATAAGCTCCTGGATGGGTGACATGTGTCCTCTGCATGCAATCGATCAATGGATGGATGACACGTGGCATTGATGCAGCACATCGACATGCTTGCAACCGATCTACATGCAATCGATCATCATCCTACAACCGATCGAGATTCTTGCAACCGATTGTCATACCTAAATCTCATCCACCATCATCCAACCATCAATCATCAAACTAATGATCATCATCTACAACATCATCCTACTGATTCATCCTAATCGATCGACATACTTATAGCCTATCATCATGCCTACAACTAATCATCATGCCTATTCGATCATACCACATCATTAACTATCATCATGCTTAATCATCATACCTAATATCATATCACATCAATCCATAATCATCATCATCATATAATACCTACAATCGATCTCATTTAGCTGATCATCATACCTACAATCATATCTAATCAATTAATGATCATCATACCTATAATCGATCACATCCTAATGATCATATACCTACAACCGATCATCATCCTATACTATCATCATACCTAATCATATACCTACAACCGATCACATCAATCATATCCTACAATCCATATTGTAGCCGATCATCATTCCTACAATCGATCATCATTCCTATAGTCGATCGATATTCCTACATTCGATCGATATTCTTGCAGCCGATCGACATTCCTATAGTCGATCGTCATGCTATCGATCGTCATGTCGACCTAAAGTCTTTCATATCGGCCTAACGCTTTTAAGTATGTCATACATTTTTTAGATTTTGCAAACCGATATTCATATTCCCCAACACAGAAAAATTCGCCATGGTTTGAAATTTTTTGGAGATAAATTAATGAAAATCGCCATGGTTTGAAAATTTTTGGAAACAAATAAATGCAATTCGCCATGTATACTTCTACAAATATCATCGGGATTCCAAGACAATTCGCCTTGATTTTATAAATAGATTTTGGGGCCGACCCCTTATGCATAACCCTGATCAAAACAAATGTGATAGGAGGTGAGAATCTTGCAACATGATGTTTGAGAAAGAGATCAAACATAATAGATCAAGAATAACATATTTGAAGAGGAAATGGAAATATCCTAATATTAAAAGCTTAGCAAGAGAACTACCCTTTTCACCATGAGGAACAAACTCCTGCATGCAATGTTTGAGAAGACATGGAGGCAAAAAATGTGTTTTGATTTGCTAGGGTTTTCTCCTAGAAAACCCTAATTTCCAAGTTGGCATCTTCTAAGGTTGGATTTCCTTGGTTTTCCCACCCATTCCTCTTTCAAATCCCTTATAAATAGAGGGTTTGAAATCTTCTTTTCAACTCAAAGAAAAAACAAGTGACTAAGTAACAAATTCCAAAGCTCCCAAAAAATCTCTCAATCTCAAGGCAAGCAAGTTAACGTAGAATTAATAAGTGCTCATCCAAG
Source organism: Wollemia nobilis (assembly GCA_028583015.1). Classification (NCBI taxonomy): domain Eukaryota; kingdom Viridiplantae; phylum Streptophyta; class Pinopsida; order Araucariales; family Araucariaceae; genus Wollemia; species Wollemia nobilis. Next base: position 3,085,032 of record JAQPPZ010014295.1, read on the forward strand.
GCTCAAATGCTGATTGTTCAAGTGATTAGTATAGTATTTTGAAGCTCTGTTGTGGAATGATTTTTTACTGCATTTGATTGTGTGTTGCTACCCTTGGTGGACAAGTGTTGAAGCCCTAAGGAGGGATATGCTCTTTGGAGGTCTCCATTATTTTACCTATTTTTTTGCTATCGCTAGGTTGTTTTTGTTCACCTTCATTTCACATATTAGTTAGATTTGATTTCACATTTGTTCATCTATTTTTTGTTAGAGTTTTCTTCTCCTATTACGAAACCATGCCTGGCAACTATGGAAGTGTGATTTCATTGTTCTACAAAATCATGATCACTCATTATGGAGTGCAATTTTGCTCAAGAAACTATTAGGGGTAATTTGTTATCACCAAACCCTAGGCTAACATTTCAAGTTGCATTTTGATCATAATAGCATATTTTGTGTTATGTTTATCATATTGTTCCACTGCATTTTATTTTGATTGTCCATATTCGAACGGTTAATATTTACTTTTGTATTTCAAAGGTCAACCAAAAGGACCTAGGGGGCTTTATTGTTGTGCCTCCAAGTATAACCATACAGTGGCCTAAGCAAGCCCCTTAACATTGATCATATTTTTCAAGTGTTTGTGAAGCTATTTTGCATGATAGGAATCATGGGATATCGTTGGATGAAATTTAAATCTTGGATCAACCACCAGACGAGATAAGTGTCCTAATTAATCTTTAGGCTATTTGTTGGGTGTTTTTTATTTTTTTTAAAACCCAAGATCTGATATAAAAATAATATATTTAATTTATTTTTAGGTATTTGAAAAGATAAACAACATATAGTGTGCACTTAGGGTTTAATATTTTTTGTGCATCTCCTCTTAAAACCTTGCTCAAAGTATTTCATTTTGCAACCCTAGGGTTAGAGAGCATTCAAAGCAAAGAATAATTCTAGGGTTAGCTCCTGTCCTATTACATCTTGTATCCTGCATTGTTCTTTTATTTCATAGCTTAGTTCTAGAAAGGCCAAACATAGGTGATTATCTTAAACTAAACACATCAAACACATTCCACCCTCAAACTTGGAGCAAGTCCTAAAACCATTCCTAGTGAACCCTTACCCATATCGAGTGTAGATTCACAGCAGCCACCTCAAGGCTTCCCTACAAATCTAGCCTTGAGAATCATATGCTAGTACGTGGTTTTCCCCCTCTACAAGTATATAGCCATATATATGATAGTTGCTAGGGACAATTTCATCTAATCATGCAACTCCTCCAAAAGTAGTTAGAAAAAGAAAAGCTAATCCTCTTAGAGAGTTGCAAGAAAGGGCTGGTAAGAAATAAATGATCCAAGAGCCACCTCCAGCAACTAGAAAAACAACTAAGCTAATGGTAGAGCAATATTTAGCAACAAAAATAAATATGATTTCTTTAAATCTAAATACTACTTCTGTTCCATTGACCCTAATAAATGTTCCCTCGCTTTCTTCACCGCCACAAAACTCTCCATAGTGGCCAACTACTTAGAATAATTCCATATCCAAAATTCTCCTAGCCACATCCACTCCCTCAATACAAACCCATCACTACCACAATATTCATAAAATTCCTTCATCTCCCTTTCCCATTCTACAATCTATTTTTTCCACATACCACCACCCAATCATACATCTACAACTATCATTAATAATTTCAAGAAGATGAGCCAAAAATGTTCAAGAGTGATGAAAAAATAAAGCACCCAAGTAGGCATAGGAGCAACCTCCTCCAAGGCAAATGACTATAGTTGAACCAACCACCTATCGACAACTAAGGGTCATAGCCACACCAAGGGTAAATAAGCTAGAAGTTGAGATGACACCTAATGATTACCAAATGGAAACACAAATAATGGATATTTCTCATCTATCATTAGAAGAATATTTGCTCAATGCCCATACCCATGTTAGAGCTATCAAGGTGATAAACTAAGATATAGACGTCAATGATTGTAAGATAAATTCAAGGACTTAGATACAATGGATAAAAAAAATTAGAGTGTGAAAAAGGCCTTGCAAAATGAAAATAAAAAATAGAAAAAAAATATAATAGAGCTTACACAAATTCGTTAACAAGTGTAAGAAACTCAAGATATGAACAAAGCATTGATAGAATAACTTCAAGAATTGTAACAATAACTAAAACCAGAGAAAGAATGAGCTAGAGCCTCTCACATTTCTAAAGAAACCCTCAAGTAACTAAGGAGGGATAGTTGGAACAAGATCCTTCAATATGCTCTCAAGGCTTACCGAGTTGTAGGCAATCTGGAATTCAGTGCATGCTATTTAAAGGACATGATAAAAGACTTTAGAAAAGCTTAAGCTAAAATAGAAGGTAAAATCAAGCTAGCTAAAGACCTAATAAGTTTGGCTGGAAGGAGATTCAAGCTTACTGCAAGAGCCATACATAGCAACTAATGGAATATAGCAAGGAATATCTCTCGGTTTGTAATCAAAAGGTACAAATGGATCTAACAAGGATGGGAGATGATAGATAGGCTACAGATCAAGGTCTATTGGATAATGGATTCAATTAGAGAAGCTAAAAAATCAAGATTTCTAGGATTTTGGAATGAAGAGACCCAACTTCTAACTAATAAAGATCTTCAAGCTCAAATCAATTCAGTAGCCAATGATGAAACAAAAATATACCAATGGTAGGAGCCCATAAAAGAATTCTAAGTGCTCAATTTTATGAATAACATGGCTATAATGCAAGATAAGGTCCAAGAGATAGCCAGAAGATATCAATATCCTTCTTATAAAAAAGTATATTAGTTGAGAAGGATACATGAAAGAATCTTAGAACTAAAAAATCCTCCACCAAAAGTATGGATGACATTATGCCTAGTCCATAAAAATGTAGAAGAGGTTCTAACCAACAAAGAAATATGATGAATAAGAAGAGACCCCTAAGGGACAAATTCCTCCAAAAGAAGCTATTGCAGCATAGGACAATCAATGGACACCTGGCACACAAGAAGCGACACTAAACCAACCAGCAGCTAACAATGTGACACCTTTGGCACCACAAAGATAAAGATAAAACATAAGGTTCCAAAAGGGGAATAAACAACCTAAAAGGTTTCAAAAGATAAAACCCATTTATTTCCATTATAACATTTATTTTCATTCCACTAACCATTTCATTATATAGTACAAGTCATTTATAATTTTTCCTTTGTTTCACATAAATCACTCACTTCTCACATATTATTTTTTAAAAGTAATTTTTTGTTATAACAAGCTCCACTTACATTCCATATCATCATGACTTTGACCCCACACCCAATGGAACCAGGCCTTCTAAGTTCTCAATTCTCATAAGAAAATATTCCTTGGGAGGCACCAGAACGTAGGTCAACTTCATGACCTCATTTGCAAAGTAGGAGGAGAAGTCTCTTTTCAAAAAATTGACTAAGTGTGTTGAAGGCTCGAAGGTTGTTAGGATCCTAATACTAACTTATATTATATAACTAATCTCTCTCATTTGATTATGGACCATCGTGTCCTTTCACATCATAACCATTAGATAGGTTTATATATGCATTCATAGAAGGTGTCATTGAGCATCGAAGAACATAAATTATTATATCTCCTTGTGAGCACTTGGCAGGGCAACCTCCATTTGAAACAACGATCTAAATAAAAGTGATTCTTAATTTATTTATTTGCATTCATTTTCCATTGTTCTCCATTGATTTCCAATTGATAGGAACCAGGTTCCTAACAACTGGTATCAGAGCCATCGTTCAATTAAGCATTTTCTCACCCCATTATTCAATTCCAACTATCTGCCATTCCACTCCTATGCCTGTGTTTCATCTCTCCCATTGTCACATCATCACAAAAATATCCACCATCATACACAATAAAAAAATTGCATCATATATATCACCCTATGAACAATCCATATAAAACCACCATAGCCCAAGACAAGCCCAGATATATCCATTTATAAGCAAACTGAGATGGTTCCGAACATAGCAGAGAAAAGATAGTAGAAAATAGAGGAAGAAAGCAACAAGATTCGACATCAAAAATAAAAAAATTCACACAAATATAAACGTAGATCCCTTGGAGAGTAAACCAGATTCGACAAGTAGCATTAGACGACAAAAAATTTGATAAAATTTCTATCTGTGACATTTTTCGGCACATTTGTAGGTTTTTCGACAAAAATTTATAAAGCAAAATTTATAAACTAAAGTTTTAAAAACTTTTCGATCATCGACGGTCAACTCCGACGTCAAAATTTTTTCTTCGATGAAGGGGGATAAAGAAGGGCGCGTAACTTGTTACACCCTTTTTATCCCACATTGGTTTCAAAAGGAACCAAAAGGGATTTAAATAATCAAGTGCACCCCTTGTGATTGTCTAGCTTGGCTAGACACCTCACATGTGTGCACGTGGGTGTCGATGGTTGGCACGTATCCCTTGTTGAATCATTGATCATGTACTCTACCCTCGCTTATCTCTGCAACTCCTTTACCTCTCTCTTTGTACCAGCTACACCCTTGCTTATCTCTATCGCTCTCACCTTGTCCTGTGTGCCTGCTCAACCCTCACTTGTCTCTACTACTCCCTCGCCTCGTTCTTCATGGTCACTCTGCCCTTGCTTGTCTTTGTTGCTCCTTCGCATTGCTCTTCATGCCACTTCACCCTCTTTTATCTCTACCACTCCTGCCAAAATTCAAAATTTGAAACTTCGAGCCCACTCCCACCAAATTTCAAAAAATCGCAGGACCCTAAAGTTGAAACAATTTTTTTGAAATTTTGCAATAAATTTTTGAAATTTTGCCAAATATTTTTGACAAAATTTTGATAAAATATTACAATAATTTTTCAAATTTTTTCAATACTTGACAATTTGATTAAATTTTTGCTATTTTTTCAAAGAATTTAAGCTTGAAAATTTTGCAAAACCACCACAATGACCGATGGAAGATGTTCACAAGACCAGATGAAGGACTTCATGGAGGGATTGAATAAATGGAAGGACGATCTTGAACAGAAACTCATGACAAAAGTAGCAGAAATAGATTTAAAATTTGTTGCCACTAACCACTCCGTGGATATGTTACAACAAAATATGGCAGTAATCCAAGCCGACCAACCTATCATAGCACCAACACAACAAGCATTACTTAGGGGGCCACAAACATCAATCCTACCTCGAACCACTAAATTGGACTTTCCAAAATTTGAAGGAGGTGACCCCACAAATTGGATCTATCGAGCGGACCAATATTTCTCCCTCTATCAAATCCCTAAAGTCCAAAAGGTTCGCATTGCATCCTTCCACCTAGAGAGTACCACTACTCAATGGTACCAATGGTACGAAAAGACAAATGGCACCCCTACATGGACAAAATTTACAAAAAATATAATGGTACGATTCGGCCCAAGCAAATTTGAAGATTTCACAGGAGCCCTCACCAAACTCCGCCAAACCACTATAGTACGAGAGTACCAAGCTCAATTTGAGAAATTGGTAAATTTTACATCAGGGCTAGATGCATCATTCTTCCAAAGTTGTTTTATCAGTGGCTTAAAAGAAGACATTCGATTAGAAGTGCAAATGCTCAATCCTACCGACATGTTGCACACTATTGCGTTAGCTCAAATGGCGAAAGAAAAAATCAATAACCAACATCGACTTGGGATACCACCAATGAGCAAATCTCAAAATTCCTACACCACCCCAAAACTAAATAGAGTTTTACCAATTAAAAGAATTAGCCCTAAAGAAATGAAGGAAAGACGAGAAAAGGGCCTTTGTTTCCACTGTGATGAGAAATTCGTCCCCAACCATAAATGCATTACCCCCAAACTCTATATTTTAGATACGCTTGACCAAGGTAATTCAAAATAAGAAGATACTATTGAGGTGGAAGTAGTGACAGAAACTCCAGAAAGTAACACAGAGGATGCACCTGAAATCTCCTTTAATGCCCTTGTTGGTTTCTCCTCCCCACAAACTATGAAGGTCAAGGGATACTTTAAGAAATAAAACCTCATTGTGCTTCTAGACTCTAGTAGCACACACAATTTTATCGATCCAAGGGTGGCAAAACAAGTTGATTGCTTTATACATCCTTGTAATAATTTCGAAGTTATGATTGGAAACGGAGGACGAATTGCATGCAAAGGAAAATGCCAAAATATTAAACTCACTATGGGTGATTATAATATGAAAGTCGATATGTATGCACTACCACTAGGAGGATGTGATATCGTCCTAGGAGTACAATGGTTGAGAACACTAGGCACCATCCAATGGGATTTTGAAGACCTATGGATGAAATTCACACAAAATGGTCAAACATATACTATTAAGGGGTTAAAATCAGGCCCTTCTCAATTAGTAAGTTCTCATAGAATGGAGAAGCTTATTCGAAAAGGAGGTAAGGTTATGATGGCACAATTGTTCTCCATCCAACCAACAAATGAAGAACAAACAATAGCACCTGAATTACAACAACTCCTAGCACGCCATGACAAAGTATTTAACGAACCAAAAGGATTACCTCCTCAATGAAGCCATGATCATACCATTCAACTTCTTCCAGGGCACCAACCTCCTAATATTCGACCTTACCGATATCCATATCTACAAAAGATAGAAATAGAAAAACTAGTACAAGAACTACTAAAAGCAGGGGTTATTAGACCTAGTGTGAGTCCTTACTCTTCTCCTATTATATTAGTTCAAAAAAAGGATGGGTCATGGCGCCTATGTGTTGATTTTTGTGCCCTTAACAAACTAACCATCAAAGATAAATTTCCTATCCCCGTCATCGATGAATTATTAGATGAACTTCATGGGGCGACATACTTCTCCAAATTAGATTTACGATCAAGCTACCACCAAATTCGAGTTAAGGAAAGTGATATTCCAAAAACTACCTTTCGCACTCATGAAGGGCATTATGAATTCATGGTTATGCCATTTGGCCTTACCAACGCCCCTTCTACATTTCAAAGTCTAATGAACAAGGTATTCCACCCTTTCCTTCACAAGTTTATTTTAGTTTTCTTTGATGACATTTTGATTTATAGTAAAACATGGGAAGATCACTTACGCCATATAGACCAAGCATTAAAAACCTTGGAGGACAACCAATTATATGCCAAAAGATCAAAATGTTCCTTCGAAAAACAAGAAATTGAATATCTCGGACATATTGTCTCTAAAGAAGGAGTTAAAGTGGATCCCCGTAAGATTGAAGATGTGAAAAATTGGCCTATACCAAAAACCTTAAAAGGCTTGCATGGATTTTTAGGACTGATAGGGTACTATCACAAATTTGTCAAAAATTATGGTAAAATTGCAGCCCCCTTAACAACACTACTCAAGAAGAATGCTTTTCTTTGGTCTTCAAAGGCTGAAGATGCCTTTATCACTTTAAAAAATGCAATGTGTACCACCCCTGTCTTAGCCATGCCAGATTTTTCCAAACCATTTATTATTGAGAGTGATGCTTCAGGAGTGGGAATAGGAGCAGTGCTCATGCAAAATGGAAGACCCTTGGCCTTTACTAGCAAGGCCTTTTCTAAAAAGAATTTGGCTCATTCCACATATGAAAAAGAGATGTTAGCTATTATTCATGCTATTCAACATTGGAGACCTTACCTTATAGGCCAACATTTCATTATTCGCACTGACCACCATAGTTTAAAGTACTTTCTTGAGCAGTGCATAACCACTCCAGAGCAACAAAAGTGGGTTACAAAACTACTAGGATATGATTATGAAATCATATATAAAAAAGGAAAGATAACATGGTTGTCGATGCCCTTTCACGAAAGTTTGAAGAACTTCCCCAAATTCTCGCTTTGAGGACAAAGCTCTTTTTAAGAGGGGTGGCTTGTTAGGATCCTAATCCTAACTTATATTATATAACTAATCTCACTCATTTTATTATGGACCATCGTGTCCTTTCACATCATAACCATTAGATAGGTTTATATATGCATTCATAGAAGGTGTCATTGAGCATCGAAGAACATAAATTATTATATCTCCTTGTGAGCACTTGGTAGGGCAACCTCCATTTGAAACAACGATCTAAATAAAAGTGATTCTTAATTTATTTATTTGCATTAATTTTCCATTGTTCTCCATTGATTTCCAATTGATAGGAACTAGGTTCCTAACAAAGGCCTGCACAAAACTAGGATGTTCAAAGTTAGGATTACGTCATTAGCATTGTTAGCATAATATTTCCTTTCACTCATAAATATGTAAGGCCAAAAACTCAAAACCACGATACTCAAAATTGGACTTACCTCAATTGTGATGTCAACACTCCCAAACCAAAGCCCAGGACTATTCAAAGGAAAAATTGAATAAACCCAGGATGCACAAAGTCGGACCATATAAATAAATGACATCAGCCAAAGAGAAAAGGGACCCAAAATTATGCAAGTCAAACAACCAAGACCAAATGCACAAAGTCAGAGAAACTAAAAAAATGACATTAGCCAAAGAGAAAAGGGACCCAAAATTGTGCAAGTCAAGCAACCAAGACCAAATGCACAAAGTCACGATGAACAAAATTGGGTCTCCCTTGGTGATGATATTCTCACACCAAAGCTCAAAATCATGCAAGACTAAGATGCACAAAATTAGGATGGCTCTTGCACAAAATCAAGATATAGACAGTCAAAGTGAGTCAAAGTGCATAAAGCCAGGTCGCCTAAGCTAATGATATTAACATCTTCAATTTTAAGCCTAGGATCATGCAAATTAAGAATCAACATATAAAATTAAAGTGAATAGAGCCAAAAATCATCCTTGAGTGACGTCATCACAATAGTTGCAAACCATGATTTTGTTCCAAGAAGCCTTGCAAAAAAAATAACAAGCCTAACTTCAAAGTAAGCTTCCATGAAATATCACTTTCAAACCTGCAACCACCATGGTGCCTTCTAGCTATTTCCAACCAATGACACAAAGCCACACAAATGACAACTCTAGTAAAATAGTTGTAATAATGCAGCCACTTGCAGAAGATAGTTGTAGATCGACAGAGCAAGCTCAACAAGAATTCAAATTCAAATGCAACATCAAATCTAAAGCAACCACCTCAACATTTTTTTTTTGTTGCTAAGTTGTTTTCTTAACAAAATTACAACTGTAAAACTCCCACTGCAAATTTCAAATGTAGCCTATAAATAAGCTAAAAGACCTCAATTGAAGGGTTGGCTCTATAGTCCTTGCCTAGTATTGTTATGTAACATTGCTACCGACTAATGAAGTGATAGTTGTTTGGCCTTCATTACTATTCAATTGTAGGTTTTTATGAATGTGTTTCTTGCTTTAAGTCATTTCTATTACACTTAAATGTTTAGTCTATTTTGTTAAAGCGAATTTTACTTTTTGGATCACTATTAGTGTTAGGAACATAAAATCGTGAGCAATAAAAAACACAGAATTATTAATGTAGAAAATAAAGCACACAATAGACACAACAAAAATAACCAGGATTTATTATTTCATCCAGCAAATCTCAAAGGGATACAACCTACAACAAATTCATTGTACTTCCTCTTCAATCTCACAATTACAGTATCTCTTCCTTCTCACATATCCGATGTCATACAACATCCTCTTATAAAAAGAGGGTTACAATTTTAGAGCAAATCATTAAGGCCCCAAAATAAAAAATTTACTATTTTCGACAAATTATATTTTTTGTCGAAATTTGCTATTTTTAGTAATTACTATTTTTGGAAAATTATATTTTATAAAAAAAAATTCGTTTTTAATAATTACTATTTTTCGAAAATTATATTTCATAAAAAAAAATTCGTTTTTAGTAATTACTATTTTTGGCAAATAATATTTTCGTTAAAAAAATTCCGTTTTTAGTAATTGCTATTTTCAAATTAAAAAATTCGTCAAAAAGCTTCCAAAAATAGTAATTCACAAAAGAACTCAGATTGACATGCAATTTGACACACAACTACATAACACCCATATCCTTTTGTAGAGTGGGTCCAAACACGACTAAAACAGGACCTCCAAATTAGAATCAGACTCCACAACCAACAATTGGATTACTAGCTATTTAAGTCATTAAAATGATTAAAGCAAATTCTTTAAGTTGAATGAATCTGTGATTGCAATTGATAATGGTTGGTTTGTTAAGTATCATGTAAATTAGTTTTGTTAGCATGTTACTTAGTGAAATCCAATGTTGTTACACTATATCCCATCCATTTTTATTAAGTCTTTCTAACCCTTACTCTTCCTTAGCCATTTTCCTAATAAATCTATAATCATCTCAAGGAGTTGGCCTTCTCCAAAGGTTCAAATCGAGAGAAATCTCATTTCATCTAATACTAAATGTTGTCTAGAGTCCAGGGTGCATTATAGATTTTGGTCCAACAAGACTTTGATTGAAGAAGGTTGAAATTATAGAAATGCATATGATGTTGTTAGTTGTTGAAATTTGATAACGTTAGGATATTAGATGCCTTGTGAGATATATATGGATCGGTTCAATGATATTGTCAATTCAGTAAGGTTGGACCTAATAGAGAAATGGTTATATATAAATATCTTTTGATCCTAACATCATGATAAAATTGGGATAAAAATTTAACCTTAGACATTTATAAATTTTTCATATCGAACAACATGGCCATCTAGGTCACTTTTACTCCATAATAGAATTAATGCCAAAATTCCTACTATATTTTAAAACTAATTATCATTAGTTTATTCTAGCTTACTAGAATCTTAAATAAATTTGAATTTATTATTTTTGTTAAGAAAAAACATTTAACATTTTTTTTAACTTTAGTTGAAACACCACATGTATGAGCATATCTTTATATATTATGCTACCTCACAACAAGGAGATGAATAACCCTAGATACACCTAAATATAGTAACATGTTTGCACATAGGTAATGAATTAATAATCTCACATAGGGTATGTCAATAAGGATAAGAGTGGATGGTTGGTCATCCACCAAAATAGTTTTTTAAATAAATTTGTGTGGATTTTATTATATATTTTTAAAATATATTATTATCTTGTTATAGTTGTCATGTTAAATGAGAGTGTTGGAAGAGTGCTACATTATTTTATAAATATTTATTTTGGATGGCACAAAAACAAGGTCAATCAAATATACGATGACCAAATTATACCTTTCAAAAGCTACCCATATCTAGACCTTCCTAATTGAACTTATATTAGACTATTATGATTTCAAAATAAATTGTTTATTCATCCAAAATTATGAAGAGATATTCTTAGATATTAATTTCCCCATCATCAAGGATTTGAATACTGCTAACTTTATGATAGCTTTGTCCTTGTTGGAACTCCCTTGTACACCAATGAGAAACTTGATGGGATAGGAGATCTTTCAAGTAGACCTTTGTTGGAAGTGAAAGCTTGCTAAATGAAAAAATTAATCCTAGGGTTGACATTCGTGGTGGAGGATAAAACCAACTATGGAAGAAATTGGTTGTTGAAGATTCATTATTTGTTCTTTAATAAAAATGTAATCTCTCTGTCACACACATATATTTGTATGTATGTATGTGTGTATAAATGTATTTATTCTATATAATACTATAGAATATTTAGGTGTTGTAATACTTCTATATTGTAAAAAAACCTAGTATATTGATGTTGGCAATTTTGGGTACCTTGGGTGCATTGCCTTTGCTCAAGTGTATAAGTTGTCATTGATGTCAAGAAGCTTTTGAAGGAATTTGATTTGATGTAAAATAAATTTGTTTTGATGAAGGTTACGACTTGACAGGTTCGAAAGAAAGCAAGTTAGAAAAGTGTCGCGATATCGCGACATGTCGCATTTTCGCGACTTAAGCAGGAGAGAGAAAGCAAGTTAGAAAAGTGTCGTGATATCGCGACATGTCGCAGTTTCACGACTCAAAGAGGAGAGAGAATGTTCGAATAAAAAATGTCGCGATTTCGTGACATATTGCAAGGAAGGTTGAACGGACAAAAAAGTGTCGTGATTTCGTGACATGTTGCAGGAGAGAGAGTCCAAAAGAAAAAGTGTTGCAATTTCGTGACATAATGCAGGAGAGAGAGTCCGAGAGAAAAAGTGTCGCGATATCATGACATGTCGGGTTTTCGCGACCCGAAGAAAAGAAAAGCGCTAAGGAGAAAAAGTGTCACGATTTCGTGACAAGTCAGAAGACAAAGTGGAAGCAAGATAAAGTGTCGTGATTTCGCGACATGCTGTAGATGAAAATGTTCCAAGTAAGAACTGTCATGATTTCGTGACATATAGCAAAGGGAAGAGTCTGAAATGAGAAGCGTCATGATTTCGCGATAGGTTGCAGAGAAGTCGTACGGAAGCTGAAAGTGTCGCGATTTCACGACAGGCTGCAAAGAAAACGTACGAAAGCTAGAAGTGTCACGATTTCATGACAAATTCAAGGAGGAAGAGCTCAAAGGCAAAAGCATCACGATTTTGTGACATGTTTCATTTTCGCTAGTGCAAGCAGTCAAGAGTGCAAGGAAGAGAAAGTGTCACGATTTCGTGACAGATTGAGATGGCAGCGTTCGGTTGGAGAAAGTGTCATGATTTTGCAACAAAAACAGAATGCAGGTCTTCTATAGGAGAAGTGTCACAATTTCATGACAAAAGCAGAGAGGAAGGCTATGAAGACAAAAGTGTCACGATTTCACGACAAAAGTAGAAAGGAGGTCGACGAAGGGAGAAATGTCATGATATCGCGACAAACGCAAAGTTGATGCTGACTAAGTTAGAAGTGTCGCGATATCATGACAAGAGCTTAGTTGAAGTTGACAAAGGCTAAAATGTCGTGATATCATGACAAAAGCCAAAAGACAATATACAATTGCAAAAGTGTCGTGATATCGCGACATGTTGTAGTTTCACGATAGAAGCTACAGAAGAGTTGTAGAGGCAATGAAGTCGACAAAGTTAAATTTGGGTCGATGAAGATTAGGGTTTGCAGTCGACGTAGTTTAGGGTTTGCAACCGATGTAGTTTAGGGTTGTGTAGCCGACTAAGATCAAGGTTTTGATCTTGAAAGTGTTAGTATAAAAGGAGGGTTGTTTGGAGAGTTGAGGGTGATTGAATGTGTGGTTGAAGTGCGAAATTTGTAGATAGTGCACAGAGCAAGAAGTTTGATCGCTGTGAGCAGAGTGCGAATTCGATTGTAGTGTGTAGAGTGCATTTCGTCAAATCATTCTAAGTGGGAAAGATCGAAAAGGAAGAAGAGTGTACATAGACAGTGTAAGGGTTGAAGTTCGACCAAGTGTGGGTGTGTTTGCGTAGATAGAGAAAGAGGATAAGGACATTTGTGCCAGATCGAAGGACTGTGTTTGGTGTAGATTAGAGAAAGAGAACGAGGACATTTGTGCTAAACCGAAGGACTATGTTTAGTGCAAATTCGAGGACCAGCTTTGGAGGTGATAGAGTTGAGGATAGAGGTCTCCAGCCAGAGCAGGGAGGACAGGTGTCTTTTGTGGATAGAGTTCCATTTGCTAAGGGCAGCAGAGGCAAAGGTCTTCTAGAGGATCACCAGCCAGAGCAGAGCTAGGGGATTGGTGTCTCCTATGGGTTGGTACCCACGAACTCACGATTAGGGGATTGGTGTCTCCTTTGGGTTGGTGCCCATAAACATTGTAATCGGGAAAGGTATTCCCATAATTTGGATTGATAAAATTTAGTGAAATATTTTATCCATGGATGTAGCTCACATTGAGCGAACCACGTAAATTGGTGTCTCATGTGTGTGTGACGATTTGTACATTGCTTTGGTTTCTGCTATTGATATTGCCATTGATATATTGTATAATATTGATTGGGATAAGAAAAGTATAAAGTGGTCTTATACTGTTCACCCCCCCTCTCAAAATAAGCTTGTGTTCTTCAATTGGTATCAGAGCGGGTGCCTTCGAAAAGTTTAACATCTTGAAGGAAAAGCTAGTTAAGAACACAATGGATTATTCAAGCGGCAATGCAACACCTATTCTTGATGGGTCAGATTTTGGTCTTTGGAGTGCAAGGATGAAGGTTCATCTAATGGCACTTGGTAATGAGGTATGGGAAGTAATTGAAGATGAGTATACTATTCCTGTACATGGTCCAAATACTAAAGAAGAAAGGCTCCTACATCACAACAATTCAAAAGCAATGAATGCAATCCTGAAAGGCTTACAAAAAGCATATCTCACCAAAGTGATTCACTACAAGACAACCAGTGAAATGTGGAAACAACTATAGGTGGTTCATACAGGTGATACAAATGTTAGAAAGGCCAAGTTGAGACACTTCAAAGGTATGTTTGAACAACTCAAGATGAATGATGATGAAAAGATTAGTGACTATATGCTTCGTATGGATGAGGTTGTTAACTCCATGAAAGACTTAGGTCTTGAGCTTGCTAAAAATGATGTTTGTGATAAGATTTTAAGATCTCTTCCTAATAGATTTAGTGAAAAGATTTCTGCTATTGAGGAAGCTAAAGATTTGGATAAGTTGAAAAAGGATGAGCTCCATAGTATACTTGCAGCATTTGAGTTGAGAACTCAAGTGAAGGTTGACATCAAGAAAGAGGCAACTTTCAAGGCTACCAAGAAATCCAAGGGTAAACAGCTTCAAGAGAGTGATGAGTCTTCTAGTGATGAAGAGGCATATTACAGCAAGAAAGGCAAATTCTCTAGAAAGCACAAAAGCATGAAAAATATAAGATGTTTCAATTGTGAAAATTTTGGTCATTATGCTACAGACTGTACTGTTCCCAAGGATGAAAGTGATGAAGATAAATAGGATTCAAAGAGCAAGGATTCTGAAAAGCACAAGCATCACAGAAAGAACAAAGATGAGCACAACAATCAAGGAAAGAGGTATTCTCACAAGCACAAGAAGAGTTTCTACCTAGACAAAGCAAGTAAGTGTTCTAGTAGTGATAGTGAAAGTTCTTCAAGTGAAAATGAAAATGAGATGTTGTTCATATCAGAAAAGGAGGAAGAACCAAAACATAGATTCATTATCATGAAATGTCTTAGATGTGGAAATTTTGGTCACCTTGAGGATGATTGCACAAATAATGATTTGGTTTCTAGTATGTATGAGGATGCTTCAGAAAACTATAAGGAAGATGCATGTATGGTTTTCGAAAAAGGTAGCACCTCTAGTGATAAGAAATCTGAAAAAGGCTTTGATGATTCAGATAGCAAACAAATAAAGGATCTTGAAAGTGAACTTACTAACGCTCTTAGTGTTTTGAAAAAGGAAAGAAAGAAGAATGCTAGACTCAAGGATAAGTTAGATGAATGTTGTATGGAGAGAGATGATCTTATAGAAAGTCTTGACTTCTCTATGGCTAAGACACAAGAACTCAAGGATGAGTTAGAGTCTAAGGTTCTTGAGTATAGTGAGTTAGAATAGAAAATGGCTTCTTTGAAAGAGGAAACTAAAGAGTACAAGGATAAGCTTTACAAGTTTCAAGATAGCTCCAAAAAGGTTAAGTCACTCATCAAAGGTCAAAGAAAGACAACAGATAAAACATGCCTTGGTTTTGTTAAGCCACACAAGGAACAAGTTGGAGAGTCTAGTAAGAGACTCCAAAAGGAAGAGAGTTCTGATGAGGAAAGTATTTCAGATCATGAGTCCTTGAATGATAGATGCGCAGAAATAGAAAATGAAATTCAGAATGAGAAGAAGAAGTTTTCAGGACCCAAGAGGTCAAATAAAGGAAAATTTCACGGTAGATGTTTTGCGTGTCACAGGTTTGGTCACATGGCTGCACATTGCATGGCTCAAGTGAAGAAGGTAAACGACAATTTCAGAAGCGCTAGTTTCTTTCAAGGGTATTGCTACTCTTGTCAATAGTTTGGGCACAAGGCAGTCTATTGCAAGGTTAATTATAGGAACAGGTTTGATCAAAACAGGTTTGGTCAGAACAGGGTTAGTCAGAATAGGCGGATTCAAAGAACAGGTATGCCTAAAAGAAATAACATTGTTACTTGTTATAAGTGTAACAATGAAGGTCACATAGCTAGATAGTGTAGAGCTAAACTTCCAAGGTATAGGAACAGGAACAGTGGTATGAAGAGGTCCAAGGATCAAGGCATGGATAAGAACAGGAATGAGAACAGTGATAGGAATAGGAACAGGAATATGGGCAAAGAGTTCAAGAGAAGGCCCGACAAGGAAATTATAGATGCCGATGATGATCAATGCCTAATGGGAGTTTTACTCCCACCCTAGAATTAATCACCTCATCAGGAGGTGGGGGAGGGACTAAGCTAAGAGGCTCATTCTTAGTCCCGAGTCCCAAAGGTGACCCTTTGCCATTGATGACAAAGGGGGAGAGATATGAGTAAGGGGGAGAGCTTCAAGTGAAGAGGAAAGCTTCAAGTCAGGGGGAGCAAAACTTCAGAGGAATATTCTTAGTTGTGGGCATAGTTTCTCAGTTGTTAACACAATTGGTTTCAGTTTTGGCTCTTGAGACGTGTTTTCAGTAAAGGTTTGCCATCAATGACAAAGGGGGAGATTGTTGGCAATTTTGGGTACCTTGGGTGCATTTCCTTTGCTCAAGTGTATAAGTTGTCATTGATGTCAAGAATCTTTTGAAGGAATTTGATTTGATGTAAAATAATTTGTTTTGATGAAGGTTACGACTTGACAGGTTCGAAAGAAAGCAAGTTAGAAAAGTGTCGCGATATCGCGACATGTCGCATTTTTGCAACTTAAGCAGGAGAGAGAAAGCAAGTTAGAAAAATGTCACGATATCATGACATGTCACAGTTTCGCGACTCAAAGAGGAGAGAGAATGTTCGAGTCAAAAATGTCACGATTTCGTGACATATTGCAAGGAAGGTTGAATGGACGAAAAAGTGTCACGATTTTGTGACATGTTGCAGGAGAGAGAGTCCGAAAGAAAAAGTGTCACGATTTCGTGACATAATGTAGGAGAGAGAGTCCAGGAGAAAAAGTGTCATGATATCGCGACATGTCGAGTTTTTGCGACCCGAAGAAAAGAAAAGCGCTAAGGAGAAAAAGTGTCGCGATTTCACGACAAGTCAGAAGACAAAGTGGAAGCAAGATAAAGTGTCACGATTTCGTGACATGCTGCAGATGAAAATGTTCCAAGTAAGAATTGTCATGATTTCACGACATATAACAAAGGGAAGAGTCTAAAATGAGAAGCATTGTGATTTCGTGACAGGTTGCAGAGAAGTCATACGAAAGCTGAAAGCGTCAGGATTTCACGATAGGCTGCAAAGAAAACATACAGAAGCTAGAAGTGTCACGATTTCACGACAAATTCAAGGAGGAAGAGCTCAAAGGTGAAAGCGTCACGATTTCGTGACATGTTCCATTTTTGCTAGTGCAAGCAGACAAGAGTGCAAGGAAGAGAAAGTGTCACGATTTCACGACAGATTGAGATGGCAGTGTTCGGTTGGAGAAAGTGTCACGATTTCACGACAAAAATAGAATGCAGGTCTTCTATAGGAGAAGTGTCGCGATTTCACGACAAAAGTAGAGAGGAAGGCTATGAAGACAGAAGTGTCACGATTTCACGACAAAAGCAGAAAGGAGGTCGACGAAGGGAGAAATGTCGCGATATCACGACAAATGCAAAGTTGATGCTGACTAAGTTAGAAGTGTCGCGATATCACGACAAGAGCTTAGTTGAAGTCGACAAAGGCTAAAATGTCGTGATATCACAATAAAAGCCAAAAGACAGTATACGGTTGCAAAAGTGTCACGATATCGCGACATGTAGTTTCGTGGCAGAAGCTATAGAAGAGTTGCAGAGGTAGTGAAGCCGACAAAGTTAAATTTGGGCCGACAAAGATTAGGGTTTGCAGTCGACGTAGTTTAGGGTTTGCAGTCGATGTAGTTTAGGGTTGTGCAGTCGACTAAGATCAAGGTTTTGATCTTGAAAGTGTTAGTATAAAAGGAGGGTTGTTTGGAGAGTTGAGGGAGATTTTGAATGTGTGGTTGAAGTGTGAAATTTGTAGATAGTGCGCAGAGCAAGAAGTTCGATCACCGTGAGTAGAGTGCAAATTCTGATTGTAGTGTGCAGAGTGCATTTCATCGAATCATTCTGAGTGGGAAAGATTGAAAAAGAAGAAGAGTGTGCGTAGACAGTGCAAGGGTTGAAGTTCGACCAAGTGCGGGTGTGTTTGCGTAGAGAGAGAAAGAGGACGAGGACATTTGTGCCAGATCGAAGGACTGTGTTTGGTGCAGATCAAAGAAAGAGAACGAGGACATTTGTGCTAAACCGAAGGACTGTGTTTAGTGCAAATTCGAGGACCATCTTTGGAGGTGATAGAGTTGAGGACAGAGGTCTCCAGCCAGAGCAGGGAGGACAGGTGTCTTCTATGGATAGAGTTCCATTTGCTAAGGGTAGCGGAGGCAGAGGTCTTCTAGAGGATCACCAGCTAGAGCAGAGCTAGGGGATTGGTGTCTCCTGTGGGTTGGTACCCATGAACTCGAGATTAGGGGATTGGTGTCTCCTTTGGGTTGGTGCCCATAAACATTGTAATCGGGAAAGGTATTCCTAGAATTTGGATTGATAAAATTTAGTGAAAGATTTTATCCGTGGATGTAGCTCACATTGAGCGAATCACGTAAATTGGTGTCTCATGTGTGTGTGACGATTTGTACATTGCTTTGGTTTTTGCTATTGATATTGCCATTGATATATTGTATAATATTGATTGGGATAAGAAAAGTAAAAAGTGGTCTTATACTGTTCACCCCCCCTCTCAATATAAGCTTGTGTTCTTCAATTTATGATCATTATTATAATTACTTGGTAATATCCACTTGGTATTGAAGGATTGACGCGCTTGGGAAAGTCATAAATTAATGAGAGAAATAAATAACTCTAGATTTAGTTATGATTTTTTAAAATAGGATTGAAATATAAGATATTTCCTTGGATATATCCCTTCAATAAAAGATCTTTATTTTTTTTCCTTGAGTAACTATGTCTCTATTCCCTTTACTCTATGTGCAAATAATCTAAAAAAAAAACATTTCATATGATCTCATTAAGAAATCAAGGATTTCAAAAAGAGTATATTTCATTTGAAAAAATTGAATGGTTTAAAACAATAAATTTTAAAGGTTGAAACCTACTCTTTGATGTAATTCATAATACTTTTAAGAAACAAATGGAACCAATTCATTCACTCAAATCTTTTACAAGCAAAAGGACAAAAGAGAGAGAGAGAGAGAGAGAGAGAGAGAGAGAGAGAGAGAGAGAGAGAGAGAGATGGTAGGCACTATAAATATTCACTATATCTATAGATAATAATACACGACACTCTAATTATTAAATGAGTGGAAGGAGAGTATTTATAGTAATACCAAAATCTCAATTACATAATAAACTTAAACTTAAGCCAACATCACAAGGGGGCTTAAGGTTAATTATAAGTTATAAAGAGGGTTTAACCACAACAAGATTGACCGCAAAACATAGGAATTACAAAATAAAATTTTACAAATAATCAATCCATTATACAATGAAATTCCCTTAGGCCTATCCAATACATTCCACAATGTCAACCTTGGCCATAAATAATATCCAATTTCAACACCCCCTATAATTTGAATTGAGAGGCCAAGGATGGAAGGTATTGGTGATAATAATATCTTATCCCCATAATGGATGCTCTAGTGGACCTCTTCAATTGGGACAAATCCTTCACAATATCCCTCATCATCCAAAATATGTTCATTGATCTTCAAGAACTCAACTTCAATATTTTACAATTTTAGCAAATAATTCTTTTTTGGATATCCTTTCCTCTTACAATATTTGCAAGTAGTATTAATTTTATTTTAATATATAGCTTTCCCCATGAGCCCCTAAGTCTTATCCCATTTAGATTTGAATTCCTTTACATGAGCTTATATTTGTGGAGTCCCACCATAATTCTACATTACCACGTAAAAGTAAACTTGGAGAGAAAAAAGCTAATCAAGAGCAAGAGTCTTTTGAGATTCTAAAAATATAGGAATCATATGAACCATTAGGTTCAACATTTGCAAAGAGAGGGAGAGATTGGCAAGGATAATTTTTATGCATTTTGCATCATCTTTCTTTTTGCATTTAGAAGATGCAATATTTGCCCTTAAAGTCTTGAATCTCATAATATAGTCCTTGATGTTATCAAACTCAATTAATTTAAGAGATGAAAGCTCAAAGTACAAGTGACTTACTTTAGTAGTATTAACTTTTCCAAAAAGCTCATGAAGTTGTGATCATACCTTGATAGGGTCACTCTCCTCTTTAATGTGGAAAGTAACTATGGTTCAATCAACAAGGAAAACAACCAAAGAGGCTTTTATTCTCTTTGATGATGAGTTTCATAATTAAGAAAAATTGCTTTATTCTCTTGAAATATGTACCATATTTTCTTACTTTGTAACAAGCCAATCATATGAGTTGAATAAATATTGTAATTTTATCCATTAAGGCAAGTAACTAGGGCTTTGTGGTCCATCTTACATAATCCAATCCTTAACACCATAGTAGGTCCATGAACTAATACCACGAGTGCTTAGAGCTCAAAAAATCATATGATTTGAAATAAAAAGGGCTCAAATTTCTTTTGTATGAAAAATTTATAACCTCCAAAATATTTTCCATAATGGACCCCAAAATATTTAAATATATATGCTCAAACCATAGGGTTGCAAGAGCGAATACTAATCTGCCACTTGGTGAATTCTAATTTATTACTACACTTCAATCATTTTTTACCACTTTAGCTCCTCTGTTTTGTCTTATCATCAACACTTGCAAGCATTTGGATGGTTGAAGCATTTTCAATATAGAAAAATATTAGTTTTTGTGTTGTGTGAAAGCACCATATTAGCTAAGACATTTACCTTATTCAAAATTCCAAAATGTATCTTGGGTGATATTCGAACCAAAGTCTCATGAGGCTAAAGCACATTTAGTTGGCCAAGAAAATTAGCACATCCTTTGAGATGTGTGTACCTAATAATCAAAGAAACAAGCTTCTTGGATACATTGACTATGTAAAAGGTGCTCAACCTAAAAACTCAAATAAATAGCCATCCATGTACAAGCATCTTCATAAGCACAATATAGCCAGTTAGCCAAAGCTAATTGAGATGGCTCAATTGGTGATGCCCCTGCAGGTAAGCCCTCCCAACCTTACCACCATTAGTGAAATGTCTTTGTTTGACTCAAACATGGTACCTCCTTTCACAAGTGTTCAAGCCGTGGAACCTCTAGCCAACATGCCATATCTATAATTTGCAGACATCTTTAGAGAGTTGACCTACAAAACTTTACAATCTTATTACAAAACTAGTTGACAACTCAAACCCATGACAATCAGTAAAATTGATGAAGAACCACATCCCTCTATCCAACTCAATAGTCTGCTTAAAAAGTGACTCAAGTGTGCCACTTCTGTAGAAGATGAGAGTACATTCTTGTTGATAAAATGTCAAATCCCTGCAAAAAAGGTATATGGGTATTTTTGAAATTAAAAAATGGCACCTTAAATCTCTCGTGCATCTAATCATGTCATAGTTGTTTCACAAAGGCAAAAAATGATTGATTTATTCTGAATAACAAAAAAAACCAAAAATATCAAGAAGTCCTTAATAACAAGAAGGAAAAACTCGAGTCAACAAAAGATCTACAAAAAAATTGGAAAGACAAATGAGTAAAAATATGGAATAACCTCCCTACTTCTATTGGAAAATATCTTTATGAAGTAATGAGAGAAGCTTTAGCCTAAATTTTGAAAGAGAAATCAGAGGCTCCAAACAATATTTTAACGTAACCAAGCGATATCGCTCCACACCCACTCTGATACCATGTTGGAATTTACAATATTTTCCAAAAGCAAATCATTCATTCAAATATTATATAAAAAAAAAAGACAAAAAAGAGAGATATGATGGATACCGATAGGCACCATAAATATTCACTATATCTATAGATAATATTATACAACACTTTGATGATTAAATGAGTGGTAGAGGGTATTTATAGCAATATCAAACCCTAATTATATAATAAAATTTAACCTAAATCGATATAACAAAAGGGATTAAGGGTAATTAAAAACATATAAAGAGGATTTAACTATAACAAGGTTAATCTCAACCTAAAGGGCTTAAAAAATAAAATATTACAAATAATTAATACATTGTACAATGAAATGCCCTTAGGCCTATTCAATACATCAAATGTTGGTCTTGGCCATGAATCAAATTTATATTTCAACACTCTTAGAAGAAATTGATCACTTAAACTTTATTAATGTTTAGTTTTGATGATGATTTTATTTTATGATATCTTGTGAAATATTGTTGATTGTGGTCTCTTCCATTGAAGTAGAAATGCATATAAGGAAAGGAAGAAGAACTATACATGGATTTACCAACTAGAATTAGAGCAATTGGTTGGAAATGAAGAGTTTCACACTATGAACCAAGGTTTGCATCCCATGGATGAGCCTTAACATTTAATCAAATGACATGACCACAACCAATTAAATACCTTTATTTTCAAGGAGATATCGGTTTGAATATTTCTAAGTGATACATGTAAAAATTATCAAATTGTTGTAATAACGCTTTGGGGTCTTTATTTAATATAGGTGGGACCCATTTTAATCTCATATAACTAATTAAAAGAAATTATATGTGCAATATAAAGTGTTCTATAGTGTATAATTTGATGAATATATTTTTTAAGAGTATTAATATTTAGTTTTTTAAATATATATTTTTGTCACAACATTAAAATTATTATTTAATAATTATAATAATAAAATCAAGATTTGATGTTGTGAATTTGATATTATAATATTATATAGTTTTTTTTATCAATTTTAGTAGTTTTATTTTTTAATAAAAGATCTTTAAAGTTTAATAAATACCTAAATCAATTCCTTAAGAATATTGAATATTTTTGCACCTACAAACAAGTGAGATTAAATTTTTAATTAGTTGTATGGGATTGCAACAGGCCCCACTTGCACTACATCATGAGCACATAGTGGTATGACAACAACTTGGTAATTATGCATACACTATATCATGAGTAGATAGTGGTATGGCAACAACTTGGCATGGCAATTATGCTTTCACCACTTAGACAAGATTTGAACATTGTTCTCCTCCTTGAAATTGAATGAATTTAAACTATTGAACTCGTGTCATTTTATGAATGTTAAGATTGAAATTGAACTCAATGCACTATTCTTTTGTAAGAAATTATATGCAACATTTTTTTATACTATTTTATTTGTAAATAATATTTTATATTTAAATATTCCTTTAAAAATATAAATACATATTGAATGCAAGATAAAAGAAAAATATTTAGAATATAATTTATAATAATTGTATATTCAATATCAAGTGGCATTAGCTCAACCACTTAGATTTCTCAACATTCAAGGAGGAGACCAAGTTTCAAATATTGCCTAACGATACATGGATAATATCCCAGCTTTGTTATTAGACCACTATGTGGTGATGATGTAATACGGGCGGGCCGTTTCAATCCCATATAACCAATTGAAAGAAAAAATAATTGTATACTCAAACACCAACCATGGCTTATATTAATTTAACTTGTAGAGGTTACAAGATTTAAGATTTTAATTCATATAGAGATAAATTTAAGATTTAAATTGGAATTCATACTCAAATGATTCGTATGCTCTAGTATTTATTTAACATGCATATAAATTAAATATTCAATCATACAAACTATTTATTTTAACTTAAAAGTAAAGCAAGTAGTTTTTAGTGTTCATATGGCTATAGGCCTTATAGCAATATTTTTATCCAAAGCTTATCCTTTTATATTAAGTATGTACAACTTTAATCCTTTCACAAAAAAACAACTTTAATCCATGCATAGATAAAGCAACATTTTTTAAAAACTCATAAGTTAGTTATTTAAAAGATATTGGTTGACAAACTGGAAAGGTGTGTAAAGTTAGAACTTAGCATGATAGAAATGATTAGTTATGATGTATAAACAACCTAGCTTTTACACTATTATTGAAATTTTGATGAAATATCTGCTCATGTAAAGGAGTTGGAGAGCAAGTGGGTAGTTAAAACTTTCCAGTTGAAATCAAAAGACCCCATGTTCAAATCTCTCCCCTCACATATTGTGGATATGTACATAAAAATTACAAATCAAAATTTTGAAAAATACCAAAATATATATATATATGGAATTTCATATTTTCTTAAATTTAAAACTATGATTAAAAAAAAAACTTTAATCTTTTATTCAAATAATTTTTTTAATTTAAAATTCTAAAATATTAACTATTAAATCCACTTAAACTAATGTGACCTCTATGCACATTTTCTTGTGCAGTAAATCATGGCCTTGTGTGGTGTTAACTAATAATCCCTTGGCCTTGTGTGGTGTTAACTAATAATCCCTTACATAGTACTCTCTCTTTTGGTTTTGTTTCGATTTACATCAGCATTTTACAGCCTATTAGATAAGTCATTGAGGTGTTCTTAAAGGTAAGTAGAGGTCTGTCATAGACGGATTTGTATTGGTTATTATAAGTTTTTTTTTTTAATAGTGGTAGCTAATGTTGACGATGCTACTTTATGATCAATTGTTAAAAAGGAAGATTTTTTATAGTGGTAATTAATGCTAAGATTGAAGAGACAATGCTAAAGATAGTTATTGATTTGTGTTAATATAAATTGTAATCTCAAAATCTCCAAGGTTTTGGATAAGGTGGTGCTTGTGGTACCGCATAGGCCACGCCAACACCAATACCATTGGCCACCAATTGATTCATACGAAGTAGATAGCAGAGGCCCCCTTGATTCCCGAGCACTCATAACTCCAATGAATAACGGCGTTGGCTATCCCG
This sequence comes from Wollemia nobilis, assembly GCA_028583015.1. NCBI lineage: Eukaryota > Viridiplantae > Streptophyta > Pinopsida > Araucariales > Araucariaceae > Wollemia > Wollemia nobilis. The sequence continues at coordinate 3,109,961 of JAQPPZ010014295.1, forward strand.
ACAAATCTGCTGAAAGATACCCGATTCCGTAGCGTTGCCACTATCACCGGGGCAGATTTGATAGATAGTACTTACGTTTATTTGACTAAGTAGAATAGCGCTAAAATTTGCACTGAAACCTAAAAGATATTGTTCAAACAAACAAATCAAACTCTGGAATACGAGTGGATTTTGTTGGGCGACAAAGAGCGTTCGATCTGGGATTCTACCATTGCGTAAAATTACTGATCATTCTGTTAGAAAAAAGACATGTACAATCATGACAATAGACATGGCTTCTCTCTCACTTAAAAGAGATTCTTGTTGTGAAAGTTGACAGGAATCAAGTCCACAGGTTCGTAGTACTTGCTCACAAGTTGGTACGTAATACTTGATATAGATTGGATGGACAATAACAAAAGTCCTCCTGCGCAATCACAGTATTTGCTCACGAGGAGACGTGGATTTCTGTACTTTTGAACATATATGACTTTTGACAAACAACATGTCGTCCTGCAAAGCTTTCATTCTGCGATTTAATTGGTGGCAGACAAAATAAAAGGTCCCAACGAGGAAGTAGCGTGGGGGTGGATGCAAAACCCCACAGGCAGGGAATCCCCTTCACAGATTTGCTCAGCCTGTCCTATGCCGCTGTGGGCCGCCTTGCCTTAACTTGAGAGTCACCCTTTGATTTCGATTGCTGGCCTACTACCTAGCCATGCGCGGCAAACTAACCATACTGTAAATTTCCTTAAAAAAAATGTTAAAATTAGAATTAGAAAATAGTGTCACAAATTAAGTTTTTGAGTTTTTTATTAAAAAAAAACTTAATTAATAAAGATTCAAATATGACTAAATCAAAATTAATTTTTCCAAAACTTTACTTTTAAAAAATATAAAAAATAAGAGAAATGAAGAAACAAACTAAACTGAACGGCGGAATGTACCACATTCCATTTGGGGATCAATATACGTCGGCCAAACGGCAACATTCCTCGTAGGGGTGTGGCGGAAACTTAAAAAAAAGAAAAAAAATTAAAAATTAAAAAATAAGGGAGGTGGGGGTTACAAACTAAACTCAACGGCCGGATGTAGCACATTCCATTTGGGGGGATTAATATATGTTGGCCAACGGAATATTCCTCCTAGGGGTGGCGGAAACTTTAAGCTTAGATTAGCCTTTAGTTTGCTGGGAAGGATGGGGCCAAAACCATCTTAACTTCAACTTTAAAGAAGACTCAAAACGAGGGAGAAGTGTGTATATATATATATTTATTTATTTAAAATAATTTTTTAGGGTATAGTGTATTTTGGTTTTTTTTTTAAGGAGATAAAGGTTTAAAACGATGGTATGGGCGAGGGTGTGGGTGTGTGGTGATTGTGTGTTAAATTTTTTATTGATAGGCATAGCTCTGGGCTTTACAAGGAGTCATAGTTGAGAGGAGAGAAGTTTATCACACTAATCAAGTAAATAAAAATAAATAAAAAATAAAAATATGAAATTTTGTTATTTTGCGAGGGTGTGGGTGTGTGGTGATTGTGTTAAGTTTTTTATTGATAAGCATAGTTCTGGGCTTTACAAGGAGTCATGGTTGAGAGGAGAAAAATTTATCACACTAATCAAGTAAATAAAAATAAATAAAAAGTAAAAATATTTTGAAATTTTATTATTTTAAAATTAATTTTTAATAAATAATAAATATATATAAAAATTGGACAATTTTGTTTTTACAAGATTATTTTAGATATATAATATATTTTTTGTAGTAATATTTCATTTTAACTAAAAAAATGTAGTCTATTGTTTAAGGTATTATAAGTGATGAGACAGTGGTAAGGTAGTATAAGTGATGATGAGAGAGTGGTAATTGATATAAGGAAACATTGCACAAAGTTTCGTTACAATTAATAAATGGTTTCGTGTCATTCTATTAGCATAGGCTTTTCAAGTTATTTAATATTATGTTTTTATGTTTTTTTTAATTTTTAGTTAGTTTTATAATTGATAATATTATCATTTTAAAGTTTGTAATTTTAATGTAAATTATTTATTATTAATTTATTTAAAAAAATAAATATATATGAATGGATGTAAGGATTGGTTTTGAGTGATGTGATATTTTTAAATTAAAATATAATTGAAATTAATGATAAATATATATTATTATTTTAATATAAAACTTGTAATGTTAATGTAAAATAATTATTATATGTATTTATTGCTTAGTAAGATTTGAATTTAAATTTCTTTTTAAAAATTAAAAAATATAATTAATTGAACTAATGTCATTGTATATATATAATTTCAAATATTATTATATTTGTTTAAAATTAAAAATATAATTAATAAAAAATTAATTATATTACTTTTTATTTTTTTAGATAATTGAATCATATAATCTTTTATAATTAAAAAATATGTTTAATTTACACTTACAAAAAAAATGTTTTAACTTTAAAAAACATATTCAAATCTAACATAAATTATAGTTTATGAAATTAAAATAATAATAATAATAAACTAATTTTAAAATTATAACGGAAATTATGTTTCTACAATAATTGGACACTATTTATTTTTTCACTTACACAAAAAGATGGTTTCTGGGATAGTACAACTTAAATAGTTAATAATAAAACCTTAATTTTTTTTTTTATATTGAACATTGTTTACAAATATTTACTAGCAAACACAAGATAAATCGACCTCACAACCACATGGATGATAATAACTAGGCTACTGCCATTACACCAAATGCCATTCAATTTTGTACAACTTAAATAGTTAATAATAAAACCGTAAAATTTTTAAATAAAAGTTTAAGAGGTTTGAAAACTTATAAAAATAGAATTATATACACTATTTTAATAAATAAAAATAATTATAAATAAAATAAAAATAATCTTATATAATTGATAAAATAAAAAATTATTTTCCTCTCGAAGAGACATGTCTTCTACCTAGATAGAACCATAAGACAAGTAGCTTCTTGGTGTTCACATAACTTGCTTAAGTTCAACTGATCAACCACTTGACAAAAACGAACCCACGTCATTATCCACATGTTGATGAAACTGCAACTCACACCCACGTGATTGCCTCTATCCACATCATCATCCACATGGTGTCTGTCACCCCTTGGCGATAGAAATTCAGACTTTTTGTTTTTTCCAGTGCCTACTTGGATGCAACGTAACTGAAGATTGAAAAGTACTTGTAAAGTGATTGAATTGATCGATGACATACCATGGTTGACCATCACATTTACTTAAATTGGGGCTAAACTGGACGATTATTCACACATCTTTCTACATGAAGTATATATATATATAAGTTTTTAATTTTACTGCATAATAATAAAAATATTTGACGTACTTAAACAAATAATATTTAATTTTTAAAAAAATATAATAATCATGTTTTCAAATTGACCTTCTAGGTTCGATTTGAGTTTCAATTAGTGATAAATTTTCTGGAGTAGCACGCTTAAAGGTGCAAGTCTTTGGTCTCACTTTGTGGGATTCCTCACCCCTACTAACATGAGTTTGGGCATTTGTGTGAGGGAGGGGCTGACCCTCTTGCTTTCTAACTGTTTAGTGTGATGATGCAAGTCTAGTAACATATTCCATGTTAATATCTATCTATCTACTTATAATAATTAATATCTTTTGATATAAAAACTAACTAATGTTTTGAGTTAAATTTCTTATGGAGTTTTATTGCTTGGAAAACTAATTACATAAGTTTTGAGTAACTCGTTTTCTTTTATATTTTTACATTATTAATTATATTTATTGGTATCAAATATAATTTGTTTAACATTGGATAATGCCTTTATTTTAGCCTTGTTATTTAGAAATGTTTTTATTTATTTATTATTATTGGGGTCTTTTAATGGTAGTGATATCATGGCTGACTTTAAGTCCATTTTAGATAAGGTTTATCTTTTTAATGGAATTTACTGATTTTATTTTTTAGTAAGAGAAGATTAATTTTTTTGAAAAATAATTTAAATTGTTTATACTAAAACAAAGATCATTTACAAGTTGGGATGAGACTCCTACCAGCCTTAGTTGACAAGAACACTTATTTACAATAGTAAAATATCTGCATTGGAGCCAAATCTCTTAAACCATATTTTTACAAGGGTTTTTCATCTGTTTACAATAGTAAAAAATATTTGCATTGAAGCCAAATCTCCTAAACCATATTTTTATAGTGGTTGTCGAAATTAGCTAAACACTGGATTTGCTCACCAACCTACCTAATCCTCTCATCCTTAATAGCCATGTCACTGTGCCACTAAAACCCTACCTCCTTCTCAATACCCATCTTAGCCAAGAAGTCTACCACTTTATTTAGAACTCTACTCACATAAAATGGAATCATATCATCTAATTCCATGTCTTCAAAGCAAAGTTCCTCATGCAATCCAGAGCTCCTACCAATATTTGAGAATTTGATTCTAGGATTATCCTCTTGTAACCTTGTCTTACCACCCAGATAGAAGTAGATTTGATAGCTAAGATTTTTGCTTCATTGTTTGTGGCCCTTCCTAGACCTTGCAGTTACCAATAGAGCATTGTTCCAACATGATTCTTGTAGACCACTCCAATTCTAGCTCTACCTGGATTTCCTTTTGTAGCTCCATCAGTATTAATTTTAATCCAACATTTGGGGGGTGGTTTCCAGCTAACTCTATCTTACCCTTTTTGCACTTCAGCTTCCTTCTCTATTGTCCCTATATTAGCCTAACTTTCCTCTTTAGCATACACTACCACAGTTTCTATGACTTTGCTCCAAATGACCTACCAAATGTCATCTAAGGATGAAAATGTTTCTCTAAATTTTATCATTTCTCTTCAACCACACATGCCACCAAATAAAATTTAATCCAAGCTTCCAACCGATACAAAGAGCTTTAGATTTAAATCTACCCCTCTTCCATCTTTCCCAAATATTAATCCTATTCAAATCACCATTGGCTCAATTTTTATAAGATAAAAACCATCGTTTCCAGATCTGATGCGTAAATGGACACTCAAACATCAAGTGGTCAGATGTTTCCTCGCTCTTGTAGCATAAAAGATATTGATATGGACTAGCGATTCCCTTATGTCTTAGATTATCAAAAGTAAGAATTCCATTGTGCATGAACCGCCAGACAAAGAACTTTACTTTTGGCCAACTCTTGGATTTCTAAATATTTCTCTAATACTCAACTTGATATGCATGAGGAGGAGGTTATGGAAGGATATTATCATATTCATCCTTCATTGTGTAGACTCCAAGGCTCCCATATCCCCAAGCTAATTCATCCTCCTCATCTCTACTTATGAGAAATCTTTCTACCAAGACTTTAGTCATGACAGATGTCAATTTCATAGGGGTTGGAATTGGCAACTCATCCAACTTATTTAATTGCTTAAACTTATAATCCCCTAGCTAACTAGTGTTATATAACTTTCAATTTGGATCCAACCCCTGTATTTCTAGAAATTCAGCAATGATAGGTGGGTATTGATCCCATAAATTTGTTCAAAATCGTGCCTTCTTTCCTTTCCCCACTTTCCAAAATAATCCATCTTTTACTATCCGAGATCCTAACTTTAGAGCTTACCACACCAATGACCCATTACCATCCAAATGGAAATGACTCACCTCATTCGGGTTCACCTATCTCAAATATTTACTAGTTAAAACTCTACTGAATAAAGAAGTTGGTTGGGAAATCCACCTCCAGTAAATCTCTCCAGCCAAATCTTTATTATTTAACTTTGATCTCCTCAATCCCAAACCTCCCTTTACCTTGGGATGGTTTACTTTCTCCCAACCTACTAAGGCCCATTTCCTCTCTCCTTTTACTCCTCCCATAAAAATTTTCTAGTCATATTGTCTAACTCTTTTCATATAGTATGTGGGATAGCAAGGATAGAAAAATTATAAATTAACATTCTTGGAAAATATAGTCCATCATTTGGTTCTTTACTAATGTACCTTCATGGGTACATATTTAGATTAGGTTTATATTAGGAGATAAATAGTTTATTAGAATAATGTAATAAATGCACAAGTGTTAGAATGTGCAATGATTTAAATGTGCATGTAGTCCACATGTACATGAGTCTTAGGGTTGAGTAAGAGGTAAGGAATCTATCTTCCTATATAAAGGTCTCATTGTGAGTGTTTGAAGAGAGGAGTGTGGAGTGCATAGGTTAGAATGTAGCTTTATTTTATTAATATGGAATAGTTGTAAACTCCATTAGAGAAGCATTGTAATTTTCGTGAGCTTTCTTATATGAGTTGTAAGCAAAATAAGACGACACTGAATGCAATAAAATAAAGAACAAACGAATATGCTTAATAAAAAATGAACTTTGTATTAATATTTTGAATGTAGCCTTGATATCCATTTTACAATGCTTTTCCCTGAATGTGCAAGCATATGATTACAATATTTGCTTCCTCAGATTACAATGGGCAGAAAGGGGAAAATACCCCTTTTTGCCAGATGCAAAGGATGGCGGTGTCTTTGGTATTCTCTGCTACAACCAAGGGGTGAGTGGACTTGCGTATCCTGCGATTGGACCACTCAAACTTCAGTAACTGCTTCAGATTCCTATTTTTTGCATATAAAGAGATCAAACAAGGGTTTCAGTAACACCTATATCTAATGATAAAAATCAAAAGGCAAGTCAAACCCTCGAATAAATATGCATAAAACACAATAAAATAGATTTTAAATGCCTTGCTAAGAAGAAATGAAAGGAAATATCATGGATTTGATTTGTACCTCACACTTTTGGATCTATTCTGTGTAACTGCAGGGCGCGCGACTGTAATTGGTTAACCACAGATATGGCGGTTGGGAAACTATGGAGCAAACGGTTGCTACTGCATAATCACGGATTGGGCAGTTGAGGTTGAAAGGTAGAATCTTTCAAAAGATGCACTTTGGGGCTTCAAATCTTAGATCTCCTCGAGGTACATGTGATCTCTTGGCGTGATTTCGATAGTGTGATGGTGTATATTCTCGACCCCCTTATTTTATGGGGTAATGTTTATTTTATAGGTAAGCTCAGGGTCTTGGAAGGAGTTAGAGTGAGTCACTCAAGGTGTCTCACTTAAACAGGGGGATGTGTTTAAATGGGTGAGTGCAAGTGGAGTGTAATATGAAGGATGAGTGAGTGCAACTGGGTGATGTACCTAATGCATGAGTGCAACTATGGTGAAGTAGCTTGATGAGTGGGTGCAAGTGGAGTTGAATGTGGGGGATGCCCCTGGTGAGCAGAAATTACATTTCAAAAAACATTTATTTCTCTTCCATAAATTATCAATCCGGTAAGTCCGTAAAATTATGAGTGTCACGCATAGTATATGCCTGCAATGATGGGGAACAAATCTGGTTATACCTTATTTATTTTGGTGGGGAGGTTTGTGTAATTGGATTTCAGCCAAACCAAATAAACTAAGTGCGGGAAATGAAATAAATAAATTATAAACAAAAAGTAAAGTGCTGGAAATAAAATGTGGAAATAAAATATGAGGAAATAAACACACACAACTAAAATTAAATAAAGCAGTAAACTAATCTACAAAAAGCAAATGCACAAATTAAATAGGGGAGTACTACTGCAGGAAGTGGGCCCAAGCTCCCGCAGATTTTCTGCCCAGATAGCTACGTAGAGCTTTCTTGAATAAGAGGAGTTGCACTCTTAATTAATTAAACAATAAAATAAAATAAGTTCTGTGTAAAATTAATCATTCCTATTTTGTTCATCTGGCCTGCGTCTTTATATAAAGCGCAACCAGATCTCATTACAATAACAAATTAGTCTATTTTAATCATGTGATGTGATTTAGTTACAATTGATTCTACACATATTTTATTCTTCTATTTTAAAGTATGTTCGTTCACCAAAAGGATAAATATAAACATCCTTAGGTGTACGTAACAAAAAATCCTAAACTAATGCATCCTAAAAATAATAATATGCTTTAAGAGCTTTACAAGGTCAACCGGCCAATCGGTTGATAATAATAACAAATACTTTATTCTATTTAATAAATTCATGATTAAAATAGATCTCCTTTGTCTTCACGTACAACCTCCTCCATAGTCCTTGGTCAACCAGTCAAAGTTGACTTGGTAAATCTTGCAAAGTATGAAGGCATGGAGGCGCCTTCTTTATAAGGAAGGCACCTACTTTTGTTGGGTGCCTTCCTTGAAGAGGAAGGCACCTACTCCTACTGGGGGTGCCTTCCTTATAAGGAAGGCGCCTACTTCTGTTGGGCGCCTTCCTTATAAGGAAGGCGCCTACTTCTGTTGGGTGCCTTCCTTGAAGAGGAAGGCGCCTACTTCTGCTTGGTACCTTCCTTGAAGAGGAAGGCGCATACTTTTTCTGGGCATCTTCCTTGAAGAGAAAGGCACCTGCTCTCATACCTTAGTCTCTGAAAGCAGAAGTATGTTAGGTCAAAGTGGATATAGACTAGAAAACACCATATTAGTAATAAAACCTGCATTTATACACATTTCCCACTAAAAACACCAATAAAGCATAATACCGAATTTTCTATCAATTATATGCATAAGTTATATAAAATACATCTCATATGCTAATTGAACCAGTGATAATTCTCCTTAACCATGTATATAAAATGAGCATTTTTGGTGCTCATCAGCCCCATGTGAAGGGATAAGGTGTGGGAGATGTGGCATGATGATGGACAGTGATGGCTAGGACACATTCCCCATGAGGAGACAAGGCATCCTAGGTGGATTTTATAGATTTAATAAAATCTAAAAAATATAATTGTGTGCAAGATTTTATATGCTTAAGTTTAGACTTAGGCATATATATTTTATTATACCAATTTGTGTGGTGGTATGCAAGTGGTGTTGTGTAAGTACGTAGGTGTCTACATATATCCCTTTTTGTACCACATTGCATGAAACACAATGTGGTGAAAAAACAAAAGACACCTGTCTTTATTGGATGAATGGACTCAAATCTGCTCAATGCACAAGAATGAATGATTTTTGAATTTTTTTGAGTTGTTTTCTTACCTCCTCAATTGGCGAATGGGTAAAGGATGAAACCCGTAAGCTAATTGACATGATGTGGATGATGATCTAAGGTGAATGTGATGCATGCAAATGAATGCCATTGAAATCAATTGGATGCCCCAAGTTTTAGGATGGTTTTGTGGTAAATTTGCCTTCGGTTTTGATGATGCACAAAATACTGTGGTAAAATCATTGATCACATTTGTGAGGTCTAGTGCCCTTTTGAATTTAGCAATTTCTACCAAATTATGGTATTAGGAACCAATCACTCTGGAAATTTGACATTCAAGTAATTTCATATTATTACCAGATTGTGTTTGATGGGTTTCTGCTTTTATACCCAACGAAAAGGGTTAAAGGATGATATTTTGAAATTTTTTGACATAGCTATACTCAAAATGTGAGGAATCAAGCTGATTCAAATGCCAAATGTGATGGATTTTAATGGTGATAAGCGTACTTATGGTAAGCCACCCATTCGACTGTATTGCATGGATTGCTAGTCGTTACAACCACCAGGTAAGTAGGGTAGTTTATGAAGTACGAGGTTCACTACATGATGTGATGATGATTTTTGTGAAAATGCATGATATTATGGATGTAAATGTTGGTAATCAAGATCAAGTTGGATGCCCAAAGTTTGGGGTGGATTTGTGTTATCGTAAATTTACCTTTTGGTTTTATTGACATGCAAGATGATGAAGTAAAAGAACCAATCACCCTAGGGGCTTGTCCTAGTGACTATAGAAAATTCCTTAAAGCAAAATGATGAAGTATAAATTTTTTGTGTTTTATAATCCCACGAAGTAGGCATCAATGAAAACCTGGGAAAAATTTGCTTGAATGCAGGTCACTCAAAAATTGAAAGACCAAACTAATTTAATTTCAAATGTGATGAGGTGAAATTATTTTGAGTAAGTTTCCTTATGGTAATTTACCCATCCTACCAGATTGCATGGACAACCAATCGTTGCAACCGCAAGGTGTTTAGAGTAAATCACTACATACAAGGTTCACTTGAGATGATGATGATGTTGCGAGATGATGATTTGAATGCGTTTGTGTTGATTTACGAGTTTTTTTATATTGTTTTTGTGGTTTTTATGTTTACTAATTGATTTTTTTGACCAAAGGAATTTGGGTACCTTTGGAGCATTTTGGATTGATTTGACCAAAGGGGTATGTGCCTTTGGGGCTTTTTTGTGTTAATAATGATTTTCCTTATGGTAATCTACTCCTCCTACTAGATTGTATGGATAACCAATCACTACAACTGCTAGATACAAGGATACCCTAAGGCTTAGTGGAAGAAGGAAAAGCACATCTCTATCCCATGGAGCATTCCAGCCACATGGATTTCTTAGGGAGTTGATATTATAAAACTTCGATTCTTTGAAAAGCCTTATTGAGATTGAATTTGACCAAAGAAATTGGGGTACCTTTGGAGCTTTTTGGATTAATTTGACCAAAGGTGTAGGTGCCTTTGGAGCCTTTTGAAATAAAATTTGACCAAAGGGGTTAGGTTCCTTTGGAGCTTTTTGAATTGAAATATGACCAAAGGATTTATGTTCCTTTGGAGCCTTTTGAATTAAATGTGATCAAAGGATTTTGGTTCCTTTGGAGTGTTTTGAATCGAATTTTGACCAAAGGAGCTTGGTTTCATTAGGGGTGGATAATGATGTAAGCAAACAGTGTAAGTGCAAGTGTATGATGTAAATGTAGATGATATAAATTATGTAAGTGCGGATGATATAAATGATGTAGATTGATGCCATTTTTTCCCCTACGAAGAAAGGGTGTTGTTATACAATGCAAGTGATTGATTCTATTTTTGACCTAATAAATAAAGGGGTTTTTGCCAAGTGTAGATGCCATGATCATGTAATATGTATCCCATTGTGGGAAATCAAAATCAAATGTGGTTACCCTAAGTTTGGGGTGATTCCATGCTATTGAAGAAAGTACATTTTGATGTCATTGAAATTCAAAGATGCACATGCAAAAAAAAGAAGAAAATAGTCTATCCTCAAGGCCACTCATGATTGTAGCTAATTCCCACACGAAATTTCTAAATGATTGCTCAATCACTTTAACCGGCCTACATCCTAGGAGACTAGTGTAATTGTAAAGGAAATAATGAAAGTTATCCATGTTGGAAACCCCATGGAAAAGGGCATCAATGATAGTTGTTGAGAAAATTGGCCTTGGCAGTCTCACTCAAAAGATGAGGGACAAAAAAAAAAAAAAATTTCAAACAAGGAGATATTGGATGATGAAGATGGCCAAGTGTCCTTATGGTGATTTATTCATCTTATCGAATTGCATGGACAACCAATCATTGTAATCACTAAGGAGATAAAATAAATGACTAGATACAAGGTTCACTTGTACTTGTAAATGTACTTGGAAAATATTGGATGAAGGTGTAATGATGAATGGAATTGATGATATTGAATGCTGGTGTATGGATAATATAAGGAATGATTATGTTTTTGCCCCAACTAATGAAAGGGTTTTTGACATGGAAAAATGCAATGAATGTGAAAAGTGTAATGATTGATTTTGTTTTTGCCCCAACAGAAAAGGGGTTTGTGAAAACGTAAGTGTCCTTATCTACCCATCCTATCAAATTGTAGGGATAACCAATCACTGCAATCACCAGTTGACTAGGATAAACCACTAAATACAAGGTTCACTTGAGAATCTTTTGACCAAAGAGGTTTGGCTCCTTTGGAGTTTTTTTTTTAATGATTTGACCAAAGGGATGCATCTCCTTTGGAGCATTTGGAATGAAATGTGACCAAAGGTGTTAGGTTTCTTTGGATCCTTTTGGATTGAATGTGACCAAAGGAGTTTTGGTTCCTTTGGAGCCTTTTAAATTGAATGTGACCAGAGGAGTTTTGGTTCCTTTGGAGCCTTTTGAAGTGAATTTTATTATGACCAAAGGAGTTTTGGTTCCTTTGGGGCCTTTTGAAGTGGATTTGACCAAAGGATATTGGTTTCTTTACAACTTTTTAAATTGATTAAATGATGAGTATCCTTATGGTAATCTACTCATCCTATCAAATTGCATGGGTAACCAGTCATTGCAACCGCTAGGTGACTAGAGTATATCACTAGATACGAGGTTCATTCGAGGATATTTTGACCAAAGGGGTTTGGTTCCTTTGGAGCTTTTAAAATATTTTGACCAAAGGGGTGTGTCTCCTTTGGAGCATTTGGAATGAAATTTGACCAAAGGTGTTAGGTTCCTTTGGAGCATTTTGGATTGAATGTGACCAAAGGAGTTTTGGTTCCTTTGGAGCCTTTTGAATTGAATGTGACCAAAGGAGTTTAGTTCCTTTGGAGCCTTTTGAACTTATGTAATGATGAATGTACTTATGGTAATCTACTCATCCTACCAGATTGCATGGATAACCAGTCCTTGCAACCTCCAACTGTCTAGAGTAGATCACTAGATACAAGGTTTGCTTTAGGATCTAAACTAGTGAATCAAATTTATGAATGTGAGAAAGCAAACGGAATTAGATGCGTTGTGTTTGTGAATGTGAGTCAAAGGGTACAAACTTTGAAAAAGGGTGCAACCTTTAAACCTAGAAAATGGTTTGAGATGTGAATATTTAATGTGATTGTTGGGGGTAGGTGTGAGACCTTGAACCCCCTCCTAATATGCTTGATTGATTATTTTTTGTGAATAATGGGGAAGGTGTGAGATCTTGCCCCCCCAAATATGCTTGATTGATTTTTTGATGCGATTGATGGGGAAGGTGTGAGATCTTGAATACCCCCAGATGGTTGGCTACTTTATGTGATTATTGGGGAAGGTGTAAGACCTTGAACCCCCCCTAGTTGGTATTTTTATGATTACTTATGTATATGTGTAATAATGGATTGTTTGGATATTTTTTTTTTTGTGCATGTTATGAAATGAATGCGTTATGAATGAATGCAATTGGTGGTGATGTATGCAAATGAATGAAGGGTGTTTCCTTATTAATTGTCGTTAAAAGAGGCTATAAACCATTATTTAGCAGACTTTGTATTTATTGCTTAACCAGGGGCACCAATACAATACTACTGGTTTGACCATATTTTTTAGGATGAAATGGACTATGATATGTGACTATGAGATGGTGGTATGGAATGGAAACTTGCTTATGATTTTGTTGTCCTTAGGGATAAAGGATCTAGAGTTGTTTTGTAAAGACTCAAACATCCTAGTGATTTAAAACAAACTCGTTTATGATCTCACAAATATTCATGATGCTAAGGTTGCCCAAGTGTTTTCAAGTTTCTCAAGGACCAACTGTGTGTGCCATTATTGTTCATTTCCCATTATGAGTAAGGTCAAACTGATCAATTGTAACTTATGCCAATAAATTAGCTCATATGAGAGTGTCCATAGGTCTATACAAAAGAAGGTCACTAATGTGACAGACATGGCACCATGCGTAAGTATACCTCATTTCCAAGCGGGATTCATTCAACCCATTACTGTAATGAGGATCACTTCATGGTTTTTGAGATTCTAAGAGTTCCAAGAATTCAAGCTCCTTTCCCTTCATTTATTTCAATGGATTTTTGGGATTTTGATTTTTGAGTTTGCTCATTTTTGTATGGAGCAACATGCATTTTTTTGGAAACTTGCTCGTTTTGAGGAAGAGCAAGGGGATTTTATTTCTTTGAGATGATTTTCGAGATACTTGCTCATTTTGAGGGAGAGCAAGGTATTTTATTGATTTTTGGAATGAGATTAGGATACTTGCTCACTTTGAGGAAGAGCAAGGGATTTTATTATTTTTTGGAATGAGATTGGGATACTTGCTTTCTTTGAGGAAGAGCAAGGGATTTTTTTTTTGTATTTTAGGATGGATGTGGAGCTTATTATTTTATTAACTCTTAGTATTCTAGACTATGCACATAATTGGATGAATAGGGGAAACCTTTCACTTTAAGGCAATAGCAACTCATGACTTCATCATTCCTAAGCTTCACAATGTTTAATGTGTTTTGATGTGCGTGGTCCAAGAGGAAACTTGATAAACCAAGAACAACCTGTAGCACCTAAGGATTGTTTGACTTTCAATTGGTTTAAAAAATTAGGGGTGACTAAGTTATTGAAGACATCGAGTCTTTGTTTTGCAAATAATGTTTTATTGTGATTGATGGATTGGCGACTAATGTTTGACCTGAGGTACCACTGATTAAGGCAACAAGATATTATGGGCTAACAATTATTCATGAATTTAATGAATACAAATGGTAAAACTATTAAAACATCATGAAATTAAAACATTTGAATGCAATGAAAGTGGGATTGTGAATGTGATGTATTAAAAATACAATGTGTATGAAAATATTTTTGTGTTTTATTAATTTGTTTTAGGTGTTTTTGAACTGAAATGTGACCAAAGGGGTTTGGTTCATTTGGAGCCTTTTGAATTGAATGTGACCAAAGGAGTTTTGGTTCCTTTGGAGCCTTTTGGATTGATTGTGACCAAAGGAGTTTTGGTTCCTTTGGAACCTTTTTGAATTTATTATGACCAAAGGAGTTTTGGTTCCTTTGGCACCTTTTGAATTGAATGTGACCAAAGGAGTTTTGGTTCCTTTGGAGCCTTTTGAACTGAATGTGACCAAAGGAGTTTTGGTTCCTCCGGAGCCTTTCAAACTGAATGTGACCAAAAGATTTTTGGTTCCTTTGAAGCCTTTCAAACTAAATGTGACCAAAGAAGTTTTGGTTCCTTCGAAGCCTTTTGGATTAAATGTGACCAAAGGAGTGTTGGTTCCTTTGGCACCTTTTGAATTGAATGTGACCAAAGGAGTTTTGGTTCCTTTGGAGCCTTTTGAACTGAATGTGACCAAAGGAGTTTTGGTTCCTTTGGAGCCTTTCAAACTGAATGTGACCAAAGGAGTTTTGGTTCCTTCAGAGCCTTTTGGATTGAATGTGACCAAAGGACTTTTTGGTTCCTTTGGAGACTTTTGGATTGATTGTGACCAAAGGAGTTTTTGGTTCCTTTGGAGCCTTTTGGATTGATTGTGACCAAAGGATTTTTAGTTCCTTTGGAGCCTTTTGAATTGATTGTGACCAAAGGAATTTTAGTTCCTTTGGAACCTTTTGGATTGAATGTGACCAAAGGAGTTTTGGTTCCTTTGGAGATCTTATTTTTTGAGGGGGGAAGATATGATACCTTAATCATTCCCAATTTTTTTTGTTCTTTGTGAGCATGGGGAAGGTGTGATACCTTGAGTATCCCTACAATATATTGTGCATGGTGAGCATGGTAAAGGTGCGATACCTTGAGTATCTCCACAATGTTTTGTGCCTAGTGAGAATGGGGAGGGTGCGATATCTTGAGTATTTCTACAATGAATTTGTTGACTACCAGGGTTTTTATTGGATGTGATTATTAGAATTTCAATGGAAAAGACCCCCTTGTCGATAAGATATTGGACCAAAATTTTAAAGGCTTTACAATCATTGATGTCATGGCCCACTTGTCCATGATAGCGATAATAATGGTCTTCTCTATATGACTTAGATTTATGTGTTTTGGTATCTGCAAGACGTATGTCAGGTAAAATGATTATTTTTACATACAAAAATTTTAAAATATGGTCCACATGGGATCAGATAGAGGGGTCCAGGTACGAGGTTGATGGTTTGAATGTGATTGGTTATTTAAATGTGGTTTTTGGGGTTAATGAGGTGGGTGATGTTGATGAGGTTGATGAGGTTGCTGAGGTGGGTGATGTTAATAAGGTTTCTAAGGTGGGAAATGTTTATGAGGTTGATGATGATTCAATTGTAGATCAATGCTTATGAGGCGGTTCAAATTTTTTTGTAGAATGAGCAAAGTGTGTTGGTGAAGAGGTGGTTGTTGATGAGGAGATGGTGGAATGATGGTGTGTTGTGTTGATGGAGCACCATACATGTGATTGGGTGGATGCGTGGGTATGGTTATGGTGGGTGGAGGCAATGATGGAAATTCTAAGCCAATGGTATTTAGGTATAGCCTAACGGTGTCCATATCTACGTATGTGATATGATGATTCGTTGGCATAGGTGGATCACTCTTAAGTGTCTCAAGGATGGCAGTATGAGTAGCCCTTTGCATGATGTCTATGTATGAAAGTGGGGCACTACTAGAGGTCTCAACATTCATGGTCAGGAACATAGTAGAGTCTACACTAACTTACCCTACCATCGAAGTGTTAGGGGCATGACAAGATTGAAATGGATCCATGGGAGAAGACAATTGACTATGAAGTAAGGCTAACCTTCTAGCTTTATTTTGGGTTATTACCATATGTTAGTCAAAATGTGAATGGATGTGGTGAAGATGTAAAGAAAACAACATGCAAAAGCAAATAAGAAATTAAATTTTTTCTCTAAGTTTTCATTAAGTTTGATTTTGTTTTGATTTCGATTTTTTTTTTTAAGATGTTTTGTTTTTTTTGTTGTCATAAAAATAAAAAGTGATGTGAAAATATTTTGCCTTAGAATTAATCTATGAATTTCACCTAGATGCTCTCACACACTAACCCAATGATGAAGTTTGAGTTGTGAAACCCACCAGGACTTGGAGATGAAATCCAAATCTGATGAGGGAGCCTAGGTCCTACCAATCCTCACCCATATTGATCATGGGTAGCGATACACCCTCCAAAGAGGAATGCATGATATTTTCCATGCCTAAGATGGTTCTTATTGTTGGCCTTGGCCAAATAATAGGGTAAATATGTTGGGGGTCAATGATGAAGTCCAATGTTGTCCAACATTCACGTGAGTGTGTGTGGCTTCGTTATTTATTATGAAATACAAGCTACTATATGATTCTGTTTATTACCTAAATGTAGCAAATGATAACATACGACAGAAAATGTTTGCCTAACTGATATAAGATGCAAATGATTCTTTTGATTTTTTTTTTTTTTCTTAAATATGCCTAGCCTAAGACTTAAATGCAAGCAAGGTCAAGCAAGGACAGACTCTTATTTAACCTATTGAAATAAAAAAATAGTAGAAAAAGGAAAAAGGGGTTTTTGGAGGTACACACCTACA
Source organism: Wollemia nobilis (assembly GCA_028583015.1). Taxonomy (NCBI): domain Eukaryota; kingdom Viridiplantae; phylum Streptophyta; class Pinopsida; order Araucariales; family Araucariaceae; genus Wollemia; species Wollemia nobilis. Next base: position 3,127,070 of record JAQPPZ010014295.1, read on the forward strand.
ATCCTTTCATTGCTCCTTCTTGACTATATAACCATCGAATCTATAATCTGTAGCACTGTAACCGTCAACTACGCGTTTCGTCAGACACATTCGTAATCACTGACTGCACAATTCTACAACTCGATAACCACCAACTATGCGGTTTATCAGGTGCAGCTCCAGGCCAAAAAAGAATTTGAAACTATCGATTTTAATCCTCAATATTAATGCGGTTGAGCTCCAAAAACCTGCAAAAATAGAAAAATACAGATCAAGCAAAAAAAATAGCAAGGCAAATCAAATGGAACCTTTAGAGGGTCCCACCATGATCACCATTTTGTAAGAAAAATAAGATGACACCGAATTCAATGAAAGAAATAACAAGCAAATATGTACAATAAAAAATAAACTTTGTATTAATCTTTTGAATGGAGCCTTGATCTTAGTTTTACAATGATTTTCCCTAAATGTGCAAGGGTATTATTATAATATTTGCTTTCTTAGATTACAATGGGTATAAAGAGGAGGAAATACCCCTTTTTACTAGATGCAAAGGATGACAACGTCTTTGGTCTTCTCTACTACAACCAAGGGGTGAGTGGGCTTGCGTATCTTGCAAACGGACCACTCCAACTTCAACAACTGCTTCAAATTCCTGTTTCTAGCACATAAAGAGATCAAATAAGAGTTTTAGTAGCACATGTATATAATGATGAAAAATAAAAATGTGAGTCAAACCCTCAAATAAATATGTAGAAAACACAAAAAAATAGATTTAAATGCCTTGCTAAGCATAAATGAAAGGAAATCTCACAGATCTGATCTATACTTCACATTTTTTGATCTATTCTATGTAATCGCAGGGCATGTGGTTGTGACTGCTTAATCGTGGATGCGGTGGTTGGGAAACCACGAAGTGGTTGATTGTGACTACTAACCACAAACTTGGAAGTTGAGGCTAAAAGGTAGAATCTTCCAAAATATGCACTTTAGGACTTTGAATCTTGGATCTCCTTGGGGCACGTGTGATCTCTTATTGTGATTTCGATAGTGTGATGGTGTATGTTCTTGACCTCCCTTTTTTATGGGGTAATTTTTATTTTATAGGCAAGCTCGAGGCCTTAGAATGAGTTAGAGTGAGTCACTTAAGGTGCCTCACTTAACTAGGGGATATGTCTAAATGGGTGAGTGCAAGTGGAGTGTAATGTGGAGGATGAGTGAGTGCAACTGGGGTGAGGTGGCTTGATGAGTGAGTGCAACTGGGGTGATGTACCCAATGCATGAGTGCAACTATGGTGAAGTGGATTGGTGAGTGGGTGCAAGTGGAGTGGAATGTGGGGGATGCCCCATGTGAAGGTACAAGGTATGGGAGATATGGCATGATGATGGATAGTGTTGGATAGGACACATGCCCCATGAGGAGACAAGGCATCCTAGGTGGATTTTCTATATTTAATAAAATATAGAAAATATAATTGTGTGCAAAATTTTATGCCTAAGTTTGGACTTAGGCATATATATATTTTACTATGCCAATGTGTGTGGTGGTATGCAAGTGGTGTTTTGTAAGTCCCTAGGTTTTTGTGTCTACATGACCATTTCTAGAGCATTGTATCAAGTTTTCTATCATATTTTCATTCATGTTAAGTTGTCATTATCATAGTTATAATATTGCATGCTTATTTTAATACTTGTGATTGCATTTCCTTTAGGTTTAAGACTCCAAAATCTAACAATGGTATCATAGCCATGGTGGATCAAAGGAAAACCACAAGTGAACACCATTGCTATTTTTGAGTATTTGCAAACTCGATCAACCGTTGTGCAACGTTGCATGCAAAATACCATCACAATAAAGTTTTGATAGAAGAAGCTCTAGGTAGAATAATAGGAAGTAGAGAAAGCCACATGATTGATTTGGATAGATTTTTTCCACTGAATTGCAAAAAAATATGAAGACTAGAACTTAGCATTACATCCACTAGATTGTCAATCCAACTAGTGAATATTATTCTCTATGGAGTCAAATTTTTTTATTATCATTGCTAATATTTTACTATAGAAGAAATAAGATTTAGAATTATTAGTGGATTACTATCATCTAAGTTTTCTTGTTGCAAAAAATTAACTCTCATAATTTGGGAAGCTTCCTACAATATATAGAGAATAACTTCATCTTTGTTGCCTAAAAGTTATACTTTCCTCATGCAGGGATCAATTATTTGTTGCAGAAAAATAAATATTGAATATTTGGAGGCCTAAGGAGAAATAACTCAATGAGATATTTAAGGATTGAAGACTCAAAGTTGAAATATTAAGGAGAGATCTAGTGGCCAAGGAAGCCTCATTGTAGATAGAAAATCTAGGAAGGAGGTCCTAGAAAGAAGACCCTATTGAAGATTGAAGAGACTCAAGGAGAAGAGTCCTAGTGAATATTGGATATTGGTGATCTCCATTGAAGATTGAAAACTTCACATTGAAGTTGAAGTCCATAGAAGGTCCTATTGAAGAACTTACATAGTAGAAGATTGAGCATTTGGAAGAACTAACAAAAAGTTCTATTGCATATTTTAGTAGCAGCAAATTTAGGATATCCTAGAAGAATATATCACTATGAAAATCCCATAGTTGAATATTGAAGAGATCAAGGAAGGTCTCATTGAAGGTTTTGAAGCTGCAATATTGAGGACCTTGGAGAGGTCTCAAGGAGAAACAAGAAGAAGGCTTGGTGAGCCTCATTGAAGGAGTTTCTAGAAGAACTCATTGGAGAAATTACTACCAAGGGAGAAGCTCGTGATAGCTAAGGAATTGGGACAATTTTTGCCATCTGAAAACAAGCCAAAAGATAAGGTTTGGCAAGAAGATTTTCAAATTTCAAGGTAGTTTAAAATAGATCTCAAGATTTTTAGATTGTTTGAGGAGGAGATCTAATTTGAAGTTAGAATTTGACAAGAGAAAGGAGATAGAAAAATTGCCAAATATGAGAGATTTGGGGATCATCATTGAAGGGTTCTTGAGTGAACATCTCAGCTACGATTTGGAGTAGTATCCTACCAAATTTTTCGGATTCAAGAACAACATTTTAGTGAAGGTATTGATTGCTTTACAATCTAAAAATTTTACGATTTGAGAATAGAAAAAGGTAGCAATTTGGGCAGCGTTAGTAGTTTCTAAAGATCATAATTTAGAGGTACATTCAGAAGGAGAATTTAAGCCACCAAGTTACAATATTGAGCAACAAATTACTAAAGTATTGAAGCTGCAAAAAGGTGAGCAAGAGAGTTGTTTTGAATAGCAAAAAAAAACTGCAATATCATCTACAAAAGGCAGGAAATTTAAGTGACCAAAGTCACTATCATCATCATCTACAAGAAAAATGTATGCAACAAAAGGTGAAAAAGTTCATTAGTTCAGCTTTTATATTTGATTTTTTATTAAAGTTATAAAGCACCGATTTTAAAGTTTAAGGGTTGCATAGAATAGTATTCATTTTAATTCTTCAAGATAAGTGCAAACGTTATAGTCTACAAGATTCAAACCTACACACATAAAACATAATATAAGTTAGATATATTTTGACAGAAATAAACATATCAACATTCTATTGATATCATTCTAAGCAAAAGAAGATTTTACAAGTTTGCATATAGTGCAAATATTAGTGAAAAGCTTGGGTTGCAAAGAGTAAGAATAAAACTAAGCAAGGAAGGTATTTCCAAAGGATAGAAGGCAACATTGTCTTAAATCTATATCATCCAGTAAATAAAATAGAAGCCTACATTTCAAGAAGTCAAGAGGCTCCATTTGAGAGCACAGGGAGGTAAACGTCTACATCATTCTACTCTACGTTTGCAAAGCATCCAGACAAAACCATTCAAAGGGATCTAAAAGTGAAGCTTCCTTAAGGAAAGGAAGATAATTTTTGGTGTAGTAGCACCAACCTGCATTCATCACCCAAACAAAGTAGATATTACTTACAAGTTGCAGATAGCAAGAAGGTGATTGAATTAGTAAAAGAGGGATGTTCGATTGAAGACATCTAAATGTCAAAATAGTCTTTGGAGAAGATATAAGGAAGATAATATTTGGTAAAGGTAAAATTAATAAGGTATAGTAAGGCCTTTCCCAAAAAACACAAGCAAAGGGAGCAACAACATGATTGGGCACTAACTCAATACCCATTCTACCCATGAACAACAAGAAATATGCTTCAAAGAAAGCACCTACATAATATTAGCATCAAGGAAAACTTTTACAAATTGCACCAGTAAACTATGGAGTTGAAGAATATCATTAGCTGCTACTCTACAGACCAAAGCACGCACTCAGTTGGCACCTGAAAGAAATGTAACAAATCAAGAAATATTTGCATCCTATAACACCATCAAACAATCAAATCCACTACACAAAGAAGAAGGAGATGAAAGTATTCATAAAAAACAAGGAATAGCATCAAGAATTACAGTGAAATGAGCATTGAAGTGAGCTTAAATAATTCATTGGAGATTGGAGCATTGTAGAAGAGAAAACCTGCTATGTGGAGAAGATATATTTCATGCAATCAAGAGATAGATACCACATGTTGAAGATAACTCAGATGTACAACAAAAGAAACCATGATTGAGCGCATACCATCATTTGAGTAACATCCTAAAGGAGGCATTAGATGAGGAACTCACAACAAAAATATTGAGAAGGAAGCTAAAATGTCTTATCACCACTTGGCAAATATGTTGAAGTTTGAAGGTACTATAGACATTACATACCACTAGGAACTATCCACCTACGTTGTATTTAGAACCAAAAATAGGGCTATTTAAAATAAAACCATATATACATAGAGCACATGATGGTGAGAACAATAAATTTGAAGAAGACAAGGTCCAAAGTGCACGTAAGAAGAATAGGTAGCTCGAGGATCAAAGAGTAAGGAAGAACGTAGATAGTGAAGCTACAAGCATAGAGTGCATATGTAAAAAGGAAGGAGTCAACCACAAACCATTACTACTTTGGGAATTGTATTTATTACCGTCATATTGCACATCAAAATCAACACTTGGAAGGTAAGAATATACTTCAAGATTACTATAAGAATGAAAGTGGGATTATGGTCCATATTTCTAAGGTTAATACCAGCTAAGGATAATACTCTAGGGTTATTAAATAGTAGGAGTTATAAGGAATTGTAAGAATACCTAGAAATAAGACTGATACCTTAAGAACAAAATAAAAAGTAGAAGCATTTCAATTATTTTTCATTATTGCTTCAAGTATTTGCAAATATTGAAACAAGGAGTCATAAGGTTAGAATTTTCAAACATATAAAATTACTAAAAGTTCTAAACTTGGGAGAGAAAATTAATTCTACATCAAAACTTACATATTAGAATTTTAAATATTTTCCATAAGATTTGATCAAAGGAAGTGAAGAGATTAAAATATTGCTTTTTTCAAATTATAGTTGGAAAATTGATTTAGAAGGACATAGACAATCCAACTAAATATATTGAAGGTTTATTCTTGAAATTTTATTTCTAAAGATTTTTATAAGAAGAGATAAATAGTTATAGAAGATACTACAAGTTGAAAATTATTTGAAAAATTATTATCTCAAAAGGATTTCAAAGAAAAGCAAAATTAGAAAGCTAAATATACTCATTGATCAATCAATTATTTGCTTGAAGTTAAAAGAGTATTTAAAGTTTGAAAAGTCCTTCCAAATTTGACTCTACAAAGAATTCAAGGAAGATAAATATGTCAACCTCAAAGAATGAAGTGAACAATGATATGAACAACACCATTAGAAGAGAAAATATTAATGTTATAAAATCAGGAATCAAGAATCTACTAGATAAAATCGAGAACTTAGATCTTGGTTCAAGATTGATCTATAGTGAGGTGATAGAAGAGAATTTTACTACCATGGAATGTTATCTTCATGCTAGGCTTATTGAAGCAATTGATAATGAAAAGAAAGATTTTTTAGTTCCTTTGGAGTTTGGGAGCATTCTCTATATGGCCTTACTTTCACTTCAAGATCTCAAAGAATTGGCTGTAAAGCAAAAATAATTAATTGAACTACTCAAAGTAAAAACAAAGATAGATGAATCATTCCTAGAGAAAATATTTCAAGCATCATGTAGCATTAATACTTCAGGTTATATTAACTCAAAATATTATCATGATGCCTTGAGTGGTTGTTCAGAAATATCTGTACACAACAAGAATAACAATGAGAAAGATAAAGGTAAAGGAAAAATCTTGGTGCAGGAATCAAGTGATAGTACAACCACCTATGAAAGTATAAAAGCTAGACCTAAAGACAAGAAGGAAGGAGAAGAGGAACAATACAATGAAAGGTGAATTAAATATCAAAACAGGATGAAGAACACTCAAGCGATAAATATTTCATTGAAGATACAAGTCTTCAATAACAAAATAATGTAATACAAGGGGGTGTTGGAAAATATATTGTAGACACCTAAAACATGTCATATTGATGAGACTACCTATATGGACTCCCTGAAGACAATATGATCCACATTGGGCAGCCTTAGGGCTAAAACAATGGTTTTCACCACTCAAACAAGGGATATCTCCCTTTGCAACCCTGGTCATCCCTCCAAGGGATTACCTCTAGAGGTCGTCCTACCAAGAGATGACCCCTATTCAGGGTCGTTCCATCCTGGGATGATCATTCCAAAAGCAAATTTAAAAAAATATTAACCTCATGCATAAATTTACATCGTAATTCAATGTGTGCATGAGCCCGAATTAGAACAAATGCATGACAAAATTAGTTTACATTAAGATTTCGAAGATAGGCATTCAATTTTCTTAATGCAAACTGCCTCTTCACTTTTTCATGCATAGGGTTGTGCTATTGTTAGATTTCTTTCAGGAAGTATATATAATAACACTCACCCCTCATTCAAAAGTTCTCAAGTTTTCAAGCAATGCAATGCTACTAGATTTTCACCATGAGATTTTGCATTCAAAGGGTTAACGATTTCAAATCTTCAAACCCTCTCACTATTTGAAGTTATGGCACTGGATCACTTTAGATATTGAAGCTACATTTAAATCCACCTCGTGATCCGATATTCTTGCTTCTTCTACTAATAGAGCCCATCAAGTCACTTTCACGAAGCACACCAATCTATCAAAAATACCATAGATCAAACCTAGGAGTCACATCTACATTAGCCCTATGAAAAGCACTTACAAGTTAGCAACCATATCTCTTAGAGATGACTCACAAGTATAATCATCCCACAAAGATATGACCTCTAGGGTTTAGATATGTTTTATTGTTTATTTGCACAATAAGTTGTAGTAAATTTCTTATTTATAGTTTAGCAAAGTTAGATTTTATTTTTTGCATGCATTTATCATGTTTCAATTATTCATCACTTTTATTTATTGTTACATCCACACATTCTACTACTCATTTTATTTTCCATATGTGTAGACTACAAGTTTTACAAGGAAGAAAGAGTGCAAGAACTCAATATCATCACCCCTTGTGATGGTCATGATAAACCTACTTCAATATGGTTTGTGGGTGTGAATAAGACCCTGCACATTACATACGAAAGATATTTATTGTAAATTATTGTATACAACTGGGTAGCATCCCTCAGAGGGATCATATTATAACTGATTGAGAAAACAAATTTGTTATTAATAAAAGGGGTACCATTATTTTACACTTTGATTTATCGTTCTGGTTACTGATTGCTATCTTGTATTTCGTTTGCTTGGATCCATGGTATTTTTTTGCACTTTAGTGATGATCATGGTGGGATCCAAAGGAACCTTAGGTTAAAATCAAATCAAAAAGCTCCAAACGTACCCAGATTCCTTTGGTCAATATCAAAAATCTCCAAACGCACCTTACCCCTTTGGTCACAATATCAATCAAAAGATCCCAAAGGAACCTAACCCCTCTGGTCAATTTCAATTAAAAGGCCCCAAAGGAACCTAACCCATTTGATCAAACCAATCCAAAAGGCTTCAAATGTACCTAACCCCTTTTGTTACATTAATTCAAAAGTCTCCAAAGGCACCTAATCCCTTTGGTCACAATAATTCATAAAATTTTGAATGAATCTTGTACCTAGCGATTTACTCTATAAACCTGGTGATTGCAGCGATTGGTTGTCCATAAAATTTGGTAGGATGAGTAAATTACCATAATATCACTCACCAAAAACTATAATAAAATATGTCACAATCAAGGTTGTAATGGGGTTTTATCCCATTTTTACTTTTATAATAGTCCTATAAAACCCAAACCAAATCATCTTGGTCAAGCAACTCGTCGCTTTCATCATTTTTCTATTTCCTCATCGACTCATCACTTGAGGGGGTAGTCATATAATCAAAAAATTCAAAATCAAATCAATAATTAAAAAACTCAATCATGCAAGTTGCATTCATTCAAAAATAATTTCCAAAGACAATCATGCCCTTCTTGCTTGGGGCAGACAACAAGCAAAATTTTTAAACAAACAAATACTTGGCATTCTCAAAGCATGAGGTCTATACACATACAAAGCTAGTGTATGCTCATGTGTTAGTATTACAATGGCACTGAGAGGGAGGGGGTGAATCAGTGTAGTTCTTTAAACTTAAATTCATAGCTCTTAAAATTGAAATAATGAAACCTTAAAACCAGATAAAGCAAGTATCACAAGAGAACATCACACAACACAAGATTTAATGAGGTTCACCAATTTGGCTAATCCTCAAGAATGACTTCTTGGACTACCATTCAAATATAGCCTTTGCAAAGCACCAACTTTACAATCAATTTACCAACACCCACTGGAAGGAGCACCAACCCCTTATTTATCTGCACCAACAGAAAGGAGCACCAACCCCTGATTTATCTACATCAATAGAAAGGAGCACCAACCCCTAATTTACCAGCACCAACTAGAAGGAGCACCAACCCCTTATTTATCTACACCAACAGAAAGGAGCACCAACCCCTGATTTATCTGCACCAACAAAAAGGAGCACCAATCCCTAATTTACCAACACCAACTGGAAGGAGCACCAACCCCTTATTTATCCTTGCTTTTGCAAGACCCTAACTGGTCTTCTTCACCTTTGCATTCTCTGCACACTCTACTCTCTCTACGCAATCACTTTGCACACTTTGCTTTGTTACAATCGAACTTCACGATTGTATTCTCCCTTTTGCGCACTCTGCTATCTTTGCACTTTCTGCTTTCTCTACGCACTCACAGACGCACTTAGGACAATTTGACACGACTCTTCGCTCACTTTGTGCACCTCACCATCATCTCACCACTTTTGCACTTTCTACGCTCTTACGGCTGCATTTCACACTTCGACACTCTTTCGATGACTTATTCAACAACACAACAATTCTCCAAACAACCCTCCTTTTATAACAATATTTTCATTATGAAAACCTTAATCTTAGTTGGCTTGCATAACAAATGTAAACCCTAATCTTAGTCGACTTTCACAACAACTATAAACCCTAATCTTAGTCGGCTGTCATTGATCTTAGTCAGCTTCAACTCATGAAGATATTTGGTAATTCCATCACTTGAAGATTTCATTCGGTAACAGTCCCTGTAGCCATCGCACTAACTTTTGTTCACTCTTCATATTTTAGCTGCATGAATTCACTCTATATTTACCCCTGTAAATGTTGTAGAGATGTCGGTCCACTGTCATACTTCTCATTTCAGTCGGGTTCTCCTTGACTTGCACATTTACGACCTGTCGCAAAAATACATGTCGCGATATTGCGACACTTTTTCTTTCTCTGTCTTTCTCCTTGCTTTAGCTCACGAAAATACATGTTGCGATATCACGACACTTTTTCTTTCTCTCTCTTTCTCTTTGCATCGGACCGTGAAAATGCTACATGTCGCAATATCGCGACACTTTTTCTCCTTACATTTTCTCTTTGCTTTGGCCCCCGAAAATACATGTCACGATATTGCGACACTTTTTCTCCTTGATTTTTCTCTTAGCTTCGGCCCGTGAAAATACAACATGTCATGATATCGCGACACTTTTTCTCCTTGCTCTTTCTCTTAGCTTTGGCCCCCGAAAATACATGTCACGATATTGTGATACTTTTTCTCCTTGCTCTTTCTCTTAGCTTTGCCCCGTGAAAATACAACATGTCACGAAATCGCGACGCTTTTTCTCCTTGCATTTTCTCTTCTCTTCTGGCCGTGAAAATGCAACATGTCGTGATATCGCGACACTTTTTCTCCTTGCATTTTCTCTTTTCTTCTGGCCGTGAAAATGCAACATGTTGCGATATCACAACACTTTTTCTCCTTGCATTTTCTCTTCTCTTCTGGCCGCGAAAATGCAACATGTCACGAAATCGCGACACTTTTCCAACTTACTTTCTCTCTCCTATTTTAGTCGCAAAAATGCGACATGTCACGAAATCGCAACACTTTTCCAACTTAATTTCTCTCTCCTATTTTAGTCACAAAAATGTGACATGTCGCAAAATCGCGACACTTTTCCAACTTACTTTCTCTCTCCTATTTTAGTCGTGAAAATGCGACATGTCACGAAATCGCGACACTTTTCCAACTTACTTTCTCTCTCCTATTTTAGTCGCGAAAATGCGACATGTCGCAAAATCGTGACACTTTTCCAACTTACTTTCTCTCTCCTATTTTAGTCACAAAAATGTGACATGTCACGAAATCGTGACACTTTTCCAACTTACTTTCTCTCTCCTATTTTAGTCGTGAAAATGCGACATGTCGTAAAATCGTGACACTTTTCTTACTTGTTCTCTTTCTTCGAACTTGTCGCAAAATCGCGACACTTTTTCCTGCTTTCTCTTTCTCTTCCAACATGTCACGAAATCATGACAGTTTTTCCACTTGCCTTTTTCTCTTCCAACATGTCATGAAATCGTGATAGTTTTTCCTACTTTTTCTCTCTCTTCCAACATGTCGCGAAATTGCGATAGTTTTTCCACTTGCATTTTTCTCTTCCAACATGTCGCGAAATCGCAACAGTTTTTCTTGCTTTTTCTCTCTCTTCCAACATGTCGCGAAATCGCGACAGTTTTTCCACTTGTCTTTTTCTCTTCCAACATGTCGTGAAATCGCGACAGTTTTTCCACTTGTCTTTTTCTCTTCTAACATGTCACGAAATCACGACAGTTTTTCCTGCTTTTTCTCTCTTCCAACATGTCGCAAAATCGTGACAGTTTTTCCTGCTTTTTCTCTCTTCCAATATGTCACAAAATCGCGATAGTTTTTCTTGCCTGCTATATATGTCGCGATATCACGACACTTTTCTTACTTGTATTTTTCTTTGATATTTTACATATGGGCCACTTCGGTCTTCTTAGAAAATCACTGTACATACTCTGAATAACCTTTGAACTCCTGTCTAAAGAATCTGAATAGCTTTTGAAATTTCTGTCCACTACATCAACAGATCTATCTGACTGTGTTGACAACAATGACAATACTGTTGCTGCACCTTGCTCAACAATCTCCCCCTTTGGAATTTTTGGCAACACATGTGCAATTTCCTATAACTCTTCTCCCCCTTTGACAATAATACCAAAGGGCAACTGCAAACTCCCCCTGAGTCCATGCACAACATTCTCAGGCAAAATTTATTACACTTAGTAAAAATCATGAACATGAGCAAAAATATACTCAAATACTTAAATGCTCCCCCTGAGAATGTGATCCTTGTAGCTAGTCAATTCTTGGAAAGTGTGACCACTCCTAATTTATTGCGAAGGTACTCAAAAAATTCCTTGGGCAATGGTTTTGTGAAGATATCTACTACTTGCTCTGTAGTTGGAACAAAATCCAACTTAACCTCACCTTCCGCAACTTTCTCCTTCAAAAAGTGATACCTAATAGCAATGTGTTTTGTGCATGAATGCGTAACCGGATTCTTGGAGATGTTAATGGCACTGGTGTTATCACACTTAACTGATACTGGCTCATTGAAGCTGATACCAAGATCTTTCAGGGTTTGTTTCATCCATAATACCTATGTACAACATGTTGTCGCTGCAATATATTCTACCTCTACTGTCGATAAGGAAACTGACTCTTGTTTCTTACTGTGCCATGCGACCAACCTGTCTCCAATATAAAATGCACCTCCATTGGTATTATTTCTATCATCGACACATCCTGCCCAATCTATATCTCATTTGCTAAATCTTTACATGACTCATCTTTGTTGCTACCAAATATGATATGATATTTCTTAAACCCTTGTTGAGTGAGATAGTTGTCTAGCTTTGCATACCATGCTCGGGGTGCCTATTTCAAGCCATATATCTTCAACTTACAAACCAAGTTGGGAACATCACCAAGCTAGAAACCATCTGGCTGCTCAATATAAACCTCTTCTTCAAGCTTCCCATTCAAAAACACTGATTTCACATCTGTCAAAAAAATTGTCAAGTGACTCACACTTGTACCAAATTTTGTCCAACACTGTATCGACACTGCAATTTTACTGCCAACTCTATGCAAGCATTAAACACCGTACCACAACACCAAAAAAATCCTTTTTTACATTTTCAACTTGGTCTATGTTTTCTAAAGTCATCGCTGGTCACACCATACTTTCAACTGTTCGAATCAAGAGACAACATTTTGTCAAACACTTCACGGCAAACTATAGTGCACCTTACTCAAAATCATACTTCGGGACCTCGGATAGGTATGATTCACAAAGCAAAGTTGCTCATCTTGATGAGCTAAACATGAATCAATAATCGGACTTCAATATTTTTCACCACAATGTCATAATAGATCTAACAATATTCACGTCAATGTGTAGTTCAAATACACACTGCTTTTATCGAAACACATATATGCAGCTAGGGCAACATTCTTTCACTTACCAAATTATCTAAACTGTTATAATCCTTAACTTTGGACAGTGGTAGTAAGAACCATCAACAGTACAACAATGACATATTGCAATACTACCAATAATGACGACTCTCAATTTAATCACCACCCTTCATGGCACTTCCACAAACAACTACATGAACTGAAAGCACACTTTGACAACTATACGACAACTTCCCTGACTACTTGCCTTTCATCCTTAGGTAATCAAACAAATACATAGGAGCATTAAAATGAAACTTCAATATTGTTCCCCCTGAGGATGTGCTACCTGGAGTTGCTTAGTGCAATAGTGGAGTAGTCTCCTTCAGTCCAAGGAGACATGATTTCCTTTCTTCTATCTTTCTCCAAACTTTCTTGAACTTGGGCTTGGATTTTTCAATTACATTCCTATTTTGCACCTTTTTGTGAACTCAAAAATTTCTCTTGTGTGGTTGTCTCTTGTGCATCCTTGATGAATGATTATTTTTCTTTCTTTTATGTACATGATTTATTCCCTGTCTGTGTTGCGTTCTTTGCATCTGATGAAATCTACTATTTTGCCTTAGATTAGATACAAAAGTGCTTGGACAAAACCTTGTTATGTTCCCATGACCATTACATTGAAAACATTGTATATAGTGTTCACTCAGAAACGTAGATGTATTTCTACCAGCATAACTCTTTGATTTATTATTCAATCCATAATAAATTGCCTTGTGACCATACTGGTTGCATCTGAAACAATAGCCATTAAAAGTATTATTATGAATAGAGTGAGAGTGATAGAACCTCCTTTTATTGTGGTTGCTTTGCTATAGATCTCCTTTGATATTTTCTTCCTTTTGAATATTCAGCTTCAAACTTTTCTTGCTTCGATCCTTCAATAGTGAACTTCTTCTTCTTTGCAGAGTTGGAAGATGAAGGTTGTTTAGCTTCATATCCAAGACCATGCTTATCTGTGGAGCTTCTTTGTTGGCTTATCATTTTATCTAGCAAATTTATGCTCTTCTCAAATTTGAGATTTGTATTGGCCTCTTCTAGTTGTTTCTTCAATAAAACAATCTCTTCCTCTTGTTTGCAGCAACCAATATCTTTCTCATTGATCTGTGATCTGAGATTTTCTTTAATCCTTTTGAATTATTCTACCTGTACTTTCAAACTGGTTATTATTTCATTTGCATCCTCAAGCTTTCTTGAGATTTCCTTATTCCCTTTTCTTTCTATCTTCAATTCATCCAGAGCTGCAATTAGTTCTTCTTTCAAATTTATTTCTGCATCAATTTCTTCTTCATCACATTCCTATTCTTTTTTTGTTTCTTCTTTGAGTGTCATGAAAAGACCTCCACCTATTTCTTTTTTAGAATCATCCTCTAGGACTTCATTAAATTTTAGCATATATGCCTATATGTTCTCATCGTCATTCAACTTTAAAGCTTCGAACTGAGCTTGATATGTTTGTAACTTGGCCTCCTTGATCTCATCGTCTCCTTCATGAATACTCAGTTTTTCCCATATTTATTTTGCCATTTTATAACTCATGATCTTTACCAGTTCACTATCTACTAATCCACACCTGATAGCATTCTTTGCTTTTGAGTCATTCTCAAATAGATTCTTATCGGTAGCATCGGTTGGAGGAGTGATGGGTATTGTGTATTCACTGTCTACTAAATCCTAGATGTCATATCCCAAAGCACAAAGATATGTCTACATCCTGATTCTCTAGATCGCATAATTAGTTTCATCAAACAAAGGTGCTTTGTTTGATGAGAAGTCTTCAACATTTTTTGGTTCAATTTTCTCTTCCATAGGAATTGAAACTGACTGAGATTCCCTTTTGGAGGAGGATCTATTCTTCTTACCCATTGCATACTAATCCAAGATCAACCCTGACTAATTTATCCTGAGAAGGGAACTTGGATCTGATACCAATTGTTAGTCTTACAATGACACTGAGATGGGGGGTGAATCAGTGTAGTTCTTTAAACTTAAATTCATAGCTCTTAAAACTAAAATAATGAAACCTTAAAACTAGATAAAGCAAGTATCACAAGATAACATCACACAACAAAAGATTTAACGAGGTTCACCAATTTGGCTACTCCTCAAGAATGACTGCTTGGACTACCATCCAAATCCAGCCTTTGCAAAGCACCAACTTTACAATCAATTTACCAACACCCACTGGAAGGAGCACCAACCCCTTATTTATCTGCACTAACAGAAAGGAGCACCAACCCCTGATTTATCTACACCAATAGAAAGGAGCACAAACCCCTAATTTACCAGCACCAACTAGAAGGAGCACCAACCCCTTATTTATCTGCATCAATAGAAAGGAGTACCAACCCCTTATTTATCTGCACCAACAGAAAGGAGCACGAACCCCTGATTTACTAGAACCAATTGGAAGAAGCACCAACCCCTTATTTATCTTTGCTTTTGCAAGACCCTAACTAGTCTTCTTCACCTTTGTGTTCTCTACGCACTCTAATATCTCTACATAATCACTTCATACACTTTGCTTCGTTACAGTCGAACTTCACGATCATCTTCTCCCTTTTGCACACTGCTCTCTTTGCACCTTCTACTTTCTCTATGCACTCACATACTCACTTAGGACAATTTGACATGACTCTTCGCTCACTTTACGCACCTCACCATAATCTTGCCACTTCTATGCTTTATGTGCACTTACGATCGCATTTCACACTTCGACACGCTTTCGACGACTTATTCAATAACATAACAATTCTCCAAACAACCCTCCTTTTATAAAAATATTTTCATGATGAAACCCTAATCTTAGTCGGCTTGCATAACAAATGTAAACCCTAATCTTAGTCAATTTTCATAACAACTGTAAACCCTAATCTTAGTCAGCTGTCATCGGTCTTAGTCGGCTTCAACTCATGAAGATATTCGATAATTCCACCGCTCGAAGATTTCATTCGATAATAGTCCATGTAGCCACCGCACTAAATTTTGTTCACTCTTCATATTTTAGTTACATGAATTCACTATGTATCTGCCCCTGTAAATGCTATAGAGATGTCGGTCCACTGTCATAATTCTCATTTTAGTAGGGTTCTCCTTGACTTGCGCATTTATGACCTGTCACAAAAATACATGTCACAATATCACGACACTTTTTCTTTCTCTGTCTTTCTCTTTTCTTTGGCCCACGAAAATACAACATGTCGTGATATCGTGACACTTTTTCTTTCTCTCTCTTTCTCTTTGTATCGAAACGTGAAAATGCTACATGTCGCGATATCGCACACTTTTTCTCCTTACGCTTTCTCTTCGCTTCGACCCCCAAAAATACATGTCGCGATATCGCGACACTTTTTCTCCTTGCTTTTTCTCTTAGCTTCGGCCCACAAAAATACAACATGTCGCGATATCGCAATACTTTTTCTTCTTGCTCTTTCTCTTAGCTTTGACCCCCGAAAATACAACATGTCGCGATATCGTGACACTTTTTCTCCTTGCTCTTTCTCTTAGATTTGGCCCGTGAAAATACAACATGTTGCAATATCACAACAATTTTTCTCCTTGCATTTTCTCTTCTCTCCTGGTCGCGAAAATACAACATGTCACGATATCGCGACACTTTTTCTCCTTGCATTTTCTCTTCTCTTCTAGCCGTGAAAATGCAACATGTCGCGATATCGCGACACTTTTTCTCCTTGCATTTTCTCTTCTCTTCTAGCCGTGAAAATGCAACATGTCACAAAATCATGACACTTTTCCAACTTACTTTCTCTCTCCTATTTTAGTTGCGAAAATGCGACATGTCGCGAAATCGCGACACTTTTCCAACTTACTTTCTCTCTCCTATTTTAGTCGCGAAAATGCGACATGTCGCGAAATCATGACACTTTTCCAACTTACTTTCTCTCTCCTATTTTAGTCGCGAAAATGTGACATGTCACAAAATCGTGACACTTTTCTTACTTGTTCTCTTTCTTCGAACTTGTCGCAAAATCGTGACACTTTTTCTTGCTTTCTCTTTCTCTTCCAACATGTCACGAAATCACGATAGTTTTTCCACTTGCCTTTTTCTCTTCCAACATGTCACGAAATCGTGACAGTTTTTCCTGCTTTTTCTCTCTCTTCCAACATGTCACGAAATCACGACAGTTTTTCCACTTGCCTTTTTCTCTTCCAACATGTCACAAAATCGTGACAGTTTTTCCTGCTTTTTCTCTCTCTTCCAACATGTCTCGAAATCGTGACAGTTTTTCCACTTGTCTTTTTCTCTTCCAACATGTCGCAAAATCGCGATAGTTTTTCCTGCTTTTTCTCTCTCTTCCAACATGTCATGAAATCGTGATAGTTTTTCCTGATTTTTCTCTCTCTTCCAACATGTTGTGAAATCATGACAGTTTTTCTTTCCTATTGTATATGTCACGATATCGTGACACTTTTATTACTTGTCTTTTTTCTTTGATCTTTTGCATATGGGCCACTTCGGTCTTCTTGGAAAATCACTGTACATACTCTAAATAACCTTTGAAATCTTGTCTTCTACATCTGAATAGCTTTTGAACTTCCTATCCACTGCATCAATAAATCTATCTGACTGTGTTGACAACAATGACAATATTGTTGTTGCACCTTGCTCAACATCATGACTAAAAAGTGTGCCAAGATCAAGTATACCTCAAATTCATGAACATTTGGCTAAAAGGTTTACTAAAATCTAGAACTTCATCTTGTTAGAAGTAATGGTTCAAAAATTCTTGCTCTTTCCATGATTGGGGCATCTAAGATTGATTAGATCAATGAATATCATCAACCCTCAATTTGAATCTAAGTCATCTATTTTTGCTTCGGCTTGTGCTTTCACACAACACATCCCAAAAAGGGGCATCTGTAGACACCTAAAACATGTCATATTAAGGGGACTATCTATATGAAATCCTTGAATATCATATGACCCACATTGGGCAGCCTTAGGGCTAAAACAGTGGTTTTCACCATTCAAACAAGGGATATCTCCCTTTGCAACCCTTGTTGTCCCTCCAAGGGATGACTTTCAGAGGTTGTCCTACCAAGAGACAACCCCCAATCAGGATCGTCCCACCCTGGGATGGTTGCACCAAAAGCAGAGTAAAAAAAAGAGTTGGACATAACCGGTAGTCAAAACTACCAGTTAACCCCATGCATAAATTTATGCCACAATTCAGTGTGTGCATGAGCCTGAATTAGAACAAATGCAAGACAAAATTAGTCTACATTGAGATTTTGAAGATAGACATTTGTTTTTCTTAATTCAAACTACCTCTTCACTTTTTCATGCATAGTATTATGCTATTGTTAGATTTCTTTCGAGAAGTCTATATAATAGCACTCACCCCTAATTCAAAATATACATATTTCTCAAGTTTTCAAGCAATGAAGTGCTACTAGATTTTCACCATGAGCTTTCACATTTGAAGGGTTAATGATTTCAAATATTCAAACCCTCTCACTATTGGAAGTTATGGCACCAAATCACTTCAGATATTGAAGCTACATTTACATCCTCTTCATGATCCTATATTCTTGCTTCTGCTACTAATAGATCCCATCAAGTTGCTTCCACAAAGCGCACCATTCTACCAAAAATACCACGGATCAAACCTAGAAGTCACCTCCACATTAGCCCCAAGAAAATTACTTATAGGTTAGCGGTCATCTCTCTAAGAGATGGCTTGCAGGTATGGCCATCCCGCACAAAGATGGCCTCTAAGGTTTAGATTGGTTTTACTATTTCTTTGCACAATAGGTTTTAACAACTTTCTTATTTACAATTTAGTATAGTTAGACTTCATTTTATGTATGCATTTGTTATGTTTCAGTTATTCATCACTTTTATTTATATTTACATCCACACATGCTACTAATAACTTTGTTTTCCTTGTGTGCAAACTATAGGTTTTACGAGGAAGGAAGAGTACAAAAACTCAATATCATCACCCCTTGTGGCGATCATGAGAAACCTTCTTCAAGATGGTTCATGGGTGTGAAGAAGACCCTACACATTACATCCAAAAGATCTTTATTGTAAATCATTGTATCAAAATGGGTAGCATCCCTTAGAGGGATCATATTGTAACCGATTGAGAAAATAGATTTGTTATTAATAAAAGGGACACCATTATATTACACTCTACTTTATCATTATAGTTACATGAATGTTATTTCGTATTTGATTTGCTTTGATGTATGGTATTTTTTTGCTCTTCATATATTACATCAATTGGTTCTTTACTAATGTACCTTCATGGGTACATATTTAGATTATATTTATATTAGGAGATAAATAGTTTATTAGAGTAATTTAATAAATATACAAGTGTTAGAATGTGCAATTATGTAAATGTGCATGTAGTCCACATGTACATGAGTCTCAGTGTTGAGTAAGAGGTAAGGAATCTATATTCCTATATAAAGATCTCATTGTGAGTTTTTTAAGAGAGGAGTGTGGAGTACATAGGTTAGAATAGTAGTAGTCACAATGTAGCTCCATTTTATTTATATGGAGTAGTTGTAAACTCCATTAGAGGAGCATTGTAATTTTCATGAGCTTTCTTATATGAGAATTTCTAGAGCATTGTATCAAGTTTTCTATCATATTTTCATGCATGTTAAGTTGCCATTATCATAGTTATAACATTGCATGCTTATTTAAATACTTGTGATTGTATTTCCTTTAAGTTTAAGGCTCCAAAAGCTAATAGACATGGCCTAAATGTATGACTACAAAAAAGTTAATCTACCCCATAACTTAACCATTTGTAAGAGCAATGATTAATTCTTTCTTTGATAGAATCCAAAAGATTCCTCCATATATCTATTTTTAGTTTTTTAAAATGTAAAGGGACCTCCAAATATACCACTGGGAGAGAAGTCCTTATGAATCCCAAGATATCTAAAATTTTGTCTTGAAGCCTTCGATCAAGATTGAAAAAATACCACTTTGGATTTTTTTATCATTGATGACTAGGTTTGTGGCCCTAAGGTAAACATTAAGAGTATCTCCAATCATTCTTTCTTCCCTGAAGTTGGCCACTCCCAGTAAGAGAAGATTGTTGTCTTCTCCTTTGTTTTATTTTAGATCTAAAATTAAGATATTAAGTGTTGATAGAGTCTTATTACACTAAATAAATACTTTGTGTATAGTGATATAGGTCCTTCCTAAGGATTATTCAATTTTGAATAGGGATAATTCATACCCACCCATGATCGACATTCTTATCACAAGTTATGTAGCCAATTTTATGTAAACTAGTATTTAAAAGGCCTAACCATACCTCTTTCCTAACAATTTATCTAGGGATATCTTCAATGTCCTTTAAAAAGTTTCCTCCTATTTCTCTTGCTATCTCTTTTCTGTAAAATAATTTTTTTCTTAAAGAAGTAAAATGCAACCAAAATATGAAGATGCTTTCACACAATTTGGATGAAACATTTTTAGATAAGTAATTACTTTGGCATGACATAATAATGATGATAGTCAATTGCATCCTAATTATGAAACCACAAAGGCTATACCTTTATAACTATTTCTAATATAAGTTATATTATTACTTGTAACTTTCAACTATAGATATTTGTATGATAAGATCATTATTTTAATTATTTTATATTTATAAATTTTATTTTGGCTATGTTAACTAAAACATTGAAGTGAATACCATCCTTATAAAATTAAAATTTTATTATATTTTTGTATACATTATAATGAACAATTCTCTATCTATATATCTATCTATCTATCTATCTATCTATCTATCTATATATCTATCTATTTATCTATATATATATATATATATATATATTATAAATCACAAATCATACTAAATTTAAAGGATCAATTTCAAAAATCAATTCAATATTTTTATTGTTGAGACTATAATAACCTCTTTCTTTAGGTTGGTCAAAATAGCATTTTTTTTAATATAAAAATATATAATTGCACAACATCTCATCACATCATTAACTTGCCACCTAGCTAAATCCAGTCATAATTAACAAGGAGTGATACCATATCATCTATAAAAGTTTAAACCAAAATTTAATCAATCCATCAATAACATTTTTCAACCTAGATATAATCCATGGAGCTGATAGATGAGGTTAATCTTTAATCCTATACATGAAAAATCCCCTAATATCCATCTATCTAGATAGAGACATATCACTTTCAATTTTACAAGGAATTAGTGACTTTGCTTTTACCTTAAGTAAAGTTGAACTACCCTTCATCTTGGATTGATTTCTTATGAGAGGGTATCCTTCATGTACCTCAAAAGGCCTAAGCTCTTCATTGGTGTATACTATAGGCATCAACAACTTTATCCTACCATGTTCACCTATATGAGATATACTCTAGATAATTGTGGGCAATAGGTAAATCACATACAAGTTTCTAGCTTAGTAATATCAATTGATCTAGATATATTGCTAAGTGGATTACCAAGTAACTCTCTATGACACACTATCTTACGCCTTTGTATTGAATAAGATTTTTCTTCCATGGATATGGGGTGTCTACTTGAGACCAAGTAATTTTCTCTATATCACATATATTAAGACTATCTTCACTATTAAAGAGGTCCTATTAAGTAAATTTTTATAAGCTAGTTGGACCAAGTATTCCAGCCATAAGGTTATGTAACCTAAGTCATTAACTAGATTTTAAAAATCATTTATCTTTGAAAATCCTTCTATTCATCAATCAATAAATTTTAAACCTTTGATGCATGTAACCTTGGTCAAATTCTAACACCTAAATATATCTAAAACTTAACATATAGTGAAGTTTCCCATAATAGGTTGATTAACACTCTTAATATAACTTCTACCTTCATTTTTTTATGGAATATGTCATGCATAAGATCTCAAATCTCATGCTTGTACAATACAAAAGAACTCATACATAAATATTTGAATTTCATTCACCAAGCATACTTTAGTACCCTTTAATTAACTACAACACAAGATTATGTTGCATATAATAGATTTAGTGCAAGGATGGTGTGTAGAGATATTTATCTTTGGATCATGTTGAATCATAAGCTTATTCTCTACAAAGGTTATTAAGGTGTAACCTTATGGAAAGAAAAACCTTATGTTCCAAAACTCATAATACTCATGATAAAAATAACTCATATTTTTCTTATTATGCTAGGAACTAACTATCCCATTCAACATATTGGTTCTATTAAAAAATTAGAATAGATAAAAATAATTGTTCATATAAAAACAAATAGGGTTCTTCAAGTAAGTTCTAACTTAGTTGTCATATTTAAAAAAATTAATTGTTGGAGAATATTACATTATTTGGTACATGCTAATGTAACCCCATGGTACCTTATGGTACAATTGTAAATATGTAATAGATTAGGGTGTGAGTCTATAGTTTAGAAGTGTGATTTATATTTCCATTTATGTATGTGTTCATGTGTAGGATGTGTACAAGTTTCATGTAATTATATGTGCAAGTGTGAAGAGTGAAAATATGCACAAGTGTCATGTAATTATGTGTGCAAGTGTGATGAGTGAGAAAGTGTGCAAGTGTCATGTAATAGAGTGTGCATGTGCATATATGTAGGAATGTGCATGTGCATAGATGTAGGAGTGTGCAAAGTGTCATAGAATAAAGTATGCAAATAGAGAGTCAAGAGTCATGTATACAAGTGGAAAGATGAGAAGCCAAAATACATGAGAGGCTTGTCTTATATGTGGAATATGAAAGGATGCATCTCCTAGATATGTGAGGAGTGCAATAATCAAGTATTGAAGAGTCATATTTCTAAGGCTATATTATGGAGATAAAGCTCCATGTAATGTATTGAAGAATATATGTATTTCAAGCATCAAATAAAGAAGCTTGTATACAATTTGAGCAATTCTACTATAAGTTTTTCTTCATGTTATTGCATGAATGATATTGGCCATTTTACTTCATATTATTGTTATTTTATATGAATATTTATTTATTAATATTGGTCACATATATTGAATGCTCAAATATTAAATAATATATTATGATCATAAATATTGGGACTTGTGATAAGCTAACTAAAATTCAACAATTATATCAGAGGTACCATCCTCTATCCATAATTTTGGAAGAGGTATATTTGAAAGCTAACATCGGAGAAGGATTCTAGTGTGAATTTAAATTTAGAAAATATTTAGGATAGAAGCTAGCATTAGAAGAAAAACTATGATGTGAATTCAAATTCAAATTTTTAAAGAAAAAAACTTGATAGTTACAGAGCCACATGAAGAAACATAGGCCACAAAAGAAAGAAGAGTGTGATAAATCTGGTCACATATTGACCTTGATAACATAGCACATATCAAAACAAGAGAATGCGATAGTTTATGACTATATTGATATAGTGTAAAGAGTTGATCATATTCAAAGATAGATAACATAGGCAAGGAATCTAAGAAGGAAAAACATAGAGTAACTTCTAGGAAGATGTTGATGCAATAATCATTAAAGGGATAGCTCTAAAGAAGTTAGAGGTGAGGGGATAGTCAAAATCACCATGATTAAAGAGGATTATCTATGAGAAAAGAGAAATAGATAAGGAGTGGAATCCACTAAGAAGAAGAAATTAGAGGTAAAGTATTAGAAGATAGGGAGCTATTGAAGTTATCCAAATAGACGATATCCAAAAAATGAATAAATCTAAGTTGAGAAAGAGCTAAGCTAATAGGGCATGATAGCCACAAAAGAAAGAGATAATGATTAAAAAATAGTTTTCCTATTGAAGGTAACACATTCTAGTTGTTATAGGAGGTATGATACATCTCTATTTGGCATGGAGGAGAACAACTCTTTGTAAAAGTTTGTCGATAATGCTAAAGAAGACATGGAGAACTCTATTGATAGTCCATCCTAAGGAAGGTGTGGAGAACAACTTAATATATATTCATTGAAGAAAGTATGGAGGGAGATATCTCTACATTAAGAATCTTGACTGCATATGATAGAAGCTTCAAAATACAACCATCCAAGTATTGAATAAAAAATTACATTGCAAAAGGAAGAGGAAGCACCAATATTGGAGGGTGAGAATAATCAAACCCAAAATGCTTGCACCAAAGTAACATCCAATGCATGAAGGAAGTGATTGCCAAGTGGAATGAAGTGTAGCACCAAAATTAAGGTATATAATATTGACTTGATGTTTCAAATATTTTAGTTGAACAACTCAAGGAGATGTTATTAGGTGCTCATAATGAAATTGAAATTTGATTAATTTGATTAAAGTCAATTGGAGAGATAAGGAGCTCATTTGAAATTTATTAAATTTGAAATTTGAATTTATTAGGTATTTTAGATTTTTAAATTTGACTTCCACATTTGATTTTTGAAAATTTGAAAAGTGAAAGTAGAGATTTATTTAATTAGAGAGTCAAAAGTAATTCTACATCTAATAGAATTTATTTATATTTAAAAAATTAATTTTTGAAAATTTTGAAAATTTAAATTTTAATATTTGATATTTGAAAATTGAAATTGCAATTTGAAAACTAAAACAAATGAATGTTTGGAGAGATAAAGAAATCTACTCCAAAAGGAAATAAGAATTGATTGAATAATTTGCAAATTGTTTATTTGTTTATTGATTTCCAAAATTGTTAAATTGATTATTTGAAATTTGGGAGCCATAAGGACTTCTACTTCAAAAGAATTAAAGGAATTGATAGAATTTGAAATCTAAAAAATTTAATGAGTTCCATTATGTCAAATAACAAGATATTTCTTTCAGAATCCCAAATTTTGAAAGGACCTAATTTTGCTTCATGGAAAAACAAAATAAGATCAATTCTCATTGTAGAAAAACTTTGGGAAATAGTGACTGGAACAAAGAATAATCTATTGAAGATGAAAGAGAAATACAAAAATTTGAATAAAGTGATGCAAAAGCCCTTATGTTGATTACATTTGGGATAACTGGTGAAATGCAACCATACTTAAGTGTATTAGAGACTTAAATATATGCTTGGGGGAAATTATGTAAAATATTTTAAGGAAAGAACAAAGCAACCATATTAAATTTATAATTTTAATTATATTAATTGAAGGGTAATAGTGGATAAATTTTAAAACTCTTTCTTTGAAAAGGAGTAGATATAAGGCTAAGCTATTAACTCTAGGATAAAAAGTGGAAGACAAGTTTCTTGTCCAAGTTACATTAAGAGCACTTCCAGAAAATTACAAACATTTAGTCACTTCACTTCAAGTGCTAAATAAGAAAACAACCTTTGATGAATTAGTTAATGTTCTTCAAGAATATGAAGTGGAAAATTTAGTCAAATATGAAATGACTAATAATGTTTTGATATCTAAGGAAAATATACCAAGTAACACTGCAACATCATCAATGTCTCAACCTAGATGAAAACAAAGATTTTGTCACATATGCAGGAAAATGAGGCATACTAATTTTTTTTGTAGATATAGTTCTTTGAGTTAAGGAAATAAAATTAATTTGAATTAAGGAAATAAAATGAATATGCATCAGAGACCTATCTGGTGGGCTCTGCGGGGATGGCAGTAGTTTCTGGAGGAGGTATGAACAACTGGAGGAATGTAGTGATAGCATCAGGTCCGTCACAAAGCGTGCATGCTAGGGCTGGTATTTCTTTTAAAAATGATTGGAAGGAACATGATTTCCCATTGCATGCTAGGAATCGCTTGTTAAAGAACAATGGATGTTTGGAACGATGTGAAGCCAAGCCGGTTCTAGTGGTTCAACCAGAC
This sequence comes from Wollemia nobilis, assembly GCA_028583015.1. Taxonomy (NCBI): domain Eukaryota; kingdom Viridiplantae; phylum Streptophyta; class Pinopsida; order Araucariales; family Araucariaceae; genus Wollemia; species Wollemia nobilis. The sequence goes on from JAQPPZ010014295.1 coordinate 3,152,729, forward strand.
TCGGTGGCGGAAGATGTGGAATATTTAACCAAACATGCGCTTATTGGTAAATTTATGGGCATCCAAATTTCTCTTCCCTTTGTGGAGGCTTGGGTTAGGAAGACTTGGAACCATGAAGGTGATGTGGAGGTGATGCTGAGTGCAAACAACTATTTTATGGTGGTTTTTTCTTGTCTTGCGGATCATAACAAAGCATTTGAAGGAGGTCCCTATTTCTGTAACCAAGCGGGACTCTTTCTTAAACCCTGGCATGTGGGTTTCAACCCATCAAAGGAGCGACCATCACGGGTTTCGATGTGGGTTCGGCTTTCGTGGATCCCATTGTAATTTTGGAGAAATGACATCTTGCATATGATTGCCCTTCTACTTGGGAAGCCGGTTGGGCCGTCACGACAAACGCTGGATAAAAAGGTAATCTCTGTTGCCCGTATCTGTGTTGAAATTGATTTAAACAATCCTATTCCAGATTCTATTGAAATACAATTCGGATCAATCAAATGGGTTCAAAAACTTGACTATGAAGCTCTCCCATTTCATTATCGGATTTGCCATGAATATGGCCACTTACAAAGAAAATGCCCTAAGTTTGTCCTCGCCTATGGCTTCAAATCCTGGGCCCTCTCGAGCTGTACAAAATATGGATAAAGGAAAAGCCCCGATAAAGGAGGGGGATCAGGATAAGGAAGGCTTTGTTACGGTAAAACCTTGAAACAAAGGAAGAAAGGCAAAAAGAGACATTAAGGATAACCGACCAGATGCTCAGCTCAACCATTTTGAAATTCTAGAGAATCTTGATCAGTGCGTGGAGATACCTGAAACATCGCTACCTGTTATAGATATAACGGGACCAAATCAGTTGTCTCTTCATGAAGTGGAACCAAGGGAACCAGATATAGGGGGTTTAAATGAAGAACATAGGGCTTTGGTACCTAGTATAGGTGATATGGTTGGCCCTAGCCCTGGAAGTGAAGTTATCTTAGAAAATGGCACAAATTTAGACATGCCCTCTCCTACCCAGGCACTGATGCAGTCATCCATGGACTGTAAAACTCCTATGGTGTTGGGATTGCAGCATAAAATAATTAAAAAAAATGCTTCAGATAAGAATATGAAGGTGGGTCGAAAGAAAGACCAGGATAAAATTAAGTTAATGGGGGAGACTTTGGTAGAGTCAGGTTTGGTGAGAAAATTGGACTCCCATTTTTATAACCCCAAAAAATGATTGTACTTTCATGGAATGTAAGGGGGTTGAACAACATCCCCAGACAAAAAGCTGTTCGTGATTTGATTCGTGTTCATTCTCCGAATGTGGTTTTTATTCAGGAGACTAAATTAGCTATTGATAGTTTGTTCAATATTGCTCCCAAGTTGTGGAGAAAGGGGCAATGTCAGTGTATTGGAGCATGTGGATATGCTGGTGGCCTTTCTTGTTTATGGGATCCAGTTAAGATCTCTCCTCTTACTTGGATTTCCAACAGGTGGTCTATTTCGATGATCGGGCATGATAATGAATCTGGTGAGACCATCCTACTTACAAACGTGTATGCTCCTATTGATTACAATGGTAAAGTAAATTTATGGGAGCACATTGGCTTTGTGAGAAGTCTGGCTCCCCTGTACCCATGGATTTTGGTTGGAGACTTCAATTCTATCACTTGTCTAGAGGAAAAACGTGGTGGGATTGATCGTCTTGAGCCTTTTTCTTCTGTCTTCAATGCTCATATCCGGGCCTTGAACTTGGTTGACATCAAGCCGGATAATGGGATATTTACCTAGCATAATAGAAGATGTGGGGAATATTCCATTTCAGAGAGACTGGATAGGTTTTTGATCTCTAGTTTTTGGATTGGCAATAATAGAAGCACTAGTTCCGTGATTCCGGAGGGTAGAGGATCTGATCATTGGCCTATCAAACTCTCTACTCTGGAGTTAGGGCTAAAAAATAATCCCTCATTTAAGTTTCAACTTATGTGGTTGTGAGATCCTAAGCTTCATGATTTCATGCGAGGCTGGTGGACTAATGGCAAACCTCCTCATGGCACTACTATGTACTCCTTTATGAAGCGGCTTCAATTTGTTAAGCATAAATTGAAGAGATGGAATAGACTAAATTTTGGAAACCTTTCCTTGGCTAAGTTGGTAGCTCTTAGGAGGGTGGAAGAAGCCTCAAGGAATATTAGAGATCAGGGACTCACGGAGGAGCTTCTTGTTGAGGAATCTGAAGCTGTAAAAGACCTTACTGAATGGGAACTGAGGGAAGAAATTTTTTGGAAACAAAAAGCTCGAGTAGATTGGCTTCAGGAAGGGGATAGGAACCCAACCTTCTTTTATAACTCTGTTAAGGCTCATCGTAATGGTAACCTGATTACCTCTCTTGTTAATTATCAGGGTGCCTTGATTTCTTCTTTTAGGGATATTTCAGAAGAGACTAAGAGGTATTTTTCCTCTCTCTTCAAGGAGGATGCCCTATCAGATGATGAGGAAGAAAAACTTATTCTAAAATGTATTCCCTCGATTGTTTCTATAGAGATGAATGAGCACTTGATGGATCCAATTTCCCTTGAGGAGCTAAAAAGTGTTGTATTCAAGATGAAAAATGGGAAAGCCCCGGGTCCGGATGGATTCCTGATTGAGTTTTATCAAGAGTTTTTGGAGTTAATCAAATTTGACCTTTTGGAAGTGGTCCGTGAGTCCCAAAAGAACAAACATATGCTAAGGGCCCTAAATGCTACCTTTGTGGTGCTTATTCCCAAGAAAGAGGGAGCGAATTTCTTGGATATGTTCAGGCCTATTGCTCTTTGTAATGTTGTATATAAGATCATCACAAAAATTATTGCTCGAGAGGTTGAAGATATGGTTGAGCAAAATCATCTCTGAGGAGCAAGGTGGGTTTGTTGTTGGCCGACAAATCATGGATGGGGTTGTTATTGCTATAGAAGCTATTCACTCAATGGAAACTTCTAAGAAGAAAACTATGTTCATTAAGTTGGACATGGCAAAAGCCTATGACAGAGTTAGATGGTCCTTTCTTCAAAAAGTTCTTGCTGCTTTTGGCTTTGAGGAGGAATGGATTAGATGGGTGATGAGCTGTATTTCTTCTTTCTCATTCTCTGTTCTTGTTAATAACGAGACTACGAAGATGTTTGAGGCCTTAAGGGGATTGAGGCAAGGAGATCCTCTATCTCCTTATTTGTTTATCATTATGGTAGAAGGGTTGGGCAGATTACTCAAGTCTCAGGTCAGGAATGGTCTCATTCAGGGGTGGAAGTGGGATAACAGTTTGCCACCTCTTTCCCACCTTCAATTTGTTGATGATATCGCTTTGTTGGGAGTTTCCACTATCAAGGAAGCTGGAAACATTAGACAGTATCTTGACATATATCTTGGTGCTTCTGGACAGGTGATTAATGATGACAAGTCCTTTATTTTCTTCTTCAATACCCCCCCTCTTATTCAAGCCAGGATTGCTGGCATTCTAAGATTCCAGGTCGGGACTCCCCCATTCATTTATATTGGGATCCCGATTTCATCTCATCCTCTGCCTAGATCTTCTTGGCAATCTATACTTGATAAGTTTAGAAGGAAGGTAAATCACTGGATTGTTAGATGGCTATCCTCTGTAGGTAGAGTATTGCTTTTAAAATCTGTTATTCAAGCTTTACCCATTTACAGATGTTTTGTGCAAACAACTCCTCATTTCATCAAGGACATGGATGCTCTGTCAAGATAGTTTTTGTGGTCTGGAAAACTTGATCAATCTAAATGGAGTTTGGTTAGATGGGATTCCATTTATAGGCCAGTTCAAGAGGGAGGCCTTGGGTTGCTACAGACAAATCTTTCTGGGTAGGCTTTGGCTACGAAACTTTATTGGAGATGGTGTACCTCTCAAGATCAGATTTGGGCTAAAATATTATCTTATAAATACTTGAGAGGTATTTCTGAGGTAGATATCCCTAGAGCCAGTTTGGTTGGGAAAGGTTCTGTTATCTGGGACACTCTGAAAAGAGGAGCTAATCTAATTAAGCAGGGGTTTGTTCTGGATTTGCAATCGGGGATCGGATGTTCTTTTCGGGAGGATTCTTGGGATGGCCACCCTCCTATCTTGACTCAATATCCCGGGTTACATTCCCTAAACATTTGTTTCTTGGAAGCAGTCGGTCTCATGTGGAGGACTTTAAAAAAATCTAGTATTTTGGAAATATGGAGATGTACAAATGGAAAGATCTATAGGAATGGCCCCAAGGGGGATTGGCCGAGGATAGAGAGGTGCTTGCTCTTATTATTGTAGGGAGGTACTGTTCTTCATTGAGGGATAAAGACATTCTGGCTTGGAACCCTAATCCTAAGGGAACCCACTCTGTAGCCTATGGTTATCAAGTTCTTGATAAGAAAAAGTTCGGGAGTCTCCTTATCACATGGTGGAAAAAGGTGTGGAATAGATTTGCTTGGCTGAAATGTAACTTTTTTCTCTGGCTGGTAGCTCGTAATAAATGCCTCACTTGGGATAACTTGAGGAAGAGGGGATTTCAGGGTCCCTCTTTATGTGTCCTTTGTGGTAAGAATGAGGATGACTCTTCTCATTTATTTTTCCAATGCTCCCTTGCCAGAGACATTTGGCATCGTTGGTGGAGTGCCCGGAACCATCCTTGTTTTCATGTGCTCTCCCTAGTGGAGTTTTGGAGTAGTCTGTGCAGACCTCCAGCTAAGGCCCCCATCCTCCAAGTGGCTTGGAATTTGGGCCCTTCTTGCATCATCTGGCAGATTTGGCTTGAACGAAACCGAGGCATTTTTGAGGGAAGTCATTTGGCTATTCAACATATTTGGCAAAGGATCCTGTGTATGGTTCAAGAAACTATCCATAGTAAATGTGATGTGGACCCTCATTTGGACTCTAAGGAGGAGAAGGTACGACAGGCCCTTGGTCTGTTTGGGGTTGGTGTGAATTCTTCTAGCCCTAGTAGGATTCCTCAGATTAGCAAGAAGGTTAGGAGAGAGGGTAGATGGATACTGCCCCCTAGAGGAGTTTTAAAAATTAATATCGATGGGTTGTCCAGGGGCAATCCTGGACATGCTCGGAATTGGTGGTGTTGGGAGAGATTCTCGCTGGCGTGGTCAGTTTTTTCTTTTCCATTTATGAAGGTGTTCACTCCAACAATCTTATGGAAGCTCCGGCGATACTTGAGGCCTTGCAAAGGGGGTTTTCTCTTGGCTGGCACAGGATTCTTTGTGAGTTTGACTCTCAAATTTTGGTTAATATTTTAAACAGCAAAAGAGTGGAGGATGTTAATTGGCAGTTGGCCTCTGTGACCATTCAAATTCTCAGAATGAGTGAAGAGTTTGAATTTATATCCTTTGTGCACATTCTAAGGGAATGGAATGGGGTTGCTGATTACCTAGCCAAAAGGGCTTCTGAGCTATTGGATACTCAGAGTATTAATAACTGGGAGAGTCTCTTGTCTAGGGACTCTCAACACCTACGGGAGTTGATCCATAAGGATGTTCAGACTTAATGTGGTTTTTTTTTTTGGTTTTCTTTGGGAGTTGACCTTGTCTGGTGATTTAGCCTGTCTTGTTGCTTATTTGAGTCCTGGGTGGGGGCTCAGCTGTACTTTGTAATCCAGACTTTTTATCAATAAATTTTTACCCCTTTATTTAAAAAAAAATGAATATGCATCAAGAAAATCAAATGAATATGAATCAAGGAATAAAATGAATAGATCTTTTCAAAAATTCCATCTAGGATAATATCAACCTCGATATTGATATGGACAACAACCATAACAACTACAATCAAGAGAAGAAAATAAAAAAGGCTATTTAGATCAAGAAATAGAAGAGGCTACAAAAGAAAATAAAATTAGATCTATTACAATAAAAATTCTAGTTGAAGAAGATACCCCTACCTCCTTTGGACTTACCAGAAAGTGGCACCCCAAAAGTGGTGTTTTCCACAAACAAAAAAAATAGTTGAAGAGAAAATTGAAGATAATTATGAAAATGATAAAAATTAGAATAATTAGAATTATTCAAAAGTTTCTAATGGCACTACTGATATAGGTGTAGCAAAGAATAATACTTAAAAAATAGGAAAGAACTATGAGGAACAACAAAGGTTGGTCAAGACCAAGATAGAAAATAATAGAGTGAAGAAACAAAAGAACAAGATCAAAAAGAGAAAAAGAATGATAGCTAAAGAAAATGCAAGAAACAAGAAGACAAATAAACACCATAATATTGAGTAGTGCCATAACCAAAGTATAAGGACAAGATCAAGAATCAAATATTGAAGACTAAAGTCTTAAATAACCAAATAATATAATTTAGGGCGGTGTTGGAGAATATTATAATATTTAGTACATGCTAATGACCCCCTATGGTATCATATGGAACAATTGTATATATGTAATAGATCAGGGTGTGAGTCTATAGTTTAGGATTGTGATTTATATTTTCCTTTATGTATGTGTTCATGTGTAGGATGTGCATAATTGTTATGTAATTGAAGAACAAAAGATTAAACTAAGAGGAGGGTGAATAGTATAAGATAAAATGTTTTACTTTTCAATCCAAATGATAAAAACAATATTATCAGTGTAGTAATAAAATAATGTACAAATCACCACACACATAAGAGATACATATTTAACATGGTTCACCCAATGTGGGCTACATCCATGGAGAAATATTGCTTATAAATTTCTCAACAAATTTCATGGGCACCCACCCACAGGAGACACCAATCCTCTATTAAATTTTTTGTGGACATCAATCCATACGATACACCAATTCCATCTCAATTTCATGGACACAAATCCATAGGAGACACCAATCCTCTCTCAAGTTCATGGATACCAATCCACATTGTTCTGGTTTTATGGACACCACTCCACAGGAGACACCAATCCCCTCTGCTATGGTTTTATGGACACCACTCCAATCTGTTATGGTTTTGTGGACACCACTCCATAGGAGACACCAATCCCATATACTCTAGTTCTATGGACACAACTCCACACTATTCTAGTTTTGTGGACACCACTCCATATGAGACACCAATCCCCTCTGCTCAATTCTTCTCTCAAATATACTCATAAATCTTGCTCAATCAGCTCTGCTCAAATCAGCTCCATAACCTGCTCATAAATACTGCTCATATCTGCTCCAAAATATACTCATACAACTTGCTCAAATTTTCTCTTAAATATGCTCACAAAACTTGCTCAAATATGCTTACACAACTTGCTCAAATCTGCTCTCAAATTTACTCACAACACTTGCTCAAATCTGGTCATAATTTTTCTCACAACACCTGCTTAAATCTGCTAAAAATTTTATCCAAAACCTTCTCAAATATTTTTAACAATATGATTCATAACCTTCTCAAATATATTCAATCAATCTGATCCAAAACATGCTTACAAACACTGCTCATCTATTCCCAAAACTTGCATAAAAATAGTGCTCATTTATTCTTCAGTGTGCTTTCCTCAACTAAAGCAATTTTAGACATATTCTACCCATAATTATTTTATATTCATGAACATATATAATATGATATACATTAAAAATGTCCTATATTTTCTTCACATTCATTAAGTCTGTCGCTTTCACATGTATCACATTTATTACATCAAAAGGTAGCTTTAGTCTAGGACTAGATAACTGACCAGGTAATTGCTGATTTCCACCTTCACTTCAAAACCAATCACAATACAAAAGTCTATCCTTCTCATTCCAATTTCAATCAAAGGGAATGCATAAATTTTCTCACAAAACTGATCAATAAACCTTGCACTTATACTCTCAATTTCAATAAAAAACAAATGCACAATCAATAATTCCTTATTCCTCCAACCATATGCCAAAAATATTTCCTCAAGCAATTCCCATTTTGAGAAAGGAATTAAATCACCATACCTCCAAATCTACCTCAAAGTTGATGATGAGCTTTCCAAACCTGTTTTGACAAAAATAATCTTCTCTTTGTTTGTTCCTTCAAAATCTAGTTAGTAATTTTCTTTTTCCCTTTTGATCAAATATCAAATCAACGACTTTAGAAACCCTTATCCAAACATACACAATAAGGCTTAAAAATAACTCCTTATGTCTCCCTTTTGAAACTCACAATATAAAGCTTTATTAACAATACGAACCCTTATTTCTCTTTTTACAAAAATTAAATCACATTTATTATTTGCAAAAATTCATTCCCATTTGTCATTTGCAAAAATTAAATTTCAAAACTATACCTTATAGCTTACTTTTATCATTTGCAAAATTTAAATCACAAAACTATACCTTATAGCTCCCTTTTATTATTTGTAAAATTAAATTTCAAACCATACCTTATAGCCCCTAAAATATCAAATTTAATAAAGCAAAAATTAAATACCTCTCACTACCGTCAATGGGATTCGATCCCCTCAACTTGCGAGGTGAAGAACCCTATCATGGGCCCTTTAACCAACTGGGCTATCACAACGCTTGGAACATTAATGCACAAAATAAAAATTATTTCTTCTGCCACTTTATCTTCAACAAAAAATAACATTGAAGGGTTTCGATCCCTCAACCTCCTGCCATGCAATGGTTACTGCAAGCTCTGTAACTAGATGGCTACCCTGATAGTTGAAACATGAATTGCACTATATCAGATTTATCCTTCATTTTTCACTGCCACCAAAATTTCTCCACTCTCCTCCTTCGCCATTGCCTGTTCACCGCTATTTCGCTTGATTGATTTTTCTCTCTCACAAACCTTAGCATCATTCAAATTTATTAAAGCATATATTTATATGATTTATCCTTTGTTTTTTAACGAAGTTTCCTCCACCATTCTGCGCTTTGTCCTTTAGTGCCAAAACATTTGAATTTTGATTTTTCAAATTTTAAAACTTTTGCAAGGAGGTTTTTAAATCTTTTGCAATATTTAAACTTTAAATATTTAAAATTTTTAAACTATTAAACTATATTTAAATCCTTTGATTTAAATATGAATCTTCATATTTAATATTCAAATATTAAACATCCTTGAAGATATCTTCCTTTGACATTGACATTTATCCTTGGAGATATTTTTGTCTTTGACACCTCTGAAGATATTTCTGCCTTTGACATCAATGATAAATCAATATTAATGACAACTTAATATTTGCAACAATCTCCCACTTTGTCATTGATGGCAACACAAAATAAAATTTCTTTTACTACAACTGGATTCACAATATTCTCCCCATGACCAGTTGGTCCCCCTTACTAAAAAATCTCCCCATTTGACATCAATGGCAAAGGGTTCCATGGGGCTGAAAGATAAGACACTAAACACAACTCCCTCACCACCTGATCTCTTTGAGGTGATCAATTATAGGATGGGAGAGAAACTCCCAAACTACTATGCTCCTCTTCTTATTTAATTTTCTTTATCCAAACTTTGGAGATCATACTTTGAATATTTTGAGCATCATTTTTCTTGCCTGTCTTTGGAAGTTTCGAGAAAAATGTTCTAAACCATCTAGATGTATGTCCAAAATTGTTGTAATTATAACACATGATGTTGTAGTCCTTGAAAGGTACAAATGAATTGAATTTCCTCTTGGTGAAGCCAAAATAATTCTTATCATGAACCCTGCAATGTACAAATTTGTGACCAAAATGATTACATGAGAATAAATAACCTTGGAAGAAATATTCATCTTGCCTTGGAGGATATGGTCACATGGTTCTTATTTTCCTCTGATGTTTCCTCTTCCTTGATGGTGCATTTTTTTCTTCCTTATTGATGCTTCCACTTTTCAACATATCATCATAGGTCTTTAATTCTTCTTCAATTACTTTCTTCGATGCTTATATCTCCTTTGAGCTTGACTCTTTCTCTTGAACTTCTTCAAAACCAAGTCCAATCTTGATAAATGGAGATCTCAGTGCTTTGATAATATCATCCAATTTTTTTGAGCTTTTCCTAAATTGATATATCTTATCATTAAATTTTTTAAGTCCCTTCCTTAGAATGACAACTTCATGTTCTAGTCTTTCACACTCTAGTTATTTTACCTTTAACTATTCAGCCATACCTTCTTCAATTATCCTTGCCTCTTCAACTTTAACTTTTAAGTTAGTGAGATATTGTAGAAGCTTTGCCTTTGTTTTCTCATCCTATTGTACTTGAGCCTTCAATTTTAAGTTCTTATTTCTAATCCTCTTCAAATCTTCAAGAGCAACTATGACTTCCTCTTCTATGTCAATTGTGGCTTCCTTTTCATATTTTGAATCTTACTTTTCTTCTTTTGAATCTTCCTCTTCTTCTTGGTCTTCGACAATAGAAGAATCTTCATTCTCTTCTATGGCCAAAAATAGGATCTCTTCCTTTTCACTATCAAAAAAACTTTCATCACTACTGCTAGAGGAATTGCTTACTTCATCAACATAAAACATTTTTATGTTTTTGAAAGATCTTCTTCTCATGCCTATTTTGACCATACCTATTTTTATTTTCATGATAAAATATTCTTTCTTTCTTTTTATCATATTCCTTTTCTTCTTCACTGCTACTAATTCTAGCTTGTGGAAAATTAGATGCATAATGACCAAGGTTACCACAATTGAAATATTTCATAGAATGCATACCTTTTATGTTTTATTGGACCCTTTTTATTCCTTCTTACAAAATTAGCTTATTATCCACTGATTGATTCTTCACTTGATTCTGGTTCTTTATTCTTTGCATTATTTGAAGCTTTGAATGCTTCCTCTCTTTTGGATGTTTGATCTTTTTTTGTCCTCATATCATAGGCTGTGAGAATCCCATGTAGCTCATCCATGATCAAAGTTTTGAGATCCTTCATTTCTTCAATTGCTGAAACCTTTGCATTAAATCTCATGGGAAGTGATCTAAAGATTTTTTGAACAATATTAGAGTCTTCAATACTTTCTCCAAGTCCATGAATTGTGTTGACAACCTCATCAACATGGAGCAGATACCTAGCAATATCTTCCTCATATTTCATCTTCAAGTCTTCAAAATTTCTCCTATGGGTTTGAAGTTTTGCCATCTTCACCTTGTCATCTCCTTCATATTTTCTCTATAATTTATCCCATTATTTTTTTGTTGAAGTGCATTGCATGACCTTCACAAAATTTGATTCACATTATCCACTTAATATTGCATTCATTTCCCTAGCATTATTTTTATATGGTTTCTTACCATTTGCATTTATGGGAGGAGTTTTAGGTGGAGTGAACCCATTCTCAATGGATTGCCATATATCATATCCATGTACCATCAAATAAGTCTTCATAATTATGATCCAAAAAGCATAGTTAGTCCCATTAAACAATGGAGCTCTATTTGATGAAAACCCTCCCTGATGTGTCATTTGTGTTCCTATAAGATCTTCCTTCAAGCTGTTAGTTTTTCATGAAGGAACCTGCTATGATACCAATTGAAGAACATAAGATTATACTAAGAGGGGGTGTGAATAGTATAAGATAAAACATTTTTACTTTTCAATCCAAATTATAACAAAAATAATATCAATGCAGTAATGAAATAATGCACAAATAACCACACACATAAGAGACACATATTTAATGTGGTTCACCCAATATGGGCTACATCCATGAAGAAATATTGCTTATAAATTTATCAAAACATTTTATGGGAATAAAACAATAGGAGACACCAATCCCCTATTACAATTTTCATGGTCACCAATCCACAAGAGACACCAATCCCCTCTTAAGTTTGTGTACACCAATCCATAGGAGACACCAATCCCCTCTCAAGTTCATGGATACCAATCCACACTGTTTTGGTTTTATGGGCACCACTCCATAGGAGACACCAATCCCATATGCTCTGGTTCTGTGGACACCATTCCAATCTATTATGGTTTTGTGGACACCACTCTACAAGAGACACCAATCCCCTCTACTCTGGTTCTATGGACACCACTCCACTTTGTTCTAGTTTTGTGGACACCACTCCACTTTGTTCTAGTTTTGTGGACACCACTCCATAGGAGATACCAATCCCCTCTACTCTAGTTCTATGGATACCACTCCACTCTATTCTAGTTTTATGGACACCATTCCACAAGAGACACCAATCCCCTCTACTCAAGTCATCTCTCAAATTTTCTTATAAATATTGTTCAATTAACTTTGCTTAAATAAACTCCATAACCTACTCATAAATGCTTCTCACATCTACTCCAAAACCTGATCAAATATACTCACACAACATACTCAAATATGTTCTAAAATATGCTCACAACACTTGCTCAAATCTACTCAAAAATTTGCTCACAACACCTGCTCAAATATGCTCAAAAAACTTATCCAAAACCTTCTCAAATATTTTCAACAATCTGACTCATAACTTGCTCAAATATATTGAATCAATCTAATCCAAAACTTGCTTACAAATACTGCTCATCTATTCTCAATACTTGCATACAAACAATGCTCATTTATTCTATAGTGTGCTTCGCTCAACTAAAGCAATTTCAAATATATTCTACCCATAATTATTTTATCTTCATGAACATATAGAATATGATATGCATTAACAAATGTCCTATATGTTCTTCACATTCATTAAGTCTATCACTTTCACATGTCTCACATTTATTACATCAAAAGGTAGCTTTAGTCTAGCACTAGATAACTAACCAGGTAATTGGTGATTTCTACCTTCACTTCAAAACCAATCACAATGCATAAGTCTGTCCTTCTCATCTACTTCTAATTTCAATAAAATGGAATGCACAAATTTTCTCACAAAAATGATCAGTAACCCTTGCACTTATACTCTCAAATAAAAAACAAATGCACATTCAATAATTCCTTATTCCTCCAACCACATGCCAAAAATATTTTCCTCAAGAAAAACCACTTTTGAGAAAGGAATTAAATCACCATACCTCCAAATCTACCTCAATGATGATGATGAGCTTTCCAAACCTATTTTGACAAAAATAATTTTCTCTTTTTTTGTTCCTTCAAAATTTTGTTAGCAATTTTCGTTCTCTTTTGATCAAATATCAAATCAACCACTTTATAAACTCTTATCAAAACATACACAATAAGGATTAAAAATAACTCCTTATGTCTCCCTTTTGAAACTCGCAATATAAAGATCTATTAACAACAAGAAACATTATTTCTCCTTTTGCAAAAATTAAATCACATTTATTATTTGCAAAAATTCAATCCCATTTGTCATTTGCAAAAATTAAATTTCAAAACTATACCTTATAGCTCCCTTTTATCATTTGCAAAATTTAAATCACAAAACTATACCTTATAGCTCCCTTTTATTATTTGCAAAATTAAATTTTAAACTATACCTTATAGCCCCTCAAATATCAATTTTAATAAAGCAAAAACTAAGTACATCTCACTGCCACCAATGGGATTCGATCCCCTCACCTTGCGAGGTGCAGCGCCCTATCACGGGCTCTTTAACTTCGTGCGCTATCACAATGCTTGGAATCTTAATGTGCAAAAACAAATTTATTTCCTCTACCACTTTATCTTCAACAAAAAACAATGTCAAAGGGTTTCAACCCCTCAACCTCTTGCCATGCAGTGCTCCCCGTGAATTCGTAACCAACTGGGCTACCCTGATAGTTGAAACACAAATTGCACTATATCATATTTATCCTTCATTTTTTGTTCCTGCTGAAACTTCCCCACTCTCCTCCTTCGTCGCTGCCTCTTAACCGCTATTACGCTCGATTGATTTTTCTCTCTCGCAAACCTTAGCATCATCAAAATTAATTAAAGCATATATTTATATGCTTTATCCTTTGTTTTTCAATGAAGTCGGCTCCACCATTATGCACTTTGTCCTTTGGTGCCAAAACATTTGAATTTTGATTTTTCAAATTTTAAAACTTTTGCAAGGAGGTTTTTAAATATTTTGCAATATTTAAACTTTTTAAACTATTAAACTATATTTAAATCCTTTGATTTAAATATGAACCTCTATCTTTAATATTTAAATATTAAACATCCTTGAAGATATCTGCCTTTGAAATTGACATTTATCCTTGGAGATATTTTTGCCTTTGACACCTCTGAAGATTTTTTTACCTTTAACATCAATGGCAACTCAATATTAATGACAACTCAATATTTCCAACAGTAATTATGTGTGCAAATTTGAAGAGTTAGAATGTGCACGTGTCATGTAATTATGTGTGCAATTATGATGAGTAAGAAAGTGTGCAAGTGTCATGTAATAGAGTTCACATGTATAAATATGTAGGAGATAAAGTGTGCAAATAGAGAGTCAAAGTCATATATATAGGTATCAATATGAGAAGCCAAAAGACATGAGAGGCTTGTCTTATGTGTAGAATATTAAAGGATGCATCTCCTAGATATGTGAGAAGTGCAATAGTCAAGTATTGAAGAGTAATATTTCTAAGGCTATTTTATGGAGATAATGCTCCATGTAATGTATCAAAGAATATATATATTTCAATAATCAAATAAATAATCTTGTATACAACTTGAGCAATTATACTATAAGTTTTTCTTCAAGCTATTGCATGAATTATATTGGACATTTTACTTCATATTATTATAATTTTATATGAATTTTTATTTATTAATATGAATACTTTTTCATAAATGAGTTCAATTTTCATTAATAATATTTTTTAGATAAAGGGGTAAAAATTTATTGATAAAAAGTTTGGATTATAGAGTACAACTGAGCTTTCAACCAGGACTCAAATAAACAACCAAACATGCTAAAACCACTAGACTATATTGAAACTCAAAGAAGACAACAAGAACAAACCACATTAAGTTTGTACATCCTTGTGGATTAACTCCCACAGGTGTTGAGATCCCCAGATGGGAGACTCTCCCAGTTATCGATAATCCAAGGATCCAATAGCTCAGAAGCCCTTTTGGCTAGGTAATCAACAACCACATTCTATTCCCTTAGAATGTGCACAAAGGATATAAATTCAAACTCTTCACTCATTCTAAGAATCTGAATGGCTACAGAGGCCAACTGCCAATTAAATTCCTCCACCCTTTTACTATTTAAAATATTAACCACAATTTGAGATTCAAACTCGCAGATAATCCTACACCATCCAAGATACAACCCCCTCTACAAGGCCTCAAGAATTGCAAGAGCTTCCATAAAATTATTGGAGTGAACACATTTATAAATGGAAAATAAAAAACTGACACCACCTACAAAATCTCTCCCAACATCGCCAATGTCAGCATGTCTAGGATTACCCCTGGACGATCCATCAGTATTAATTTTTAAAACTCTTCTATGGGGTGGCCTCCACCTACCATCTCTCATAACCTTCTTACTGAGTTGAGAAACCTTGCTAGGGCTATAAGAGTTCACACCATCCCCAAAGAGACCAAGAGCTTGCTGTACCTTCTCCTCCCTAGAATCCAAAAGAGGGTCCACATCACATTTTCTATGGATGGTTTCCTGAACCATACACATGATCCTTTGCTAGATCTATTGAACAACCAAATGACTGCCCTAAAATATGCAATAGTTCCATTTGATCCAAATCTACCAGATGATGTAAGAAGGGCCAATATTCCAAGCCACCCAAAGGAAGGGGGCCTTGGCCGAAGGTCTACCCAGACTACTCCAAAACTCCACCAGGGACAACACATGAAAACATGGATGGTTCCAGGCGCTCCACCAATGGTGCAAAATTTCTCTGGAAAAGAAGCATTGGAAAAATAAATGAGAAGAGTCATCCTCATTCTTATTGCAAAGGACACAAAAATAGGGACCCTAAAATCGCCTCTTCCTCACATTATCCCAAGTGAGGCATTTATTACAAGCTACCAGCCAGAGAAAGAAGATACATTTCAACTAAGAAAATTTTTTACACACATTTTTCCACCAAGTGACAAGAAGACTCTCGTACTTTTTCTTATCAAGAACCTGATAACCATAGGCTATCGAGTAGGTTCCCTTGGGATTAGGGTTCCAAGCCAAAATATCTTTAACCTCAATGAAGAACATGGCCTCCTTGTAAGAATAAGAGCAAGCAGGTCTTTGTCCTTGGCTAGTCTCCCCTTGGGCCATTCCTATAGATCTTTCCACCTGTACATCTCCATATTTCCAAAAGACTTAGATTTTTTTAAAGTCCTCCACATGAGACCAACCTGCTTCCAAGAAAAAAATACTTAGGGAACGTAACCTGGGATATTGATTCAATATAGGAGGGTGGTCATCCCAAGAATCCTCCCAAAAAAGAGCATCTAATTCCTTATTGCAAATCTAGAAGAAACCCTGCTTTATCAAATTAGCTCCTCTTTTTAGAGTATCCCAGATAACTGAAACTTTCCCAACCATGTTAACTCTAGGGATCTCATCCTCAGAAATACCTCTCAAGTATTTACAAGATAATATTTTAGCCCAAATATGATCTTGAGAGGTACACCATATCCAATAAAGTTTTGTAGCCAAAGCCTACCCAAAAAGAGTTGTTTGTCACAACCCAAGGCCTCCCTCTTGCACCGGCCTACATATAGAATCCCACCTAACCAAACTCCATTTAGATTGATCAAGTTTTCTAGACCATAAAAACTATCTTGACAAAGCATCCATGTCCTTGATGAAATGAGAGGGAGCTATTTGTACAAAACATCTACAAATGGGTAAAGCTTGAACAACAGATTTTAAAAGCAACACTCTACCTACAGTGGATAGCCATTTGAAAGTCTAGTGATTCACCTTCCTTCTAAACTTACCAAGCATAGATTACCAAGAAGATCTAGGTAGAGGATGAGATGAAATTAGAATACTAAGATAAATGAAGGTGGAGTCCTGACCTAAAATATTAGAATGTGAGCAATCATGGCTTGAATAAGAGGGGTATTGAAGAAAAAAATAGAAGACTTGTCCTCATTAATCAACTGTCCAAAATCACCAAGATATATGTCAAGAGACCCTCTAATATTTCCAGCTTCCCTGATAGTGGAAAATCCCAAAAAAGTAGTATCATCAACAAATTGAAGGTGGGAAAGATGTGGTAAACTACTATCCCACTTCCACCCCTAAATGAGACCCTGCCTGACTTGAGACTTGAGCAATATTCCCAACCCTTCTACCATAATGATAAACCAATAAGGAGATAAAGGATCTCCTTGCCTCAATTCCCTTGAGGCCTCAAACAACTTTGATGGCTCATTATTAACAAGAATAGAGAACAATGAAGAAGAAACACATCTCATCACCCATTTAATCCATTCCTCCTCAAATCCAAAAGTAGCAAGAACTTTCTGAAGAAAGGGCCATATGACCCGATCATAGGCTTTGGCCATACCCAAATTAATGAATATAGTTTTCTCCTTAGAAGTTTCCATCAAGTGAATAACTTCTATAGCAATAACAACCCCATCCAAGATTTTTTGGACAAAAACAAACCCTCCTTACTCCTTAGAGATGATTTTGATCAACCATATATTCAACCTCTCAGTAATAATTTTTATGATGATCTTATACACAACATTACAGAGAGCAATAGGACTAAACATATCCAAGGAATTTGCTCCTTTTTTGGGAATAAGCACCACAAAGGTAGCATTTAGGGCCCTTAGCATATGTTTGTTCTTTTGGGACTCATGGACCACCTCTAGAAGATCAAATTTAAATAAATCCCAAAACTTCTGATAAAACGCAATCGAGAATCCATCCAGACCTTAGGCTTTTCCTTTTTTCATATTGAATACAACATTTTCCAACTCCTTAAGGAAAATTGGACCCATAAAGTGCTCATTCATCTCTCTAGAAACAATCAATGGAATACAATTTAGAATAAGCTTTTAATTATCATCATTTGAGAGGGAGTCCTCCTTGAAGAGAGAAAAATACCTCTTAGTCTCTTCTGAAATATCCTTGAAAGAAGAGAGCAGGGCACCTGAGAATTCACAAGAGAGGTAATAAAGTTACCATTACAACGAGCCTTAATTGAGTTATAAAAGAAGGTTGTGTTCCTATCCCCTTCTTGAAGCCAATCTACTCGAGCTTTTTGTTTCTAAAAAAATTCTTCCCTCAGTTCCCATTTAGCAAGGTCTTTCGTAGATTAAGATTCCTCAACGAGAAGCTCCTCCATGAGTCCCTGATATCTAATATTACTTTAAGCTTCTTCCACCATCTTAAGAGCTACCAGCTTAGCCAAGGAAAGGTTCCCAAAATTTAGTATATTCCATCTCTTAAATTTATGCTTTACAAATTATAGTCGCTTCATAAAAGAATACATAGTGATGCCATGAGGAGGTTTTCTAGTGGTCCACAGGCCTCACATGAAATCATGAAGCTTAGGATAACGAATCTACATAAGTTGAAACTTAAAGAAAGGATTATTATTTAGCCCTAATTCTAGAGTAGAGAGTTTGATAGGCCAATGATCATATCCCCTACCCTTCAGAATCACAGAACTAGCACTTCTGTTATTACCCATCCAATAAATAGATATCAAAAACCTATCCAGTATCTCTGAGATGAAAGCTTCCCCACACCTTCTATTATGCCAAGTAAATATCCCATTATCTAGCTTGATGTCAACCAAGTTTAGGGCCTGGATATGAGAACTAAAGATAAAAGGCTCGAGACGGTCAACCCCACTGTGTTTCTCTTCTAGACAAGTGATAGAGTTGAAGTCTCCAGCCAAAATCCATGGGTACAGGGGAGCCATACTTCTCATAAAGAAAATGTGATCCCAAAAATTCACTTTATGATTGTAATCAATAGGAGCATACACATTTGTAAGTAGGATGGTTTCACCAGATTCATTATCATACCCGATCATCAAAATAGACCATCTATTGGAAATCCAAGTAAGAGGGGATATCTTAACCAAATACCATAAACAAGTGATGCCACCAACATATCCACATACACCAATACACTAGAATTAACCCCTTATCTACAACTTGGGAGCAATATTGAACATACTATTAGTAGAAAATTTAGTCTCCTAAATAAACACCACATCCAGAGAATGTACACAAACCAAATCACGAACAACTTTTTATCTAGGGATGTTGTTCAACCCCCTTACATTCCATGAAAGGATAATCATTTTTGGGGTTTAGAAAAATGGGAGTCCAATGTTCTCACCAAGCTTGAATCCACAAAAGTCTCCCCCATTTACTTAATTTTATCCTGGTCCTTATTTCGATCCACCTTCATATTCTTATTTGAATTTTTTTTTTTTATTATTTTCTGCTGCAATCCCAACATCGTAGGAGTTTTCAGTCCAAGGATGACTGCATCAGTTCCTGAGTAGGATATGGCATAACTAAATTTGTACCACTTTTCAAAATAGTTTCCCTTCTAGGGCTAGATACAACCATATCACCTATACTCCTATTCAAATCCCTTTGTTCTTCATTTAAACCCCTTAGATCTGATTCCTTAAGTTCCACCTCAAGAAGAGACATATAATTTGGCCCTATTAAATTTACATTAGGTAGCAACATTTTAGGTACCTCCATGCACTGATCAAGATCATATAATATTTCAAAATGGTTGAGTAGAGCATCTGGCTGGCTATCCTTAAGGTCTCTATTTGCCCTTCATCCTTTGTTTTGGGATTTTACTAGAATAAAGCCTTCCTTATCCTGTTATCTTTCCTTTATCGAGGCTTTTCCTTTATCCAAACTTTGTATAGACTGAGAGGGCCCAGGATTTGAAGCCACAAGCAAGACAAAATTGGGGAATTTTCTTTGCAGGTGGCCATATTCACGATAAATTTGGTAACAAAATAGAAGAGCTTCATTGTCAAGTTTTTGAACCCATATAGTCGATCCAAACTGTATTTCAATAGAATCTGAAATAGGATTATTTAAATAAATTTCAACACAGATACGGGTAACAAATATTACCTTTTTATTCATTTTCTATTGTGATGGACCAACTGGCTTCCCAATAAGGGCAATCTTATGCAAGATATCAGTTCTCTAGAATTCCAATGGGAGTCACGAAATCCAAACCCATACTGGAACCCATGATGGCTACTCCTCTACCATGTTGAAACCCACATGCCAAGGTTTAAGAAAGAGTCCCACTTGGTTATAGAAATGAGGACCCCCTTCAAATGCTTTGTTATGATCTGCAATACAAGAGAAAACCACCATAAAATAGTTGTTCAAATACGGTAACAAAATGGAAGAGCTTAATTGTCAAGTTTTTGAACCCATGTAGTCAATCCAAATTGTATTATAATAGAATCTGAAATAGGATTATTTAAATCAATTTTAACACATATACGGGTAATAAATATTACCTTTTTATCCATTTTATATTGTAACGGTCCAACTGGCTTCCCAATAAGAAGGGCAATCTTATGTAAGATATCAGCTCTCTAGAATTCCAATGGGAGCCATGGAAGCCAAACCCATACTAGAACCCATGACGACCGCTCCTCTACCACATTGAAACCCACATGCCAGGGTTTAAGAAAGAGTCCCACTTGGTTATAGAAATAAGGACCCCATTCAAATGCTTTGTTACGATCTGTAATACAAAATAAAACCACCATAAAATAGTTGTTCACACTAAGTATCACCTCCATGTCGCCTTTAGGATTCCAAGTCTTCCTGACCCAAGCCTCCACAAAGGGGAGAGAAATTTGGATCCCCAAAATTTTTCCAATAAGTGCATGTTTGGTTAAATACTCCAAATATTTTGCCATCGAGTCTGGTTGAACCACTATAAATGACATGGCTTCACATCGTTCCAAACATCCATTGTTCTTTAACAAGCAGTTCTCGACATGCACTGGGAAATCCTATTCCTTCCAGTCATTTTCAAATGAAAAAAAATCATGAACATGCACTCTCTATGATCGAACTGATGCCATCATGACATTCCTCCAATTTTTCAAACCTCCTCCAGAAGCTACTACCATCCCCGTAGAGCAGTTTTAGTGATCATTTTAATTAATAATCTCATCCTAATTAAGATCATTAATAAATTTTAACTCCATGGTTATACACAAACAAGTATATTTTATTCAACCAACCACATGGTACCAAGTCACTTCTAACTAAAAATACAACATAGATATGCTCAATTAATCTTGTAACTGCTATTGCATCATTTATTCACTATCACTATTAAGTTAAATTAAAATTGGTAGAATCGAGGAAACAATTAAACTAAGCATTTATATAATGCATTTTAAAAACTAGTTTTAAATGTAACTATTCAATTAGCACCAAATTCATAAATTACCATTTTATGACACATAAGAGTTGTATTTATATTTATTATAAAATGTTATAGTACAGTTGTATCATTCAATCCAATTAATTCTCTACTATGATAGAACATTTTTTACAAAGCTTCAAATACAATTGGCACATAGTTCCAAAATAACTTTTATGGCATACATCCCAATGAGTACAAATTGATCCATATTACAAATAATCCAACTCCCTTATATAGATCATAGTTCAACAATAGTTTTATACCTTCATAGGTCATAAGGTAAAATCTAAGAATGTATGAGCATACAATGTTCTAGATATACATAATTCCATCTCTTTGTAAATAGTCTCTATAGTGACACACCAAAAAAGGAAGTAACATTATCCATAAAAAGGTAGAACAACATCTAGGTTTACTATACTATTATATTTATGTTTTTTAATGATCAACCCTACTATAACCACTCATTAGTGGATTCAATGAGTGTTGCTTGTCAATAGATGAATGATGGATTATGTTGGACCTATTCTAGTTTAATTGAAAGTTAATTACTTTACCAATGCAATTAGAGGAGGAAGAGCATCATTGAATCCATTTACCACCCATCCTAAGAATTATTGTATATAATTCCCTCTATTCCATTCCCTACTTGAGATGTATGATCATTCAATGAGGAGATTATATATAGAGCACTAGTATGACAAAATCAAAACTCATATATGTACGAATATATTTGCATGAAATCATGTGTACCATGCAATATAACATTTAGTGGATGCATATTGATATCATAAAATCCATTTAGACATCATGTAAATGTATTAAAGCATCCTAAATTAAGTTAATAATCACCTCATGCATCCTATGAACATGATGATTATTTTAATCATAGTTTGGTTAAGATTTTATTGAAAATTTCCTCTTGATATATCTCAAAGTCTAATTAATCATGAATTATTCTTTGGAACATATTATTTTCCATTCTCGAGCATTTTTTCCACCATATTTACCCATATAGGACCTATTTTACAAGTATTATTTGCAAATCATCTATGTCCTTAAGACTCTATACATCCATTTCCTTCCATATTAGTTTAAAATTTTGTTTGCTTCCACAAATACTATATGGGATATCCTCCCATATATTAAAATAGTAAGCATAAAATATTAAACCATTAACAGTGGTGAAATGACAAATTATACTCCCATATTAGTAAGGTACTAGTATAGGAAATTGGATCATCTATAAGATCCATCCATGTAGGTAAGGTATTAGATTTAGGAAAGCCAATAAAACATGTGGATTCCTCCTTGTGAAGTACTAATATAAATCTTTGAATTATTCACAATGGTTTAAACTATGTGTCCATCCCCCTTAGCTTGGTAACAATACAAACTATTTATCTCACACTTAGATATTGTTCATCAAGGTAACACTTTAATTGGACTTGGTATCAAGTGTATGTCATGTAAGTTATTCATGTTAATTATTCATTATGAAAGAAGTCTATTAGATAATAAATACATAATGGTTACCTATTAATGCAATGCTCCAAATTATAAAAGTATAGTTGCCACATAGGCAAGACATTAGTAAGGATTGCTTAGCATCATATCATTTCAATTGTATAAAATATATCAAAGTATAAAATAAACCAATAGGCTAATTGTAAAGAATACATTTAGTTTATCCAATCATAATAGTTATTGTGTGTGATGGTGAATAATACCTATAATTTATCCAAGTGCAAGAAATTGGATAGTTATTACATGTTGATAGTCAAGAATACTTCCAATTTATCCAAGTCCAAAAACCTAACAATTATTCTATGTTGACAATCAAGAATGCTTCAAGTTTATCCACATGCAAAAACATGACAATTATTGTATAGAAATATTCAAGAATATTTCTAGTTTATCCAAGTGCAAACACATCATAGTTGTTATATGTTGACTGTTAAGAATACTTCCAGATTATCCAAGTGTAAAAATAGGACAATTGTTGTAAGTTGAAATTCAAAAATATTTCTAGTTTATCTAACTTTAAAAATAGGATAATTGTATGTTGAATATCAAGAAATATTCCAATTTTTCCAAGCACAAAAATAAAACAGTTTTTATAGGTTGACACTCAAGAATGCTTCTAGTTATCTAATTGTAAAAACATGACAGTTTTTGTATGTTGATAGTAAAGAATGCTTTTTATTTACACAAGTGCAAAAATAGAACAATTGTTATATATTGAAAGTCAAGAATACTTTTTGCAAGTGCAAAAATAATATAGATGTTGTATATTGATAGTCAAGAATATTTCTAGTTTATTCAAGTGTAAAAATATGGTATTTGTTGAATGTTGACAATTAAGAATGATCCAACTGTGAAAACACAATAATTGTTGTATGTTGTCAGTTATGAATACATTTAATTTATCCAAGTGCAAAATAGAGTAATTATTGTATGTTGATAGTTAAGAATTCTTCTAGTTTATCCAAGTGCAAAATTAAGATAGTTAATGAATATTTTCATTTTATAGGAATATTCAAGAGAATTTTCATCAAGCATGTTCCAACTCAACTAGTCGTTAGACTAAGGCATATTTTTGCCTATTGGGATATGAGGCACACAACCTATTTAAAATACCATACTTTAGCCCACTATATTAATCATTTTTAACTACATTAAAATACTCATAATGTTATAGGTGTTTCAACCATTATTCAATCAATATAAAAAACCAATCTCATCCCATGAAATAGGGGTCTTTCCAAAAAGATACCAAAGTGGAAATATCCAAAAAAATTGATTCAATTCACCTAGTATATAAGGATACCATTCAAACAAGTGATGGATTTTTAGCTAGATTAAACATGGGTCCCAATATCCATAATATTACATAAACTCAAATACTAGAGCAATTCAAAAAGATGTTGCAACAAAGTCAAAGGAAAAACAACTGATGTCCTTCTCCTTTGATAGTGCTCCTAGCCAGGTATGCTCTCTTTTTGCTAATCCTAATCCTTTCAACCCATTGGTTGGGATTCAAAGTCTATCAAAATTAATATTCCTACAAAAACCATGCTCCTACCTATCAAAATTGTCTCCCTAAGGATTCTCTTTTCAACCTTGAGGTTACCCCCTAGTCCCCTTCAAGGTCAAGCCCCTCAAGAATTCCCCTATCCAATTACTCCTTAGACGTTATCAATGACCTTTATCCTTAGAACGGTCTCAAAATGTCCCTTGATAGTATCATCATTTCCCCTGTTATTGGGTAGTCTTCAAGTCCTCCCAAGCTGGTAACTAGGAGCCAAAAGAAACTCTCTACTAATGTTGGTAGTGACAAGAAGAAAGGTAGACCTTCTAACTAGGAGTTGATAAGGAAAGAGATTGAAGAGGATATTACCAATGATATTTAGACTACCCTCCTTTATTCTTTGGTAGACCAATCAAGAAAATAATTTCCTAAGGATGACGAAAAGCAATCCAAACCATCCCATCCTTATATTAGGGAGGGAAATATTCTTCCAAAAATCACAAGTGAATATCCTCTCATGGAATGTGAGAGGACTCAATGGACTAACCAAATAATGGTTGGACTTATTCATGAATAAATATCTTAGACCTTGTATTATTCTTCTTCAAGAGACCAATATTAATGAAGCTACTGTTGAGAAGATTGCCAAAGATGTATGGAAAAATAGTGAATTCATTGCTAGCCCAATATTGAACCACTATTTCAACATGTGGTGCTCCATTTTTTTTTGTAAGTGGTAGAAATTATATTATATGGGTTTTAAATGGTGCCCAAAACTAGATACATAATTATATGAAAAAATACATAGAAGAGCACAAAAAGAGGGTGCTTATAACCTAGCCATTCCATGAACCAAACCATAGAAAAGACAGACCCACATAGGGGTTGCTTAATAGGAAATATAAAATCAAAATAAATAATCCACGTAGGGGCTAAGGAGGACATAAAGCAAAACCAAAATAGGACCCATGCAATGGTCAAAATATTGATACCAAAATTCCCACACAGGGGAACAGAGCTTGAAAGACAAACCAAAACAACTCTAATTTTCGACAATCTCTTCAACTATAAAGCTCTTTTGGCCATGTTTCTTGACTAGTAGTTTCAAGGAGGCACTGATGCTATCCATACCACTGATGATGCTACTTAGGATAGTGTTGTGGATCGAATTAGTAATGGATGCCTGAGAAGTAGTTCTATCACTCCCATCATTAGAAATACACTGAGGAGAGATATGACTAGCTTCAAAGGTAAAAATTTTGAGGTGAGTATACCTTCTATGTTGTTTAAATATTTCTTCAATGATAGATTTCTATTTAGGATGAAAATATGGACTATGAATGGGGGACGAACTCTGCTTAGAGATAGAGGACTAGGCTCCAAAAGAAGCTTCACCACTAATATCATTAGGAGGGGATCAAGATGAACTGAAAGCAGATGGGGAAGGAGGCATGGTGGAGTGAAGCAATGAGGAAAAGGAGGGAGGCAAAATGGTGGCTTCAATATGACGATAAATGATGGCAAAAAGGCCTTGGTGGGTTGACAGGGTTTGAGACTTTCTCTTCCTTACATTATGGATGGAGTACCACATTGACCGATAAAGAAATATTGAGATGTTTAATGGATTAAAACCTCTCAAGTGGTTGACTAGAGAAACATAAAAACTAAACAAAGGCTTAGAGGGATCATCAAAAGTGAGGTATTGGAGGATGGGGATGATTATTGTTGGTCAAGGAACATGGAGATATTCACGTTCAACTACAATTCCCTTCCACTTGAAGGTCCTGGAGTAGTTTGAAAAACCTTTGAGTTTAGGATCCCAATTATGCTTGTCCCTACACACCATGCATCCATTTGTAGGAAGCTCCGTAACCTTGACCAACATCTTGACAGTAACTCAAAAGCAATGATTACCAAAAATGACATAGCCATTGTTCCATGTATTGACAAAGGTGTCCGTAATATCCTACTCAGCCCCTTTGAATTTGCTAAGGAAAGGAATAAGGCCTTGGGCTTCCAGGAAGGATTGAGATAGAGGGTCAAGCTATAGACTAGAGGGCTTGAGAAAGACCATGGATATAGAGGTGAAGGCCCAAATACACTAAAAAATTAGGATAGAATAATCACCACCACCAGGGTTACTCAAAGGCACTTTCCACAAGATAATAAAATAGACCAGGGATTGATCCGATTTAACAAGCTCCTTAGAATAAAATAAGGATGAGACTATTATCATGAATAGGGAATTGGTAAACCCAAATCATTGGGTGATGGGTCATTAATAAAGGGCAACAAAGAAACTAGCCACAACACAAGACAACCACACATCCAAATTAAGAAAGTTTCCTATTTGAGCCAGTAACTATGAACTTTGGAGCTGGGTAACCCTCATAGGTTTAGGTGAATTCTCATAGGACAAAATTTGAAACTTAACACAAGAAGCATAGTGAATCAACAAATGCTAACAAATAGGGAGCATGATTATATCAATATGATACATACGCCATCCAATAGAATAAATGTACCTCTCAGACCCAATTGTGCATTTCCAAGTCAATAGAAGCAGCATTAAGAATATTTTGTGGAAAATTTTGGTACCATATGGATAGATTTCTATTATTTAACCCAAAATTTACAAGCAATTTAGTAGGCTTGTTAGCTTCTCGAAACACATGGTATGTTGTAGTGTTGCTAAAATTCTACATCAATATATTCGCTTTCTAAATAATAGTGCTCACGTTCCATGAAGGAATTCTGTCATTGATGATAGAGTTTGTAACATTCATGGAATCCCCTTCAATTTGTAAATTCCCTATGTGATCTCTAAGAACTTCTAACCCTCTCCACAAAGCATGAGCTTCAACATAGTGGTTAGTTTGGACACCCAAAAACTTAGCATAAGCTCTTTCAGCTCATGACTACTTCATAGGCTTCTCTACCCATACTAATGACCCTTTTTGAAGCACCCTTTTCAAAAATAATTTCCAAGAGAGCAAAGGGGTCATTATCACCACCTCTACGAGTACCTATATCATAAATGCAATACAATTTCAAATCATGCCTCAATATCATTGGATGTGACTATCCCAACATGGATTTGGCACATGCGACTAGGAGTTATTGACACGAGATGATCCATCCACGGTTCTAAAAAGAGGAATCCTCTAGGATTAGAAACATGTGTATATGGTAAGACTCAGGTGGTTTGGCTTCCTAAATAGATTTTAAATGTAGGCCATAAATATGTGATATTCATTAGAATTCATTTGTTGTTCAGTCTCAGAGGTGAGCCATTCAGAATCAGTGTGCTAAGATGGTGTTAATTGAGCCAGAGTCTTTGCAAGTGGATGCTACCATAGAGAAAATTTTGGAGAACCATGGATTCCTACCCTTTATTTGTAAATTTTATAGAAGTGATCCTGATTTATCCTAAAATTCACTAGGTCCTAGGACAATGGTCATGTGACACTTTGAGGACTTACTTTTAAAATCAATGTCCATATGTCGGTTGAGGTGATGGAGTTGCCCAATGATGTTGAGATTGTGCACCGTGATTAGCATTCTATGGTGGTTGAACTCAACCACTTTAGAGATAAAGGGAAACACTTGGCAAAAGAGAAAGGTGACATCATTAGGAAGGCTCTTTTGATACATCAAAATAGGGTAATAGTCCCTATTATGTAGTTTTTCACCCTCTATGAGACAAATTCTCCTATTTGAAGATTCCACTTAGCATTTCTTAATCACCTACACAATATCAAGGGCATCAATATCCCTGAGTACATTTTCACGTAAATGGATCTATTGGTTGGAAGCATAAGGGATGATACTTCAACCCATATGCAACACCAAGGTCTCCACTTGAGTATGCTTTACAAAAAGAGGCCTAAAAAACCATCCTTTCTATTTTTGGTAGCCCAATAGACCTTCCTTCTATGTTAGACCCTAGCCAAGGAACCCCAAGAAGGATATTATGAGTGATGATGATACGAAGAAAGAATCCACTGATATTGCCAAAGTTGGAAAAAAGTTAATCTTTGGCTCCTCTATTGAAACTCCATATTCTATCAAAATATAATCCCATCATCGCTCGCTCAGAGGCTAGGTTGAGGGGAAGCAGAAAAGCCTTATTGTTACTGATCTAGACAAGGAGACCCTAGGAGAGTGCCTTGTGAAATGTAAGAATATTAAGTTTGAGTATGTTTTAGGGGGGATACTCTTCCTCAAAGACAATGATTCCCCTTGTGAACCTTCAACTTGTCCTTAGTAGAGAGCTAATCCTAGTCCCCTAGCCAACCTGGAGGACATTTTAAATTTCTCTTTGACCCTCCTTCAACAAGTTTTAAAGGTAAAGAGCACCATCAAGAAGCAAGACGTAATAATCCAAGTCTTAGATGATGAAAAAAGTGTGAATGATGATGAAGAGGATCCTTCTAAGAAATTCAAATAGTTGGGGTTTATCTGGTTGTACTATTTTGATGGTTAGCCAAGGGCATCTTGTCCCCTATTTTTGTGCTTCTATGTTGGCTTGTTTTGGCCTCTGTTCTTTTTACCTACTTCCTAGGGTGGTGCTATCTCATATTTGTTGTGTTTTTATCATTAGTTTCTCTTGTCTATCACTTTGTCATTGTCATCCCTTTGGAGACTGCCTCCTTTTGGGTTTTCTAATGTAAAAGGTTTGGGGTCTATTTCAAAACCCTTTTTTCTTTCAATCAATAAAAAAATAGAGCAATTAATAAAAATGACCAATATCAATGAATATAACATTCATGAAATAATAATAATATAGATTAATAGGCCAATATCAATAACAATATGCATAAGCAAACTTACAATATAATTTCTCAAAATTGTATACAAGCTTCAATATACTTTGATAGATCTTATGTTTACAATACATAGAGCTTTGTCTCCATAATATAACTTTAGAAAGGTAAATCTTAAATAATTGACTATTTCTCTCCTCACATAAATGGGAGGTGCATCCTTTCCTATTCCATACATAAGATAAACCTCTCATGTCTCTTGACTTTACATCTTGCCACATACACACGACTCTTCACTTGCATACCTAACAAATACACACGAATCTTGACTTTCTACACACTTGCACACTTTTAAATTCTACACACTTGCACACTTAACTATATGACACTCACACACATCCTACACATAGACACTTTAGAAAAATATAAATCACACACCTAATCTAATGACTCACACCCTATTCTAATATTTACAATGGTCCCATAGGGGTACATTAACATGTACCAAATAATGTAATATTCTCTAACACCCCATTGTATTACATTATTTGGTTATTGAAGATTTTAATATTCAATCTATTTCTTTCAGTCCTTTGCTTTGTTCCTCTTTGTCTTAACCTTTTGCTTCATGTCTTATGTTATTTCTTTGGTTCTTTGCTTTACTTTTATTCTTTGACATTCTTGTATTTGTCTTTAGTAGTGGTGTGGATGTTGGTATGACTTCTAGATAAATAATTAGCAGGTCATCACAATAATACTTTTTGGAATTTGAAGATTCCACATTGAAGCTAACATATATCGCATTCAAATCATGTGACACAATTGACATCAATTTTTCCTTGTTTATTTTCTTGATAGATATCAAAAGTGAATAATGTCGTGTAGATCACTATCCCTAATTCAATAGGAAATATGATAGTATTTTGGAAATTCAACAATGCACCAAAATTTTTCTCATGAATATAGTTGATAAATGTTGTAAATTTTTCATTCTTGGCATTGAATGGAAAACAATTTTTACTTCAAGTTCTCTGGTATATATTTTTTCTCATAAAAATCATCCATCATATTTTGACTATATAATTAGCTTTTTCAACATTTCTTCATTATCTTCTAAAATGCATTTTTAATTATTTCTTCCATAGTAAATTCCTTTGTTGTAGAAATCCTTGTCTCCCAAATTTAGCAATAATTTAAAAATTTTGTATTTTCCAAAATTTCAAATTTAAAGAATTTTCAAATTCTTCAATAATCAATTTCAATAATTTCTTCAATCAATGATTTCAAATTTGTTCAAATTCAGTCCTGACAAGGACACCACAATAGAAAAGGGTATTGGTATTTACTAACAGAGATCCAAGTTCAATTCACGAGAAGGGTGACCCTGATATACCCCCAAATTTTCAACCTATTAAAAAAAAATTTAAATTATATTGGAGTAGAAATTCTTATCTCTCCAAACATTAATTTAAATTCTTTATTCAAAATTTCAAAAACTATTAAGCTTTATAAATTAATTTCAACCTTATATATCCTACTACAATAATCAAGGCTTAAATAAATAATGATTATTTTAAAATCTTATAACTCCAAATATATTGTGTGCCATAAATATTCCATATAAACTTTGGAAATAAATATGTTTTCATGCCTTAGACTTTCACCACATGTGCAATATTATCTAATTCTACTAAAACACAAATATCTCATGTCTTCTAATCTCCACATCTCATTAATGTTATGAAACATCCACTATGCCAATCATTTGGGCATTAAAAACTTAGGGTTTCTAGAGGTGTTGGAATTTTGATGAATCAGCTTCATTGTGACCCATAGATTCCTGTCTTCTCACCAGCTTTTATCTAAGATATTTTACTTTGGATACTCTTCTTTTTTTTGCACTCTACTACTTTAGACAATTCTGATTTGTTTTCCTTTTCTCAAGTGGATTTGGTATATATTTTTCTCCTTTCGAACAACTTTCCTTCACCTCATGTGATGTCACTCTTTCCTCAGGCAATGTCAAACCTTCTCAGTGGTTGGAAAACCCTAGGTGGCTCCTATCTATCCTTAGGAAACATTAATCTTATCAGGTACTTAGATAATATTTTGTCTCTTTTTGATTTACCTCAAATGACTTAAGCTTTCATTAGGCACTTTGTATTCATTGGTGCTCTAAATTTAAAGAAATCATTCTCCTCTCTATTTTTATATTGTTGTTCACTTTTCCCTTTTATAGGTTACTTCTCAAGAAAATTTTGTCTATAATATTCTAGTGACTTCCACCAACACTCAGTTGGACTAATATCTTTTGTTCTCATGAACATATATTATCATTTTCTTAAAATATTTCTTCATGCAATCAATAAGATCTTTGATATTGTTTGTATTTCCAGTATTTTATCAAGAAACAAACTATCTCATATGTTACGTAGAAAATATTCAACTTCCTCCAACAATATCTTATGTCCAATATTCTATCCCGTCAATTTAAATTCACATTAGATTTCTTCTCTAATGCTAGCTTTTAAATCTGAACAAAGATTTCTTTTAAATATTAACACCAAAAATAAATATGGTGCTAGCTTTTGACTTACAAATTCTCATTGAGAGTGAGGATAGATGTGGCTTTGAGAGTATGATTCTCCAAGATTTTTCTGGGCTTGAATGTTCAATCTAATAGACAATTCGTCAAGATTATTCCTTGGCCTAAATGTCACTTTGATAGATAATTCTCCAAGCTACTTGGATTGAATGTAGATTTGATAGAGTCTACTCAAGGTAGCTCTAATAGAGTCTACTCAAAGATAGCTTTGATACCATTAATGGATTTTTAGAAAAATTAAACATAGGTCCCAATATCTAGGATCTTGAGTAAACTCAAATATTAGAGCAATTAATATAAATGACCAATATCAATGAATATAATATTCATGAAATAAAAATAATATAGATTAATAGTTTGAATATCAATAATAATATGCATAACCAAACTTACAATATAATTGCTTAAAAATGTATACAAGCTTCATTATACTTTGATTAATCTTATGTTACTATACATGGATCTTTATCTTCATAATATAACCTTAGAAATTTGACTCTTCAATACTTGACTATTGCTTTCCTCATATATATGGGAGATGCATCCTTTCCTATTCCATATATAAGATAAACCTCTCATGTCTCTTGAATTTACATCTTACCACATACATGTGACTCTTCACTTGCATACTTGACACATATACACATGAATCTTGACTTTATACACACTTGCACACTTTACTATATGACACTTGCACACTCATACATTCTACACACTTGCACACTTTACTATATGACACTTGCACAAATCCTACACATAGACACTTAATTTAGGGAAATATAAATCACACACCTAATCTAATGACTCACACCCTATTATGATATTTACATTAGTCCCATGGTGATATGGAATTATCGAAGCTGACTTTATTGATAAAATTAAAGGGCTTAAATAAGCTTAAAACAAACAAATGTAATCTTGGAAATCTATAACTACTCCAAGGATTACGTACACAAAATACGCTATGGCTAAAATGAAAGACCAAAAATGACGAAAAACAAAACACCTAGACTAGAATATTCAACGGAGGTTATCAAAACAACTCACGTTGATTATTCAACTAAATCCTAAGTATTATTGCCTAGGTCTAGAACATTATTCCTCATCATTCATCCCAACAAAAGAAGCATTGGAATCCAATGCTTTTAACAAAGAGGGAAAATCTCGAGACAGAATGTGAGCAAAAATCCAACAAGCCTAATGTAGAAATTGGCCTCGACGGGCCACAAGATATGAAGTAGAAACACCTTAGCATGTTTGTTGGGTCTTCGTATCAAAGACTGTATCGGCGTCAAGCGGAAGCTGAGCATCAAGAACCACATCAACTGGATGAATGATGGCTGGAACTGTTTCCAATGTGGAATCATAGTATGGTTTGAGAAGATCAACATTGACAACATCATGAATGCCAAGATGAGTTGGAAGGTCCAAGCGAAAGGCATTCTTAGAGATTTGCTGAAGAATAGTATAAGGCCCATAACTAAGAGGCTTGATTTTGCTATGTGCCTTATTTGCAAATCATCATTTGTCAAGATGAAACCATACTTTGTCACCAACCTAAAAGGAATGAGGTGTGCGATGCTTGTCCATCTATTGCTTTTGCTTTTGTTGAGTCTTCTGAAGAATTTGAACCACTTTGGCGTGAAGACTCTACAAATGTTGCACAAAAGAGTTGGCCTTGTTGTGTTCCTTCTGAGTGTGTATTGTGGCTAAAGAAGGTAAAGACAAAGGTAACTCATAAGGAGCAAGTGGTTGAAAACCAAAACACACTTCAAATGGAGAGTGCCCTGTAGAACTATGGACGGCCCTGTTGTAGGCATGTTCAATGTGAGTGAGGCTTAAGTCCCACTTGGCTGGAGTGGAATTATGGTAAATCCTCAAACTCTGCACGAGAGTACAATTAACTACCTCTGTTTGCCCATCGGATTGAGGATGATAAGCAGTAGAGAAGTTAAGAGATACTCCCAAAATCTTCCAAAGTGATCGCCAAAAGTGACCCACAAAGCGTGAGTCACGATCGGGAGACAATCGTTGGTAGGAAGACCAAAAGAACGCCATACCACCTCAAAGAAGAGTTGGGCAAGATCTCGTGCGATACTTGTCTTGCGACAAGGAATGAATTTGGCCATTTTGCTGAATCTGTCCACCACAACAAAGACACAATCATGTTTGCGAACTGTCATTGGAAAACCGCTCAAGAGATCCATGGAAATGCTTTCCCATGGATGAGAAGGAATGGGCAAAGGCATGCTCATTCCCAATGTCCTATTGGCTGATTTGGAGCGATTACATACTGCACATTATCGCAAGAAGCGAAGAACATCTCTTTGTATGTGTGGCCAAAAGAAGAACCTTTGAAGATGATGTAGAGTTTTATGCCTACCAAAATGTCCCCCATAGAGTGTGGAATGAGCCTCCTTCAGAAGAGACTCCCTGTTTCCATGAGGAACACAAAGTTTTTCCAATTTGTACAATAGTCCATCCTTAATATGAATGTCTTGAAGAGCTCTAAAATTTGAAGAAGAAGGATTGGAAAGTTGGTGGAAAACTTTGCCAAAATATGGATCCATAGGATACTATGTAGGCCAAGTTTGGAAGCCAAGATGAGAAGTAGTGACAATTGTCAAAACAAGAGTAGAAGGAGGATGACTCAAACAATCAGCCACTACATTGTTTCATCCTTTCTTGTACTTGATTACCAAATGGAATTGTTGCAAGTATGATTCCCATTTCATGTGCCTAGCTTCTTCAATTTTTGTTTGAGATTGAAGAAACTTAGAGGGGAATGTGATCTGTATGAACAATTGTTTCTTTTCCCAAAAGATAATGCCTCCAATACTTGATTGCTTGTACCAAGGCATAGAACTCTTTATCATATGTAGAATAGTTCTTCTTGGCCTCTGAAAATGTTTCTGAATGATAGGCCACCGGATGACCATTCTGCATGAGCACAACTCCAAGTGCAACTTGCGAAGCATCAGTTTCTATCTCAAATGGTTGAGACAAATCAGGAAGAACAAGAACTGGTGCAGTACTCAATTTCTATTTCAATGTGTCAAAGGCTTTTTGTTGATCCTTTGTCCATTGAAACTGAACTTTGATCTTTGTCAAATAGTGTAAAGGCGTAGCAATAGAAGAATATCCTCCAATGAACTTGCGATAGAAATTAGCAAGTCCAAGAAAACTCCTTAACTCCGTGACTGAAGTAGGAGTTGGCCAAGAGAGGATAACTTCAACTTTGGAAGGATCTACTTGCACACATTTTTCACTAATTACAAATCCAAGATAGGCAATGAATGTTTGCCCAAAGGAACACTTAGGAAAATTTGCATACAATTGGTTCTTTCGAAGAGTTTGAAGAACCGTTTTCAAGTGTTCCAAATGATTCTCCCAAGTAGAAGAATATATAAGAATGTAATAAAAATAGATGATTACAAATTGATCCAAACAATCTCTGAATACTTCATTCATCAGCTGCATGAATGTAGTTGGAGCATTTGTAAGGCCAAAGGGCATGACAAGCCACTCAAAGAGCCCCATTTTGGTCTTAAATGTTGTTTTCCAAGTGTCTTCTACTTGAATTCTCACCTGATGATACCCACTTTTGATATCAATTTTGGAGAAGAATTTTGCACCTTGCAATTGGTCCAAAAGATCATCAATACGAAGAAGTGGATATCGATTCTTGATTGTAATCTTATTGAGTGCCCTGAAATCAATGCATAGTCTCCATGTGCCATCCTTCTTCAACACAAGCAAGATAGGAGAAGAACAAGGGGAAGTACTGGGTTTGATGAACCCTTTAGTCAACAATGCTTGAATTTGCTTTTTAATTTCTTCCATTTGCACTATTGATTGTCTATACATTGAAGAATTAGGAAGAGATGATGCGAGAACAATCTCAATACTATGATTAATTGTATTTCAGGAGGAAGACTTGTGGGTTCTTGAAAAACATCAAAAAATGATTGAAGTATTGAATGAACTAAAGAACTCATATTATTAGTGTGCTTAGGTGCTTGCTTTTCTTCTTGAATTGGTCTAATGAAGATGAGTGCTAATTCCTTTGCTTGATTAACGACTTTGCGTGCTTGTCTACAACTCAACATCAAATTATGTGGTGTTTGTTGTGTACTTCGATTATGAAAGGCTTATTATCTTTGTGCAAAGTGTATGTATTTTTGTACCCATCATGTATAGACCTCCTATCATATTGATAGGGTCTTCCAAGCAACAAGCCACAACAATCCATTAGAGTTACATCGCACACAACCGAGTCCACAAAAGAAGGACTCGAAAGCAAAATTCAGAGTGCAAGTGTGTGTGATGTCGGATGTAATCCCATTGTCCTTCCATCCCAAAGGATAAGGATGAGGATGGGTATTCATCAATAACTTCAGTTTGTCAACAACGGACCTCGCAATTAGATTTTTCTGTGAGTCGCTATCGATTATACAATCAACCATAAAGGTGTCACTGAGATGGACCGTAGTCACAAAAAAATTCTCACGATCACCTTATGAAGTATACATAAGGGTCAATTTGTTTAACCTTGCCAATTCCTTATAAGGCTTACGTTCCCCTGTAGCCTCAATGGGAATTTCTTGTGAGTCCTCATTGGAAGGCTTTACAACTAGGGATTTTTTCTTCATATTTTGCAACTTAAAACACCTCTTTTGAGTATGTCCTGGCTTTTTACAATAATTACAAATCAAAGGTGATTTAGAAGAAGAAGATTTTTGTGAAGAAGAAGGGGAAGATGAAGAAGATGGAGAAGGAGAAGAAGAAGAATATTTAGCTCCCTTGGAAGGTTGTGGAGAAGCCTTCTAATTTCATCTCGACGTAGAAGAGCGAGTCCCACGTGATTGCTACCTCATTTCCTCCTCAGCAAGAAGGGCTTGATTGAAAGCCATGTCAATGTTAACAATCAAATTGTATTTCATCTTCTTGTAAATGGGCTCCTGCAAACAACTTTTGAATTTGTTAACAAGTTGTGCTGCATTATCCTGTATAGAATTCAAAATTCGTAACTTGCTAAATTGAAAAATATAATCAGAAACAGTCATATTTGAGGTTTGTCGAAGACGAAGCCACTTGATCTCAAGGTCAGTGGCATAGTTTGAAGGATAAAAATTATTCTTCAACACTCTTTGCAATTCATCCCACGTGTCAATGGGATTTTGGGTCCGTTGTCGATTAGTGACAAGGACCTTAGCAATGCCAGAAAGTTTCATCTTGGCAAAGTTAACCTCCTGATCCTTTGCGAGCTTGATATATTGAAACCAACTGTCCATGTCCAAAATCCAACTATTGAGGACTTCGAGATCTTGCGAACCAGTGTAAACTGAAACATCACACTGTTGTTGTACTTCATTATACGTAACTTTATTAGCCAACACGCTGACAATTTGGGTTACTTGAGCCAACTTATTGGCTAATTTGGAAGCCATTTGACCCCGAGTGATCGCTAGCAAGAATTGTCACAAAAAGACAAATTACAAAATGTGCAAAATAAAAATTGCCCAAATTAATTTGCAAATATTGCAAATATACAAGGGAAGGGCAAATACAAAATAAAATTGCACAATGCTTTTAAAACACAAAATCAAATTGTGTCTCGGTGGAAAAGACAAACTTTTGTTTTTAATGGAATTGTCTTTTTTTTTGTTTTTTTTTTTTAAATCAAAAAAAAAAATTTGAAGTTTCCTTTTTTTTTTTTAAATTGAAGAATATAAAATTGGTGCTTGGCTAATCAAAAGAAAAAGGAAAATTTAAGCCACTGTTCAGTGGCTACCCAACCAGAAATGCACAGTGTCACAGTGGCTGCACGGTTGGAAAACTTCACGATAGAATTGAGGCGAACAGGGGGCAGATGACGGTAGATCTGCACAACGAGTCAACCGGAACCCAAGTCTGCACTCTTATACGATCAAACACGAAGCTATATCCTTGCACCACGTCATGTCCTCATGCAATACGATCCAGCTGGCTTTGGCACACAGGCCGAGGGAATGTGATGTCCCGAATCTTTTAGGCCATGGTGCCAGAGTCCGTCGCCAAGATCTACCCGTCTTCACACCAATACTGGCACCTCTGGCAAGGTCGGTTGATGCAGAGGACAGAGGCAGGCGGCAGCGATCTGATCCCTAATTGAATCGACCAATTCGCATAAAAACTTCGATCGTGTTGGGCATCGAATCGGAAAACCCTTCT
The DNA here is from genome assembly GCA_028583015.1 of Wollemia nobilis. Classification (NCBI taxonomy): domain Eukaryota; kingdom Viridiplantae; phylum Streptophyta; class Pinopsida; order Araucariales; family Araucariaceae; genus Wollemia; species Wollemia nobilis. Next base: position 3,190,564 of record JAQPPZ010014295.1, read on the forward strand.
TCCAATTTGGAGCAGGCAAAAATTTGTCATAGTAGAACTGCTAGAGGGTCTACGAACAAAGCAAATTTGTGACACTAGTTTTCGAGGGTTTTGATATTCGTCGGTGGTATGGCACCAAGCAGTTTCAGGATGGCTCCTCCGAAACTTGTACCGCAGGGTAGATCTGGCAAATACAGGATGGGCTCCTCCACACGCTGATTCGGTCAGAATAACAAAATCCTCCACATGCTGTTACAGTAAGAACAGCCTCGAAAAAATGTTAACTACCTCTGAACCTCGCCCAATCAGATTCAGGGAATGCTATTTACAGATCTGAGGACCGGAGTTCCCGAAGCAAAATTGTCGCATGGTATAAGAACGAAAACAGTCTAGACCTCCGCCCTGTAATGTCGTCACATCTGCCACTGGAAAATGCTGCAACCTAGCAAGGTAGATCTGGCAATGCCAGACTACCAAATTAGAACAGGGACAGCAAGGGAATCGGCTCGTCCTTAGATTTATCAGAGGCACAGCGGGTGGATTTGAGTCGGCTCCTCTTCATAGATCTATCATATTTGGAATGTTTTAAAAAATGAACCAAAAAATTGTAGTGTGTCTGTCGTCGAGAAATCATGGTGGGACTATCATCAAGAAATGTCATAACAAACTTTGTAGGGAAAAGCCAGAACCTTGGGGAACAGCCGAAACATAGGGGAAAAGCAGCAAAATTCAACAAACAGGTCAAAAATTGATGAAACGGCTTCGCGCGGTAGAAATTTCGTCAAAAATTGGTAAAATTTGGCAATCGACCTCCGGACGTCACGAATTGGAAAGCCAAAATGGAAAACCAGGGTTCACCCAGACCAGCAATCACGGAAAACATCCGTCAAAAAGGGAATTTTCGTCCATAGGAAATCGTGAAGTCGCTATTGGAAAACAACCTGCAATCCACACTTTGGCATACTGTGGAAAATCGCACAGGAAATGACGCGTAAACAAGGTCATGTGCTGTGGAAACCCGTGCAGCTTCGTGGACGTCACCAGAGAAGAAATGGCTAACCAGAGGGACGTCCGAACAGATTTGTCATCTAGCAACAACGGAATGTCGGCCGCAGGCACAACTGCGTAACGCAAACACTATTAAAAAAAATTGACAAAAAGTGTTGACGACTTATACAACAAAAATTTATCGTCAGCAATTTTGTGTCAACAGCAATGGAAGTTGGCAGAAATTTGTCTACAAAAATGGCAGCAAAATTTCTTCAATTTCCCTGAGCTTCAACTGGAACGAAAAAACACTTTGGAGGTCGAAAATGACCCAAAACCTCCAAAACTAACCCGCTCTGATACCAATGATATGGAATTATTGAAGCTGACTTTATTGATAAAATTAAAGGGCTTAAATAAGCTTAAAACAAACAAATGTAATCCTGGAAATCTGCAACTACTCCAAGGATTACGTACACAAAATACACAATGGCTAAAATGAAAGCCAAAAATGACGAAAAACAAAACACCTAGACTATACTATTCAACGAAGGTTATCAAAACAACTCACGTTGATTATTCAACTAAAGCCTAAGTATTATTGCCTAGGTCTAGAACATTATTCCTCATCACATGGAAGTATAGTAGCATGTCCCAAATAATGTAATATTCTCTAACACCAAGGCTACCAAGTAGACACTTCCAATCAAAACCAAGATTTTTAGTTAAGCAAGCATTATTAATACAATTTTACTCTATTACAATGGATACCTAAATGGTCATACTTGTAGAATCACAAATCTTACCTCATCACAAGGACAATTAAGAATACATAAAGTATACCAAGCAAAGTTACCCATTTAGTTATGGTTAATTTTATTAATATTGATTTGTCTTTGCTATAAATACATAAGTTAGAGTTGAGTTATCAATAAAAACCACTAGTCTAGATGTAACTATAAGAAAAATTCAATTCTACTTATGGTCTAGTAGTAAGTACATATTTGAAACCTTCACATATACCAACACTTTAGCTAAAAAGTCTTGTATCTAAGTATAAAAGGATTTTCAAGAGGTCAAATCCACTTAGTATTTTTACAATATTAGACCAACCAAGTATAGTTGAGGTAGTAACATAACTCATTCACCTAGTTAATTCCATAATTTAGGAAAGTAGAATAAGTGAATGCCATGTATTTCCAACTATACTATGGTGATAATTATCTTCTATACAACATGCCCAACTAGAAATACCTCTTGATTTTTTTCAATGTGTTGATTATGCTAAGGATAAATTAAACTATAGCCCTTGACTTCTCAGCTAGCGGGTCTCTTCTAAAGAGGACAATTCTCTTACAATAATTAAAGGCAATACTAGTTCAAAGGTGAAATTTATACATTTAGTGCAAATCAAATTTAAAAAATAATAAGGCATGTCCTATTTAAATACTCAAGACTTCATCACTTTTCCTTTAGTAGGAAGGAACCCTAATATTTTATTTTTCCTCATAGAAGATATTGTCATCAATTCAAGGGTTTTTTGAATATGGTCTATGTTTTCATTCTATATAATGGTGAACATTCCAAACTCATGATTCTTATTAAGCTTAAAATATTCTAATTTTATAACCTTATCTCAATCAATCAAGCACCTTCAAAAATAACATACATGGCTCTTTATAGTAACAAGTGAGCAACATTTATGTTTGGAAATTGATCCAAGAAAACATAAACCATTTGAAGACAATCCCATATTGATTAAAATTAAATATAATATAATATATATAATTAGGAAATAAATCCTTAGGGTTAAAATAAGGATCCTCTTTATGGTACCTAAAAATCTTCCTTTTGACTAAACCTGTGTAGACAAGCATACTAGTTTGATTCCTCAATTTTCCCTATTTAGACCTAACCTCTTGCTTTTCCTCCATAGCAAAATGAGAAAATTTTCTCTATATGTTCGTGCACATCCATAGCATTACAAGGCAAGGGTTTTAAAAAAGTTTTCCCCATTAAAAAAAATGGTGTTTTCCAAATTTAGTAAATTATTACCAAAATGAAGTGTTTCTTATGGGGATTAGATAGGATTCTCACAAAATACATGCAACTATACCTTGATTTATCCATCACTAATTCTCTTCCTCCATCTAGTTGCATGCAAAAATGGATAGTTATAAAAAAATGTTCGGTCTTAAAACAAATGGAGTTTAAGGCAATTAAAAAAATGACAATCAAAAGCATAAAATTGAACTAGTTTTCCATGAAATATCTTCCCATGTTGACCCTTTTAATCTAGTTTGGCAAGTCACACTGTGTTTTAAGAAAATAGAGCATTTAAGATCTCAAGGGAAGGTCTTAAGAACATTACTTCTTTTAAGGTATTACTAGATGACTTTAAAGACATTACATTCTCACTTTTTAAATAAAATACTATGGGGACTTACAATTTTTTTAACATTGTGATGTAGTCTAGGAGAGGGGGTCTACCTCTTCTAGCAACAGTAAAAATCATGACAAACTCACAAACCAAAAAATAGGGTAAAAATAATATTTTGTTGAATTTCTTCTTGCCTATGGTTTATCATGCTAGAATACATCAAATATATACTTTTCCATCAATGGAAACAAAGGTAAAATATGGAAGGTCAAAATTCAAGTCTCTTTACCCGGGTGTTGTAGGTGAGTTGGAGAGGAGAGGGCAATCCTCCAAGGGAGGTCCCAGGTTCGAATATCCACCCTACCAAAAAGCTGAATTGGGTACTCAAAATCCAATTGATAATGTTAGTGTGGGAAGGGCTGGGTGCGACCTCCGAGTGAATTTGACGGTGTAAAACCCCATGTTCATGGTATCTTAGACCAAGGCGGTCTTGCAAGGGGTTTTTCATTGAAAAAAAAAAGATTCAAGTCTCTTTGTCTTTAGATCCCTCTCCAATGAATTTTATTCTTTTCTCTCATGATTGTTGAGCTGCAGTATTTGTACGAAACTTGGATGATAATAGTAGCAACAATACTTGTACGACACTTGTATGGAGATAGTAATAGTAGCACTTGTACAACACTTAAATGATGATAATAGTAGTGGTACTTGTATATCACTTGGATGAAAATAATAATAGAAACAACACTTGTATACCACTTGGATGATGGTAGTAGGAGCAACACTTATACAACATCAATAGTAGCACTTATATGACATTTGGATGATGACAATGGTAACAAAAATTGTATGATTATAGTAGTGGCAACACTTGTACATCTATATGACAATATCAATAGCAAAAATTATATGATATTTGGATGATGATTACAACAATAAAAAGTTCTATGATGTTAGTAGTAGTAGCACTTATATAACACTTGGATGATGATAACAATAGTAGCATTTGAAAAATACTTGGATGATGGAAGTAGTAGCGGTCACAATGCATTTGTATAGCAATAAAATTAATGATAATGTATTTATACAATAATAACACTTGCACAACAACAACAACAACAACAACAATAATTATTAAATTTTATTTATTTAATTGGTAGATGTGGGATTGCATGTATGCTCAGATGTTCCTGCATCATACACATCATGTAAGAGGAAATGTTTTATGAGTGAAAACTCATGAGCATTTTATGAAATATTTTATTTCCATTTTATCATTTAATTCCAACTGAGAAATTTCAATTTGTGCCTTGATTTTATTGATAGGGTACCTAGGTATTTTAACTAGGTCATAAAACATCTTCTTTGAAGCTTTTGCTTTAGGTTTTTGCTCATTCTATAAAATTGGAGGATCAAAATTTTAATGTGTAGTGTTTAGAAAAACTGTGGTGACACAATCAATACCATCTAAAATATCCTCTTGTACCTAATACAACTTTGTACCATTGAAAAGTCTAGACTTTTCACCGTACATCAAAAATTTCATTGGTGTTACTTTCATTACAATTTCTAGATTCTAAATCAAATACTTCATAATTTCCATATTACACCTCAAAATTTTCTTCATAATTGTATTAAAAAAGTTTACTGTTCCCACTACTCAAATTCTAGGATTAAATCCCATTATCATCACTTACATCCAAATGAGATTCTAGCTCACTACTCCCATTTGGAAAACATTGGAGTTCAACCTCATTCTCCTCACTAACAATTGAATGAGATTCAAACTCAATAGATTTATCTACATCACATGGAAGTTTAGTCCCCTTGTCCTTATCTATAATAGACCAAGGCTCAAATTTATGTCTCTCACTTACAACATGATCCGACGAGTCATATTTATTTTCTAGGTTCTCACTTGTAACATGATTAAAAGTATCATCTTCATTTTCTAAGTCAATTTTTTTATTCATTTTTTGATACTAAGACTGTCTCTTGACATTCTTTATATCTAAAATTCCTGATAATTTTGTCTTGGTTCCCATAAGTTAAAGGTAATTATTTTGGATTGAGTTTTTTCATAGAAATAACTAGTGATTCATGCTCCAAATTATCATCAACTAAACACTAAGGTTCAAATTTATGGGTTTGATATGCTCCCTTTTTCATAACCTTATCTTGATGTCTATCATCCTTATTAACCAAATCATGTGATCCAACCTTATGATCTTCTTGGTCAGTCATAAATTATAAATTATGCTCTCTTCCTTCATTATTTACAAGTGTTATCTCATCCTCATGATCACCTCCAATAAAGACCTACAAACTACTTTCTATTTGTTCATTCTTTCAAGATTTTGTCTAAACCCCACGGAATTTATTTGTCAAACATTGTAATTCAATTTCCTGATCCTGATCAATTTGATTCAAGCTCAAGGCCATAAGCAAACATATATTACTTGTAAAAAGTATTCCCCTCATTTTCTACTAATTCACCATCAACCACTTTCTTCTCGCTCTTTAAAAACTATTTTCTATGATCAAGCACACTTTAGTACTATTGTGCACTTTTCATCCTTTATCCTCCAATGGACATAATGCATACCTCTTTTCATATTTCATAATAGTATAGGTTTTCAACCTACCATTGTGCACTAATTTTCTATCAAACTGCCATGGCCTTTCCAATAAAACATGACAAACATCCATAGGCATAATATCACATAGTATCTCATCTTTGTAAGAACCATTTTGAAAGTTCATGATATATTGTTCACTTACCAAAATTTGATGTCTCTTGTGCAACAATGAGACTTTGTATGGATTTGGGTGTTCAATCCTCTTCAACCTAAGATTTTTTACCATATTCATAGATACTAAATTATTTGTACTTTTTCTATCCCAATAACTTTGTAACACTTGCTTTCTAATTTGCATATGGTTCTAAAAAGACTTCTTTGCACTGGTTCATGCTCCTCTTTGGTTGGTTTCAAAAAAAATTTATTCATCATGACAGATTCTCCTTGTATTGGTTCCTCCATGTGCTTTAGTGAGGCAATAATTTTTTCATTCTCTTGCACAATATGATTCCTATATTCCTTTCCATTATTGCTACCTTGCTATATTATTGGGATTTTAAATGCCTGATGACTAACTTCTCCACATAAAACAATTTTTGGGGAATCCTCTACCCCTTCCTCTACCTTAACCACCTCTTCCTCTTGAGAAATTTCCATTTTCTCAAGTTCCTTGGCTGAAATTACTTTGAAAAGTACTAGCTTCTCCCTCTTACATATGTTTACCTCTACAACTATTTGATTGTTCTCTTTGTCTAGAAAACTATCCTCTTCCTCATGCATTATTTTGTTGCTTGTGGACCAACTTCTCTTCCACATTAAATTCAAATTGATATACATCTTAAATTATTTTAATTTGTACTATACCTATTTCATCTTGTATGGAAAACCTTAGCCCATTGGTGTATCTTATCACTTTCTCCTCCTCATATTCACTATGGTTTGCTCTTGTTGTCATTTATATATTATTGTGTATACTCCTTCACTCTCAAATCATTTTACTTCAGGTTTTATAGTTTTTTAAACAACCCAATTTTATAACGTGTAGGCAAAAACTTAGATTTTAATTTAGAAATAAACCTATCCTAAGTTTGATTTTTCTTCTTACCCTTTCACTACCTCTCTATATAGACATGATCCCACAAAAATAAAGCTTGTCTCTTCAGCCATGTGCATGAAAATTTCATAATCAAATAATCTCTCCATTTTTGTTATCCAATCTATCAAATATTTTGGATTTGAACTTCCATTAAAATTGGGAGTATCCATATTTGGCTTACTTTCCATGCTAGATATTTCTTGAATCAATCACTACTCTAATTATTCTCCTTGTTATCCAACTTGTGCTTTTGGTTGATTAATATCTTCCTCTTCACTATCACTCACATATTTAATGCAAACACCTCTCCTTTGGGTAACCTCAATTACATCTAATCTAGCTATGATTCCCCTCAACATCTCAACTATATCCTTTGGTTGGGGCACAAGACCACATGGTCTTCCTCTTTATCAATGTGCCATATCTCCTCTAGCACATATTGTAGGCCTTAAAAAACTTATTTTGATACCAAATGATGCAGTCTAGGGGAGGGGGTATAATGAAATACTACCTCTTCTAGTAGCGATTATTTTTTAATGATAAACTCACAAACCAAAAAATAGGGTTAAAATAATATTTTGTTAAATTTATTCTTGCATGTGGTTTAACCTGCTACAATATATCATATTTATGTTTTTACATCAATGGACATGGAGGTAAATATGGAAGACCAAAAGTCACATATTTTCACCTTTAGGTCCCTATCCAATGAATATTTTTCTTGCAACTATTGAGCTACAATATTTGTATAGTAGTTGGATTATGGTATCAATAATTGCACTTGTACAACACTTGTATGATGATAGTAATAACATCACTTGTAAGACACTTAGATGATGATAGTAGTAGTAGCACTTGTATGTCACTTGGATGATGACATCAAAAACACTTGTATGATACTTGGATGATGACAATACCAACACTTGTATGATACTTGGATAATAATAGTAGCAACAACACTTGTTTAACACTTATATAATGGTAGTGATAATGCTTGTATGACACATGTATGAAAATAACAACAATAACACTTATACGACACTTGGATGATGGTAGCAAAAATAGCACTTGTACAACACTTGTATGATGGAAATATTAGTAGCACTTGTACAACACTTGGATAATGGCAACAACAATATTCATGACACTTGGATGAAAAAATAATAATAACACTTACACATTGATAAATATTTTCACTATAATTTAAATTTATTTTTTGTTTTTTAAATTGGTTGATAAGGGATTTTCTTGGATGCTATTGCATCACATTGATTTTTATAACTTATCCCAAGGAACTAATTTTTGGAAGCTACTCCATAACATGATGGATTTTCTCAAAGAGAAAATATAATTTAAATACACTTACATGCATCATAAACACTAATTATATACTTAAAATGCATCCCAATTAGAAACCAAATTACCTGTTATGCAAGGTGTGATTAAATGGAGGTGTGTGCACAAGTTTTATATTTTTCTCATGCCATTGATCAACATTTGAAGACCTCTCCATAATGATACTCTCCCTCCCATTCTTGAGAAAGGGACACCCTTGTCAAACATGCCAAATATGTTTGTAGTTAATATTATGTCATGCTTGTAGTTAAATAAATAAAAGCATATGAATATTAAAATTCAATGTGCCAATTCAACATTATTGCACATAAATTTCTATGTCATACTCATTGCCACAAATTAAAAAAATATCATAAAATATCCATTTAAATATTTATTAAAAAAAAAAATTATGACACCTTTCTCCACTTGAAAAATTCATCATCTTGATAATTATATAATATTAATCAAAAAGCCATAATTTCTAATAAAATCAACATCACACATATTATAGTAATCACAAACCATTGATAAGTACTCATACTATCATAATTTCTAATAAAATCAACATCACACATATTATAGTAATCACAAACCATTGATAAGTACTCATACTATCATCAATAATAATATACTATTAAACAAAAACTCAACATTGTTATTCCAAACTAGTACATTACATAAATTAATATTTTAATGTCCTATAATAATTTCATTTCAATTTATAATAGTCATACAATAATAGTGTATATTAATCCTATAAAAGTATAGAATTAATCTAATGCATGTCTATCAAACATAATTTTAATTTTTATAATACTATTATTGTCTTTAGAAAAAGAGAAGACGTTGGTCTTTTATGTAAATAAATATGAAAAAAGCCTATGAGATTCTTTAGCATCTTCCCATATGCACCGTCCTTAGTGTATTGGTCTCAATATATCTTGCACTAATTTATATCTCTATTGCCTAAATGTAATTTATGAATCTTCAAGATCCTAATTGTTTCAAGATGCATTAAGATGGTATGACTTCAAAAAGGACACATGGAGTACATCTCTAGGAGATATATAGTGATAAAGCAAGTATGTAAGCAATTGGATGTTAAGATCTCATCCTAACGTTATTTTGTAATTCTCATTATTATGTAATGACCCACTTCCAACATGGGGGATCCCATATATAATGTTATTTTGTAATGTATGTGGCATGTTATGCTCCTAGGAAAGTAGGGCCACTTGATGTAACCATTATAAATATTGTAACCAACATTTGGTAGAAGATTCTAGCTCAAGTGTCATTTTGCATGTAAGCCAACTCTTGAGCCTAGGGTTAGGGGTTGCATGAAGTCTTTCTTTAAAAAGGTATGAAACCATGTAAGAATCATCCTTTTGCAAGTTAAGGAAATATTGAAGGAGGTTGACCCCTCAAAGAGGCCTACGATTTTGAGTTCTTTTATGAGATTGTTCAATTCTGCAATTACTTTTTGCATAGTATTATTTTGTTATTGCATGTATTTCAGTTATATTTCAATATTTTGTGTGTGAGCTTTATTTCAATAGTAGGTTCCTAACAAGTGGTATCAGAGCACTTTCCATGGCTGAGTTCTGCTGCAACTACAATGATTCTTGCCATCCATTCTGCCTTTTAGGTATAATTTTCTATGTTTTCGTTCTATTTTTCCTTTATTAAAAAATCCAAAAAAAATACAGTTCATTTTTTTACTAGCAAATCCAAAAAATAAAAAAAATATATAGTTTTTGTTTTAGTAGTTGTGTAGGTTAGAAACCATGTGCTGGGGATTTTTAAATATTGTGAAGGAGATGTTGTTATTGGCTAAGCTAGATAGCCCATAAATCATCTAGTGAAGTGAGGGGCGATCAGGCTCCAATACCCATGCCTTAGATAGCACTCACGCACGAAATCGAGCTCCCATGCATCTTTCGGTGTATCGGGAGACCATTCTAGGGTTAACAAAATTTTATCCAATAGGAAGCTTTTTGGCCTTGTATCATCCATAGTCCACGGGATACAACATCCCGAACGATTACCCTCCTGTACTGTCAAAGAGGCAGATAGTGTGCTCAAGGGTATGTGTGGAATCCTCCTTGGGTAGTGGCCTAAAATATTGGTCCGAGCACTATTGTTCGTCATTGTGGTATAACAAAGGGCCTATGGGTGTTACATACTCCTTTACCTAGCATACCATAGTTTTGTCAAACACTTCCTCCCATAAAAATACACATCTTCCTATTCTGCAAAACCTGCATTCACAATCCCAAAAAGTGAGCATACGAAGGACTTCCCTATCATAGAAGAATACACCTTGCATGCACCAACAGTTAGGATAGAGTTTGCAAGTGTCTCTAATAGTCTGCAATATTCTAGTAATAGTCAGGTCAATGGCAGTAACAGTCTGGTCAGTGATATTAACAATTGAAATAGTATTAGTTAACTATAATAGTCAGAAAATACAAGTGGTCAAGGTCAAAAACAAAACCATCAGTATCTGTAACTGCAGTAGAGGTGACAAGACAGTGATAGGGTGATCAGTTGACAGATCCGAGATAATTGATTCAGTTTTCCCACTTGTGACCTAGAGCTCCAAAAAAAGGCATTGAAATTTTATTAAAAAAAGGATAGCTCTTCACACAGATCTCAAATTGACTCAAAAATTTAGTAAATAATTCTACACTCTATTCTAGATAAAATTGTCCTTGGCAGCCCCTGGTCAAATTTTGCACCCATTTTCAAAAAATAGCAATTTTTGATTTTTCTTGCTAAGGCCATAACTTTTCAATGGTCAATTAGATTGATCCATTTTTTTTGGAATAGAATCTACTTGTTATTCTACACCAAGGACCCTCAAGTACTCACTAGTGAAATTTTAAGTGCAAGTGGAGGAAATTACCTTGATATCGCCTTGCAACCAACCGAAGCTCACAAAAAGTCAAGAAATTTAGTATATCTCCTCATTGAGTGCTCATATCAAACAACCACCGAAGTGGACCCTAACCTAAAATCAGTGTTGCAATCCATTTCCAAAATTAAATTTTGGACCTTTACTAAAAATAGCAACTCCTGAAATCCCACATTTATTTTTAGTAACTGAGTAAAAATGTTCAAGGTTATCTCAAATGGCAAGTGACACTTGTGGACATCAAAAAGAGGTAGAACAAAACACTACTTCAATGTTGGATACCCTAGTAAGTGTTGTCACGAGCTTGCAAAAAACAACTAAACACTTGACAACCAAATTTCAAACTTTCAGAGTTGCCCAAGATACCTCTAGAATTCGCATAGAATAACACATAGCAGATGTTGAGTCTAAAATACAAGGTGGTCCAAGCAAGTTTGAGTATCGTTAATGAATGGGAACATATGACTCTCACCTTTGCTTTGATCGTGATACTCCCTTCAAGATGCCAAAACTAGACTTTCCTAAGTTCAATGGGAAGGATGTTGATGGATGGTTATGTCATGTTGCTCAATTCTTTAGACTCCATGATGTCCCCATTTATCATCGAGTTCAAATGGCTTCTTTAAATTTGGAATCTAAAGCCTTACAGTGGTACCAATGGTTGCAAAAAATTATCCCTAATCCTTCTTGGGAAGAATTTGAGTCCCAATTACTCACTTGCTTTGGCTCTAGTGAGTATGATGATTTTACAAGACAATTGATAAAGTTGAAACAAACTTCGACAGTTCAAGATTACCAAATACAATTTGAGAGATTGAAAAACAAAACTATAGGAATGAATGAAGGGTTATTTATGAGTTGTTTTGTTAGTGGGTTACGAGAAGATCTCTAAGCTGAGATCACAATGTTTAGACCACAATCCATGATGCAGACTATCCAGTTGGCTCATTTGGTCGAGTCCAAATTTTTAGATTAGAGGCGATTCTCTAAATTTCCATAGGCTAAACCCTCTTTTCCTCCTAGATTCCACAATAAACATGAACAAAAACCTATTGCACCCACTGCTGCACCCAAACGTTTGACCATTGCTAAAATGGATGCGTGACGTGCCCAAGGGTTGTGCTACAATTATGATGAAAAGTTTTCTCGTAGGCATAGGTGCACCCAAAAGAAATTATTCCTCATAAATGTTGATGATCCTGACACCAGCAACCATAGTAATTATGATACTGAATCAACAGAAGAACCACCAAAACTAGAGGATAAAAACCTAGATGAATCATAGGCTGAAATTTTTGTTCATGCTCTTACTGGCATTACTACGCCCCAAACCATGAAAGTTGTGGGTTATTTCAAAGGCTTGTGACTTACCATCTTGATTGATTCTAGCATTACACTCAATTTTATTGATCCCCCGCATTGCCAAGTAGGTAAATTGTTATGTACACACATGTAATTCCTTTGAGGTTATGGTAGCAAATGGTGGGACTTTACCTTGCAAGGGAAAATATTGTAATGTTAAGGTTAATATTGGGGACTATGAGCTCAAACAAGATATGTTTGCACTTCAATTAGGGGGATGTGATATTGTGTTGGGATCTTAGTGCTTGGGCACATTGGGAGTTATCTCTTGGCACTTTGGTGAGCTTTGGATGCAATTCTCACACAATAGATAGTCCTACACTCTCCATGGCTTAAAAGCAGGGTCATCATAGATTATCAGTTCCAATCGAATGGAGAAGTTGTTAAAAAAATCATCCCAAGGTGTCATAGCTCAATTTTTTGCGATCCAACCACATTCTTTAGAGGAGGATTCTATTCCTGAAGATTTGCAACTTATTTTGACCAAGCACAACTTTGTTTTTGCTAAGCCAACATAATTACCACCTCGTCGCTATCATGACCATGCTATTCCCTTGTTACATGGTAATGCACCACCCAACATTAGACCATACAGGTATCCTCATGCTCTTAAGTCAAAAATTGAGAAGTTAGTACAAGAATTGTTAAAAGCCGGTATCATTCAGCCAAGCAATAGTCCTTACTTTTCTCTAATTTTATTGGTACATAAGAAATATGGGTCTTTGTGGTTGTGTATCGATTATCGAGAGCTCAATAAACTCACCATAAAGGTTAAGTTTCCTATTCTGATGGTGGATGAATTACTGGATGAAATTCATGGGACTATATATTTTTCCAAACTTGACCTTCGCTCGGGGTACCATCAAATCTGGCTCAAAGAGGAGGATATTCCCAAGACTGCATTTCGTATGCATGAAAGTCACTATGAGTTTTTGGTAATGCCATTCGGTTTGACTAATGCCACTTCCACCTTCCAGAGCCTCATGAACAACATTTTTCATATATTCCTTCAAAAATTCATTCGAGTATTCTTTGATGACATTCTAGTGTATAGTCACTCATGGGAAGAGCATCTTAATCATGTGAATCAGACTCTCTAGTTGTTGGCACAACATCAACTCTATGCTAAGCGTTCCAAGTTTTCTTTTGGGTTGATAGAAGTAAAATATTTGGGACACATTGTCTCTAAGAAGGGCATTAAAGTTAATCCCAAGAAAATCCAAGCTATTCAGGAATAGCCAAAACCTCACACTCTCAAAGGTCTTCAAGGATTTTTAGGGCTTACAGGTTATTATCATAAATTTATTCATAACTACGGTAAAATTGTAGCTCCCCTCACTTCCATGCTAAATAAGGACTCTTTTACTTGGAAAAGACCCGCTGAACAAGCCTTCCAAGAATTGAAGCATGCCATGACCATGACACCTATCTTAGCCATGTCGAATTTCTCCAAATCATTTGTTATTGAAAGCGATGCTTCAGGTCATGGTATTGGGGCAGTGTTGATGCAAGAAAGACACCCCTTGGCCTTCACTAGTAAAGCTCTCTCCAGTCATAATTTGGAAAAATCAACTTATGCCAAGGAGATGATGGCAATTATGCGTGTTGTAACCCATTGGTGACCGTATCTCATTAGGCCTCATTTCTCCATTAAAACAAATCATCAGAGTCTCAAATATATTTTGGGGCAATGGGTTGCCACCCCTGAACAAAAACATGGGTCTCTAAACTCATGGGCTATGATTATGATAACACATATAAGAAGGGTAAGGAGAATGTTGTGGCTAATGCTCTCTCTTGCCAATTTAATGCTCTCATTATGTTGTGTGCCATTTCATTGCTGATCCCCCAATGGATCGATTCTTTATGCCAAGAGGTATTTCAGGATTTTGAATTGTAAACTTTGGTTGCTTTCCTAATTACTGAGCCTGCTTCATTTCCATGATACACTTGGGATGGCTAGGATTTGTGTTACCACTAATCCTTGTTGTTCCCCAAAAGTCCTCACTACGAGAATTTCTCATGATAGAACTGCATGCTACTCCATCTGCTAGTCATTCAAGATTTCTCAAAACATATCAATGGCTCAAACATATTTTTTTTGGAAGGGTATAAAAAAGGATATTCATGAATTTGTGGTAGCTTGTGATACCTGTCAATGAATTAAAGGTGAAAAAATGTGTACTTCAGGCACTCTTCAACCCTTGCCCATTCTAGACTAGGTCTGGACAAATATTTCTATGGATTTTATTGAAGGCTTACCTACGTCGGGTTGGAAATATGTTATCTTCATGGTAGTAGATCCTCTTTCGAAGTATGCTCACTTTTGTCCCCTCTCCCATCCTTACACAGCCTCCATTATTACCCAAATTTTCCTTGATTCTATATTTTGCCTTCATGGTCTACCCTCCTCCATCGTGTCTGATCATGACCCAACCTTCACTAGTCACTTCTGGCAAGAATTGTTTAAGTTTTTGGGAACTCATCTCAAGATGAGTTTTGCGTATCATCCAAAAATGGATGGCTAGACGAAGATTGTCAATAAATGTTTGGAAATCTACCTTCGTTTCTTTTCCTCAAATCATCCTACGCACTGGTCAAGATGGCTTCCTTTGGCTGAGTGATGGTACAACACTTCCTATCACAACCACCAAGGTTATCCCTTTTGAGGCAGTTTATGGGTGCCCTCCATCGACATCTTCCTCCTACATACTAGGTAGCTCCAAGGTCCATGCAGTCGACACTACTCTTAGTTAGCATGTTGATATCCTTCGACAACTAAAGCTAAATTTGGAGGCAGCACAGAATCAGATGTGTCAACATATTGATCAACACCATTCTGAGTGCAATTTTGATGTGGGTAATATGGTTTTACTTTTCTTGCAACCATACAAACAATTGTTCCTCTAGGTTCGTAGATGCTAGAAGCTTGCTATAAAGTACTATGGGCCCTCTCAGGTGTTACAATGGATTTGTGCCACAACCTACAAATTGGCTCTTCCACCTACATCCAAGCTCCATCCTATTTTTCAAGTTTTTACTCTCAAAAAGGTGGTGGGAAATTAGGTACAATTTCAATCTGCACTCTCAGAGTTAGATGAAGAAGGTTATATCTTACTTGAACCTAAAAAACTATAGGATCATCAGACTCACACTCTTTGCAATCACACCATTACTGAAGTTCTTGTATAGTGGCATGGACTCCAGTTGGAATATTCTACATGGGAATCTCTCCATCAGCTCCAACACCATATTCCTCACCTTCAGCTTTGAGGACAAAGCTTTTTTAAGGTGAAGGACATGTTAGGATCCCATCCTAACATTATTTTGTAATTCTCATTATTATGTAATGACCAACTTCCAACGTGGGGGATCCCATATATAATGTTATTTTGTAATGTACGTGGCATGTTATGATCCTAGGCAAGTGGGGCCACTTGATGTAACCATTATAAATATTGTAACCGACTTTTGGTAGAAGATTCTAGCTCGAGTGGCATTTTGCATGTATGTCAACTCTTGATCCTAGGGTTAGGGTTTGCATGAAGTATTTCTTTAAAAAGATATGAAGCCATGTATGAATCATCCTTTTGTAAGTTAAGGAAATATTGAAGTAGGTTTCCCCCTCGAAGAGGCCTACGATTTTGAGTTCTTTTGTGAGATTGTTCAATTTTGCAATTACTTTCTGCATGGTATTATTATGTTCTTGCATGTATTTCAGTTATGTTTCAGTATTTTGTGTGTGTGATCTTTATTTCAATAGTAGGTTCCTAACATTAGATTGCCCACTTTCAAAATTTTAAAGGGTCTTATATATCTAGTGGATAATTTGGATGACTTGCCAAATTTCATTTATATCTTTTGAGGTTTCTACTTTAGAAAAAACTTGTCACACACTATAAATTATCTTGTAGTTATTTTCTAATGAGAATATGTATTTTACCTATTTATGATCTTCTTAAGCCATTTCTTGATTTGTCTCACTTGCTCTTCCATATCCTTCATCATGTCTAGAATTGTGACCACTCTATCTTACATCATATCTAGACTAATAGGAGTGTGAAACTTTCTTCCATATAGAATTTTAAATGGGGCCATTTCCAAACTAGAATAGTAAGAGTTGCTATATGCAAATTCAACCAAACATAGGTACTCTTCCTAACTATATTGTTGATCCATGAAGTACAATGCATCCTAAAAAATTCCTTCAATACTTGGTTTACCTTCTTAGTTTAACCACTATTCTATAGGTGATATGCTAAACTTATATTGATTTTGGTTCCCAACCCATAAATAAAATTACCAGAACCATGAGGTGATTCTATTACCCCTATCGAATATAATATTTTTAGGTACCCCATATAATTTGAAGATATTTTGTATAAATATTTATGTCAACACTATATCACTTTAATTAAAATTTCTAGGAATAAAACATGCTATATTGGTCAACTTGTCAACCACCATGTGGATGATGTTATGCTTATTCTTGGATGTCAACAATACTAGCATGAATATTGGATTTTTAAGCCTTACTACCATAAAATATCATAGGTCCCAAATATAAAATAACCATAATATTAAAGGTCAAGATAATAATATGAGTAGAATAATATATGAGCAAATTAATATGTATATTAAGGCTTAAATAATACTGAAATAAACATTCATTGATATAATCAAATATGAATGTAAATAGCTTGAATCATTCATGTACTATGCATGAAGAAAACTTACAATATTAATTGCTCAAAATCTGTATACAAGCTTTATTAATTTCCTCTTACATTCATATAATGATATATGAATATCAGATCTTATTTCTTTCTTATGGAGCATTATCTCCATAATATAGCCATAGTAATGTGACTCTTCAAGTACTTGTCTATTGCTCTTCATATGATAAGTTGCATGACTCTTGGCTTATCATATTACCAGTTGCATACTAGATGGATACTTGACTCTACAACATTTGCACACATTTACATGACTCTTACACTTCTACATGCACTCCTAATCTAGGATACTTGTGCATATCCTCACATTACATATTTGTACTCTTACATACAAGACACTTGTGCACATTCTCTCAATCTACACTTGCACTCTAACTTACATGAAACTTGTGCATTTCTTGCACATTGCACTCTTACATGACATTTGTGCATTTTCTACACATTGACACTTACATAAAATGGGAAATATAAATCACACTCTAAACTATAGATTCAACCCTAATCTATTACATATATACACATATACCATGAAGGTAACAAGGAGTTACATTAGCATGTACCAAATAATGTAATATGCCTCAACATGAAATCCATACTTATCACATGTAACTTCTATTTTAGAATTTAATATGGATATAAAAATCTAGCCAAATGCACATGTTCGTTCTTGATTCACTAACACTTGAGGTATTTTTCCATAAATTCCACATCCTTATTTTAACATTTGGTCTCAAGGATGATGATATATTCACTAACACTTGATGATATATTTATTAATATCTAAGACTCAAGAAGGATGTGGAAATAATAAATAATCCAATAAATCAAATCCATATAGCTCATAATACCTTAATCTTCTAATATGGAATATTAAGGGATAAATAAATCAATAAATCAATTCCATATCCTTCTTGAGGCCTAAGGTTAGCTATAAGATTCATCACACTTGGGTATTTGAATAATGGAGCATATTACACCTACTTAAGTATTGTGGTCCTTAGGTCATCATAATTAGTGTCGTGACCCTCCCTTGGTAGACATTTTTACATGTTGGATATATGTTTTTGGTCATATTATCTTTGTATGGAATGATTAATTTTATCAAGTTGTTTCTTAGAAAATATTTATATATGCATGTTTGTAGAAAATGTTATGATTTTTTATGATTAGATGATTGATAACTTATGACTAATTATAGCAAATAATGATACTATGAGTGAACATGATGCTACTAGTAAAATTACATGCTTGTAGGAATGATCATTCTCATAGGTCAAAAGAAAGAACGATCCATTGAGTGTGAGGTGTTAAAAAAAAGGAAAATGATGAATGCTCTTAAAGATGGCATCCCCGAGGAAGATGAGATTTCCTCTCATGTAGTTTCATACTATGTTTGGGTTTATATGATGCATTTGTTTTGTATGGAAAAATATACCATCGAAAATGAGATTGTTTGAGGGAAAAACAAAAGAGTCGGTGAAGAAAAATATTAATAATTGTTTTGAAAGGCATAAAAGGATTTTGCATGCTTTGTGGAGTTTAAACTATTTGATTTGTCAGTTCATGGTTAAAATGTATTTATTTTGTCCTTACTTTGGATATATATTTTTGAATATATATATATATATATATATATATATATATATATATATTTATATTTATATTTATATACCCTTGGTGTTAGCTTTCATTGCATTAATATAAAGGTTTCTTTGACACGTCCAAAACTCCTCATGAAAGACAAACTTGATTTGCTAAAAGAATTCAATGTCCTAAAGAATAGGAATTTGGTAAAATGTTTTAATTTAAGATTATACTTGTTGATATTTAATTAAAAGCATGGCTCTTGACTATGGTTCATAATATTTTATCTTCACTATTTTGTTTGATACTGGGAGAGTATTGTTGTTACTAGAATTAATAGTGTAGTGGAAAGATAAATATTGGTGAATGATAATGGCCACTTGGAGCTAACCTAGAGGATGTGGAACGAAGAGGTCAACCACTCAGAGTCCTTTGGGAGATGAATAAAATTGGTTGGTAGTGAGAGAGGAGGGAGAGGATCTCAATACTGGAAAAAAAGGGAGAAAGAAAAAAGGAAAAAAATGAAAAGGAAAAAAAGGAAAAAGAGGAAGTTTCCAGAGAGCAGAAGAAAGAGAATGTAGGAGGATTACTCGAAAAAGGCTCGATGAAGGTTTAGTTAGTTGATTTGCTTATTGATATTTTCCATAATACTTTTTGAATGTGATGAATGTGTGTTAAAGGATTTGGTTCTTCCCGCACTATTTTGGAAGCAAGTCTCTCTTATATAGATATTATTTTTTGGTTAACATTATTTGAGATAAGGAGCTTCTTTTTATTCCCATAAATGCTTGTTATTTTCTTGTATAGTCCTAGAATTGTATGTGTGGAAGTTTGAGTTAGAGTCTAGTTGGTAAGTTGTGAGGTGCATGTATGGCTAGTGCTTATCTTTTAGTAGAAGTCTATATAACCAAAATCCTTAAAGAAGACCTCCGGTCAAATTACCCTTCAAACTAGTGAGCACATTTTTGTGGTGGGAAAGATTATTGTTCTTTTGAGTTATCCTTTGTGGTTTGTGGTACCAATGCTATGCATCACAGTGTTTACCTTGGTAACCAGATTTCGGATGACTAGTATTTTGTGAAGACACTCGTAAGAGATAGACAAGGGCAACACAAAAGTCATTCTTTAGATTTGGCTATAATGCTTAGGTTTCTTCCTGTTAAAGCTTGGTGGTTTGTAGTTGGTCCTAAAGGGTAGTTTTGTAAACCAACTAAACCTCTTCTTGTTGTTTTCTTGAGTAGAAGGTAGTTGCAATGTAGGTAAGCTTACCTCTTGGAAGTTCAAATTGTGGAAGTTATGCACTAGTCATTTAGGTGGTGAATGATCTCCCTATGAGAATGGTTGCTAGTTCAAAAAAGTATTTTATAGGAATAGAAGGAGATATTTGCTGCTAAAGAATTTTTTTGTAATTGTAATTGATACATTTAGGTGTTTGTGTTGTTTAAATCTGTGTTTAAATAGATGAAACTCTACCTGAATGAAGTTTATACCTATATGATTATGGTTTTGAGTGAGATGAAGATTAGCTACCATTATTTTTAATTGAATGTATTTGTGGGATGTGTTTAAATGGTTGGCTTGAAAAAGTAAGCTTTGAGTTTGATTGAAGCTTCTCTTTCATATTTAAACTTTATAATTGGATATGGGTTTGCATTATCATTAGTAGGGGGATTTTCAGATCCCTCACAATACTCACAGTATCTAGTTCGAGATAAGAACACATATATATCACAAAGGAGCACAACCGAGTTTGATACTTGTGGAGATAGACTAATAGGAAGCTGTAAAAGAGTTTAAGTTACATATTTAAACTTTGAAAAAGAGTGCTTTTCGATAGTAGTTTCAAAAAATTGATGATTGATGTTCCACAGGCTCCAAGATCTCATTGTAGAATTTTGTATATCTCTAAGAGAAAGGGATATTTGTATGTAAGTTAAAGACATCATATAATATTGTTAAGTCATTATCAATGCAAGTTGTTAATGGATGGTCTTAACCATGCCTAGTTGATCACACATGGTAGAGTATATTGAGATGGGAATTTTATTTAAACTTTAGAGGTGATCTTGATAATTTTTAATATTGAATAAACATGTTGACCAGTAGACTAGTGAGATAATAGTTTTAGCGTTCTTCATCAATTTGGTTACTTTTTAGTGTAATTTTAATTAAGAGAAATTGATAATAAATTTTAGAGAGTATTCGAGATAATTACTCTATAATTAACCTTCAAGGAACAAATATTAAAGGAATTAAGAAAAATTATTTTAGTTTAGTTGAGGCTGGAGTATTTGGGTCTCATACAATGTTACTGTAATGTCCTTTAAGCCCACCAAGGAAGACTAACTTGTATTATATATGAGAAGGATAGTCATGATTTTGAAATGCTTGGAACCTACATTAATAGAACTATGTAAGGTGTAAATGACAATGTACCCCTTTCAATAGATGTAAAAGAAAGTGGGATCTATCTCATTGGGATGATGAGAAAGATAGTTCTAGAGGTAGACTCCTTTCGATACATGGAAAGGGAAGTGAAGGCTAGCTCATCAGGTTGATGAGAAGGATAGTTTTACAAGTGGACATAGTACCTAGTACACTTGCATTGGTAGACTTATGTAAATATAGTGATGGAATTAATGGTGAACGAATATTGTATTGAGTATGTACATGCCCTATGGGACCTAAAGAAATGATTTCAAAAAAAATTACATTCATCTTAGTGTAAGAATTTGGGTTATGAAATTTGGTATCAAAGCTTAGGTTCATAGTGGAATAGGATTACTATGATGTGGTGTGTGATAAGAAATATACCTAAGTAGGGTTTTAACTCTACTAAATAAAATTACTAGGATTATAGTTGTTACAATAAATTGAATCCTAACAACTCTTATCTAAGTGGCCAGGGATAATTCCACTGAATAGAAGGAGAGGAAGTGTTTCCCCTATGATGATGCAGACACAATAGACCAATGTAGACGGTGGAACCTTGAATAGAAGTTCAGATAATCCTAATGATGAAAGATAAGATCTCACCGCAACTATAGCCAAACTTCATGAATAGGTAGAAAAACAAAGATAGATGTTGGATTTCATGTTGAACTAGGAAATACCGACTAGAAAATCTAGAATAGAACAAACAAATGAACCCCTTATAGAAGCATAATAGGCTAGGGTTTGTCTAGAGGCTGAATTGGGCAAGGATATGAAGTATTTAAAATCTTCCAAGTTTAATGGAGAGGATGATGGTGACAAATTTGAGTCTTGGCTAAAGGAAATATAAACCTATTGTAACATGAAGAATTACTCATTCGAAACTCATACATACTATACCACTTTACATATTCAAGGTGTTGGTCTAGACTAGTGGGAAAAACTTAGTACAAGACTAGATCTTGAGGCAGCAATGGATTTGAGTTAGAACATGTTTGCAAAATATTTTAAGGATACATTTCTTACAAAACACTTCTACTCATAAAAGTTCGAAGAGTTTACTAAAATTTGATAGGGAATTAGGATAGTGGAAAAGTACTATCAAACATTTTTTAAGCTTCTGAAGTATGTGGTGGCATAGAATGAAAAAATAAAGATCTATAAGTTCATACCAGGAGCGGATCCTAGAATAGGATAGGAGTGGACACGAATGAACCTGTTACTCTTCAAAAGGCCTATGATTTATCCAGAAAGGCTAAAAACTATCTCAAGCCCTATTTTTATTATGATTGGTTAGTCAAACATGGAAAAGAGACTCTCAAGAAAAGAAATAGTGTTGTATTTGTTAAGTGGGAAGGAGAGCAGGCTAGTAAGAACTTCCCTAAGTAGGATTTAAGGGATGATAGTAAGCAAGGAAAGTTTAAAAATGGTTTCAAGGAAAGAATCATAACTCCAACAATCACAATAATGGTAAAAATAGATCAAATCAAGGATAGGCTAGTCCCCCCATCATAGTAGTGAAAACAGTAGAGGGACAGAGATAGAAAATACATCTAGGACCTAAAACTGGATGTTTTTATTATGGTGGACCACACTACACTAACAACTATCCACACAAAGTTGAAGGGAAACAAACCAATGTACAAGGAATCTACAAGAAATAAAATGATGGACAAGATTTATGCAGCAACGGGGAAACATGATCTAGATAGGTAAGTCACACTATTGCTGATAAGGGATCAGGTCTTTGGTAGGAATGTTAATATTTTTATTGATAGTGGTTCTATAGATAGTTTTGTTTCCACTAATTTAATTAAACACATATTTTATGAAGAACACAAGATTATACTGAGAGGGGGGTGAACAGTATAAGACCACTTTTTACTTTTCTTTCCCAAATAGTATTAATCAATATAATCAATGGAAATATCAATAGCAATAACCAAAGAAATTCACAAATCATCACACATAATAGAGACACCAACTTTAACATGGTTCACCTAATGTGGGCTACCTCCATAGAGAAAACATTTCTTATAAATATTTCTCAAATAATCTCATGGGAATCCTTCCCAATTACAATATTTATGGACCTATATCCAAAGGAGATGCTGATACCCTAATATCAAGTTCATGGATCTCTTCCATAGGATAACTCTTTCCCCTTATACTCTGGCTAGTGATATTCTAGAAGACTATGTCTCTCTATTGCACTGACTTGTGGATCTCTCTCCACTTGTAGACTCCTCACTTAGATATGTCTTCAATTGTATTGGATGTTGGATCTCTATCCACTGAGACTTTGTACTCTATACTCTGTCACATCCAAAGCTCTATCAATAGGTTCACTCAGAACCTCCTGAAATCTGCTCAATAGGCTCACTCATAACCTACTCAAATTTGCTCAATAGGCTCACTCAGAACCTGCTTAAATATGCTCAATAGGCTCACTCAGAACCTTATCAAATATGCTCAATAGGCTCACTCAGAACCTGCTCAAGTTTGCTCAATAGGATCACTCAGAACCTGCTCAATTTTACTCAATAGGCTCACTCAGAACCTCCTCAAATCTACTCAATAGGCTCACTAAGAACCTACTCAAATATGCTTAATAGGCTCACTCAGAACCTGCTCAAGTATTCTCAATAGGCTCACTTAGAACCTGCTCAAATATAATCAATAGGCTCACTCAGAACCTGCTCAAATTTGCTCAAAAATCTCATACAGAACTTGTTCCAATCTGCTCAATAAGTCCTCTTTAGGACTTGCTCAAATCTGCATAGCAAGCTTTCACATAAGCTTACACAAAAATAGTCCACAAGCCTTCTCAAAGACTTGCCTTAAATCAGCTCAAAAAAATCTTAAATCAATATCATAGAAGCATAAAGAGAATTGTTAGAGACTCAATATGTTCTATACTCAAATCCCAATCTCAATTCAAAGCAATTTCAACTCAGTCCAATCTTAACTCAATCTCATAGAAGCATAAAGAGAATTTTTAAAGACTCAATATGTTCTATTCTCAAGGTTCAATCTCAACTCAATTAGAATATAGAATAGTTTGTTTCATGGAACTTGAAAAACCACTTCATGCAACCACTTGACTAGGCTCAATCAACTCTACTCAACCAATCACTTCAAGAAACAACTCTTTCTCACAAACCCTAGTCCAAGAATGAATCAACTAACTCAAAATGTTTCCAACAATGCTCAACAACAAATATTACATAACAATGATACTCATGTTCTTTTCTAACTCAAGTTCAAGTTCTTTGCATCACCCATTGGTTTCAACAACAATGCTAATAAGACAAGGTTTTAATCACAACTCTCAATTTAGAAAACCTTGAAGCATAAACTCAAAGTACTTCACTCAACCAATGGTCTAAACAACAATGCTTATCAAACAAGGTTTAATCACAATATACAATCTAGAAAACTTTGAAGCATTAAATCAACCACTTTCAAAAAGGAAATCATAATCAATCATTTTTTACTCCAATGATATTTCAAAAATCAACCACCCAAATAAAATCAATGGAGAGTATTACTCATACCTTTTTGATGCCTTATGAGTTGTCCGCTAAATCTATCACACTCAACACACTTTCTTTTTCAAATATCAACAAGGGTTATAGATCTTGAGTAATAACACAACAATAATATTCAAATAACACCTTATTACTCCTTTATTTTAACATCCACCAAAGTTATTTTAAAAAGAAAACCCTTACTCAAAATAATTTTCACTAAAAATAACTTTATCAAAAATCCTTATTACTCCTAACAATTTAAAAAATCACAATTAAAAATAATTCACAACTCAAAAAACCACCATGACCTTATTCCCTAAAATTACTCAACAAATCAACTAACGAAGCACCTTTACCCCTTATCACTCCACCTTAGGCAATCCAAATAAAATTTTAATAAAAACCTTAATACCTACCTCGAGGGGAATCAAACCCTCATCTTGCCCCAACATGAACGCCCTAGCCGTGACCAAGCTACCACACGAGCTGCGGGCTCATTGTTGAAAATGAAGTTCCACCTGCTTCTTATCCTTCACCCTCTTTCGTTAGGCAAAAAGTATGTGCCTTGGGCGCCTCAACAGAAAAAAGCCAAAAATGATGCTTGCAATAATCGAACGCACAACCTCCTTGTAACCAACACCTTTGCATAATCCAAGCTGCCACTAGGCCATGCTACCCAATGTGTTCATTGTCTCCCTTTAATGTTCACTGCATCACTTAAATGAAAAACACGAGCTCTTTTTATTCACAAATACTAAGTGCAAATATCAACAAGCAAGGATGAAGGAATTAAAAAATTCAATGGCATATTTATATGCCTTCCCTTTGCTTTGGAAACGTCGGCCTTTTGAAACTTCCTTCATGACATCGGCGGATAAACTTTTAATTTTAATTTTAAAATTAAAATTAAAATTTTAAATAAATTAAAATTTAAACTAAATATTTAAAATTAAATATCTCCATCACCGGGGCACCTTTTTTGATGAAACAAAAAGCCAACTTGGGTTTTAAGAAAAACCCATTTCAAATCTACCATACATAGTTTTAAATAAAAACCTTTTGCAAAGCTTCCCTTGAAGCTCCTTTTGGAACCAAATGCCATGCATCCCTTCTTGAACATTTGATAAAAAAAACCTTTGCTTCTCATGAAGCTCTTTGTGAAACACAAACATAGTGCCTACTTACATAGATCCTTTAGACATAAATGACAAATCTTAGCTTAGGGACTCAAAATGTCCAACATCTGAAAGACCTGGAATGTTGGTACAAGGGTGGAAATTTGAGTATAGCTCGAGATAAACCTACTATGTGAGTTAGTGCTACCCTTGTTGGACATTTTAAGTAGATGAGTGGACATTGATGTCAAGCTTTCAACATTAGTCAGTGGCAGTTTCAGTGGGCAACATCAATTTCAGGTTCTCCATTAGGATAGTCCGCCTTTAGTTGATCAAGCCCCGGTTCCAGACAGTCATATGAGGTCCAAAGGGCAAAGAAGAGGTCCAGGAAAATAATATTATAATAGTCTATTATAATATTAAAAAGGAAATTTAAATTAATTATAAATTAATTAATATAATTTAATTATAAATTAATTTATTAATTAATTTAATTAACTTTCATGTTACTTATGTTAATTTAATTATAAATTAATTTTTATTAATTTAAATAAACCCTAAAAAGGGTTATAAAGCTAAGTTTATAAATAAAATTTTTAAATTCAATTTGAGCACCGAAATGTTATGACAATAAGGCATCATATATATAAATGCAAAACCTTTGCCTTAAGTTATTCTCCATTATTTATTTGAATGTCAATGTTCTAATTTATGCGTAGAAAGAAAGCAATGATTTTCATGTTTGAAAACTCTTCAGCGGAAGAGAAGGAACAAATAGGAGCAAGGCTCCTCTCACCATGCACATGCACCATGTAGTGTAGCTGGATACGATGAAAGGTGTTAAGATGTTTGTTGGTAAGGAGGATGCAGGTTCGAATCCCGTAGGGTTCATGTTTTACAAGGAAGGTCTCCAATTTTGGAAGCGATGCCAATGAGGAAACAAAGGGAGGCAAGCACCTTCTCCTCCTCGTGGGAGCACCTAGCCCACGTGGTGGGCTAGTGCCTTGGTAAGGTGCTCGACAGAGAGGTTTTGGGGTCAAAACCCACTGAGGTGTTTTAGTGGTTGAGATAAAGGCATGCGTTGTTGATTGTTATGTTGGTCGCTTAATTTGGATGTTCTAAGGTTGAAGAAAAATATAAATATTTTTATGTGCCTAAGGTTGAAAAATAATTATTTTTAATGGGTTATAAGATTTAATTTTTTCCTAAATTAATATTAGTTATTAAGTGTTTTAAGGGAGATAAAAGGGTAGGCAATTATCATTTTTGAAGTATTATTTTTGAAATATTGATTTATTAATTTGGATATTATAAGGAGCAATTTGAGTGATTATTTTTATGTGTGATTTGATGATTGCTAATTTCAAGGAGTAATAAGGTGTATTTGGGATTGATTATTTTTGTGTTTGAAAATATTTTGAAAGAGAGTTAGTGTGATATTTTTCATCTAAATATTGAAATTGTTAAAGGAGAAAATTGTGATTGATACAGGTTTTTCTAAGGGTACTTCTACATCAAACAAAAGGTATGGGCACATATTCCTAGTAAGTGATTGTTGAATGTTGTGAATGCAAAGTTGGAGTTAAAATGATTGTTTGGTAAGCATTGTTGAGTGTGTTTTGAGTTAAAGCTTCAAGGTATTCTGGAATAAAGAGTTGTTGATAAAACCTTGTTTTATAAGTATTGTTTTTGAGGTGATTAAGTTGAGTGAATTTGAACTAGGGTTTACAAAGATCATGAGTATCATTGTTATGTGAAGATTATTTTATAAGCATTATTTTTGAAGTGATTGGTTGAGTGAAGAACTTAAACTAGGGTTTTCAAAGAACATGAATATCATTGTTATGTGAAGATTGTTTTATAAACATTGTTGTTGAAGTGATTGGTTGAGTGAAGAACTTGAACTAGG
Organism: Wollemia nobilis; assembly: GCA_028583015.1. NCBI lineage: Eukaryota > Viridiplantae > Streptophyta > Pinopsida > Araucariales > Araucariaceae > Wollemia > Wollemia nobilis. Next base: position 3,218,512 of record JAQPPZ010014295.1, read on the forward strand.
GTTTGCAAAGAACATGAGTATCATTGTTATGTGAGATTGGTTGATGAGCATTGTTGGAAATATTTGAGTGATTTTTCATGAATTGAGACTAGGGTTTGTAAGCAAGGATTATTTCATTGAGTGATTGGTTGAGTAGAGTTGGTTGAGCCTAGTCAAGTGGATGTGTTGATGTGATAGTTCAAGTTCTATGAAACAAATTATTCTATATTCTAAATTGATTTGAGAAAGTGATTAAGAGTTTGTGAGTGTGAAGCATATTGAGTCTCTAACAATTATCTATATGTTTTTGTGGTAAAAAGAGTGATTGAGCATTATGGTGAATATGAAGCATATTGAGTCTCTAACAATTCTCTTTATGTTTCTATGAGTTTGGATAAGTTCTAGTGAGGAATTATTGAGCAGATTTGGACAAGTTCTAGTGAGGACTTGTTGAGAAAATTTGAGGTAATATTAGTGAATAATTGAGAGCATATTAGGCAAGTTCTAGAGAGGAATTATGGACAGATTAGTGTGAGATTTTGTGGAAGCTTACAAGGCAGATTTGAGATAATTCTTTGAGAAGACTTGATAGCAGAGTTGATTGATTGATTTGTTCAAACCTTGAGTTAAGATTTGGGGCAGATCTAGCAGAGTTGGTTTGTGATTGAGTCAAGCTTTGTGTTAAGGCTTGAGGACAGAGATTGAGGATAGATTTGTGCTAGAATTAAAGACTGTGTTTAGTGTAGATCAGAGGATAGAGATTGAGGATAAATTTGTTCTAGATTTAAGAACTGTGTTTAGTGTAGATCAGAGGATAAATATTAAGGATAAATTTATGCTAGACTGAAGGACTATGTTTAGTATAGATCAGAGGATAGAGTTTGGTGCAGATTTAAGGATAGGTTTGTGCCATACTAGAGACAAATATTGGGCAGATGTGTGTTAGACCAAAGGACTATATTTAGGGTTGGTTTAAGCTTCATTTTGATGGAGCGGCTATGGAAAATCTTGGTAGAGTAGGTGTTGGCGACATTGTGTGATATCATAATGGGAATACGACTCTTGCATTTTAAAAATTTTTGGGAATAAGTATGAACAACGAAGCTGAAGCTAGAGCTATGTGGAGAGGCCTTCAAATGACTTAAGACTTAGAAGGCAATATGATCATATAAGGAGACTCTATGCATGTTATAAATCTCCTCAATAATTAGAAAACACATCCTTGGAGGATTAAAACAATTTTTGGAGAGGCTAGTATCCTTTTCCAGGTAAGATAGGATAGAAAAGACCAACATGTCTTTCGGGAAGCTAAAAAAATTGCTGATAAACTGGCCAATTTGGGTGTCGATGGTGATAGACTTTTCAAATGGGAACACGGTGTCTCGAGTGAAGTAGAGGAGCTTATTCAACAAGAATGCAAAGAATGATAGTCAAATTTACCAATAGTAAGGGCACTGTAAGTTTGAAGGCTATGAGTATTCCCGTCTCTTTTTTGAAATGGACTCACAATAAAAATTATCCGAGCTGTCAGTATTGGTGGATTCTACTTGTAAATACCATAAAGACTAATGGGGACAGTCACATGTCAGAAAACATGTCTCCTAGTCATATTAGTAATTTGAGGTTGGTTGATAATCATAGGGTAGGAAAGAAACGACAATATAAGACTTCGAACTAGAGCCACGTGGACCACCAGATAGCCACCACCATAAATCTAGCCAGCAGGTTCACTTCTCCAAGGTTGATTGGCCAAGATGGGATGTGGTCCCAAAGCATGTCATATATGAAAGAAAGTAATTACCAAATAATTATTAAAAGTAACTGTCAATACAAATCTTATGGGAGTTTTTTCAATACTCTGCTATGTGTATCTGCAGCTTTTTGTTTCTCCACTATTTCAAGGAAGGGATCTGTGTATATTTTTTTTTGTAATTATGATGTTGGTGTGTTTTCTCGGGGTATACCCAAAATGTTGTATGGGAAGTTTCTTTTTGATAACAGGCTATATGCCTTACCGGATGTAATGGATTTGGCAAAATGTAGATTTTACATATATAGGATCCTTAGTAAGGATATGCTCATCAATAACCTTGGGCTAATTTTTGTAAAAGGTTTTGGGTCAACCTGTAAAACCCAGTATTAATGCTATAGTATCTTATATACAAAAAAAAAAGACTATATTTAGTGTAGATTTGAGACAGAGCTTTGAAGGTGACAGAGTATAGAGGACAAAAGTCTCCAATGGATAGAGATCCATAAGCCAGGGTAGTGAGGACATGTGTATTTAGTGGATAGAGATCCATTAGCCAAAGCAATGGAGGCAACATTTCTTCTTGAAGATCACCAGTCAAAGCTAAGGATAAAGGAGTTTTCCTATGGCTAGATATCCATGAAATTTATTAGGGGATTAGTGTCTCCTTTGGACAAAGGTCCATAAACATTATCATAGGGAAAGGATTCCCAAGAGATTGATTGAGAAAATTTTAGTGAAAGATTTTATCCGTGGAGTAGCCCACATTGGGTGAACCACATAAAATTGGTGTCTCTATTGTGTGTGGTGATTTATGCATTGCTTTGATTACTACTATTGATATTAATATCTTTACATTGCATAATATTTATTGGAAAATAAAAATAAAAAGTGGTATTATACTATTCACCCCCCTCTTAGTATAAGCTTGTGTTCTTCAATTGGTATCAGAGCGGGTTCCTTTGGAAGAGTTTAACAACTTGAAGGAAAATATTTCAAGAACACAATGTATTCTAAGAATGTGTCCTTAGATAATTCAACACCAATATTTTATGGAAGTGATTATATATTTTTGAGTATGATAATGAAGATTCACCTGATGGTACTTGGCAATGAAATTTGGAAAGCAGTTAAAAATAGATACATACCACTAGCTGATATACCTACAGATAAGGAAGGTAAGCTTCTACAACATTATAATTCAAAAACAATGAATGCAATTTTGAGAGGTTTGCATAGAACAAAATAAATAAAAATTATGCATTATAAATATGCAAAATTAATTTGGGATAAGTTGCAAAGCATATATGGAGATAAAAGTGTCAACAAGGAAAAGATACAAAATCTCAAAGGGCAATTTGAAGAATTAAGAATGAAGGATGAGGAAAAAATTAGTACTTATCTACTTCGGGTAGATGAGGTTGTTAATGCCATGCAAGGAATTGGACTTAATGTTGAAGAATCATATGTTTGTGATAAGGTCTTAATATCTCTTCCAAAAATATTTAGTGAAAAGATTTCTGCTATAAAAGAATCAAAATATGGTGATTCTTTAACAAGAGATATGTTACTTGGTATTCTTATAGCTTTTGAGTTAAGAACAAAAGAGAAATCTAACATTTGGAAGGAAGCAACATTCAAAGCTACTAAGAAGACAAAGGGAAAAAAGTCAAAATCAAGCAATGAGTCATCCAGTGATAAAGAAGCTAATTATGGTAGAAGGAATAAGGATTCAAGAAGATTTTAATATGAAAATTTTGTTAGATGTTTCAATTATGGAAAGTATGGTCACTATGCAACTGATTGTCAAGAAGCTAAAAATAACAATGATGAAGAAAAACAAGCTCATAAGAACATGGGATCAGAAAGATACAGGTACCAAAAGAAATGCAAGGAAGGACAAGGCAAACAAGGAAAGAAGTTCTTTCAAATATAGAAGAGGAGTTACTATGCAGACAAGGCAAGTAAGTACTCAAGTGATAGTGATGCTAGTTCTTAAAGTAATGATAAATATGAAGTTCTATTTCTGATTGAGAAAAAATAAGAAGTTAAGAAAATGTCACCAATAATTCTCAAGTATTTTAGATGTGGTAATTTTGGACATATTGAAGATATTTGTAAAATAAATGGTTTCAATTTTAGTGATGATGAATATGAGGATGCATTTGAAGGAAAAAAATTGAATATTATAATGGCACTAGAAGAAGAAGGAGGTGATCGTATAGAAGACAAGTCAAAATAAATTAAATATATTGACAAAGGTAAACAAATAGAGAAATAATCAGAAAAAGGAGAAGTTGATCTTGAGGGAGAGCTTATTTATGCTCTTAAAACATTAAAGAAGGTGAGAAATAAAAACTCCCAACTTGAGATTTAGTTTCAAGAATATGATGAAGAGAGAGGAAAACTTATAGAGGATCTAAACAAGTCAATGACTAAGACAAAGAAGTTCAAGGATAAGCTAGAAGTAAAGGTATTAGAATATGAAAAGTTAGAACAAGAAGTAGCTCTACTAAGGGAAGAATTATAAATGTCCAAGGACAATCTACACAAGTTTGGGAAGAGCTCAAATATTGTATATAAGATGATAAAGGTACAAAGAAGGTCAAAAAACAAAATAGGTCTTGGTTTTGAATAGGTTCAAAAGAAATAAGAAGAAGAGTCAACCTCAAGTTCTGAAGAAGAAGAAACTTCAAAAGAAGACAATGTAAGAGAAAGTGAGACTTCTGAGGATGAATTGGAAAACATAAATTTCAGCAAGGAAAGGAACAATTTACAAAGAATAAACAAATGGAAGAGGAACCAACATAGAGTAAAAGAGACTAAGAGACCAATGATTTCAAGGTAAGAAAATTTCAATGGACGATGTTTCTCATGTCATAAATTTTGGCACACGACTTCACAGTGTAGGACATATGAAAGATAGGAGTATGAGAACTTTAGAAATAGATGACTTTTCCATGGGTATTGCTACTCATGTAATCAATTTGGTCACAAGGAAATGAATTGCAAGGTACATGACAGGAACAAAGATGGCTTCACCAAGGGAAATCCTAAGACATTTGCACCTCCAAGGAATAATAACATTAAGTGTTATAAGTGAAATAATGATGGACATACAACAAAATGGTGTAGGACAAACATTCTAGAATCAAGCATAAATAGGAACATGAATAGGAATAGGAATGAGAATATGGACATGAATCAAAACAAGAATATGGACATGGATAGGAATAGTAACAGGAACAGGAACAAGAACATGGACATGAATAGGAATGGGAAAATGGACATGAACAGGAACAATCAAAGAAATCATAAGGATCGGATGAGAAGGAAAGAGGACAAAGGTAAAGACCAGTGTTTGCTGGGAGTAGAAATACTCCCACCCCAGAAATAACCACCTCAAGAGGAGGTGGGGGAGGGGATAAGCTAAGAGACTAATTCTTATCCCCAAGCCCCAAAGGTGACCCTTTGCTATTGATATCAAATGGGGAGAGACTTGAGTAAGGGGGAAAGATTTGGTTTAAGGAGAGAGCATCGAGTCAGGGGGGAAAATTTCCCAAGGGGAGCAGAACAAGAAAAAGGTCAAGTTTTGGTAAAAGAATTTGGGTTGCCATAAATGACAAAGGGGGATATTGTTGGACATTTTGAGTAGATGAATTGTCATTGATGTCAAGAGTGAGTGGTCATTGATGTCAAGCTTTCAACACTGGTCAGTGGAAGTTTTATTGGGTAGCATTAGTTTCAAGTTCTCCAATAAGTGCAAAAGGATAGTCCACCTTTAGTTGATCAAGACCCGGTTCCAGGATAGTCAGATGAGGTCCAAAGGGTAAAGAAGAGGCCCAGGAAAATAATATTATAATAGTTTATTATAATATTAAAAAGGAAATTTAAATTAATTATAAATTAATTAATATAATTTTATTATAAATTAATTAATTTAATTAACTTTCATGTTACTTAAGTTAATTATAAGTTAATTTTAATTTAATTATAAATTAATTTTTATTAATTTAAATAAACCCTAAAAAGGGTTATAAAGCTAAGTTTATAAATTGAATTTTTAAATTTGATTTGAGCACCGATGTGTTATGAGAATAAGGCATCATATATATAAAGGCAAAACCTTTGCCTTAAGTTATTCTCCATGATTTATTCGAATGCCAATGTTATGATTTCTGCATAGAAAGAAAGAAATGATTTTTGTGTTTGAAAAGTCTTTAGCGAAAGAGAAGGAACAAATAGAAGCAAGGCTCCTATCACATTGCACACATGCCACGTAGCACAGTTGGTGACGATGGACGATGTTAAGACATTTGTTGGTAAGGAGGATGTAGGTTTGAATCTCGTGGGGCTCATGTTTTGCAAGGAAGGAAGGTCTCCAATTTTGGAAGCGACATCAACAAGGAAACAAAGGGGGGCAAGCACCTTCCCCTCCTCGTGGGAGCACCTAGCCCACATGGTGGGCTAGCACCTTGGTAAGGTGCTCGACATAGAGGTTTCGGGGTCAAAACCCACCGAGGCCTTTTAGTGGTTGAGAGAAAGGTATGCATTGTTGATTGTTATGTTGGTCGCTTAATTTGGATGTGCTAAGGTTGAAGAAAAATATAAATATTTTTATATGCCTAAGGTTGAAAATTAATTGTTTTTAATGGGTTATAAGATTTAATTTTTGCCTAAATTAATATTGGTTATTAAGTGTTTTGAGGGAGATAAAAGGGTAGGCAATTATTATTTTTGAAGGGTTATTTTTGAAATATTGATTTATTAATTTGGAGATTATAAGGAGCAATTTGAGTGATTATTTTTATGTGTGATTTGATGATTGCTAATTTCAAGGAGTAATAAGGTGTATTTGGGATTGATTATTTTTGTGTTTGAAAATATTTTGAAAGAGAGTTAGTGTGATATTTGTTATCTAACTATTGAAATTGGCAAAGGAGAAAATTGTGATTGAGACATGTTTTTCTAAGGACACTTGTACATCAAACAAAATGTATGGGCACATCTTCCTAGTGAGTGATTGTTGAATGTTGTGAATGCAAATTTGGAGTGAAAATGATTGTTTGGTAAGAATTTTTGAGTGTGTTTTGAATCAAAGCTTCAAGGTTTTCTAGAATAAAGAGTTGATGATAAAACCTTGCTTTATAAGCATTGTTGTTGAGGTGATTTTGTTGAGTGAACTTGAGCTAGGGTTTGCAAAGATCATGAGTATCATTGTTGTTGAAGTGATTGGTTGAGTGAAGAACTTGAACTAGGGTTTTCAAAAAACATGAATATCATTGTTATGTGAAGATTGTTTTATAAGCATTGTTGTTGAAGTGATTGGTTGAGTGAAGAACTTGAACTAGGGTTTGAAAATAACATGAGTATCATTGTTATGTGAGATTGGTAGATGAGCATTGTTAGAAATATTTGAGTGATTATTCATGAATTGAGACTAGGGTATGTAAGCAATAATTATTTCATTGAGTGATTGGTTGAGTAGAGTTGGTTGAGCCTAGTCAAGTGGATGTGTTGATGTGATAGTTCAAGTTCTATGAAATAAATTATTCTATATTCTAAATTGAGTTGAGAAAGTGATTGAGAGTTTGTGAGTGTGAAGCATATTGAGTCTCTAACAATTATCTATATGTTTTTGTGGTAAAAAGAGTGATTGAAAGTGATTGAGCATTATGGTGAATTTGAAGCATATTGAGTCTCTAACAATTCTCTTTATGTTTCTATGAGTTTGGATAAGTTCTAGTGAGGACTTATTGAGCAAAATTGGACAAGTTCTAGTGAGGACTTGTTGAGAATATTTGAGGCAAGTCTTAGTGAAGACTTGAGAGAAGATTAGGTAATTTCTAGAGAGGACTTGTGGACAGATTAGTGTGAGATTTTATGGAAGTTTACAAGGTAGATTTGAGAAAAGTCTTTGAGAATACTTGAGAGCAGAGTTGATTGATTGATTTATTCAAAACTTGAGTTAAGATTTGTGGAAGATCTAGCAGAGTTGATTTGTGATTGAGTCAAGCTTTGTGTTAAGGCTTGAGGATAGATATTGAGGATATATTTGTGCTAGAACAAAGGACTATGTTTAGTGCAAATCATAGGACAGATATTGAGGATAAATTTGTGCTAGACCAAAGGACTGTATTTAGTGCATATCATAGGACAAATTTGTGCTAGACCGAAGGACTATGTTTAGTACAGATCAGAGGACAGAGTTTGGTGCATATTTGAGGATAGGTTTATGCCATACTAGAGATAGAGATTAAGAAAATTTGTGCTAGAATGAAGGACTGTGCTTAGTGCAAATTTGAGATAGAGCTTTGAAGGTGATAGAGTATAGAGGATGATAGTATCTAGTGGATACAGATCCATAAGCTAGGTTAGTGAGGATAGGTGTCTTGAGTGGATAGAGATCCATTAGCCAGAATACTGGGGGCAACAATTCTTCTTGAATATCACCAGTTAGAGGTAAGGAGAAAGGTGTTATCCTATGGATAGAGATCCAAAAACTTGATTATGGTATTGGTGTCTCCTTTGGACAGAGGTCCATAAACATTGTAATAGAGAAAGGATTCCCAAGAGATTGATTGAGAAAATTTTAGTGAAATATTTTCTCCGTGGAGTAGCCCACATTGGGTGAACCACGTAAAATTTATGTATCTATTGTGTGTGGTGATTTATGCATTGATTTGATTACTATTTTTAATATTTCTATATTTACATTGCATAATATTAATTGGAAAAGAAAAGTAAAAAGTGGTCTTATACTGTTCACCCCCCTCTCAGTATAAGATTGTGTTCTTCAACCCTATGGTAAATATTGCCTTACCTAGTGGTATAACCATAGGATGTCTATATGTAGCACCATTGCATACCTTTGATGTAGTTGTAGGAATGGATTGGCTACAAACACATAAGGTTGTAATCAATTTTTATGATAGATGGATATAGTACATGGAAAGTAGTAGGTAAGTGCAAAGGGTGTACAATCTACAAGGGGCTTTCCAATCCCAATTCCTTTCAACAATGCAACTTAAGAAATCCATGAAGAAAGGTAGAATGGTATATGTTGTTAAGTCAAATGAATTAGATGATGAAAGGAAGGAAGAGATGTTTGGAAGATACCCACTTTTGCATGAGTTTTGTTGGACATTTTGAGCTTATTTAGTTGTCATTGATGTTATGGTGAAAAGTCATCATTGATGCCAAAGTAAACATATGAAGACGTCATTAATACCATGGAGCACACCATCAATAGCACCAGGAAAAATGTGAAGAATTTAAGAGAAAGTTGGCAAAATAATGTTTTATGAGGGTTTATGGTAAACCCATGGTGGAAGATTAAATGGTTTTATTAAAATCGTTATGAGGATATAAAATTCTCCTTACACATTGAGATGGAAGTTAAGATTTTAAAAGACCCACGATGGCAGATTAATTTACAAATTAAAGGTTTAAGTTTAAACCCAAGGAAGGCTTTAATCTCCTATAGTTAAAGTTTTTAAAATTAATTTATAAAATTTAAATTCCTTAGAATTTAAATAATTTATAAATTATAAAGGTTGGAAAGTGTCGACGTCATCAAAAAGGAGGGAGCACCGAAATCTAAGAAACAAAGGGAATTTGTGTATAAATTAATGCCAAAGAGGCATTCAAAACTTATCCCTCGACATTTTTTATTACATGTGACAAAGTGAAATGTTTTCATGCAATCATTGTTCGTTGAGGAAGAAGACAAGATTTTTCTTGTCTTTAGCGCCAGGTGAAAGAGATAAGGTAAAGATCATATTGATTGATTCACAAAGGACACAGTGGTCCATTGGTAGCACATGTTTTGCAAAGGCACTGGGATTTGAGAAACCCACGATCGATTCGCGTGGAGTGGTGTGTGTCTTGAGTGCCAAGGGAAGTCCTTTTTGCATGTGTCTTTTGAGTGCCAGCCAAGGACAAAAAGAACGAAGAGCTTTCAAGCTCCTAATCATGCGTCTAGCACACGCAGTGGTCTAAGCCACGTCTAGAGTGCTCACAAAGGTAGATATTGTGGGTTTGAAACCCACTAGAGGCAAAGGTAATTTTTGATAATTAATTTATTATTTTCCCAAGGTATTTTTATAAAGGATGATGTGGGGTAATAAGGGTTTGTGAAAATTTGTGTGTTTTATTTATATTATTTTGGAGTTATAAGGGTTTGTGAAAGATTGATTTGATAATTAATTTATATTATTGTGGAGTAATAAGGGTTAATGAGAGGTTGTTCTATTGATGAGTGATTTATATCATTGGAATTATAAAGAAAGTTGATTTGATATTATCAAAATTTCTCTTGCCATTAAATTAAATTAAAGAGGTTTGAGTTAATTTTTTGTGGATGTTAAGTTTATTTTAGTTGGGAGTTTATAAGGTGTTATTGGATAAATATTTTATGTATGTTGATGGTTGTTTTTGAAATGTGGAGTGATAAGGTGTAATTGAGTATTTACATTATATTATGGGAAAGATTTATATTCTAACCTCTTTGATCTTGGTATAGAAGTGTTTGTGGTTATGATAGATTTATGAGATCCTTTCATCATCAATAAAAATGTATGAGCACATTATTCCATAAGTTGAATTGATTGATTGGTTTTCTAGAAAATAAGTTTGGAGTGAAAAGGACTTTATTAGGATTTCCTTTTCAAGAGTGTTTGAGTAAATGCTTCAAGGTTTTGTGGAACAAAGAGTTGTTAAAACCTTATTTGATAAGAATTATTGTTAAATCCATTTTTTGTGTGAAGAACTTGAGTTAGGGTTTTTGCAAAGAACATGAGTATCATTGTTATGTGAAGATTGTTTTATAAGCATTGTTGTTGAAGTGATTTGTTGTGTGAAGAACTTGAGTTAGGGTTTTGCAAATAACATGAGTATCATTGTTATGTGAAGATTTTTTTATAAGCATTGTTTTTGAAGTGAGTTTTTATGTGAAGAACTTGAACTAGGGTTTGAAAAGAACATGAGTATCATTGTTATGTGAGATTAGTTGTTGAGAATTATTGAAAATTTGAGTTGGTGTTTATATGCTTGAACTAGGGTTTGTGAGAAAGGAGTGTTTCATTAAGTGATTGGTTGAGTAGAGTGGGTTGAGCCTAGTCAAGTGGATGTGTGAAGTGATTGTTCAAGTTCCATAAAATGAACTATTCTATATTATGAATTGAGTTGAGAAAGTGATTGAGCATTGAGTTGAAATTGAAGCATATTGAGTCTCTAAAAATTCTCCTTATTTTTCTAAGAGAGTGATTGAAAGTAAATGAGCATTGTGATTAGTATAGAACATATTGAGTCTCTAACAATTCTATTTATGTTTCTATGATATTGAGCAAGTTCTGAATGGACTTGTTGAGAAGATTTGAGCAAGTTCTGAGTGGACTTATTGAGCAGATTTGAGCAAGTTATGAGTGGACTTATTGAGCATATTTGAGCAAGTTCTTAGTAGACTTGTTGAGTATATTTGAGCAAGTTATGAGCGGACTTGTTGATAAGATTTGAGCAAGTTTTGAATGGACTTGTTGAGAAGATTTGAGCAAGTTTTGAATGGAATTTTTGATTAGATTTGAGCAAGTTCTAAGTGGACTTGTTGAGCATATTTGAGCAAGTTATATGTGGACTTGTGGAGCAGAGTTTGGTGAAGATTTGAGGACAAGTTTGTGCTATACCAGATATAGATATTGAGCATATTTGCGCTAGATCAAAGGACTGTGTTTAGTGTAGATTTGAGATAGATATTTGGAGATGAAAAAGCAAAGAGAATAGTCATCTCCAGTAGATAAATATCCATCAGCTAGGGTAGTGAGAATAGGTCTTCTGAGTGGGGATAAGAGTCTTCAGTGGAGAGAGATCCACAAGCCAATGCAATGGAGGCAGTAGTATTCTAGAGGATCACCATCCAGAGTAGAGGAGAAAGAATTATCTTGTGGATAGAGATCCATAAATTTTATTTAGGGGATTGGTATCTCCTTTGGACAAAGGTATATAAAATATTGTAATAGGGAAAGGATTCCCAAGATATTTATTGAGGAAATTTTAGTGAAATATTTTCTCCATGGAGTAGCCCACATTAGGTGAACCACGTAAATTGTGGTGTCTCTATTGTGTGTGGCAAATTGTTCATTACTTTGATTACTGCTATTGATATTGCTATCTATACATTGCATAATATTTATTTGGAAAGAAAAGTAAAAAGTGGTCTTATACTGTTCACACCCATCTCAGTATAAGCTTGTGTTCTTCATGTTTAGGGATGTATGTCCAAAATATTTACCCAGATGACCACCTAAACAGGAATTCAAATTCATAATTGAGCTCTAACCTAGAGTTGAACCCATACATAGAGCTTCTTATAGAATGAACCCCATAGAAATGTAAGAGTTTAAAGTGTAGATATAGGGGTTACTGGAGAAATAACTAATTAGATCAAGTGTGTCACCTTGGGGTGCACCAGAGCTATTTGTGAAGAAAAATGATGGTTCCTTGAGATTATGTATAGATTATAGGATGTTAAACAAGGCGACTATCAAGAATAGATATCCCCTATATAGGATTGAAGACCCCTTAGATCAACTAAAAGATACCTTAATATTTCCAAAGAATAAATAGGAATATAACTTCATAATTGAGCTCTAACCTAGATTAGAACCCATACATAGAGCTTCTTATAGAATGAAACCCATATAAATGCAAGAGCTAAAAGTGTAGCTAAAGGGGGTACTAGAGAAAGGACTAATCAAACCAAGTGTGTCACCTTGGGGTGCACTAGAGCTATTTGTGAAGAAAAATGATGGTTACCTGAGATTATGTATATATTATAGGATGTTAAACAAGGTGACGGTCAATAATAGATATCCCCTACCTAGGATCGAAGACCTCTTTGATCAGCTAAAAGACACCTTAATATTTTCAAATATTGATTTCAAATTTGGATACCACCAACTGAGGATTTGGGAGGAGGATACTCACAATACAACTTTTAAAACTTGCTATGGACATTAGGAGTTCACTATTTTACCTTTTGGTTTAACAAATGCATTTATGAATTTGATGAATAATATCTTTAGGAAGCATTTGGAAAAATTATGTTTGTGTTCTTGGATGATATTTTGATATATTTATAAAATAAGGTAGAGCATGATAATAACCTTAGGGTTGTGCTAGAACTACTGAGGAAAAATCAACTCTATGGAAATTTAGCCAAATATGATTTCTATGTGTCAAAAGTGTAATATCTAGGACACATTATTTTGGCAAAATGGATCGTGGTATATCCTAAAAAAATAGAGGTTATTTTGAATTGGCTGCCATCCAAAAATGTGACTAAGGTCCAATGTTTCTTGGGATTGACAAGATACTATAGGCATTCTGTAAAAGACTATGCCAAAATTACCTCTCTAATGACTAACCTACAGAGAAAAAGGAAGGAATTCAAGTGGTCAAATAAATGTGAGTAAGATTTTGAACTACTTAAGCAAAAGCTTACCAAACCTCCTATACTAAGGGTACCTAATACTTAGGGGAGTTTTTATGTATGTACAAATGCATTATTGGAAGGTTTGGGAGGAGTGCTCTCTCAATAAGGAGGGGTGATATCCTATGGATCTAGGAAATTGAAAACACATGAGGTCAATTATGCAATCCATGGTTTGTAATTGGTAGAGGTAGTATTGTATCTCAATATTTGGTGACATTATTTGGTAGGGAGACATTTTGAGTTGAGGACATATTATCAAATTCTGTAATACATATTTACTCAACCCTTACTCAATACCAGGTAGGGAAGGTGGATGGAGTTTCTTATAGAATACAATTTCAGCATTGAGTATCTTATAATAAAAGAGAATGAAGTCACTGATGCACTAATGAGAAGGAGACATATAGCTATTTTGTATTGCATTCATGTAGACTTGATGGAACAATTCAGGAATATGCAAAAATTAGGATGCATACTACATCCAAATTTTTGGGAATATGAGAAGAAATCCAGAAGATCATAAGGATTTTAGCTTCAAATATGGATTCCTATGCTTCAAGGATAGGGTAGTTATTCCTGAAGTAGGTGATTTAAGAAATATGGTATTACATGAAGTGCATAGATCACCATATTATACTAACTGGGGGGAGAAAATATGAGAGAAAATATGAAGAAAATTTTCTTTTGGCCTAGGATGAAGAGGGACACAACTAAATTTATGGCTCGTTGCCTCGAATGCTAGAAAGTTAAAGGAAAACACAAAAATTTTGTGGGATTGTTATATCCACATGATGTACCTATGCAAAAATGGAAAGTAATTGCAATGGATTTTATTGTAGGGCTTCCAAAAAACTAATTCTAAAATTACATAATCTTAGTGGTGGTCGACAGGTTGACCAAGGTTGCACATTTTACACCCAAAAATATTAAATATGATGTCGTAGTTGTGGCTAATAGATTTTACAAAGAGATATTTTGGCTTCATTGTCTTCTAGAAGTAATTATACCAAATAGGAACTGAAGATTTATATCCAATTTTTGGTAAGATTTGCATCGTGCCATTGGTACCATATCGAATATAAGTTCTACTCATCATCCAAAAACTAATGGATAGACTGAAAGAGTAAACCAAGTGTTATAGGATATGATTTGCATGTACTATACAGATTAGAAGACCCGATGGGAAGACTACTTGTATTTGGTGGAGTTTACCTACAATAATGATCATCATTCAACTCTAGGCATGACCCCTTTCAAAGCACTCTATGGCAGGAAATGTAGGACACCATTGTCATGGGATAATCTAGAATACCAAATTATGCTTGGTCCAAACATTATCAAAGATATGGAGTAGCTGTTAAATATGATCAGAGAATGGCTAAAAGAAGTTGCATATTGACAAAAGAGTTACATCGATCTTAAGATATCTCCATGAGAGTTCTTGATAGGTGACAAGGTGTTTTTAAGGGTGATACCAATGAAAAGTGCTATTAAGTCTACAAATATTGATCCACATTTTGTGGGACCCTTCAAAATTACAAAGAAGATCAACCCTATGGCATACTAGCCTTACCACCTAGCCTATCCAATATTCATGACATCTTTCACATTTATTTGCTTAAAATGTATATTGCTAACATTGAGAATGTGTGGTATTTTTCAAATTTACAAATGGTGAACCCAAAGGCTATAAAGGTTTGGCCAGTAAGAATCCTTTATTTTTTATCTAAATCGATGAGGAAAGGAACTTTGGAGCAGTGCAAATTTTAGTGGGACTGGTACACTAAAAAGAATGCTACTTGGAAAAAAGTAGCAGATATGCAAAAACATTTTCCATTCTTATTTGACTATTCAATGTAATGTTGTTTATGATAAACTTTGAGATTACACAAATAACTGTGTTAATACTAAGGAGGGAAGAATGTCATGAACCTCCATTGGTAGACCGTTTTACATGTTGGAGTTATATTTTTGGTCAGGTTATATTTGGATGGAATGATTAATTTTTTCAAGTTGTTTCTTAGTAAATATTTATATATACATGTTTTTAGAAAATGCTATAAATTTTTCTAATTACTACAAATAATGATATTATGAGTGAACATGATGCTACTAATGGAATTGCACGCTTGCAAGAATGATCATTCTCATAGGTCAAAAGAAATATCGATCCATCAAGTGTAAGGTGTTCAAAAAAAGGAAAATGATGAATGCTCTTAAAGACGACAACCATGAGGAATATGGGATTTCCACTCATGTAGTTGCATACTATGTTTGGTTTTATATGATCCATTGTTTTTTATGGAAAAAATATACCATCGACAATGAGGTTGTTTCAGGGAAAAACAAAAGAGTCGATGAAGAAAAATATTAGTAATTGTTTGGAAAGGCATAAAAGAATTTTGTATGCTTTGTGGAGTTTAATTGTTTGATTTGTTAATTCATGGAGTTTTAACTATTTGATAAGAAGCTTATTTTTATTCCTATAAATGCTTGTTTTTTTCTTGTGTAGTCCTATAATTGTATGTGTGAAAGTTTGAGTTGGAGTCTAGTTGGTACGTTGTGAGGTGCATGTCCAGATAACCCTTATATTTTAGTAGAAAATATATAGCCAAATTCCTTAGAGAATACATCCAATAAAATTACCCTCAAAACCAGTGAGCGTATTTCTATGATGAACAAGATTATTGTTCTTTTGAGTTATCTTTTGGAGGCCTTGTCTAGTCGTGGTTCGTGGTACCAATGCTATGCGTCATAGTGTTTACCTTGGAAACCAGATTTGGTATGGCTAGTGTTTTGTGAAGGCACCAGTAAGAAACATCGAAGGGAAGCACATAAGTCATTCTTTAGGTTTGACTATAATGCTTAGGTTTCTTCCTATTAAAGCTTGGTAGTTTATAGTTGGTCCTGACAGGCAGTTTTGTGAACCAACTAAACATATTATTGTTGTTTTCTTGAGTAGAAGGTAGTTGCCATGTAGATAATATTATCTCTTGGAAGTTCTAATTGTGGAAGCTATTCATTAAGGTGATGGATGATATCCCTATGAGAATGGGTTCTAGTTCACAAAAGTATTTTATAGGAATAAAAATAGATATTTACTGCTAAAGAATTTTTGTATGATTGTAATTGATATGTTTGGGTGTTTGTGCTATTTAACTCTATGTTTAAATAGATGAAATTCTACCCAAATGAAGTTTATGCCTATATGATTATTTTTTTGAGTGAGCTGAATGATTAGCTACCATTATTTTTAACTGAATATATTTTTGGGATGTGTTTAAACCATGGGCCTGAAAGAGTAAGCATTGAGTTTGTTTGGCATATCTCTTGCATATTTAAAATTTATGATTAACTATGGGTTTGCATTATTATTAATAGAGGGTTGTCCATATCCTTCACAAAAATCTCACATTATCTAGTTCAATAGAAGAATGAAGATATATCATAGAGGAGCACAACCAAGTTTGATCCTTGTGGATATAGCCTACTCGAAACTATAAAGGAGTTTAAGTTGTAGATTTAAACTCCGATAAAGAGTGCTTTTCTATAGTAGTTATAGAAATTTGATGATTGATGTTTCACAATATTTAAGAGCTCATTGTAGAATTCTATATAACTCAAAGAGAAAGGGATATTTGTATGTAAGTTAAAGACATATTGTAATATTGTTAAGTTATTATCAACACAATTTGTTAATTGATGAATATATTATGAATACAAATATTTATGTCATAGTGTTATTGATGTTGATAAGTTTAGTGATGTATGTGAAATTGAATGATTTTCTCTTATTGCTTAATGTTTAAAAATGGATTTGATTGCTTATTATGTTTTATGGCTAGTAAATATGGTAATTGGAGATAATGTTATTTAGAGCTTTGTCTTAACTATGCCTGGATGATCATGCGTGGTAGAGTATATTATGATGGGAATTTTATTTAAAATATAGAGGTGATCTTGATAATTTTTAATATCGAATAAACATGTTAACTAGTAGACTAGCGAGAGAATAGTTTTAGTATTCTTCGTTGATTTGTTTACTTTGTAGTGTAATTTTAATTAAGGGAAATTGTTAATAACTTTCAAAGAGTAGTTGAGATAATTCCTCTATAATTAACATTTAGGGAACAAAGAGTAAGGGACTTAGGAAAATTTATTTTAGTTTGGTTAAGGATGGAGTATTTAGATCTCATACAATATTATCGCAATGTCCTTTAAGCCCACCAAGGAAGACTAACTCATCTTATAGATGAGAAGGATAGTCATGGTTTCAACATGCTTGGCACCTACATTAATGGAACTATGTAGGGTGTAAATGGCGGTGTACTCCTTTCAATAGATGGAAAAGAAAGTGGGAGCTATCTCATAAATATGATGAGAAATATAGTTCTATAGGTAGACTCATTTTTATAGATGGAAAGGGAAGTGAAGACTAGCTCATCAGGTTGATGAGAAGGATAAATTTACAAGTGGATATAGCACCTAGCATACTTGCATTGGTAGACTTATGTAAGTGTAGTTATGGGATAACTTAATGATGGAATTAATGGTGAACAAGAATTGTATTGGGTATGTAGATGCCCTAGGGGACCCAAAGAAATGATTTCAAAAAAAGAAATTACTGTCATCCTAGCTTGAGAATTTGGGTTATGATATTTGGTATCAGAGGCTAGGTTTGTAGTGGAATAGACTTAATATGAAAGGCTAGATGTGGTGTATGATAGGAAATATACCTAAGTAGGATTTTAACTTTTCTAAATAGAATGAATAGGATTATCGTTGTTACAATGAATTGACTCATAATGACTATCTGTGTAGCTAGGGATAATGCCATCGAAGAGAAGGAGAGGAAGTGCTACCCTAATGATGAGGTAGACACAACAAAACAATGTAGAGAGTGTAACCCTGAATTAAGCTTTAGAGAATCCTAATTATGAAAGGGAGGATCTCACCACAAATGTAGTTCAACTTTTTGTAGAAAAATAAAGATAGATATTGGATTTCATTTTGAATTTAGAATCATTGACTAGAAACTCTTGAATAGAAAAAATAAATGAACCCCTTACAAAAGCACAACAAGCTACGGTTTTTTTGGAGACTGAATTGGGTAAGGATATAAAGCATTTAAAGTCTTCCAAGTTTAATGGAGAGGAGGATAGTGACAAAGCCAAATATTGCCTGAAGGATATAGAAACTTATTGTAACATGAAGAATTACTCCTTCAAAACATGTACGTCATATGCCACTTTACTTCTTCAAGGTGTTGGTCTAGACTAGTGGGAGACACTTAGTACAACACTAAGTCTTGAGGTAGTAGCGGATTTAAGTTGGAACATATTTGTAAAGGCTTTTAAGGATATATTTCTCATAGAACACTTCTACTCCCAAAATTTTGAAGAGTTCACTAAACTTCAATAGGGAATTAGGATAGTGGAAAACTACTATCAAAGATTTGTTAAGCTTCTGAAGTATGTACTAGTATACAGTGAGAAAATGAAGATCCATAAGTTCATACTAGGAGCAGATCCTAGAATAGGATAGGATGTGGATATGCGTGAACCTGTTACTCTTTAAAAGGCTTACGATTTGACTAGAAAGGCTAAAAACTATCTCAAAATCTATTTTGATTATGATGGATTAGTCAAACATGGCAAAGAGGCTCTAAGGAAAATAAATAGTGCTGGATTTGTTTAGTGGGAAGGAGAGTAGGCTAGTAAGAACTTATCTAAGTAGAACTAAAGGGATGATAGGAAGAAATGGAGGTTCAAAAACAATTCTATGGAAAGAACTACAACTCCAACAATGACAATACTGGTAACAACAAATCAACTCAAGGACAAACTAGTCCTCCCATCACAGTAGGGAAAGCAATTGAGGGATAGAGACAGAAAATACATCTAGGAACCAAAACCACATGTTTTGATTTTGGTGGACCACACTATGCTAACAACTATCCATGCAGAGTAGGATTGAGTTTGAAGGGAAATGAACCAATATAAAAGGAACCTCCAAGCAAGGAACTAATGAACAATATTTATTCAATGGAGAAGCATGATCTAGATGGGCAAGCCACACCATTGTTGATAGGGGTAAGGTCTTTGGTAGGAATATTAAGATTTTATTGATAGTGGTGCTAAAAATAGTTTTGTTTCCACTAATTTAATTAAAGACATATCCAAAAGACCTAGAATATTGTCACAAGGATGGAAAGTTGAGTATGGTTTGGGACAAACCTACTTTGTGAGTCAGTGCTACCTTATGGTAAAAATTACCTTACCTAGTGAGATAACCATATGATGTCGATATGTAGCACTATTGCATGCCTTTGATGTAGTCCTAGGAATGGATTGGTTGTAGGCACATAAGGTTGTAGTCAATTTTCAAGATAGATGGATAGAGTAAATGGAAAGTAGTGGGAAGTTGCAAAGGGTGTACAACTGACAAAGGGCTTTCCAATACTAAATACTTTAAGAAATGCAACTTAAGAAAGCCATTAAGAAATATGGAATGGTATATGTTGTTAATTTAAATGAATTAGATGATGAAAGGAAGGAAGATATGTTTGGCAGTTACCTACTTCTGTGAGAGTTTAGGGATGTATTTCCAGAAGATTTACCCAAACTACCACCTAAATAGGAATTCAACTTCATAATTGAGCTCTAACTTGGAGTGAAACACATACATAGAGCTCCTTATATAATGAATCCCATAGAAATGCAAGAGTTGAAAGTGTAGCTATAAGGATTACTAGAGAAAGGACTAATCAAACCAAGTGTGTCACCTTGGGGTGCACCAGTGCTATTTATGAAGAAAAAGGATGGTTCCTTGAGATTATGTATATATTATAGGATGTTAAACAAGGTGTAGACACTTTAAATATGTCATGTTTAGGAGAATACTCATATGGACATCTTTTTAGACCATATGAATGAGATTAGACCTTTGTAAGACCAAGCAGTGGTTCTAACCACTCATTTTAGGAATTCTAGGCCTATCCAGCCTTAGTCACTAATGGCATCAATAGTTAAGATATTAGCCACTAATGGCATAAAAAACTAAGATCCCAAATTTTGATGATCAAAGTGGCTAAATGCAGCATGCCCCTAGTCATGCTGAGTAAGAGCAGCTAGCCTTATAATAAACTTGACCTTCTTGAGTTGAGTAAAATCAGTTGCAACAACCCAAATTGTAATAGTTTTGGAGTGGTTTTGGGCTGGAAAGCTTCCAGAGGCTTCCTACCAACTTCTCAGGCCAACTAATTCTTGATCTTGGATTCATTGAGAAGCCAATATTATGATTTGGAGAAGTATATTTATAGACCCCCCAAAGAGACAAAGAGAGAGACAAGTTGAATGCAGCGAAGCCCTACCAAACTAGAGAGCCATTTGCAACCCTTGAGGAGTGTCAATATGTTGTCCAATTAGAGAATGAAACCTACATTTGAAGTAATGGAGTTTCCAATAGCTTGAGGAGAAATCTTACCATTTCATACCCATCCATTGTGAATTCACAACAATTCACCCATAAATATGTGTTTGGACACACCGATGACCCTTGATCATCAATTCAATGAAGAAATTGAGCATCCATAGACCTGATTTCAAGAGTAAAATACTTTCCCCATGGTCACTATTGTCACCAATGGCACATAGACTTAGCTGCTAGAGTCAACAGTGGCTAGTAGAGCCAACTGCTATGAGCATCAATGACTAGGGTTTGATATGCTTAGTTCTCTAATTTAGCCATAGATTTACAATTCTTAGCATGTATTTATCTTAAATTAGCATATATTTATCACATTTCATGCATTTCCATGGTTTATTTGTAGTTTAATAGGCATATTTAGTTACATTTGTGCACTTCATTCCTTCATGTACATGCTTTTATATATTAGGTTCCTTTATGCTTAATATGTAAGATTACATGTGGTGAGTAGAAATTATGTTCGGGAAACACTTATTTATCTTCCATAAATTATCAATCTGGTAGGATCGTAAACTTACGAGTGTCATGCACAATATATTCCTGCAGTGTTAGGGAATGAATCCGGATATACCTTATTTAGTTTGGTGGGGGATGTTTGTGCATTTTCATTTCAGCTAAACTAAATAAACTAAGTGCGGAATAAATAAATAAATAAATAAATTACTAAAAATGAAATTCTAGAAAGAAATGTACAGGAAATTAAATGCATGGAAAAGAAACACACACCTAAATTAAATAAATAAAGAACTAAAGCAATGAACTAATCTACAAAAAATAAATAATAGAAATAAATAGGGGAGGAATACTGTAGGGAGTGGGCCCAAGCTCCCGCAAATAGTCCACCCAGCTAGCTACGTAGAGCTTGCTCAAATAAGAGGAATTACACTCTTAATAAATTAAATAAAGAAGTAAAATAAATCAGCTCCTCTATAAAATTAATCATCCTTTCAGGGAAGACCTATGCATTTATACAATGCATAGCCTTCCTCTTTATATTTTTAGGTAAGTCTATTTCAGACTTGCAGTTACAATAGATATGCTATAAACATTCCATCCAGACAATCCCAACAATCATGCACTAAGAATAACAATCACGCACTAATTTTACCCATAGGATAAATCAGATGTATTCTATTTTTATCAAAATAGAATATGTTCGTAAATAATGGATCCATTCATATGGTTGTCCTTCTTAGTCGCTAATGTATCTGATTCTTCATGCTATCTATTACAAATATCATTTTACCAATAAATCGTTGCTTCGATTGATTCGTGAGCATGAGGAGAAATGCTCACCTTACAAAGTTATCCGGTTGATCGATTAATAATAGAAGTGTCTTATTTATTTTAATATCTCCTTTTTCTTCACATGTTTTGGTGGCTATCCCAACTTGGTGCATATGACATGGAGTCAACGGTCAACATGGTCCCACTTGCCTTCTTGGTCAATCTTGCAAAGTATGGAGGTGTGGAGGCGCCTTCTTCATGAGGAATGTGCCTTCCTCAAGTGGGCGCCTTCTCCATAAGGAAGAAACCTACTTCTGTTGGGCACCTTATATATTCAGAAGGTGCCTACTTCTATTGGGTGCCTTCCACATTAGGAAGGCACCTACTTCTACTGGGTGCCTTCTCCATCAGGAAGGCACCTACTTCTGTTGGGCGCCTTCCACATCAGGAAGGTGCCTACTTATGCTAGGCACCTTCCGTATCAGGAAGGCACCTACTTCAATGCTTTAGTCTCTAAAAGTAGAAGTATGCCAGGTCCAAGTGGATGTAGACTGTAAAACACCAAATTAGTACCAACACCTACATTTATACACATTTCCCACTAAAAACACCAATCAAGCATAATACTAGATTTTCTATCAATTATATGCATAAGTTATATAAAATACATCTCATATGCTAATTAAACCAGTAATGATGCCCCTTAAAAGTGTATATAAAATGAGCATTTTTGGTGCTCATCATCCCCCCATGCCTAACATGTGCCATGCCCTCGTGGCACCAAAAGCTGAAGTTATCCCTCTCGTAGGCTGACCATGCCTAAAAATTATCATGTTATTGTGACAACAGTCCCTGGGATATATATATATTCAATGGCCTTCAATACCTTTATTTTTCCGCCGCTTAGTGCTGCTATTTTTTTCATTCAACACTGTTGTGTTTTTTTTTCTCAGTACTATTTTTTTTTTCAGCACTGCATTTTTTTTTGTTTATTTAGCATTGCTATTTTTATTTTTTTGTTCTTTTTCCATTGAGTGTTGTTATTCTTCACCCATTGAGCACTACGACACTAGCCAAAGTCCAAAACATATCCTGACTAATGATTGAGGACAAATAGTTAAATTATGACCACACTATTCAGGGCAAATGACCACTGCACTAATTTTTTTATAAATGCTGGTATTTTCCAATGTTGCATATTGGTCATATTTGATGAGACCAAATTGGTTTAAAATAAGTGCAGTCACCGGTCGCTAACTTTACGCACATATGAAACATATTTGACATCTCCAAAACCTCCTTTGTGGTACAGAGTAGCATCATTTATATGTGTTCACTCAATCTGGCTGCCATTATCATGAGGCAACAATGAAAATGATGCCAAATTTATTCACGTGGATGCCATAGCCTATTTTTATTTTCTTATATCTAAGGCATGTCATGTGTTTGAATTCTAAGATTTTGAAAAACTATGGAGGCATTGACTGGTATTAACATAGAAATGATTTTAAAATAACTATACACATAATTAACAAAAAATAACAGTATATACCTGGGTGAATTTCGTAGATTTTGATGTGTCTGATGTTGATTGTGCGAAACGTTTCCATGTTGCCCATACATTGGTGCTCCTAGAGATTTTATTTATATATTTATTTATTATTTTTTTATTTTGGCTATCGTCTTCCCCACACCACTAATTATCATTGTTCTTCTTTCTTCTGTAGGTGTGGATTTAACAAATCCAGCATCGCAGCTATAATTTACCATTTTTTTTATTCTCCCCTCTTAAATTGGTGACGTCCTCGTTACTAGCAAAAGGTCCATTTACGCAACAAATCTACAGCCTTTCAAACATCAGGTCCCATACTGAACAACAGACACCCCCATTAAGGGAGAAGAACATCGCTTATTGGTACCTTCCTATAGGTGGAAAAGGGCATAACTGTACTGGACTGATTGTAGTCACTCTCTTCTTGGTGGGAAGTAAATGCCATTTCTAATTTTTCACACTCCTAATTGTAGGGCATGGGATGTTACATATGTTATGCCTAGTTTATGCTGGCTATGTCTATAAATTGTGTTCACGGCCATGTCCTGCGAAACTATACACACAAAAATTGGAAAATAGGAATCATGCCTATGCCTAAGGCCCTAGCTCTTAGGATGCATTTAGATTGCATGTAGAGGGCACGATTACCTACACACACAAAAGTAGGAAAACATGAGTCATGACTCCATTCCTATTAGGCCCTGGCTCTTAGGATACCTATAGCTTGCATTCGGTTCATGATTTCCTGCAAAGCAATACAAAAACAATTTTTATACTAAGCAGGATATGTTCTATACATTTTTTTTTTTCATTGGGAGGATTTGCATTTTTTTTCTTTTTATTTTTGATTAGGGTACCTCTACTGTATTCCATCAAGGCACCTCATCACTTATTCCTCTTTTTTTTTCCCTTGTGCCATCGAACCACCTAGGTGCGGGAAATGGATCAAGGCACCCTAGATGTCAAGGCGCATGCTTGCTATGGAAGGTGCCTGCTTGATGTGGAAGGCACATTCAATGTATGGTGCCTTCTTGATGTAGAAGGCACCTCCAATGTATGGTGCATTATTCATGTAGAATGCACCTCCAATATATGGTGTCTTCTTGATGCGGAAGGCACCTCCAATGTATGGTGTCTTCTTCATGCAGAAGGCGCCTCCAATGTGTGGCACCTTCTTGATGCAGAAGGCACCTAAAATTTCTGGTGCCTTCTTGATGCGAAAGGCACCTCCATTGTATAACGTCTTCTTCATTCTAAAGATGCCTTATTTGATGATCAAGGCATATTTCACTTCATTTTTTTTTTCGTATCCTCTTTTTTTTCCTTTCTTTTTTCTCTCCTTTCTCTCTTTTTTTTTTTACTTTTCTTTCTCATTTTTTTTTAAAATGAATAATTGAACATTTTTCCAAGATACTAGTATGGTATGGGGTCTCCCCCATGCCTATGTATTATCCACTCTCACAAATGTGAGGCGATTGTTAATGGAGCTCGTTGACCATTACTAGAACATTGTCTCGACACTCTACTTTGTACGTGGTGTAGCATCTTTGACTCCGCTCATCATTTACTCAGGTTGTAACAGTCACACACCTTACAGTAGAAATTTACAAAATTTTCACAAGCACCTTAGACTAGAAGCCTTTCACTTAATCAGGGTTACTTAGCCTACCTTCAGGTGCTAATATTTCCAGGGTAAAACTCTGCTAGCTTTCACTTTCTAGATTGGATGCTATACGATCAGGTACATGAGATAGATCGTATAGTGTTATCAGGAACTCCACGTATGAATCTCAATTCATGATATCTTCACAGACGCCTCCTTATTTGTCTACATCACACTTCATGTTGTCTTGCAAAACATAAAAGACAAATCTAAACTAAAGGCGTTAAAATAAAATTCTAACTATTTTTTTTTTTTGAATTTTTTTTTATTGTTTTTTTTTCATCTTTTGATTACTTCTGGGCTCCTCCCTTGATTTATTTAGTGACAGGTTGGATATTTCTTATTTCACATCTATACCAATCTAGTTGTCAAGAAAGAGGATACTCTCTTCCAACAAGTAGAAAAATAAAACTCTATTCTTTTTTATCTTCTCTTAACTTGGAGCCTTTTTCAACAGAAGATATTTTTAGTGTTCATTGTGTTGTTGGTGGCAATAATGAAGGTGGGGTCTCCCCCATACCTACATCTAAACTAGTCTTCTAAAAAATCATCAATTTTATTATCAACTAGTTTGATGTGTTGTAGCATGAGAAGAGCAATTTCCCCCTTTGACCTCAAAACCAAAATTTTCAACATAATGGTAAAATGTGCAAGCTAAAAAATGACTATCTACGGGTTGGAAACTTGGATAAAACATGGCATAGCAGTATTTAAAAAACATATGCTAGTTTCTGATTCACCAGGTCACCTTAAGTGCAAGTGAAGAGCATACTTCATAACAATATGTTCTTTAAAAAGTTTTGCTCCGTCATTTTTCCTGCTATTAATTTCATCATTAAAAAACATTTACCAATATGTTGCAAAAATTTCAAGCCTATAAAAACTTTTAATTTAAAACCAAGCTTTTAGAGGTATAATTTTCAATGGTTTCTATATAAAAACACATCCCTAAAAATTTCAACTATCAAACCTGGATTGTGCTATTTCGTTGATTTCTTGAAACCATTGAAAATATGATGGAAATCCTTCAATGCTAGATTTTTCTAATTTTTTTCAACAACACATTTTATTCCTACTTCTACACTTAATTTGGTACATCAGGTTCATTCCCATGTTTACCTGAGAAGCTAGAAAATGCAAATAGTTGCCTATGGGATTTGGCTCTGATTGTACCGAAAACTATTTTTGACCTTATAAAAAGGCCCTTGGTGGACTCACACTTCTCAAGTAAAATATCTACAGGTAATTTTAAATAGGCTTTTTATCTAACCTGTAAATCAGAACACTACAATTTAGACACTCCCCAACAATGGCACCAAAATGGTGAGTAGAAATTATGTTTGGGAAAACATTCATTTCTCTTCCATAAATTATCAATTCTGTAAGTCTATAAATTTACGAGTGTCACACATAGTATATGTCTGTAGTGTTATGGAATGAATCCAGTTGTAACTTGTTTAGTTTGGTGGGGTATGTTTGTGCGTTTTCATTTCAGCCAAACTAAATAAACTAAGTGTAGAATAAATAAATATGTACATGGTTAGCTACTATGGATACACATTTATTGAGGCCCATATATCAATACACACTTAAGCTATGCTTTTAGGGGGTGATAGTGCATTTTATTATTTTATGCATTAGTTATTTATTTATCCTAGCACTTAGGATAAGCTTGCTTAGGTAGGTGTTGACTTATTCATCTCTCACAAATATGTGTCACATTCTCACTCATTGTGTTGACTTATTCATCTCTCATGTTGGAAATAAATGTACAGGAAATTAAATGCGTGGAAAGGAAACACACACCTAAATTAAATAAAGAAATAACTAAAGCAATAAACTAATATACATAAAATAAAGAATAAAAATAAATAGGGGAGGACTACTGTAGGGAGTGGGCCCAAGATTTCGTAGATAGCCCACCCAACTAGTTGCGTAGAGCTTTCTCAAATAAGAGGAATCACACTCTTAATAAATTAAATAAAGAATTAAAATAAATTAGTTCCTCTATAAAATTAATCATCCTTCCAAGGAATACTTGTGCATTTATACAATGCACAACCTTCCTCTATTACATTTTTAGACAAGTCTATTTTAGACTTGTAGTTACAATAGATATTCTATAAACATTCCATATAGACAATCCTAACAATAATACACTAAGAATAACAGTCACAAACTAATTTTACCTATAGGATAAATCAGGCGTATTCTATTTTTATTAAAATATATTATATTTAGAAATAATGGATCCATTCAGATGGTTGTCCTCCTTAGTCACTAACAGATCTGATTCTTCATGATGTCTATTACGCGTATCATTTTACCAGTAAATCATTGCTTCAATTGATTTGTGAGCGTGAGGAGAAATGCTCACCTTACAAAGTTATTCGGTTGATCAATTAATAATAGAAGTGTCTTATTTATTTTAATATCTCCTTTGTCTTCACGTGTTTTGGTGGCTATCCCAACTTGGTGCATATGATGTGGAGTCAATGGTCAACATGGTCCCACTTGCCTTCTTGGTCAATATTGCAAAGTATGGAGGCGTGGAGGTGCCTTCTTCATGAGGAAGGTGCCTTCCTCAAGTGGGCACCTTCTCCATAAGGAAGGCACCTACTTCTGCTGGGCACCTTCTACATCCGAAAGGTGCCTACTTCATTGGGCACCTTCCACATCAGGAAGGTGCCTACTTCTGATGGGCACCTTCCACATAAGGAAGGTGCCTACTTCTGTTGGGTGCCTTCTCCATTAGGAAGGCACCTACTTCTATTGGGTGCCTTCCGCATTAGGAAGGCACCTACTTCTGCTAGGTGCCTTCCACATCAAGAAGGTGCCTACTTCAATGCTTTAGTCTCTGAAAGTAGAAGTATGCTAGGTCCAAGTGGATGTAGACTATAAAACACCAAATTAGTACCAACACCTGCATTTATACACATTTCCCACTAAAAACACCAATCAAGCATAATACTAGATTTTATATCAATTATATGTATAAGTTATATAAAATACATCTCATATGCCAATTAAACTAGTAATGATGCCCCTTAAAAGTATATATAAAATGAGCATTTCTGGTGCTCATCAAAATGCAATTTTAGGTTCCTTTATATGTTTCAAGATTTTCTTCATGTTTTATTGTCAATATTTTAGGCAATATTATGCATATTTATACATGTTCATGCATTCTTTACATATGTGCCATACTTCATGCACTTTCTTGGAAATTAGCCTCATCATGAGAGGCTTCATGTGCTACTAATGTGCTTTGTTGTTTCTTTACATGAAGATAACAAATGTCTCAAAGACAAATCATCTTTCAAGATATTTCCTCTTGACCCTTAAGGTTCTAGCTAATATTTAATAAATGAATAAATAAAATAACATTAAAAAGAATCGTTTTTAGGGTTGAATCACTATTGCACTGGAATGGGGAATCCCTCCAATGGGTTTAAACAAATATATATTCTTATTATTCGATGATTTGTGTGAATGGCCAACCTAATAGGTATATCTACCCTAAAGCTACATTGGTTAAAAGATGTGATGGTTCATGTTATGAAGAGACGTGATGGTTCACGTTATGAAGAGATGTGATGGTTCACTTTATGAGTTAATAATATAATAATTAAATGATTAATAATACTAAATAATACTAACTAATAATATTAGGATGGAGGATCCTAACATGCCACCCTCCTTAAAAAGTGCTTTGTCCTCAAATATCAAAGTGAGAAGCTTTGTCCTTTATTTTCCAAGAATGATTTGTGTAAGTTCTTGGACTCTTTTAATTTCATCCTTTCGTAGGCAAGGATATCGAGAAGGATGAAGCATTTGTGGGGGGTTGACAGAAAAATTAGTAAATGTGTGATGATGAGGGAAGGAAAACCATTGGCATTCTTCAAATGCCTTAAAATGATGCATGAAAAAAGGTGGTAAAACTTCTACATTCTCCTGTTGTTCCCTAGGAGAGGCAATGGAGGAGTGTGTTGTCACCTTTCTGCCTTGTTTTTGAATAGGTTTGACATTATGGTAATAACTCACTATTGGAGAGGAAATTGAGTGTAGTTATTGTAGAGTGCATGTTTGGCCATAATGAATCACTTCAAGAATGTCTACATCATCCCTACCTGATGCATCGATCACTTTTGACATATTGACGTCATTGTATTTATTGTTGTGAGTAGGTGCACCGGGCACTTTGGATACAACTACCTCATTGTAGACACCTAAAACATGTCATGTTTAGGAGAACTACCCACATAGGCACATTCCTAGACCATATGACTAAACCTTGGACTTTCCAAGTATCAAAAGTGGTTCTCACCACTCATCTAGGGCATTCTGAGCCCATCCAAGCCTAGCCGCTCAAGCCTAGAGTGGCCAGACCTTAGTCGCTCAAGCCTAGAGTGGCCAGACCTTAGCCACTGTAGATGACAGCGGCCAGATCTTAGCCACTACAGACGACAGTGACTAAGCCATAAAAAGCATTTTGCCGACAAACAGGCCTAATCACGAGTGGAAGTGGTAGTCTGCATGCAATAAAGGTGAGCGGGAGTAACTTTGCATTCCCCTTCATGGCCAGTTCACATGGGAGACTCAAGTCCAAAGTTAGACTTCAGTTAACTGGCCTTCAAACATAGACAAAGACAAAACTTCTCATGCTAACAACCAGTTTACATGGGAGACTCAAGTCCAAAGTTAGACTTCAGTTAACTAGCCTTCAAACATAGACAATGACAAAACTTCTCATGCTAACGACCAATTTACATGGGAGACTCAAGTCCAAAGTTAGACTTCAGTTAACTGGCCTTCAAACATAGACAATGACAAAACTTCTCATGCTAACGACCAGTTTACATGGGAGACTCAAGTCCAAATTTAGACTTCAGTTAACTGGCCTCCAAAGCATAGAAAAAGATAAACTTATCATGCTAACATCTAGTACGCATGAGGGATTCAATCCTAGGGTTTTGAACATAGACTTTAGGGTTTCACACATCTTTAAAAGGTGCAAGCCTAAGAGCACCAAAGGGATAGAAGGGGATCAAATATCAATTCTGAGACCAAGGATGATCTTTTAGCAGACTTCTTTGAGAGAGCTTTTCTTGGAGAGCATACACAATGAAGCCCTATTGGATTGGAGAGCAGATCTGAGCACCCTTGAGGAGCAACAAAGTGCTAGCCAACTGAGAGGTGATCATCCATACACATACGGTAATCATTTAACATTAGTAGCAACTTAAGACCATAGTCTTTGGGTCAATAGAGAGGGATTTCATCTTAGCGGTCATTATCCTGGACAGTGGCCCGCAAACCTAGTCTAGGGTTTAGGTGTTAGTTTCTCTTATTCTAATTTCTTTATATTTCATATCATTAGCATAGAATTTACTTCATTCATTCACATTCATAGAACTAGTTTCATTAATTGAGCATATTTCCTTTTATTATCAGATTTATCACTAACAACCTCATCCAGGGAGGCAATCTCGGACAACTAAGCGTGTGTTGTTGTTTTCATTGCTCATAGGAATACAGGTTCATCAGATGGATTAACAACATTTGAAAGCACAAAGATCCCTCTAGGAATCAGACTTGGAGAAGGAGGCATCTGTAAGCCCTCATACATTTCTATGTGCGGAATCGAGAAGCCTTTAAAAGTGCACCACCCCTTGCGAGGGGACATCTTACCCACTTGTAATTCATTGTATCAAAATGGGTATCCCTCAGAGGGACCGACATGTAACCGGGTTTCAATATCAATAAAAGGATCTCTCTTTGTTATTTCTATGTTATATGCATTTCATGGTCTTTCATTTCATTTTGGTATAATATTGCAAGTAGAGTAAAGCGGTGCGTGCATCCCGGGGTCGCTACAGATGGTGATCACGGTGGGACCCCACCAAGTTTTTAATTTTTTTTACTTACTGATTTAGGTTTTTTGTGTGCAGGTTTAGCCGCTCTAGTCTACAATGGCCAAAAATCAGCCGCTCCTACTGACAATGGCCAAACAATAGCCGCTTTGATCTACAACGACCAAAAATCAGCCACTCTAGTCTACAACGACTAGCAGAGAAGTGCAGCAGAGGGCAGAATTTCTATCATCTAAGTGAGATTCAAGGTTGGTACCCCTTCCCTATATTTTTCTAATTTTCTATCTGCATTTGATTTCTAGAAATAGCAAGCATAAACATAGATTAATTAGGAAAAATGAAAGAAAAGGAAATAAAAACTGCATTTTGCATTTCTTAGGTTTCTTTTAGATTTCCTCTAGGCACTGCTAGGAACAACGGACCTCTACCTGTAAGGTCCTCCTAGTCTCTAGTGTGCTAGGCCATTGTATTTTGGTTTGCTTACATGTGGCCCAATCAATGGCTATTTTCATCACAAAATAGGAGAGTGCATTAAAATCATATAGACTAGTTATAGATGCATTTGTCTAAAAATGAAATATTCTTTTTAGGCATTATAGGAAAGTAGTCATGAATGTTGGTTGATGCATCACTTTCTATTTCAAAATCTAAAAATAATCACACACACTCGCACGTATCATTATAAACATTGGTAAGGTTGGATTTCATCACCAACCCCCAATTCAGATCGGTGACGTTGGAATTCACCTCCTTCCACCGGCTTGCCCCTAGATATCCTTAGATAGAATAGGGAACTCCTTCAAGGAGGTGCTGGTCTCTTGTGTTCAAACTATCTCCCACTATTGGAACAATTATTGGTTCAGAGTGGAAGAGCTAGGCGAACCCCCCACTGGGATTTAAGCGGTGTACCCTAGACTCTTTTGAGAAATCATGTTTGGCACTAGTGTTCCTAATCACCACTATGATTGAGTTCTTTCATTCTAAGTCCAAATCAAGAGCAACAACAAATCTAAACACACTAAACCAGTTTTAGGACACACATTTAATCCATAAAAGAGATAATCATATTGTCTGCTTTGTGTGTTTCTTTTTATTTGGGACCAAACCCTAACCCTAATTTTTAGGGAAATTTATTGAAAAAAAATCTACTTTTTTATTCTGCATCCAACGGATCGAGAATCATGCAAATCAGAGCTATAACGAAAAAGTTATTTTGGTTTTATTTTTACTCTATTTTCGAGGCTGAAAATAGGGAAAAACTACACTAAAATAGTCATAAAATGGGCTAGACAACTCCAAAAACTGCCAAATTTGTTTTTTGTCTTAGTTAGCCCTTAGGGAACCTCTCCCAAAAATTTTGAGTCCTAACTCTTCACGGTTCAAAAATTCCTAAAAATTCCTAAAAGTGGGCATTTCCCCATGAGCCCTAGTTAGCCAATTATTTCAAAAATACAAAATTTTGACCCGAAAGTCACTTTTTAGAGTCATATACCATTGTGATCAGCTCGTCACACTGATAATTTTGATATATGACACTTAAGACCTTTTTTAGAAACCAAAAATTTTATTATGGCCAGGAGACCTCCCATGATGAGCAAGACCTCCAATCTAGAGAGAGAATCAAGTTCCATGACCACGAGACATATCCAAATCAGTCCAGAGGACATGGCCATCCCTAAATGGCATCCCAGGTCTTATCATAACATCAATACCATCCATAGGAGGGCAAACCTTCGAGATAGCCCTACTAGGGAAGCACCCATAGGCCCTCCAGGAAACCTACCAGACTGGAACACCTTGATGGAATTCTATATAAAGAACAATCTGCCCACTAAGGGGCCTAATAAGTCAATGTCGTAGGTTCACATACCATCTTGCTCCATACATCAATCAAAAAATGAAAATGAGGGCACACCATGGCCTAGGCTAGATGAGCAAACCACTCCGGTTGATCGAGAAAGTCGATCCCCTACTCCTCACAAAGAGCATTCTGCATGTGCACGTTCTGCTTCTATGAAGTATGAATACATAGAGCTTACATCTAAGTCTGAATATGTGTCCTTCCTCATAGATGAGGAAGAGGATCCAAGACATCATCCTACTCATCGTGAAGAGTACGTGGGGCAGTCACGTTGCATGTCTACATTGTCAGACTACACAGAGCCAATTCATAGACCAAAGTATCAGGCTAATGCAACCTTTAAAGAACATGGAAAACAACTAATAGATCCTGCTAGGGGAAAAATATATGATAAAACCATTCGTATTTCTAATACGAGGGTACATAACCCCTATACAACTGAACAACAAAATCATACACATCAGGCACTAAGGTCACAACTTTACCAACAACAATGCATGGATCAACAACAATTGAATCAACAATGGGTGGACTCACAAAAAACACACCAACAAAGGGTGTATCAACTAAATATGTATGAACAACAAAGGATGCAACAAGGCATAAGGCATCCAGGGCAATCTCAGAATCTGCCCCCTCGATCATGCAAAAATAGTGTTCAACATCAAAGGTCGTTATCTGGTTACCATCAAGAACCTCATACTCCTCAACAATACCAAGGTCAATATGATGATGAATCATATGAAGAGTCCCAATGGGAACATCAAGAAGAAGTGGATACTTACTCTGAATCTAGTTATGATGAGGTATCTAATGATTATAGTTATCATCCAACTCAACATCAAAAGCAACCTCCTCTACCTAATCAAGGGCAACAACTAGAAGATCAGATCATTTCATCGAGGCCATACAAAGTTCTAGTTGATCGAATGAATGAATTTGAAAAGCAAAATCAAAGGTTGGTTTATCAAAAACCTACACTAAAGAAGCTTAGCAATCAGCCTTTGCATCCATCAGTGTCATCACCAACATACCCATCAAATTTTAGGATGCCTCAACTTGAAAAATTCAAAGATGATGAAGATGCACAAGAGCACGTGACAATATTCATCAATACATGCTTCCAATTTCAAGACAATGACCCCTTGATGCTGAGAGTTTTTCTTACAATGCTAGTTGGGGATGCTTTGGAATGGTATAATCATCTACCCCATCATAGCATAAACACCTTTGAGCAACTTGCTGAGTTATTTCTGGAACGCTTTGCCTCTAGTGCTGAGAAAATGATAAACTTTACTGACTTGGCAAGCCTTCATCAACTTGATGATGAGCCAATCATGGAGTATGGCAAGAAATGGAGAAATATGATGTCAAAATTACCTTTTACCATACCAACAATAGAGCTCATTCAGATGTTTACTAGAAGTTGCTCAAAACAAATCTCGCTTCTCCTACAATTACAACAATATCAAACATTTGAGGAGGCCTTGACACAAGCCAAGGTCATTGAAGACATCAAGATAGAGGAGGGTGAACTCCACAAGGGGCAATGGTCAAACAAGAATCTCAAAGGTGACAACAACCAACAAAAGGTAGCCTCAGTTAATCAAGTTATTTTGAGTAGCTCGAAATCCTCAAGTCAGGTGGCACCACCTCTAACAGTGGGGCATAATTACCAAGCTCAGCCTCCTCTGGCCCAAGATCATATGCAACAAAATTAGATACAAGGCCAACAACGTAGGCCACAATGACAATATACTGATTTTCTAGAGACATTAGCATCACTCTTTGATCGATTGTATGAGGCACGAAGAATCAAGCTTCCAGAAATCCA
The DNA here is from genome assembly GCA_028583015.1 of Wollemia nobilis. Classification (NCBI taxonomy): domain Eukaryota; kingdom Viridiplantae; phylum Streptophyta; class Pinopsida; order Araucariales; family Araucariaceae; genus Wollemia; species Wollemia nobilis. Next base: position 3,253,230 of record JAQPPZ010014295.1, read on the forward strand.
TCCATTGAAGCCTAATAAGCGTAGATCAAAGGCACACAGAGAAGAGCTATTTTGTGTGTACCATCGACAAAAGGGGCATGACATCCAGACATGTCATCCCTTTAGATATTTAGTGCAAGATATGATTGAGAGGCAAGAGCTTCAGATAAGACTCCTCCAAGACCCCTTGCCTACACACGAAGCAAACATAGCACCTAACAATCAAGTTGAGCATGTCAATAAGGTGCACATAGCCCCACTTGATGAGGGTTTTATTGGTATGATCAATACTACAATAGGAAGCAAAAGATACCTTGATCAATACAACATACCAAAAAATTCAACTGAAGACAATAATCTATCACGGTCCACACCAACAATCAATTCAATTCACTTACAAAAGGACCCTGTGATTGCTTTTTACAAATAGGAGATTGAGCCAATCTCTAAAGATGAACTCGATCCTCCACTACACATCATAGCAAGCATCAATCAAATTTTGTACAAGAGAGTATTGATTGATACTGGATCAGGTATCAACATCATCACGACTACAACTTTGAAGTATTTAAATCTGCCACCTTCACACATTAAGGATGCAACATTCACATTGAGAGCCTTCAATGATGCCACTTCCTCAACAATTGGCACAGTAATCTTACCTATACAGGTTGGGATGAAGATGATACCTACATTGTGCCATATCTTGGGGGTGAGAAGCAGTATAACATATTGCTAGGCAGACCATGGATGAGGGATATGGAATGTGTGCCTTCCATAGTGCACCAAAATCTAAAATTCATACACCAAGGACAAGTGTACGTAGTCCCCCAAGATCCTGAGCCATTCAAGTACTACAAGAAGTTTGATGAGCCACAAGAAGCTCTGGTGATATGCGGGCCTCCAAACATTCATGCGGATAAAATCACCAAACATTCAATGGAGGCTTGCATCGAGAAGTTGCTACCTCCTCCCATCACCAAAGATCATGATATCATATTACTTGATGAGGAGAAGAGAACATCAGTTAACATGATTAAAGCACCTTCAACTGGTCCAAAAGATAAAACACCTTCTCAAGAGTTCGTGGCAATGGTTGACGTTAAGTCAGATGACCAAATGACTCTAAAGCAGACAAGACAAGATATGGTGCAATCAAAGGTTGCTTCCATGGTAAAGGGGTCAAAACCATTGGCTTTAGTTACCCCAGACTCATTCTTCATAGGGCCTCCTCAAGAGCAAGAGCAGGCATTTTACCTACATCATATTGAGGGTATTCAAGCTGGCCAACAAAATCTTGTGGATGCCACTAGCAAAGTGCATCATCATGAAGCATCCACATCAGCTCAAATGAATGAAAGGGATGATTTACATTCATATTGTGAATCTTTAACATCAACTCTTTCACCCAAGTCAATTTGTGATGATATTCCAATCTCATTGCTAGAGGTGCACATTAAATCTTTTCCAGTCATGCATTCCATCCTAGATCATCTAGATAGAATGGAGTGCCAAGTGAATGAGCAAAATGAGGCATTGCAATATATCATGAACAAGCTCAAGAACCAAGAGCTACAAGAGCAACCCTCATCTGAAGTCAAATTGTCCTTTGTGCAGCCACAAGAAAAGCCTCAGCCAAAGCAAACACCAATTTGGCCACCTCAAAAGTTGAACAAGCATTCCCCATTGCCTGAGCCTGTGGTAGTGGTTTTCAATCGCTTATATGCTGCAAATGCTATCAGATTACCTGAGGTTGGCCAGTTAGATCCAAATCATCCAAAACATCAAGGGTATGAGGAAGAGCTACACTGTCTATACCATAGAAAAAATGGTCATGATATTCAATCATGTTGGGGTTTCAAAGCCATAGTATACAACATGCTTAGAAAGAAGCAACTTCAGGTTGTTGACCAACAAATGATCTTAGCCAACGATCTATCCCTTGCATCAAAAATACAAGGGGAGCCCTCTAAGCTAGTAAGTGACATACCTAGGGCTCAACCTGGTCCTCATACCAGGCCAAAGCATGCTAAACGCTCAAAACAACAGCGTGTCTGGACTCCTTTAAATGAGCCTATGTCTATCATCTTCCAGAAGCTCCAAGAGACTAAGGTCTTAACATTACCTGACATGCAACATCTAGATCCAAATAGGCCTAAACCTAGGAGTTATAGGAAGGATCAACACTATCTCTATCATCGAATAGAGGGCCATGACATTTGCAATTGCCATAGATTCAAGAATATGGTCCAAGACCTATTAGAGCGAAATGAGCTCCATCCAGATGGTTCACTCATTCCTCCCCATCCGGACAGGGACACCCAGTTGATTTTTGTCATGCCCCAATTGGGAGAGTTGATTTCTATCACTCTTCCTAAGCCTACTGACTACATTGTAGTAGACAACATGCACACGGGGGATACCTAAGGTATCATACCTTCCCCATTTTTCAAAACATTCAAATATATCAAAATACAAAAACATTCAAATATATCAAAATACAAAAACAATATAAAACATAGAAATACAAACAAATCAGAAAGCAGTAAAATAAAAAACAAAAGGCACCAAGGGCATCTCTAAGCTACTTGGTCAAATATCATCAAAAGGCACCAGGGGCATCTCTAAGCTGCTTGGTCAAATCTCATCAAAAGGCACCAAGGGCATCTCTAAGCCGCTTGGTCAAATCTCATCAAAAGGCACCAAGGGCATCTCTAAGCCGCTTGGTCAAATCAATCAAAAATGCTCCAAGGGTATCCAATCTGCTTGGTCAAGATCAATCAAAAGCCCCAAGGGCACAATAAGCCCTTTGGTCAACATAAAATCAAAAACACAAAAACAATGCAAAAATAAAAAATACAAAAACATTTGCATCTTCCATCTGCATTCAAATAGTTGCATTACATCCATTACATTTGCATATGTTAACACCACAATATTGCAAATGATGCCACAATTTGTATCACAATCACAATATTCAAGTCCACCTTCATCCATGCCTCCATGTGTGTAACTGTGTTTTTCAACACAACCATTTCATGTTGCTATAAGGAATATACTAAGGTTTCCTAGTCACTCAACCATATCTAGTGGTCTTATCAACTTTTGTAGAAAGCCACCTTGATTAGTAGAGGGTAAGGTCTAGTTGTGATAATGCCTTGGATATTCAGGATCCCATCACTAATTGAAACACTAAAATCCTAGTTGGTACAAGGGAAAGATGAAAGCTGCAAAAGTGGTCTAGGTTACCTTAAGTGAAAAGGATCTTCCTTGCTTATCCCCCTATGCGACCGGTTCAAAGGTGTTGAGAATTGGAAAAAGGACAAGCTCCACCCTACCCAATTAAATCCCTTGCTTAAATCAAAACAAGCAAAAATCCTGAAACAAAGTGCAAATTCAAGATCCCAAAAGCACAAATTCAAAGTACTCAAAAGCACAAAAACAAAGAAAATAGTGATTATCATCACTACATGAATCCCTTGCTCAAAAAAAAAAAATCAATAAAAAATAAACAGTGATTTTCATCACTAAACATGAGCAAGTATCCCAAATAAAATGAAGAAAATAAGGGAATGGAGCTTGAATCCCTGGAATTCTCAGCATTGTACAAAACTGGAAGGAGAAATCCTTACGCATGATGATATGTCTATCACATTAGCTTTTGGCATTTGTGTAGACCAATGTTTGAATGTGGATGAGCTAGCTTTAGGTAACCCAATACTGCCTAGTGGTATAGTCCAACTAAGTCCAACATAAGGATGAGATGAACACTTGAGGATCCCTGATCTTAGCAATGGGCTGAAAGAATCCCGCCTGACATCGGAGGAAATGCTTGAGTTCTATCTAAATATATTCATTTGCACACATAGGGATAATGAGTATCTAGGTCTTCATGAAGAAAGCCTTATCTTTCAAAAGTCTTGCATGGTCAGTACATAGTTGTTGATAGGGTAACTAGAGTGTTTGAAGTCTCAGGAAAAACCTCAAAAATTCCTACATAGCAACAAATCATATCATCAATCACATCATCAATTTTCTTTATGAGGTTTTGTGAATTAAGGGGTATTAACAAGGTAGGTTAGATACCGGATAAATGTTAGAAATGATGTTTACATGACCACTGACTATTTTGAATCCTTTAAATTATAGAAGCTTATCAAGAAAGTACATACATTCCATGCCATTGCACTTCACATATGGATAGTTTAAATAATTAATTCTTGTGATAAGAATGATTGTTGACATTCATGGTTGTTATACTTTCTGTGGTATCACCCAATAGATTGTTAAAGTCATATCATATGCATTCCTTATGTTTTAAGTGATTAAAGCATACAAGTTCATTCACATTAGATTAAACACTATACATAACGCATTACACATTGCATTTACCATATCATAGCATAAGTTAGATGCATACAATTAAACCAAAATCAAACATGCATTTAACAATAAACATTGCATCCATAAATACATAGTTCATAACTCACCCATTCACATTCAATATCACATCATAATCCACCTACGCATACAATCATAAATCCATCATTAAATCAACTCATGGTACATCACATCATGTCACAATAATCAGATCATACAAGCATCTACATAAGCATCCATCTAAGCATCACATCATCATCATTACATCATCAACATCATATATCATAAAATCATAATTGCATCCAAAAATATACATTTGCTAAACATCAACTGGGGCATTGTTGGTATCATACCTCCCTTAATTAGCAATCAAACAGTTAAGCAATCAATTTCAAAAAGCCCCAAAGGCATCATAAGCCCTTTGGTCAAAATCACAAAATCCCAAAGGCATCATAAGCCCTTTGGTCAAAATCACAAAAAGCCCCAAAGGCATCATAAGCCCTTTGGTCAAAATCACAAAAAGCCCCAAAGGCATCATAAGCCCTTTGGTCAAAATCACAAAAATCCCCAAAGGCATCATAAGCCCTTTGGTCAAAATCACAAAAATCTCCAAGGGCATCTTCAAGCTACTTGGTCAAATCACTAAAAGCATCCAAGCGCATATTTATGCCGCTTGGTCAAAATTAATCAAAATACTCCAAGGGTATCTTCATGCCGCTTGGTCAAATTCAAAATAAAAAATGCTCCAAAGGCATCCATAAACGCTTTGGCCACCCAAAATGCCCCAATGGCATTTTCTAAGTCCATTGGTCATAATAACAACATGCACAATCAAAATCAACAATCAAATGCTAAATCATTGCTAAGTGCGCTTATTCAAAAGTCATTACCAAAGATAATCATGCACCCATTTGCTTGGGGCAAATAAGCAAAATATCAAAAGCAAATTCAAGAAAACCAGTAAGCTTGTCTCCTATCACCATCAAGGCTAGGATTTGACTTCATGTCACAATAATCAAATCATGTAAACATCCATATGAACATACATCTTATGCACATGATAAAGAATCCATCATCAAATCAACTCGTAACACATCACATCACCTCATCAACAGGTCAAATTGCTAGGTTCAAAAAAGACTATGTTATTTTATCAAAGGTTGCACCCTTTACCTTGCATTCATACCATCCACATTGGCAAAAATCCTCTTTTTCTATTAAGGACAAAGAACAGACACAAATCATTTCATTTTCAATTGCCATCAAGGCTAGGATTTGACTTAAACCAAGTCTCCTAATTTCCACCTAGGCTAGGATTTGACTTAAACCAAGTCTCCTAATTTCCACCTAGGCTAGGATTTGACTTAAACCAAGTCTCCTAATTTCCACCTAGGCTAGGATTTGACTTAAACCAAGTCTCCTAATTTCCACCTAGGCTAGGATTTGACTTAAACAAAGTCTCCTAATTGCCACCAAGGCTAGGATTTGACTTAAGCTTATCTCCTAATCACTTCACAAAAGGCTCCAAAGGTACCTTAATACCTTTGGTCAAATAACAAAAGGCTCCAATGGCACCTTAATGCCTTTGGTCATAGGATGCACACCATCTTGCATGACTGGGGCATCCAATGTTGATCAGATCAATGATCATCATACACCCTACAAACATATCAGTCTACATTTTTGCTCAACATTGTGTTTTTCCACATAGTGCATCACAAAAAGGGGCATCTGTAGACACCTAAAACATGTCATGTTTAGGAGAACTACCCACATAGGCACATTCCTAGACCATATGACTAAACCTTGGACTTTCCAAGTATCAAAAGTGGTTCTCACCACTCATCTGGGGCATTCTGAGCCCATCCAAGCCTAGCCGCTCAAGCCTAGAGTGGCCGGACCTTAGCCACTCAAGCCTAGAGTAGCCAAACCTTAGCCGCTACAGATGATAACAGCCAGATCTTAGCCACTACAGATGACAATGGCTAAGCCATAAAAAGCATTTTGCCAACAAATAGGCCTAATCAGGAGTGGAAGTGGTAGTATGCATGCAATAAAGGTGAGCGGGAGTAACTTTGCATTCCCCTTCATGGCCAGTTCACATGGGAGACTCAAGTCCAAATTTAGACTTCAATTAACTAGCCTTCAAACATAGACAAAAAAACTTCTCACCATCCAAAGCATAGAAAAAGATAAACTTATCATGCTAACATCTAGTACGCATGAGGGATTCAATCCTAGGGTTTTGAACATAGACTTTAGGGTTTCACACATCTTTAAAAGGTGCAAGCCTGAGAGCACCAAAGGGACAGAAGGGGATCAGATATCAATTATGAGACCAAGGATGATCTTTTAGCAGACTTCTTTGAGAGAGCTTTTTCTTGGAGAGCATACACAATGAAGCCCTGTTGGATTGGAGAGCAGATCTGAGCACCCTTGAGGAGCAACAAAGTGCTAGCCAACTGAGAGGTGATCATCCATACACATACGATAATCATTTAACATTAGTAGCAACTTAAGACCATAGTCTTTGGGTCAATAGAGAGGGATTTCATCTTAGCGGCCGTTGTCCTGGATAGTGGCCCGCAAACCTAGTCTAGGGTTTAGGTGTTAGTTTCTCTTATTCTAATTTCTTTATATTTCATATCATTAGCATAGAATTTACTTCATTCATTCGCATTCATAGAACTAGTTTCATTAATTGAGCATATTTCCTTTTATTATCATATTTATCACTAACAACCTCATCCGGGGAGGCAATCTCGGACAACTAAGCGTGTGTTGTTGTTTTCATTGCTCGCAGGAATACAGGTTCATCAGATGGATTAACAACATTCGAAAGCACAAAGATCCCTCTAGGAATCAGACTTGGAGAAGGAGGCATCTGTAAGCCCTCATACATTTTCGTGTGTGGAACCGGGAAGCCTTTAAAAGTGCACCACCCCTTGCGAGGGGACATCTTACCCACTTGTAATTCATTGTATCAAAATGGGTATCCCTCAGAGGGACCGACATGTAACCGGGTTTCAATATCAATAAAAGGATCTCTCTTTGTTATTTCCATGTTATATGCATTTCATGGTCTTTCATTTCATTTTGGTATAATATTGCAAGTAGAGTAAAGCGGTGCGTGCATCCTGGGGTCGCTACACTCATCTTCACCTTTTAGGGATTGACAAGGATCAACTTCCTTCAATAAATACAATGTTAGTGTAACGCATTTCTAATGGGATCAAAATTTCTCATCACAATTATCACAGAGGTCTTTTGCTTGTCGTTCCTTCACTTCCTTCGAGCTGAGGTACTCAACTTGCAATGGTTGGTTAGGTTTTGGGGCATTGTAAGTGGTTTGTGCTTTCCCAATAGGTGTTTTTTCCTAATTGACATTGAGTATTGAGTTTATATTTGATTAATCTAGCCAATCCATAGGTCTGCATCATGGTATAGGGATTGAACCTTGTCACCTCCATTCTAATTTCCTCTTTCAATCCATTAATGAAGCTTTTGATGAGAATTGATTCATCCAACCCTGTGTTTTATTTGGTGATATCCTCAAACTGAGTTTGATACTCATGCACACAAGTTATTTGACAAAGATCTTTGAGAAATTCCCACATGATTGGGTCCCACATGGCTCTAATACCAAATGGTAGAACCCTGAAGGTTCTAGCTAATATTTAATAAATGAATAAATAAAATAACATTAAAAATAATCGCTTTTAGGGTTGAATCATTGTTGCACTGGAATGGGGAATCCCTCCAATGGGTTTAAACAAATATATATTCTTATTCTTGGATGATTTGTGTGAATGGCCAACCTAATATATATATATATATCTACCCTAAAGCTATGTTGGTGAAGAGACATGATGGTTCACGTTATGAAGAGATGTGATGGTTCACTTTACGAGTTAATAATATAATAATTAAATGATTAATAATACTAAATAATACTAACTAATAATGTTAGGATGGAGGATACTAACATATTTGAGGAGGCATCCTAGTAAGCCCTCAAACAAATTGGTGTTAAAGTAAAGACCATTCAAGTGCATCTTTCCCTGTTGAGGGGCTTCAACTATTGTAACAATTGTATCAATTTGAGTTACTCCCTAAGAGGGAGAGATTGTAATTGAGCTTCACCATTTTTAATAAAATATCACCCCTATTTCTGTAATATATTTTATTTGCATAAATAATTACTTGATTTTCTTTTTAAAATTGTTATATGCTTGTAATAGTGCAGATGCATGGCTTTTACATTATACAAGTGGCGATCACAGTGGGACCCGACACTTTTTGTCTGCATTTATTGGTTTGCTTTGTTTCTGTATGTAGGTACCAACCATTTTCATTGACAATAGCTAATAGTCTCAGTCATGTTTGAATGCAATGACTAGCATCCTAGCTACCCTAAGCAACAACGTCTAGTAGAGAAAATTACAAAACAATAAGCAGCCTATTATATCATCAAATGAGGATTTCAGGTTACTTGGATTTCTCTATATTTTCATGCTTTCTATCTATATTTTATCTATTTGAATGCAAATTACAGATTTTAAATAGTGAACATAGTGAAATTTAAGGATAAATTTTGAAAATACTATATCTTTTGCTAGCTGCTACTAGGAACAATGGCCAATTCTATTGGCTACCTTAGTCTCCAACGGCTAGAATTTTTGACTACTACTTTGTACAATGATCGAGTCTATTGTATACTGTACATAGTAGCAAACCTTGTTTAAATTGTGTTTTAGGGTTTTCTTCTTTAGGGCATGTTAAAAGGCCAATATAATTTTGATTTTGCATTTGCATTATTTGAAATTAAAGAGCATTTAGCCATGCATCTTTCTAAAAGTAAAATGTTATTTTCTAGGCATGTAGAAGAAGAATCATGAATGCTTCTTGATGCATCTTTAATTAATGCAAAATTAAAAGAAACACACACACCACAATTCAAATTAAACATCAGTAGCATTGGGATTTCACATCCAACCCATTGATTGATACCAACAGAGGAAGTTATTACCACTCGGTTGGCTCATATGACATTGTATCATCAGGACTTGTCTATGGTCAAGGCTAATCCAAGAACTGTTCTATCCAAAAAAAATCATATGCACTCCTCTTCAGAGGGTGTATAGCTAACTATGGTGTGTTGGGTGAGGGTTGGTAGTACCTATGCTACCTCGTCGAGTATGGATTTCATCCCCATATTCTGGCGTGTGCGAGTATATAGGTGAAAACCTTTTAACAATCTAAGAGAGTACATCAACAATTGCAAAACATGATAAGAATTAGATTGTATACTCAACAAATAAAAATGCACTAAACAAGTTTTATGACACACATCTAATCCTTAAAAGAGATAATCATATTGTCTACTTTGTGTGTTTCTTTATTGTTTGGGTAATCAACATAAGATCCTTGATCTGAGACCAAACCCTAATTAAAAAAAAAAGTAAATTGCTACTTTTTGGGTAATCAACATAAGTAAATTGTTACTTTTTGATTCTACATCTAGTGAATCAAAAATCATGCAAATTGAAGCTATAATAAAAAAATTATATTGGTTTTATGATTACTCTATTTTTGAGTGATTTTTAAGCCAAAAATAGGGAAAATCTGCACTAAAATAGTCATAAATAGCCCTAGACAAACCCAAAAATTGCCAAATTTGTTTTGTTGTCTTAGTTGGCCCCATATGAATCTCTCATAGCATTTTTGAGGCCTGGATCTGCATTTGCATAAAATTCCTCAAATTGGTCATTTTCCATGAGCCTCGGTTGGCCAAATATTCCAAAAATACAAATTTCAATTTGAAGGTCACTTTTTGGAGTCCTAGCCCATTGTTATCAACTTGTCACACTAATAATTTTGGTATATAACATCCATAATATTTTTTTAAGTTAAATTTCACAATGTTATGGTCACTATACGGGGTCGCCCTCAGTCCATGACTGAGGTGACACCCAATGCACCAGAGGGCCCAGATCACACTAGAGGAAGCACACATGCCCCTAAAATACTTGAACAAACATTAGGTAGTCTTATAGGAGACAACACTACTTACAATGGATCTCACCAAGAAATCTTGCTTAAGAGAACCAATACTAGTTCTTCTCATGATCCAAACGAGATTATTTCTAGGTCTACTTCATCTCATCACACTGAGAGGTCAGATCAGACCAATGAGAGGTGAGATAGAGGGGGTGTGACCATTCACATACCTATTGTAATTCCAAATCCTTTTGAACATGGAGGATGTCATTTGTCCTATCACAACATTTGTAGAAGAGGTACACCTTTTACTGAACCTTAGAAGACCCATGACCTTGACTTCTTACATCAAGGTGTTGAAATATCGCAACATGGAACAATTAAGTATAGAAGCATATATCATGATCATACCCATCATAGGTCTACTGGATCCACTGAAGAGTACATCATGGATGAAGGAACTGTAACTCAGTTGCATCTTATCCATACCCGTGGTGAGAGTTCCCTATGAACACATGATACCCCTAAAAAATACTTACATAAGGATTGGACCCCTAGGGAAGAGTGCAATGTCAATGCTACCTCAATAAATCGAGGGAAGATATTTTCCAACCTTGTTGCACAATTTAAGGTAAACAAGAACTCTTACATATATTTGCAGGGTCATAGACCCAACACAGCAAACTGATCAGATCGATCACATAGGTCAGATGCAATTCAGAGAGAAAAAATTCTCTAATATCAAGTAGAGGATTTGCGTGTCGAGCATGAGCTTCTAGAGAATTTAGAACATGAAAGTGCAAAACAATGGTGGTTACACCAACATTAATTATATGAACATCACCTAGAGGAACAATACCTCCTTGATCAAAAGGAGCATGAAGAGAAATCAAATAGATTGGCTCGATCAGAATTACCTCCCCTTGATGAGTATGGGTAGAAGCACAATGAGAGACATGCTACTTCACACCTTGATCTGTGTAATAGGTGAGTAGATGATTATATTCACCATAATTCTCAAAATGCTTCTTGGCCACATAAGCATTTAGTGCCAAACAGGCCTGAGCATAGTTAGTATGAAGAATAAAAATGGGATCACTAAGAATAGCAGTATCCTAAACCATATTTTATAGATGTGGATGATGAGCACAATCATCCATCTTTATCTCAGATAAACCTACCTCCGCTTGCACCTTGAAGACCCCTTCTGGAGGAAGAGATCATCTCTTCTTAAGCCTACAAAATGTTTACAGAGAGAGTCAAAACTCTTGAAAAACAAGATGTGGCTGGTCAAAATCCAACTTTAAGCAAGATATACAATCAACCATTGTGTCCATAAGTACCAATCCTTTCTTACCCTAAGCATTTCTAAATGCCTAAATGGGATAATTTTAAAGGTGATAAATATGCATAGGAGCATATAAAAAGCTTCATCAATGCATGTTTCTAGTTGCAGCATGATGACGCCTTACTGTTAAGAACTTTTGTTATCACTCTCTTGGGCACATCCACCAAATAGTATAATCAATTACCTTGGAACAACATCACCAAGTTCAAATAGTTTGTGAATGCTTTTTGTAGATGCCTAAAACATGTCATGCCGAGGTGACTAGTCATATGGGACATTCTAGAAGACCATATGGAAGACCTTTGGACAGATCCAAGGTATAGAAGTGGTTTTTACCACTCAATTGGGCACCTTTACCTAGTCAGTGCTAGCCACTACTGACACCTACAGTTAGTTGTACTCACCGCGTAGTCAGTCGCGGTCAGCACTTAGAATCAGTTAGCCTTCATCCGAACCAAAGTTGGTTGCAATGGCCAATTGGTTGCATATTGGAGTGATTTGAGTGAGGAAGGTTTTGGATCCTTCCATCCAGCTAGATCAACTACACAATATTGATCTTGGCTTCATGAGGAAGCCACCCCTAGCACTGGGTTAATGCTATAAGATCCCCCTCTGAATTGGGGATAATTTTAGGAGGATATTTTATCAATTGAGTAGTGAAGCCCTGTTGAATTACATACTCACCTAGATGCATTGAGATGGATACTTTTTCTTTCCAATTTGAGATCGAATTGTAATGGAATCCCCAATATCCTAGGAGAGCCAAGAAACACCAATTCATGTAATCCATGCACCATTAGACCAATTCAACCACAAAACCTATCAGAGGACATAGAGGTTACCCTTGGACATCAATTTGACAAGGTGGATCGGAGAGAAAGCCCTGATTTGAAGGGTAAACTTACTCAGAGCTCCATCGTGGCTCTCAGCCATGATCAACAGTGTCATCTATGCATCAAACCCAAGGTGAGCAAATTAGGGGAGATTCCATTATTTTTTCTTTTGTAGATTATTTAGTTAGGTTAGATTAGCTTTATTACTAGTTTAATTAGCAATTTAGAGACCTTGACAAATAGATTTATAGTTTTTATGCATGTTGCTTTCATTGTAGCATTTAACACTCTAATGGATCTTTTTCATGCCTCCATGCTTTCAATATTGTAATTAGGCTACTGGATAGTTAGATGTTCTTGAGCTTACATGTTTTATGACAATATTTTCATGTTTTACATAGTTTTAGCATCTTTCTTGCATCTTCTTGATTATTGATAGTCATGATATCTTTTATGCTAATACCTTCTAAAGGCCTCATCAAGAGAGGTTACATTTTCTTTTAACATGTTTCTTGTTGTTTTTGGAATGCATGATTAACAGGGTTGTACCATTCAACATAGTGAATACCTCTAATCATGGAGAAGAGGGTCAAAAACACCCTAGATTAGTTCATGTTACCCTAGAAGGCATTTGATTCACATATACCCTTGAGAGGGATTAAAAACTATTGTAATTGACGTATCAAATGGGTATCCCTAAGAGGGACGAATTTGTAATTTGACTCCATTGAAATTAATAAAGGATTTCTTGTATTTTTTTTATTTATTGTTGTCAATTTATGCATGCCTATTTGTGTATTTCTCATCAATTACAATATTCAGCCTAGGTGTGAGCCATTTTTGGTGGTTACAGTAGGCGATCACGGTGGGACTCCGCATATTTAGCCATGATTAACTGACTGTGTTTGTATTTTTTATGGCAGGTGGTCCCCATGGCTAACAGTCATGATCAAAAAGTTGGTGCATGGTTGACAGGTGCGGGCAATAGTCATAGTTGCGCATCAAAGCCACGGTCAACAACAAATCAATCACAAAGTAGGATTTTAAAGCTTGATCAAATATGGACCCAAGGTAGGTTTCACTGTCATTTTTATTTCCTATCTTCTCTGTCTATATTTTTCTAGCAAGCATAAAATGGTAACCTAAGTAGGATAAACATTAAAAAAGGGTGAAATGAATTAGGTCCATTAGATTTTTTTGTTCTAGAGTTTCATTAGGTGCTGCTAGGAACTATGGACCTCTAATTGCATTTTTCCCTAGAATACAATGTCCTAAAGTGTTCTTATATGTTGGATTGCTTTCTTGAGGCCCAATTAGAGGCCACTTCATCATTAATATGCATTGTCTAAATATAATTTAGATTAATCATGCATGTTTTTGAAATACCAAACATTCTTTTTATGCATATCATGTAGGAAATTATCATGTGAGTTTTGTATTATGCATCTTTCATTTTATGCAAATTAAAAATAACACACACACACCATGTTCCAAAGTAAACACTAGTGAGATAGGAGTCATATCCAACCACTTGTAGGGATTCAATGATGATGGAGGTGATTTCCATCCGTTGGCCCAAATCCCATGTACCCTTTGTTCTAGACCAATACCAGATCCAAGAACCTTTCGTAGCCTAGAAAATTTTTATGTACTTCTCTTTGGAGGGTATGACACTGACTGGGTGAAAACAGGTGAGGATCTCAAAGGACCTGTGCCACCTGCTTGGGTGTGGAATTTCATCACCATACTTTGGGGGGATTATGTGACCTGGAGTTCATAACTAGGTTGTCGAGTTGTGAGCATATAGGTGAAAGCCATTAAAAATTTGAGAAAATCATTAGCGCTTTGCAAAATACGATAAGAGTTACTTTACTGATACACCAAATTTAAAACACATCAAACAGAGTATTAATTATTTTGTAATTGTAAAAGAGATAATCATCATTGTATTCTTTGTGTGCTATTAAAATTTAAATCTAGATATAGGATACACAATGGTGTGTACACGAAGTGGTCGAACCGGGAATAGAACCAAGATTGAAGCCCAAGCTCCACCTAGCACACATCATGATGTAGAATGTCCTTAATTATAGAATCCTCCTAGATGTCATTTAGCGAGCATTAGAGGGGATAATTCTCCACAAGGGTATTCTGTTGAGAAAATCCCAATTAGAAGAAGTACTAGACATCCCTTTAGGCATATATTAGAGCATGGGACTTCCTAGCAGTGTTATGCATAATGGTGAAACTTCACCATTGGGGCGAAAAAACCCATTTTGAAAATTGAAATTCATGAAATTTTTGAGACCCTCACGTCGGCCATGTAGCCAAAATTTTCAAGAAAAAATAAAATTTTGGTGTCGGTTAGCCATCCTTTGATGATAGTATCATGAATATTTTAAAAAATTCACAAGTAATAGCCGCCTAAATAAAGTACCCTTTTAGCCCTAAAATTTTATAATTTCTAAATTATCCTACCAAACTCGCCAAGTATACCTCTATATATAATTAAAACCCTAGGGGAAATACCTATATAATTCATCACAACATCAAAACTTTTTCCACTATCAGCCACAAAAAATTCAACAACCGAACAAAATAGTTTCCTATTCTACTGTCAGATGAAACTAATTCTACAACTGACCGAAATAGTGTCCTACTCTACAGCCTAATAGAACTAATTCTAAAATCGGTTGGAACTGTGTCCTGCTCTACAGCCAAATGAGACTAATTCTAAAATCGGCCAAAACTATGTTTGACTTTATAGCCGAAAAGAACTATAGCCTGCTCTACAACTAGATAGATCTATGTCCTACTCTACAACCGAATGGAATCATATTCTCTTGTAGCTGGATGGAACCTGTTGTGCAACCGGCCAAACACTTTTGTATCCGTAACCTTTTGTGCAACTGAGAGATGCCTTACCAACTTCCAGTCACTTTTGTGTAACTGGGTGGACTTTTTATGCTTTCAGATACAATCATACAATTGGGTGGGACTTTTATGCAGCTGAACGAAACCATTTTTGAAATCGTACACTTCAATGCAATGAGATGAAATCATTTATGAATTCAGACACTTATGTGCAATGGAAAGGAACCATTTTTGAGTGCAGACACTTTTGTGCAACCAGATGAACCTATGTTTACCAGGATAATTGTCTGCATCTGACCAGAACCAATATCTTTGCATACATATAGAATATCTTTTAGCACCAGGTTCTTTGTCACTTCTTTGCTTTTCTTTATATTTCCATGTTCTGCTTGTTATTTTTCCAGGTTTTGAATGTCATTGCTCTGTTGAGTGTGTTCCTTTTTTCTCTATTTTGTCATTGCTATGTTGAGTATGTTCCCTTGTTTTCTCTGTTTTGCTTTGATTCTTAGTTTTAATTAAGATTTTTTTTTATTGCTAAGATTATACATAAGTAAATGCTTTGGTTCTATATTGACATATTTATGCTCTTTTTCTCTGTTAGAGCACTTTCACTAGAATAATAACTAGTTGCATAAACTGATAAATTCACAATAAATAATGGCTTGAAAAAAGTATTAATTTACTACCCAAAAATTGTTTATTCTATTTACAATAATATCTAAAGGCCTCCGTAAAATACACCCTCTTTAACTTTATTTTGTCACTAGTAAATTGTCACCCAGTGATGGAAATAAGGGCACCAAATCTTCTGTTGAAAAGAGTATCCTCAAATATTTTAGCCAAACTTCAAAATGTGATGAGCCAATGACATATGTGTAAATTAAAGGTACAAATTATTTTTTACTTCCCATTATGTGCTTGATTTACGATTTGTAATTTTTTTTGTAAATTTTTTCATCCAATAGTGATAAAAAATATTATGGTATCCTACTATGTAGAATACCCTGTCAATCCTGATATGCCTCCACTTGAAGATATTCCCCAAGAAGAGATGAATTTCATTGAAAATCCCCTTATAAATGATATCCAACAAACACCTGATGAAAACACGTAAAATGACATCACAATTGAAAATGTGTAGACACCAAAACAGCACCAATCCGATTATGTGACAACAAGCGCTGATCGCATTGACACACACAACCCCTAGGGCAGCCCCCAGAGGTTAAACAGTGGTCCTAACCACTCCCAAAAGTAGTTTGGAGGTCAGAGGTCAATTTGGCACCTTTTTGGCACCTTGCTCTCTGCTCGTCCCACCCAGGGATGAATACAAACTGGCATTCGTCCCTCCCAGGGACGAATATCAGAATTCACCCCAGGGTGAGGCGAATAGCAAGTTTGACTGGCAAAAAGTCAAACCTCGACAAGTCCACCAGTTAACTGAAGCTGCAAGCCATGCAATTGTGAGGAATGGCTCCAAATCAAGAAGAGAGACTTCAGTCATGCATGTCTTTATTTTAGAGACCTCATGCAAGGAGATTCTAAATCAGGGAATTAGCTTTTCTCTCAAAATAGGAAAAACAACTCAAGTGGCGCCCTCGCATGCGCAATTCAAACAGAGAGACCCTAGGTCTATAAATTGGTGAGTTTTCTCACCCAAAAGAGATACAGAGAAGGAGCATTTGAGCAATGAAGTGCTGCCAATTTACATACCTACTTGTGATTTGTGCCTTTCACATCCTTAATCTCTCATTCGAAAGGGAGGTTATTGGGTGACTATTGGAAGCACGAATCAAGACCCAAAACCTGATTTTTGGCCACAATATCCCACAAAATTTGTCGAAAACACCCCATAACAGGTTTTGGACCCATCCCAAGTGGATTGGTGCCGAAACAGAGTCCCAAACGGTGGGCGTCCTGCCCCCGGGCGCTCCCCAAGCTGTCGTAGTCCTAAACGCCCCACCCCGGGATGAATAGAAATATGTGATAGATTTCTCTAATTTTTCTTTTGCATATTATTCTAGGTTATTTAAATAGGCTGTAGTTTAAATTTCACTTCATTCTGAGCATTTTTGACCAGGTTTTTATCATTTCCCGCCTTTACTAATCTGTAGATGCCATCATCAAAATATGGGTGCTAGAGGAAAAATTGGAGAAATATGACCATCTGGGTCTTCCCAAAACACCCCCAATTAGCTAACCCCAACTTTGCAGGTCATTTGGAGCTTCCTAGGTAGGACATTGAAGAGGGTGCTTTCTGACAAATTGTTGTAGGTTAATTCGTCCCACCCCGGAGCGAATACAAATATGTGAGGAATTTCCTGACTGTTCTTTTTGCAGTGGTCTCCTGGTAACATATTCATGCTTCTATCAAATTTTTAGGTCGTTCTGATGTTATTCGGTCATCGTTTTAATATTTTCATGCATACACTAACAGTAGGCCTTGGGAAATACATGTTTTATTCTATCTGCAGGTGCTACTAATATTTTCTATTTCCTTGAACGCAGGTCTTCGACATCAGAGGAGTAGGAAGGAATCAAAAATCATACACACAAGTGGTGGTGACATTTTGGTCCGCCCATCTTACATGTGGGCACGCGGAAGAAGGATTTGCTATCCATGGATGTGATAAAGAAACATATTTGACGCTCCTATCCCCTAAAAAGGAAGGAGACGTATTGTAACACGACTTTGAAAGCATATCAATAAAAAGGGCAGCATATTTCATATTGCTTTTATCTTGTGTCGATTCGTCTATGTTCTTTCTTTTCATGCATGTTGCAATATATAGGCTTTTAGCGTTAAGTTTGGTTTTAAACGCATCTTGCTTGGCATATTCCTTTTTGTTTCCGTATCCTCGTGCTTTCAGTGGTGATCACGGTGGGACCTCTGTCCCTTGATTTTTAAGATTAACTTTCTGATTAAAGTTGCTTGTTTTTGCTTACAGGTACCAAGTTTTCAAACGTTGGACTGCTATTCGTTTCTGTCTGTGGCGAATACAGAGCTGGAATTCATCTTACCCAGGGACGAATAGGACTTCGTCCTACCCTGGAATGAATACATATCTATTATTCATCTCACCCCGGGATGAATAGCTCTCTGTGCAATTTTAGAGCAGAAATTCAGAGACATCCAATTTGGGCAGAGAAGAGGTAGGGGTCTTAAACACCCTCTGTCAATTTTTTGCTTTCTATTTTCTGTTCTCTAGTTTTTTTTGCTTGCATAGGAGAGTTTAAATGCTTGCTTGTTTCATTTTTGCAACTTAAAAATAACCCCACACACCACGTGGTAATTTAAACCAAGGAGTTGGTCGTAAAACCCCAACCCTTGAGCAAGACCAACGGTGGATTTCATCATCACCTTGGCTTGAGATATTGCATCCATAACCCCGATCGCGACTGTTGCTAGACGTAAATCCTGATGAAAGCTGACCAAGTGTAGCTTGGGGTGATTCCCAGTGCATGAGGATAAGTCTTCTATGGTAGGTGTCATAAACAGAGTGATTCCCCTTTCGTACCACCTATGTTCCACGTATCATCTGCTCTCACGTACCTATAGTCTCCCTCACGTAAGGGCGGGTATATAGAGAGGTTGGTATATCGGTCCGGCAATGGTATATTGAAGGGGCGACCATTTTGGGAGTCATAAGAGCCATCATAATTGCATTTAAACGGTCTTCACAAAAAGCTTTCAAACAAACATCAAAACACACTAAACCAGATTTAGGGCACACTTTTAATCTTTAAACGAGATAACCACTGCATTGATTGTGTGTGTCCTTTCTATTTAAGTGTAGCATAAAGAATCATAAAAGAGATAAAAATCTACTCATCTTAAGGAGCACATCACCATGGTGTACACTCGTAGCCAAGCCCAATCACGGGCAAGCGCTACAGAAAGTGTGCAAAGGGGGACAAATCTCCCTCGATATAGTCCTGAGGACTTGGTCATCCCGCCTTGGCGGCATGGCACACAAGATAGTCCACATCATGCCACCACAGAGGCACAGGACTCTAAAGGCACCTCTTTGAGAGGCACCCCCACTCAACATAGGCCCTTTCAAGAGGATAACCTACACGTAGCACTCAACATAGACAGGAGACCTCCCTTAGACGCTCATTATGAGTGGCCTAGTGATGAAGTGTTAGAGCAACGGAGGGTCCACAAGGAGGGGCCACATGATTTCTTCATCCCTCCTTTACCCCGTATTACTGTTAGAAACACTAGGCAATATCCAGAGTATCAGGCTCTCCAGACAGGGCAAGACAATTCTGCCCGCACCTTTTACGCATACGAAAGAGAGTGCGAGGAAGACTACTACGTTCCTCAAGAGCAGTACATAGCATGGGAATGATGCACCTCCGCACCCGCTATGTATCAGGATCGCCCATTGAGGCCGGAGCCTTAGGTAAATGCCGCTAACCTCGACAGAGGGAAGCAACCCATAGGGGTCTCGGATCACCATGACCGAGATAGACATGTAGGAGAGGCATCTAGGCTTCCTAAACAAGAGACGACGGAACAAAGTGACTTGGCATTTGCCAAACTAGCCACCCGCCAAGCACAGATCACGCAGCTCAGGCAAGATCAACAACAATTAGAACATCTATGTCACCTTAACAAAGAGCGCATTCAGCGTCAGACAACCGAGTTGCTTCACAACAATGTGCCTGAGAAGGTCCCAACTCCTCGCGCACATAAATTAGAAGTGTATGAGAGGCACAACCCCTTGGTGCGAGACAGGTCTCCGCGACCTCATCAAGCACTGCCTCCAAGACCTCCTAGACCTGAGCGGGAGGCCACTCCCAGAAACAATGATGGGCACCCTCCGTGGGCACCCACCAATGTTTACAGGCCTAGGCCAGACACTCCTCAAGAAGCCTATGAGGAGTATGAACAAGAAGAAGAGTGGGCTGAAATGCCCTATCAAGGCAGAAGGGGTGCTACCCAGCTACCCCTCCAAAGGCCTCAAATTCCCTGCAACCCACAGTGGGAGCAAACCAAGGAGGAGGAGATCAAATCCTTCGATGCATATAAAGCGTTGCTAGAGCGCTTAGAGTCTATGGAGCTCAAGACTTCTGGGCCCCAAAAGCCCACTTTACGCCAACTCCGTAGTCATCCTGTGCATCCATCAGTGCCGGCACCTCCATACCCTGAACACTTTAAGCTACCCTAGTTGGCACTCTTTAGAGGGGAGGAAGATGCCCAAGAGCATGTGACTCGATTCCTGAGCCAATGCTTTGGCATTCAGGACAATGATGCTTTGCTATTAAGAACATTTATAACCACATTCGTAGGCTCTGCCTCGGATTGGTTTACTCAATTACCAAAGCATAGCATCTGTAACTTGGATCAGCTAGTGGACGCGTTCCTAGAATGCTTCACCTTCAACACCAAGAAAAAGGCATCACTAAGTGATCTAGCTAGCCTCAAGCGAGTATGAGGAAGAATCTATGGTGGCATATGGGAACCGGTGGAGGACGTTGCTTTCAAAGCTGCCCTACCTCCCTCCTATGTCCGACTTGACTCAAATGTTCTCCAAGAGTTGTTTGAGATCGATCTCCATGCTATTGTAGCTACAGCAATATGCCACTTTAGAGGAAGCTCTGGCGCAAGCCAGAATCATCGAGGAGATCAAGATACAGGATGGCAAAATTACCAAGCCTAAGAAAAAAGAATGGAACAAGAACACCAAAATAGGGACTACGCAACAGAAACCCGTCGTGGTCAATCAGGTTGCTATAAATGTCCCTAAGCCTGCACAAGCAACACAGCCTCCAAAGGCTAACTATCAGGCGGTGCCTCCCAACAACTATGATAGAGAAAACCAAAGGCAGGAACAAAATCAATAGCGTCACCCTAGGCGACAATTTACACCTTACACAGAGTCCAGGGACTCCCTGTTTGACCGCTTGTCAACGGTGAACTTGATCAATCTACCAGAAATTCAAACCATAGACCCTAATGCGCCAAAGCCTAAGGGGTACAGGGAGGACTTGTACTATAGGTTCCACAGACAAAAGGGACATGACCTTAACGCCTGTTGGAAGTTCAAAGGTTTGGTGCAAGACCTCATTGACAACAATACATTGGTAGTGGATAATCCCATAGCACCCAACAACCAACAAATGGGAGTTTTCAGAGACCCCTTCCCGCACATGATGCACAAGCAAAACCCCTTCAAGTCAATGAGGTGCAACAAAATTTCCCCATGGAGGGGTATGTAGGGATGATAAGCATAGTGACTAGGAACAAGAGATATCCAAGAGCTACCCCCATGGTAGTCACAAGAGAAGTTCCATCGACGTCACAACCTCAACAGAACCCTACGCAGCTTCCCCGCCTAGACCAGTGGCCATGATTCGGACTAGACTTACCCAAAGTCTAAGGACCACATCGGCTAGGCTCTCCATATACGAGCTTATTCAACAATCAGTGCCCCATCGAGAGGCTCTCATGGAGATATTAAAGGCCATTGAGCTGCATCCCCATGAAGCAAATTCTTTCAACAACTTCGTGGGCCATGTGAAACAATGTACAGAACCAGTCATCACCTTTAGAGAAGATGAATTGAAATCGATGGCTGGTGATGTGGCGGATCCACCCCTACACGTTATTGCATGGGTCAACGGGATTCCGTATAAGCGGGTGTTGGTGGACACTGGTTCGTCCAGTAACATTATTACAACTGCAACATTAAAACATTTGAAGTTGTCGGCCTCTCACATCGTACCTTCCACCTATACTCTTCGAGCATTCAATGATGCGATATGCTCGACAGTTGGCACAATTGTCCTACCCATCCAAGTGGGACAAAAGACCATTCATACATTGTGCCACATTTTAGAAGGTGAGATGGCTTATAATATCTTGTTGGGGCGACCTTGGATCCGAGACATGAAGTGTGTCCCTTCAATTGCTCATCAATGCTTAAAGTATACATTTGAAGGACAGGTGCATGTAGTCCCCGTAGACTTAGAGCCCTTCAAATACTGCAATTCGATGCAATTAATGCCGCAGTCGACCCTTCCATCAACGCATTTGGATTTTTAGTTAAATCCATCTAAACAGGGTCCGATTACGTAGGAATCCCCATTTCCAAGTCCTTCAAATTCCTAGTCGGGTCCATCTTCCTCATCTGGTCCTTCAACAACGATGCCACCTACGGTGGCCACACCAAAGGACAAGGGAAAGAAACCCCTAGAAGAGGAACCACCCTTAGTCTCAACCATCTCGACAGAAGAGATGCCTAGCAGAATGGAAGTCGAGACGCCTAGTTCACCCCACATGGAGTGGACTCAGGGAGAACTCCCATTCGCTCCCCCTCAAATGCCAACAATCACAGTTGAGATGGCCAACACAGGATTGGGGGAGTATCTAGTGCGAAACATTATAGCAACGCCCACACTTGAGTCCATGCAAGACATGGGGAGACCTCGACTCCCCATCGGCTCTGTGGTTCCTCTAGGCTACCCACCCAATCAGACAAACTTTGTTTATGGGGGCCTGGATAATGGCGTTGAACCTCACCTGCAAGAAGAGGAAGATGAAGAGCCCTTTGTGGAGGACGTCAATTATTTGTCTAACCCAGACTTTGCATTGAGATATCTTGGCCAATGCAATTGGCATGGATATGGGTTGGGCAGGTATGAGCAAGGAGTGCGTGTTCTTTGCCAACCAAGATATCAAATGTCGTATGACAAGTCAGGAGTAGGGTTCAACCACCCCCTGCCCCTTGACATCTTGGTAGAGAACATGCAAGGCCTAGGGATAGGCAACAAGGATGGGTTGGCATTAGATCCATATGCCAATCCTAACACAACCTATACATTGGGGGATTATCTCCCATTGCTAACAACCAACCTTGTTGACCTTAACAACCCTTTCCCTTCGGTCAAAAAGGGGGGCAATTCGAGGACTCACCTACAAGAGGGATATGGACAAGACCAAGAAGGGTCTTCAGAAGATGAGTCGAAATACGAGGTAGCACCTTGGGATCCTTTCGAGTCTAATAACAATCATCCACAAGTGCATCCCATGGATGATGATCAGGAGAGCTTCCTGACAATGTTCCCTTTAGATGTTCCGATTGAGCATATGCTACCTCAAGAGAATCAGGTCCCCCTGCAAAGAGCGGAACAACCTCGATGGGACCATATTAATCTGCTTGAGCAAGATGAGCTTCATATGTCGCAAATAGCTGTTGGTGCCAACGAAGGCCTTTGGATTTTTGACAGTGATTACGAAGATGAAACTGAGATGGCTTATCTCAATCATATGCGACAACAACAATATCCCTTGGACATAGATGACATGTTTGAACAACTACACCTAGGGCCAAGGCATCGGTGGCACCTAAACCAGGTGTAGTTATAGCAATTACTGCACCCACCACTCTAGGTATATAGAGAACATCTTCCGCCTGGAGACCCTATAGCACCATCAGTGCCTAGGGTAGATCCTGTCCTCTTATACGCACATAGGGCTGATCCATTTGTACCAGTGCCCACAGAGCCAGATCCAGAGCACCAAGAACATCCGGAATGTCAGAGTCATCACACCTATGGTAATGGAGACCACAATCATTTCATCAACATGATCTCCATTGACTTAACCACCCCCATTCATGATCCAGCCGACCCAACACGGTCATTGCATCTAGACATAGAGGCTATCGATTGGGATCATGCTGACACACCACCATCCCCATCAGAGTACTGGCCTTGCGGTGGGATGTTTCATTTCACTCCAGGATAGACTCAGGATGTCTTCCATGTTGAAGAGGAACCTGACGTTCCTAACGATGATCTTAATTCAGCAAATGATATCCACCTGATCCCAACTCCACACCAGTTGGAGGATGGATCCCACATGTCGGTCGAGGAGACGACTGACGTAGACATCGGCTCAGATCCAATGAATCCATGGATTCTCAAGCTGGGGGTAAGTCTCTCCCCTGAAGAGCAAGCCGACTACATTGCCCTTCTCAAAGAGAAGAAGGAGGTTTTTGCATGGTCATACAAAGACATGTCGGGACTAGACCCACAACTAGTCATGCATAATTTAACGCTTGATCCGACAATCAAGCCAGTAAAGCAAAAACTACGCAAGATGCACCCAACAATGGCCTTAATGGTCAAAGATGAATTGCAAAAGTTGTTGGATGCACAGTTTGTCATCTGCGTGGATTATCCACCATGGTTGTCTAACATGGTGCCCATCAAGAAGCCCGACGGGAGGATTCGCATATGCACCAATTTTTGAGATCTAAACAAAGCGAGTCCTAAGGATGATTTCCCCTTGCCTAGCATCGATGCCTTGGTAGACGCTACAGCGGGCCATGAAATGCTTTCCCTCATGGATGGTTTCTCAGGATACAATCAAATTCGTATCAATCCCGAGGACCAACTAAAAATGGCGTTCACAATGCCTTGGGGGACATTTTGTTATAAGGTCATGCCTTTTGGCCTTAAAAATGCTGGCGCCACCTACCAACGTGCCATGACATACATCTTCCATGATTACATGCACAAAACTTTGGAAGATTACATGGATGATTTGTTGGCCAAATCTCTTTTGCGCCCAAATCATCTCGATGACTTACGCAAGATCCTCGATCGCCTCATTGAGCATAAAGTCAGACTAAACCCCAAGAAGTGCGTATTTGGCATCACATCTGGAAATCTTTTGGGTTTCATAGTCTCCAAGCGAGGAATCGAGGTGGATCCACACAAAGTCAAGGCAATCCTTGAAATGCTTCCCCCAACTACCATCAAGCAGCTTAGAAGTCTGCAGGGAAAGGTTGCGTCGATCAAGCGCTTCATAGCGCAGTTATCCGACAAGTGTCGACCCATGAATAAATTATTGCACAAGGGGGTAGCATTCCACTGGGATGACGAGTGCCAGTCAACCTTTGATGATATTAAACAGTACTTGGCTTCATCGCCAGTATTGGCACCACCTAGACTAGGAGTGTCATTCTACTTATACATCTCAGCTACTGAGGTGGCACTAGGCGCCATGCTATCCCAACAAAATGAATTGCACAAAGAACAGGCTACTTACTATCTTAGCCGCACCCTAGTCAGTTATGAACTTAACTATGCATACATTGAGAAGCTCTACTTGGCAGTGGTGTTTGCTACCAAGAAGCTACGCCATTACATGCTGAGCAACAAGACGTATGTTGTGTCTAAGGAGAATCCATTGCGATACATGATGAGTCATACTTATCATAGTAGCCACACGATGAAATGGATCATGTTGTTGATGGAGTTTGACATAGAATTCATTGGATAGAAATCCATAAAAGGTCAAGTCATCGCCGATCAACTGGCAGAGGCTCCTCTTGAAGATGATCAACCTCTAACCATAGAACTACCAGATGATGGGGTTTTTCATGTTTTAGAATCGCCAGATTTTGATGAGCCTGAGTCACAGGCTGACATGACCCTATTCTTCGATGGTTCTAAATGTGAGCAAGGAGGTGGCATGGGAATTGTATTCTTCACTCCACAAGGGGCTCCAATGCCTCTATCATTTAAATTAGACTTCCCGTGCACCAACAACAATGCAGAATACGAAGCCTTGCTCATAGGTCTTCAGACAACAATCACCATGAACATTAAATGTTTAAACATCTTTGGTGATTCGTTGTTAATTGTCAATCAAGTAAAGGGGATATTCCAATGTAAATGTCCAGTTCTGCAGGCCTACAAAGCCCTTGTGGACAAATTCCTGGCACAACTTGAATGGTATGACATCGAGGCACTCCCTCGATCATCGAATCATTTTGCGGATACTATGGCCTCCTTGGGGTCACTAATCCCGCAAGACCCTTCCGGTGAAATGACAACCATTCGAGTCAAAACATTATCGCAATCCATGATGGAGCGTGCAAGCTCTGACCTAACGCCAGGAATCCACCTGATCCAGATTGAACCATCTCAGGATAGGTTCTCTCGAATTCATGATTGTCTGACTCGAGCCAACTGGGGGTCCTTGTTCTCCCCGACCCCTCTTAATAGCAACACAACGCTATTTTTACAAGTTCTTTCCTACTCGGCTTTTGCTAGGGATGAACTTCAAGAGGGATTGGTCGTTCATACCATCGAGGTTTCTGATTAGCAGGATTGGTACACACCCATTAGGGATTACCTCAAGCTAGGTAACCTCCCACTTGGATTGACACAAGCCGCGAAAAGATCATTTAAACAGAAAGCGGCAAAACATGTCTTGCTAGGAGACATTTTGTATCATCGGAGCTATGAAGGAATCCTCCTCCATTGCTTGGACCAGCAAGAGTCCGCTTGGGCGATCACCCAAGCCCACGATGGTACATGCGGTGGCCACTTCAGTGGTATGGCCATCGCAAAGCGCATTCTTTGCATGGGTTATTATTGGCCATCTTTAGAGCGAGATTGTTGCGCATATGTGAAGAAGTGCGTGAAGTGTCAACACCATGCCAATTTGACACACGTACCTTCTCGAGCCTTGCAACCGATCCAATCGACTTGGCCTTTTTCATAGTGGGGCTTTGATCTAATCGAAAAGATCTCCCCTGTGTCGTCGGGTCGTCACACGTTCATCATAACGGCCATAGAGTACTTCACCAAGTGGGTGGAAGCAATTCTGCTAACCTCTACGACTGGATCCTCGCATTGCGGAGTTTATTTTGCATAACATCATATGTCATTTTGGTATTCCATCCAAGATCCTCTCGGATAATGGGACGCCCTTCAAGAATAAATATGTGCGTGCTTTGACCACAAAGTACAAAATTCAGCATAGTTTTTCAACACCCTATTATCCGTAGGCAAATGGGCAAGCAGAGGCGTCAAACAAAATGCTAGTTGCCATCCTCAAAAAGACCGTCGCAGATAATCATAAGGATTGGCACATTCAGATCCCGCTTGCCCTATGGGCTTATCGCACTAGCATTCGGACGCCCACTGGGGCAACTCCATTTTCGTTGGTGTATGGCTCCGAGGCGGTCATGCCTCTTGAGTTGGAAATCCCTTCCCTACGCATTTCAATGCAAGAGTTCATCGATGATGACACTGCATGGCAGGCCCAGTTAGACCAACTTACGTTGCTCGACGAACGATGCGTCAATGCTCTCGAGCATTTGCGTATCTATCAAGAGCGACTTAAGAGAGCATACAACATGAAGGTTCACCTAAGGGAATTTCAGGTTGGTGACTTGGTCTTAAAAGAGAACCAACAGAATTCTAATTTGTCGTCCCATCTAAGGGACAAGTTCACGGCAAACTGGTTAGGTCCTTATGTGATTGATAGTAAAATAGGACCTGGAACATACCGGCTCGCCTCTCTTGAAGGAATCAAGGAGCTAGAACCCTTGAACATCAGTCATTTGAGGCCATTCCACATTTAGAGAGCCATAGTCCAACCAAAAGCTCCAAGGATTCCCACAATCGCTTGGTCAACCCAAAATGCCCCAAAGGTATCTATAAACCCTTTGGTCAAACCAAAAGCTCCAAGGATTCCCATAATCGCTTGGTCAACCCCAAAAATGCCCCAAAGGTATCCATAAACCCTTTGGTCAAACCAAAAGCTCCAAGGGTACCCATAACCGCTTGGTCAAAACAAATATTCAAAAACAAACAAAAACAATAAAATCATCAAAAATAAAAAAAAAAAATTGCATCTCAATTCCATGCATACTCATAAAAATCAAAATACAAAAATATAGGTTGCATTAGGCATCACATCCATACATTGCATATTTGTTAGGTTATACATGTCAAAAGCACCATAGACTGTAATTGCTCGGCAATTCCTTCATTTTCCACAATCCATACATTTTTATAAACACATACATCCCGAATAACACCATCACCATTTTTAGCATAGTCAGTTGTCTCCTAATGTATATAGGGTTTTTGTCATTCAACTGTCTTTAAATTGCTAGCCAAAAACTGTACAAAGTTAAACGAATTTTACAAGGGAAAGTTTTACTTGGGTCAAGCCTCGTTACGTAACATCCCTACACAAGTTAAAACACATAAAATAATTCCTAAGTTGTGTGAATGCAAGAGAAACCTACAAAGCAGTCTAGGGTACCATAGGTGAAAGATTAGCCTGTTCATCCCCCTGTGCGAATGGTTCAAGAGTGCTAAGAATTGACAAAAGGACGAGCTCTTCCCCATCAATTCCCCTAAATAAACAGTGGTTTTCACCATTACCAAAAATCCCAATCACCATTGGTCCCTAAGGTTGTAAGGATTCGTACTACACGTCCCTGCCAAGGATGGGTAGTCATCCCCAAGGCCTAAAAGGATCAATGACCATTCAAAAACAACATTCCCACAAGCCATCATCACAATCACCTTTGGTCTCCAAAGTCATAAGGATTCGTACTACACGTCCCTACTAAGGATGGGTAGTCATCCCCAAGGCCTAAAAGATCAATGCCCTTACTTCATCATCTCCATAATCCCCTTTGGTTCCCAAAGTCGTAAGGATTCGTACTACACGTCCCTGCCAAGGATGGGTAGTCATCCCCAAGGCCAAAAGGATCAAGGTCATCCATACGCCAAAAACATACAAGTTCAACCTTACAAAGCTCAAAAGCCAAATCAAATAACAGTGGTTCTCACCACTATTCAACATCCTTGCTCAAAAAGAAAAACAAAGAGAAAAATAAATAGTGATTTTTATCACTATGTATACGAGCAAGTATCCTAAACCATTGAGCCAATAAAAATCCTGAACTTGAATCCCTAGAATTCTCAGCATTCGAAAACCATCTAGGTGATCCTCATTACGGGTTTGGTGGACAACCTACCTGGCAATGGTGGTATCCTACCCGCATGACGATATGTCTGTCACATTAGCTTTGCATGTGAGCAGACCAATGTTTGCATGTGGATGAGCTAGCTTATGGTATCTTAGATTGTCCCATGGATTAATCTTACTAAATACAACAATGGAGTTAGTGGAGCTAATTAGGTGATCCTCAGTATAGGTTTGGTTGATAGCCTATCTGGCACTAGCGGTATCCTGAAAAATACCACATAAACGAACTCAATTGCACACACAGGGATGTGAAATAACTTGGTTAACCTCCAAGTCGGATTTATACCTTGTTCAAAAGTCTTGCGAGATAAATGTACAGTCTTGGCTAGTTAGTTAAAATATCTGAATCTCAGAAAAGCTTAACTACATTTTTAAAACAACTGGTACATTTCATTCCATACATCACCATCAAAAAAAAATGCAAAATACAAAAACAAAGTTTTCACATGCAAAGTCATTCCACAAAGTCATCCCATAAGTACAATGAGCCAATCAATCTTGCACAGTCTATGGTGCCATCGACAAGTTATCCACAAATCATTTCATTCATTCCATATGCATACATCATATAATTAGAAACATCGCATTCATAATACCACATGCATACATCATCATAAATAACTGTGCATAAACAACAAACAAACCATGAAAAGTGTATAAACACAAAAAGAGTCATATGTATCTATATCATCAAAAATGCCCGTAGGCTACAATGAACCGGTCCTCTGACCTCGCAACAAATGCCAAAAGCTCAAAAACCCCCAAGCCTAGGGCATCGACCACCATGATCACGCAGGATCGGTGCGACGGGAACTACCCCCCATGGTGTGGGTCCTATGGGACCTCTCAGGGTGACTGCTGCTCACCCCTGCATCATGCCCACTAGTGCCCCCCTCATCTAGCCACCTGCGATGAGACGATGTTGACTGCTCAGTATCGTTGTCTCTCGTCCGACGTGAAGAGCCACCTCCAGGAGGCTCAGGTAACCACCCACCGAGGTGGATAATCTCTCCCTCCATATCCATCCGATGTCGAAACCACTCTACCTCCCATCGAAACCACTCTGCCTCCCACCGATGATAATAAGCTACTACATCATCATGTTGTGCTAGCTGCGTCCGCAGGAGATCCCTCTCCCATGCAGCATCGGTATCCCCCTCCTACCAGTGGGACGTAGCCCATGCATTCTCCCGCTCAGCTAGCTGAGTTCGCAAGAGATCCCTCTCCTGCAGAGCCTCCCCCAGCTCCTCATCTCGCCTCCGAAGTAGCCCCACCAATCGTGCATTCTCAGTGCGCAACCCTGCCTCCATGTCCTCCAAAACTGCCTGAGGCATCGATGAATCCGAGATAGCAGCCTGCTCTGGCTCCCACTACTCCGGGACGTCCTGCATCTCCGGCTGATCCAGCACCCCAAACTCCCCTCCAACATCCTCAACCTCCACCATGTCCGCATCATCCAATGGAACTCCCCAACCCTCTCTTGGTGCCTCTGCACCCTCATCCCCTGCTGCACCCCCTAGAGGCCCCTCGCCTCGCCATCATCGTAGTGTCCACCACTGCTCATACTCGGTGGTAACCCCGACGTCATCCATGTACGGGGCATCAATCACTGTATCTACATCCTCACCCAATGGTGCAATGACTGGCCGGTCTAGAGTCCTCTCGTCCCCCGATGTTGATAGATCACGGGCTCCCCAAGCAACCCCTGGTGCACCCCAAACTATCATGTAACCCGGCTATATGGGAAGAACTCCTGCTTGGTCCCATGCCGCCCAATCAACCACCACCCCCTACGAACCCGTCGGAGCCACTCTCCAGCCTCAGGCTAGGCTGGACAGTCCCGGTAGGGGTGCCAGAACACCTCCCCTGGAGTAAGCCGAGCGAAGGCATCGACATAGTGCCCTACGACACCTGCCCACCACCGACTCTATCCCTGCTCCTCCGACCACCGCCACAATGCCCCGTATCCAATCTCTCGATCTACCATCTCTGCTCGAGTCATCCAGGGCAGCCCCACCGGCCTCTCCACTGCTATGTGCTGCCAAGCCCAACACTGCAACAAGTAGCTACAACTAATCCCCTTTCACCTCCAATAGTGGACCTCGTACAACTCATCATAGAGCTGTGCCAATAAAGTCTATCCCCATCTCATGATCAGGGGTGCCTCCGTTGGACACTCCACCAACCCAAACACCACCTCTAGCAGGTTCCAAGGGAACCTCGCACCCGAAGAGTCGGGTAGCAGCATGTTGGAAATGAGGCCCATCAGAATGGCGTGCCTCACTCCCAACACTCCCATCTCCCACCACCATCGGACCAAAATCCTGCCAATCTGGCAGTCGCCCTCTACCCTCTCCACTGGGCTCTCCACACCTAACTCCTCCCCATGTCCAAAGCAGCGTGTCAACACTACTGTCCGCTGATCCCACGACGTCGTCCGGATCGGCAGTCCATCTATCAAAATCTGAAGAATCCGATAGACATCCTCCAAGGTCACCATCATCTCCCCTATTGGGAGATGGAAGGTGTTGGTCCGGGGATCCCACAAGTTGATCAGGGCCGTCAGATAGGCCCGATCCCCGACCACTAGCTCCAGTCGAGTCACCTGCTTGAGCCCAAGGGCATCAAGCCAATCCCAGTCAACCAAAGTCAGCGCCTCCCATGCTTCAGTAAACACCGTAGGCACACGGTACCGGCTCTTCACAACCTGCAAAAGAAAATAACATAAAAACATTAAAAACAATGAAAAAATGTACAACCAAAAACATAACAAAATTCAAAAACTAATTTGTCAGTTCTAGGGTTTTAACTCTCAACTGATAAATTGAAAAACAAACAACAAAAATTCAAAAAATAATTTGTCAGTTCTAGGGTTTTAACTCTAACTGATAAATTAAAAACAAACAACAAAAATTCAAAAAATAATTTGTCAGTTCTAGGGTTTTAACTCTAACTGATAAATTAAAAACAAACAACAAAAATTCAAAAAAATAATTTGTCAATTCTAGGGTTTTAACTCTCAACTGATAAATTAAAAACAAACAAAAAATTCAAAAAACTAATTTGTCAGTTCTAGGGTTTTAACTCTAACTGATAAATTAAAAACAAAAAAATTAAAACAACATAATTGTTTGACAGTCCTAGGGTTTTTAACTCTAAAAAAAATTGACTGATCACTTACAAACACAAAAACACAAACCACAAAAAATAACTAGGGTTGAGCTACATTTTTACGCTCAGTTTTACCCTATGTTTCTAACCTAAGTTTTGATCTTTGTTAAATTCGGGTTAAGCGAAGTTTTAAGTTATGTTCTAAACTAAGTTTTTTTAAGCTCAGTTTTAAACTAAACTTTTGATCTTTGTTTAACTAGGGTTCAACTAAGTTTTAAACTAAGTGTTAATTTTGATAAACTAAGGTTTCATTTTTAAATTTGAAAAACAAAAAAAAAAACAAACAAACAACAGGACAAAAAAAACAAATAACTTGCGGTTTTCCAACTGTAACCAACAAACAATAAAGAGGAAGGGCACTCACTGGTCTCGCTTCGGCTCCGCTGCTCGATCCGGTTCATGCACTCATGGTGGTGGGAAAAATTTGGCAGCGCTTCGCTTCGCAGAATTGACCTCCTCCTCCTCAGAGCTCCAAATCGCCAGGAAAAACAAATGCAAATGAGCCCAAAACCCAGTTTTGGCCTTTAAATAGGCTTTTGAGCCTGTACTCATTCCCCCTAGGATGAGCACTCTGGTTAGCACTCGTCCCTCCCTGGGATGAATACTAAATAAGAATTCGTCCCACCCAGGGATGAATACAGAGCAAAAATTTCAAAAATAGCAAAAAAATGCACAAAAATGCACCAAAAAGAGCAATAAAACTGTCCAATGAGAGTGCTTTTGCACTTGATATTTCGGGCATGCAAAACAGATGTCGGGGTCACAAATTCTCACTATCCTACTCCCTAAGAAGGCTACCATAGCCGGACCGCTCCACGGGACGACGGATTGTCAAGAATTTCATCCCCAAACGACATCACAAAACGGGTCAAAACCCAACCAAAAATAGCAATAACATTGCCGAACGAAGGCGCTTTTGCACCTGACATTCTTGGCATCCAAAATAGATGTTGGGGTTACAAATTTTCCCTATCCTACTCCCTAAGAAGGCTATCATAGCCGGACCGCTCCACGGGAGGATGGATTTTTGACAATTTCAGCTCCAAAATGCGTCACAAAGAGGGTTCACACCCACCAAAAATAGGTCAGAATGTTCGAAAATTGCTTTAGCATTCAACGGTAAACACCTGAAGGCACCCTTACCTAAGTCATCTTGGGTCAAGTGACTCGTCACTTTTCTCATGTCGGTCATTCCCTCATCGATTCATCGCTTGAGGGGGTAGTCACACTTAGTCACCAATCAACAAAAACATACCCAATCAAGGAAATGACACGCATTCAAAGGATCATTGACAAAGACAATCGCGCCCCTGCTTGGGGCAGCAAACAAGCAATAATCACAAGCTGATCAAACACTTGGCATTCATGAATCATGAACTCAAGGTTCCCACGGACAAAAGGTTGCGCCCTTTGCCTATTCATGACTGATCAATGTCCAAGTTCAAGTAACACCTCACCGAACAAGGTTAACACTTGAATTAAGTTCCTTAGCTCGTCAGAAGCAAGGATTCAAGAATGCATGCCCTTTCCATACTTGGGGCATCAAGAGTTGGTTAGGTTACTGAGAAACCCTAATCATTAGTGCTTTGGTTATCTATTTTTTCTCGATGCTGTGCCTTGCACAGTGCATCCCAAAAAGGGGCATCTATAGACACCAAAATAACACCAATCCGATTATGTGACAACAAGCGCTGATCGCATTGACACACACAGCCCCTAGGGCAGCCCCCAGAGGTTAAACAGTGGTCCTAACCACTCCCAAAAGTAGTTTGGAGGTCAGAGGTCAATTTGGCACCTTTTTGGCACCTTGCTCTCTGCTCGTCCCACCCAGGGACGAATACAAACTGGCATTCGTCCCTCCCAGGGATGAATATCAGAATTTGCCCCAGGGTGAGGCAAATAGCAAGTTTGACTGGCAAAAAGTCAAACCTCGACAAGTCCGCCAGTTAATTGAAGCTGCAAGCCATGCAATTGCGAGGAATGGCTCCAAATCAAGAAGAGAGACTTCAGTCATGCATGTCTTTATTTTAGAGACCTCATGCAAGGAGATTCTAAATCAGGGAATTAGCTTTTCTCTCAAAATAGGAAAAACAACTCAAGTGGCGCCCTCGCATGCACAATTCAAATAGAGAGACCCTAGGTCTATAAATTGGTGAGTTTTCTCACCCAAAAGTATACAGAGAAGGAGCATTTGAGCAACGAAGTGCTGCCAATTTACATACCTACTTGCGATTTGTGCCTTTCACATCCTTAATCTCTCATTCGAAAGGGAGGTTATTGGGTGACTATTGGAAGCACGAATCAAGACCCAAAACCCAATTTTTGGCCACAATATCCCACAAAATTTGTTGACAACACCCCATAAGAGGTTTTGGACCCATCCCAAGTGGATTGGTGCCGAAACAAAGTCCCAAACGGTGGGCATCCTGCCCCGGGCGCTCCCCAAGCTATCACAGTCCTAAACGCCCCACCCCAGGATGAATAGAAATCTATGATAGATTTCTCTAATTTTTCTTTTGCATCTTATTCTAGGTTATTTAAATAGGCTGTAGTTTAAATTTCACTTCATTATGAGCATTTTTGACCAGGTTTTTATCATTTCCCGCCTTTACTAATCTGCAGATGCCATCATCAAAATATGGGTGCTAGAGGCAAAATTGGAGAAATCTGACCATCTGGGTCTTCCCAAAACACCCCCAATTAGCTAACCCCAACTTTGCAGGTCATTTGGAGCTTCCTAGGTAGGACATTGAAGAGGGTGCTTTCTGACAAATTATTGTAGGTTAATTCGTCCCACCCCGGAGCGAATACAAATCTGTGAGGAATTTCTTGAATTTTCTTTTTGCAGTGGTCTCCTGGTAACATATTCATGCTTCTATCAAATTTTTAGGTCGTTCTGATGTTATTCGGTCATCGTTTTAATATTTTCATGCATACACTAACAGTAGGCCTTGGGAAACACATGTTTTATTCTATCTGTAGGTGCTACTAATATTTTCTGTTTCCTTGAACGTAGGTCTTCGACATTAGAGGAGCAGGAAGGAATCAAAAATCATACACACAAGCGGCGGTGACATTTTGGTCCGCCCATCTTACATGTGGGCACGCGGAAGAAGGATTTGCTATCCATGGATGTGATAAAGAAACATATTTGACGCTCCTATCCCCTAAAAAGGAAGGAGACGTATTGTAACAACACTTTGAAAGCATATCAATAAAAAGGGCAGCATATTTCATATTGCTTTTATCTTGTGTCGATTCGTCTATGTTCTTTCTTTTCATGCATGTTGCAATATATAGGCTTTTAGCGTTAAGTTTGGTTTTAAACGCATCTTGCTTGGCATATTCCTTTTTGTTTCCGTATCCTCATGCTTGAAAAAAGTATGTATAATTTACTACCCAAAAATTTTTTATTCTATTTACAATAATATCTAAAGGCCTCCAAAAAATACACCCTCTTTAACTTTATTTTGTCACTAGTAAATTGTCACCCAGTGATGGAAATAAGGGCACCAAATCTTCTGTTGAAAAGAGTATCCTCAAATATTTTAGCCAAACTTTAAAATATGATGAGCCAATGACATCTATGTAAATTAAAGGTACAAATTATTTTTTACTTCCCAGTATGTGCTTGATTTATGATTTGTATATTTTTTTGTAAATTTTTTCATCCAATAGTGATAAAAAATATTATGGTATCCTACTATGTAGAATAACCTGTCAATCCTGATATGTCTCCACTTGAAGATATTCCCCAGGAAGAGATGAATTTCATTGAAAATCCCCTTATAAATGATATCCAACAAACACCTAATGACAACACGTAAAATGACATCACAATTGAAAATGAAAGTGATAAATCAAAATCATTACAAGTGTCAATTGAATCTTCAACCAAAAATTTCAAAAAAAGAAAAGCATCTCTCTGGATACTTGGAAGGGGATTTAGGAAAGAATGGGTAGAAATATTTCCTTGTCTTGAGCCTATCATGACTAAGGATAACCAAATTTATGAAAAATAATGTAGATGCAAAATTTGCATTTGGAGACTTGGTAAGGATCATAGGCTTCAAAACAAGATTGATACAATTGAAAAACATGCTAGCAAATGTTATGTTAAAGTTATAAAAAGTAATGGTGAAGTTAGTAAAGAAGTTAAGTGGAAGGATGCATCAGAATGTATTTATTTAAGATATGCTATAGAATATGACAATCACTTAAAGAAACAACAATCTCTTGTTGAGAAAGGTGGAACAATTAGAGCCCACTTTGACAAATTATGAAAGATTGTTTTAGCTTCAAAAAGTAAGCAATTTGCCATTGTTTACAATATTCTCAAGAGAGGTAGACCAATGTCCGATTTTATTGATTACAAGCAGCTATTATGCGTTTTTAATGTGCAAAACCTTCCTAGTTGTCATTGGTCAGATCGAAGTGGTTGGGAAATGGCAAAATGTTTATCTTTGGTTGAGAAAGAAGACCTAAGGCAACAAGTAAAACTTGCCAAATTCATTTCACTTTCTATTGATGAGGTAACAACTGTGGATAACACTTATTGGATTTGCATACATGTGTACACATTTTAAAATCATGTTAGGAGGCCTATTTTGTTGTGAATACATAAGATGTTAGAAAGTTAAAGTGTAGAAAATATTTATAATGTTGTTAAAAGTTTAAAGAATATTGTGGGAATGAATGATATAGACATTGCAACAAAGTTAATTTGTGTTGGAGTTGATGGAGCTGCTATTATGCAAGGTCACAGGTCCGGTCTGTGTGTTCGACTCCAAATCAAAGTTGCACCATATATGATCCCCATTCACTGTATGACTCATAGAGTAAATCCTGCATATAAAATTATGAGCACATTTTCAAATTTTGCTAAAGTTGAAAACCTTGTTCATGATATTCATTCTTATTTCTCATTAAGTCCGAAAAGATTTATAGAGTTTCAAAAATTTGCACTAGGAGCTACAGAAGGGAAAAAATTGTTAAAATATGTGGATACAAGATGGATTTCACTGTTTCAACTTGCTCAGAGAGTTTTGGCAGAATATCAATCACTGATAGGGTTTATGCATGCAAATCGCATAATAGTTGATAAGGAAAAATATATGTTGTTTTGTTTGATTGACTTGGAAACACTTTTGACATTATGTGATATTCTTCCAATGTTAAAATAAATGAATAGATTAATAAATATTGCACAAAAGAGATCTATCTATATCGTTGATTTTATGAGAATAAGAAAACAAATATGCATGGTTCTTGATTCATTATATGTGTCTAATGTAGATTTTACAGAACCTGTATTTGATAGTTGGAATACATTGATAAACATGAACAATCCAAAAAGCTTTTTGAAGTTTGAAATCAATGATCATCTCTATATTAATGTTAATGAAAATATGATACATGTTTATTGTTTTGAAAGACAATCAAGTATTGTTGTGGAATATTTTGAAGAAGTTTCTGTAACACATAATAGATTTCATGTTGTAATACAGAAAACAAAGAGTTATTTGTCAAATAGAGAAAAAAATTGATAGGTGAGATAAGAGAATGATTTCAAAGAGATGAGTTGCTTGAGTCCATGGGTGTGCTTAACCCCATGTTTTGGGGGTCTTGTACTGAATACATTTTTGCAAATGAGTTGTTTATTAAATATATAGGTAATCTCATTGACCATTTCAGTAAGAGTGTGGAAGTCAATGGTGTAGCAATTAATGGTCTACTCAACAATGAAATTTTGAAAGAACAATCATCGCATTTTGGAAGAACAATGGTTTTGCAAACATCACTTATGACAGATATCAATGAGATTGGTTCCACTACACATTTGTGGTAAAAAATGTATCCAAGAATAGTCTTAAAAGATACTATAATTGAATACTTTCATTTATATGAATTATGTGAAACGATGATTTTGGGGTTAGTCGAAGATGAAAGAGTTTTCAGTGCACTTGCTTTTGTTAAATCTAAAATCCGCAATAAACTTGACAAGAATTTAGAAAATTGTTTAAGAATTTATGTGTCCTCATATCATTTGGATACATTTTTGTATGACAGGGCATTGGAATACTAGAGTTCCTTGGTAGAAAAAATAGGAATGTTGAATATGATTGATAATGACGATGATGATGCTTTCAGTGATCAGATGGTGGAGACACAAATTTTTGCTATGCTTCATAATGATTCTGGACAAGCTGATATGTTTCAGCTTCCATAGTGATAATTTTCCATGATTTCATTGACAATAATAAACACAAAGTGATTTGATAACAAATTTCTCAATATTATTCCAGATTTATATGATTTCAATGAATTGTTGTTTTAAATTATATTATTATTTTAAAATTACATGGCTTAAATCACTTTTTGTAGATTGTAAAATTTTATTTTTGGGTCTTAGTGTCTCAACTCTCATTTCATGGAATATGATAGTAACTAATTAATTTGATAGCAGATTTCAAAATATTGTTCCAGATTTATATTATTTCAAGGAATTGTTTTTTTTAAATCATGTTATTGCTTTAAAATTACATGGCTTAAATCATTTTTGTATATTGTAAAATTTTATATTTGGGTCTTAGTTTCTAAAATATCATTTCATTGACAATGATAAAAACAAATTGGTTTGGTAGCAGGTTTTTGTATATTGTTCTAGATTTATATTATTTAAATGAATTATTTTTTTCATAACTTTCATGTGCATCATAACTTTTTCAAACCGAAATAAGCTATTGCAGTATTTTTAAAACATTTTCAAACAAAACTAGATATTGCATCATAACTACAAATTAGATATTAGATATTACAGTATTTTTCAAACCCAAATTATGTGCATCATATATTTTTCAAACCGACATTAGGTATTGCAGTATTTTTAAAACATTTTCAAACAAAAAATTTCAAATTAACTAGTTCAAAAATATTTATATTACATCGTTCCAAATTAGATATTACAATATTTTTAAATCAAACATAAATTACATGACATTTTCAAACATAAATTAATATATTGCAATCTTTTTGTAAACATTTTCCAACTCATATCCCAAATTTTACATACCAATTACAAACAAAAATTTCCAAATATTAGATAACATTTTCAAACTCAAATAGTAGATAACATTTTCAAACCCAAATTTTGTGCATCATAACTACAAATTAACTATTTCAAAAAGACATATATCATATATTTCAAATACTTTAAACCCAAATATTACATACCATTTTCTAACTCTACTACATAACATTTTCAAACCAAAAATAAATATTCTAGTCTTTTTAATACATTATCAAACATAAATTACATGACATTTTCAAACAAAATGTTTCATATCAACTAGTTCAAAAAGAAACATATTACATCATTCAAACATTTGTAAACATAAATATAACATAACATTTTCAAATAGAAATTAATATATTGCAATATTTTTTTAAACATTTTCCAACTCATATCTCAAATTTTACATACCAATTTCAAACAAAAATTCCCAAATATTAGATAACATTTTCAAACTCAAATATTACATAACATTTTCAAACCCAAATTTTGTGCATCATAACTACAAATTAACTATTTCAAAAAGACATATATCACATATTTCAAACACTTTAAACCCAAATATTACATACCATTTTCTAACTCTACTACATAACATTTTCAAACCGAAAATAAATATTCCAGTCTTTTTAATACATTATCAAACAGAAATTACATGACATTTTCAAACAAAATGTTTCATATCAACTAGTTCAAAAAGAAACATATTACATCATTCAAACATTTGTAAACATAAATATAACATAACATTTTCAAACAAAAATTAATATATTGCAATATTTTTTAAAACATTTTCCAACTCATATCTCAAATTTTACATACCAATTTCAAACAGAAATTCCCAAATATTAGATAACATTTTCAAACTCAAATATTACATAACATTTTCAAACCCAAATTTTGTGCATCATAACTACAAATTAACTATTTCAAAAAGACATATATTACATCTTTCAAACACTTTAAACCCAAATATTACATACCATTTTCTAACTCTACTACATAACATTTTCAAACAGAAAATAAATATTCCAGTCTTTTTAAAACATTATCAAACAGAAATTACATCGTTCAAACATTTGTAAACTCAAATATAACATAAATTTTTCAAAGAGAAATTAATATATTGTAGTATTTTGAAAACATTTTCAAAATCAAGTCTCAAATATCACATGCCAAATTCAAATAGAAATAACATATTTCAGTCTTTTAAAAACATTGTCAACATTTTCAAATTTCAATTTTTTGATTGGTGCATGGATGCTTCACTAGTTTTTGGAGTTGCCATTTCTTTTCCTTTATCAGCTTTTGTTTCTTCTGGCAGTGCTCCAACTCTAACAAGGTTTTCATGTACTTTCACAATACTTGACACACATGCAACTTCTTCTTTGTTTGGATCTTCAAGTATTTATGGAAGTGTTTCTTTTATTTTATCAAGCATCATTTCCGGATCTTCATGCAGCTTCTCTCTGATGATTTTTTTTAACATTATTTTCTGCAATCTTTGACTGCATTTTCTTTTTCATTTTCATTGATTTCATCAAACATGATTTTGCTGTAAAAATATTGACATCCATGCTCTTAACCTGTGTTTTCAAATTTTCAAATTTTGACTCCAAAACAAATTGAACTTTATTCAAAAGGGATATATTGAAATTATTACAAATTTTCAAGAAAAATAAAAATTTAAATGCAATAGAAAATTGGAATATATATAACTTTTTTACCTCAGCCAACTCTTTTGTAGCCTCAACAACTGCAACCCTATCCTTATAAGAAGCACATAAGTTGTAAAATGCTTGGGTTTTAGCATTAAAATTCTTCAATCTACCAACAACAACATTTAAGACATCATCTTTATAAATAAAATTAGATTTAACTATTCCTAAAGTAGCTTGTTTTAGCAAGCCATCAAGTTTTCAGGTTCATATTTGACTAAAGAATAAATAGAATCTTGTTTTCATAATTTTTATATCGAGCATTAATTTCCTTAATAAGGA
Organism: Wollemia nobilis; assembly: GCA_028583015.1. NCBI lineage: Eukaryota > Viridiplantae > Streptophyta > Pinopsida > Araucariales > Araucariaceae > Wollemia > Wollemia nobilis. The sequence continues at coordinate 3,294,706 of JAQPPZ010014295.1, forward strand.
CTTTTTCCTGATATTCCCATTCTTTCAACTCCTACAAATATTTCAAAACAAACTCTTGAATTATTGACTCGGTACTGGCTGCCAATGAAATATTTTCATTAAAATTGACATCATCCTTAGTTTGAGGACCTTGAGGATGATGGTTGTCTCCTTGAGTGGGTAGTTTTGATGTCTACTGAGATGTAGATACTTCTTCTCATGCTCTATATTTAAGCACATTTGTTGCCCTGAAGCCTTCAATCGGGCCCTGCATCATGTAATCGTCAAGTGGAATATTTTCCAATCCTTGTCTAGAACATTCAGGTGCCTATGAATTTGAAGAAAATGTAAACTGAGAGAATCCAATTCCTGCCAAACTTGGTGCTGGTCTTTGTGATATTTGTGGTTGTGAAATCCCATGCCTAGAACTTTGTGAAGTGGCTTGTGAAAACAAACATTTTCCAACATCGACTTGCCCTCGCATAGGTTGAGGTTGTGACTGTCCCTGTTGTTGATTGTGTGTAACGGGTGACTGTCCTTGTTGCTGATTGTGTGTAACCGGTGAGTGTGATGCTTGTGGAGGAGGTGGTGGTGGCATATGCCCTCTAACTTGTGATGTTACTACTTGATCACGAGAATCAACTAAAAATAGTAAAAAAAATTTGTTACAATTATGCTTAAAATAAAAATAAATCTAAATTTTAATTAACTACACATAGAACCATATATTTACTAGACAAAATGTGATGCAATTGTTCTGCATTGGGGGAGGGGTTGACCACACTATATTCGGCTTCCACATTTTGTGCAAACCTAGGTGTACGAGACACCCCATGAGTAGTTGCTTTCCTGGAATGTTTGTGTGACCTCTGCATAGTAATAGGTGTTGCTTCAAAGCCCGTATCTTTAGAATCACCTATTTGCTCCGGCCTGTGACCCCTATTGGCAGTAATCTATTTAGTCCTTGAAATTTTTGCCTTCGCCTACATATAGATGAAAAAAATTTAAAAAATAAATATGGTAAACTATAAAATAGTATGTCAAAGACAATGATGTAGTTATTACCCTCAATTCCTCTGGTGTCATGGCAATAGACAATAGTTTTTAATGCATAAAATTTGGTACAGGAGGAGTTGAAAAATTATGAAAAGACTCAAAATATCAAGCTAAAAGATAATTTACATTGCCCACAATGGGTTGAGTCTTTGGGGGTTGAGTCTTGGCGGTTGTAAGTTGGACCACATGAAACTCAGTCCTAACTCGATAAAAAATATAGGTACACCAATCAAAATTTTGATTTTTTTTAGACTGAACAATATAATACAGTGCCCAAAATAGAATTTTTGGTCTTCCCAACAGAATAAGCCTGGCCTAGAAAAACTCGATAATGGCCTTCAAAGTTTTATGGTTAACATCGTTAATCATTAAACCTCTTTTTGTTTTGGCATTAGAAGCTGCATAAAAAAATTTGATGTCAATTTAGAAATTTAAAACATTGAAAATTAATAAAATACATTTAACAAGATTTATACCTACCAACTTTTCTAATGAAAGACTGTAATTGTTATCGAGGTGTACTTTGTCATCTGGAGAAAGTTGTGTCCTCGACGACACTTGATTAAAACCAATAAATTGAAGACCTACCAATTTGTGAATATCTGCAGGGGTGATGCTAAAAACAACATTTTTAGATCGTAGATTAATGCTTACAGTACCCCTGTCATGGTCATAACCAGAGATAATATGTTGTAGGAGCACTTTGTCTGTTCTGAAATGTGGCATGGAAATGAGGGTTGATAAACCTATGTTATACAACCACTAAAATTTCATCCCTGGCATTGTCATGAGATCTGATATCAAAGTGCACACAAAATTCTTGAATTTTGGTTGGATTGTGGAAGGGGTATCCATTGGAAGTAGTTGGAAGTGGAAGAAAAAGGATTGGGAATGGAAATTGAAAGGTCGATCAGAAAGGTTAGCTTTGGTTGTAGTTGTTGTAGAAATGAAATGGGAAAATGACTATTGATGCCCTTTTATAGACTTAAAACATATTTGACACATGGCAACATCGTATTAGACATGTAGTATGGGACATGCAGTATTAGACACATGGCAGTACGATGGCGGTTGGACTAAACTATGCTATCGGTTCATAATATGCATCCGACTATTAAACATAAGCCGAGTGTTATCCTGGATGCATTTTATATTTTGGGTAATGGCCGGATCCATAATATGCATTCAATTTAATTTTGGAGTATAGTATGCATCTAGGGTACTGGACAGTTACATATTATGCAACCGATTTAACGCTGGAGCATGGTTTGCATTCGCCCCACACCCGGATGCATAATATGCACCCGTCCAACACCTGGATGCATAATATACTCTGGTTTTAAATTGGTTGCATAATTTACAACCATCTAGTACTAGGATGCATAAATGCATCCATCCAGTGCTCGGATGCATAAATGCATCCATCCAGTGCTCGGATGCATAAATGCATCCTCCTGATGCTTGAATGCATAAATACATCTGCCTGATGCCCGAATACATAAATACATCCACCTGGTACCCGAATGGATAAATGCATCCGCCCGGTTCTTGAATGCATAAATGCACTCTTTCGATGTCTGGGACCATTGTACTGTCATGATACTACATGCATCCATCCATTGCATCCAATCCATTATCGTAAAAGGCTAAGATCCAGGACAAGACACGTTGGTCTTCTTCCTGATGAGTGTAGTTGATTTCTTGCCTACTACACCTATTAGAAAGAGGCCACCCTTCTTGTCTTGAATCTTTGCCTACTTTACTATGAAGGAAGTTTCTTATTTAAGATTTGAAATTAGAGTACACTAAATCATGTGGGATAGATAGTTATGTGGGATCAACTTTGCCAATATTGCATGTGTTTTCCCCCTAACAATGTCAATAGCGATAAGCTACATCGTGCTACAATCCTTATGTTTACTAGATGCCATATCATATCTCTTACTCAAATACCCAAATTTTGAATGTTGTCAATCATAAAAATGCATCCGGTTTGAAACCCATACTTATTATGCACCCAGTTCGATACCGTTTCATGTTTTGCAACCCGTTCGAGGCCAAAATATATTATGCATCCAGTTCGGATACGGACCATATAATGCATCCGGTCCAAAAACCGTATCATATTATGCATTCGTTCCATGATCGAAATGTAATTCGCATACAAGATTTTGCCAAGATTTTAAACATAGCCAGTATCTTTTTGGCCTGGTCTGGAAAATATTTAAAATTTGCCCTTTTTTACCAATTTTTTGAGAAAAATTAAAATCATTCACCATGCCAGCATACATGCAGTTCGACAGATTTCGTCATCATTTCGAAATAGTTTTGCCATTTTTTTATAAGTACCTTTCGGGTCCTACCTCTTATGCATAACTTGCTTCCTAGAATTGGGGTTCTGCATATGGCAGCATATACCGTGACCGTATTCCATGTAGATCCATGGGTTCTGTTGAAGAATACATCATCGAGGGATCCAAATTGGTACCCCTTCGACATGTATTTAAGGGAGGCTCATGAACTCCACATCTAGAGCATATATATGTCCAAGATTTGCCCATTTAGGGATAAGTAGAGAGGACTACATCTGATTACAGGCCTACATAGACTCCCCATAGGGGTGAACATACCAATTTTACCATAGATATATCTAAAGTGGGAGCCAATGGTATGCTACCTCATGAGCCATGGTGTAGCAAGTAATTGGATGATCTAGACAAGGTCCTAGAGCATTTATGATATAAGCCTATGCCTACACCCTCTCATCCTATGAGTGTGTGTAGTGGAAGCACCATTAGGACCACTTGAGAACTTGGATACTACTCCAAGCATTCTTGAGACATGAGTGCTCCTGCATCACATGTAGGTACTCAGTATAAGAGACAACCTAACATGAATGTCATATTTACAAAAAGAGGCAAGAGTGTGGCAAATCATACCATTGGAGGATATACTCATAAAGTCACTAAAAAAGAGCACACCCCTTCGAGGCCTCAGATGGCCAATCATATTGATAGGGCTCATAGACTAATTTCGGATCAGAGACAGTAGATTCTCCAAGATCAATTAGAGGATTTTCACACAGAGAAAGAATGCCTCAAAAATGAGAATACTTAGAGGCAAAGGTTCATCAAGAAAAAGTTGTATGAATAACACATGCATGAACAATGCATCCTTGATCAGAAGGAGCATGTAGAGATGGAGGATTGACTGGCTAGTGCTAGTTTACATCATCACAATGAGATCATGGAGTGTGTCAAAAAATGAGTGGCTTCACAACCTAAGTTACACCCTAAGAATATAGACACCCATACTCACCATACGACTCAACACAAATATCGACGTCCAAAATTCAAACAACATGAGCATAGGTAGTATGAGAATGAAGTGGGAGAGGAATTAGAACAAGAGTATCCTGAAATATCCCAATTCGAGGAGGAGAGCAAGCCTAGTCCCTTACCTTGGTCAAGGAGGAACCTACCTCTAAAATTGCCTCCATGATAATCTCAAGAGGAGGAGTTTCTTTCCTCACAATCCTACAAGACCTTAGTAGAGAAGGTTTAAGCCATATAAAAGCAAGGGATGGTGTATAAGAATCCTACCTTGAACAAAATTCACAATGAACCTCTATGCACATCAGTGTCTATTCTAGCATATCCTAAGCATTTAAAGATGCCAAGGCTAGACAAGTTTCAAGGGGAGGAAGACGCATAGGTGCATGTGACTAGTTTCCTAGATATGTGTTTTCATATTAAGAGTAAGGATGTTTTTCTCATGCATAATTTCATCACGAAACTCTCAGGCCCAGCTCAAGAGTGTTTCAACCAACTAAAGAGGCACAACATCACTAGTTTCAAATAGCTGGCTAATGCATTTCTTGAACACTTCTTCAGTGTCAAGAAGAAGGTAAAATTATTTGACCTGGCCGCTCTAACGTAGCATGATGATGAGCCATTTATATATTATGGAAAGTGATGGAGGAAAATTATGGAAAAGCTACCATTCTCCATATTGTCTTCTGAATTAATGCAAATTTTCACAAATAATTGTGTCAAGCACATTTCATTATTGCTACAACTTTAGCAATATCAGACATTCAAAGAAGCTTTGGTGCATGCCTAGGTAATTGAGGACAACAAGTTAAATGAGGGTAACTTGAAGCTTAGGAATAAGGAGGGACATAAGAAGAGTATTGAGAGACATCAGGCCAAGCCGACCCATGTTAATCAGGTAGTTTTGAACCTTCATAAGGGAGAAAAAGGGTAACAAAAGAAAAATTATTAGGCCCAACCTTCGCCTGCATAGTATGAATAGTGCAACAACAATTATAAGGGTAAAAACAAAGAAAAACATCCACCTCGCATTTTCACTCAGTTATCAGAGTCGTTGACTTTGATTTTTCAACAGTTATGTGAGGCAAAGGCTATACACTTACCCGAGGTCAAGATGATAGACCTTAATCAGCCTAATCCTAAAGGCTATAAAGACGATTAGTATTGCATATTCCAAAGAATGAAGGGCCATGACATCGAGGTATGTTGGTCCTTCAAACATATTATGCAAAATATGATTGAGAGAGGTATGATTCTTATCAACAACCCGCAAGCGCCTAACAATCAAAATATGGGAATTTACAAAAATCCTTTACCTAACCACGAGGCACCAAGGAATAATGTTGGCCAGCTCAACCAAGTGTGCATCGAACCACAAACCCATGGGTTCGTTGGAATGGTCAACATTGTCATGAGGAACATGAGGTATGAATATCCGAATCAACCTCCAGTGCCTATTAGGGTCCAAGATACACCTCCTCTAAGGCCAACCCAATATGCGCTTGACCCACAAACTAGAACGGTGGTGACGATAAGAAGTAGGTTGATTCAAAACCTATATGAGTGAAGGTGGGCTATAAAATAATAAAAAACACTTTATTTAATTACCTTCAAAAAATACACTCTGCACACAACGCTTAGAATACATGGTGGGGTAAGGTATTTATAGGGAGGAGAAGAGGGAGAGATAAGGGACATGGAGGGATAAGGGAAGAGGAAGGCGGTGGAGGAATAAGGAGCGAAGGTTACGGAGGAATAAGGTGGCAGAAGAATAGGGAGAAAAAATAAGAGAGAGAGAATATAGGGAGGGATTTTTTTAAAATCTTGTCGACATGGTGCCAATAGATTTGGGAATGTGTTCACACTGAGCCTAGAAATATCTAGATATTTTTGGGCCTAAACCCTCTTCATATTTGCAACATTCTCCCCCTTAAATTTGAGAGGACTGACTACATAGTCTCTCAACTTTATAAATTGAGCTTTAGCCATTGCTTTGGTGAAGATATCTGCAACGTTCTCCAAAGTGCGGCAAAATTTAAGCTCAATAATTTCATGCTCCACCATGTCTCGGATGAAGTGGTACTTCATATCAAAATGCTTCATTCTACTATGGTGGATCGGATTGTATGCCAACTGAATGGCACTGATGTTGTCGTAGTAGATTCTAGTTGGACCACTTTGCTGCTCTCCAATCTCTTCCAACACTTTTCTTAGCCATAAGGCTTGAGTACTAGCATAGGTGACTGCTATATACTCAACTTCTATAGAAGACAAAGCTACCACAATTTGCTTTTTGGAACTCCATGTTATTAGTCCTGATCCCAGACTAAAACAGTTTCCTGAAGTTGATTTTATGTCATCAATGTTGCTGCCCCAATCACTATCACTGAAGCCTACAAGCTTGATAGTGTTACATTTATGGTATTGGATTCCAAAATCCAATGTACCCTTCACATATCTGAGAATTCTTTTAGCTGCTTGCAAATGCAGCTCAGATGGGCTAGCCATAAATCGAGAGACAAGAGAAACAACATACTGAATGTCTGGTCTAGTGTTGGTGAGAAACATCAAACTCCCAACCATGCTCCTGAAAGTGGTCATGTCAACTTTAGGTGCTCCATCATATTTGCTTAATTGGATCCCATGTCCAACTGGAGTTGCAACTGGTTTGCAATGCTCCATAGCAAACTTCTTGATCATGTCCTGAGCATACTTATGTTGACAGATGAAGATCCCTATATCTGACTGATGAACTTCCATTCCAAGGAAGTAGTGCATTAAGCCGAGATCCTTCATCTCAAACTACTTCATCATGGAGCGTTTGAACTCCATATTCATTTTTTCATTACTACCCATGAATATGAGATCATCCACATACAAGCAAACTATGAGGATGTCATTACCTTGCTTTAGGTAGTAAAGGGTGGGTTCATTTCTGCTTTTGGTGAACCCAAAATATTTAAAGTACCCATCAATGCATGAGTACCAAGCTCATGATGCCTGCTTGAGGCCATAGAGTGCCTTTTTCAGTCTGTAAACAAGGTGCTCCTTACCTTGCTCTTGAAATCCTTGAGGTTGCTCAACATACACTTCCTCTATCAAGTACCCATTGAGAAAGGCACTCTTCACATCCATGTGTTGGATTTTCCAACCCTTGTGAGCAGCTAAAGCAAGAACTGTTCTGATGGTCTCCTATCGGGCTACAGGAGCAAATGTCTCTTCATAATCAATACCATACTTCTATGTAAATCCTTTTGCAACCAATCTTGCTTTGTGTCTTTCAATGCTTCCATCAGCATTGAATTTGGTCTTGAAGACCCATTTGCATCCAACACACTTCTTTCCTTTAGGAAGCTTTACCAGCTCCCAAGTATCATTGTTTTTTATAGAGGTTATCTCCTCTTTCATGGCATCTTGCCAAATTTTTGAGTACATGCCTTCTCATAACTAGAAGGTTCAAGTTGTGCACTAGTTAACAAAGCATAGTTAACTACATCTCCCCGAGGTTCTTGGGAGTCATCATCACCATACAAATGCATATTTTCAAGTCTTTGCAAAACAGAACTCATTTCACTAGCTTGACTTCTAGTATATCTTCTTGAAAATTTTTTATCCAACATCTGATAAGATGGATGATGCTGGAGAGTTCTCTTACCTCTGGATGGAGAATCAATATCCATTGGTGAGGAACTGACTGACCTTTGTGGAGAAGGACTTGGTGAAGAATATGATGAACTGGATGTAGAATGTCTGCTTGGGCTTGGAGGAGGAGACTTCTTGCCTTTCTATGGTGCCTATTGAATTTGTGAAGAACCTGCATCATGAGATTCAACATCACTATAAATTTGGGGATGTCCCCATTCTCCCCCTTCATCAAAAATCACATCCCTAGAAAGTATTATCTTTCGAGTCCTGGGATTGTAGAGTCTGTAAGCTTTTGTGGTCTCATAATACCCTACAAAAATGCATGCTTGACTCTTAGGATCGAGCTTCTTCCTTTGCTCATCAGGAATGTGTGAGTAAGCCAGTGAACCAAACACTCTAAAATGCTTGACATTTGGTTTCTTACCATACCATGCTTGGTAAGGAGTTTTCCCTTTCAAACTTGAAGTAGGGCTCCTATTCAAAATATACACATTGGTCCTGGCTGCATCTGCCCAATACATATTGCTCAAATGCTTCATTTGAAGCATAGATCTTGCCATTTCTACAATGGTGTGGTTCTTTCTTTCAGCCACACCATTCTATTGTGGAGTATAGGCGATGAGTGAACTGCCTCTTTATTCCATGTTTTTTACAAAAATTCAAAAATTCATTTGAGGAGTATTCTCCTCCTTTATCTGATCTGAGACACTTAACAGAATATCCACTCTCATTTTCAACTCTTGCTTTAAAATCTATGAAGCAATCAAATGCTTCATCTTTATGCTTCAAAAAATATATCTAGCACATTCTTGAAAAATCATCAATGAAAAGAAGAAAGTAAGAGTTGTTACCAATGCTCTTGGTCTGCATTGGACCACAGATGTCCGAATGCACTAGCTGGAGTGGATAACTGGCCCGCCATGCTTGCCCTTGAGGAAATTTGGTTCTAGCGTGCTTGCCCAAGGCACAACCTTCACAGACTTCCTTATTGTCCTAAAATTTAGGAAGTTCGGTCACCATCGCTTGAGAAGTTAACATCTTCAAACTAGCTGAATTCAGATGACCGTATCTCAAGTGCCACAATACACTTGGATTTGCAATAGCAACATTTGCCAATTGATCTCCTCCTGGCTGGCCAAAATTCAAAGGAAATAACCTGTTCTTAGTCATTGGAACCTGTGTAATGACTCTATTACTATCATTTTTATCAAAAATGATACATTTACCCTCATCAAATAGCAACTTATAGTTTTTCTCCATCATTTGACCAACACTAAGAAGATTGTGTTGGAGATGAGGAGTGTAATAGATATCATTCACCTGTTTGATGCCCTCTTTTGTTGGAACCTCCAAGGCTCCAATGCCTTCAACCACCAATGACTTGTCATCTCCTAACTTGATGCTGGATTTGTAGGAAGAATCGAGGGTAGCAAAGAGTTCTTCTTTGCCACTCATATGATTTGAACACCCAGTGTCCAAAATCCAAGTGTCATTCAGGTTCTGATCTGATTGGCCATATGAGAGAAAGAGATTTGAGGTCCCTTCCTCTTCTCCAAAATTGCCATACTGACTGCTTTAGCTGTTGCTACTCCCTTGTGAGGGTTTTGACCAGTAGTCACGAGCGAAGTGGCTAGGTTTGCCACAATTGTAGCAAACTTGCTTTGACTTGTCACTTCCTTTTCCTCGGCCTGGATGCTTTCCTTTGTTTTTTTGACCACCTCTATTTTGACCTCCACCTCTGTTTGAAGATCCTCCTCTGCTTGGAGTTCCACCTCATGGACTATTCCTGCCTCTTCCTCTTTGCTGACCTCTGCCACGACCTCTACCTTGGCCTTTTCCTTCTTGTGAAGTGAATGCTTTGTCATCACCTCCATGGCTAGTGGAAGGAGATTCCTGCAATCTCTCTTCATGTGAAAGGAGAGAACCAATTAGTGCATCAAAAGAAAGAGTGGTCAAATATTTTGACTCTTCAATAATGATTGCTACATGATTCCACTTAGGAAGAAGTGTTCGCAACACTTTCTTCACCACAACCTCAGGTTTAACCTCTTCACCTAGAGTGACCATTTTATCTACTACGGCTTTGACTCACACGTAGTAGTCTCCTACTTTCTCATTCTCCTGCATTCTGAGATTTTCAAAATCTCTCTTTAGTGTTTGAAGTCTGACCTGTTTTACTTGATCACTACCTTGAAATCTTTCCTTCAAAGCTTTCCAAGCATCTTGAGCTGTTACACAGGATGCTATTCTAGGAAATATACTTTTATCTAGAGCTGCTTGTAAATGGTACAGGGCAAAGGAATTATTTTTTTGGGCTTCTTTCTTGGCTTTTCTATCGATAGCACTTAAAGCAGACCAGTCAGTAGCAGAGGGTTTTGTGTAACCCTCTTCAACTATTTCCCATAAACCTTTACCTATCAACATAGTTTTCATCTTTATTGACCAGTATTCATAATCACTACCATTAAATTCAAGAATTGGGAGATTTGAATTTGAGGCCATTTCTACTACTTGAAAGTAAACTTTGATTTGACTAAAAATAGGAAGTACAAAGCAATTACAGATTCAAATCAAATCTAGATTTCTTAATTCTCTCACTGATTTCACGTTCCTCTTGTTGTGGATCACCCAGTACTAGAGGCCCAAAATTGTCTGCAATGGAATCCTCGTCATCACTGATGACAATGATTTCAAGAACTGCTACTGGATCTTCCTTTTGGCTCAGGAGAGCATGGGGTATAGCTCTCACTAGATTGTTCCTCAGGCTCAAATGCAACTGAATCGGACTCCTCCACTCATTGTCCAAAAATATTATCTTCTGAGTCAGCCTCATATCCAGAATCGGGCTTCCTCTGGTGGGCTATTACTGAGTTCTATAGTTGACTGAATACAGTATGTATTCCATCTCGTCGGACCCGCTCATCAAAAGACTCAGTAGATTCTCTCCTCAATAGAGAGCATAGGGCATGGTAACATCCGGTTGACCGGATCATCTACTCATCATGGCAAAAAATTAGCTGAGTTGCATATATCAGTTTTCAGGTACTCAAAAAATTTAATCTCCAGGAAAAAGTAATTTTCCACTTTTCTTTTCCACAAGATTTAAAAGGTTTTCAAATTTTTTAATAAAGTCTTTAAAAAAAATTTAATAATTTTTTATATCCTTAATTATTTTTTTAAACAAAATTATATTTAAAAAAAATAAAGAATATAATTTTAAAACTATTAAATTAATTTAAAAAACTTTAATAAAAAAAAAAAAAAAAAAAAAATTTTTAAACCTTTGTATTCGAGCTTGGAGAGGCTCGAACCGGTGACTTCTTTTATTTAACTGATCGCCTCAACCACTATGCCACCCCGCGGCTTTGAAACGAAAAAGGGCCCACCCGCATTTTATACCTTACAACAATTAAAACTCAAAACAAAAAAAATTGCTTTGTCTCGACGGGTTTCGAACCCGAGACCTCCGCCAAACCACACTATCGCCTTTGCCAACTATGCTATGCTCTCGGACGAGGATAAAGGGCAAACAATACGTATTCAAAGGCATCGTAGAAGTAAGTTTTTTTTAAAAATAAAAATTAGTACCTCATTTATCCCACATGCAATGTGAGATGGGTGCAGGAGGGTTTAATAACGCAAAGGCATGCGTTATCAATCGATTGCCTTCGGGTAATCATGCAATGTAGCCTTTTGCCATGTCACCAAGTCACCTTGCCACCATGTCAATGCCTGCCAGTTGTCACCTTGCTGCTACATCAATGTGCCATGTGTCAACTCCTTGCCACCTCAACTTGCCAGCTCTGCTACTAGCTCAGCTCCTTGAGTTGTGGGTCCTCCATGTTAGTTGTCCACATGCTATCCATGTGTCACCTTGGAATGCATGCCCAGTCTATGCCTAGTAAGTGCCATGTCTGTGTCTCAAACTGCATGCCACTAGTCAATGTCCATGCCAGCTCATCTCCCTATAGTCCACCTTGATATCTGTACCCTTAGGTCTACCTCAAATTTCATGCCTAGCTCCTATCTCAACTTAGTTTTCATACCCCTGGCCTCAGCTCTGATACCAGTGAGCGAAGGTGGGCTATAAAATAATAAAAAACACTTTATTTAATTACCTTCAAAAAATACACTCTACACACAATGCTTAGAATACATGGTGGGGTAAGGTATTTATAGGGAGGAGAAGAGGGAGAGATAAGGGACGTGGAGGGATAAGGGAAGAGGAAGGCGGTGGAGGAATAAGGAGCGAAGGTTATAGAGGAATAAGGTGGTGGAAGAATAGGGAGAAAAAATAGAGAGAGAGAGAGAATAAGGGAGGGATTTTTTTAAAAAACTTGTCGACATGGTGCCGACAGATTTGGGAATGTGTTCACACTGAGCCTAGAAAGATCTAGATATTTCTAGGCCTAAACCCTCTTCATATTTGCAACACTATAGACAACTCCAGCAAAGTTGTCAATATATGAGCTTATTCAGTAGTCTCCTAAGCATAGGGAGACGCTCATGGACATCTTAAGGTCCATTGAAGTGCAGCCTCAGGATCCCAAAGCATTTACACACTTCGTGGGGCACGTGCAACAGTGTCAGGAGCTGGTCATTCAATTTCATGACCACGAAATCAAGATGGTTTCCATTGTTATAGCAGACCCACCATTGCATATTATCGCTTGTGTGAATCACAAACCGTTCAAGTGGGTTTTGATCGACACGGGATCATCGATCAATATCATAACTACCAAGGCGTTAACTCACTTGAAGTTACCCAAGATGCATATCATCCCTTCCACCTTCACGTTGAGAGCGTTCAATGATGCATTATGCTCGATGGTCGGTACTATAGTTTTACCTATCCAGGTGGGACTGAAGACCATCCTGGTGATGTGTCATGTAATCGAAGGTGCTATGCAATATAATATACTTCTAGGGAGGCCTTGGATCAGAGAAATGTATTGCATCCCTTCTATTTTACACCAATGTATCAAATACATTCATGAGGGATAGGTTCACGTGGTGCCTTCGGATGAAGAACCCTTTAAATACATGAATCTAGTAGATTTGTTGGGGGAATTTGTGCTCCCCTCAATGCACCTAGATGTGTGACCAACATCGCCAATCAAATATCTAGGAGGTATAATCAAAGAAGTGTGTGCTAGACCCACAACATCCATATCTCAAAGATCGGAGCACACAACAACTACTTCTATTAGACCGACTGCATCTACGATACAACGGGATGATAGGAAGTTGAAAGAAAAGGTGGGCAAAAAGAAGATAAAGCAAAAGCCCAAGTTAGTTATCATTGAAACCCCTACTCCCATGGAAGTAGAGGAAGTTCAAGGAAGAGTCGAAGAGGCACCTCAGCCTGCTTCACCTGTGTCTTCAGTGGGGTCATCTGCATCGTAGGTGACCATCCATTTGGTTAATCCTAGGTTAGGGGAATACATTGTGTAGAATGTGATGTTCATGCCGATTATCGAGACTGCACATGACATGGGCCGACCGCGAGCCCATCGCCTTCCCATAGGGATGGTGGAACCATTGGGGGTACCACCCAACCAAACCAACTTCATCTATGGAGGGTTAGACCAGATCGCATCTCCCATGCCCATGGATGAGGATGATAATGAACCATTCACTATGAATGTTCATTATCTATCTAACCCAGACTATGCCATGTGATACTTCAAGCGTTACCATTGGCATGGTTACGGTCTCAGACTATTCGAGTAGGGGTGTAAGAGGCCTATAGAACCACAATATCAGTTACCTACTGATAGGTTTGGGTTGGGATTCTACAGTGGAGGACAGGCTGAACTCCTTGTGGTATCTCTAGACCACCTGTACCTCAGTCTAGGGGGTGAGGTTGACTTCAATCCTTATCACCCTAATCCTTCTGCATTCCAGAGGGATAACCGGATGGTGTCTTACGTCACCATAGCACCACCCAAGACATATCATGAGGATATCTTGGTGGATGTCGGTCTAGATGATTTACCAAGAGAAAACTTGGGTCAACAAATCCATGGAGGTAGCGATGACATAGGCATGCAAGTTCAAGTGATAATCTAGTGATAGATCCTGAGTTGGAAGACCATTTCGACGAGGATATAGTAGAGTCCATCTTCGAGATAGGTGGACCAAGTTGCATATATGAGAGGAGAGGACAGTGAGTCCTCACGCAATGAGCTATATGAGGATGAGGCTGAGGTAGCCTATCTATTTATAGTATCATATTTATGGCATCTTGAATATCTCAATTTTATCGAGCGATAATAATTATGAGGTATGACCTATATGGGGCCACATTTTCTAGAATCTCTCGATTCTAGTTGGTAGTGATGAGGGCCTGTATTATGATAGTGATGAAGAAGATGATATGGAGAGAGCCTATTTAGGACCTCCCTACTTACGCTATCGTAATGCACCTTACACTACGGAGGATATGCGTAGAGAGATCAATCTCCATCCTCTCCTTAGAGGGAGACCACTGAATCTTAATATGATTTATCATATGGTGTTTCCTGATCCACCAATGTACATGGAGCTCCTTGAGCCTAATGATCCCATCCGATAGTCTATTCATAGACCGGATCCGGAGATCCCCATACCCCTAGAACCACATCTCGAGGATGGTAGTTTTGTTAATGATGAGTCACTTGCACGTGGTCCTGGAGACATGATCCATTTCATCAACATGATCTCCATTTATTTGACCACTCCACTCCACAATCCAACTGATCCATCCAAACCATTGCATTTAAATGTAGATGCTATCGATTGGGATCACGTTGATTCACCTCTAGAGCCTGAAGATTTCTTCCCTAATGAAGAAATGCTGCAACCTTTCCATTTTGTGCTAGGCTATGCACATGATGTCTATCATGCTGAGGATGCTTCCAATGAGGAACCTATAAACCCAGTAGATGACATCCACTTGATCCCTACGCCTCATCAGCTTGAGGAGGGATCCCATATGTCAGTAGAGGAAACCTTCGAAGTGGATATCAGTAATGATCCCACCAATCCAAGGAAGGTTAAATTTGGAGAAATTTTGACTCTTGATGAGCGTGCCAACCTCATCCCTCTACTGAGAGAGAGACCTGCTCTCTTTGCTTGGACTTACAAGGATATGTCGGGTCTAGATCCAAAATTGGTTACTCATAACCTTTCGCTAGATCTATCAAAGAAGCCAGTCAAGCAAAAACTTAGGAAGATGCATCCAACAGTAGCCTTAATGGTTAAGGATGAGTTGCAAAAGTTGTTGGACGTAGAGTTTGTAATCTCCATCGACTATCCAGAATGGGTATCCAATATGGTGCCTGTAGGAAAACCTGATGGAAGGATCCATATTTGTATGGATTTTAGAGACCTGAATAAGGCAACACCAAAGGATTCATTTCCATTGTCAAATATTGATGCTCTTGTAGATGCAACTACAGGTCATGAGATGCTCTCCTTAATGGATGGTTTTTTTGGTTATAATAAAATTTAGATTAAGCCCGAAGACCAGCATAAAACCATGTTTATAATGCCATGGGGAACATTTTGCTATAAAGTTATGCCATTCAGCCTTAAAAATGTTGGTGCCACATATCAACAGGCTATGACATATATCTTTCATGACTATATGCATAAAATCTTAGAATATTATATTGATGACTTGTTGGCAAAGTCATTATTGCATTCTGAGCATGCAGAGGTCTTAAGGAAGGTCTTCGATCGCCTGATAGAGCATAATGTCAGGTTGAATCCTAAGAAGTGCGTGTTTGGTGTAACTTCAGGAAAGCTCTTAGGATTCATCATTTCAAAATGAGGCATCGAAGTTGACCCAGAAAAGGTCAAGGCTATTTTGGAAATGCGTCCTCCCACGAACATCAAAGAATTAAGAAGCCTTCAGGGCAAAGTAGCATCCATAAAGTGATTTATCACTCAATTATCGGATAAATGTCGACCCATGAATCGACTGCTACACAAGGGGGTCCCATTCAATTGGGACGAGGACTATCAAGCAGCCTTTGCTGAGATAAAGCAATACCTAGTGACGCCACTAGTGCTAGCTCCACCAAGGCCAGATGTGCCATTTTTACTATATATATCGACAACCGACTTTGCACTGGGAACCATGTTAGCCCAAAAGAATGTGCAAGACAAAGAACAGGCCATATATTATATTAGTCGAACCTTGGTGAGCTATGAGCTCGGATATGCATATGTGGAAAAGCTATGTTTAGCAGTAGTGTTCGCTACCAAGAAATTGTGACACTATATGTTGAGTCATACGACATATGTCATATCCAAACAAAATCCTTTGTAGTATATGATGAGCAAGACATATCATAATACACGTACTACAAAGTGGATCATGCTACTGATAGAATTTGATTTGGAATTCATAAGCCAAAATTCCATTAAGGGACAAGTCATAGCAGATCAACTGGCTGAGGTGCCTCTCAAAAATAGTAGGCCCCTCACCATAGAGCTTCCTGATGATGTAGTCTTTGCCTTATCAGAAGCACCCAAACCCGAAGAACCAGACAACAAAGCCGATATGACCTTGTTCTTCGATGGTTCGAAGTGTGAGCAAGGGGGTGGTGCAGGAATAGTGTTGTTCATGCCACAAGGAGCTCCAATGCCCTTGTCATTCAAGTTGGACTTTCCTTGCACTAACAACAATGCTGAATACGAAGCCCTAATTTTGGGTCTCCAAATAGTTATCGCCATGAAGATAAAAAGGCTAAATATCTTTGGTGATTCCCTTCTCATTGTGAACCAAGTTAAGGGACTATTTCAATGTCGATGTTCGGTATTGAAAGCTTACAAGGATCTTGTTGACACATATCTAGCTCGACTGGAATGGTATGACATCGAGGCAATCCCTCATTCATCCAATAGATTCATAGACACAATGGCATCTTTGGGATCTCTAATCCCTCAGAATCCATCTACCGATTTCACTACCATCCATGTAAAAACGTTGTCACATTCTATTGTGCAACGTGAAGCATTGGATAACAAAGAGTCAATCAACATGATTCATGTAGAACCAAACCATGAGTGGTTCTATAGAGCCAGAGACTTTCTGAAGAGAGCATCCTGGGGGTCTATGATCTCATAGGATCTGATGGGGAGTGGTACTACCATTCACCATAGGGTTGTTTCCTAGTCTACATTTGCAAATGTAGAACCATAGGGGGAGCATGTTGTCTTGTCGATCGAGGCCGAAGCTTATCATAACTAGACATCATAGATATATGACTTCCTTAAACTTGGTATAATCCCTCAGGGATTGTCGTATGCCACAAAATGCACATTCAAATAGAAAGTGACAAAGTATGTCTTGTTAGTAGACATCCTATACCGTAGAAGCTACGATGGAGTTCTCCTTCATTGTCTTGAGCCCCAAGAGTCATCTTGGGCAATTTTAGAAGCTCACGATGGTACGTGTGGTGGCCATTTTAGTGGCATGGCTATCATCAAGTGCATCCTTCGAATGGGTTATTATTGGCCCACTATGGAGAAGGATTGCAATGTGTATGTCAAGAAATGCATTAAATGTCAGCATCATGCTAATCTTATGCACCTGCCATCACAGGCCTTACAACCCATTCAAGCGGCTTGGCCATTTTCTCAGTGGGGACTCGATCTCATAGGTAAGATCTCTCCTCCATCATCGGGCTGACATACTTTTATTATTATGGCTACTGAGTATTTCACTAAGTGGGTGGAGGCTATTCCCTTAACAATGACAACTGGAGCATGTATTGCTGAGTTTATACTCACCAATATCATTAGTCATTTTGGGATACCATCCAAGATAGTTTTGGATAATGGAACATCATTTAAGAACAAAACTATGAGAGCTTTGATGTCTAAATATAGAATCAAACATAGTTTTGTGACTCCATATTATCCGCAAGCAAATGGGTAGGCTGAAGCTTCAAATAAGATAGTGGTCTCCATCTTGAAAAATATGGTACAAGAGCACCACAAATATTGGCATATCCAGCTACCCCTTGCATTATGGGCTTATAGGACTAGCATTCGGACACCCACTAGGGCAACTCCATTTTCACTAGTATATGGCGCTGAGGCCATTATGCCCCTAGAGTTGGAAATTCCAACATTGTGCATCGCATTGAAAGAGTTCATTGATGATGACACTGCATGACAAGCTCACCTAGATCAATTGATGCTACTTGATGAACATCACATGAATGCCCTTGAGCACCTCCACATTTATCAAGAGTGCTTAAAATGAGCTTACAATAGCAAAGTCCATCTGAGAGACTTTGAGGTTGGTGATCTTGTGCTGAAAGAGAACCAACAGAACTCAAATTTACCACCAAAAATGTGAGACAAATTTATGGCTAACTGGTTAGGTCCTTATATGATCTCGGAGAATATTGGACCTAGGACATATCACTTGACATCGCTTGGAGGAGTTGAAGAGCCTGAACCTCTCAATATCCTTCATCTTAAAGTATTCTATGCCTAAGAACCAGAAAAGGCTCCAAAGGCATCTGTAAGCCCTTTGGTCACTTAAAAAGGCTCCAAAGGCATCTTAAGCCCTTTGGTCAATCCCAAAAGGCTCCAAGCTTTCAATCCAAAACTCCAAGGTTTCTCAAAACTTCAATCCCAAAAGGCTCCAAGGGTTTCTCAAAACCACTTGGTCAATCCCAAAAGGCTCCAAGGGTTTTCTCAAAACCACTTGGTCAATCCCAAAAGGCTCCAAAGGCATCTATTAGCTCTTTGGTCAAACCAAAATTTTAAAATCCATAAAAAATTGGAAAAATATCAAAAATAAAAAACATTTGCATTTCATTTGCATCATTGCATTGCATTTCATTTTGCATTTCATTGCATTGCATTAGGCATATTCATCCATCGCACTTGCATTGGAACAAATTGTGTTAACAATCTTACAAATGACACCATGTTTGTATCTCAATCATGCATCTATGCACTATATTTTTCATCTATTTATCACCCTTGTGAGTAATTGTGTTTTTCAACACAACCCATATTGTTGCTATGAAGAATATACTAGGGTTTTTCGATCATTCAACCATACCTAGAGGTCTTCTCAAGAGTTGATAGAAAGCTTGCTTTGCTTTTGTAGTTGAGGTCTAGTTAGTATAGCCCTTAGCATATCATAATCCTATCACTAATCAACAAATTAAACAATCCTAATAAGGACTAGGGGAAGATGAAAGCCATGAAGTAGGACCAGGTATCCTGAGGTGAAAAGAGTTATTCTTGCTTATCCCCCTATGCGGACGGTATGGGAAATGTTGGTAATTGGAAAAAGGACAAGTTTATTCCCTACCCAGAATCCCTTGCTTACGTTAAAATGAGCAATATCCCAGAGTGATATCCCAGATCAATCCTCCATATTGATACCCTAGATCGATATCATAGATCGACATCCAGATTGATATCCCATATTGATATCATAAGATCGATATCCTAGATCGATATCCCAAAAATAGTTTCCCAAAGTAAAATCCCCAAAGGAAGTTTTTGAAGAAAATTATCAAATGTAAATCCCAAAAAGTCAGATCAAATGAAGATCAAATTGTACAAAGAAAGTAAAATCAGTATCAAATCCCTTGCTCAAAAGAAAAAGAGAAAGTACAAAATAAATAGTGATTTTTATCACTATAGTACAAAAATAAATAGTGATTTTTATCACTTTATATGAGCAAGTATCCCAAAAAATTGAAGAAAAGAAGGGGGTGAACTTGAATCCCTGGAATTGTCAGCACTACTGTACCTTACGCATGATGATATGTCTGATGCATTAGCATTTCGCTTATGTGTAGACCAATGTTTGAATGTGGAAGAGCTAGCTTCAGGTGTCCTGTATCGCCTAGTGGTCTAGTCCAACTAAAATCTAAACCTAGGATTGGGTAAGACATTTGCGGACCCCCGATCTTAGCAATGGGCTGAAAGAATCCCACCTGACATCGGGGTATGCTTGTGCCTTATCAAATATACTCACTTGCACACATAGGGATAATGAATAGTTAGGGCCTATCCTAGCGAAAACCTTATGTTTCAGAAGTCTAGTGTGGTTAGTATACAACTTTTGATCAGTCAACTAGGGTGTTTGAGTCTCATGGTAAACCTCAAAAATTCCCAAATAGCAACAATCAAATTTTCAAATGCAATCATCAAACATCAATTTCTTTTATGAGAGTTTGTTTATTAGAATTATTTGTACTATATAATTAGATACCGGATGGATGTCAAAAATGATATTTAGATGGCCACTGATTATATTATACATATTCTTTTAATTTACAAAATCTTATGAACAGAAAACATATATCATTGCATCTCACATATGGGTGTACTATCTTTCACAAAGAGATAAAGCAACTACAATCCATGATTGTTATACATTATGTGGTGTCATCCATTAGATTGTTAAAACCTCATATCATATTGCATACATTGTGTTTTAAGTGATTAAAACATACATGTCCATTTACAATAAATCAATATCATCAAAAATACATGCAATACATACATGGCATGAATCATGTCATAAACAACATAAAGTAAATGCATACAAGTGAAGCAGATCAAAATTGCATTAAACATCAAATATTGCATTCATATACATAGCATCATAAAGTAGTCCATCTACACATGTATATCACTGCATCCACATCATATAGCTAGTGCATGTCATCCATACATCACATCATATAGCAATAAATCAAATATCTGCATTGCATCCATGTGCATAACATAAACATAAAATACCAAAAATAAAATACACATATAATGAGATGAACTATCATATCATATAAATATATGTGTCAAAGAGTACATAGTATCAGGGTATATCAAAATGCCCATAGGCTACAACTGTGTAGGTCCTCGACCTTACACTCAAAAATGGTACAAAAATCATCTTTAAAGATCTATACTAAATAGGGCCTACACCCCCAGGCTGTGAGGCACCTCCATCACCTCTACCATCCCTATGAGTCCTCTATGAGCTAGCACCATGAGTACTCGAAGACCTATGAGTCCTCTCAATCCTATGCATCCTATGGCTCGAGCTAGCAGAAGACTACCCTATCTCCCTAGTCCTAGACCTGGTCCTCTGAGTCCCTATAGTGTGGGTATCCTCTGGTACCTCCCCACCTATCAACCTGATGTAGCCCTCCAACTAGGAGATGCGAGCTACATGTGTTGTATCTCACTCATTACCCTCCTCCATGAGGGAATGAAGCCTCTTGATCTCTGCCATGGGGTCATGACCTACTAGTAGTAAAGAAGATGGTGCTATCGGAGGTGCCATGATAGCCTATGTAGATGAGGGACCCCCATCGCTACCCTTAATAAGTCCCTCTCAGTAGTCATGGCACTCAATTATGCCTATGCCACATCCCATTCGCTAGTGAGCTATGTGATCTGAGTGCCTACAGTGGTAGCCTATGCATGGAGAGTTATCCTCTCCTCCTCATATCCCTACCACTACCTCTCCCCTATGCTAGCTTCACCTCTAGAGTGGTGATAGAAGTATCCCTATGAAGTAGTTATGTCTATAGTCTCCCAACCTAGCTCTAGAGGTCAACAATATAGGCTCTCAACTACCCAATCTCACTATCCGAAGGTGCCTCACCCTCCTCTAATGCCTCCTCCTCTACCTCCACCTATGGGCCCTCCTCTATAGTGGCCCTAGTACCCCATGCACCCTCTATCCTCTAGTGGGTCCTACACCCATGAGGGTCCACCTCTACGCCCTCTACTATGAATCCACCAGCTAGTCGACCTAGAGGACCCTCTCCATGCCACTAGAAGTCTGCCCACCATCCATCATAGTTAGGAGTAGTGCCTACATCCACCTAGCCTGACTCCTAAAAGTCATCATCATCATCCCCCAATGGAGTCACCTAGGGCCATGTCAGGTCCCTCTCGAGGACCAAGCATCTATAGATGAGTGGCAACTCTGGGACATCCTACCAGATCCCAAACTACCTCAACACATGAGAGTAGAAGTGGTACTCATGAATGTCAACCTTCTAACCAAAGATCCATCTATCTCTATATGCTCAATATAGGTACCTATCCACCTCTATCCATGTTAGATAGTCCATATATGGTCACCACCATATATGCTGAGGATAGAGCTATGCAAATATACAAATATAATGCTCTAGGTCTCCTACATGAGACCTACTCCTAAAGCCCTCTCTCCCAAGGATAGTAGGTGGCATAGCACTAACTCTCATCATCAATATTAGTGATCGATAGGGGTAAATCAATAGGGTGCTCAATCAAGATGTGCTACCAACCCCAAACCTAGAGGAGGATGTTACAGCTGATGTCGAATCTACTTCGACATGTGATCTGATACAGCTCATGGTAGAGCTATGCTAGTAGGGTGCTCCCCCATGATAGAATGAGAGGATCTTAGGTCGAGCTCACCATCACCTCTCTAGTCCGAGCCAGGAGGTTCCAAGGGAACCTCACACCTAAATAATCTGAGAGGACTATCTGAATAATCAAGAGCATAAACATAGCCTCCCACTATGAGAAGAATCGAGCCTCAAACCACTCTTCGACATGGATGCCCCCATGGGCATTACGGTCCTAAGCCTCTGTACTCCATCTACCAAATATGGAATCAAATACAACCCTCTTGGCCATGGTAGGAGAAGAGATGATAGCCTCACCATCAATTGGATAGAAGATGTGGTACACATCCTCCAAAGTAATAGTCATCTCACCCATCGATAGGTGAAATGTGTTGGTCCATGCATCCCAGCGATGGGCCAAGGTAGTCAGATATGCTTGATCAATATGGATGGTGGGGAGGTCCAAGATGTAGCCGAACCCCATAGTAGTGAACCACTCTCGCTCTCCGTTAGTGAGATCACCATGGAGGTCATGAAGGAGATCGGTCTCCCTCGCTCTATTAGTCAAAGTCTGAGTAACAAAAATAATAAACAAGAAAAATAATAAAAAATAATTCTAAAATGTCAAAACAAATTAAAAAATGCATAAAAATACAAAAACATGTAAAAACATGATCACAAATTTCAAAAACATCAAAAAAGCATTCCAAAAATGCAACAAATGGCATTAAGTGCCTAGAAAAACTCAAAAAAAAAAAAATTGAAAAATTTCTAAAATTTGGGCACCGCGGTCAAATGATCGCTATCAACCCAATGGTCAAAAATTTGACCATTGGGATTTGAATCCCATCTAACAACCACGACCCCCAATCTACCAATTGGGGCATCTACCACCCATGGCTAGGGAGTGAAACCCTAAATGGGTCTACCCTTCCAAAAAACCTCTAAAAATTAAAAATAAACCCCCATCTAACTAACCTACACTAAAACCTAACTACAGTGAAGTTCATTACCAATGGTTTAGTGTAGTTCATTTACCGATTAATTAATGAGGTTAATTTTACATCCAATAATGACAAGCGAGGTCTCAGTTTATGAGTTACCTTAGAAGCACCAACTCCTCCACTAGTCGAGGCTTCCGACTGATCCACCATCGATGTGGAGAATGGGAAGTGTGTCAGGTTTTCGATAGCGTTCCATGTCAAAAATAATTTTTACCTCCCAGAGCTCTCAGTTTTACTGGTAGATGCAGGTAAATAATGAAAATTTACAAAGTGAAAACCTTATATAATTTTCAAATTTGATGCGGCCCATGGTTGACATCCATGGTCCCTGAATTAGGGTTTTGCACCCATGGTTGCCATCCATGGTTAAGGAATTGGCCCACTTTGACAAGTACGGTTAGAAAACTGCATTAATTACTCCAAATTCCCATCATGGAGAGCCTTAAAAGGTCAAATCAAGGATATTAATCAGACCAGATAATTCAAAAAATTCAAAATTAACAAAAAAATCAAATAAATCAAAAGCCAAATGCACCTCGTATTCAGTTATTTACCCTATACACTTGGCGGTTGTAGCGACTTGCGATCCATGCAATCCGGCAAGATGAGTAAATTACCATAAGGACATTTGGGGCAAATTCATCATTTTTGAATTGTTATGTTTCATTTCAATCCCTAAGAAGGCCTACATAGCCAGACTGCTCCATGGGAATGAGATATTCATCATGATTCTCCTATGACACTTTTCAGCATATCATCGACATTATGATTCACTACAAGCCTAATGGACATTGCTATCATTTTGATTCCCTAAGAAGGCCTTCATGGCTGGACCGCTCCATGGGATAGGAATATGCAATTATTCTAAATGGTGTAATCATAGCTTATTAGGCCTTGCCAAGTATTCAAATGCTAAATCTTAATTTGTGCAACGATCATTCATAGTGGTCAAGTGACCTCGTCGCTTCATTTAATTGTCATTACCCTCATCGACTCATCGCTTGAGGGGGTAGTCATAATATCAAATCATAATCAAAGTCAATAGTAGATCCCTTGATCTTGTCAAAATTGTGTTCATCCTTGTGAATCATTGCTAAAGACTATCATAAGCTTACCCCTTTGCTTGGGGAAAATAGCAAATATGATAGTTAGTTTGTAACTCTCATCCTTTCAGATTGATAGGCATGAAAGCCTACTTGGCATTGATGCTATCCGAATGTCTGATGATGAGTGCAAACTTTTTCAAATTTAAGCCTTCTACCTAGTTAGAAGCAATGATTCGAGGATGCACGTCCTTTTTCTGGACTTGGGGCATCTAATGTTGATCAGATCAATGATCATCATCCAACCTACGACATCATTTTAGGAGGTCTATTTTTGCTCAGCGTTGTTCAAAATCACAATGCATCTCAAAAGGGGCATCTGTAGACACCTAAAACACGTCATGCCGAGGTGACTACTCATATGGGACATGCTAGAAGACCATATGGAAGACCTTTGGATAGATCCAAGGTATAGCAGTGGTTTTTACCACTCAATTGGGCACCTTTGCCTAGTCAGTGCTAGCCATTGCTGACACCCATGGTTAGCAGTGCTCACCGCGCATGTCAACCATGGTCAGCACTCAGAATCAGTTGGCCTTCATCCGACCCAAAGTTGGTTGCAATGGCCAATTGGTTGCATATTGGAGTGGTTTGAGCGAGGAAGGTTCTGGATCCTTCCATCCAACAAGCTCAACTGCCCAATCTTGATCTTGGCTTCATGAGGAAGCCACCCCTAGCCCTGGGCCAATGCTATAAGATCCCCCTCCGAATTGGGGATAAGTCTAGGAGAAAATTTTATCAATTGAGCAGTGAAGCCCTATCGAATTGCATACTCACCTAGATGCATTGAGAGGGATACTTTTGCTACCCAATTGGAGATCAAATTGCCATGGAAGCCCTAGGAGCCTAGGAGAGCCAAGAAATGTCAATTCATGCAATTCGTGCACCATCAGATCAATTCAACTACCAAACCTATCAGAGGACATAGAGGTGACCCTTGGACATCAATTTGACAAGGTGGATCAGAGAGAAAGCCCTGATTTGGAGGGCAAACCTACTCAGAGCTCCATCGTGGCTCTCAGCCATGGTGAATAGTGCCACCCGTGCATCAGACCCATGGTGAGCAAATTAGGGGAGATTCCCTTGTTTTTCCTTTTGCAGATTATTTAGTTAGGTTAGATTAGCTTTATTACTGGTTTAATTAGCAATTTAGAGACCCTGACAGATAGATTTATAGTTTTTATGCATGTTGCTTTCATTGTAGCATTTAACACTCTAATGGATATTTTTCATGCCTCCATGCTTTCAATTTTGTAATTAGGCTACTAGATAGTTAGATGTTCTTTAGCTTACATGTTTTATGATAATATTTTCATGTTTTACATAGTTTTAGCATCTTTCTTGCATTTTCTTGATTATTGATAGTCATGATATCTTTTATGCTAATACCTTCTAAAGGCCTCATCAAGAGAGGCTACCTTTGCTTTTAACATGCTTCTTGTTGTTTCTTGAATGCAGGATTAATAGGGTCATGCCATTCAATGCAACAAATACCTCTAATCATGGAGAAGAGGGTCATCGACACCCTAGAGCAGTTCGTGTCACCCTAGAAGGCATTTGATTCACATCTACCCTTGAGAGGGATTAGACACTATTGTAATTGATGTATCAAATGGGTATCCCTAAGAGGGACGAATCTGTAATTTGACTCCATTGAAATTAATAAAGGATTCCTTGTATTTGTTTTATTTCTTGTTGTCAATTTATGCATGCCTATTTGTGTATTTCTCATCAATTGCAATAGTTAGACTAGGTGTGAGCCATTTTTGGTGGTTACACTTTCCTTGAGTGCTTCTCATTTGACACCAAAAAGAAAACTAATCTATCTAATTTGGCCAATCTATGACAATATGATGACGATCCAATCATGGATTACATTAATAGATGGTGAAAATTAATGGTGAAATTACCATTCTCTATTCTCACTGCTAAACTAGAATGTTTATGAAAATTTGTGCCAAGCACATATCATTGTTGCTCTAGTTGCAAAAATATTTGACATTAGAGGAGGCTTTGGCACAAGCAAAGGCCATTGAAGATATAAAGCTACAATAAGGGAACCTGAAGCTTCATACAAAGAAATATTGGAACAGTAAGAACATATGACATCAACCAGAGTATTAGTACAAACATGATCTTATAAATCAGATTGCATTAAATTCTCCAAAAGTAGCACAGAGCCAACAACCATAGAATTATCAGGTTCAACCACCCCCAACACACTACAATCATTGAAATGATAATCAGGCATAAAAAAAACATCGTAGAGCACCTCATAATTATATGCCATCGCTTAAATCTCTAGAATATTTGTTCAATCGCCTTTGCAAGGCTAAGGCTTTAAACTTACCCAAGGTATGCACCCTAGATCCTAATCACCCCAAACCTACGGGGTATAGGGAAGACTTGTACTATGTCTATCATAAAAAAAATGGCCATGATGTCTAGGATTGCATTGCATTCAAAAATGTGGTGCAAAATATGTTGGATAAGAAAGAATTACAAATAGATAGCCCTAGGGTTATGCATAAGGAGTTGGACTCAAAATGTACTTGTAAAAAAATGTCAAATTCTAATTGAAATCAAGGCGGATCATGGTGAATCCTAAGGAAATAAAATCAATCATCTTCAAACCCAAATTTTGGGCATTGAATCCCTAAAAAGTAAGATAATATTTGGGGCATATTTTGACCTATTAAATAACCTTATAACTTCATAAAACATCACCATTAGATCGATCTCGAAAAGAGCTTTCTAACGAGTACAAATATGTCTATGTTTGGATATATATTGTGGTGAATTGACCCTAAAAACAAATTGGTTCAAAAAAATTTAGGTGAATGGGCCGATATCGAGGGTCCTCATATTCACCAATTTCCAATTTTGAAAATCTTAATATTCGTCCAATTTGTGAATATTTTCCACTATGCATAACCTTGGATAGCCCCTTAGCTATCGATAACCAAAACATTAACATATTAAAAAATTGTTAGTCTCACAATGACACTGAGAGGGGGGGTGAATCAGTGTGGCTCTTTAAAACTTAAAACTTCAACTCTTAAAGCCAAAACAATGAAAACTTAAAACCAAATAAAGCAAGTATAACAAGAGAGCATCACACAACACAAGATGTACCGAGGTTCACCGATTTGGCTACTCCTCAAAAATTGACTGTTTGGACTCCCATCCAAATCTAGCCTTTGCAAAGCAACAACTTTACAATCAATTTACCAGAACCCACTGGAAGGAGCACCAACCCCTAATTTATCTGCACCAATAGAAAGGAGCACCAACCCCTGATTTATCTGCACCAACAGAAAGGAGCACCAACCCCTGATTTACCAACACCAACAGAAAGGAGCACCAACCCCTGATTTATCTGCACCAACAGAAAGGAGCACCAACCCCTAATTTACCAGCACCAACTGGAAGGAGCACCAACCCCTGATTAATCTGCACCAACCCCTGATTTATCAGCACCAACTGGAAGGAGCACCAACCCCTAATTTACCAGCACCAACTGGAAGGAGCACCAACCCCTGATTTACCAGCACCAACTGGAAGGAGCACCAACCCCTAATGCCAAGCACCAACTTGGACTTCGATTCTGAACTAGAAGATTGACATAAAAATGCCTTCACTTTTACAAGACCCTGACTGGTCTATTGCTTACTCAACATCGCTCACGCAACACACACCCTTCTCGCTCGCCTCTCGCGCTCCTCTCGTGCACTTCGCAAGATAAAATCAGCACATAAATTCTCCAAGCAACACTCCTTTTATAACCATCCTTTCTCTTTGTAACTCCAGTTGTAACTCCTTTCATTTCTCATACGCCACTTGTCAATTGTAACACCTTCTTTATGTAACTCCTTTTGTATATATAGAGTAGGCATTTCATCAAACACGTTACATGCAGAGAATTAACACCATATTCTCCTACCATGACTGTTCATCTTCTCGGTCATGACTGTTCATCTTCTCCTTGCATGACTGTTCATTTTCTCTTTGCATGTCTATTCTTTTTCTCCTTGCATGACTGTTCGTTTTCTATTTTAATGATTGTTCATTTTCTCCTTCCACGACTATTCATTTTCTATTTTAATGACTATTCATTTTCTCCTTCCACGACTGTTCATTTTCTCCACATAGGCATGCGTCCACTTCTTTCCACGTGTAACGACCATCTTAAATGATTTCAAATCATTAAAGATTCCTTATGGGTCCACGTCACTCTGCAGTCTTTAGTTTCACCATCCTGGTATTCATGTCATGATATCGTGACACTTTTGTTTCTCTACCTGCCTGGCCTTTTTGAGTCACGAAAATGCGACATGTCATGATATCGCGACACTTTTGTTACTCTTGCTGCCTGCCCTTCTTGAGTCACAAAAATGTGACATGTCGCGATATCGTGACACTTTTGTTTCTCTTCCTGCTTGGCCTTTTTGAGTCGCAAAATGCGACATGTCGCGATATCGCGACACTTTTTCTTTCTCTTCCGCCTAGATTTTTTGAGTCGCAAAAATGCGACATGTCACGATATCGTGACACTTTTTCTTTCTCTCTCTTTCTCCTTGCTTTGGCCCATGAAAATACATGTCGTGATATCGTGACACTTTTTCTTTCTCTCTCTTTCTCCTTGCTTTGCTCGAAAATACAACATGTCACGATATCGCGACACTTTTTCTCCTTGCTCTTTCTCTTAGCTTTGGCCCTCAAAAATACAACATGTCACGATATCGTGACACTTTTTCTCCTTGCTCTTTCTCTTAGCTTTGGCCCACGAAAATACAACATGTCGCGATATCACGACACTTTTTCTCCTTGCATTTTCTCTTCTCTTCTGGTCGTGAAAATGCAACATGTCACGATATCGTGACACTTTTTCTCCTTGCATTTTCTCTTCTCTTTTGGCCATGAAAATGCAACATGTCACGATATCGCGACACTTTTTCCTCTTTGCTTTTTCGCTTCTCTTTTGCATATGGGCCACTTCGGTCTTCTTGGACAACCTGTAACAACTTCACCCAAACATCAAAAACATTCTCATGAGCTTTTAACTTCACTATACATACTCTGATTAACCTTTGAACTCCTATCCACTGCATCAACCGATCTTTCTGACTGTGTTGACAACAATGACAATACTATCGTTGCACCTTGCTCAACAATCTCCCCCTTTGGAATTGTTGGCAACACACGTGCAATTTCCTGTAACTCTTGAGCAATTTCCTGTAACTCTTCTCCCCCTTTGACAACAATACCAAAAGGGCTGTTGTAAACTCCCCCTGAGTCCATGCACAACATTCTCAGACAAAAATTATTACACTTAGCAAAAATCACAAACATGAGCAAAAAGATAAACAAAGACATAAATGCTCCCCTGAGAATGTGGTCCCGATAGCTAGTCAATTCTTGGGAAGCGTGACCACTCCCAATTTATTGCGAAGGTACTCAAAGACTTCCTTGGGCAATGGTTTTGTGAAGATATCCGCTACTTGCTCTATTGTTGGAACAAAATCCAATTTAACCTCACCTTCCACAACTTTCTCCTACGTACAACACGTTGTCGCTGCAATATATTCTGCCTCTATTGTGGATAAGGAGACTGACTCTTGTTTCTTATTGTTCCACGCGACCAACCTGTCTCCAAGATAGAATGCACCTCCACTGGTACTCTTTCTATCATAAAGTCTTCTTGGATAAGAACTCTAATCTCTGCTCATCATATTATAATTCTTGTTGTACCTTGCTTTTACTTATTTAGTATAGTATGATCAACACTCAACTCTCAACTGCACAAAAGTTACTCCCAAATCAAAAGTGATCGACTCTCCAGGAAGCCTACGCGTAATTTCTTCAGCCTTTTGACTACCACCTCCTCCGTGACTGACGACTTTGCCTCGCATCCGTTGTGCAGCTCAATGTCTCTGGTTTCTAATGGCTGCCATGAATGTTTTCATCACCTACGTAGGTATTGATAGTGGACCATTACATCTAGCATTGGAGCCTCAATCTGCACGCAGTCATCAACACTCGGTATTCTGCTTCTTGCTAGGGCATATGTCAGGGCTACTCAATGTCTTAGGCGAACGTTCTTCACGTGATTCTAGGGAGCATTTCTCCTCACTGCGATCAAGGGATTCCTCGGGCAATATCTCGCATTTCTCAAATAATGCAAGACTTTCTTAGGTGCATAGGCATCTTGTCCTCCTTGGCGCTTCACCACCTGGGCGCTATTCTCTCAACGTCTCTCGCCTTGCATGTGCCACTTGGCACTCTTGACCAACTGGGTGCTAGTGCCACTGTTTGCTTTGACTCTGGCATCTCTTTGATAACGACTACTTCTTTAGAGAAAATTGATGCTCTCTTATACCAAACGATGTGTTGTATTTTTGGTTAAGAACCTCATGCCTTCCACCTACACGTTGGCAGTAATTTTCATAACGATCATGAAGAGCTTTACCATAGTCCTCCCTCGATATTGGTAGATGAATTGAGACGTACTCACAACACGAATTCTATTTTATCTATAGATTGGGAATGTTACAAGCTTCAAAACCAGCACCTGCCAACTTATGCTTCCATGACACGTCGACCTGTGTTGCATGTTCTATCTCAGATAATGCCTATCAGCTATTGCATCAAAAACCTAGTTGTTCACCATGTTGTTACTAAAGCACATCGGTTTGACACTATCTCCACAAACATCTACATGAACTGAAACACATTTTGACAACTATACGACAACTCCCCCTGACTACTTGCCTTTCATCCTCAGATAACCAAACAACATAGGAGCATTAAAATAAAACTTTAAGATTGCTCCCCCTGA
Organism: Wollemia nobilis; assembly: GCA_028583015.1. Taxonomy (NCBI): domain Eukaryota; kingdom Viridiplantae; phylum Streptophyta; class Pinopsida; order Araucariales; family Araucariaceae; genus Wollemia; species Wollemia nobilis. Next base: position 3,326,041 of record JAQPPZ010014295.1, read on the forward strand.
GGATGTGCTACCTGGAGCTACTTAGTGCAATAGAGGAGTAGTCTCCTTCTATCCAAGGAGACACGATTTCCTCTCTTCTTTCTTTCTCCAACCTTTCTTGAACTTGGGCTTGAGTTTTTCAACTGCATCCCTATTTTGAACCTTTTTGTGAACTTGAACATTTCTCTTGGGTGGTTGTCTCTTGTGCATCCTTGATGGATGATTATTTTCCTTTCTTTGATGCACATGATTTCTTCCTTGTCTGTGTTGCATTCTTTGTGTCTGATGAAATCTACTGTCTTGCCTTAGATTAGATACAAAATTTCTTGGACAAAACCTTGCTATGTGCCCATGACCATTACATTTAAAACATTGCACATGGTGTTCAACCGGAATAACAGATGTATTTCTACCAGCATAACTCTTTGATCTATTATTCAATCCACAATAAATTGCCTTGTGACCATAATGGTTGCATCTAAAACAATAGCCATTAAAAGCATTATTATGAATAAAGTGAGAGTGATAGAACCTCTTTTGTTGTGGTTGCTTTGTTGTAGATCTCCTTTGAGATTTTCTTCCTTTTGAAGATTCGACTTCAAGATTTTCTTGCTTTGATCCTTCAATAGTGGACTTCTTCTTCTCTATAGATTTAGAAGATGAAGGTTGTTCAGCTTCACATCCAAGACCAAGCTTACACATGGGGCTTCTTTGTTGCCTTATCATTTTATCTAGCAACTCTGTGCTCTTCTCAAATTTGAGATTTGTATTGGCCTCTTCTAGTTGTTTCCTCAATAAAACAATCTCCTCTTCTTGTTTGCAGAAAACAATCTCTTTCTCATTGATCTGTGACCTGAGAGTTTCTTCAATCCTTTTGGACTCTTCTACTTGCAGCTTTAGATCACTAAAAACTTTGTTAGATTCCTCTTCACATTTGCTACATACATCGACTTTATCATCCAGGTGTGACTTCAAGGCTTCTTCTATTTTCTTGGCTTTATGAATTTGTAAGAAGAGATCTTCAATATTATCCCCATATTCTTCCAACTTCTTGGACAGTCTTCTATTCTTTTTCCTTTCTATATTCAACTCTTCAAGTGCAGCGATCAACTCACCTTCTAGATCTACTTCAAGCTCAAGGTTTTCATCACATACTTCAGAATTCACTTCTTCTATCTTTTCTAGTTCAATTTTCTCTTCCACAGGAACTGAAACTGACTGAGATGCCTTATTGGAGGAGGATCTATTCTTCTTACCCATTGCATACTAATCCAAGATCAACCCTAGCTGATTTAGCTTGACAAGGGAAACTGGCTCTGATACCAATTGTTAGTCTCACAATGACACTGAGAGGGGGGGTGAATCAGTGTGGCTCTTTAAAACTTAAATCTTCAACTCTTAAAGCCAAAACAATGAAAACTTAAAACCAAATAAAGCAAGTATAACAAGAGAGCATCACACAACACAAGATGTACCGAGGTTCACCGATTTGGCTACTCCTCAAAAATTGACTGTTTGGACTCCCATCCAAATCCAGCCTTTGCAAAGCAACAACTTTACAATCAATTTACCAACACCCAACTGGAAGGAGCACCAACCCCCGATTTATCTACACCAACAGAAAGGAGCACCAACCCCTGATTTACCAGCACCAACAGGAAGGAGCACCAACCCCTGATTTATCTGCACCAACAGAAAGGAGCACCAACCCCTGATTTACCAGCACCAACTAGAAGGAGCACCAACCCCTAATTTATCTGCACCAATAGAAAGGAGCACCAACCCCTGATTTACCAGCACCAACTGGAAGGAGCACCAACCCCTGATTTACTAGCACCAACTGAAAGGAGCACCAACCCCTAATTTACCAGCACCAACTGGAAGGAGCACCAACCCCTGATGCCAAGCACCAACTTGGACTTCAATTCTGAAACTAGAAGATTGACATAAAAATGCCTTCACTTTTACAAGACCCTGACTGGTCTATTGCTTACTCAACATCGCTCACACAACACACACCCTTCTCACTCGCCTCTCGCTCTCCTCTCGCGCTCCTCTCGTGCACTTCGCAAGATAAAATCACCACATAAATTCTCCAAGCAACACTCCTTTTATAACCATCCTTTCTCTTTGTAACTCCAGTTGTAACTCCTTCTTTCATTTCTCATACGCCACTTGTCAATTGTAACGCCTTCTTTATGTAACTCCTTTTGTATATATAGAGTAGGCATTTCGTCAAACACGTTACATGCAGAGAATTAACACCATATTCTCCTACCATGACTGTTCGTCTTCTCGGTCATGACTGTTCGTCTTCTCCTTGCATGACTGTTCGTTTTCTCTTTGCATGTCTGTTCTTTTTCTCCTTGCATGACTGTTCATTTTCTATTTTAACGACTATTCGTTTTCTCCTTCCATGACTGTTCGTTTTCTATTTTAATGACTGTTCATTTTCTCCTTCCATGACTGTTCATTTTCTCCACATGGGCATGCGTCCATTTCTTTCCACGTGTAACGACCATCTTAAATGATTTCAAATCATTAAAGATTCCTTATGGGTCCACGTCACTCTGCAGTCTTTAGTTTCACCATCCTGGTATTCATGTCGCGATATCGTGACACTTTTGTTTCTCTGCCCTGGCCTTTTTGAGTCATAAAAATGCGACATGTCGCGATATCACGACACTTTTGTTACTCTGCCTACCTGCCCTTCTTGAGTCACGAAAATGCGACATGTCGCGATATCGCGACACTTTTGTTTCTCTTCCTGCCTAGCCTTTTTGAGTCACGAAAATGCGACATGTCACGATATCGCGACACTTTTGTTTCTCTGCCTGCCTGGCCTTTTTGAGTCACGAAAATGTGACATGTCACGATATCGTGACACTTTTCTTTTCTCTCTTTCTCCTTGCTTTGGCCCACAAAAATACAACATGTCACGATATCGTGACACTTTTTCTTCTCTCTCTCTCTCCTTGCTTTGGCCCGTGAAAATACAACATGTCGCGATATCGTGACACTTTTTCTCCTTGCTCTTTCTCTTAGCTTTGGCCTCGAAAATACAACATGTCGCGATATCATGACACTTTTTCTCCTTGCTCTTTCTCTTAGCTTTGGCCCATGAAAATACAACATGTCACGATATCGCGACACTTTTTCTCCTTGCATTTTCTCTTCTCTTCTGGCCGTGAAAATGCAACATGTCGCGATATCGCGACACTTTTTCTCCTTGCATTTTCTCTTCTCTTTTGGCTGCAAAAATGCAACATGTCGCGATATCGTGACACTTTTTCCTCTTTGCTTTTTCGCTTCTCTTTTGCATATGGGCCACTTCGGTCTTCTTGGAAAACTTGTAACAACTTCACCCAAACATCAAAAACATTCTCATGAGCTTTTAACTTCACTGTACATACTCTGATTAACCTCTGAACTCCTGTCCACTACATCAACCGATCTTTCTAACTGTGTTGACAACAATGACAATACTGTCGCTGCACCTTGCTCAACAAAAAAATCCTCTGCCCAACCATGAGGCCAACAACAATCAAGTTGAGCATGTCAATGAAGTGCATATAGCCCCACCTGATGAGGGCTTTATCGATATGGTAAATATTGTAACAAAAAGCAATAAATGCATTAATCAAGATACCTTACCACACATTTCAAAGAGAGATGATCATGGATCGTGACCCTTGCAAACATTGAATTTAGTTCAATTGCATAAGGATCTTGTGATTACCTTTCAAAAATAGGAGATTAAGCTAATCCCTAAAGATGAACCCGATCCTCCTCTACATATCATAGTAAGTATCAATCAGATTCCCTACAAATGAGTCTTGATTGATACTGGTTATTCCATAAACATTATCATTATTGTATATTTAAAACATTTGAATCGACCACCCTCGCACATCATAGATTTAAATTTCACATTGAGAGCATTCAATGATACCACTTATCCTACAATGGGCACAATCATTCTACCGATCCAGGTAGGGGTGAATATCGTAAATACATTGTATCACATCTTGGAATGTGAGTGGTAGTACAACATTTTACTAGGTAGACCTTGGATGAGGGACATGGAATGCATGCCATCCATAGTCCACCAACACCTCAAGTTCGTACACCAAGGTCAGGTGTACATGGTTCACAATGATCCTGATCCTTTTAAATACTACAAGAAGATCAATGAACCACAAGAGCCTCCTACAATGTGCAAGGCCTAGGATATTTAGTTGGATGAAACTCTGAAATATTCAGATAGACCTTGCATCAAGCAATCACTACCTACTCCCATCAAAAAAACTCATGGTATTACCTTACCTAATGAGGAGAGGAAGACTTTAGTTGACAAAATTGATATAGAGACAACACATCAAGTTGGTGACCTACCTACAACTAGTCCAAAAGCCAAAGTACCTTTTCACTAGTTCATAGGAATGGTCAACATCAAGATAGAGGATCGAGTGTCTCTAAAGCAATTGAAACAATAGATGATGCAATCATATGTTGCTTCCACATCAAAGGGGCCAAAAACATTGAAATTAGTCACACTTGATTCATTTCTCATAGCACCTTCTAAAGAGAAAGAATAGGTTTATTCCCCACATCAGATTGGGGTATTAAAACTAGCATAGTTCAACATTACAAAGTGAAATAGAAACATGAACTGAGTTAGAATCATGAGCATGTGGATGCTGCTATCATAGTGAATCATAAAGAAGCATCCATATCATATCAAATGAAGGAAATGAGTGATTTACATTTACCTAAGTATTTTGTAGCACCCACTCTTTTGCATCCTTCAGTCAACGATGGTATTTCAAGCCAATCACTAGCAATACACCTAAGAGCCTTATCAATATTGGAACGTATACAAGATTGCTTGACTAATCTAGAGGCACAGATGGAGCAATAGATTGAGGTGTTGCAATTTATCATGATCCAGCTCGAGAGCCAAAAAATATATAAGTAACCCCCATCTGAGGTCGAACCACCTCTTGTACAATCAAAAGAAAAACCTCAACAAGAGCAAGGGCCAACTCGGCCATCCCAACAACCTAGTAAGTTTCCATCATTTCTCGAGCCTGCGGTATCAGTTTTCAATCAATTATGCACCACAAATACCATCACCTTACCTAATATTTTCTAGTTAAATCTAAATCATCTGAAACCCCAAGGGTATGAGGAAGAGTTAAACTATCTATGTTATAGACAAAAAAATCATGATATTCAATCATATCAATGTTTCAGAGCCATAGTATAGAACATGTTTGAAAAGAAGCATATTTGAGTTGTCAACCAACAAATAATATTAGTTAGCAATCCATCCCTTGCACCAAAAAAGAAAGAAGAGATCCCTAAGCAAGCGATTGACATACCTAGGACTCAACCTGGTCATCACACTAATCCAGCATGGGCTGAACACCCAAAATAGTAGCAATGCATTTAGACTCCTTTTAACGATCCCATGTAAGACATTTTTCAAAATCTACAAGAGGTGAAGGTCCTCAACTTACCTAAAATACACCCTATAGATAAAATAAAAGCTAAACCTAAGGGCTATAGGGAGGACCATTACTGTCTCTATCATCAAATAGAGGGCCATGGCATTTACAATTGTTATGGATTTAAGAATATGGTTCATGATCTCATAGATAGTGGGGCTTTTCCCATAGATAGTTTAACCATAGTACCTTAGCCTACCAAAAGAGAGGCCTCATCATCCCAATTGAGACCCCAAGATCAGTCACAACCTCGTAGGCCTAGTCAACCAACTCATCGAGTAGTCACATTTGAGATGATTACCACAACCCTATTTCAAAATATTTACGAGGAAAATGCATTCACATTACCAAAGATCAAATAAAAAGCACCCAAACCTGCATCACCTGATGAAATCCTCTATTGCATTTATCATTGTATACAAAGGCATGAAATTTGTAGCTACCATTCATTCAAGCTGGTCCAAGACTTGCTAGAATTAAATGATATCTACACATATGGTTCACTTGTTTCTCCCCACCAAGACATGGGTACCTCACAGAGGTTCGTGCCCTAATTGGGAGAGTTAATTTTTGTCACTCTTCCTAAGCAGGTTGATTACATTAGAGTGGACAACATGCCCACAGGGAGTCCTCAAGGTAATGTACCTTCACCACCTTCCACATCAAGTTCAATGAGGCAAAGTGAGGATTCTAAAGGTATCGCACCTTCCTCTTCTTCACTGAGTGGCACACACACTGGGGGTACCTAAAGTATCGTACCTTTCCCCCTAAAAAAAATTAAATTAAAAAAAATCATAAAATCATGAAAATTCCAAAAACAATTAAAAAATCAAAATTTTAAAAACAATTGAAAAGCACTCAAAATTCAAAAAAACTTGAAAAACACCAAAATCCCAAACAAATAAAAAAACAAAAAAATTTAAAAACATTGCAAAACATTAAAAACACAAAAGTATTTACATTTTGTATTGCATTTTTATTTTACATATGCATTCATGTAATTGCATTGCATTAGGCATGTTCATTCATTGCACTTGCATTAGGATAGGTTGTGTTTACAATCTTACAAATGACACCACATTTGTATCTTAATCATGCATATTTACATCATCATCATCCATCACCCCTATGAGTAATTGTGTTTTTCAACACAACCATTCCTGTTGCTATAAGGAATATACTAGGGTTTTTCGGTCATTCAACCATACCTAGTGATCTTCTCAAATTTTGTAGAAAGCTATATTCACTTTTAGAAGATGAGGTCTAGTTTTGATAGTACCTTGCATATTTCAAAATCCTATCACAATTTAAACATTAACAATCCTAGTTTGAACAAGGAAATATGAACACTACAAAGTGATCCTAGTTACCTTAAGCGAAAGTTTTTTACTTGCTCATTTTGTGATGCGCATGGTCTAGAGTGTTGATCATTAAAAAAAGGACAATATTCCCCCTACCCAAAGAAATCCCTTTCTTTCATAAAAAATAAGCAAATTCCCAAATCAAAGCAAAAGCAAAATCCCTTGCTAAAAAAAAATGTAAAATAAACAATGATTTTCATCACTAAGCATGAGCAAGTATCCCAATAAATCAAAAGAAAATAAGGGGATGAAGAGCTTGAATCCCTAGAATGGTCAGTATTTCGAAGCCATTGAGTGATCCCCATTACAATAATGGGCTGAATGAATCCTCCTTAGAAATGGGGTAGTTCTAAGCAATTTATAGATGAGCTAGTTTTAGGTGGCTTGTATTACCTAGTAGTCTAATCCAACTATATCCAAATTTAGGATCATTATGAACATAGGGTGATCCTCATTACATAAATGGGCTAATTGAATACCACCTGACAATGAGGTAGTATTATGTTTCATCTAATATATTCATTTGCACACACAAAGATAATGAATATTTTGGTCTTCATAACAAAAGTTTTTATCTTTCAAGATTCTTGTATAGTCACTATACAACTTTTGATTAATCAGCTAGGGTGTCTGAGTCTTATGGAAAACCTCAAAAATCCATTGCAACAAATCATATCATCAATCATCAAAATTTTACTTATGAGGTTTTATTTATTGAAGGATATTCATGAAATATGATAGATGCTAGATGGATATCAACAATGATATTTAGACAACCACTGACTATTTTGTGCATATATTTTAATTTACAGAAGTGTTGAGAAGCAACACACCCCCACTAAAAATAAACATTTTGATTTCTTTGAAATTTTTAATTTTTATTTTTGGGGGACTATCTTGAGGTTTTCTTGTTTTTCATCCAAGTTTCATTTGCATCAAATCCTTACATATTTCTTGCATCAAGGTGCCAAGATGCTTGCCTAGTGCATTAATTTGAATTAATTTATTCTGAACATTTATGCTTCAATGGTATTATTTCTAGTTAAGTTTTTTAGAATTTTTGATTTTCAATAGTTTCCTAAGGTCTGAAAGATTTAAAATTAACTTCTAAAGTTCTTTAAAAAAAATTATTTTTGCCCTTAATGTTTACTTCAATCTTGGAAATGCTATATTTTATGCCACAGGAATTCATTTTTGATGATTCGAATTCTTGCTGAAAGGTCTCAAACTCACCTTTCCAATGGTGCTAAATTTTCAGTGTTTCAAGGAATTTCACCTTCCAGAAATGATAGTTTCTATTTCCATCCAATGAACTTATTAATACAATATCTTCTGATCCAAAGTGAATTTTTAAGTTTTTTTCTATAGATTCGAATACCCATAGGAATTTTTCTAAGTATGAAAAATGTTGGATTTTCATCACATTTCAAAAGAAGGAAGGGAATAAATGAAAAATATCGTGTCATCGCCACATTTCCAAGGAAGTAAGGGAAGGAATGAAAAATGTAGCGCCATCGCGACATCTCCAAGGAAGGAAGGGAAGAAATGAAAAATGTTGTGCCATTGCGAAATTTCCAAGGAAGGAAGAGAAGAAATGAAAAAATGTAGCACCATTGCGACATTTTTAGGTTGGAAGAGAAGGAATTTTTCTAAGTATGAAAAATGTTGGATTTCGCCAAGGAAGGGAAGAAATGAAAAATGTAGCGTCATCGTGACATTTTTAGGTTGGAAGAGAGGCAATTTTTCTAAGTATGAAAAATGTTGGATTTTCGCGATATTTCCAAGGAAGGAAGAGAGGAAATGAAAAAATGTCACGCCATCACAAAATTTCCAAGGAAGGAAGAGAAGGAATGAAAAAAATGTAGTGCCATCATGACATTTTTAGGTTGGAAGATAAGATAAATGAAAAATGTCACGATTTTGCAACATGCTTAGGGAGATAGAAAATAAATGGTATAAAAATGTCAAACCCTAGGGATTAAAGTAATAGTAAAAAATTAATTAAAATCTCATCCCTAAAAAGTATTTTACGATAAACTTTGGAAAAATAATAAAAATTTAAACCTAAAATTTAAAGCTTGAACCTTAGGAAAATTTAAATTAATTAAATTTAATTTTAAAGCTAATGTTCTAACATTTGCCCTTTTTAATTTTTTGCAGGAATTTTTTGGTGGATGCATTTAATGGTAAAATTGATGGCAAAAGCGATGGTGGACAGAGAATTTCAATGTGAATCAAGCAAAAGGGATTGTGCGAGGATAGAAGGCCTAGGAAGTCAGTGATTCATCTAGATTTTGTAGAGGAGAAATTAATGAGATGCTTTGATATCTTACCGAAAGATGAAGATACACTTACACATAGTGTCCATTTGATGAGGATGAAATCAGAACTTATCTTCTCCATTTATGGCAAGATCCCCTAGAATATTTTTGGAGTGATTAGGGTTGATCGAAATTCTATTTAAAAATGCCTTACATTGTAAAGCCCCGACGATGGGATTTTTTTAATTTATTTTTAATTTCTTGGGAGAAGATATTTTATGAAAAATTAGGGCATATCCTGAGTCTATAAATACTCCCATAAAATGTAATCGAAGGATGCAAAAACTTGGAAATAAAGACTTCTAGAAATTTTTAACAAATTTTGTTTTGAATACTTTCTTCTATACCTGAGGTTGGTGTGACATCATTTTTTGAAATAGCATGGCCAGGAGCCTAATATTTTCTAGACTATGATAAGTGCACCTTATTCTATTTTCATCTCACTTAAGAATTTATTTAATTTAATTATAAATATGTAATTGTTAATATTATGTTAGGTTGTTTAGCTTCATTCTATTCTCTGTATGCTTGAGGGAATTAAGAGCTTAAGGTTCAGGTAGGTGTTTCAATTGCCCTATTCTCACTGCATGAGCTAGAATGCTGGTGAGAAACACCAATTATCATTAACTTCCCTTGTGTTCATGATTTTCCTTTTATCTTTATGTTGTTTTGTACCATGCTCAAGGTTGAAAGTGGTCTTAGAAATATGGATACTTTCTTCATTTGATGTTGTCTTGTTGTGAAGCTAAATAATTTGATTGATTTCAGTAGTTGTAATTTGCAATTGAATTAGACATCCTCTCTTTTCTGCCCTACCCTGCTCTCCCTATTTTATTTTTGAAAGGTTCTCATTTTTATTTTCTTTAAAATTCTTTATTCATTTAATATGCTAAAATTTGAAGAGCTAGATCAAACAAAATGCAAATCTGATTGATAAGACATCAAAAAAAATAATAGGTGGAAGTTGAACCCCCTTGCAGGTACACAGGCAGTCCACTTAAAACTATTCCAGAAGTGGAAAAGAGTGAGGATGTTCGACCCAACCCTGTAACTCACACCTTGGATAACCATCAAGATCCTAAAGTGAGAGGGAATTTATTCCCATTAAATGTTACTTATGTTTTCAGTTTACTCTTCGCAAGGTGTGCATGAAAGCTGAGCCAACATAAAATTGGTACTAGAAGGAGGACATAAACTTGCATTTGGTATTTTTTTAAGATAATCAGTTAGTATGGATTCTTCCTTCATAGTAACCAGGTCCCACCCAAGATCTGAAGAGCTCCTTTTTTATGATTTGGAAACCCCAAGGAGAAGTAATCTCAGGAAGACCTATTTTTTTCTAGCATAGTTCTATCTCTGTTAGTGCGTCCTCCAACTATGACTTAGAATTCTATCATTAATCAAATAGTTATGGCCAACTAGTTGGGTTCCACTTCTTTGAATATCCTTAGTGCAACCCATGATTTACCAAGAAACCTTGAGAATTATCTTCCCACCTACAAACATGATGGAATCAGGACAATGGAAGAGCACTTGGTGGCTTTTAAAAATGCTCTAAAATTATTAAATGTATAGCATGAAGATGTAGCTTGCAGATTATTCCCGTTCACTCTCCAAGAAGGAGCATATAACTAGTTCTTGAATTTTACAAATCACTAGTTGGGATGGTTTAGAAAAGGTTTTTGTGTCCCAATTTGGTCAAGTGATTGATCCCAATGTCCTATATCAGTAGTTTTCTAGCATTAGAATATAATCTAGTGAAATTGTTAGGTCTTTCAATATGAGATTCCATAAGGCTTATGGAAGGATGACATGTCATTACATCCCAAGTGTAGATTTAGATCTAAATATATATAAAAATGCTTTGGATCCAGTAACCTCTATTTTCTTGAAAAGAGACACCAATATAACTAACTTGATAGAGGCTTATAATAAAGCTCTGAATCTTGAAACGTAGTTGGAACCTCAGCCTATGAATAGTCCTTTAATACCATTTATTACATAAAACATACCCAAGTTTAATCCCATTCCACATCAGATGATGTTGCCAATGTTTCAAAATACACTCAAGGAATCTCCACTACACTTGGCACATGATGGGCAGGTGCATATTGTAGAGAAAGAATCAGATAAGACAACATTTGAGAAAGTTTCAAATATGGTCACAAAATTGGCAAATGACTTCTTAAGTTTTAGGAGGCAAGTGTCTACGAGAGAAAGTTCAAACAGGTTTCCTTACCAATAGAATAGGTTTTCTAGACCTCCGTATGAACCTAATAAGGATTATAACAAAGGTAAGGGGCCTGAAGTGAACATTTGTGACTTGGCTTTACCCAATTGGTGCAGGATTCATGGAACATATCAACATGGGGAACTAGACTGTATTGAGTTTTGTAATGCTTTTGAAGCTTTATCTAGTGAATTTAGTTTTCCTAAAAATAAAAAAATGCTAATGGTGCTATTTCATATAAACATAGTACAACTATGATTTTGGATTCATTCACTTTCTCATATGAGTTCAAAAATATTACATAAGTACCTATGGATGAAGTGTAGGCTTTTCAATAGTACATAAGAGCTAATTATAATATTAGGAATAGAAATCTAGAGCAATATGGATTTGCTTCTCTGCTCAAAAGAGGGTGTAATATAGTGGAGGACATGAAGAAAATTAAAGCCAACACTACCCTTCATGAGCTAGCTCAGATCACTGAACAAAGGAATAACTTAATTAAAAATTACTCTGAGCCCTCCACTAAACCTCTAGAAAAGGGAAAGAAAATGGCAAATGCCAATGTGGCCATATACAAGAAAAAAACTAAAGTTCCACCTTTCCTATTGATAGTCCGTATATTTTGGAAAAAACTTACATAACTGTCTAGTGGAATCTGGTTCTTCATCCAATGTCATGCCTCTAGCCATTTTTCAACAATTGGGATTAACTCTTGTAAATTCTAAGAGGAGATTCATTCAACTGGATAAAACTAAGGTCAAGGTAATATGTGAACTTCAAGGCATACACATCCAATTAGCATCTGACCTGAGAGCACAACACAAAATTAATATTCAGGTGGTGGATATTCCTATGGGATATGGAATATTTTTAAACAGAGACTGGTCAAAATATCTGAATGGGTATTTGGCCACTGATTTTTCACACATGTGGTTACCTTGGAAAGGTGTAGAAAATCAATTAAGAATTGATAGGGAGCCTCGGTATAAGCTCATGATAACTGAATACAATTTCAAGAATGAGACTATTAATTTTATTGATGCAAATGTGGGGGTTTATAATTTGACAACTGCACAAAAGGTAAAACCAGTCAAGGCTCCAATTAATCATGATAATGATATTTCTATGCTTCATTTTTATGGAGCTAAATTCAATCAAGGCTGTGGTACAAGGTCTATTCTTAAAGGGCCTCACAATCAGACATATTTTATGTCTTACCGCTTGACTGAGTATGAGACATTAATATTGGGATTGAAATTCACTTTAGATAAAAATGTGAAGAATATCAGGTTAAAGGCAAGTTTCAATGCAAGGCCTCTTACCTAAAAAGGTACAAACATCGATCTTGGAATCTCATGGAGGATTTTAATGCTTTCAATCTAATGCATATTCCCAAGGGGAAATTCACTTACAGATGTTTTAGCTTCATCAACTGCCAATCTAAAGCCCTTGGAGAAATTTAAATGGGAAAATTTTTTAGTGGAATTAATTACTTGCCCTTTTGTTTCAGATAACATAGATACATTTCAAGTATTTTCTTATGACCAGCAAATTATAAATTTCTTACTGAATACAAATGCATTTGAAAAAACTATAATTGATGATGGTCAGAGTGATACTATGCTTGAATATTTTGATGATGATAGGGGAGTAATGAGGCTAAAAAATAATAGGATTCCCAGGGGAATGGTGGAACTTGAGAGGCTTTTTAACAATGATCGAATCAAAAAAAGGATAAATTCTAGAAATTTTGTGAACATGAAAAGGAATGAGACTAAAAAAATGAATATAAGAACTGAAGGGGATCCCAAGCACGTTCAGTTGGATAAGGCCTATGACATTGTAATTAAAAGAGGTCTCATAGATTTGCTACATAGGTCCAAGGATGTTATGGCCTGGTCTTATAAAGACCTGAATATTTTTGATCCGAAAGTGTACACACATACTATACCACTGAAAGAATTTTGTAAACCCTTCAAGAAAAAATAGAGACCTGTTAATGCCTTGTTGGAACCTCTCATTCTGAAAGAGGTAGAAAAATTATTGAGTACTACCATTATTTTTGCTATCAGGTATTCTACCTGGGTAGCTAATTTAGTGTCGATAAGAAAGAAGAATGCAGAAATATGCCTATGCGTGGATTTTAGGAACCCAAATAAGGCTTCTAAAAAGAAAAAATATCCTTTCCCTTCCATGGATGATGTACTAAAAATTGTGAATGGTTTATATATGATGTCCTTCATGGATGGATTTTATGGGTACAACCAAATATTGGTGGAAAGAGAAGACCGAATGAAGACTGCCTTCAAAACCAAATGGGACACTTTTGCCTACAAGAGAATATCATTTGGATTGATAAATGCTGGATCCACCTTCCAACGAGCAATGTATCATGCCTTAAAATGTCTCATAGGTAAGTGTATTGTGGTATACATAGATGACTTTATAGTATTTTCCAAATCTCAATTTGATCATGTCAAACACTTGGAGTCTATTTTTGACAAATGTAGAGAATTTGGCATTTCTTTGAATCCAAATAAATGTGTCTTTGGTGTAACTGAATGAAAACTCCTTGGCCACTTAATAACCAAAGATGATATTTCTCTAGACCCTGAGAGAGCAGAAGCCATATCAAGGATACTCTTTCCCAACTCTAATAAAGAGTTAAAATCATTTTTTGGGAAGATTAACTTTATTAGGAAGTTCTTTTCTGGCTTTGCTGAAATCGTCAAACCACTCAATGATATGTTAAAGGAGACTGCTCAGATTTTCTGGTCAATAGAAGCCAAGGTGGTATTTCAAGAGATTAAATCTTCTATCCAACAAGCCCCAGTTCTAGTAAGTCTAGATTTTAGTGCATATTTTACCTATACTCTTTTTCTTCTAAACATACACTTGCTGTAGTTTTAACTCAACAGAGAGAAATAGAGGAGCACCCCATTGCCTTCAAAACCACCAATTTGAAGGGTTTTGAGTTGAAGTATTCTCGTTTGGATAAGCAAGCCTATGCCTTAGTGAAAGTAGTTAAACAATTCAAGAATTACATTTTGAGGAGCAAATTCCATGCCATAGTCCCTGATCTGGTTGTTAAATATTTTTTAATTCAAAATGAATTGGATAAACTAAGGGGCAATTGGGCCAAAAAATTGCAAGAATTTAAATTAGAAATTTGACCTGCTAAATTAATTAGAGGTATTGGTCTATCCCAACATATCACTGAAATACCTACAGAGGAAGAGATTAATCAGTTGGACTCCAGGATAGATGATTGGTATGGTGATATCATACATTTATTGAGCTCTAGGAGCTGCCCACCTCACTTGAATAAAACTCAAAGAAGAGAACTGAAGTTGAAGTTAGCTCATTTCCTACTCAAAGGAAGTAAATTATATAGAGAAAATTATGCTAGTGTATTTTTAAGATGCATTTCTTAGGAGGATGTGAATGAAGTTATGTCTAGTTTTCACGAGAAGTTAGGGGTAGGACACCCTTCAGGTTTAAGTACTACACACAAAATATTGAGAGCGGGCTATTACTGACCTATATTGTTTAAAGATGCACATCTACATGTTGGAACTTGTCATCAGTGTCGAATATTTGTAGCCAAGGAGGCTAAATGATCTCTACCATTGTATCTTGTTATAATATACAAACATTTCATGCAATGGGGATTTGATTTTGTGGGAATGACAAACCCAAATTCATCAGTAGGACACAAGTATGTATTAACTTCCACTGATTACTATAGTCTAGGTAGGACCTGGGAGTATCAGAGTAAGTATCTTACACTCATTTAGCTTAGAAATTTCATGTTTTTGCATTTAATTTGGATTAAATTTGGATTTTTAGGGCACGGCTACCGTCGCACAGCCGTAACAGCAAGATCGTATCGATCTTGCAATATCGGATCGATTTTGCAATATCAAACTTTTTGATATTATCGAAATTGATCCGATCTTGGTCAATATCGGATCGATTTCAGCGATATCGGAGAGTACGATATCACCAAAATCGATACGATATTGAACATTTTGGTATGATTTTGCAAATTTTGATCCGATCTTCTAATTTTTAGGTCCGATCACTAACTTAATTTTTTGTTACTTTGTTTTATTGATAGAGACCAGCTCTGAAGAACCGGGAGTGGAGATATGCTAGTCTCCAGGTAGACTTAGGTGCTCTCTACTGATGAGAGAACTACTCTAGAGGTGGTTGGGCTTCGACATGTGGTAGAGATGCCACAAATTCTAGTTGACCTCAGAGTGTTGACAACTCTAGCAGAGAGGTGGTATCCGGAGTCATCATATTTTTGGCTATCGATAGGGGAGATGGCCCCTACTTTAGAGGATGTTTGGAGGATCCTCAAGGTGCCTCTCAGAGGTATGTTCATAGTTGCATCTGGAAACAAAGGCCAGGCATTGATGAGATTGATAGGAGACCCTAGCTTCATATTGAAGAAGGGTGGGATCAACATTGACAAGCTTAGGCAGATAGATGGAGTCTCTCGATTGACAACTCTTTTGAGTGGTATAGTGGTAGGCCTTTTATTATGTCATCTCAATGGGTGCCACTTACCATGGACTTTGGTAGAGGTCATCTGTGACATGCGAGATTAGAAGGTATGGTTTGCTTGGGGCCCATACATTCTCTATAGACTCTATAGGATATTACATAGGGTGGTCTACAAGAAGGGTAAGGGACTAGTGCTTACCTCTTTTCTATAGGTATGGTGCTGGGAGCACATGGCTATCAGGAGACCTGTAGGACTTCCTTTGACATGGGTAGGGGATGGTGAGCCTGGGGTGGAGGATGATAGACCCAAGATATTCTATTGGCCTGTATAGAGAGGGCGCCATGGGTGGGTTAGCCTCGATGTAGCGAGGTGGATTTTTGATGATCTACTATCAGAGGATATCCGATGGAGACCCTGGAGAGAGATACCAGGGTGGGGAGAGGATGGTTTTGAGTTGGCTCACGTGAGGTGAGTCATTTGGATATAGATGGATCAGGGGGATTTGGAGCTACATCGCATGGATCGAGTGCTCCACCAATTTGGATTACAGTAGGACATTCCTCAGTATAGGAATGTCACATTTTCTAGGGTGACTCAGGATCACACTACTATTAGTGGTGCTCCCAATATGGCTCAATTTTTGGACCCTCAATCGGATGATGAGGTACTACCCATGGTAGAGGGAGATGATGTTGGGGTTATAGATAGGTATCGACAGTGGTACACCCACATTCATCCTACCGATTGACTACATCGAGGAGTGCGAAAGAATGAGAGTTTTTAGATAATGGTATACAACTAGCCAACAATAGATAAGGACATAGGTATCCTCTAGGAGAGAGGGCCTCACACTAGAGGTAGGCATCAATACTATATGAGGTAGGAGAGGGCATCTAGGACCGGTGAGAGATCCAAGGGTACCAGGGAGGAGAGGAGAGCATCTCCTCAGAGGGGGGATGACACCTACCAGAAGGGCATCATGACAGAGGAGGAGGGAGAGCAGAGAGATGGCTGCTCTATGGGAACATGAGTCTAAGGGTAGGACACTAGATAAGACTGAGACTAGACTATGGAGATAGAGGATGTGAGTATGAGGGCTAGGATTCAGACTCTAGAGGTGGAGCTGCACATGAGCTCAAGCATAGGTGGGATAGGGATCTAGGGTTCCAACTCCTACATCTTCTCAATCAGCTCACTCAGGGAGGAGTGACTCAGGGAGAGTGCTAGCTTGAGCTCTTCAACTGATGGGTTTTTATCAAGCTTTATACTTTGTAGTAGTACCTATGGAGCAGAGGTAGCCAGAGCCTTCGATGCCTGATATACCTATGACTTTGAGTCACTCGAGATCTCGCTCGACTTCCAAGACAACTACTACTATAGGAGCAGGAGGATTTAGACCACCATGACCCCCTAGTGGGGATGATGATGCTCAGAGTTCTAGGGCTTCTAGAGGATAGGGGTTGACCTATGCTATGGTTTTTGTGATTGAGTATGCCGATGTTGGAGATTGTGGCATATCAGTCAACTCTATTTTGTATATAGAATTTTGATATATATATATATATATTGATCTTCTTATCTTATGTGACTTTGAATGATTTGATTGCATTTATTGTATTTGTTTTATGATGTTTAAATTTCTTATAATCATGCTTTCTATTTTAAATATTTTGATCATGCTTAACATAAAAGAAAAATGGTTTGATTTTTGGTAAAGTATATTTTTGAAAAAGATATTTTTGTATGATGATAGAATTGATGGATTAGAAATGAACCTCAAAGGATGTTGTGTTGTTATATGACCATTGGTGGAGATCAATGCTCGCTAGGTCATGAAGTGAATCCTATTGTGAGGAAGTTTTGTATTGCTAATAATAGAAAAGTTTTTGTGGGGCTCAAGAGTAATCTTGAGGCTTATGATGATTAAAGAAGATGTTGATTTTGTTTTTGAGAAAATTTGATTTTTAAGAAAATATTTTGATAAAGATTATTGTTGTGAGAAAATAAAGTGATTTAAGCATGAAAAATTGGGAAGGATGACTTGCGCTAGGCATAGAATTCCTAGTGTGAAAATTTTGAGAAAAATAATTACTAGGAATTATACCATCATCGCGAAGTCAAAATGCAATGCATGATAATATGAAATTATTTGTTCTTAAAATGCAAATTGATGTGAAGAAAATCATTATTTCACATGTTTAAGAATATTGAGAAATATGAAATGATTTAAACCTAAAAATTGGGAAGGATGACTTGCGCTAGGCATAGAATTCCTAGTGTGAAATTTGAGAAAAATAATTACTAGGAATTATACCATCATCGCGAAGTCAAAATGCAATGCATGATAAATGATTTTGGAAATGCAAGTTTTTGGAATAAGTCATTTTGAAGATTTTGAAATATATATGTAATGAATTAATATGAATATTGATAAACTAATGTTGTCTGACAAATTTCAAAGAAATATTTTAAATTATTTCTAAGACAAAGTCAAATTTATCAAGAACCAGTGTGTGACGTGTGAGTTCATTATCCATATTGATTTGTCATAATGATACAAAATATCTCAAGGATCAAATGTGTGTGCTTGTGAAATTAATTTACCGATTTTGAGTGAGGTAAATGATACAAGCCAACTTTTATGAACCAATGTGTGTGCAAGTGAAATGTTCATTAACCATGATTTTGTGCATGCAATTGTACCGAACTACTATGTAAGTCAAGTTACCAAAAGCTAGCTAATCCACAAGAGGACATTGGTCTGTACAAAAGAAGGTCGCTAATGTGACAGACATATCGCCACGTGAAAGGCTTACCCAAGGCCATGCGGGTTGGGCACAAACCACGTGTTATGGGGCTCACCTCATGGCTTTCGAATAACTGAGGAATTCTAGGGATTCAAGCTCATTACCCCCTTATTTTATTTTGATTTCTTGGAGTAGGGATTCTTGTCCATTTTTGAACAAGGGGATTTTATTGCTTTTTGTAGTAAAACTACTTTTTTTTTCTCTTTTTCTTTTTTTTTTTTCTTTCTTTTTCTTTTTCTTTTTTGGGATACTTGCTCAGATTAGACAAGGAGCAAGGGATTTTATTTGGGTAGGGGGGAGCTTGTCCTTTTGCCAATTCTCAGTATTCTAGACCATGCGCATAATAGGATAGCAAGGGAAACTTTTTGCTTAAGGAACTAAGACTACTATGTAGTATCATTTTTTGAATTTGCAACAAATCATTTTTAAGATGTGAGAATGTGTTATTGGTTCAAGAAGTAGCAAGATCAGTTCCCAAAACTCAAAATTTTATTTAGTGAAGTAATAGTGCTTTTTAATACAAGAGAGATTTATAATCAAAGTGACAAAATCAAAATTTAGTAAAGATGTGAATTAAGTGAGTGGTTCAAGATAACTTTTGAGTTTATCTGAAATAAAATAAAATATAACTTGAATTTTTGAAAACAACACACACTGATGCAAAAATGAGAACTTAACAATTTGAAATATTTTTGGAAATTTTTCATGTTTTTTTATTTTTTTGGTTGTTTTGATAATATGACAATTGCAAATTGAATGATGAAGAAGTTATTTACAAATATATACAGAAATGGAATTTTTGCTTTATGCATAATATCTTTTGAGATGCATGATATTCATTGGCTCCTTGAGATCTTTTCCATCCAAGGTAGCCAAGTGATATGCACCTGATCCAAATTTAGCAGTGATGACAAATGGTCCAAGCCAATTAGGTTGAAATTTACCTTTTAAATATTTTCTAGCATTAGTATTTTTTTATTTTCTTTAAGTACTAAATCACCAACTTCAAAATATCGACTATGAACTTTCTTTGCATATGATCTTTTGAGTTTATCTTGGTAAGAGCGAAGATGCTCTAGAGCATGAATACACTTCTCATCTAGAAGCTCCAACTGACTTAGTCTACCAACATGATATTCATCTCCTACTTCAACATCTTGAAGTAGGAGAGCTAGAGAAGGAACTTCTAACTCAAATGGAAAAACTGCTTCAGCACCATAGACCAAGACAAAAGGTGAAGCACCTGTAGGAGTACGAACACTAGTTCGATAAGCCCACAAGGTAGGATATAATTGCATATGCCAATCACGACCTGATTTATTAACCAATATTTTTAGGATTTTGATCAAGGTTTTATTAGAAGCTTCAGCCTGGCCATTTCCTTGTGGATAATAAGGAGTAGACCATCGATGTTGAATTTTATATTTTTGACATAATTTCTTAACATCTTTGTTCTTAAAGCATGTTCCATTATCAGAGATGAGAGTTGATGGAATTCCAAATCTACAGATGATTTGATTAAAGATGAATTTGGACACTTGAACTCCTGTGCAAGAAGCTAATGGTATAGCTTCTACCCATTTTGTAAAATACTCTATTGTTGTTATGATAAATTTATGACCATCAGAAGAAATAGGATTTATTTTACCAATAATGTCTAAACCCCATTTAGAGAAGGGCCAAGGAGAAGATATAGCTTGGAGTTCCTGAGCAGGAGCATGAACAAGGTCTGCATGTCTTTGACACTTGTCACAATGATGCACATAATCATTAGCATCCTTTTCCATGGAAGGCCAAAAATATCCCATTCGAAGGAGCTTCTTAGCAATGGCACTTCCACTAAAGTGTCCTCCACAGGATCCATCATGGGCTTCACTTAAGGCTTTCTTAGACTCTTCTAGATTGAGATATCTTAATAGGATACCTTCAAAAGATCTTTTATATAGGGTATTACCAATAATTACAAAGTGAACAACTCGCTTACATAATAGCCTACGTTGGTTTCTATCTAATCCTTCTAGGAAGGTCCCTTTTTGGAGAAAATTAAAGATATCTATATACCAAGGTTCTGGGGTTATTTCATTAATTAAAAACACATCTAATGGCTCTAGACATGACTTAGAGGAAGTTGGTTCTTGGAGTTGGTGAATAATGATAGTAGCATATTCATCATCCAACTCCAAAGGTAACAAAGAGGTAACAACAACCATGGCATCGACAACACGGTTGCTAGTGCGAGGGATGGCTTCTAAAGTTACTTTCTCAAATAATGAAATAAGCTTAAGAACATACTCTTTATAAGGATGGAGCTTCTCATCTCATGTTTGATATACTTCATTAATTTGATTTATCACAAGCTGAGAATCTCCAAAGACTAATAAAACTTTAATTTTTAAAGCTAAAGTGGCTCGTAACCCAAGGATTAGAGCCTCATATTCTATAGTATTATTAGTACAAGAAAATTGAAGTTTAAAAGACAAAGGAATAAGGTGCTTTTGTGGAGATATTAATATAATACCTGCACCTGCACCACTCATGCATCTAGCTCCATAAAAATACAAAGACCAAGATTCAGAAAGATCCTCTTCTAAGTTAAGACACTCATCAAGAAATTCTATGGTTATAGGATGAGTAGATTCTAGAGGTGCAACAACTAATTGATCAGCTATAACTTGGCCTTTAATAGATTTTTGGCCAATAAATGTGAGTTCAAACTCACTTAGAGCAAGAACCCACTTAGTTGTGCATCCTGACAAGTAAGGTCTACTCATCAAATACCTTAATGGATCAGACTTAGCAATAACAAATGTTTTTTGACTAAGCATATAATGACATAATTTTTGTGTAGAAAACACAACTACCAAACAAAGATTTTCTAATGGAGTATAATGGGTTTCATAGTTTATTAATGTTCTACTTATATAATATGTGGCTCGTTCTTTCTTATCATCATCAATTTGAGCCAACATTGCTCCAAGTGCAAGTTTAGAAGTAGAAATGTACAAAATAAAAGGACAATCTGGTCTAGGAGGAACAAGCACTAGAGGATTAAGAAGATATTATTTAAGGTTTTCAAATGCTTCTTTACATTCATCATCCCATTGAAATGGAATGTTTTTCTTAAGTAACTTAAGAAAAGGTTAGGTTTTATCTACCAACTTGTCAATGAAGTGATGGATAGACTGTAATTTACCTTGTAAACTTCTTAATTTTGATATGTTTTTAGGTGGTGGTATATCAAGGATAGCCTTAATTTTAAGGGGATCTATCTCTATACCATGCATAGAAACAATAACTCCTAACAATTTTCTAGATTTAACTCCAAATACACATTTGTCTAGATTTAAGTGAATCTTATATTCTCTTAGTCTATCAAACACTTTTCTTAAATCATTAATATGCTCTTCTTCCTTAGCTGAACGAGCTATAATATCATCTACATAATCATGTAGAATATCATACATCATATCATGAAAGATATACGTCATAGCTCTTTGATATGTTGCTCCTGCATTCTTTAAACCAAAGGGTATTACTTTCCAACAGAATGTTCCCCAAGGTGTGATGAAAGTTGTTTTGGGTTGGTCTTCAGGAGCTATTCGGATTTGGTTGTATCCTAAAAAACCATCCATGAGGGATAACATCCCACTCCTAACTATAAAATCTATGATTTGATCCATATTAGGGAGAGGAAAGTCATCCTTAGGGCATGCAACATTAATGTCTCTAAAATCAGTACAAACCCTAATTTTAGTGGCTTCTTTTTTGGTTACTGGAACAACATTTGATATCCAATCAGCATAGTCAATAGCTTGGATAAAAACTACATTCAAAAGTTTTTCTAACTCATTTTTAACTAGCAGTGCTACTTTGGGATGCATTTTTCTAAGTTTTTTCTTTACAGGTTTTGCATCAGGGCGCACTACTAGATGGTGCATGACCACAGAAGAATCTAGGCCTGGCATATCTACATATGTCCAAGCAAAAACATCAACATATTCTATGAGAAATGTAATATATTGGTTTTGTCTTTCTTCACTTAATTCTGCTCCAATTTTAACCATGTGAGGGTTTTCTTCTATCCCAATGTTGACTTGTAGAACATTTTCTACCACAATGTTTAATTCTCTTTCAAATTTAGGAGGAGTGGGTGATACACCCATTTCTTGTAATTCTTCTAAGGTTAACTTAGCTAATTCTTCTTGTGGAGTAGTTGTTTGAATGTGGGCTATACATGGTATAGACCCATCAAAGAAGAATCCATTCCTCAAAACTTCATCAAGAGAAATATTATGAAATATATCTCCTTCCAAATATTCATCTAGTTCAACAATCATGTCTGGGTATGCTATTGATAACATGTTACAAGAATATATCCTCCTACTTGTTTTGAAAAATTCTTGATGTGCCAAATATTCTTGATATGTTACAAGTTGATCATCATCCTCAAATGGGAATGGTTGGGTTTTTGTAGGAATGTAACCAATACCACATCGGGAAGGCCATTCCTCAACTTCTAAAGGTTCATGTATTCCATTTTCAAGAGGTCCCAAACCTTTACCTCTATAACCCATGTTACACATTATTTGTTTTGATTTTACATATCCATTAGAAAAGTAACATCTAGCAAAACCATTTTGATCAATTGTGACACTCATTTTAATATTAATTTTACCATAATCATACCCTGCATAGACAAAGGTACAACTCCCAACATGATAGATACTTCCCAATTTTTATGGCAAGCCCATCATGTGGGGAGATGGCGGTAATTGAGATAACACAAGGGAATCTTGAGTGGTAAAATTATTATGTTCTGAAGTTGTGAGTATTGAAGATAAATCTGGTAATACTTCATCCGAAAGAGGATATGAAGTAGAAGGACTATCTTCTTTAGTTGTAGATTTAGATGGTGTGGGTTTTGATGATGGAGGAGGACTAGGGTGTGTTGAAGACATAGCAGGACAAAATGGGACTCCTATTGGTTCTGCCATAGCACACATGTCAAATGGTCTAGGGTCACCATGGATAGTGACTAATTGATTTTTAAACTCAAACTTAACACATTGATGTAATGTAGAGGGTACCACTCTCATTGCATTGATCCAAGGTCGACCTAGAAGGATGTTGTATGATGCGGGGCAAGGTACAACAAACACGGTCGTATCTAAAATCCTTGGACCAACTTGCAATGGAATCGACAATACTCCACATGTTTCTTGAGTTTCATCATTAAATGCTTTGATAATCATTTCAGTTCTTTTTAAATCTTCACTTCTAAATCCAAATCTTTGGAAAAAGTCATATGTGCATATGTTTAATGATGATCCATTATCAATTAAAACTCTTTTAACACCTACATCCCCAATTAATGTTGTAATGTATAGAGGATTATCTCTATACATGCTTTGAGGAGGAATGTCCTTATCTTGAAAATCTATATAATTTATTCCATGAGAAATCACAACATTTACCACAACATCAAGTTCTATATTTTGAGGTACCATCATTTTGCTTAAGGTACTCATTAATTCCTCTCTATGGATAGATGAAGTTCTTAGAAGATCCAAAAGAGAAATTCTAGCTATGATATTTGCCAATTGTTCATTAATGTCATAAGGAGATTTTTGTTGTGGATTTGATATATTATTTCCTTTTGTAGGTGCTTTTAATACAAATGGAGGTGATTTCTCATTTTGAGTTTGAGTTTGTGATTGAGAATTTTGATTTTGGGCTTGTTGTCTAGTGATGGCTCCAATAGTACCCACAATATTATTATTTTGTAAATGACCAAAGTGAGGTCTAGCATTTTCTGCTTGTTCATTTGAAAGTATTTGTTGAGATGAGGGTCGAGTGGTCATTCTTCTAGGGAATGGTTCTTCTGGAACTAATAAATCTGTGATGGGAAGAATTTGATCTGACTCATATTCAGAACTATTTGAATTATTTGAGGTGATGTCCATTTCACTCTCTGTCTCACTTTCTATGTTTTTTGTGTCACTTCTTGTATCTTCTGAAGATGAAGATTGAAAATATTGTATTGGTCTAGTTGTGACTACAGATAGAGTAGGTACATAGGAGGTTTGCAAATCTTGTTGTGGTAAAAAGTTACTAATGGTTCCCACATACCGAGTTGGAGGAGGAACATTATGATGTTCTAATTGATTTACAGCCTCTTTACCATGTTTGGGTAAAGGATGTTGAAAAATATCTAGGTTTTGATTTGCATTTTGAGTTGGTTGTTTTTGGGTATTATTTTGAGTATTATTGTTTGTGGGAAATTGTTGTACTTCCATTTTACCTTTATCAATCAAATCTTGTATCATATGTTTCAACCGCTTACAAGAATTAGTTGAATGTCCATCCACTTGATGAAAATTACAATGTAGATCAGCCCTATATCCAGCTGTAGTGGTATCCGATTGTCGTATCTCTGGCAACCGTATTAAACCTTGTTCTAATAATTGAGGCAAAATCATGGTTAAGGGTTGATTTAATTTTGTGAATTCTCTTGGAGGTTTATCAGGAATATTTAACAAAAACTTCTTTACAGCTTCTGTAGTATTGATGTTTGAGGTATTTCTACTATCAGTGACTCCATCACCTACTACTTGTTTATTCTTATATTGGTTTTTGGAAGTTTTATCTTCATCCTTTTTCTTAAATTGGCCTCTTCTGATAAGGGCATCTTCTACCCTTCTTTCTAAGTCTATAGCTTGATCAAAAGAGGTTACTGTAGTTGTAGCAAGTTCATAAGATAATTGTTCTTGTAAATTGCCAATGAATATTTCCAACATCTCTCGATGAGGTAAAGCAAAATGCAATTTTCCTAGAAGTTGCCTCCATTTGGCTAGGAATTCAGCAAAGCTCTCATCTTTCCCTTGTTTCAAGTTATATAAATCCTTAATAGTGACATGTCTTTCTATGTATGCACTAAATTGGTGAACAAACATTTCTGTTGTCTCTTCAAAGTTTCTCAAAGAATTTGTTGGTAGTTGATAATACCATTCTAAGGCCATGCCTCCGAGACTTTTAGGGAATATTTTTAGTAACAACAAGTCATCATAAGAAATATCATGACATGTTATCCTAAACATGCGAAGATGCTCAATAGGATCTTCGGTTCCTTTATATATCGGGAGGACAGGCATAGGGAAATGTTTTGGGTAAGGTTGAGCAACCACAATAGGATCCAAGGGTTGACTACACATCTCTCTATAACTATATGAGGGATGGTAGGGATCCATTTGATCTAGACGTGAAGCCAATTGTTTAACCATGGCTTCAAGCCCCTATGGTTGTCCACCAAATTGATTTTGTTGTACCATGTTGTTGTGTCTTTGATAATAAGGTTGTGTTGTCACATAAGGATTTCTAGTTGAAATACTATTGTGTAAAGTGTTTGTGGGAACAATGTTATGGAGCTTATATGGGATTGTATTTTGTTGAACTTTCTGTTGATGATGATTGGTATTTTGAATTTTCTTAGCTCTTTGTGATGTAGCTATTTTTTGATTAGGAGCTTGAGAAGCAGAAGAATTTTATTTTTGTTTGGAATTTGGTTGTGTTGCTGATTTTTTATTGTTCAAATCTATGTTTTGATGAGATGGACCAGCTTGATTTTGGTTTGTGTTACTTATGTATGTCATTGGATTTGCATTTAATTAGAGAGAAGCTTCTATAGCAGCCTCCATTGAATAATATCCCGATGGGAGTAAATATTCTATCTTTATTACATGATGAAGATCATCTATATGTTCTTTTAAAAAATCTATAAATTGTTGGACAGATTTAAAGTTGACATTACCTTGAGGATCTACAAGAGGTTGGTTATGATCTTCTTCTTCTTCTCCTCCATTATCATCCTCACCTTGTTCTATGAGTTTATCATCTTCAATAATTACCCTATCATCAAGGTTTTCTTGATCTTGTTCATCAGATTCTATTTGTTTACCATTTCTTAAAATTCTAGGTATTTTGTTTTAGGATGTTTTTATCTATATATATATATATACTATATATATGCTTAAATTATTGGGGTATATATGTTATATATATACCTATATAAATATAATATTAAATATATATTTTTTTTTATTTTTTTTTTTTTTTTTGAAAACAAAGCAGAAAATAATTATAATATTCTAAATATTATAATTTAATCTTCCTGAAAGAGTCTATAGATATCATTGATAGGTTCAAGTTCTTCAGGTGACATATAATGTTCTTCCTCAAATTGAAAGTTGGATTTCAAAAATTTGATAAAATGGGCTATGGTGATACTATCAATTTCATAGTTTTGCATATAAAAGTATAGTTCATGACAATACTCACGATAATGGACTGCCCTAGGAGTTTTGTGGAATCTTCTCTTATTTTCCAAGACTATTTCTTGATCTTCTATGTGTGCTAGAAACTTGTGTACTGTTATGGCATTTTCAATGTAATCATCAAAAGTATAAATAGTTGAAGAAACACTTGCTCTTTTATCCATTAACCACCTCTCACATGCCCTTTGAATATCAAAGTAGCGAGAAGCGTTATCGGGCTCCAAGATTCTAGCTATGTCAAATATTTTAATTTGGCTAAGTCTTGGTTCATTGGCTTTTATAATGTCTAATCTTTTCCAGAGTTCAGTCCACTATTCTTGAGATGGAATACTAGAATTTTCAACTATTAGAGAGATTTCCTGTGTAGATAATAATGTTCTAACATTTATGCTTACGACTCTTCCTATGTTGAAATCTAACATCTATGGAATGAAAATGTGCAAGTTTTGATATTTTTGTTTTTGTTTTTGTTTTGTGTTTTATATTTTTTATGTTTTTTGTGTTTTATGAATCAGAAAGATGCCTATGTTATTCACGTCGGGTTCACCAAAGAATGTAGCTCTAAAATTCTCGCACTCCTTTCCTTCAGGCTAATGGATCCATGCCTCGAAGGGGAATGGGAGAATAGTAGGTCTACACCTCAAAGGAGAGGCACTTGAGGTCGTGCCTTCTTTGGTGATTTTTTGATGAATTGTTTAGGGTTCACCAGGAAACATTTCTTGGTAGTTTCCATGCCTAGGGTTGGGAGGTTGTTTTGATGTGTTCTTTTTATTTGCTCACAATCACCTAGTTTTGGCCAAATGCAACTATGCTATACTAAATGCACTTTATATTTCAATGAATACAACAAATAGTGATTTATAGAAGGTAAACTAATGCAATTACTTAATTATGAAGAAATTTGATACTCTTACTCAACCTAGATGTCTGATGTAGAGTCTGTTTACTTGTTGTAGGTAGGATCGGATGTTGCAGGGCAAGATCGGATAGCTATTAGTTCTCCAATATCTGTAGCTATCCCAGCCAAGATTTTTTTTTTCCAAAAAAGCAGAGGTAATCCTGGCATCTTAACCCAAATAGGAGCCAAATCCAGCACTTGAGTCTGGGGGTTGAAATCGGGGGACCAACGCTTCAGATACAAGCCCCTTTTCCCAAAAAACCAAGGACCTCCTTGGAGAGTCCTTTCCATGTCCTATTCACATTGAAATGCCACCAAAAGAAAACTCTTGGATAAAGCCTTAATCATCATACCGGCCCTTGGCTGCCATTTTTGGATGGCCCATCTCCTTATGACTTCCATGTCTAGTCTCACCACCATAAATTTAGCCACAAGAGATGTTCTACCCTCCATAGCCACATGCTGAGCTAAGGAATCCGAGACGTGCAACCTACCATTGACAGATTTTAGATTAAAACAAGAGTCGGATAATTTTTGATTACCGCGAAGAGCATTAAGATATGAAGGTCTCCGGTTGCCAGGTTTCTCTTTGTCTCCTTCCTGGGTCTTCCTTTGATCTTGACGCATAGAGTCCTGGTCCCCTCAGAGAAATCTTCAACCGCATCCGCCCAACGCCCTTGGACCGGTTCCAATAGAACTTCCTTGTCCACATCCTCCGCCTAGGGGCCTGCTATCTCGCCAGAGCCCCCACCTGCCACGTCTACTGATCTACCCTCTGAAGTCCCACACCTAGGGTTTGATGCCCCTAGACCTCTCACTCCTCCTCCTTGCTGCTCCATCCGTCACAACTTGTTGCCTCCAAAATCTGCCATTTTTTTTTTTAGGGCCAAAATTTTTGTGACCGCTACCGTGCACGGACTGCTAAAGTGGCGGCTGCTACAGTATGCAGGCTTCTACAGTGTCGGTTGCTACAATGGCGAATTTGATGGGAGACTGCTGCTCCCCTCTCCGACTGATGGCGGTTGCTCACAATTACCTAGTTTTAGCCAAATGCAACTATGGTATAATAAATGCACTTTAGATTTCAATGAATACAAGAAACCATGATTTATAGAAGGTAAACTGATGCAATTACTTAATTATGAAGAGATTTGATACTCTTACTCAACCTAGATGTCTAATGTAGATTCTATTTACTTGTTGCAGGTAGGATCAGATGTGGCAAGGCAAGATCAGATGTACGATCAGTGATCGTATCCACCGATTAGTTATTGATAGATTTGATCATAGTAGAAACCTATAGTTTCATAAATATAGTGCAAAAATAGAAACTTGTAATATGTTGTGGGTCTTGTTAAGCAAAGGTTAAATCATATAAAGACTTAATGAATGTTGTTCTTGAAGAAAACAATATGGATATGGACTATGATATGCAAAATGATGCAATTGAATGCAAATATGGTGAATGCCAAGAATGATACTAACAATTTCTATGCTACATGCAATGATAGATGATAAGTATGATGCTAAAATGCATATTTGAGATCAAAGAATGCAAACCAGAACTTGGAATTTACCCCCAAGTAGCTTGTGGACCAGATTGTATGTAGTAGAGCAAGATCAGATACTAACTAAGCGAGATCGTAACTATGATCATGGATCGTAACCACACACGCACAATGATCATACTTTTGAACCTGCAAAAATATAGAAAAATAACAAAGACTAATGCAAAAATTAGGCGGCTAGAATTCAAAATTTGATCAATGAGTTCAAAGGAGTTCAGGGGAAGGATGCCTGGTTAAGTTGGCTAAGAAAACTGGAGAAGTTGGACTAAAAAAAAAAAATGTTACAACCTCTTCCAAGCCAGGACTAATCGACCAATCCAATCCCGTAACTGTCACGCAGTTAGATGGATAGAGACAAAAAACATTGCAACTTAATTTTTTGTTTTACTAATATGAATTTTTCTATTTTTGGACGAGATCGTACTTACGATCTCGTACATAAGATGGCTATTAGAGATTGTACTTACGATCTCATCAATTTTAAAGCTAATCTTTCCAAGAGGGCATAAAAATTGAGGCAACAATCTTAGGAGTTAATTTATCTGCATCTTTTGACTTAATGTGAATTAATGTGAGTCAATTTTAGGGTGTTACAGGTGCCAAGATGCTTGCCTAGTGCATTGATTTGAATTAATTTATTTTGAATCATTATGCTTCAATGGTATTATTTTTGGTTAAGTGTTTTAGAAATTTTGATTTTCAATAGTTTCCTAAGGTCTGAAAGATTTAAAATTAACTTCTAAAGTTCTTTGAAATTTTTCATTTTTGCCCTAATGTTTACTTCAATCTTGGAAATGCTATATTTTCCACCACAGGGATCCATTTTAGATGATTTGAATTCTGGCTGAAAGGTCTTGAACTCACCTTTCCAATGGTGCCAAATTTTCAGTGTTTCAAGGAGGTTTTACCTTCTTGAAATGGCAGTTTCTATTTCCAGCCAATGAACTTATTAATATGATATCTTCTGATCCGACATGAATTTTTCATATTTTTTTTGCAGATTCATATACCCATTTGGTTCATTTGAATGCTTACAAAATTTTGTTTAATTCTGAGTACTTTCAATTTTTGCCCTAAAATTCACACCACGTATGGCAACTTTTGGGCAATTAAAATTTATTTTATAATATTTGAAAATCACTTTTGAGCATGGAGGATCCTTCACAAACATTTAAAGTGCCAAAACCCAAAGTGCGGGGTCATTGGAATCCATGTTTGATTTTTTGGAAATTTTACAAAGTGCCTAGCAAATTAGTCAATGTACAAATTCTAGAAAATTTGCTAAGTGTTGGAAGAGAAAAGGCTTCAATGAAAAATGTCACACCATAACGACATTTTTAGGTTGGAAGAGAAAGGAAATGAAAATTTTTGCACCATCACGGCATTTCCAAGGAAGGAATGGAGGAAATGAAAAATGTAGTGCCATCGCGACATTTTTAGGTTGGAAGAGAAGGAATTTTTCTAAGTATGAAAAATGTTTGATTTTCACAACATTTCCAAGGAAGGAAGGGAAGAATGAAAAAATGTAGCACCATCATGACATTTTTAGGTTGGAAGAGAAGGAATTTTTCTAAGTATAAAAAATATTGGATTTTCGCGACATTTCGAAGGAAGGAAAGGAAGAAATGAAAAATGTCGTGCCATCGCAACATTTCCAAGGAAGGAAGGGAAGAAATGAAAAATGTAGTGCCATCGCGACATTTTTAGGTTGGAAGATAAGATAAATGAAAAATGTCATGATTTTGTGACATGCTTAGGGAGATAGAAAATAAATGGTATAAAAATGTCAAACCCTAGGGATTAAAGTAATAGTGAAAAATTAATTAAAATCTCAGCCCTAAAAGATATTTTATGACAAAATTTGGAAAAATAATAAAAATTTAAAACCTAAAATTTAAAGCTTGAACCTTAGGAAAAGTTAAATTAATTATATTTAATTTTAAATCTAATGTTCTAACATTTGCTCTTTTTAAATTTTTGCAAGAATTTGCCGATGGATGCATTTAATGATAAAATTGATGGTGGATATAGAATTTCAATGTGAATCCGTAAAATGGATTGTGCGAGGATAGAAGTCTAAGGAAGTCAGTGATTCATCTAGATTTTACAGAGGAGGAATTAATGAGATGCTTTGACATATTGCTGAAATATGAAGATACACTTGCACGCAGTGTCCATTTGATGAGGATGAAACCAGATCTTATCTTCTTCATTTATGGTAAGATCCCCTGGCAGATTTCTGGAGTGATTTGGGTTGATCAAAACTCCATTTAAAAATGACTTATATTGTAAATCCCTGATGGTGGGATATCTTTTAATATATTTTATATTTCTTGGGAGAAGATATTTTATGAAAAATTAGGGCATGTCCTGAGTCTATAAATACTCCCATAAAATGTAATCGAAGGATGCAAAAACTTGGAAATAAAGACTTCTAGCAATTTTTAACAAATTTTGTTTTGAATACTTTCTTTTGTACCTGAGGTTGGTGTGACATCATTTTCTAAAATAGCATGGCCAGGAGCCTAATATTTTCCATACTGTGATAAGTTCACATTATAATTTTGTCTTGCTTAGGGATTTATTTGATTTAATTGTAAATTTGTAATTATTGAGATTATGTTAAGTTGTTTAGCTTCATTCTATTCTTTGTATTCTTGAGGGAATTAAGAACTTAAGGTTCAAACTGGTGTTTCAATTGCTCTATTCTCACTGCATGAGCTAGACTGCTGGTGGGAAACACCAATTGTCATTAACCTCCCTTATGTTCATGATTTTCCTTTTATCTCTATATTGTTCTATCCCATGCTCAAGGTTGAAAGTGGTCTTAGAAAGCTAGATACTTTATTCATTTGATATCTTGTTGTGAAGCTAAATAATTTGATTATTTTCAGTAGTTGTAATTTGCAATTGAATTAGAAATCCTCTCTTTTATGCCCTACCCTTATCTCCCTATTTTATTTTTGAAATGTTCTCATTTTTATTTTCTTTAAAATTCTTTATTCATTTAATATTCTAAAATCTGAATATCTAGATCAAACAAAATACAAATTTGTTTGATAAGCCATAAAAAAACAATAGATGAAAGTTGAACCCCCTTGCAGGTATGCAGGAAGTACACTTGAAACTATTCTAGAAGTGGAAAAGAGTGAGGACGTTTGACCCAAACCTGTAACTCACACCTTGGATAACCAGCAAGATCTTGAAGACAGAGGGAATTTATTCCCATTAAATGTTACTTGCATTTTCAATTTACTCTCTGCAGGGTGTCCATGAAAGCTGAGCCAAAAAGAAGCTTATAAGGAAACCTCATACATCTCACATCATCTCATATCACATATGGATGCTTAAATGATTAATTCTTATGATAAGAATTACCATTTTCATTCATGATTTTCATACATTTTGTAGTGTCATCCAATAGTTTGTTAAACACATCTTAGATTCACTCTATATGTTTTACATTATTAAAGCATATAGATTCATTTGCATTAGATCATTTTCATACAATTAATGCATTTTACACACATCATCACATCCATATATATGCATACATAATAGTGCGCCCACACATTTAGATCACAACATCTAAGAATACATCCATCATTTAGCTAGTGCATGTCATTAGTGCATGACACACATCTAGCATAATCACATCATCATTAAGCCATTACATTCATTAATGCATACATCAAAATAAATCAAAATTAATAAAAAATAAAATAAACAAAATCTCAAATGTGCCTTGTACCTAGTTATTTACTCTATACACTTGGTGGTTGTAGTGACTTGTGCTCCATGCAATCTGGTAAGATGAGTAAATTACCATAAGGCTATTTGAACCAAATTATTCATTGTTGAATTGAAATGTATTCATTTCAATCCTGAAGAAGGCCATGGTGTTTGGATTGCCCCACAGGAACGAGGTATTCATTTCCTTTATTCTATGAAATTTCATCAGATCATCGAACATAGTGATTCAACACAAGCTTAAATGGAATTGCTATCATCTTGATTCCCTAAGAAGGCCATTGCAATTGGATTTCTCTATGGGATAGATATGTACAACTACTTTTAATAGTTGAAATCATAGCTGTAACAGGATTTTCCTAGTAACAAATGCAAAAGTCTTGAATTGTTCAAATTATTCATCTTGGTCAAGAGACTCATCACTTTCATCACTTGTCCTTTCCTCATCGACTCGTTGTTTGAATGGGTAGTCATAATCATCAACATTCACAATAAAAATCAACAATTGAACACTTAATCATGTGAATCATGTTCATATTATGAATCATTGCTAACAACTATCATAATATAGAATGCTATGAAGACCACACATCCATTGATATTGCAACAGAAATAAATAATGCATGTAATCTAAGCATACATTTGACAAAAGAAGGAAATAACAAAGGGAAGCTCTATTTATTAATCAAATGAGTCTTGTTATAGATTTATCCCTCTTAGGGATACCAAAATATTGATACAATTATTACAATAAGCAAATAACCCCAAAATGGGGGAAGATGTGTTCAATTGGTCTTCATATCTCCATCAAACTACTTAAGGGCTTATAAGGATACCTTCTTCTCTATTCATTAAGAGGAACTTGATATTGAAAGTGCCTTGAAGCTTGCAAGATCCTGTAACCTGCATACATGAAATAACAAAGCACAATTAAAAGCATATGAGGCCTCTCATGATGAGGCTTTTATTAGGAAATTGTAAGAAGTATGGCTAATCTTGAAAGAAAATATAAAGATATGCAAATATGCTTATAAAATAGCTGAATTAATGTAAAGCATGTTTGAAAACATGTAGATCTAGCTAGTAATTTGCAATAAAATAAAAAAATGAAGCCAATCTAAGAATATTATTGAAAACTAGCAAATATGACCAAATGAAGGCAAAAGCTACCTCTAATATTGTAAATTGATTGATTAAATGTCTAAATGAAGACAAAGTTAAGCTAGATCAACCTATTTGCATAATTGAAGATGAAATTCTACTACTAAAATAGAAGGAATTGAGCATCAAACCCTAGCCACAGGTTCTTGAAGCAGATGGCTCTATTAGTTGTGTCTATCAACCACGGATGAGGGAAAACTCCGCTTTCTCTTGCAAGCAGGGCCTAAAACTCCAAATTCTTCCAAGAAATTGATGGTCAAGGGTCACCTCATTTTTCTAAAATAGATTGGTAGTGTAAATTATATGAATTCATAATGGATGTGTGTCAATTATCAAGCTTTCCCCTCAAGCTCTTTAGATCTCCATTATTGCAAGGTTGATGATCAAATTAGATTTGGCAGAATCTTGTTACTCTTCACAAGGTGCAATTGGCTCTCCAATTTGATAGGGCTTCACTGAATTAAACTTGTAAACTCTTCCTGTATTTCTTCCCAATTTGGAGGGGCATCTTATAGCCTATCCAAATCCTCACCCTATCTTCCTTGAGAATCCAAGATCAAGAACTGACAGGTTGGAGCAATCGGGAGAAATAATCCAAAAACTTCTTCATTCAAAACCGTTCGAATTGGTTGCAAATACAGTTGTAACAACCAATTTGGCTCAGCTCGGGATGCTGAGATAGTTATAGGGCTAACCACAACTCTTAGACATAGCTAAAACCGTAGCTATGAATATAAACCATGGCTAAGATCTTAGCTATGGATGCCATCCATGACTATGGTTGAATAGGCTCAAGATGCCTAAATTGAGTGGTTAAAACCACTACTTTACCTTGGAAAGATTCAAGATCATTCATATGGTCTGCAAAGATGCCCATATGAGTAGTCTTCTAAACATGACATGTTTTAGGTGTCTACAAATGCCCCTTTTGGGATGCATTGTGGAAGGCATAACACTGACCAAAAATAGACCACCTAAAGCCATGTTGTAGGTTGAATGATGATCATTGATCTGATCAACATTAGATGCCTAGTATTGCAAAAGGATGCACATCTTAGAATTATTGATTTCAATGGTATGGAAGGCTTAACTTTACAAAGCTTTATCATGTCCAATGATGATTGGGTAGCGTCAGTGCTACAATTATTTCTATAGGTGGAAAGCTTCAAGATTTAAACTAACATATTTGCTTTTGTCCCAACAGAAGGGTAAGTTTATGATAGTTGTTAGCAATAATTCATAAGACAAATGCAATTTGACATGATTGAGTGATCCTTTGTTGATTTTTGTTATGATTTTTGATATTATGACTACCTTCTCAAGCAACGATTCGATGAGGTAAGGACAATTAATAAAGCGATGAGTCACTTGACCAAGATGAATAATTTGGACAATTTAAGACTTTGCATTTTGTTATATGGCAAGGCCTATTATAGCAATGATTTCAACCATCAAGAGTAATTGTACATCTCTATCCCACGGAGTACTCTGAACTTAATGGCATTCTTAGGTAATCAAGATGATAGTAATTTCATTAAGATTATGGTGAATCACTTTGTTCGATGATCTTCTGAAAATGTCATAGAAGAAAGGAAATAATACCTCGTTCCCATGGAGAAGTTCGACCGCAATGGTCTTCTTTAGGATTGAAGTGAAGCATTTCAATTCAGTGATGAATAATTTACCTCAAATGGCCTTATGGTAGTTTACTCATCTTATTGGATTACATGGAGCGTAAGTCATTGCAACCGCCAAGTGTATAGAGTAAATCACTGAATACGAGGCACATTTGAATTTTTATTTATATGATGTTTTTTTTTATCTTGCAATTTTTTTGATATTTTTGTACCATAGATTATTTTTTATTTTACATTTCAAAGCTCCTTATGGTGAAATTTTGAGAGCATTTATTGTTGTCTTCTACCTGCAGTTTTCAGTCGCAGCTAATTTTGGCAATTTTCTTAGCTACGCTTGACACCCACGGTCGGTGGAACCCTAATCAACACCCATGTTTGACACCCACGACTAAGGTCCAAGTTAGAAATATAAAATATTTTTAGGGTTTTTCATTTTCATTATTTCTAGTTTGCAAGTTGATAGTGAGAGCTCTGATAGTTGATAGAACACTCATGATACGAAATGCTACTAGAATTCTTACCTCGATAGCAAACCAACCGGAGGCATCCACTAGTGGTAGAGCCAATGCTTCAAAGGTAGTACCTCCATATCTCTCATGCAATTTACCTAGTTTAAAAATGAACCACATTAAGTAATGGGACAAATGAATGTTAGTCTTACAATGGCACTGAGAGGGGGGGTGAATCAGTGTAGCTCTTTAAACTTGAATCTACAGCTCTTAAAATAGCAACAATTAAAACTTAAAAATAGATACAGTAAGAATAGCAACAGAGCATCACACAACACAAGATTTTAACGAGGTTCACCAATTTGGCTACTCCTCAAGAATGACTGCTTGGACTACCATCCAAATCCAGCCTTTGCAAAGCACCAACTTTACAAACAGTTTACCAGCTTCCACTGGAAGGAGCACCAACCCCTGATTTATCTGTATCAACAGAAAGGAGCACCAACCCCTGATTTACCAGCACCTACTGGAAGGAGCACCAACCCCTGATGCCAGGCTACAAACTGGACTTCAATTTTGAATCTGTAAGTTTGATGATAAAATACCTTTGCTTTTCCAAGACCCTAACTGGTCTGCTTCACCTTTGCATTCTCTGCGCACTCTGCTCTCTCTGCGCAGTCACTTCGCACAATCTGTTGCTTCACTGTCGAGCTTCATGATCGTCTTCTCCCTTTTGCGCACTCTGCTTCCTTTGCAAATTTTGCACTTAGCACGACTCGACTTCTTTGCTCACTTTGCGCACTTCGCCATCATCTCGCCGCTTCTGCGCTTTCTACGCTCTTACGACCGCATTTCACACTTCGACACTGCAACGACAATGCATCCATCGACACCTCCAAATCTCCAAATAGCCCTCCTTTTATAACAAAATTTTGATGATGAAAACTCTAATCTTAGTCGGTTGCAAACCCTAATATTAGTCGACTGCAAACCCTAATCTTCGTCGGCTAACATCGGTCTTCATCGGCTTCAACTAAATCTGCGAAAACATAACATGTCGCGATATCATGACACTTTAGCTTTATCTTTCTTTTAGCTTTGGCCCACAAGAATACAACATGTAGCGATATCGCGACACTTTTTTCTCTCTCTTTCTCCTAGCTTTGGCCCGCGAAAATACAACATGTAGTGATATCGCAACACTTTCTCCTCCTTGCTTCTCTTCTTGGCTTGTACCCATGAAAACTTAACATGTCACGAAATCATGACACTTTCACTTCCTTGTCTCTTTTCTTGACTTGTACCAAGAAAACATAGCATGTCACGAAATCATGACACTTTCGCCTCCTTGTCTCTTTTCTTGGCTTGTACCAGTGAAAACACAGCATGTCACGAAATCATGACACTTTCGCCTCCTTGCCTCTTTCTTTGGCTTGCATCAGTGAAAACATAGCATGTCGCAAAATCGTGACACTTCTACCTTCTTGCTTTCTCTCTCCTCATTGAGTCACGAAAATGCGACATGTCGCGAAATCGTGACACTTTTCTCCTTGGCGCTTTCTCTTGCCTTCGGGTCACGAAACCGACATGTCACGATATCATGACACTTTTTCATCCGTACGCTTTCTCTTGCCTTCGGGTCGTGAAAACCTGACATGTCACGATATCGTGACACTTTTTCGTCCGTACGCTTTCTCTTGCCTTCGAGTCGTGAAAACCCGACATGTCACGATATCGTGACACTTTTTCTCCTTAGCACTTTTTCTTGCCTTTGGGTCATGAAAACGTGACATGTCGCGATATCGTGACACTTTTTCTCTTACGACTTCATCTTCTCTTTGGGTCACAAACGACATGTCGTGATATCACGACACTTTTTCTTCCTTGCATTTTCTTTCAACATGTCGCGAAATCGCGACACTTTTTCTACTTGCTTCTCTTTTCTTTCAACATGTCACGAAATCGTGACACCTTTTTCTTCCATACAATCTTTCTTGCAATATGTCACGAAATCGTGACACTTTTTCTACTTGCCTTTTTCTTTGCCAACATGTCGCGAAATCGCGACAGTTTTTCTTTCTTCCCAACATGTCGTGATATCGTGACACTTTTTCCACTTGTCTTTTTTCTTTCCAACATGTCGCGAAATCGTGACAGTTTTTCTTTCTTCTTTCTCTCTTCCAACATGTCATGAAATCGTGATAGTTTTTCTTTTTGCTTCTCTCTCTTCCAACATGTCGCGAAATCGTGACAGTTTTTCTTTCTTCTTTCTCTCTCTTCCAACATGTCGCAAAATCGTGATAGTTTTTCTTTTTTTTTCTCTCTCTTCCAACATGTCGTGAAATCGTGACAGTTTTTCTTTCTTCTTCTCTCTCTTCCAACATGTCGCGAAATCATGACAGTTTTTCTTGCCTATTGTATATGTCGCGATATCGTGACACTTTTCTTACTTGTCTTTTTCTTTGATCTTTTGCAAGTGGTCCACTTCGGTCTTCTTGGAAAATCACCGTACATACTCTGAGTGACCTTTGAACTCTTGTCTTCTGCATCTGACTAGCTTTTGTACAGTCTGAGTAACCTTTGAACTCTTGTCTTCTGCATCTGACTAGCTGTTGAACTTCTTGTCCACTGCATCAACAAATCTGTCTGACTATGTTGACAACAATGACAATATTGTTTGTTGCACCTTGCTCAACAATCTCCCCCTTTGGAATTGTTGGCAACACATGTGCAATTTTCTTGTAAATCTTCTCCCCCTTTGACAATAATACCAAAGGGCTGCTGCAGACTCCCCCTGAGTCTATGCACAACATTCTCAGGCACAAATTATTACAGTTAGCAAAAATTCCAAACATGAGAAAAAAGATAAACAAATACACAAATGCTCCCCCTGAGAATGTGATCCTGATAGCTAGTCAATTTTTGGAAAATGTGACCACTCCACAATCTGTTGTTGGAATGAAAATCCAACTTAACCTCACTTTCTGCAACTTTCTCCTACGTACAACACGTTGTCGCTGCAATATATTCTGCCTCTGCTGTGGATAAGGAAACTGACTCTTGTTTCTTACTGTTCTACGTGACCAATCTATCTCCAAGATAGAATACACCTCCAATGGTACCCTTTCTGTCATCTACACATCCTGCCCAATCTGCATCTATAGGATACCATAACCCATACTCCATAGTACCTTTGTGAAATTATAGAAGACTCTGTCTCTCTGCTGCACTGACTGGTGGACCTCTTCTTTACTTGAAGAATCCTCACTCAGATCTATCTTCAACTGTGTTGGCTGCTAGATTTCTATCCATTTAGACTCTGACCTCTGTACTCTGTTACCTCCAAAGCTCAGTCAATAGGCTCACTAAGAACCTGCTCAATAGGCTCACATAGAACCTACTTAACAAGCTCACATAGAACTTGTCCAATGCTAAATAACAAGCTCATAAAAAAATCTGTCCAAATCTGCTCCACCAAGCTCACTAAGAACTTGTCCGAATCTTCTCTAGCAATCTCACCAAGAACTTGCCCAAATCTGCTCTAGAAATCTGTCCCAGCATTGACTTCAAATATTTCCCAAAGGCCTTCTCAAAGGCTCAATCAATCATGCTCAAGAAGTACTCAAAATGAACTCAATAAAGAATGGCGATCTCAAATCAAATCCACTTCATAGAACTTCAAAGATCACTTCACACACAACTTGACTGGGTTCAAACAAATCAACTCAACCAATCATCACAAGGGACAACTCTCTCTCACACATCCCTGGTCCAAGTATGTATCAACCAACTCAAATAATTCCAGCAATGCTCAACCACAAATATCACATAACAATGATATTCATGTTCTTTTCTAACTCAAGTTCTTTCACAACCAATGGGCTTAAACCACTATGCTTATAACACAAGGTTTAAACACAATTCTCAATTCAGGAAACCTTGATGCATTCAACCAACTACTTTCAAAAAAAGAAACCACAAACAATCATTTTCCCTTCAATGATATTTCAGAAATCAATCACCATAATGTTGTCACATGAGTCTTCTTGGGATTAGCCTGAAATCGTGCTACCATGTATACAGCCTACAAAATATCTGGTCTGATAGTTGTCAGGTACAGTAAGCTTCCAATCATAGACCTGTACATGATTTGATCAACAGGTGGAGATTTGTCATTCTTGCTCAACTTGCACCCTTTCTTAAGCCTTTGTTGAGTGAGATAGTTGTCTAGCTTTGCATACCATGCTCGGGGTGTCTGTTTCAAGCCATATATCTTCAACTTACAGCCTAAGTTGGGATCATCACCAAGCTGGAAACCCTCTGGCTGCTCATTATAAACCTCTTCTTCAAGCTATTCAAAACGCTGATTTCATATCTGTCAAAAAATGTCAAGTGACTCACGCTTGTACCAGCTTTTGTCCAACACTGTACCGACACTGCAATTTTACTGCCAACTCTGTGCAAGCATCAAACACTGTACCACAACACCAACCAAATCCCTTTTTAAAATTTCAACTTGGTCTATGTTTTCTACAGTCACTGCTGGTCACACCTTACCTTCAACTGTTCGAATCAGGAGACAACATTTTGCAAAACACTTCACGGCCAACTATAGTGCACCTTACTCAAACTCATACTTCTGGACCTCGGATAGGTATGATTCACAAAGCAAAGTTGCTCATCTTGATGAGCTAAACATGAATCAATAATCAGACTTCAATATATTTCACCACAGCGTCATAATAGATCTAACAATCTTCACGTCAATGTGTAGTTCAAATACACACTGCTTTTATCAACACACATATATGCGGCTAGGGCAACATTCTTTCACTAACCAAATTATCTGAACTGTTATAGTCCTTAACTTTGG
This sequence comes from Wollemia nobilis, assembly GCA_028583015.1. Classification (NCBI taxonomy): domain Eukaryota; kingdom Viridiplantae; phylum Streptophyta; class Pinopsida; order Araucariales; family Araucariaceae; genus Wollemia; species Wollemia nobilis. The sequence goes on from JAQPPZ010014295.1 coordinate 3,367,431, forward strand.
ACAGGGCAGTAAGAACCATCAACAGAACAACAATGACATATAACAATGCTACCAATAATGACAACTCTTAATTTAAACACCACCCTTCACGACACTTCCACAAACAACTACATGAACTGAAAACACACTTCGACAACTATACGACAACTTCCCTGACTACTTGCCTTTCATCCTCAGGTAATCAAACAAATACATAGGAGCATTAGAATGAAACTTCAAGATTGCTCCCCCTGAGGATGTGCTACCTGGAGTTGCTCAGTGCAATAAAGGAGTAATCTCCTTTAGTCCAAGGAGACACGATTTCCTCTCTTCTTTCTTTCTCCAAACTTTCTTGAACTTGGGCTTGAGTTTTTCAACTATATCCCTATTTTGAACCTTTTCGTGAACTTGAACATTTCTCTTGTGTGGTTGTCTCTTGTGCATCCTCGATGAATGATTATTTTCCTTTCTTTTATGAACATGATTCATTCCCTGTCTGTGTTGCGATTTTTGCGTCTGATGAGATCTACTGTTTTGCCTTAGATTAGATACAAAAGTGCTTGGACAAAACCTTGCTATGTGCCCATGACCATTACATTGAAAACATTGAACATAGTGTTCTCTCAGAAACGCAGATGTATTTCTACCAGCATACTCTTTGATTTGTTATTCAATCCACAATGAATTGCCTTGTGACCATACTGGTTGCATCTGAAACAGTAGCCATTAAAAGTATTATTATGAATAGAGTGAGAGTGATAGAACCTCTTTTGTTGTGGCTGCTTTGCTGTAGATCTCCTTTGATATTTTCTTCCTTTTGAAGATTCAACTTTAAACTTTTCTTGCTTCGATCCTTCAACAGTGAGCTTCTTCTTCTCTGCAGAGTTGGAAGATGAAGGTTGTTCAACTTCATATCCAAGACCATGCTTATCCGTGGAGCTTCTTTGTTGGCTTATCATTTTATCTAGCAACTCTGTGCTCTTCTCGAATTTGAGATTTGTATTGGCCTCTTCTAGTTGTTTCTTCAATAAAACAATCACTTCCTCTTGTTTGCAGCAAACAATCTCTTTCTCATTGATCTGTGACCTGAGAGTTTCTTTAGTCCTTTTGGACTCTTCTACTTGCAGCTTTAGATCACTAAGAACTTTGTTAGATTCCTCTTCACGTTTGCTGCATACATCACCTTTATCATCCAGGTGTGACTTCAAAGCTTCTTCTCTTTTCTTGGCTTTATGAATTTGTAAGAAGAGATCTTCAATATCATCCTCATATTCTTCCAACTTCTTGGACAGTCTTTTGTTCTTTTTCCTTTCTATATTCAATTCTTCAAGTGCAGCGATCAACTCACCTTCTAGATCTACTTCAGCCTCAAGGTTTTCATCATATACTTCAGGATTCACTTCTTCAACCTTTTCTAGTTCACTTTTCTCTTCCACAGGAACTGAAACGGACCGAGATGCCTTTTTGGAGGAGGATCTATTCTTCTTACCCATTGTGTACTAATCCAAGATCAACCCCAGCTGATTTAGCCTGATAAGGGAACTTGGCTCTGATACCAATTGTTAGTCTTACAATGGCACTGAGAGGGGGGGTGAATCAGTGTAGCTCTTTAAACTTGAATCTACAGCTCTTAAAATAGCAGCAATTAAAACTTAAAAATAGATACAGTAAGAATAGCAACAGAGCATCACACAACACAAGATTTTAACGAGGTTCACCAATTTGGCTACTCCTCAAGAATGACTGCTTGGACTACCATCCAAATCCAGCCTTTGCAAAGCACCAACTTTACAAACAGTTTACCAGCTTCCACTGGAAGGAGCACCAACCCCTGATTTATCTGTATCAATAGAAAGGAGCACCAACCCCTGATTTACCAACACCTACTGGAAGGAGCACCAACCCCTGATGCCAGGCTGCAAACTGGACTTCAATTTTGAATCTGTAAGTTTGATGATAAAATACCTTTGCTTTTCCAAGACCCTAACTGGTCTGCTTCACCTTTGCATTCTCTGCGCACTCTGCTCTCTCTACGCAGTCACTTCGCACAATCTGCTGCTTCACTGTCGAGCTTCACGATCGTCTTCTCCCTTTTGTGCACTCTGCTTCCTTTGTGAATTTTGCACTTAGCATGACTCGACTTCTTTGCTCACTTTGCGCACTTCGCCATCATCTCGCCGCTTCTACGCTATCTACGCTCTTACGACCACATTTCACACTTCGACACTTCAACGACAATGCATCCATCGACACATCAAATCTCCAAACAACCCTCCTTTTATAACAACAATTTCATGATGAAAACCCTAATCTTAGTCAACTTCAAACCCTAATCTTAATCGACTACAAACCCTAATCTTAGTCGACTATCATAGGTCTTCGTCGGCTTCAACTTAACTTTCTGTTAAAACACAACATGTCGCGATATCCTGACACTTTCAGCTTTCTGCTTTCTCTTAGCTTTGGCCCCCGAAAATACAACATGTAGTGATATCGTCTACACTATTTTCTCTCTCTCTTTCTCTTAGCTTTGGCCCACGAAAATACAACATGTCACGATATCGCTACACTTTCACCTCCTTGCTTCTCTTCTTGGCTTGTACCCATGAAAATCACATGTCACGAAATCGTGACACTTTCACCTCCTTGTCTCTTTTCTTGGCTTGTACCAACGAAAACACAGCATGTCATGAAATCGTGACACTTTCGCCTCCTTGCCTCTTTTCTTGGCTTGTACCCATGAAAACACAGCATGTCGCGAAATCGTGACACTTTCGCCTCCTTGCCTCTTTCTTTGGCTTGCATCGAAAACACAACATGTCACGAAATCGTGACACTTTCTCCTTCTTGCTTTCTCTCTCCTCATTGAGTCACAAAAATGTGACATGTCGCGATATCGTGACACTTTCTCTCCTTTGTTCTTTCTTTTGCCTTCGGGTCGTGAAAACCCGACATGTCGTGATATCGTGACACTTTTTCGTCCGTACGCTTTCTCTTGCCTTCGGGTCGCGAAAACCTGACATGTCGCGATATCGCGACACTTTTTCGTCCGTACGCTTTCTCTTGCCTTCGAGTCGCGAAAACCTGACATGTCGCGATATCGCGACACTTTTTCTCCTTAGCACTTTTTCTTGCCTTCGGGTCGTGAAAACGTGACATGTCACGATATCGTGACACTTTTCCTCCTTAGCGCTTCTTTCTTGTCTTCGGGTCATGAAAATCGACATGTCGCGATATCGTGACACTTTTTCTTCCTTGCATTTTTTCTTTCAACATGTCGCGAAATCGTGACACTTTTTCTACTTACCTCTTTTCTTCCAACATGTCGCGAAATCGTGACACCTTTTTCTTCCATACTATCTTTCTTGCAATATGTCATGAAATCGTGACACTTTTTCTACTTGCCTTTTTCTTTGCCAACATGTCGCGAAATCGCGACAGTTTTTCTTTCTTCCCAACATGTCACGATATCGCGACACTTTTTCCACTTGTCTTTTTTCTTTCCAACATGTCTGAAATCGCGACGCTTTTCATTTCTTCTTCTCTCTCTTCCAACATGTCGTGAAATCGTGACAGTTTTTCTTTTTTCTTCTCTCTCTTCCAACATGTCGCGAAATCGTGATAGTTTTTCCTGTTGTCTTCTTCTCTCTCTTCCAACATGTCACGAAATCGTGACAGTTTTTCTTTCTGTTTCTCTCTCTTCCAACATGTCACGAAATCGTGATAGTTTTTCTTTCTTCTTCTCTCTCTTCCAACATGTCACGAAATCGTGACAGTTTTTCTTGCCTGTTGTATATGTCGCGATATCGCGACACTTTTCTTACTTGTCTTTTTCTTTGATCTTTTGCAAGTGGTCCACTTCGGTCTTCTTGGAAAATCACTGTACATACTCTGAGTGACCTTTGAACTCTTGTCTTCTGCATCTGACTAGCTTTTGTACAGTCTGAGTAACCTTTGAACTCTTGTCTTCTGCATCTGACTAGCTGTTGAACTTCCTGTCCATTGCATCAACAAATCTGTCTGACTGTGTTGACAACAATGACAATACTATTTTTTGCACCTTGCTCAACAATGAACCCACTAAATTATTGGTAAATAACCTCACATTAGTTAGGATTAGCCTAGGTTAGCTTAGGGGGATGGATATTTAATTTTTTTAGGTTGTTTGGGGTGGGAATTGACCTTGAACGAGGTCTTCCCTTAGTCACAGGTGACAACTATGGCTCCTAATTTTCCAATTTTGGGCCACGGTTGCCAGTCGCAGCTAAGTTCAAACTCCAATAGTCAGAAAATTGATTGTTGGCGCTAGCCATGGGTGACAACCGTGACTAAGCAACTTTAGCTGAAATTATTAATTTTTTGATTTTTTTGGTTTTTGACTTGATTTAATTGATTGTTTTTATTTTTTCAAGTGAATATTTGAATTTTTCTAGAAATTTTGCATGCATTTTATATTTTTTTTGACATTTTGATGTCTTTTTAGATTTATTTGTACTTTTGAAGTGCATTTTTTATTGTTTTTGAAATTTTTCTTATTTTGTTATTACTTCTCTTAGACCTTGGCTGCACAAGCATGGGAGTTTGATTTGCTCTTTGAGATACTGCCCATGCTATTCTAGGTAGATTTATATTGGTTTGGCACCATGGGCCTTGGTTATGTATTGCAACTTCCTGCTATCCGAGCTGACCAGGCCTACATGATCGCTTTAGCCCGTCATTGGGATGTACGGACTAACACCTTCCATATTTTTATTGGGAAGATGACGGTCATGTTGGAGGACATGTACCATATAGTATGCATCCCCATATATGGAGAGTCCATCACTTATTTGCATACTAGGGTGAAGACTACCATGTTCTATAGGATCTTCGATGCTAGGAGCAATGAGGCATTGGCAGATACAAAGCATGGCGGGGTGCCTATTGAGCGTTGGTATAGGGTGCATATATTTTCATGGTGATAGGCAATTCTTATGCACATTATTGTCAATTTTGTGCTTTTGGATACTTCCAAAGTGAGGTTCCCTTGGAACCTCCTAACCACAGTGTAGGAACTACTTACGAGCACCACAACCTAGCCACTGATATTATTATAGGGGAGTGTTATTTTTGTACATATCTACAATGAGTTCTACTATATTACATAGCGAGGATGAGTAGGAGTGGGCTACAACCTATTGCTACATATCTGGACTAATGAGCATATTAGGATAGAGCATCCTAGAGGGTTTCCCTGATAGATTATGACTATTGCAGATGCATCGCAGTGCTATGATGCTTACTAGCCTAGAGAGGTAGAGACATATAGGAGCTGGTCTCATGCAGGAGACTTGCAACACTACATGGAGAGGCTAACAACACTATGGGCTAATAAAATCATCTGCAACCCCTATCTAGATTGCCTTGCATGAGAGGAGGTAGACTGCTACTTGAGGTGGACCATACGTGATTGTTGGGTTATTGGGCATAAGCCTAGTGTGCGAGAGTTTTTTCATTTCTATTGAATCCTCAAATAGTTTGAGATGTGCCAGGACATTCTCGAGGAGCCCATAATATACCACCACATTAAGGTAGAGACCCAGCTAGTATGGCCACAGGTTACCCTTTTGGGAGATGAGGATGATGCATTTCAGGACTCAAGGTTGGCAAACACTAACACCACTCCAGATTATGACACTTGGTGGATGACCAGAATATGATAGGGTTGTGGTCCTCTAGGCAGGTCTAGATATGGGGAGGCTACTGAGGTAGTGGTTGAGGATCCATACGGGCGATGAGTTCTCCATAGGATAAAGGGAGAGTGGGGTCAAGCTGCTGCACTAGATGAGGGAGCCTAAGATGAGGAGAAGGATGAGAATAATCTCGATGATGAAGTGTCATAGCTTCATGCCGAAGTATCTAGTCTACAAACACAACTACATATAAATCAGAATCAAATTCTAGAGAGGGATACCTCTAATGTGACCTTGTAGGCTTAGGTGGGTCCATTAAAAATATAGCTTGCAGTAGGACAGTCTCAGTAGTGGGGCCATAAGGAGGAGAGGACCACCCTCTAAAATTAGGTTGACTCAACAACCATCGATATTGAGAACACTACTCAATAATATCTTCTCCAAGTATAACTAGACCTTAGGACTATATAGCAATATGCACTTAGGGTATCTAGCGGGATCCCTTCTACTTCACAAGCTACCACACTTGTTATAGATACTTAGGGACCAACAAGGTTAGGTGGTGATGCAGATATTATGCACCTATAGGGACTCCTAGAGGATGCTACCACACAGATGTCCATATATGTTGGGTACATTGTAGCTCTACAGGATCAGATTAGGCTATTGGGTGGCAACCCTAGAGAGTGTTCCATAGCAGGAGGCTCCCAGTAGAGTAGAAAAAGTGAGTCAAGGTAGTCATCAGTGCAACTCAGTCATATATCAATGGCATATCAGAGAGATCCATAGGCATTAGCTCTTGGTGGCCTCATAGAGAGGGTGAAGAGGGTGGAGGTGATTTAGGTGGTGTAGGACACTCATGATTATGTCTTTGTGACACTATACCATTTTTGACTGTAAGGTTAGATGACCTACACTATTGTAGTCTACGGGTATTTTGATGTACCCCTATGTATACATTTTAACACACTTTATATACATGATATGACTTTTGATTATGCTTCACTATTTGTATTATTTTATTGTTTTTATGTTTATGAGATACATATGGATGCAATGTTGATATGTTTATTGATTATTGTTATATGATGTGATGTATTGATGACATGCACTAGCTAGATGATGTATGTATGATTAGATGCTATGATCTAGATGTGTAGATGGACTTCTTATGTACGCATATATGGATGCAATGTGAGATGTTAAATGCATGTTTAATTTTGATTTAAATATATGCATCTAATTTGTGTTGTTATGATATGATGTATACTGTGTGGAATGCAATGCACTAATTATGTGATGATAATTTAATGCAAATGAACATGTATGCTTTAATCACTTAAAACATAAGGAATGAATGCAATATGTGTTTATATGGATGACACCACCGAATGTATAGATATCATGAATGTAAATGTTAAATATTGTCATAAGAAATAATCATTTAGACATCCATATGTGAGATGAGATGATTGAAAGATGTATGGTTTTCCTTCACGAGCTTTTGTAAATTAAAAAAACATGCACAAAATAGTTAGTGGCCATCTAAATATCATTGTTGATATCCATCTGGTATCTATCCTATTTCATGAATACCCTTAATAAACAAAAGTTTACAAGGAAAATTGATGATTGATTGATTGATATGGCTTGTTGCTATAAGGGATTTTTGAGGTTTTCCATGAGACTCAAACACCCTATTTGATTAATCAAAAGTTGTATAATGACTATACAAGACTCCTAAAAGATAATTTTTTTGTTATGAAGACCAAGATATTCATTATCCTTGTGTGTGCAAATGAATATATTAGATGAGACATAAGACTACCTCATTGCTAGGCGGGATTCATTCAGCCCATTTTTGTAATGGGGATCAACAAATGTTCATCATGATTCTAAGTTTGGGCACAGTTAGACTAGACCACTAGGTAATACTGGCCACCTAAAATTAGCTCATTTATAAATTGCTTAGAACTACCCCAATGCCATGCAGGATTCATTCAGCTTATTTTTGTATTGGGTATCACTCAATGGATTTGAGTAGTGAACATTCTAGGGATTCAAGCTCTTCACCCCCTTCTTTTCTTCACATTTATTGGGATACTTGCTCATGCATAGTGATGAAAATTACTATTTATTTTGCATTTTTTTTTTTAGCAAGATATTTTGCTTTTGATTTTGGGATTTTTCTCATTTTTATGTAAGCAAGGTATTTCTTGGGTAGGGGGGAGCTTGTCCTTTTTCCAATAATCAATACTCTAGACCATGCACATAATAATATGAGCAAGTAAATACCTTTAACTTAAGGTGACTAGGACCACTTTGTAGTGTTCATCCTTCCTTGTCTTGATTAGGATTGTTAATGTGTTAATTAGTGATGGGATATTGATATATGCTAGGTGCTATCAAAACTAGACCTCATCTCCAAAAGCAAAGATAAATTTCTACAAAATATGAGAAGATCAATAGGTATGGTTGAATGACTGAAAAAACCTTGTATACTCCTTATAGCAATAGGAGGGGTTGTGTTGAAAAACACAATTACTCACAAGGGTGATGGATGTTGAATGATGAATAGATGCATGATTTAGATACAAATGTGGTGTCATTTGTAAGCTTATAAACACAAACTATAATAATGCAAGTGCAATGGATGAATATGCTTAATGTAATGCAATTAAATAAATGTATGTGCAAAATGAAATGCATACTGTGAATGTTTTTGTATTTTATGGTGTTTTGCAATGTTTTTTTAATTTTATTGATTTTTTATTTGTTTTGATTTTGATTTTTCAATTGTTTTTGAAATTTTGATTATTTTGAATGTTTTTGAATTTTTGATTCTTATGTGTGGAATTCCTTAAGATGAAATTTTTTGAGAGGCTGAAGCTCTTCAACACCTTTAAGCGATGTTAGGCGATATGTTCCAATTCCTATCTTCTTTAAGATGATATATGGACCTAACGAGTTGGTCACAAATCTATCTCATAAGTGTGGTGGTAGGTTTGAGTTATGTTGGTTCTCTTTCAGCATAAGATCCCCAACCTTAAAGTCTCTTAGATGAAATTTAATGTTATAAGCACATTTTAGGTGTTCCTTATAAATGCAGAGATGCTCAAGGGCATTCACACAATGTTCATCAAGAAGCATCAATTGTTTGAGGTGAGCATGTCGTGCAGTGTTGTCATTAATGAACTCTTTCAATGCAATGTGTAGGGTTGGAATTTTCAAATCTAAGGGTATAATGGCCTCAGTGCCATATACTAGTGAAAATAGCGTTACCCTAGTGGGTGTTTGTATACTAGTCCTGTAATCCCATAATGCAAGAGGTAGCTAGATATGCTAATATTTGGGGTTCTCTTGAACACTATTTTTCAAGATAGCGACCACTATCTTGTTAGAAGCTTCAACTTGACCATTTTCTTGCAGATAGTATGGAGTCACAAAATTGTGTTGTTTATTATACTTGGATGTTAAAGCCCTTACAATTTTATTTTTGAACGATGTTCCATTATCTGATATGATCTTGGATGGTATCCCAAAATGACATATGATATTGTGAAGTATGAACTCCACAATACATGCTCTTGTTATTGTTGTTAAAGGGATTGCTTCCACCAATTTTATAAAGTAATTAGTAGCCATTATAATTAATGTATGTCAACCCGATGATGGGGGAGAGATATTACCAATCAAATCAAAACCCCACTAAGCAAATGGCCAAGCCGATTTGATGAGTTGTAAGGCCTGCGATGGTAAGTGCATAATATTAGCATGATTCTAAAATTTGATTCATTTATTAACATACACTGTGCAATCCTTCTCCATAGTGGGCCAATAATTACCCATTCAAAGGATGTGCTTGATGATGGCCATACCACTAAAATGACCACCGCATGTACCGTCATGAGCTTGAGATATTTTCCAAGTGGATTCTTGGAGCTCAAGGTAATGAAGGAAAATTACATCGTAGCTTCGATGATACAAGATGTCTGCTAGCAAGACATAATTTGTCACTTTCTACTTGAATGCTTATTTTACGACATGTGACAATCCCTATGGGATTACCCAAGCTTAAGAAAATTGTGTATTTGTGACATCCAATACTAATAGGCAAAAACTTCAATTGACTGAATGACATGTTCCCACTATGTTTCAACCTATATAAAAGTTGATTGGAAAACTACCTTATTGGGAATAGTAGTACCATTCTTTGTAGGACCTTGTGAAAGCAACGATCCCTAAGGTACCTTTTTTAGAAATTCTTTGGCTTTGTAGAACCATTCATGGGTTGGTTCTATTTGAATCATGTGGATAAATTCTTGATTGTTCTATGCCTCATGTTGTATCATGGATTGTGATAGCATTTTCACTTGAATGGTAGTGAAGTCAGCAGATAGATTTTGAGGGATTAAGGATCCTAAAGATACCATGGTGTCTATAACTCTATTGGACATTTGAGGTATTACCTCGATGTCATACCATTCTAGCTGGACTAGATATGTGTCCAAAATCTCTTTGTATACCTTCAAAATGGGACATCTACACTAGTATATCCCCTTAACTTGATTTACAATGAGCAAGATATCTCTAAATATATTTAGTTTTTTGATCTTCATGGCGATCGATGTTTGGGGACATAAGATTAGGGCCTCATATTCAGTATTATTTTTTGTACAAGGTAAATTGAGCTTAAAAAACAAGGGCATTGGAACATATTGTGGCATAAAGAACACAATTCTTGCACCACCCCTTGCTCACATTTGGAATCATCAAAGAATAGAGGTATATTTGCTTGATTATTACATTCTTCAAGTTTTGGCGACTTCAATAATGTGAAGACTGCATCATTGGGAAGATATATGAAAAGAGGTATACGATATTGAAGAGGAGCCTCTGCAAATTGATCTACTATGACTTGTCCTTTGATAGAATTTGGACTTATGAATTCTAGATTGAATTTGGTCAATTGCATGATCCACTTTGTGGTACATGTATTATGGTACGTTTTATTCATCATGTACTGCAAAAGATTTTGTTTTGATACTACATATGTCATATGGATTAACATGTAGTGATGCAAATTCTTTGTTGCAAAGACTACTGCTAAGCATAATTTTTTCACATATGTGTATTGTAGCTCGTAGCTGACCAGAGTTTAGCTGATGTAATATATCACATGTTCTTTATCTTTCATGTTCTTTTGGACTAACATGGTTTCCAATGCAAAGTTAGTGGTAGATATATATAACAATAATGGAACCTCTAGGTGAGGTGGAGCTAAAATTTGTGGTATTTCTAGGTTCTACATGATCTCATCAAAGCCCTCTTGACATTCTTTGTCCCAATTAAATGGGACCTCCTTATGTAGTAGTCAATTCATGGGTTGGAATTTATCCAATAATTGTGCGATGAATCAATTTATGGATGCTAATTTGCCTTGAAGGCTTCTTAATTCCTTGATATTATTTGGAGGACACATTTCTAAAATTTCCTTGACCTTTGCTAGGTCAACTTCGATCCCTCGTTTAGAAATGATGAATCCCAAGAGTTTTCCTAATGTTACACCAAAGATGCATTTCTTGGGATTCAACCTAACATTGTGCTCTATTAGGTGATCAAATATTTTTTTAGAACCTTAGTATACTATGAAAATAGTAATGACTTCATAAATAAATCATCGATATAATCCTCTAGGATATTTTGCATGTAGTCATGAAATATATATGTGATGGCCCACTAGTATGTAGCACCAACATTTTAAATACTGAATGTCATAAATTTGTAGCAAAATGTTCCCCATGGTATTGTGAATGTGGTTTTATGCTAGTCTTTGGGTTTAATACGAATTTGGTTGTAACTAGAGAAAACGTCCATAAGGGAAAGCATCTTGTGACCTACAGTCACATCTACTAGAGCATCTATGTTGGGCACCAAGAATGAATCCTTTGGTATTGCCTTATTGAGGTCTCTAAAATTTGTGCAAACACAAATTCTTCCATATGGTTTTCCTACAGGTACCATGTTTGATACCCATTTTGGATATTCAATGAAAATGGTGAATTCTACATCCAACAGTTTTTACAATTCATCTTTAACCATCAAAGCAACGGTTGGATGCATCTTCCTAATTTTTTGATTCACAAGTTTCTTGTTGGGGTCCAATGAAAGGTTATGAGTAACCAATTTTCTTGGATTATGTACTCATTCTCTTCTTGTTAATAACCATAGCTTGGTTCATCCTCCCATAGGATAATTTTTTATGGGCTTGCCTCAAGAGAGAAATTTAGATGATACACAATAGGTGGTTCTATAGTGACCATAGTCACCAACCTATCGCTTATGTAGCTTATGTTTGGGTGATAAATATTCCATCTGATGTCTTCCCTGAATGCTAAGATTAGCCTATCCAGAGATGCTACTAATAAATTATCATAGCTTTGGATATGATATCCAAGGCTAGACCTATCAGTAGGTAACTGATATTGTGGTTCAATTGGGTTCCATCACCCTTTTTCATATAGACCTAAACCATAGTCATGGCAGTGGTTGCATTCGAAGTATCTAAGAGTAAACTCAGGATTTGATAGATAATGAATGTTTTTTGTGAACAACACATCATCATCCTCTTCAATATTTGAGACATCATGGGCTTGATCCAATCTAGCATAAATAAAATTAGTCTGATTGGGTGGTATCCCCAATGGTACCACTATTCCTATGGGTAGGTTTGGAACTCTTGGCCATCCCATGTCTTGTGCAGTCTTAATGATTGGATTCAAAGTGACATTTTGCACAAGATATTCACCTAATCCTATGTTGGCTAAGTGAATAGTCACCTACAATGTAGATGACCCCACTGAAGATATAGGCAAGGCAGGTTGAGGCACCTCCTCAACTTCTTTCTGTGAGTTTCCCTCCATGGTATTTGGTACCTCCGTAGTTGCTACATTGGGGATTACTTTTGTCTTTCTCACCCAATACTACCTTTAGCTTTTGATAATTCCTAAGCATTGTCGATATCGTAGGCTTAACAGAAGTAGTTGTTATATGTGTAGATGGTTATGGGGATGATGTTGAAGGACCAGTGTACACTTCATTTAATTTACCTATAGGATGTTGTATAGGTGATGTAGGTCTTACATACAGATCCGTTTATGTGAGAATAAAATTTGTCAACAAATATACTTGATTAATATACTTGAATGATCCGAAGGAACCAAATGCACTTACCCCTTGTGTACATACTTGATACACTGATGTAATATCAAGGGTACACATTGAATCTCTCTTATCCAATACTTGCCTAAGATAATGTTGTATTGCATCACATATTCAAGTATGTGACACATCATCGAGATGGTCTTCAGTCCTACCTAGATAGGTAAAATTATAGTACCCACTATCAAGCATAATGCATCGTTAAATGCTCATAGTGTGAAAGTCAAAGGTACAATATGTGATTTAGCCAAATTTTAAATGTGCCAAGGCCTTTGTGGTAATAATTTTGATTAAATATCCTGTTTTGATCAACACCCGCTTGAAGGGTGTGTGGTTTGCACATGCAATAATGTGAAGCAATGGATCCTCTATAATAGTAGAGACCATTTTAATTTTGTGATCATAGAACTGAATCATGGGCTCTTAACACTGCTACACATGTCCCACAAAGTTGGTGAATGCTTCTAGATCTTAGGACTGCACTTCTATGGACCTCTGAATGTCCAGTAGCATCTCCTTATGCCTAGGAGACTACTATATTATCTCATAAATTGATAGCTTTTTCGATACTGTCTATAAGCTTTGAATAAGCCTATTTCTTAAGGTTACTACCAGTCTTGTTGGTGGACCTAGCAAGTTATTTTATGCTAGTATTTGAGGGGGTGTAGCTTGAATTCTGACTAGAATAGGAGAAGTATCTGGATGATTATACCTTCTGTTCCTAGTGACAATGTTCACTATACTGACAAAACCTTGTGTGGATGGTTCAATCTGCACTTGATTCACTTACCCAACATTACTCCTTGGGGGCTTATGGTTTGGTAGGGAATTTTTGAATATCCCCATGTTTTGATTATCCATAGCCTAAGGATTATCCACAATCAATGTGTTCCTATCAATCATGTTTTGGACTAGATGTTTGAAACTATGGCATCCTTCGATGTCATGCCCTTTTTGCCTATGGAATGAACATAATTGATCTTCCTTAAATCATTTCAATTTAGGTTTATTAGGATTGATTAATTTTAATTCAAATAAATTTATGGCATTTGCCTCACACAATTGATTGAATATTGAAGCCATAGTCTCAGATAGTGGTATAAACTAGCAAGGAGGGTGTTGCTCTCTATTCTTACCCTAATTCTTATTGTTGCACTGATTATACTACACAGGGGGAGAATGAGCGTAATAGTTCTAAGGTTGTTGGTCCTGATTCCCTTTTTGTTGATTCATCACCACCTAATTTACATGTGCAGGCTTGGCATACGGATTTTGGTTCTTTGTATTTTTATTATTCCACTCCTTTTTATTCTGAAGTTTCAAGTTGCTTTCTTGCAACTTGATATCCTATATAACCTTGGCTTGAGCCAAGGCCTCCTCAAATGTCTGATATTGCTGTAATTGTAATAACAATGAGATGTGTTTTGTACAACTCTTGGTGAAAATTCAAGTCAGTTCAGTAGTAGGAATGGAAAATGGGAGCTTAGCCATAAAATTTCTCCATTTGTTACCAAAATCCATGACTAGATCATCATCATACTGCTTTAGAGCTTCCAAGTCATTTAAATTGGTTTTCTTCTTTATGCAAAAGGAAAAGTGTTCAAGAAAGGCATTTGCCAACTGTTCAAAGTTGGTAATGTTGTGCCTCTTAAATTGGTTGAACCATTCTAGGGTGGGGCATGGAAGGATTATTATGAAGGTTCTAAGCAACAAGGAATTGTTACTCTGTATTTGGAAGCACATGTTCATAAAGCTTGTGATGTGCTCCTGTGCGTCTTCATCACCTTGAAATTTATCTAGCTTGGGCATCTCAAAATGATTGGGATACACTGGGCTAGGAACTGAAGAGCACAAGGGTGCATTATGGATTTTATTCAAGGTAGGATTTTGATAAGTTGTGTCTTGTTTCTCAATAGATCTCACCTTTTCCACTAAGGCTTTGTATGCTTGTGAGGATAAAATTTACTCTTCCCTAAGAGGTCTCTGCAGAGCTATTGGAGGTAAATTCTTTTTGGGCTGAGGTGGAGGATGAGGCTCATCATCCTCATCTACTAAGGCTATCTCAGGATACTTATGCTCTTGCTCATCTCTTTATGACTCTATGTACTAGGTACGCCCAAGTTGTTTTAGCACGTGGTGTTGTAGCATGTTCTAGATTGTACAATGAGTACGATTTTCAACTTGGTTATGATGTATTTTTGGCTATGATGCAACACATCTTTGGTCATGCTCCCTATATTCAATTTGAGGAGAAATATTAGCTCAAGCTAATCTATCTTCTCTCTCTATACTCTTATTTTGATCTAGGATGCATTGCTCTCGCATGTGCTACTCATACAAACATTACCTAAGCAGCCTTTTATGTTTAGTATCCTTGTTCTCAAGGTGCTTGTGCTCTACACACACATCTTCCAATTGGTCTTGGAAGATATGCTACCTCTACTATGAGACTAGCCTGTAAGATCGATCTACATGATCAGTAGTGTGAGGCCTCTAGTTGTTTAGCTCTATTTGAGGGGCTTTATGAGTGTGAACCCCAATAGACTTATCTACAATACGCTTGTCCTTGTCTGTGTAGATGGTATTCATGTTATGTTATAGTCTTTTATCTGTGATCACTTGTGTGGATAGGACACATGAGCTACAAGAGTTCTTTGAGCACTATCCTTGCTCAATGGTATGCCTCTGCATGCTCTCACTACATGAACTCTCAAATTGAGAATGAGTAGTAGAGGGCCTATAACCTAGTTGACCTAGAAATTGTTCTAGTCCATCAAGTTTCCTAGTCTTCAAGGGCTTATTAGGCAGTATACCATTGGCTCTAAGGGTGGCTAGATCTATCATGAAATTTCTAGGTCCACTAGGGTTTGGAGATTTTAGGGGTCTACGTTTTGATGCAGCCTGATATTCCTATCCTTGATTGGGTGGATCTTCCTTTTGTCTACCATGGGATGATGAGGGATTTGAGCCACCCTTAGTTCTATATTGTAAGGAGTGTGTGTTACGTCCTCTGACTGGGTTATTCTAAATAACATCCCCATGTATTGAATTGTCACCTCTGATACTCATTGAATGTCATTCGGGAGAATCCTATAGTCAAGATTCCAATGTGTTATCTTGTGTGTCTCCTGGAGCTTCAGTATCCTTCTCGGTTGTGCACCGAGGTTAGTCTCTTTGTGTGCTGACCATAATGTGAATTATATCTTTTGTAAATTTTAGGGAAAACAAAGCAAACAAGGGTTTTTGTCTCTTTTAAATATTCTTTGTGGGCCCTAAACTATTTTTTGAGTTTCTAGTTTTGTTAATCATAAACTATATCTCATCATGTTTACATTTTGTTGATAATATAATTGTATAGTTTACGAGATTTCACCTGTATGCTCATAGCTCGATAATCGACAATGAAATTTTGGTCATATAAACCCACCAAAGTATGGATATGAAGCCCATACCTAGTCAGGGAGCACAAGTCTTGCCAATCCTCACCCAGTCCTCACTTGGTCAATGTTATACCCTTTGAAGAGAAGTACATGCAAATTTTCCAAGCTACATTGGTTCTTGGATTTGATATTGGCCAAAAATAGGGTTTGTAGGATTTGAGCCAATAGATGGAGATGAAACCCACTATCATTGGTTTCTATTAGTGGTTGGGTATGAATTCCAAATCACTAACATTTAAATATGATGTGGTGTGTGGGGGTTTATTTTAATTTTGCTTAAAAATGAAAATGCATCATAGATCATCCATGATTCTTCCTACATGCCTAGGAAATTGATGTTTTAATTTTAGAGAGGATGCAAAATTACATGCTATTTCTAGAAGATATAAATGCAATATTATATGGAAAACTAGCCTTTAGATAGGCCCCAAGCATGCAAACCCTAACATATAGTTTAAATGCTAGTTGTTATTCTAAACCATAGGCAACAAACTGAACCGTGGGATAGAAACACAACTAAAAATATTAGTCATGGGTGAAAACCACAAATAATAGTGCTAACTACTATTTTCAGCCATAGCTAACAATAGACAAGGCAATTTTCATGAATTTCCTTCTAAAATTTGGCTAGATGATTTAATTAGCCTACTGATAGGAAAAATACAAAAGTAGGAAATCACAGAGAAGGGAAAATTACCTGGAATCCCTCATCTGATGAAGAGACAGGATATCTACTATATTTTCTCTATTTTTTGCTAGTCACAACTATCAAGCAGGGCTACCATGCTAGCTACAGGTGTTAAATATGGCTGAGACTGTGGGCCACAACTATCAAGCATGGATAATATCAGTAACACAAAAATAAAGGAAAATAAATAAATGATAGTGAATTTTGTGGGTCTCCATCATGATTGCCACTATAGAAGGCTATGGAGACCACACATCCATTGATATTGCAACAGAAATAAAGAACACATGTAATCTAAGCATACATTCAATAAAATAAGTAAATAGCAAAGGGAATCTCTCTTTATTAATCAAATGAGTCTTGTTACAAATGTTTCCCTCTTAGGGATACCAGAAGATTGATAAAATTATTACAATATGAAAATAACCCCAAAATGGGGGAAGATGTGTTCAATTGGTATTCATATCTCCATAAAACTGCTTAAGGGATTATAAGGATGCCTTCTCTATTCATTAAGAGTAAATTGATGTTGAAAGCGCCTTGAATCTTGCAAGATCCTGTAACCTACGTACATGAAACAACAAAGCACAATTAAAAGTATATGAGGCCTCTAATGATGAGGCTTTTTTTAGGAAATTACAAGTATGGCTAATATTGAAAGAAAATATAAAGATATGCAAATATGCTTATAAAATAGCTGAATTAATGTAAATCATGCTTGAAAACAAGTAGATCTAGCTAAAATAACATGTAATTTGCAATAAAAGCATGAAATGAAGCTAATCTAAGAAGATTATTGAAAACTAGCAAATATGACCAAATGAAGACAAAAGCTACCTCTAATATTACAAATTGACCGGTCAAATGTCTAAATTAAGACTAATCTAAGCTAGATTAACCTATTTGCATAACTGGAAATGAAAGTCTACTGCTAAAATGGAAGGAAATGAGTATCAAACCCTAGCTTCGAGTGCTTGAAGCATATGGATTTTTTGGTCATGGCTAACAACCATGGATGACAGTCATAACTTAAGGAAAAATCCTCTTTCTCTTGTAGCCAAGGCTTGAAACTCCTAATTCTTCCAAGAAATTGATGGTCAAGGGTCACCTCGGTATCTTGGAATAGATTGGTGGTGTAAATTGTCTGAATTTACAATGGATGTGTGTCAATTATCAAGCTTTATCCTCAAGATCTTGAGATATCCATTATTGCAAGGTTGATGATCAAATTGGATTTTGGCAACATCTTGTTACTCTTCACAAGGTGCAATTGGCTATCCCATTCGACATGGATTCGTTGCATTAAACTTGTAAACTCTTCCCTTATTTCTCCTCAATTTAGAGGGGAGTCTTATAGCCCATCTAAATCCTCATACTAGCTTCCTTGAGAATCCAAGATCAAGAATTGATAGGTTGGAGAAGTTGGGAGGAGGAATCCAAAAATTTCTTTGCTCAAAATCGCCTAAATTGGTTGCAAATGTAGTTGTAACAACCGATTTGGTTCGGCTCGAGAGGTCAAGATAGTTACAGGGCTAGCCACGGCTAAAACCCTAGCCATGGATGTCAACCATGGATGATATCTTAGTTGTGAATTCCATCCACAACTAAGGTTGAATATGTCTAGGATGACTAAATTGAGTGGTTAAAACCTCTGCTTTACCTTGGAAAGATCCAAGATCATTCATATGGTCTGCAAAGATGCCCATATGAGTAGTCTCCTAAACATGACATGTTTTAGGTGTGTACACATAAGCTTACCCATTTGTAGGGGCGAAAAACAAATATGATGAGATAAGCCTTTATCACTCTATCTATTGGTCCTACCTGATTATACCCAAAAGTGCTAGAGCACCAAATTTAAGCCTTCCATGCCATTGGAATAAATGATTATGAGATGCACACCCTTTCTATTATTGGGCCATCTAGCATTGACAAGATCAATGAACATTAAAAAACCTAGAACATGGATTTAGGTGGTATATTTCCACTCAACATTGTGTTTTACCACAATGCATCCCAAAAATAGGTATGTGTAGACACTTAAAACATGTCATGTTTAGGAGACTACTTATATGGGCTCCTTTTCAAACCATATGAATGATCTTGGACCTTTACAAGACCAAGCAGTGGTTCTAACCACTCATTTTAGGTATTCTAATCCTATATAGACTTAGCTGCTAATAGCATTAGTGGCTAAGATCTCAACCACTGATGATCAGAGTTGCTAAGGGAAAACTACCCCTAACCATGCTGAGCAAGAGTGGCTAGCCCTATAAAAAACTTTGGCATTCTTGAACTGAGAAAAATTAGTTACAACAACCTAAATTGCAATGGTTTTGGAGTGGTTTTGGGTTGGGAAGCTTCTAGAGGTTTCCTCCCAACTACTCAGGCCAAATAATTCTTGATCTTGGCTTCCTTGAGAAGCCAAGATTGGGATTTGGTGAAGTCTATTTATAGACCCTCCAAAGAGGTAAAGAGAGATACAAATTGAATGCAATGAAGCCCTGC
Organism: Wollemia nobilis; assembly: GCA_028583015.1. Taxonomy (NCBI): domain Eukaryota; kingdom Viridiplantae; phylum Streptophyta; class Pinopsida; order Araucariales; family Araucariaceae; genus Wollemia; species Wollemia nobilis. The sequence continues at coordinate 3,386,939 of JAQPPZ010014295.1, forward strand.
TAAACTAGAGAGCCATTTGCAACCCTTGAGGAGTACCAAGATGCTATCCAATTAGAGAATGACACCTGCATTTGAAGAAATGGATTTTCTAATATCTTGAGGAGTAAGCTTATCATTTCATACCCATACATTGTGAATTCACAACAATTCACCCATAAATCTATGTTTGGACACACTGACGACCCTTGATCATCAATTCAACGGAGAAATTGAGCATCCACAAACCTAATTTCAAGATCAGAATACTTTATCCATGGCCATTTTTGTCACCAGTGGCCGACAAGCTTAGCTTCTAGACTCAATAGTAGCTAGTAGAGCCAACTACTATGAGCATCAGCATCTAGGGTTTGATATGCTTAGTTCTTTGATTTAGCCATAGATTTACATTTCTTAGCATGTGTTTAGCTTAAATTAGCATAGATTTATCACATTTCATGTATTTACATGGTTTATTTGTAGTTTAATAGGTATCTTTAATTATATTTATGCACTTCATGCTTTCCTTTACAGGCTTTCATATATTAGGTTCCTTTATGCTTAATATGCAAGATTACATGCAATTTTAGGTTTCTTTATATATTTCAAGCTTTGCTTCATGCTTTATTGTCAATATTTTAGGTAATATTATGCATATTTATACATGTTCATGCATTATTTACATATGTTACTTATTTCATATCCTTTCTTGTAAATTAACCTCATCATGAGAGGGTGCATGTGCTACTAATGTGCTTTGTTGTTTCTTTACATGCAGATAATAGATCTCTCAAAGACAAAGTATGTTTCAAGATATTTCCTCTTGAAATTTGAGAAGGAGGCATCCTAGTAAGCCCTCAAAAAAATTGGTGTTAAAGTGAAGACCATTCAAGTGCATCTTTCCTCATTGAGGGGCTTCAACTATTGTAACAATTGTATCAATTTGAGTTACTCCCTAAGAGGGAGAGATTGTAATCGAGCTTCACCATTTTTAATAAAATATCACCCCCATTTCTTTAATATCTTTTATTTGTGCAAATTATTACTTGAAAACATTTTTCAAATTGTTATATGCTTGAAATAATGTAGATGCATGTTTTTTACCTTTATACACAAGGTGAATGTCAATAATAGATATTCCCTACCTAGGATCAAAAACCTCTTCAATCAGCTAAAATATACCTCAATATTTTCAAAGGTTGATTTGAAATATTGATACCACCAACTAAGGTTCTAGGAGGAGGATATATATAAGATAGCATTTAAAAATCACTATGGATATTAGGATTTCATTGTTTTACCTTTTTTTTTAACAAATGTGCCAACTGTATTTATGAATTTTATGAACAATATATTTAGGAAGCATTTGGATAAATTTGTGTTGGTGTTCTTGGATGATATTTTGATATATTCCTAAAAAAAGATAGAGCATTATAATCATGTTAGGGTTGTGTTAGAACTACTGAGGACAAATAACCTCTATGGAAATTTAGCCAAATATGATTTCTATGTGTTAGAAGTGCAATATCTAGGATGTATTGTTTTGGTAGAAAGTATCATGGTATATCCTAAGAAAATAGAGGTTATTTTGAATTAGATACCACCCAAAAATGTGATGATAGGGTGTTTTTAAGGGTGATATCAATGAAAAGTGTTATTAAGTCTACAAATATTGATTCACATTTTATGGGACCCTTCAAAATTACAAAAAATATCAAATTGCCTTACCACCTAGCCTATCCAAGATTCATGACACCTTTCACATTTTGTTGCTTAAAAATTATATCGCTAACCTTGAGCATGTGTGGGATTTTTTAAATTTATAGAATGCTGAACCCAGAGGCTATAGAGGTTTGAATAGATAGAATCCTTGAGTTTTGATCTAAATTGATTAGGAAAGGAACTTTGAAGTAGTGCAAAGTTGAGTGGGACCGAAACACTGAAAGGAATACTACTTGGAAAAAATAAGCAGATATGCAAAAACATTTTCCATTCTTATTTGAAGATTCAATGTAATATTGTTTATGATAAAATTTGTGGTTACACATAGGACTGTGTTAAGCCTAAGGAGGGAAGGATGTCATGATTCTACCTTGGTAGAACTTTTTACATGTTGAATTTATATTTTTTGTCAGGTTATCTTTGGATGAAAATATTAATTTTGTCAAGTTATTTCTTAGAAAATATTTATATATGCATCTTTGTAGAAAATGTTATGAATTTTGCTGATTATATGATTGATAACTTATGACTAATTACTACAAATAATGATACTATGAGTGAACATGATGCTACTAATAGAATTGCACGATTGCATGAATGATCATTCTCATAGGTCAAAAGAAAAATTGATCCACTGATTGTGAGGTGTTAGAAAAAAGGAAATGATGAATGATCTTAAAGACAACAACCCCAAAGAATACGGGCTTTCCTCTCATGTAGTTGCATACTATATTTAGTTTTATATGATGCATTTTTTTTGTTTGGAAAAATATACCATCAACAAGGAGGTTGTTTGAGGGAAAAACAAAAGAGTCGATGAAAAAAAATATTAGTAATTCTTTTGAAAGGCATAAAAGGATTTTGTATTCTTTGTGGAGTTTTAACTATTTGATTTTTTAATTCATGGAGTTTTAAATATTTGATAATAATATTCTTTTTATTCCTAGAAATACTTGTTTTCTTGCATAGTCCTAGAATTGTATGTGTGGAAGTTTGAGTTGGAGTCTAGTTGGTAAGTTGTGAGGTGCATGTTCAGATAGCCCTTATATTTTTGTAGAAAAATGTATAGCCAAACTCCTTAGAGAACACCTCCGATCAAATTACCCTCCAAACCAACGAGCGTATTTATATGGTGGGAAATATTATTGTTCTTTTGAATTATATTTTTGAGGTCTTGTCTAGTCATGGTTCGTGGCTCATTATATTTTATCTTCACTATTTTCTTTGAGACTGGGAGATTATTTCTATTACTAAAATCAATGGTGTAGTGGAAATATAAATACCAATGCATGATGATGGCCACTGGGAGTGGACCTGAAGTATATGGTACAAAGAGAACAACCACTCAGAGTCCACTTGGAGATGAAAAAAATTGACCGATAGTGATAGAGGAGGGAGAGGCTCTCGATACTAGAAACAAAAGGAGAAATAGAAAATAAAAGAAAGGAAAAAGAGAAATTTTTTAGAGAGCAGAAGAGCAAGCGTGTAAGAGGATATTTGGAAAAAGGCTTGATGAGGGTTCAAGTAGTTGAGTTGCTTATTTATGCTTTCCATAATGCTATTTGAATGTGCTAAATGTGTGTTAAAGGATTTGGTTCTTTCTACATTATTTTGGAAGCAAGTCTCTATTATATAGATATTGTCTTATGGTTGATATTATTTGAGATAAGGAACTTCTTTTTATTCCTAGAAATGCTTGTTGTTTTCTTGCATAGTCCTAGAATTGTATGTGTGGAAGTTTGAGTTGGAGTCTAGTTGGTAAGTTGTGAGGTGCATGTTTGAATAGCACTTATATTTTAGTAGAAGCCTATATAACCAAACTCCTTAGAGAAGACCTCCCAGTCAAATTACCCTCCAAACTAGTAAGCGTATTTTTGTGGAGGGAAATATTATTGTTCTCTTGAGTTATCATTTGGAGTCCTTGTATAGTCATGTTTTGTGGTACCAATGCTATGTGTCATAGTGTTTACCTTTCTAACTATTGGGATACAAATTTTTATAAATTTTTACTTTATATTGCAACTGTCTATCTTCCATTTTTTTGGCCAAGCTTACACCTAATAGTCATAGCTTAGAACTCAAAATTGGATGGACCAAAGACTGCTTCATCCTAGTATCTAGAGTAGGTTGGTTCCTTGTCAACTGAATAGAATGTTGATCCAATTAAGCTCAATAAGGGTTTTGGAGAATAGGGTTATAAAAAGTTTTGGGGTTAAGAAATTATCCATTAACAGTGGTTGAATAGGGCTAACAACATAGGCATCGATAGAAAAACCTCTAGCAAACTACTTCAAGTGTCCCACACTTAGGATTAACAGCACCAAAAACCATGAAATATTCATACAATAAAGAAAAACATAGATATATTTCAAGAAGCAATTTCAATATCTAATATATCAATAATCCAATTTAGCAGAATAGATCAATAATCAGACTTTGCAAAAATAAACGTCTTGCCAAAATAGATATAACTATGAATAGATTTCAATTACCTTAATAACTAGTAATCCATTACAAATGGAATGAAGTAACCTTTAGAGCATTGAAAAAAATGCAATTCATAGCTCAAACATATTAATAAAAGATATCAAAGATAACAAATCTTGAGTCAAAAATCAGAGTAATGCTCCTTCAATTAGTTTGTAGAAAATTTTACACGGTAGGGGAAGCAAACGCACTAGATTTGACCCTAAAAATTGAGGGTTCAACCTCTATTTATAGTTTACAATGAAATAAATTAGAGGAGACATTACAAGGATTCAACATATGATAGATCAAAAAAGAGCCATGCTGGCATTATTTCATTCACTTGTTGAGTCCGAGAAATCCACTAGAAGTCATCTGCCATGGTAGCTCGACTCTGCAACTTATTGGTCTAATAGTGGTAGTTGAAACTTAGACCATTAGAAACTATATATGAACCATTCATATTTCTTGAGAACTCCATTCCATTGTAGATCTAAAATTGCTCTAATTCTTGGTTCTTGGTACCCTTGGATGCTTCACCTATCCGCTTGAAATGTCTGGCCTTCCAAGAATACACCTTTGTATGCTCGTGAAAATGTCACTAAAATATCCGCCATTGATGCACTCAGTGAATGACTATGATTAAACCTCAAAAATAATTTATATACTAGCATGATGGAATAAATTGCCAATCTGGTCTAAAAAAATACTAACATCAGCTTGGATGGCTTCGGCCAATGGATTTAAGCTTACGTAAAAAATACACTGAGTTTTGAGCAGAATACAGCTCATCATCAATCCGCTCAACTAAGCCTTTAAATTAGTTTATTTCCTTCTCATTTCCATGATGTAATATATTAGTTGCAATCCGCTCCATCAAATTTGAATTGGTTTGACTGTGGAAATGCTAATCTGCTCAAAAAGTAATAAAAATGATCTTTGCACTATTTAGTTGCCTTTAATTCTTTCTGAGTGCTTTAGAAATTCTTCCCAAATTGTGTGGAGCTTGTTGACATTTCACTCAAAAATAGCCTTGGAACTTAGTGGAATGGGTATTCTCGACATAGTCATTTGAGTGTGCAGGACAAAGTAATATCGCCAATATGCACTTTGAAATGTGTTGATGTCATTAAGACTCGGCCGTATTACGGATTGGAACCTTCACACTAAGCCGCTGCAAGATACACTAAGTATCAAGAAGAATAGAACACTTTGCTCATATTTACAAAAGTATCGAGCAAATTGAAACCTCTTACACTGATCTGATCCGAAATATTCTCTACCCTAAGCGGATTGAAGACCTTTTCATGCCTTAGACTAAATTTTCAAAGTTTTCTAAGGATGTGGCCATTTTTGGCCTATAGTAACCGTATTTGGGATGGATAGTGTTTTGTGAAGTCACTAGTAAGAGACAACAAAGGACAACACATAAGTCATTATTTAGGTTTGGTTGTAATGCTTAGGTTTCTTCCTGTTAAATCTTGGTGGTTTGTAGTTGGTCCTGATGGGCAGTTTTGTAAACCAACTAAACATCTTGTTGTTGTTTCCTTGAGTAGAAGGTAGTTTCCATGTAGGTAAGCTTACCTCTTGGAAGTTCTAATTGTGGAAGCTATGCACTAGTAATTAAGGTGACAAATGATCTCTCTATGAGAATGGTTGCTAGTTTGTAAAAGTATTTTGTAGGAATAGAAAGAGACCTTTGCTGCTAAAGAATTTCTATGTGATTGTAATTGATACATTTGGGTGTTTGTGTTGTTTAACTCTATGTTTAAATAGATGAACCTCTACCCAAATGAAGTCTATACCTATATACTTATGGTTTTGAGTGAGATGAAATATTAGATACCATTATTTTTAACTAAATTTATTTGTGGCATATGTTTAAATCATGGGTGTGAAAGAGTAAGCATTGAGTTTGTTTGGCATACATATTGCATCTTTAAAATTTATCATTGGCTATGGATTTGTATTATCATTAGTAGGGGGTTTTCCAGATCTCTCACAACACTCACACTCTATGGTTTGAGATAAGAATAAATATATCTTATGGAGGAGTGCAACTGAGTTTGATCCTTGTGGAGATAGCCTACTGGAAGCTATAAAATAGTTTAAGTTGTAGATTTAAACTCTGGTAAAGAGTTATTTTTGATAGTAGTTCCAAAAACTTGATGATTGATGTTTCGCAGGCTCTAAGAGCTCATTGTAGAATTTTGTATATCTCTAATAGAAATGGATATTTGTATGTAAGTTAAAGACATCCTATAATATTGTTAAGTTGTTGTAAATGCAAGCTATTAATGGATGAATATATTGTGAATACAAATGTTTATGTCACAGTGTTAATGATGATGATAAGTTCAGTGATGTATGTGAAATTGAATGATTTCCTCTTATTGCTTAATGTTGAGAAATGGATTTGATTGCTTATTACATTTTATGGCTAGTAAATCTAGGAATTAGAGACAATGTTATTTATATATTTGTCTTAATTATGCCTAGTTGATCATGCTTGGTAGAGTAGATGAAGATGAGAATTTTATTTAAACTTTATAGGTGATATTGATATTTTTTAATATCAAATAAACATGCCAACCAATTGACTAGTGAGAGAATATTTTTAGCATTCTTCATTAATTTGGTTACTTCGTAGTGTAATTTAAAAAAAGGAAAATTGTTAATAACTTTTAGGGTGTAGTCAAGATAATTCCTCTATAATTAATCTTCGGTGAACAAAGAGTGAGGGAATTAAGAAAATTTATTTTATTTTGGTTAGGGATGGAGTATTTGGGTCTCATAGAATGTTACCAAAATATCCTTTAAACCCACCAAGGAAGACTAACTCGTATTATAGACAAGAAGGATAGTCATGGTTCTTACATGCTTGGAACCTACATTAATAGAACTATGTAGGGTGTAAATGATAGCATAATCCTTTAAATATATGGAAAATGATGTGGGAGCTAGTTCATCAGGATGATGAGAATGATAGTTCTAGAGGCATAATCCTTTCTATAGATGGAAAAGGAAGTGAAGGCTAGCTCATTGGGTTGATGGGAATGATAGATTTATAAGTGGATATAGCACCTAGTGTACTTGCATTGATATGCTTATGTAAGTGTATCAATGGGTGGACTTAGTATGGAATTAATGCTAAATGAACATTGTATTGAATACGTAGATACCCTAGGTAACCTAGAGAAATAATTAAAAAAAATAAATTACCTTCATCCTAGCGTGAGAATTTGTGTTATGACAATTAGGAATTTGAAAATCAACAATACTTATCATTCTAATTGATAACCATTTTGTAAATGGTCTTGGTCACATGCTTCTATGGAAATATTAACTCTTTTATAGTGCTCATCCTTATCTAGGTGTTTTAGGATCTTCTCTTCGAAGGTCATACTAGGAGCAATCATAATAGCAATATGATTTCTTTCACCAAGTGTATTTTATAAATGATTATTTTCCTTGTAACTGATTTTAAAGTAATGTTTACATATACACTCTAGGCATTTCCATTATTAGGCTCTCAAATTTTGCTAAGTGAAACTATACTTGAGCCCCTAATAATTAGTCTTCAACTTGAAGGGCTTCATTGGAAAGTAGTGCCTCCATAATTGTAAGGTGTTAATAATTATTTCCAACTCTAGGTCATGCAACTAATAATTTTGTTTTTGCATCCTTAATTTTTGAGACTTATAAACCACTACTTGACCCTTGTACATCAATACCCCCACTAATCCTTCCCCTTAGGCATCAATCATCATGGTGAAATCCCTATTGAGGTCAAGGACATTGAGTATTGGAGTTGTATATTTCTCCTTCAACAGATAGAAAAATTTATCATAATTTTTAGTCCATTAATAGGTCTTTACCTTCCTCTAGAGTGATGTGATTGGGTGGGCTCTCTTGGAGGACCCTTCGACAAACCTTCTATAGTATCCTATTAAGCCCATAAAACTGACATCATGAATATTGTGGGGAATTGGCCATTCTATGATGGATTTGATTTTTTCCAAATCCACTAAGATACCCTTTTTATAAATGATATGCACCAAGTAATGTACCCATTTATGGAAGAAGGCACTTTTGGATAGCTTTCCATATAACTCATAATCACTTAATCTTTGTATTACTAGTCATAGATGTTCTATATGCTATTTTTTATTATGAAAGTAGATTGGTATATTGTCCAATAAAACTAACACAAATATGTGAGCATTTGTAATTAATTTTATTAGAAATACATGGGAATATCATGGCAATACATTAGGAAAGAAATTAAAATAGTGCAAACATAGGGAAATTTAGTTGAATATTTATATTCAATTGAAACTAATTAGGTTGAACCTAGTTTGGTTGAATAATAGTTCAACTGAACACCCCCATGTCATCATTTTCCTTTTAAAATAAAATAATATTTTTTTGAAATGTGTGTCCCTTAAACATATTCAAAAATATTATTTAAAGGCTATATCTATTTCACTAGTTAATTCTTATAGTCTAGATTGTAAATATAGAATTATTTTAATAATTTAATACTTGTAAGTATTTAATATTTTAATTTTTTTCTTTTAAAAACAAACCCTTTAAAATTAAAATTTAAATAAAAACAATTAAATTAATTTAAAAATAAATTCAACAAGTAAGGCGTCATGTGTTCTATCATTAAAAATATAAAATATTTAAACTTTCATTTAAGAATAATGGATCACACTATAAATAGAGATTGTTTTTTGTTGAACACACCCACCCACCACATGGTTGGAACTTAGGTATCTTTTATGAGAACCCAAAGACATACCAATGCGGTTTCCCTTTCTAGACTAAATAATTTTTTTGGATACCTTATAGTTTAAATAGTAGTTTTAATTTTTTTGATCAAAATGGTTCAAACAATATACACTTGACATGTTAGGTTATAAACATTTTAGGAAAAAGAAACTTATTCTTTGAAATTTTCTTATTATTATAATAAGTTCACATATTGGGAAATCACTATCTTAAAATGCATTTTAATGTTGTACCTCATAAAATCATGCATTTTATATGAAAATTTTAATTTTACAAGAAAAAATATAGAAACAATCTACACTACGAATACTTTAATTCATATTTTATTTTGTTTGTCAAATTTCAAATGCATGTCATATTAAAAAAAACTTAAGTTGATATAAACAAGTTTCACTGGTCCAAAACCCTTTAAAGTGGGACTTAGTAGAATGCACTCACCCATTTGTCTAGTAATCATTGAACACATTGTTCATAATATTCATGAAAGTAGCTAGAGCATTCATAAGTCCAAATGGGGCTATAGTTAACTAATAATGCCCATAACAAATTCGAAGAGATATATTTGGAATATCCACTACCTTGATCCTTAATTAATGATATCTTGAGTGAAGGTCAATCTTTGAGAAGACAATTATCTCTTGCATCTGATTGAATAAATCATCAAATTTTAGAAGAGGGTATTGTTCTTAACTATTATTATGTCCAAAATCCAAGAGTTTATGTACAACTTGAGGGTTTCTTCATAAAAATCATGAATGCACCCCAAGCTGATACACTTGGATGAACTATACGTTTGGATAGGAACTTGTTCAACTATACTTTTATTTTGAAAAAATTTAGGTACGGTCATCCAATAGGGTGTCTTTGATTGTGGTTTGGATCCTAGAAATTCTATTGAAAAATAAACTCCCTCCATAGAGGTCAACTTGGGAGCTCTTCAAGGATTGAATCCCAAATCTCATTTAGGAAAGGACGAGATTAAAAATCAGGCTATTTTTTATCTTTCATGTCATCAATGTGCATTACATATAATATTCATCCTTTTTGCTAAGTCATTTTTAGCTACATAGCTAAAATTATTTCATACTAATAGGGTTTTGAAACACCTAGATGGTGGTAAATGTTCATCATTATCTAGGCATTCAACCATCTTAGCATAGTTGATGACCTTGGATCTATGTTGCCACAACTAATTGATTCCATTGATCACATCCTATGATCCTAGAGGGGTAAATACATGTTTATGTATAGGTTAAAGTTTGTAAATATTAACTTAGCCATGCCTAGACATTACTCTACTTTCTTACTAGTTGTTTCCATATATAACCATTCATGGGTTCATAAATATATATTTCTATTGATTTTATTTAGCATATGTGTATTTAGAAACCATTTAGTTGCTCTAATATATTTAAAAATAATTATAAGGCATTTATAGAGCTTACCTATTTTCTAAATGAGAGTATTATGATTATTCATTTGGTGGTTATCCACTATTGTATGGATGTGGTGCTAAGGTTGTTTATTTTGTTATAGTTTTCTTGATTACTTGACCCACCTAGGTAAATAATGTGCGCACTAGAGTGAGGTCAAGATTGGATGACTTAAAATTACTTCTTAATCAACCTATAGAGAAATTTGGTTCCTTTTATAAATTCTACTATGTAGAAATACTAAAGATAAAAAAGGGATAGGATTGAGAGGGGAGTAGGGATAGATAGAAAGAGAAAATGTTAGAGAGAAAGAGGTAGGGTTAGAGAGATTGATTAAATGCAACTAGGGCTCAATGAACAACAATGTTTTTGGTTGAATGAGCATAGACCATATTCTATAAACAATACCTAACAAAATATTCAATTAAATATATGTAGGATACTTAAGTGTTACTACATTGAATATTCCAAGTACCCTAGAAAAAATATTCCAAACAACTTAAATCCTAATAGATAACACTTCTACCAAAGCATACATGAAATGCTAAAAGTATAAATATCAATATAATGAATAATTCTTCACACTCCAATTAATGTAGGTCAAACAACCCGTGCTTATACTAGAATAGCATAAGCATACTACCTAAAATAGGTAAACATTGAAAGGTCCAACCCTTTATAATAACTAGCATGTATATATTTATAGTTTTTGATCAACTGAAATGAATGTAACAACTATGAATTTGCTTGATCAGTGATGAGTTGGCACCACTCGAAATATTTTGTATGTTCAACACATTCTCTATAATATGGTTACGATTTACAGAAGTGGTTGTCGCTTTCTAGCTCTAGCAACTACCCCATGGCCTAACTACTATTTTATGGGGTGCAAAATGCCTTTAATGCTGAGGCCTTTTAGTTTAGTATGTATTGATACATTTGTTTATTTCTATTCTATATTTATTTATTTATCAAAATCATGCCATATATTTTATGTTATTGTATCACATTTTTTATTGAGAATATCTAGTTTGAGAAGCTGCTTCCTTTGACTTGTGCTTCAAGCATAATTTTATAGGATTTTTACCAAGTTATTTTTTTTTGGAGTTTAGGCTAATTTCATCACTTTGAAAGTTCAATATTTCCTACTTTCAAAATGCTTAATAGGATTTTTCACTATGCTAAATATTTTGAAACATGTTGCTAGTGTCACTACCAAAAAGCTCCAACCTGTGTCCTTTGCAAGTTTGGAATTAAAAAACATCAAGTTGTTCTAGAAAAATTTTTCTAGCTTTAATGAATGAGCAATTTATAAGAAAATTCAAGCCCAAAATTACTTCCTTAGGCTTCAAATAAAATAATTAGCAAGTATTATGGTTCAAAAAGCTTCCTATTTTTCTCTCTTGCCATGAATTTATGGGCTAACCTTCATATGGACCGATAAGCCTAGAAAATTTGTAGAGGTTTTACAATTTGTAATTTCCAATATGCTTCTACTCCTACATATTTCTAAGAAATATGAGCTTCTCTTACTAATTATTTGATCACACACCTTATATTTCCCCTTCTTCCTCCATTGTTACTAGTTTTTATCCCCTAGGGTCTTTTGCTAATGTTGTATCATAACTACATTGGTGAATAATGACTTATTAGATAGTCACTACAAGCTAATTCAAATGTGGAAGATAGTTCAATTTGTAGGCTTATCCTTATGGGTAAGGAGTGAGTCTATAGCCATCGTTTGGGTCAAAATCTTGCCAAAGTTGAAGCCCTTATAGCTATCAATAAATAGGATTTGGGAATCCTACCAATGGTGAGATATGGATTATCTACCATCAAAAAGGCTATGGACCATCATTTATTTAGTTATGTTGGTTAGCATGGCCTCGTGGCATAGGAAGCTTAAGATTTATTTTTATCTTACAATGAGGATCTTCCCTTGTCATAACCTTTAACATCTTCTTAAAACTAGCTACTTAATATATTGAGGGGGGATCAAATCCTCTCATATTACTTTTCTTCAAAATTAGCACTAGGTGTCACTCTTACTCAGAATTACCTCCTCTGATAGGATTTGCTTCATGTAGTGAGATTTCACTACAAATTTGGCAACTGATAGGGATATTATGCTTGTAGGAGACAAGGAACCTAAAAATGAGAGCCTCATCAATTGGGCATGGAGTCTTATGGAGGAAAATCCTAAGGATTATGAGGCTTAATGAGATGGGAGAAGGATATATTTCTTGAAGGGAAAATTTTCTCAAGAACTTAAGGAATAATAAGGGGCTAATGCTCCTTTTATAGAACTTTCTCACTTGGGGAGCCACTGAATTCATCTCAGTCTACCGATCATATTCCCATTAATTTTTTTTTGGCAAGATTATTTGGAGATACTTCTCCGTACCTAAGTAGCAAATATGTCATCATCCATATTTTTTACCTTATTCTTAATTATGATGGTTGTCCTTTTAATAATCATGTGGTTCTGTAGTGATTGGTGATGATCTCAAGGAGGCTATTTTTTAGCTACATTACTTGCTCCTAGATATGCTTGATTCATGTAGACATCATAAATTATGCAAACCATCCTTCAAGCATACAATTTATTTCATTTATTTGCTATGAATTTGAATCATTGATTACCAACAAAACTTAGATAAATGTGTCAAAAGGAATAGTTTTTTATATGTTACAAATCTTGTTATTTTTATCTTTAGCTATGTTTTTTAAATACTATCCACTCATTGGAATTAGATGTGTATATCCTTCAACTATAGCCAACTTGAAAGAGTAAAATTCCTAAACTTTAGTGATTTGATATGGACCAAACCATAGTGAATCAAATGTTTTATGCTTCCTAGTGTTGGAAATATGAGCAAGATTTGTTGTCATTGATGTCAAGAGTTGTCAAGAGTTTGTTGGTTAAGTTTTGTCATCATTAATGTCACCAGGTGGTTTTTCCAAAAGGCAAGGAAGAGGTTTAAAGGAATAGGATATAATATTTATTTTTAATATTATCTGTCTAAGGAGGTCTAAAAGGTTGAAGACCCAAGGAAGGAGAAGTAAGATTAAAAGGCAATAATAATATTATAATATTCTAGATTACAGGTTGATATGAAGAGAACATGTCCAAGGAGTAATTAAAAATAATTTATTCCTCGAAATACCCTTAAGAAGTTTGCAAAATATTTAATTTAATTTATTTAAATTTAAATATTTTAACCTAAAGGTTAAAATTTAAATTTAAAATAAATTTGGGTGCCAAAGTTAAATATTATAAAGTAATTTATTAATTCAAATTTTTAAATTCAAATTTTTAATTAAAAGGCCAACGTCGAAGCGCATAAGCCAAAGTGTATATAAAGGGGGACTTAATATTTTAATTAAGTCATCCATGCATAATTTGATAACCCAAAGAAAAAGAAAATTGTGCACTGTTTGTGGTGAGGAAGAAAGGATTTCGTGTGATTAAAAGCTTTGGAGGGCAGGCACAGGTTTAAATGCATGTGGTATGTTTAGTGCATACCCAAAGTGTTGGTTAGCACAGTTGGTGACCAAGGCAGAGTTAAGACATTTGAAAGGCACAGGTTGAGGTTTCAAATCCCCGCATGTTCATTTTGGTAAGGCAGAGTGTTGAGTTTTTTTGTTTGCCAAAAATTTGGAGGCAACAAGGAAGAGCGCCTAAGTGTTTAGGCCTGTGTGGGCATGTGGCCCAATGGCTGCCTAGCTTCAGCTAGAGTGTAGCGATGGTAGCGATGTCACAGGTTCAAAGCGTAGCCAAGGCATGCGCTATCCATTTTGCACGTGGGCCAAGGTACAAGGTATGCATTAAAATTTTTGTTTAATTTTTAATAGTGCCAAGGTTGTGGAGCGCTTTAAGGCCACATGAGTTTAGGTAGTGCCTTGGAAAGTAGGATTCATAAGGTATTTGATATTTTACATTATTTTGTGCTTTGAAAAATTAAATAAGGGTTGGAGGTATAAGGGTATTTGATATGTTATATTATTTTGTGATTTTAGAGGTTGGAGTAATAAGGGTTAATCAAGGGATTAATTCTTATAGGTTGAAAATTATCATTGGAATTTTATAAAGTGATTGTGAAAGAACTTGGTCTTCTATAAATTGATTAATTTGGAGTTGATAAAGAAAAATTGATTTCTATGTGTTGAGAAATATTTTTGATAAGTTTGGAGATAATAAGGTGTACTTGAGTCTTGCTTATTTTTGTATGGTGAAATAATTTTGAGAAAAATAATTGAGTGAATATTTTTGATATCTAATCATTGTGATTTTCAAAGAGATTAATTGTTATTGAGACATGCTTTGAGGTTAAATATTCATCAAAACAAAAGGTATGGGCACATCTTCTTTGTGAGTGAAATGTGAAATTCAAAGTTGGAGTGAAAATGATTGTTTGATAAGCATTGTTGGAAATGTTTGAGTGAGCCTTCATGTGCATGATTAGAGTTTGTGAAATAATATAAGTATCATTGTTATGTGAGATTATTTGATAAGCATTGTTGGAAATGTTTGAGTGAGCCTTCATGTGCATGATTAGAGTTTGTGAAATAACATGAGTATCATTGTTATGTGAGATTGTTTGATAAGCATTGTTGGAAATATTGGAGTAATATTTCATGTGCATGATTAGGGTTTGTGAAATATCATGAGTATCATTGTTATGTGAAGTTAAGAACTATCTTGAACTAGGTTTTGTGAAAATATCACGAGTATCATTGTTATGTGAATTTGGAATCATCTTGAGTCAAGGGTTGAGATTCATAGTGTGAGTTGTTGAAAGCATTATGAAACACTTGTTTAGGGTTTGTAAGCAAGATTTGTTTTATTGAGTGAATGGTTTATTGAAGGTGGATGAGCATTATTGATTGAATGCATTGGAGTGATAGTTCAAGTTCTATGAAACAAATTATTCTTTATTTCTGAACTGATTTGAGAGAGAGTTTGAAATTGATTGAGTGTTTAGTGAGCATGAAATATATTGAGTCTCTAATCATTCTATATATGTTTATGTGGGTTAAAAAATATTCTGATTGAAACTTATTTTTGTTATTGAAGAGGTTTTTTGAAAGATATTAAGTTGAGTTTTTGTATGCAAGTTTTGCAATTGATTTGAATAAGATTTTGTGAAAGCTTATGGGCAGATCTGAGTAAGTCCTAGATGGGACTTAAGAACAAAGTTGAGTAAGCTTTTGTGAAAGATTAAGGATAGATTTATGTGATCTATTGTGGAAGCTTACAAGTAGATTTGAGACAAGTCTTAGTGAAGACTTGCGGAAAGTTTTGGAGAAAGTCCTGGTGAAGAATTATTGAGAAAAAATTTTCTAGACTGAAGGACTGCATTTAGTGCAAATTTAAGATAGAGATTGAGTATATTTGTGCTATATCGAAGGAATATGTCTAGTGCAAATTTAATATCAAAATTGAGTAGATTTGTGCTAGACTGAAGGATAGTGTTTAGTGAATATTTGAGATAGAGACTAAGCAGATTTATGCTAGACCAAAGGAATGTGTTTAGTGTAGATTTGAGGCAGAGCTAAGAGTAATCTTTAAAGGTGATAGAGCAAAGGACAATATTCCCTAGTGGATAGATATCCATTAACCAAGGTAGTGAGGACAAGTCTTTTGAGTGAGGACATAGGTCTTCAATGGAGAGAGATACACAAGCTAGTGCAGTGGAGGTAATAGTCTTCTAGATGATCACCAGCCAAAGCAAAGGAGTTCTCTTGTGAATAGAGATCCATGAACCAGCTGATGGGATTGGTGTCTCTTGTGGATAGGTATCCATGAATTGGATTAGGGTATTGGTGCATCCTTTGGACAGAGGTCCATAAACATTGTAATAGGGAAGGATTCCCAAGATATTTGTTGAGAAAATTTTAGTGAAATATTTTCTCCGTGGACGTAGCCCACATTGGGTGAACCAAATTAAATTGGTGTCTCAAATTAATTACAATTTGAAATATTTTCTACTGTGTGTGGTGATTTATGCATTGCTTTGAGTACTACTATTTATATTGCCATTTATATATTGCATAATATTTCTTGGGAAAGAAAAGTAAAAAGTGGTCTTAAAATGTTCACCCCCCTTCTCAGTATAAGCTTGTGTTCTTCACCTAGGCTTGGATCTTTTTCATCCCATTTAAGCAACATATCTCTAATTCTAAAATCCTAGGAAGAGTTTTTTTTTTTCAAATTGTAATTTGACTATCTCTTGATGTTAGCATAAGGTATTATATACTTTTAATATTTTTTATTATAGTAGTGGCAACTCGGCAATTCTATCTTCCATAGTTTCAATGTCCAAAAAAATCACATGTGCTCAAGAACTTCATTACAGGAAACTCTAAATATGACAATATAGCTATTTTACCTTAAATCAGAGAGTATGGTGATGTTTTTAGATCTCCCTTCAATGTGATCAGTCTACCCAAAGTGCTTGATCCAAAATCTAGTGCCAATTTCTTTGGTTTTCACCAACAATATTTTTGATAATCCATAGCAAATTTTTATTTATTGACTCAGCTAAACCATTTCCTTGTAGATAATAATTAGACAATTTTTTAAAGTATATATTATATTTAGAGGTAAAATCCAAGATCTTAACACCCAATAATGTGGGCCCATTATCTATTATAATTGTCTTTAGAATCCCAAATATGGTGATTATCTTCTCCATGAATTTCAATTCTTGGTCTACTTTCTTAGTAGCCACTACTTTGGACCATCTTGTAAAGTAAAACATTGTAGTGAGGATGAATTTATACCTAGAACAATAATTGGGTTGATGACCCCAATGAAGTCAAACTCCCATTGCTAAAAATACTTGTCTATTGTCCCTAATCAGAGAGGGAGTGAGACATTTCTTCTTCCAACAAAATTTTGACACCTTTTATAGTTTTTTCCACCTAGAAAGCATCTTCAAAAAGGGTTGGTGAATAATATTCAACCCTTAATATTTTTGTTGCTATTGTTTGGTCAATATAATATCCTCCAAAATTTTTTAAAAGAAACTTATCTAGTGCTCTTTTAGCAAACATCAAAGAACTCCATAAAATTTCTTCTGGTAAAGACTTTTGTCATTCATTATTAGAAAATCAACATTGTCCTCACAAGATCTAACGATATAAAATTCACACAATTACATACATTCAATAACAAACTTACTGAATAATATTATTGATGAATATATTGACTCAAGCAATGCAAATACAATGTATTGCAAGGCTTGTTCTCACACTTATATTACAATGGGTTGTCTTCAATATATACAACTTGGACAAGATACTCTTCACATTCACAAAAATATTGACCTTTATACTTACACTAACTCTCCATATCCTCAAACACTCAATATATATGACTCTTCATATTTCTCATAAGATAATATATTCCACATAATAAATCTATAATTATTACAAACAATTAAAAGATAAAAATTTACATAATTGCGCACATGTTAAATATTTATATGACACCTACTTTAGACTCAAATATTTACATGAATCTAAACTAAAATATTTACATGGTACTTGAAATATTATTGCAAGGTACCAAATAATATAATACTTCCAGCATCCCCTTGTATTACATCATTTTGTAAGAAGGTCATTTTTCTTTATTTGCTTTGAGTCCTTCATTCTGGTCTTGGTCTTTTTGTTCTGTCTCTGGAAGTGATTCTTACTATATCTGCACTTGTCTTGGAAATATTCAAATAAAAATTTTCTAGGGAAGTCCTTTTAGTGCTATCATAAATATTTATTTTATGTTTATCCATCCATAAGTCATATTATTAACATTTTTATATCAAAAATATCTTTGAGAATGATTATTACTTCCACGAATTTTACAACAATGAAGATTCCAACATCATTTTATCTTGTGTCCATATCTACCACAATGTCCACATTTTTACCTATCTTAATTTTTATTCTATCAAAACCTATTCCATCTATCCTTGTCCTAAACTTCTTTATTTCACAATTAATTTTACTAATCCCTAATTCATTATTACCTATTTATTCAAGGCCTTCATATTTTGCCCTATCTTTTCCAAAGTTTTTCTAAATTTGTGTCACTATACCCTATTAAAAATTCCATATAAATTTCCTTGTCACTATTAGTGATATTATTACCATAGCTGTAATTATTACATACACTTTTTTCACTCTCTTTGTTTTCATGAACAACACTCAAATACCTTGTGTCACACACTATGCATATTTCTTGATCAAGGTTTCTTGTATCACAAATTACACAAGTCTTTATGGGTTTAAATCATTTGTATTGCAACAACTATCACATACATTATAATTATTATTTTGATGAATATCACTAATGTCACATGTGTCTATCATTATGGGTCTCAAATCCTTTGTGTCACAACTTGTATGACCTATTTCATATATTTCTTGTGAATATTGAGGTGTTTCGACTCTTGCTTGCCTCCTTGATGAAGAGGGCTTTGTGGTGACATGTTTTCTCCATGTGAATGGATATGTAGCAGTATCATCATCCCTATGTGAAGAATAAGTTTTAGAACCTTATTTATGTCCATGTGAGGAGGAAGCCCTTGAATATTCCTCACATATTTGAGATGTTTGTATGTGTTTATAGGAGTCCCTTGAGGTCTCCTCATGTATCCTTGATGAGGATGGTTGTGAAGCCTCTTTTTGTTTATGTGACTTTGTTCCATGATGTGTTTCTCTACTTGATGTTTCTCGAGGAGATCCCCCAAGGGTTGAGTTATCATCCCTTAGGCTTGCATAGCTATGTCTCGTGGTCTTATGGGTAGGTCATTCAATGTTACTACGACTCCGCCTATGGGTATGAGTTGCTTCAGTCTCTCCCTCGATATCAAACCGAGGGTGCTTACTTATTATTTTGACCATGTTGTCTATGAATTGATCTTTTGAGTTGCAATTTAGGAATAGCCACACAATACCAAACAAATGTTTATCTTGATTATCAATTTAAGTGTGCCCTAAACTGTTTGGTGTGTTTTGATGTGTTGTTCTTTCGATTTATTGCTCTTGTTATTGGATTAATAATGAGAAGACTCATCCATAATCATAATCAAGTACACCCATGCCAAACATGGTTTTCTCAAAAGAATCTAGGGTACACCATTGAAGACCCAGTGGGAGGTTCACCTAGCTCTTCCACTCTAAACCAATGATTTGTTCCAAAAGTGAGAGACATTTTGAGCACAAGTAACTTAGTATCACTATAAGTAAGTTTCTCAATCCATTTCTAAGAAGATCTAGGGGGTAAAACAGTGGAAGGAGATGAATTCCAATGTCACTGGACTAAATTGAAGGTTGGTGATGAAATCCAACTCCCCAATGTTTAAATGAGACATGCGTGTGTGGTGTTCATTTTAAGATTGTGCAATATAAAGTTCATCATATAGCAGCAATTAGTCTTTCCTATATGCCTAAGTGCAAAAATACATTTCAATATTCAGAAATATGCATCAACTACTATGATTTGTATGAGTGCACTTTAACTTGTGCATCTATGGCCTCTAGTAGGGCCTCAAAGCAAGAAAACAACATACAATGTCTAGCACATTGGATTCTAGGGCAAAATTTTTAGGCATAAGTCACTGTTCCTAGAAATGCCTAGTGGAAATTTAAAAGATCTACGATATGTAAAATTCTTAATTCTTTCTCCTTTTATTCCTTCAATTTCCAAACATAAATGTGCTTTAAGTTCTCTATTTTAGACACACAGAAGTAGACAATAAGTTGTAAAATATTAGAGAATTTTTCCCAAAATTTGATCTAGCTCAGAGAGTCGGTGTTTTGACCTCTGTTGATCTTAAGTTCTAGCCACTATTGACTAGAGCGGCTAATTCTTGGCTGCTGTAGCTCAAAGCGGCTAATTTTTGGCTGCTATAGCTCAAAGCGGCTAGACCTGCATACAAAAATAAGTTAGTATTCTGGTAGAAAATGAAAAATTAGTGGAGGTCCCACCATGATTTCCATCTGTAGTGACCCCGGGATGCATGAACCGCTCTTTTTTTTATGCTACTTGCAATGTATTAAAAATACAAGATGAAATGGAAGACAATGAAAAGCATATAACATGAAAATAACAAACATGGATCTCTTTATTTGTATTGAAACCTTGTTACATGTCAGTCCCTCTTAGGGATACCCATTTCAATACAATAAGGTTAAAAATAAGCAAAGAGTACCCCTTTCACGAAGAGGTGGTGCACTTTCAAAAAGCTTCGTGATTTTGCACACAGAAATGTATGAGGGCTTACAGATGCCTCCTTCTCTAGGTCTATTTCCTAGAGGGATACCTTTTGCTCTCATATGTTGCAGACTCTGTCTAATAAACCTATGGCCCTGTAAGTAATGAAACAACACATGCTTAGGTGTCTGAGAATACCTCCCCATATGAGGCTGTTAGCAATGGATATAACAAGTGAAAAGCAAGTGCAAATTAGACTAATGCTATGAATGTGAATGAATGAAATGATGCTATGCTAATGATATACTAAAAAAAATAATGAATCTAATATCTAAACCCTAAGCTAAGTTTGCAGGACACTATCCAAGATAGCAGCCGCTAAAGTTATTCTCATCCTCTTTGCTCCAAAGCTATGGATAAAAGCTTGTTTTTGATGTTGAAATAATGGTTGCTATGCTCTCAAATATATCATGGCTTTGTTGTACACATGATATCCAAGGGAATTCTCCAAGTCTTGAAAGCTCTCCTCAATGACCAATATTGATAAAAGATGTATATATGATCCCCCCTTTGGTGCTCTTAGGTTTGCACATTTTATAGTGTGAAACCCTAGGTCTATGTCCAAGCCTTAGGAATGAATTTCTCATGTGTAGTGTGAGTTAGCATGAGAATATTTTTGTCTTTTATTTATGTTTAGAGGCTATTTAACTAAAATATAATAGCCAACTTGAGTCTCCCATGCGAACAGTAAACATAATATTTTTGTCTTTTATTTTTGGAGGCCAGTTAACTAAAGTCTAAATGTAAACTCAAGTCTCCTATGTGAATTGGTCATGAAAATGAGTGCAAATTTACTCTCACTCACATTTATTGCATGTAGACTGCCACTTCCACCTATTATTAGGCCTATTTGTCATCAAAATTACTTTTAGGGTTTAGTCGTTGTTGTCTACAACAACTAAGATCTGGTCGATGTCATCTACAGTGGCTAAGGTTTGGCCACTCTAGACTTGAGTGACTAGGATATGACTACTCTTGGCTTGAGTGGCTAGAATTGGATGGATTGAAAAGGCCTCAAATGAGTGGTGAGAACAACTATTAATGCTTGGAAAGTCCAATATTATGTCATCTGATCTGATGAATGTGTCTATGTGAGTAGCTCCCCTAAGCATGACATGATTTAGGTGTCTACAAAGTCAATCATTTTGGTGCCTATAAAATATGTGTTGTTTTCTATGACCAATGCATCTGGGATACCAAATCTTGTGATCAAACTCTCCATGAATTCCATCACAACTTCCTGGTCTGCTTTCTTAGTGGGTATTGCTTCAGCCCACTTAGTGAAATAATCTGTAGCGGTCAGGATGTATTTATGTCCAATGGATGAGTTGGGCTCTATTACTCCGATGAAATCTAACCCCCATTGTTGAAAAGGTTCTTCAACCTGAATGGATTTCAAAGGCATTGAAGTGTTTCTATTTCTCCCAATGTATCTCTGGCACTTCTCATAGTTTCTTGTCACCCTGAAGGTATCTGAGAAAATGGTTGGCCAATAACACCCAGTCTTGATGATCTTTAAAGTAGTGGTTCTTCCTGAGTAGTGTCCTCCTGACGGGCCCCCATGGAATTCATCCAAGATCTTCTACTTTTGATCGTCCTTTATACACCGAAGCAATACTCCATCCAAATTTTTTCTGTACAACCCTTTAGGTAACAGGGTGTATTTCAAAGCCTGGATCCTGTATCTCCTTCTCTATGAAGCATTCAAACTTGTTGGACACTTTCCAGTCTAGAAGTACCTGATCAATTCATCAGCCCAATCAAGCTCATCTAAGGGTTGATCATCCTCTGAGGCTACTTCTTGAGTTTGGCAAGCTACATATTCTGATGAGGCTTGCTTGGTGAGTTCTTGACATAGTGCTCTACCTCTTACTAGCTTGGTTGGATGGATCTCAACATCGTATTCTTGTATCTTTGACACCCAACCAGCTCTTTTATCACCAAGTTCCCCCTGTATGATGAAATTCCTAACATCGAGGTGGACCACATACACTATGGTCCTACTCTGTGAAAGAAAATGCCTAAACTTTTTTAAAGACTTCATTATTGCATAAACTTGTTTTTCGATGAAGTTGTACTTCTCTTCATGTTCCTGCATAGTCTGGCTTAGGAATGCTATAGGCCTCTCTTCATTGTTAGGCCCTTTCTGAGTGAGTACTATGGTGTAGCTCTCTTGTTCACCTACAACATACAAGATGAAACCTCTGGAATAGTCTGGGTTCACTAAGATGGGAGCTTGGGCTATCTATTCCTTTATTTGTTGGAAGGCCTATTTCCTTAAGTCTGTCCACTTGAATTCAACATCCTTTTTCAACAATTCGGTCATGGGTTTGACAATTTATGTAAAATCTGCTATGAATTTGCGTACGAAGTTGATTTAGCCGAAGAAGGATTGCAAGCCTTTTTGTTTGGGGGTAGAGGGAGTTCTAATAGTGCTTTCACTCTGTTAGGGTCTATAGCTAGACCGACCTTGGAAATGACATGGCCTAGTAAGATCCCTTCTTCCATAGTAAAAATGGATTTCTTCGGGTTTAAAGAGATGTCGAACTCTCTATATTTCTCAAAAACACTTCTAAGATGGTCAATGTGGTCTTCCTTTCAATGAGAGAACACTGTCATATCATCTAGATATATCACTATAATCTTATTGACAAGTTCTCCGAAGGCCACATCCATTGCTCTTTGAAAGGTTACCCCAACATTGGATAATCCGAAAGGCATCCTCTGATAAGCGAATGTCCCCCACTTGGTGGTGAATGTGGTATTGAATTGATCTTCATCCTTGACCCATACCTGATTGTACCCAGAGAACCCATCCAGGAGTGAGAATATTTTTGCTCCTACTACTGTATGCAGAGTCTGGTCGATCTATGGGAGAGGATAATGATATTTTAATGAAGCCTTGTTTAGATTTTGGAAGTCGACACACAACCTAATATCTCCATTCTTTTTTCTAACTAGGACTAAGTTAGCTACCCAAGTAGAATGCTTGATAGGGTAGACAATCTTGGCTTCAAGCAATTTGAGTAGTTCCTATTTCATTAGAGCTTCGATCTTGGGATTCACCGGCCTTTGCTTTTGTCGAAAGGGTTTTGCACCTTCTTCGAGTTCGATTGTATGTTGGATAGTCTCTTTAGAGTAGACTTTAAGGTCACCATAAGTCCAAGCTATGATGTCAGGGAATTCCTTGCATAACCCTCGAATTTGGTCCAGTTCTTCCTCTATAGTGTTTACCCCTACTTTAATGGATTTATCTGATCCCATTTGAGCCTCTTTGTATCTGTGCTTGTCAACTTTCATTTTATGGCTAGTTGACCTATCATTGTTATCAAATAGGCTTTCGAGAGTGATCAATCCTTTTGGGATATGGTTGTTTTTCAATTGGATCATACCTGCATCTTCTTCATCTTTAGACACTCTATCGTTCAAGCAATTCATTTCATGGATGAGAAAGTCTACTATTTGTTCATCATTTTTAAATACCTACCAAAAGGTATCTCTATCTGGCATGGAGGGCCTGTAGATTAGTCTAACTATCTTAGACTTCTGGATGACATTGCTGATAGGGCAAAAATTTGCACCTACTGAAGCCAATAAATCTGCATGAGTGTTCTTTTCCCTTGGAATTGCTTTGAGGTTTAAATATTCAAAGGACTCTAGCAAGTCCCAAACCTTATTCCTGTAAGCCTTAAGGTAGTGTTGCTTGCTTACACATTTCTCAGTGACCTGATTTACTATTAATTCAGAGTCTCCAAAGATCTGAAGCTATTTGATACCCATATTTTTAGCTTTCTTAAGGCCTAAGCAGAGTGCTTCATATTCTGTTGCATTGTTAGTGCAACTCCAGGTTAATCGATAAGAAAAAACTTTCTCTTTGCCTGTTGGAGAGATTAGAACAATACCTGCTCCGACTCCATTTTTGCATCTAGCACCATCAAAGAAAAGTTTCCATAGTTGATTAGTAGATGGGTCTACCTGAGGGAGAGGAGTGGGGTTACTTTTCTTAAGTTTTACAATTGTGTAGCTCCCCATATCTATTTCGATCATGGCATTGAAGTCTTGGAGAGAGAACTGGTCTTCTTCCTGCAACACATTTAGAGCTTCCTCCATCAAGTTCAAGTCTTCCAGTTCTTCGGTCATCATATTTACTGTGGTGGCTTGTTTACCTTCCTCTTCAAGATTTTCAATGTGAAAAGTTGAAGGTTTCTCATTAAATATTTTCACTCTTTTTCCCTTGAATGGGATTTCCAAGTGTGAGAAATCTAATGATAAATATCCTCCTATTTTGGTGATGAATTCTCTGGAGAGACACATACCAAAATAAGGTTCTAGATCCACTACCACTACCTCTTGTATAACTGTGAGTTGAGGTAGTCTGTGAAGAACTATTGGAATATCTTTAATTACCCCTATGGTTTTGATAGGGGTTCCATCCAATTGCAAGACACCAAGACTGCTCCTTGTGTATTCCATTCCCATGATGTCACATACAGCTTTGGGTATCATAGTGGTTGTAGCTCTAGAGTCTATCATACAGTTATGTACCACCCATCCTTCCATTTGAAGAGATAGATAGAAGGGAGGAGGTCTATTTTTTCCTGAAGTGGATGTCAGGCTAGCTTGTGTAGAATCTAACTGAGCTGGGGTTCTATTCTTATTTTTCATAGATCTCAAGGATTCTTGCAATAAATCAATCTATCCTAGAAACTGCAAAGCTTCATACATAGTTGCTTTGGAGGGAGTTTTCTTCATCTCCTCGACTATGTTGAATGGGAGGGGTTCGACACTTTTCTCTTTTACAACTGTGTCATACTTATTCCTGTATCCCTGAGTAGCATCTATTATTTGATGCTTAGTTAGTGAGGGGTATCTCAATTTATCTCTAGCTTGTTCTTGCATCTCTACTTCCTTCTGTAGGGGTGTTTCTTTACGAGCTTCTGCTCCTTTTTGACCTAAACTCTGGGGAGCTTTCTCGTAGGAGGTTCTTTTCTCAACTGGGTTCCTCATAGGTGAAGGCACTTTCAAGGGGTTAAGCTCTTGGGGATCAACCTGCAAAGGTTTCTTTCCTGATCTGGTTAGAACAACCACTTGTTCAATAGAGGGCATCATGAAATTTTGATTCTCTTCTCTGATCATATTAACCTGACCCTTGAGGGTTTTCTCAACCTTCTCAATAGCTATCTTCTAGACATGATGTTGATGGATCATACACGAGTTTTCATCATGTGGATCGTTACATGTAGAACACTAGAAGTTTGACTCTATTGAAGTGTTAGTAGGTTCACTATCTTCATTGGCATAAACCACATTAGATTTATCATGGTTTCTACCACTCATGGAGGCTTGATCTCTTGTTACCTATGGAAATCTCCTTGGTTGGAAATTTCTTTCTGCTTCTCTTCTTTCCATTGAGGTCATCTTATTCATTAGAGTTTTCAAGGATGCTTGCAGATCTTGTAGAGCTGCAAGTTGAGGATCTGGAGTCGATGAAACTATCGCCATAGGAAGTGCAGGAATGGTAGGAAGCATTGGAGGAGTGAGAGGTGCCTATATTACTAGGATATTAGGCTGCCCAGTCCATTTGGGGAGACTTGTATTAGAAGTGGGAGCAGGAGTTGGGAAAGTAGTATTTGATGCTTGTGGTAGATCCGAGAAAATAGGCATTATCATATTTGTAGGGAACCTTCCAATAGCAATTAGATCTCTTTCCACTTTCTGAGCTTCTTGGTAAATCTCTAGGAAGGTAAATACTTGGGATTGCCTGATAGCCATACTTATGTCTGAGTTGAAAGCCCTTAGATAATAATACATTGATTGTTCATCCGTTGGCCTCAAACCATCAGGTACTCTCTACCAAGTTTGATTGAATCTGATGTTAAAGTCAACTATCTCCTCTTGAGGGTGCTTCTGGATGATGGTAAACTAATTTAGTAGGGAGAATGGGTCAGCATGTTCATTGAACTCTTCCACTAGTTTACCAGCAAGTTGGGCCCAAGTAGATATAGTTTGGTTACCGAGGGCTCTATACCAATAGAGCATTTTTCCTTTCAAGGAAATGACTAGCAGTCTTATCATAACATCCTCCTCAGTGATGTTATGTATTGGAGTGAGCATGGCTACATCTTGGTAGTGTTCATAGGTCATCTTTCTAGTACCATCATACTGGGGTAATGCTTTCAAGGCCACTACTGGAATTCGAGTGTTGAGCTACCAGATTCAAGGGGCCTGTATGGTTCCATAAAGGGTAAGGTAGATTTGGCTGATTTATGACCATTGCAGCTATGGTTCTACTGGATATTATGGGTATATGGGTAGTTGGAGTTAACATTCCGCTAGCAGCAGTACTAGGGAAGGTTGTAGGGGAAATATTTGTGTATCCTGTATTGATAGTAGATGAAGAAGTTGTTCTAGCAACTAAAATAGGATTAGCTCTAAGGCTACCAAGGTGTAATTCGAAGAACTCGATGGGCTCTTCAAATTTTTTGCTTTAGATCTGGTTATCATAAAAAATGGTATTCAACAAGAAAGTAGATAAAGGCTTTCTTAGGGTTCCTTTCTTGGGTGGAGTCTCCAGGTGATTCATAAAAATTTAAACAGGGCAAAGGTAATCACCAGAACTTTGATCTGTATATATCATGGGATTGGGTCCCATCGGGCATGCCAAAAATTATTGGTGCAAAATCTGCCTTTGGTTACGTTTGCACCCAAGACTTTGCCAACATTGAAATATCGGGTTCAAAATAGAGTTTACCCAGTTCAATCTCCAGAGGAGGTTGGTTCCTTGCTTTTTAGGGAAAAGGGAGGGAGAATGAAATGCATAAAGAGAGGGAAATATAGCTATTGCTAGGAGCATTTAAATGGTGCAAATTAGATAACAGTAAAGCAACTTCAACAACCTTTTATAGAAAAGCATTTATTCAAACCATCAAAATAGAATAACTAATCCTCTAGTGTAGATTTAATCAAACACAAGCCTATTGGAACTATTAATTTTAGAGTTAGTAGAACTTCAACGCAGAAATTCAGGATAAGAATTAAAGCAGTTTCTATTCAACCTAACTTTACATAGCAATTAACAACCCATACATACTTGATAACAACACCAGTGAGCCAGAAACCAGAATGGATAATCTTTATTTGCTTTCAGAAGTCTATGTACATTGCCTTGTAAACATCCAAGAGCCGACCATTTATTTGGGTCACTCATCCTATATATATAGTTTTACATAATAGAAAAACTAAAAGTTGTTACAACAATATACCCGTAGGCTCATTCTGGTAGAGTGGCAGTTAAGAGAGCATGGGATCTTCAACTAGAAATGGTTAGGATCTTCTTGTTACTACAATCCACCTTTATCTTCTTAGAGGTGTCATGGCCCAGCTGTCTTTCACTCTTCTTCGAGTTCAAAAATATTGTGCCATCATGACTTTTTCCTTTACTTAGCCTTCGGGCTCAAAAATATCGTGCCATCACAACCTTTTCTCTTCACTTAGCCTTTGGGCTCAAAAATATCATGCCATCATGACCTTTTCTCTTCGTTTAGCCTTCAAGCTCAAAAATATCATGCCATCATGACCTTTTCTCTTTGCTTAGCCTTTGGGCTCAAAAATGTCGTGCCATCATGACTTTTTCTCTTCATTTAGCCTTCGGGCTCAAAAATATCATGCCATCATGACTTTTTCCTTTCATTTAGCCTTCGGGCTCAAAAATGTCGCACCATCATGACTTTTTCCCTTTTGCTTAGCCTTTAGGCTCAAAAATGTCATGCCATCACGACTTTTTCTCTTCACTTAGCCTTCGAGCTCAAAAATGTCATGCCATCATGACTTTTTCCCTTGACTTAGCCTCTTGGCTCAAAAATGTCTCATAGTCGTAACCTTTTTTCTATACTTAGCAAAATTTTGAGAAGACCACTCCTTACTCCCCTTGATGTGGTCATTTTTACCAACAGGTATCTTCAACAATAACTTCTTTTGGTGTTCATTATGGAGTAGAGTCACCAAGTGAATGCAACTTCTTACTTCTAGAAAGTAATTAGACTAAGGTCTATACTTGAACCTTGTTATGATATTTATAGAAATGTCTTCTTCTAGTGTTTGTTCTAGAATGGAGCTATCGGGTTAGTAAAGAAGTGCTTCAAAAAGCAAGAATGGAAAAAGACCCTCACCAAGTCTAAGACCTATCCCATGTTGTGATTTTTGTACCAATGATGTGTCACTAGGGTCCAATTATACATGTAATTATATTATTGTCATCTTTGATTATCCCTAGTAGGGAAATTATACCTCATAGGGAGTGATATAGTAGGGCCATAGCTGAGAGCATGGGGTTTGGCTCAATTGGGATCTTCAAGAGTTTGTACAAGGTCAAACTCTTTATGATGTGATATTTAAGGTGCACTTGGACTCAAAAAAGGGAAATGGGTGTAAGAGATAAAAATAATACAACTTGTAGACACCAAAACCTAGCCACTTGTCCTCCATCCATGCTTTCCCACCATTTCCACCCATTATTCATATATATATTTTATATATATTTAATATATATATATTTTATATATATTTAATAAATATATATTTATATAAGTGAATTAATCCCAGCCATCCGATTTCATTTAATCCTGTCCATCCATCCACATCAATCCATGCCACACCCTAAATTTAATATCCACCCTTCGATGTGCTTTTATCTCAGCCACACGATTAGTGTCATTGAAACCCTAAGTATGCCCTAGGTTGGATTATAAATAGGAGCCATTTTGATGGCTCAACCCCTTGAGATCCCTAAGTTTTCACCTAAGCTTTGGAGTCCCTGAGTAATTCGTACCCTAAGATTCCTTGAGTTTCATCTTCCCTTGGAGTATCTGAGTACTTCTACCTCCATCCTCGCTCATCGTAACCCTCATAGCCATCGCCATCCATTTTCCCTCACCAGATCTACTTCTGTAGAATCTTTCCTCATCCATCGAATGCCTTCGAGCGCTTTCTATCATCATCGAGCACCTCTAGGTGCCTCCCTACTAGTCCCGAGCACCCACGAGCATTTCCTGTAGCCACTAGGCACCCATGGGCATTTTACGTAAGTATTCTGAGGACCTCCTAGCCTTCGAGCGATGCTAGGGCATCACCACGCCTATCAACTACAACAAAATCTCACAGATCGAAAGACAACAAGCAAGTAAGGTAAATCTATTGGTTATTATTTCATTTATGCACTTTTATGTCTGTTCACTTCATTTGTAGTAGATAGTTAGGGTTTTACTATTGCTTATAGAGGGCCTCACACTGTGGAGCCCTCACAGGTATTACTAACTAGTTTGTTGTGTCATTGTGTGTAGATCTGAAGGTGCTACATCAGCATTGGATAGTTGTTTAAGCTGGAGTGGCCCGACATCGGATATCAAGAAGCCCACTCAACTCTGTTGGGAGCAAGGATGCACTTGAAGACACCACCAACCTTGTTTGTTAGGGTTTTGGAGAACCCTAACCATTTGTAAATTTGTATCAAAAAGGATTCAAGGATCCACATTGTAACAATGGAGTTTTTAGGCTCCCCCCATTAATATAAGATCATCTATTGTGCAATTCTGGTTTCCTTGTGTTCAATTTATTTAGCATTGTTTGGTGTTGCATTTTTGTATCTTCAAATGGTGATCATGGTGGGACCCCCTAAGGGTTTCTATTTATGATTTGCCTTACTAATTTACTTGTTATTTTCTATCATCTTGTAGGGTTTTCAGAAGCACAGATTTCATAGATTTCGTTGGATCTAGGGTTTCTGAAAGTTGTAGGAAGTTGTAGAAGGTGCATGAAATGCCTAGAGGTGCTCAGAGGCTATCCAAAAATGCCTAGGTGCATTTCAAAAATGCCTAGGGGTATTTTATAGAGAGCTAGGACAAATACGTAGGTCATTTGTAAGTCTGCTAACCAAACCCTAGTTTTTCTGTTTACGTTTTTTGGTTGTTTTGTGTCTTTTTCAGGATTTTGATATAAAAATAACTTCACTAATTAATCTGGAAAAGAACATTCATATTAGCATGCATTTTAGGATTTAAATTAATCATTTGCATCCATTCACAACTTCTATTTTGAAATTTTTGAGTTTCTATTATGTGAAAAAAAAAATAATACTGCATTCTGATTGCATGTAAATCAAAATTGCATAATTAGTTTGCATTATTAGGGTTAGAGATATCTATTTTTGGTGGTCTAAGTAGGAACGTTGTTCATATACCAAGAGTATCCCCGTACTTGGGTGATTCCATATGGAGGAATAGATGAACCCCCAACTATTTAGAGTGGGTCTTAAGCGGTGTACTCTATATCCTTTGGAGAAATTGGTATTGTGAATAGTGGCTTCTGATTTAGACCATTGAAAGTGGTTATTTTTCTAACATTGTTTGAACACAATAGAAAATTAAAATTTTAAAAATAACCACACACTGCATGATTCACATTCAACAGTAGTGGCTGGATTTCATCACCAACCATTGCTTGAGATTTGGTGATGGTGGCATTCATCTCCATCCACCAATATCTACCCTTAGAAACCCTAGGTCACCCTCAAGCAAACTTGCTAGATTTCATCACCAACAAGAATCTCGTTGCCCCAACTTAGCCATAGTTTTTACCTTTATTTGATTAATTCATATTAGTACATTTGAAACACACAAGATTGAAACCTAAGGAAATGAACTCACATTAAAAGGAGATAACCAATGAACAAGGTAAGACACATGTGTTAAACAAACTTAGCATTGGTTGTTTGTTTTTATTGTGAAAATTTAAATTGGGTGTTTCAGTTTACTACATAATCTATATTTTGATTTATTTGCTTTATGGTCTTAACACAAAAATAAAAACAAGCATTAAATCAAGATAATCAAATGGAACCTTCATCCACCTTCCCCACCACTTCTATGGTAGATTCCCTGAATGTGACATAGGCAGATTTATCTATAGGTCCCTCACATTCCTTACCATCCACAACCTTTCATATGGCTATGCCCCAAGAGGAGTCAACCTCCCCTACCATAGACCATCACATTACCCATATAGACATGGCAAGAGTAGAAGCTCTCATGAAGTCTTCTAACTATGCCTTAGAGTCCATTCCCAATTCACCTAGACAGGATTCTACTTTACAGTAGGAGCCTATTTATTCCCAACCACCATCCACCTTTACCCAGGTGTATACCAACCCTCTTTTTGAGGCATCAATTGCACCTTCTTCCCATATGTCCATTCCCCAACCCTCATGTGCTCCTAGCACCTCATACACCTCCACATACACCAACCCCTTGTATGAAGCACATGTAAATGTTGCTTCACAAGTTTTAGCCTCACAAGTTGCCATACCTAGTGTAACTTATCCCCAAGCCACATCTTCCATACCATATACCTCCATACCCTTAGCTTCTGATAGAGATATTAGTGAGGCATGGGAACACCTAAAAAAATTTCTTAGACAATATCAAAATGCTCAACAACAAGTACAAGTGAACCCTAAGCCTTTACATAACTCTACTCAGACTATCCTTGTTAACCAAGGTCCATCATGGGCACCACAATCTTCTATGGTTTCTATCCCTATTCCCCCACCAAGCCATACCACCACCCATCCTATTCCCATTGGCCAACCTAGCCATAACCCTCATACATCAACATCATTCCATAATTCCCCATATTTTCATCATCAATCTCCCATTCATCAATTTCCATCAAATTCACCTAGCCATCATTACCAATCTCATCATCACTTAGTCACTCCACAACATTTCTCCACTCCACCACAAAATCATCAGGTAATTCAGGGCTTCCACATTCCTGAGGAAGACCCTCGAATTAAGGCCATGCAAAAATAGATAGATCAATTGATACAATATACTCCTAGTTTTTCAAACCAGAAACCAACCTTACACCAATTGATCAATCAACCAATTCATCCTTTGGTACCATCCCCACCATATCCGATAGATTTCATGGTACCTAAGTTTGACAAATTTAAGGGAACTGAGGATCCCAAAGAACATGTGAGCACTTTTGTACATGCATGCTTTAGAATTCAAAATGACAATGCTCTCATGCTTCAAAATTTTCCTCAAACATTAGGAGGAGATGCCATAGAATGGTATAATCAATTTCCAAGCCATAGTATTTATACTTTTGAGCAATTGATTGATCAATTATTTGAGTGTTTCATCTTAAATGTTAAAAAGAAGATCTCATTATCTGATGTCTATGCTTTAAGACAACATGATGATGAATCTATCTATGATTTTAGAAACCATTGGAGGGTTGTCATCACTAAATTGCCATTCACCCTACCAATGGATGAGCTAATTAAGTTATTCACCAAGAGTTGCTTAAAACCTATCTCTTGGATGCTTCAACTACGAACTTATCAATCATTTGAAGAAGCTTTAGCTCAGGCTAGTGTCATTGAGGAGATCAAAATCCAAGAAGGTATACTTAAGCCTAAAAAGAAAGAATGGCAAAACAAGGGCCAATACAAAAGCAACTATTCTGGCCAACCAAAATCAACACAGGCTACCCCAACCAATCAACCCAATCAAGTTAATCAAGTGGTCATGAGCCAACCGGTAATGGCTCAACAACAATCCATGCAACAAACACCACAACAAATTGCTTATCATGCGGTACCCTCAACAACTCAAGCCATGCAGAACATAGTGCCAGCTATGGAAAACCATCCTCGATGATAGTCTATCTAAAAAAATCACCAATACACCCCCTTAGCCGAGTCATATGCTTCCCTTTTTTGAAGGTTGTATGACACAAACAAACTTGCTTTACCCAAAATCAGACCTGATGATCCTACCAAACATAGTAAACACTATCGAGAACATCTATTTTATCCTTATCATAGGCAAAATGGGCATGACATTAACAATTGCCATTCATTTAAAGACATAGTGCAAGACCTCATTGACTTGGGGGCGATCAAGCTTGATAATCCCCTTGCTCAACAAAACCAAAACCTTGGTATATTTCAAACACCACTTCCTCATCATGAGGAGGTGCAACCAAATGTAGGAGGGGCTAACACCAAAACTCCTCCTAATCAAGTCAATCATGTCCAACAATACCAAGGGTTTGTAGGGGCCATCCATGTGGTCACTAGAGGTCAAAGGAACAACCAACAAAGGCAACCACCTCAAGCAAGTGTGTCACAACCTCCTACATCACCACCCATCCAAGTTTCCCCCAATCCTTCATCACCCATCCATATCCCTAGCCAATCAAATCCTCCAAATCCACCCATCAATCATCCACCTCGACCAATCATCTCATTGAGTAGCCGGTTAACTACAAGTCTAAAAATGGCTTCCGCCAAATTATCAATCTATGAGTTAATCCAACAATCTCCCCCACATCATGAGGCATTAATGGATATTCTCAAATCCATTGAACTACAATCTCAAGATCCTAATGCCTTCAACAACTTTGTGAGGAGCATCCAAACATGCATGGAGCCTTCCATCACATTCTATGACTTTGAGATTAAGCCAATCTCATCAGAATCAATAGACCCTCCATTGCATATCATGGCTCTAATTGACAAGAAGCCCTTTAAAAGAGTCCTAATTGATATCGGTTCCTCTATCAATATCATCACCACATCCACCCTTCATCATTTGAACCTTCCTCCATCTCATATCACCAAGTCATCATTCACCCTCAAAGCATTTAATGATGCTTTGTGTTCCACAGTTGGCACTATTGTTTTACCCATTGAAGTAGGGGTCAAAATATTGCACACCATGTTTCACATCTTGGAAGGATCCATGGCATACAATGTACTCCTTGGAAGACCTTGGATGAGGGAAATGAGATGTGTCCCTTCAATACTACATCAATTCTTGAAATATGTTCATGAGGGACAAGTACATTGCATACCGATGGACATCAAGCCATTTAAGTATTGCAATTTCATTTCAAATCCCTATGAGTCCATGCTTCCTTCCACTCACCTTTTTCTTTCACCATCATCCAATCCATCCACCACTTCACCAATCTCTTCATCAAAGGATCCCATTCCTGAAGAGCTCCCTATCACCAATCCTCATCAAGCTTCCACGACCCCATCATCTTCATCATTGACTACATGCACATGTGGTCACAGTCAGTCCACATCATCAACATCATTGCCATCCACTTCATCATCATCATCCATTCAAAAACCTTCCCAAGCCAATCCATCACCATCACCTAATGTTTCACAAGTCGAATTGATGGATTGTGAGACATCTCCATCTTCACCATTCCCGAGCCATCATCTGACCATAGTCCTTCCATATCATCCCAAGTCGAGGTCCACCTCACTAATCCTGGTATTGGTGAATATGTGGTCCAAGACATCACCATCACACCCCTCACCATTCCTAATGCTAAGGATTTTGATCACCCATGTGACCCACATTTAGCCATAGGAGCAATATATAACATGGGTTCAGCTCCAAATAGCATAAATTTTGTATATGGGGGGATTGATTCTTCATCAAGTCTAACTCCCATAGAGGAACCCAAAGAACCAACACTTGCCAACATTCCAAACATGATGGGATTTCCATCTCGATATTTCCACATAGTCAATTGGTAAGGTCATGGCCTAGGATTGCATGAACAAGGAGTGCATCAACCTATCGATGTTCCATATCAAGAGGTGCACGACCATTCAGGTCTAGGTTACCACCCACTTTCCACCACCTCTTCTCTTGAACAAGCCTTCCAAAGGCTTAATCTCAATTCAGGAGAAGAAGCCCTCCATCCCAATAATTTTGATGATGAAATCTATGAAGAATTCGAACTTATATCGATAATTTTAGATGAATCTGAAGAAGAATCAAAGCCCATCATTCCCCATACCGAACAAGATGAGTTTTATCTCAACATGTTCCCCATCCATGAGCCCATATTTCACTTGCTTCTTCCACAAGAGTGAGCTACCCCTACCGGTGAACCACCACCTCCATTCCATTAAGCCATTTCATAAGCCAACTTGTAACATATGTACATAACACAAAAATAATGGTTTTCACCACTACAAAAAAAATCAAAAAATAAAAAATCAACAAAAATATTTTCTTTCTTTGCATTGCATGTATATATCATTTAGTTAAAATGCATTTATTTGTGTTGCTTGTTGCTATCCAGGTTAACCAAGCTCCTAGCATCGGTTCTTAGGTCCCATCCATTCCATCCAACCTTATCCACCTTGCCCATAAGTCAACATGAATCTTGTTGATTTATTTACCCCACTCCATAATCCATACGATCTGGCTAAGCCAATTCCAATTGACATAAGCCTTATTGATATGGACCATATTTCCTCACCTCCATCCTTTTCTAAATTTATCTTGTCCAAGGAATTGTTAAGGGCTTCTACCAACTACATTCCTCCATCCCCTCCACCTTCACCTTCACCTTCACCTTTGGATCCTAAGGTTTTCCAGGAAGAAATAGATGAGGATAAGCCAGAAGAGTTTGATGACATCTTAGATGACATTCATCTGATCCCTATACCCCATCAGCTTGAGGAAGGTTCCCACATGTCTATTGAAGATACTATCGATGTGGACCTTAGTTCAGATAAAGACAATCCCCAAATTATCAAGCTTGGAAAAATTTTATCACTCGATGAACAAGAGCAATTAATTGCTCTCCTCAAGAGGAAGAAGGGCATATTTGCATGGTCCTATAAGGACATGCCTGGTCTTGACCCTAGTTTGGTTGTCCACAATCTCACCTTACAGCCTGATGCTAAGTCGGTCAAACAAAAACTTAGGAGAATGCATCCTACCGTGGCCCTCTTGGTAAAAATAGAGCTTCAAAAACTCTTAGATGTGAACTTCATAGTTCCTATCGACTATCCTGAGTGGCTTTCAAACATGGTACCCATTCGTAAGCCTAATAGGGTGATACATGTTTGCATTGAATTTTGAGATCTTAACAAAGTGTGTCCTAAGGATGACTTTCCTCTCCCAAACATTGATACTCTTGTCGATACTTATGCTGGCCATGAAATGCTTTCACTCATGGATGGTTTTTTAGGATACAACCAAATTCGAATCAATCTTGATGACCAACACAAAACAACATTCACTACACCTTGGGGAAATTTTTGTTACAAGGTGATGCCCTTTGGCCTCAAAAATGTAGGTGCCACTTATCAACATGCCATGACATACATCTTCCATGATTACATGCATAAGATTATCGAAGACTATGTGGATGATCTCTTGGCAAAATCCAAAACTCGACAAGAGCACATTGGTGTCTTGGAGAAAGTTTTTGATCGACTCCTAGAGCATAATGTAAGGTTGAACCCCAAGAAATGTGTCTGGTCACCTTAGGCAAACTACTAGGATTCATTATCTCCAAAAGAGGCATTGAGGTGGACCCTAACAAAGTCAAGGCCATCATGGAGATGCCTCCCCCAACTAACTTAAAGGAATTGCATAGTTTACAAGGAAAGATCCAATCAATCCATCATTTCATTACGCAACTTTCTAAAAAATGTAGGCCATTCAATCACCTACTACAAAAGGGGGTGCCATTCTCATGGATAGATGAATGTCAAAAATCCTTTGATGACATTAAGCAATACTTAGCTTCTCCGCTAGTCTTAGCTCCTCCTCATCTAGGGGTCCCATTCCATATTTATATCTCAACAATGGACTTTGCATTAGGGACAATGCTTGCACAAAAGAATGAAAACAATCGAGAGCAAGCTATCTACTACATTAGTCAAACATTGGTAAGCTATGAAACTAGATACACTTACGTAGAAAAACTATGCTTAGAAGTGGTTTTTACCACTAAGAAACTCAGACATTACATGCTTAGTCACACCACATATGTCATAGCTCATGAAAATACTCTACGTTACATGATATCTCACACTTACAACAACACCTGCACCACAAAATGGATAATGCTCCTAATTGAATTTGATCTTGAGTTCATTAGCCAAAAATCCATTAAAGGTAAGGTCATAACCATACACCTTGTGGAAGCTCCACTACCTAGTGATCAACCCTTGATTATTGAGCTCCTAGATGATTTGGTATTCCCCATTGTCATCGACGTGATGAGCACCAGAAATGCTCATATTTTGTACATATTTCTTTGATCAATATGCGGTTGTATAATAAGGATTGCGTACTTTTATGAATGATTATATAGATATTTGATATAATTATGCGTGTTATCTAATTTGTGTGTTTTTAGTATGTTTTGTGGAATTGTAGTTGATTTAGTTAGATTTGGAATGGTCGAGGTCCTTTTGATGGACCTGGCACTTTATTTCATCGGGGGTCAATGTAGAGAACATAGGCGCCTCCCTGCAACGAACAAGTGCCTCCCTATAAGGTGCCAAACCAAATATGAGCGCCTCCCTAAGGCCAAGCCCTCCCTAAGGCGCCAACCAATCGAGCCCTCCCTATAAGGTGCCAACAATCAGCCCTCCCTATCAAGCCCCAATTCCTCCCTTATAAGGCACCAACCAATGCGAGCACCTCCCTCAACCGAAAGGCGCCAACCGAAGACAAGCACCTCACCACAGTAAAAAGGTGCCAACAAAAGGCAAGCGCCTCCCCACATTCAGAAGGTGCTAATAGAAGGCAAGCACCTCCCACAACAAAGGCACAGATAACAAGGACCTCCTCTCATGGAAGGCGCCACTGATTCTTTGCCCGTTGACCAGATTTGAATGACGTGGACGATAGCGACTGGTGTAGTTCTAGCTCTGCATCATGCAGAGCTAAATTGGAGATAGCACCAACGTATCAAAATGTCTTACTGATGCTAGGCAAAGCACGAACCAAAATGAACATGCCACCATCAAAACAGAATGCCAGACGTCGATTGCATTCGCCAGACTGTTCTAATTTAGTCTGGGAAGAATCGACTGTTGTAACCACTTCTGTAATAGAAGTTCTATGGGTGTGTTATATAAACACACGCAGATCATTCTGAGAAATATATAGAAATAATTAATAAAGATCCATTTAGAGTTACAGAAGATAGATTGTAATACGTTGATAAATATATTACAGTTCCAGAAGTTCTAAGCGCGTGTTCGATCGGGAAGAAGCTGCTGGAGCCTGGGCCCACTCCAAGCTAGTATTTCTTCCCCATTTCCTTTTTGTTTATTTATTTTAATTAGTTTATTGCTTTCATAGGAATGTTCATTAGTTTGCTAGTTCCAATATTTGCAGTAGATTTATTTTCAGGAATGTGTACATGATTTATTTTTGTAGATTTAATTATGTTCTTCTTACGTAATTTATTGAGGAGTGCGGGAATGATTGACAACCATTTCAAGAACACCCCCAAATGTAGGATTAGTAGATTCACCTCCAATGGTATTGTAGTAACCTAATTTTGACTCTTCGCAAGTTTACGAAGCTCCCTGGGTTGATAATTAAATGCACGGGCATGTGACAAAAATAGGAAACCATTCACCTTGTTTGGCCCGCAACATTTTGGCACCATTGTCGGGGAAGCATCTTAATTAGATTACTTACAATACCCTAAAACCTTCCATCCGACCTTGTATGAGTTCTTCGAGAAGAAGAGGACCTGACGGTCGCTTTATAAGAACTAATCCATCAGGACCTGAGTCAACCGAGCATTTTGGATTTGAGTTAGACTCGCCCGACCTACCAACAGTCCATTGGAGTGAGGAACCGCACTTTGTGCAAAGTGCCGCCTCATCCCATCAACAAGGGGATGAACGAATCATCATAAATCCCTTGTTTAATAGGACTCCTCTAGAGGAAGCCCTATTGTGGAAGGCTATGGAGGATCAGACGATCTCGCCATACAACCTTAGAGCATTGACTCAAAAAGTTTTAAATGATCGAAAGGCCATAAACGCTGCATTAGAAACCACATTTCCCAAAAAATGGTAGATAACGATGAAGTCTCATCTGGCTTTAGTTTCCCAATAGAGGAGGGAGTAGGAGATACCAAAATGAAAAACATATCCCCAGCTCACCTTCTGTCCTTCAGAGGACACCCGAACCGAGGACCCTGACCTATTTTTATTCAAGTTTGATGTTTTGTGCAGGTCTCGTGGATTACAAATCAAACACGCAGAAGTTGAAATTATTTCCTTCTACATTAGATGATGCAGCTCTACGATGGTTCATCGGTCTGGGAGACAAACACATCACCACCTGGGACCAGATGAAGAAGCTCTTTCTAGAGCAATATCAAGATTTTGGGAGAGCAAGAGACTCCAGGGAGGAGGTCCTGAGCATGACACAAAGAGAAGATGAGTCTCTCGAGGAGTATTGGGAGAGATTCAACTTTAATCTTCAACGGTCCCCTCACTCGAAGCTATCTGATAAGTCCCTCAAAAGCATCTTCTTGAGGGGACTTACCAATGAGTCACTGGAGGCTCTCAACATGATCTCTCGAGGTGATGTCTATCAAAGCATGCTATGGATGACATCCAACAATTATGCCGGAACTACTCGAGAAGGCGAGGCAAAATCATCGCCAGGACCATGAAGGCGACTGCTTCAATCACCAAAATAGAAATAGGCAACATGCTGGAGGATTTGAAGAGCGAAATGCTCTCATCTCTAGCACTGCAGATGGATACGCTGCTGTTAGAAAAGAAGAAACAAGAAAATGACGCAACATTAGCCTATTTCTACCCAAAATGTAGAGGAAGGCACGCAAAGAATGCATGTCCAAAAAACAAGGTCAGAGTATGCATAGTTTGTAGGCTGAATCATAAAACTCGATTGTGCCCACAACTGCCCAGTAACCAAGAAGCGGCTGAGAGCACGGAGGCCTACTTCATAGGCAATAGGAAGAGTTGGCCACAGCCCCTCATGGGGAATATACCAACCGAAATGCCATCATATGGGGGAGGGTCATACATGCACCAAGGACCCCCTCAACCACCTAATATGGGGTGGTGGGGACCATCACCCTGGACTAACGCACCCCTAGTAGCATTTCCAAATCAGCAGCCATGGATGCCATATCCATATCCTGGGCAGTAGTGGAGAGGCCACAATGCATGGAATCAGACTCCACAGAGTGCAGCGCCTGCTCACATCCAACAGAACTTACCAGCATTGCCAATAGTGAGACCTACGTAGCTACCAGCACAACCGACAGCAAACCCGAACAATAGAGTAAATCAGCCGACATACAACGTAGAAGGTGAGATGTATCATATGTACAATATTCAGCTTAGATCAGGTAGGCAGCTAGGAGTAGAGACACCGCCTCCGGTAGAAGAGGAGGAAGAAATAGTAGAGACACCTCCACTGGTAGAAGAGGAGGAAGAAATAGAGGAGACACCTCTGGTAGAAGAGGGAAAAGCACTTGAGAGAGCGGAGGCTCCATTTCCTAGCCGATCGTAGGAACAAAGAAAAACAACACAGCCAAAATTTGACATCTTGTCGAGCTTGAAGAATCTCACGGTGACAATCCCATTATTTCAAGCAATTCGAGATGTCCCCATTTACACCAAGGCAATTAGAGAAATGTGTCTAAGGAGACCGGGATGAAAAGCTACCCAGACTATCAACGTCATGGGTAAACTGGCAGATCTAATGATGGGTAGAACACATCATCCGAAGTATGCAGATCCAGGCAGCCCAATGCTGACCATAAAAATTGGAGGACATTCCCTGTCCAACACATTGGTTGACCTCGGGGCAGCCATCAACGTGATGCCTCAAGAGACCATGCAGAGGCTGCAGCTCACGAACCTAAAGCCAACCACGACAGTGCTATAGTTAGCCGATCGATCAACCGTGTCATCGAAAGGGATGCTGGAAGATGTGATCGTAATAGTTAGTGCATGGGAATATCCAACCAATTTTTTAGTTTTGCAAACCAAGACCAGGCTAGGCGGTTACCCGCTCATTTTGGGGAGGCCATGGCTGGCAATAGCTGATGCTTACATCAGCTGCCGAGATGGGCTAATGACCATCTCCAATGGGCAAAACATCAAAAGGCTGACCATTTCACCGCCAATCTCAGTCTATGGACTCGATAGAAGAACCCAGGATCACCGAGCATGGAACTACGGAGTTGTCCATAATCCAGCCGGTGATGACCTTGGAGGAGGTGGCAGAAGAGGACGAGGATGGTGCTATCATGGAGTTTCTCCATGGAGAATCATCCACCCCCACACCTGGATCGCCGTTGACTGGCGCCCAAGATCAACACATCCGACAAATACACGTTGGGCCAGGGAGGATATTAAACGTCAATAGCAGGTTGATGCCCACACAACTAGAAAAATTGGAAGAGCTTCTGGTAAAACACCAACAAGCATTTGCATGGGACTACGCAGATATGCATGGCATCAGCCCAAAAATATGTACCCATCGGATTTATTTAGATGACCAGGCAACTCCTAGTCGGTAGCCACAGAGAAGGATGAACCCAACAATGAAAGACATTGTCGAAGAAGAACTGCACAAACTTCTGGTCTACCGAATTCATATATCCAATTTTTGATAGTGAATGGGTATCACCATTAGTGGTGGTCCCCAAAAAGAATGGGAAATGGCGGATCTACGTGGACTACCGGGCGTTGAACAAGGCGACTAAGAAAGACCACTTCCCACTCCCGTTCATCGATCAAGTCTTGGACACACTCTCAAGAAGAAAATACTTCTCCTTTCTGGACGGTTTCAGTGGTTACAACCAGATCCAGATAGGGGAAGAAGATCAAGATAAAACAACGTTCACCTGTCCATGGGGAACGTTTGCCTATAAGGTATTGCCTTTTGGACTGTGCAACGCACCGACCACCTTTCAAAGGGCGGTGCTTAGCATATTCTCTGATATGATAGGAGACGGGGTGGAAGTATACATGGACGACTTCACCGCCTATGGAGAAACCTTCGAGGAGGCAATGACAAATCTGGAAAGAGTGCTCGATAGGAGCAAGGAAAATCATTTGTCCCTAAGTAATGAAAAATGTTTTATGATGATGCAGGAAGGCATCGTGTTGGGACACCACCTCTCTATGGAAGGAATAAAAGTAGACAAGAGGAAGATCGAGGTCATCAGAGACCTACCTAGCCCTAGAACGCAGAAGGAGGTAAGAAGTTTCCTTGGATCAGCCAGGTACTACCGGCGATTTATCGCCAAATTTAGTAAGATTGCCAAACCACTGCACACCCTACTTTCTAAGGACGTAGAGTTCAATTGGACGGGAGATTGCGAAGAAGCATTCCAATTGCTGAAAGAAAAATTGATATCTGCACCGGTCTTGAGAGGACCGAATTGGGCCATACCATTCCATATTTACTGTGATGCATCTAACGGTGCGATCGGAGTAGTCCTCGAGCAGAAATACGACGAAGAATTTTATGCCATCTATTATGTCAGTAAAAACTTGGCGGGAGCAGAGCTCAACTATACAGTGACAGAAAAAGAATTCCTCGTAGTTGTCCATGCAATAAACAAATTCCGCCACTATATAACGGGATACAAGGTCTTCATCCATACGGACCACGTGGCTATCAGGTATCTGATGAGCAAGCCGGCCATTGGTGGTAGAATTATCAGATGGCTGTTGCTATTGCAGGAATTCGACATCACTATAGTCGATAAACCGGGCAAGGACAACGTCGTGGCAGATTTTCTATCCAGATTGATACCAGCAGATCATCAAGCAGTGGAAGATCAGTTTTTGGATGAACATCTGTTCGCTATTAGTGAACAAACTCCGTGGTATGCAGACATAGCCAATTACTTGGCCACCGAAAGGACCTCACCTGCTCTCTCCTACCGAGAAAAGCAGGCGGTCATAGAGAAGAGCGCATCATTCCTTTGGATGGATGGTCTCCTATTTAAAATAGGACGGGACCAAATTATAAGAAGATGCATAGTAGAACAAGAGTTTTCAGAAGTGCTCAAGGCATGTCACGATGAGCCATGCGGAGGACACTTTGCAGGGAAATGAACTGCCTACAAAATCCTGCAGGCTGGGTATTTTTGGCCCACTCTGTTCAAGGACGCGGCAACGTATACCAAGCAAGTGTGACGAGTGCCGGAGGATGGGTAGACCAACCCACCGAGATGAAATGCCCTCGCAGCCCAGGGTACACCTAGAACCTTTCGATAAATGGGGCATGGACTTCATGGGACCATTTAATCCACCTTCGATGGGAAGGAGGTTTATTCTGGTCTGCACGGATTACGTCACCAAATGGGTGGAAGTGCAGGCATTAAGGGACTCAAAGGAAAGAACGGTCACCGATTTCTTATTTGCCCATATTTTCACATGATTTGGGGTTCCTCGAGAGATAACAATAGACCAAGGGCCCCAATTCACCTCCAAATTGATTGAGGAGCTGATGGAGCAAGGATAGAGTTTGGCACAATAAAACCATGCCCTACCATCCGCAGGCGAACGGGCAAGTAGAAGTGACAAACAGGGAGATAGAAAACATCCCGACCAAAACCGTGCAAGCAACACAAGAAATATTGGGCCACACGGTTGTCGGAGGCAGTTTGGGCATACAACACCACGTGGAAATCCACCACAGGATGCACACCTTTCCAACTGGTCTATGGAAAAAATGCGATGATGCCCATCGAGTTCGAAATCAAAACTCTGAGGACGGCTTTAGAATTAAATTTGAGCTTGGACGAAGCTCAAAAATAGAGGATTCGCCAACTAGATCAGCTGGACGAAATCCGACTGGATGCTTTGCAGAGGACAGAGATTATACAGAAGCAGAGAAAGAAGTGGCATGATAACCACATCAAGCTAAAGAAGTTCCAGGTAGGGGAATGGGTACTGTTGTACGATTCCCGGTTCCAAGAAAGGAAGGGCAAACTTATGCAGAGGTGGATGGGGCCGTATGAGGTGGCAGAGCTCATTAGGAATGGGGCGTGT
Organism: Wollemia nobilis; assembly: GCA_028583015.1. Lineage (NCBI taxonomy): Eukaryota > Viridiplantae > Streptophyta > Pinopsida > Araucariales > Araucariaceae > Wollemia > Wollemia nobilis. The sequence continues at coordinate 3,431,529 of JAQPPZ010014295.1, forward strand.
GCATTAAGACAATTGACGGTAGCAACACCATGTTCACAGTCAATGGCCACCGACTACGCCCCTATAATACGTCCAAAATGTTATAGGTGGAATCCAGAGTAGGCATGGGGGAGACCCCATCTTGCTAGATCTGGACCGAACTCTCACAAGTGAAATGGTGGGCATGAAAGTGCTCACCCAAAATTTTTTAGTTAATATAGTTTTTTTTGTAATGTGTGTTTTTGCAGGGACGACGCCCGCATGCAAGCTGTAGGCATCCTAATCCAGGGCCTAACAGGCATGGAACGCGTCTAACTGCCTTTATTTTCCTTTCTTTTTTGGTTGCTTTTTGTAGGTGGAGGACCTGACAGCACGAGGGATAGGTATCTAGGAAACCAGGCCTGATTCGGCTCAGCATTCCGACACCGGCTCGTAGGTAGAATCTGGGCAACGTGAAAAACTGGGAAGGCTTGATCACCCTTTTTCCAGTCAAATCACCATCCAGAAGAAGGCACCTTACTGCATCCAGAAGGTGCCAAGTCCAGAAGAAGGCACCTTACTACATCCAAAAGGCACCAAGTCTAGAAGAAGGTGCCTTACTACATCAAAAGGCACCAAGTCTAGAAGAAGGCACCTTACTACACTCCCAAAAGGTGCCAAGTCTAAGAAGGCACCATAAGGTGCCTTACTACATCCCAAAGGTGCCCATCCTAGAAGAAGGCACCTTACTGCATCTAGAAGGCACCAAATCGGAAGACAACGCCTTCCATCCATTCAAAATAAAATACATATATAGGCACCTTCCGTGGCAGGAAGGCACCAAGTCAAAAAAAAACCAACCGAATACGCCTTCCAACATCAAGAAGGCGCATTCATCTAGCCGAGACGCCTTCCAACATCAGGAAGGCGCATTCATCCAGCCGAATACGCCTTCCAACATCAGGAAGGCACATTCATCAAGACGAACGCCTTCCAACATCGGGAAGGCGTGAACCAGAAGGAGGCGCCTCCCACATTGGGAAGACGCATGTAGGCAAAAGTGCCTCCCACCAATCAGAGGCACCTCGTAGCACCGAAAGGCGCATTCGTTCAAAGAAGAGCACCGACAACGTTGGAAAGGTGCTACAAGGGCACCATCCACATGGGGAAGGTACCAAAGAATGCCTCTCGTGTGCAACATTTACATCTACTAGACGCCTCGAGCGGAACGAAGCATCGCACGAATGAGCGACATCAAAGGACCATACCCCTCCCTCGTGTCACAAGTCAGCAAATCAGCGGCTACCATGACGACTGGAATGCCGAATCAGGTACGCGCATACTAAATCAAATCATTTATATAATTATTTATAAATACGCAGTACCAAAAAAGATACCGTCATCATAGAGATCGTATCCCCCCATAGCCGAAATCGTGTGCCAATGATAGGGCGTCTTCCATAACTGCTAGGGTTAGGCGTATTTTCTATAAGAAGGTGCCTTCCTGAAGAAGGAAGGACAAAAAAAATATACAGCAGCAGAAGGCGCCATGGGAGGAAGGTCCAAGAACCACGCGATCAAGAAGAATGAACCCAATGATACTGATGGGATCAGAGGGGCAATGAAGACCCAATTCGAAGCCGAGGGGTGGCTCGAATACTGCACCCTGGTCAGTCAGGGCTAGGACATGGAGGCAGCTAGAGAATTCGCCACCTCTTTAAGGGGCGATGCGGCCCAAGTACGAGGGGTGGAAATTCCAGTCACCCCTGAGTTCATCTCACAGGCGACTGGATTGCCTCTCATGGGGGAATGTACATACAAGGGCGGAGTGTTAAAACTATACGCCGAAATACTACTGCCAGGAGGAAATGTGCAGATAGACAGGGAGGGGTTACTCAAAAATAGTCTCCCCATGAATATGCGAAAGATGTTCGAGCAGATTGCTCGATTCTTCACATGCACAGGGAAGTATACCCATCTGCACATTAATCATGTGCACTTCCTCAATCACCTAGTGCATGGGAGGAAATTAAATATACCTTTCTACCTGGCGAATGCTCTGAAAGATGAAGCGGCTCGATACCAAAAAGGGGCACCGTCCGCCTTAGCCCACCATGGGCTGATATCGGCATTGGTCCGCCACGTAGAAGCACAAGGACAGAACCATGACGCAGAGGGAGATGGCGGCCAAATAGAGCAACACAATGCGGTTGCCAAATTAGGGCAAGACGAAGCATCCCCTACAGAGGAGATAACAAACATCGGGCAATTGGCATTGCCCTATTTTCTAGGAGGAGCAGAGCAGTCACCGGTGCCCGAAGACATAGAGGACAGAGGGCATTCCCTAGTGCCCGAGTATGAGGAGGAAGGAGCGCCACTCGCTGGTGGTGAGGACGAACCAATCCCCAGGAGGAAACATCTACGGTGATTCCTCTCGATAGAGGAAGGACAGAGTGACCCAGAGATAGACGTTGCCGCCCAAACCCTCCGAGAATTAACGAACCAGAGCCCATGGAATGAAGGAACTTTTAGGAGTAACGACCAGATCGATGCGGCCTTGGAGGAGGTGCTCGAATGGCAAACCGATTGCTGGATGGCACAGCAGATTCTAGAAGATTGCCAGAACCAGCATAAAAGGGAATTGGAGGAAAGGGATAGATGAATCGCTCAGCTCGAGCAGCTGGTCCGACAGTTGCAGGAGGAAAATCAAATACTCCAGGATAGAGGAACAACAAGACAGGAGGCATCCACTCAGACTGATTGGGCAGAAGAAGTGCCGATGAACTCTCCCACATCCACCGAACGAGTATTCTCTTCAGGGGAGATTCGATCGGATGCCCGATAGAGCAGCCCGGAGGTAGGGGAGGATTCCTCTATTTTTAGGGGTGAAAAGGAAAGAAGTCCTACGATGCCCCCTGTCATTGTCCTGAGTGACACAGAGCAAGACGAAGGTCTCCAACAATAGATAAGACCAGAGGATAAGGAGGACCTCCCTAGGCCTGAAGAAGGAGAAGAGCCTGAGGGGTCGACACTAGGTAGACAGGAGAACGAAGGATCACCCCCGGAGATAGCAGCATAGCCGATCCTTCAGAGTAAAGAGAAGTCCCCAAAGGAGAAAGAAGAGACCCCGGTCCGAGCCGCCACATTTTCTGTAGAGGCCAAGGCAAAGAGGCCCAGGACGGCTCGACAGAAGGTGAAAGTGACCTTCGTCGAGTCAGAGGAGGATGAATGGGACATGCAGCTATTCATCGAAAGGCAAAAATATTTTGAGCAGCTATGCAATGAAATGAAAGCAGCCAAGGAGGCCAGGAAGGCATCCTCGAGGGTAAAAGGAGATTCTGGCATCTGCGTCAATCCGATAGAAGACAACCAATTTTAGGACATCTATGGTTCATCCCGAGGGTGGCCTTCCATGATGAGGAGGTACTTGGAATGGTGGGGAGTATATGGCCCACAATTGGAGGCCGCTACAATTGCAAAGGAGAATGCAGGGCTTACCCCTGAAGTGGCCGGATTATACAAGGCCCAAGTAGTGCCTTCCAGAGGGGATAACTCGGATATCCCTCTGGCAGTGGTCAGACCTCCAGACGTCGACCTCTGGCAAGCTGTCGAAGCTGCATTTCAATCGACAGGAACAACGTTGGCTAGACCACCACCAATAGTGGCCAGAACAAGAAGGGGACAATTGACAGCCACAGTTTCCCATAGGCAAAGGCGAACCACACCTTCAAATGCCGGCATGAAAAGACAGACTCGGGCCGTAGGGGCAGCAGAATCCTCCAAGAGATGGCGACGATGAAAAGTCAGAGGGCTACCTGTAGCTTGGATGCCACGAGGGCGTGGCATATGTTAGGCGTGGGGGATGATGAGCACCAAAAATGCTCATATTTTGTACATATTTCTTTGATCAATATGCGGTCGTATAATAAGGATTGCGTACTTTTATGAATGATTATATAGATATTTGATATAATTATGCGTGTTATCTAATTTGTGTGCTTTTAGTATGTTTTGTGGAATTGCAGTTGATTTAGTTAGATTTGGAACGGTCGAGGTCTTTTGATGGACCTGGCACTTTATTTCATCGAGGGTCAATGTAGAGAACATAGGCGCCTCCCTGCAACCGGAAGGCGCCAAGGGAACAAGCGCCTCCCTACAATCGAAAGGTGCCAAACCAAATACGAGCGCCTCCCTGCAGTCGAAAGGCGCCAACTAAATACGAGCGCCTCCCTATAGGAAAGGCGCCAACTGAATACAAGCGCCTCCCTGTAGTCAAAAGGCGCCAACCGAATACAAGCGCCTCCCTACAGTCGAAGGCACCAACCGAATACAAGCGCCTCCCTATATCAAAGGTGCCAACCGAATACAAGCGCCTCCCTACAACCAGAAGGCGCCAACCAAAGACAAGCGCCTCCCACAAAGGCACCAACAGAAGGCAAGTGCCTCCCCACAGCCGAAAGGTGCTAATAGAAGGCAAGCGCCTCCCTACAACCAGAAGGCACCGCGATAACAAGGTACCTTCCTCATAAGGAAGGTGCCACTGATTCTTTGCCCATTGACCAGATTTGAATGACGTGGACGACAATGGCTGGTGCAGTTCTAGCTCTGCATCATGCAGAGCTAAATTGGAGATAGCACCAATGTATCAAAATATCTTACTGATGCCAGGCAAAGCATGAACCGAAATGAACACGCCGCCATCAAAATAGAATGCCAGACGTCGATTGCATTCGCTAGACTGTTCTAATTTAGTCTGGGAAGAATCGACTATTGTAACCACTTCTGTAACAGAAGTTCTATGGGTGTGTTATATAAACACACGCAGATCGTTCTGAGAAATATATAGAAATAATTAATAAAGATCCATTTAGAGTTATAGAAGATAGATTGTAATACGTTGATAAATATATTACAGTTCCAGAAGTTCTAAAGCATGTGTTCGATCGGGAAGAAGCTGCTGGAGCCTGGGCCCACTCCAAGCCAGTATTTCTTCCCCATTTCCTTTTTGTTTATTTATTTTAATTAGTTTATTGCTTTCATAGGAATGTTCATTAGTTTGCTAGTTCCAGTATTTGCAGTAGATTTATTTTCAAGAATGTGTACATGATTTATTTCTGTAGATTTAATTATGTTCTTCTTACGTAATTTATTGAGGAGTGCGGGAATGATTGACAACCATTTCAAGAACACCCCCAAATGTAGGATTAGCATATTCACCTCCAAGTGGTATTGTAGTAACCTAATTTCGACTCTTTGCAAGTTTACGAAGCTCCCCGGGTTGATAATTAAATGCACGGGCATGTGACAAAAATAGGAAACCATTCACCTTGTTTGGCCCGCAACAAAGAACAAAAAAAATTTGATGGTCTAAGGAAAAGGTAAGGTAAGGAGATTTCATACACCACAAGGGGTACCTATCCCCTTATCATTTAAACTTAAATTCCAATGCACAAACAATAATGTAGAGTATGAAGCCTTAATCTTAGGTCTTCAATCAGCCATAGCTATGGGCATAAAGCATATTAGGATATTTGGTGATTCCCAACTTGTTGTCAAGCAAATCAATGGAGAATACCAATGCAAAGAACCTACCATAAAGCTTTACCATGAAGTAGCAATGAAATTGCTCTCTAAGTTTGATTGGTATGAAATCAATAGTTTGCCATGTTTGACTAATAGATTTGCAGATGCGATGGCCTCCCTTGGATCATTGATTCCAAAAGACTCCTTTGGAGAGGTACAACCCCTTATCATTTCAACGGTCTCTAAATCTACAATTATTTGTGTTGAATCTAAGGATGAAAAGGATGTTTGCTTTATCCAATCGGATCCATATGAGCCTTGGTCAAGCTAAATAGTAGCCTTTCTCAAGTTTGGAACACTCCCATCTGACATGTCTCAAACTACCAAATGCACATTCAAGCAAAAGGTAGCTCGTTTCATTCTCTTGGGGGATGTGTTGTATAAACGTGGTTATGATGGAGTCCTCCTTCATTGTCTTGAGTCTAGTGAGGCACAAAGAGCCATAGTTGAAGCTCATGATGGTACTTGTGGTGGTCATTTTAGTGGAATGGCCATTGCAAAGTGTATTTTATGCATGGGTTATTATTGGCCCACAATGGAACATGATTGTTGCACATATGTCAAACATTGCAAGAAGTGTCAAGAACATGCTAATTTAACTCATGTACCATCACAAGCCTTACAACCTATTCAAAGCCTTTGGCCCTTTTCACAATGGGGTCTAGATCTAATTGGCAAAATTTCACCTCCTTCCTTAGGACAACATACATTCATCATCACAACCACTGAATACTTCACAAAGTGGGTTGAGGCAATTCCTCTAACCAGTACGACAGGACCTAGAATTGTGGAGTTTATACTCCATCATATCATTTATCATTTTGGTATCCCCTCAAAAATCATCTTTAGACAATGGTAAGTCTTTCAAGAACAAGGATGTTCAAGCACTTTGTGAGAAATATAATATTCAACATAGTTTCTTGACTCCTTACTACCCATAAGCAAATGGACAAGTTGAAGCTTCCAACAAGACCTTAATTGCTATTCTCAAGAAACTTGTCAAAGAAAATCATAGAGATTGGCATACACAAATTCCCTTGGCATTATGGGCTTATCAAACAAGCATCCACACACCTACAGGGGCAACACCATTTTCATTGGTCTATGGAGCCAAAGCAATCATACCTCTTGAGCTTGAGATCCCTTCCTTGCAAATTTCTTTGTAGGAATTCATAGATGATGACACTGCTAGACAAGCACATCTTGACAAACTCACACTTCTTGATGAGAGGTGAGTCAATGCTTTAGAGCATTTACGAGTTTATCAAGACCACCTAAAGCATGCTTACAATACCAAAGTTCATCTACATGAATTCCAAGTAGGAGATCTTGTCCTTAAAGAGAACCAACAAAACACCAATGCATTACTGCATCTTCATGATAAATTCATGGCTAATTGGTTAGGTCCATACATTGTTACACAAAGAGTGGGTAATGGTACTTATAGGCTTGCTAGTCTAGAGGGAGAGGAAGAACCCGAACCACTTAATGTTATACACTTGAGAGCATTCTATGCATGATTTTATTACTATATATATATATATACATGGCTAATACACAAAAACATTTGCATACATTTCATTCAAAACATTGCATTTCACTTGCATCTACATTCCAAAAACAATGCATTCACCCACATCTCATATTGCATTTCACAAAATTACATGTCATACATTGCATTCACATCCACATTTTGCATTTCATATTAGGGATCATTTATTAAGTTCAAGGTCTTAATTGGTCCAAACAAAAGTCATGTTGCCTTAATCAGGGGCACCTTCACAAATATCATCCACACAATTCCACCAAGTCAAATTACCATTAGCACAAACCACATATTCATAAATCCTAGGTGTTTTCGGTCACTCAACCACTCCTAGTGTTTTAAGCAACCTCCAAAATACATGTCGAGTTCTTTTTAGGACCATTGCACATATACACTAAGAAAATCTTGAGTTTTGGGAATTGACTCCAAAACATTCTTGAACCAAACACAATTTCACATCTTAAAAACATCTTGTGTCAAAGAGGGATAACACCATACTTGGTATGAACCTCAAAGTGAAAAGGGTCATCCTTGCTAGTCCCATCATGCAACATAGTCCAAAATAAAAAATAGTGGTTTTCACCACTATCACAATTCCAAAAAAATAAAAGAAAGAGTAGGGAAAAATCCCTAACAAAAACTCTAAATATTTTACATCACACACCATTGATCATTGGGTTGTAAGGATCGTACTACATTTCCAATCAGACGGTTAGGTAGTCATCCCCAAAACTTAAGAGATCAAAACAAAAATCATGGACTATGGAGTTAGCCTCCACCAAAGCTATAGATGCTTGACTGGAAGTGGAGTACGCTCATGCATGGTGACACATCTCTTTTAAAAGAGACCTCTGACCACTCATAAGGACAAGCTAGCTTCTTGGTTTCATCCATAATAGGTTTACCCAATTTACTCAAGATGAGTTAATGAACTCACTTGCACACACACTGGTTCTTGATTGCCTCTAAGTCATTACCATACTCTTGATTCGGTAAATGAATCCACTACACACACATTTGGTCCTAGAAGGATTAGGTAGTGTTAGTGAGTTTGTTTGATACCACTAGGATGTCTGAGTCTCTGCAAAATAATCAATTTTCCATATCAACATCCATATCTTCTTCCATATCAACATCCATATCTTCTTCCATGTCAACATCCATGTCAGTTCATGAGTCATTCATCCCATATGCCACCAAGTTTGGTGCCCTTGATTAAACAACAATGCTAGAAAATGGCCAAGAAAAGATCTAAACTATAAATGATCATTAGCACATCCATACATTCACCTTGCATTAATCATCCATACATTCCACCTTGCATTAATCATCCATAACATATCATATACATTAATCATCCATATAAACATGCATTCCACAAAAGCATTCCACAAAAAGCATTCACACAAAAATATAACACAAAAGGTAAAAGCCATGTATATATATGTATAAATATCACATGTACAATGAGTGCCAAAAGGCTACATACAATGGAGCACCAAGGCTCATATACAAAAGTGCATCTAAGCACTAGCTATACCCTCCAAGAGGACCCCTGTGACCTAGGAGGAGCCTCCCTAGGAGGAGCCCTAGACCTAGAGCTATGCCTAGACTCGCTACACCTAGTACCTCCAGACACAGATGAGGTTGGAGGATCTAGAAGTGGAATATGATGTTCCATCAACCTATCCTCCAATGCCTTGATATACCTATGTCGAGACTGAAGATGTGCTATATCGATATTATATCGATGCTCTCTCTCTGCTAGCTCTACCTAGAGCCTCATAATCCTTGCATCTCGCTCTACCACCTACTGCTCCAACTATGCCCAATCCTCCTCACTCTAACCTAGAGGTCCATCTAAAACCTCCTTCACATCCTCCCCATCTCCACCATCTCCCCAAATCTTAGGAGCCTACTGTGCTGTACCCTTAGCCCTCCTCCTTCGACTATTATATCGAAGGTATCACTACCACTTAGGGGCCTCCTAGGTCCCCTCATCCCTAGCCTCCTAAGTCCCCTCATCCCTAGCCTCACCACCACCATCCCCATATAGCTACTCCTTGAGGTAGTGCCCATGGTGGCTGAGCCACAAACCATGCATCATACTCTATGGTAGTCCCTACATCCTCCACATCTAGGAGATCCATCTCCTCATCATCCTCCAAGGCCACCCTCCATGGCTTCATGCATGGTAGCCCGATCTCCTCCCAATGTCTCCTATAGCACATTGGCTCATTAGGGACATCCTACCTCAACCTAAACTATCAGAGCACTCATGAGAACTGGAAGTACTCCACCTCACTCCGATGTCTCCCAACCACCCATCGAGCCTACCACACTCATCACAAGTGCTCTCCATCCTCGGTCCACCTGCAAGCCCACCATGGCCTCCATATCACTTGGGTGGATGTTAGTCCAGCCCACAACTCTCGATACCACTGGCTCATCCTCACTGGATGACTCAGTTGTACCTCCTTAGCCAATGCCCATCACCTAGCGTAGGGTTTCTCCCTACCCAAGCCTACCATAGGTAAACCCTTCGATCGAGCCACACTAAAGTGCTCCCATGCCCAACACTATAGCAATAGGCTGCACCCCAACCCCTTCCTCCCCTACCTCATCACATCATATAGCTCCCGATACACTTGCACCAACAAGGTGGGAGCCCATGCATATACCTACCACCTAGTGAGCATATCACTCACCACTCCTATCAAGTTCCAAGAGAACCTACACCTAGTGTTGTTCGGGGCCATGATGTTGGCCAACATGAACATAACCAAGGCACGAAGGGGGTCCAACTCCTTGTCCACATACATGGACAAGTAAGGAATACCTCCACACTCCACCTTCACCCCCTGCCATGCATCCCCAAACATCCTCATCATCTCCATATTTCTAGTTGAGCCCAACCTCAACTCGGATCCCCTCCACTAGCACCTTGAGGATGCGATATACATCCTCCAAGGTAATAGTCACCTCACCCATGGGGAGCTGAAAGGTCCCCCTATCTGCATCCCACCTCTCTACCAAGGTAGAGAGGTACCCCTCATCGGCCCTCACCACATCCAATCGGGCTACCTCCACTAGCCCCACATCCTCCAACAACTCCCACTCCTCATCCAAAACTACCTTCCTCATCCTAGGGATGTAAGGTGAGAACCAGTGTCGAGCCTCCAAAATCCTAAGCTGCAACACAACACAAAATATTTGTCAATAATTTTGCAAAAAAAACACAAAAACTTTGCACAATACAAAACATAATCAAAGGTGTTACCTTAGAAACCCACACTCTAGCCATAGCCCTAGCCTCCACACTAGCTCCCTCCACCGCCATAGCTTCCATGCTCCAAATGCTTCACCTCACTTCACTCCACTCTCCCAGACATAACTTCTCAAACTCCCAAACGCACAAATGAGCTTGGTTTCTCATCCTGGTAGCTATTTATAGCTGCTTTAGGCACCTTGAGATGCCCATGGGTATTTCCATCGGTGGGCATTTTTGCAGACCAAAAGCGCCAATGGGCGTTTGGCATCAAATTGCACAAAAGACCAAATTTTCACAAAATAGTGGCTTCTCCCAACCAAATCACTCCAAATTTCATCCATGCATTCATTTCATCATTTTATCAAGTTTTGTGAAGATTCCAACTGATTTGGACGCATAATTTTTGTTTGCAACCACATATTGCAAATTCACCAAACAAGTTACAAAAGCACCCCAAAAGGGTCCAAATATTCACAAAATAATGATCATCATCATTATCATCATTCATACTCCCATCATTTCACATCATCATTTGCACATTTTCCAAGTGCCAAACAACATTCAAGTGAATCTTGTATATAGTGAGTTTTTCTATATACTTGGCGATTGCAGTGATTTGCATCCATGCAATTCGGTAAGATGAAAGATCTACCATAAGAACACTTGGTCATTTTCATCATCACATATCTCCTTGTTCGAAAGCATAATCATATTTGGTACTTCACATTTTGCGTGAAACCTTGCCAAGAATAATTTGCACAAAAGTTGTCATTGATGGCCTAGTTCGTGGGGCTTAAAACATGGACAAAATCAAATTTCATCATTTCACATTTCCTTGAAAGTCATCATGGTGACTGGCTTTAGCTAGGGTGATTGGTTTCGATCCTAGGAATTATCTGACAGTCACTAGTTGGCCCTTCGAAGTTGACTACTTTTACTCTTTGCATTTTTCATCTTTGCATATCAATGATGCCAGAAGGCAAATTCTTCAACAACATCGAATCACCCCAAATTTGGGGTAACCACATTTGGTTTTGACTTTCCCATAATGGGATACATCTTACATGATCATGGCATCCACACTTGGAAAAATCCCTTCATATGTTGGGGCAAAAATAGACACATTTTGCATCTCATATCTCACAAATCCCTTCATCTGTTGGGGCAAAAATAGATGCATCATATCACATTTTTCACCACTCCCCTTCCCACCGTTGGGGCAAAAATGGTATCACATTTGCATCATTCATTTGCACAAATTTTTCAATTGGCTCGTGAGATTCATCCACAAACTCATTCACCAATTGAGGGGGTAAGCTACGCAAAACTCAAATTATTTTATTCTTTTATCTTCAAGCTCGTGTTCCACATCCCAAGAGAAGTTGCTTCTACACCTGGCCAAAATAGGTGTCTCATGTTTTTGCACTGCATTGTGTTTCACACAACATAGTACAAAAAGGGGCATCTGTAGACACCAAAACCTAGCCACTTGTCCTCCATCCATGCTTTCCCACCATTTCCACCCACTATTCATATATATTTATATATATTTATTTTATATATATTTAATATTAATATTTTATATATTATATTATATATATTTAATAAATATATATTTATATAAGTGAATTAATCCCAGCCATCCGATTTCATTTAATCCTATCCATCCATTCACATCAATCCATGCCACACCCTAAATTTAATATCCACCCTCTGATGTGCTTTTATCTCAGCCACATGATTAGTGTCATTGAAACCCTAAGTATGCCCTAGGTTGGATTATAAATAGAGGCCATTTTGATGGCTCAACCCCTAAGTTCCCTAAGGGCCTAAGATCCCTGAGTTTTCTAAGAAACTCGAGCTTTAGAGTCCCTAAGCAATTCGTACCCTAATATTCCTTGAGTTTCATCTTCCCTTGGAGTGTTCGAGTACTTCTACCTCCATCCTCACTCATCATAACCCTCATAGCCATCGCCATTCATTTCCCCTCACTAGATCTGCTTCTGTAGAATCTTTCCTCATCCATTGAATACCTTCAAGAACTTTCTATCATTGTCGAGCACCTCTGGGTGCCTCCCTCCTAGTCCCAAGCGCCCATGGGTATTTCCTACAGCCACCAGGTGCCCGCAGGTATTTTACATAAGTATTCTAAGCACCTCCTAGCCTTCGAGTGATGCTAGGGCATCACCGCACCTATCACCTACAACAAAATATCATAGATCGAAAGACAACAAGAAAGTAAGGTAAATCTATTGGTTATTATTTCATTTATGCATTTTCATGTTTGTTCACTTCATTTATAGCAGATAGTTAGGGTTTATCATTTCTTATAGAGGGCCTCACACTGTGGAGCCCTCACAGGTATTACTAACTAGTTTTTGTGTCATTGTGTGTAGATTTGAAGGTGCTACATCAACATTGGATAGCTATTTAAGTTGGAGTGGCCCAACATCGGATATCAAGAAGCCCACTCAACATTATTGGGAGCAAGACGTACCTGAAGACACCACCAACCTTGTTTGTTAGGGTTTCGAAGAACCCTAACCATTTGTAAATTTGTATAAAAAAGGATTCAAGGATCCACATTGTAACAATGGAGTTTTTAGGCTCCCCTCATTAATATAAGAATATCTATTATGCAATTTTGGTTTCCTTGTGTTCAATTTATTTAGCATTGTTTGGTGTTGCATTTTTGCATCTTTCACAACTCAACAAAAGAAAAGGAATCATGATGTGCTAAGAGATCCACTAAGATATTCCTTTAAAAATAGGGATAAATATTGTATGCTAGTAGTGAACACTTTATCTCGTCAACATAGTGAAGCAAAAATAAGACCTACCAATTATATGCATGCATAAGAAGGTGTAGCACCCTAAAATTGGCGCAGTAAAATTGGAATAATTACATTCACCTTAGTAAATAAATTTAAATTCAAATTTAACCTCCCAAACCACCCGTTAACCGCCGAGAAACCCGTTTCCTCCTTTTTCATGCCATTTTTAGCAATTTTTTTGACCGTTTGATGATATCGTCTCCGATCAGATGATATCACCCCAGATTTGACGATTTTGTCTGGACTAGAATGTCCAGAAGATTTCATCGCAAAACTGAATTTGCATAGTTGGAATCTGTTCCAACGGGTCTCCAATCCAGGAAGAAGCGTGTCTGCACCGTTGGGACCCTTCCCCGTTGGAGATCTCCCAAATTGGGATGATCTCCAACCTCCCAACAACTATCCTATGCCTATTTAACTCTAAGACTTTTCCATCCCCAACCCCTGGCTGAATTTTTATGCAAATTGAACCCTTATGCTCTAAAACATCGTAATTCATATTTTGCATTAGTCCTATAGTCATTTCATTGCAGGTACACCACTGGTTTTTAGCCGGAGCCAGCACCTATCGCAGCCGATGAACCTGTCAAGATCGAAGGTGATCTCGTCAAATTCGGGACGATCTCGTACTCATGCGAGACAATTTCGACTGCAACACACATCGAGGAAATCAGTGCCTGGAGTTTGCTCCTGTCTCTTTTTTTTGTCATTTTATGCTATAAATTAGATTGTTTATTCAGTTTTTATACTATATTGCATCTGGAGTTCACCCATTTTGTCTAGTTTGCATATTAAGATCATATTCTCGCTATCTAAACACGATGATTTGCATTTACTTCGTTCTTGTATATTGTTCAACACTCATATTATTCGTTTCATATAGTTTTCCCTCGTTTGCAAAATAGAATTTCTTGTATTTCGCATCTATTTGCTGTTTTGCAGGTCTCTGATGAATTCGTCTGACGAATTCGTCAGATTGCAGACGATCCTGTCAGTTTAGATGATTTTATCAAATTCAAGGCGATTCTGTTGAATTGCAGATGATCCAGACTACTTCAAGCTTCAGAAACTCCATCAGACTTTTGGATCAGGTAATATTCATTGGCCTCCTACAAATTCTCTATTTTTGTTTTCCTTTCTGTTTGTTGTATGCATTTAAATTGCATTTTCATGTAGTTTAAGTTAGAATCATTCGGCCAAACCTAGGATGAATGTTTAAAAATAAAACGAACTCATCAAAACTCATTTCCAAAACCTAGGCGTGGAAACTGTCGTCAAATGTTTCCTGGTGAACCCACCATCCGTCGAAAAATCACCAAAATGCACCTCCCTTGAGAGGCGGGACCTTCGCAAAGTCCTCTCGTCCGAGGTACCGCACCATCCTTTTCCCATCCTCCTTCCGGGCGCGGATCCAATAGCCTGAAGGTAGGGGTGCGAAAAATTTGGAGCGATACATTTTGGTGAACCCGACGTGAATGCATCATAACCTTTTGAAAACAAAAACAAAACAAAAAACAAAAAAATATATATATACAAGAAAAACAAAAACAAAATCATCATTTCAAGTTTGTATGTTTTATATTCAATCCTAAATAGTAGATGCTAAATATTACTTTTAGAAGTACTAAAGAAACCATGAGTTTTTACTCAAATCAATATGAGTCCATCAGCAATGTTGGAAGAATTCAGCCAAATACATTCGTTGATTATGATCAACCTTATCCCTATTCAACATCACCTCCATCACACTTCTCTCATTTTTCATCCTTACCCCAACAAGACAATCCCTTTTCCAATCCTCTTCATAACGATATTATCTATTCTCCCATATATCCATATTATGTCTATCAATCCACATATAATCCTCCACCACCTTTTCAATACTCTTCTTTCAATACAACACATCCATTTCAACAAGAAAATACTTATTCTTCCAATTCTACCATGCACTCACCTCCTACATCGCAATCTTCCTATCATCATTCTACCCATAATAAAGAAAGTAGATGTGAGAAACCATTAGGTCCTTTTATGACAAAATTCCTAAGGCATTTATCAAAAACCTCTCAAAAACCTTCATCACATAAATTTACTAAGCTCAATCAACCAATGGATATAATCCTCAAGTATTTACTTGACACAAATAGGATTAAACTCCCTTCCATAAGACAACCTGACACCACAACAGATTGGTTTAAACCTGAGCTACATTGTGAATATCATAGAGTATATGGACATATGACACAAAATTGTAAAGATTTAAGAGGTGCAATTCAATATTTGATTGATAAGGGTCTTTTTAATATAAAGGAATTACAATCTACAACTGATGATAAATATCCAGTAAACAATCAAACTCCTACACAACAAATACCAATAATCAATCAAGACATGGGGATCTCCCAAGAACCCCTATTCAATTATCAACAATAAGAAACCAATCAAATTTTGCATGTTAATGTGTCCCATCATTATGATATTGTTAATATTGTAACAAAAACTACAAATAAGCAACCTCAAATTCAATCAACCCAATCTGATATTCAAGAGATGGATTCCTCATTTGACCAACCTTCAAAACTATCCTTGGCTATAGAGAATGATCCAAAATGGAATGTAAGCATAGAAAGCTTATCTTTAGAATCAAAATCTCAATCTGAAATCCACCTTGATAATCAACAACAAGTGATTAATCCTCAAGCAAAGATGTCTCTTTTAGAAGTATTACAAATTTCGCATAAGGAAAGTTTGTTCAAGATACCTAGCCAACAATTTGTTCCTCATCATATTTTCTCTAAGAACATAATTAATGGTGTAAACCCTCTTGAGGTTAACCATATTTCATTCTATGATGAGGATATTCCTTCCTCTACTCCACAAGAAAACCCCTATCTTTATATTATCGGATCTAGTAAAGAAACCTCTATTAAAACTATCATGCTAGATAATGACTCCTCTCTTAATTTATGCACTTATCAATTATTCCAAAAACTCAAAATAAAGGAAGAAGATAGTAATGAATCAAATGTTATTATAAAATATTTTAACAATGAAATTCAAGAAGCTCAAGGTACCATAATTCTTCCCTTTAATATTGGATCCAAGATCCTGGATACTTTGTTTTATGTAGCATGTTGCCCTTCACCTTACAACCTACTTCTTAGAAGTCCTTGGATTCATACGATGAGGGTTTTCTCTTCCACTCTTCACCAATGTTTGAAGTTTGAACTTGCAAATAAAACGGTTACCATACATGGTGACCCAAAACCATTTGAAGAATATTTAATGGTTGAAACATCAACTTCTATACATTCTCTATTATCACAATTATCTTCTGTCCATCACTTTTCTTCATCCATATATGATCATCCTTGTTTACCAAATAACACCCATGCATACATTTTATATATGCTCTCTCCATCTTATCAAGACTTGGATTATAGTAATAAGAATGAAGAACCTTCTTATCCTTCTGACATTTTATTTTGTAACATGATCAATTTTCCACATATAAAAGTCAAATATTTTTCTACATTATTCTACATTATAACAAAGCTTTTGTTATCACTACCTTTTATTCATCACCTTCTATTCTTACCTTCACCTCAACCGGATTATCCTTCAAAACCTCCTTTGATTTTGAAGCAACCTTAGACATGCTATACTCAAATAAACCTTGTATAGTGTATATAGATCATCTTGTATATACCACCAATTTCAATTCATAAATTAAAATCAAAATACAAAAAAAAAAAAAAATCAAAATCCTCAAAATATTCAAAAAAATACAAATGCAACCAAAGAACTTAAAGGTAAATTTGAGCCCAACTGGCTCGGACCGTACATCATTACTGCAAAATTTGAATCAGGAGCGTATAAATTATCTACCTTAGATGGTAAAGAACTTAAAGAACCCATGAATATTTTACATCTCAAATGTTATTATGCATAAATTTGGTCATTTCATCCATGTATATATTTGTTCAAAATCATTATCGTGTATTTCTTTCAATTTATTCAAAAACCTCAAAAACATTCATAAAATCTTCAAAAATCTTCAAAATATTTATTGCATTTCTTTAAAGCACTTGTAAAGTTCCTTTTGCTCCAAAACAAAAATCAACATAAAAATCCAAAAACAGCTATATGCTTGACTCTTTCGAAACCAAAACAATATACAGAATAAAGAGAGAGTCAACATTCTCAAAACTTTCTCAAAATCATTATTTTCTTACAATTATTGCAATTCTATGTTTCAACTTATTTTGGATAAAACTAGCATTTATTTGGCATCCCTCACTTGCACATTCACACAATAAATATCTTGATTTTATCTGGCATGATTACTAATCTCTCTTATATCAAAGTTCACAAAATTCCATTAAATAAAGTTTGAGCATAGAGAATTGATCTTGGTATTTACTTAAACCAAGCACATATTTTCACAATAAAATGATTATATTTGTAATTTCCATGTTTTGCTACATAGTAGAACTGATTTCTTGAGTGAAAAGTTTCCCTTGATATCCTATCATGCACATGGTCTAGAATCTTTGAGAATTGGCAAAAGGACAAGATCACCCCTACCTAGAATAAAAATCCCTTGCTCTACCGCTAATATGAGCAAGTATCCCTAGAAAAATAAAAAGAAAAAGAAAAGAAACATTCAAGAAAAAGAGAAAAGAAAAATGTTATGTCAAAAATGTTCCAAGCATTATCAAGCAAAATAAAAATAAGCAAAGTTCAAAAGAAAGCAAGAAAAGCAATAAAATCCCTTTCCCTACCCTTTGAAAAGAAAAGAAGGGTGAATGAGCTTGAATCCCTGGAATTCTCAATTATTCGAAAACTGTGAGGTAAGCCCCATAACAAGTGGTTTGTGCCCAACCTCGCTTGGCCTTGGGTAACTCCTAGCATGGCGATATGTCTGTCACATTAGCGACCTTCTTTTGTACAGAACCTATGTCTGCTCATGGATTAGCTAGCTCTTGATAATCCGACCTACATAGTAGCCTAGTATGGTTATATGCATCTACATCATGGTTAATGAACACTTAGTTGGTTTATTCAAATCACTTGTATCATAGTATCTTGCTCAAAATCGGTAACTGAACCATACAATTGCACACACATTTGTATTTGAGATATTTTGTCTATCATTATGATAAATCAAGATTGGCAATGAATTCACTTATGCACATGGGATTCCTTATAAATCTAATTTTTGTCTTCAAAATACTTTGAAATATTATTTTGCAACTTTTTTGGAATAATCAAGTACAATTATTTAACAACATATCATATATATCTTATCAAATTTCGCAACGATGGTATAATTCCAAAACCAAAATTGGAATTTTATGCTTAGCGCAAGTTTTCATTTTCATCTTTTCTGTTCATTAAAAATCAATCATGTAATAAAACTATCTTTTCTTTGATCTTTGCGATGATGGTATAAGTCTATACCTACATATTCTATTCCTAGCGCAAACCATTGTAACAATATTTTTTCCCAATTTATCAAAATTCATAAAAACCATATGACTTCATTTTATTACACCAATTATGCTTTTCAAAAGCAAACACATTTTTATTATTTCATATCATTATGTCAACCTTTGCATTTTGCAATGATGGTATAATTCTTAAGGAATTATTCAACAAACTTTATCACACTTAGGAATTTATGCCTAGCAAAAATTATTTTACAATATTTCATGCATAATATTTTCATGGAAATCTGAAAACAAACCATCATCATCATCATCATTTGCATCATCACAACAAAGTCTTAAGACAGTCTCTTAAGCACTCTTTTCTTTTAACAATATTTCTATCCTGGGACTAGCTTGACGACCGAGTGAGCAACGACTCCATGAAATGGTCTATAATAGCAACAATGTCCTTTGAAATTATTGTTAGAAATCTCTTTTTATTTTTTATCACATTTCATTACAACCAATCAATTTGTTACATCAGATTATTTCATTTAAAATATTTAAAGCATGACATCCAAGTTATATTTTTTTCCAAAATGACATAATTACATGACTCATAAATAAAATCATTACATCAATCAACTCAATCAATAAATCAAACATAAAAAGCATCATAAGCATCACATAAGACAAGTCATATGATCAAAAATATCTCATCTATATATATCAACAGAATATATACATCATCAAAACTAGATTGGTATGCCAAAATCTGGACCTCGGCATACTCAATCCTCTATCAATACAAGTATAATACAATATCAGTGGCAGTATCCCACCCTCTAGCCTCGAGAGCCTCTAGAGCTCTCGGCCTCATCTCCTCCCCCGCCCTATGGAGGACGAGGTGGTCCCATCGCAGTATGTGTGGTACTGCGAGTCCTCGTCATCGACCGGGATGAGCTCCTCGTCGACCCTGTCTTGATAGGATCTGCTATGGTAGGTGGTAGCTATACCCTCTAGCCCTCTGGCACCGCCTGGTAGTATAGCGCCTGATAGAATGCGATCTGAGAAACTGACCGCAGTAGCTCCTGAGTGCTTACCCCTCTACCTCATGCCCTGAGATGAGCATTCTCATCTCATAGCTGCGACACCTCAGCATGGTGCTGTGTAGCTGCATCCTGTAACGTCTGCACCTGAGCTCGCAGATGATCTCTCTCTGCCCAAAGAGTAGCCATCTCGCTACTCTCTCCAATGTCCACACCCTTGCCCTTATCAGGCGATGGTGGCCTCTATGGAGATGGGGGTCTCGCCTCCCTCCTCTCCCTCTCCCTCTATCGTGGCCTCTCCTGTGCCTGTGGCCTCCTCTGCTCTCCTCTGCCATGACCCCAAGCTGCCTCTACCATCGCCTGGCACTGCCTCCCTATCTGACGCACAACTACATGGATCGGTCCTTGAGCCCTCATCATCCGAGGAGGGCGGATGCCTGCGTACCAGGCATCGTAGCCATTGGCTACCCCTACGTCATCCCCATCCACTGGCTGAATGGGGGCATCGTCCGTGTCCTGACTCCAAAATCACTGCATATCTGGAGACCCGCTAACTGTGGTGTTATCCCGAACAATCCGAGAAAACTCATAATCCCTGAGAGATGGGATCCCCTGCTGTAGACCGAACTGTCACAAAACTTGGTCATAGCGGTGGAGCTCCACCTCTCCTCTCTCAATTCGTAGCCAACAAACTTGCCTAATGCGAGCCAGCTCCTGTCTATCCTCTGGCCACCCTGGATGCTCTCTCCATGGCCTCCAGGTGATCTGGTCTGGGACCAAGTCATTCAGTAGTCTCCGGGACACCGATAGGTCGATCCATCACTGTGCCCCTCTCAAAAGCCACTAGTAGAAGACTCGGGGCCTCTCCCCATCAACCCTTGTCAGTGGAAGCCCTACCGGCCTCCGCACCGCAATGTGCTCCCAGCACCAAACCTGTAGGAGCGATGTCATGACCAGACATCGCCCGCCCTTTTACACGACCCCGTAAAGGATCTTGTATAGCCGACATAAAACAAAGCTACCCCAAGAAAATCTATAGCCATGGTCGTGCATGTCGCAGATCACATCTGCCAGCATCCATGGTACCCTGCATCCGCTCTAGTGGCACAGCAGAAGTCCACCAACCACCCCAGCCAAAACTCATGTCAGTGTAGATGCCCCAGGCATCTGGCGCAGTGCCTCGATGTTCACTCTGCCCTTCTCCAAGGCAAATCTCGGGTCACCGCAGAGTCGTCCCATCGCGTGGCCTTGATTTGCCGTAGGTGTAATCATCCTCCCTTGTATGGGGATTCTACGAATCCTCCATACATCCTCTAGTGTGGGAGTCATCTCCCCTGTCGATAACCAGAAGCTTGAAGAGCCCGGGTACCACCTCTCTGCTAGGGCCGTCAGTAGCCCCATGTCAGTAGAAACTTGTGACATCTCTGCCACATGTAGTAAGCTGGCCTGTGCCAGCTGATCTCACTCTGCCTGTGTCAGAGTGGCCAAGTCATCTCTTAATCCTCCATATTTCCACTCTCTCGCTCTTTAGTAATCCTCTCTGCAAGAATAAACAACCAAAACAACAAACAATCATTAATAACAATTTTAGCAATCAATAATGCAACTTAAAGATCAAAATTTTGCAATTGATGATATCGCCCACTATTGGCCGATATCGTCCGAAATTTGAGCAAAATCGTCATCGATTTCGCGTGTCGAAATCATCTCTAATTTGACGAAATTGTCCCTTTTTCGCCGATTTCGCCCTTAGGCGAAATTGACGAACTTGAGACGATTTCGTCGAACTAGGGACGATTTCGTCCGAACGACATCGAGGGCCAAAAACGGCCGCGATGCTCAAAATTCATCTTAAAATCTATTTACCAAGCATGTAAATTCAAATTAAATCAATCTAAACTAAGTTTAAACCCTTACCCGTAGACCACGGTGGACCTCTGCCGATTTGTGCGATGATGGTATAAGTCTATACCTACATATTCTATGCCTAGCGCAAACCATTGTAACAATATTTTTTCCCAATTTATCAAAATTCATAAAAACCATATGACTTCATTTTATTACACCAATTATGCTTTTCAAAAGAAAACACATTTTTATTATTTCATATCATTATGTCAACCTTTGCATTTTGCAATGATGGTATAATTCTTAAGGAATTATTCAACAAACTTTATCACACTTAGGAATTTATGCCTAGCAAAAATTATTTTACAATATTTCATGCATAATATTTTCATGGAAATCTGAAAACAAACCATCATCATCATCATCAGTTGCATCATCACAACAAAGTCTTAAGACAGTCTCTTAAGCACTCTTTTCTTTTAACAATATTTCTATCCTGGGACTAGCTTGATGACCGAGTGAGCAACGACTCCATGAAATGGTCTATAATAGCGACAATGTCCTTTGAAATTATTGTTAGAAATCTCTTTTTAATTTTTATCACATTTCATTACAACCAATCAATTTGTTACATCAGATTATTTCATTTAAAATATTTAAAGCATGACATCCAAGTTATAATTTTTTCCAAAATGACATAATTACATGACTCATAAATAAAATCATTACATCAATCAACTCAATCAATCAATAAAACATAAAAAGCATCATAAGCATCACATAAGACAAGTCATATGATCAAAAATATCTCATCTATATATATCAACATAATATATACATCATCAAAACTAGATTGGTATGCCACAATCTGGACCTCGGCATACTCAATCCTCTATCAATACAAGTATAATACAATATCAGTGGTAGTATCCCGCCCTCTAGCCTCGAGAGCCTCTAGAGATCTCGACCTCATCTCCTCCCCCGCCCTACGGAGGACGAGGTGGTCCCATCGCAGTATGTGTGGTACTGCGAGTCCTCGTCATCGACCGGGATGAGCTCCTCGTCGACCCTATCTTGATAGGATCTGCTATGGTAGGTGGCAGCTATACCCTCTAGCCCTCTGGAACTGCCTGGTAGTATAGCGCCTGATAGAATGCGGTCTGAGAAACCGACCGCAGTAGCTCCTGAGTGCTTACCCCTCTACCTCATGCCTTGATATGAGCATTCTCATCTCATAGCTGTGACACCTCAGCCTGGTGCTGTGTAGCTGCATCCTGTAACGTCTGCACCTGAGCTCGCAGATGATCTCTCTTTGCCCAAAGAGTAGCCATCTCGCTACTCTCTCCAATGTCCACACCCTTGCCCTTATCAGGCGATGGTGGACTCTATGGAGATGGGGGTCTCGCCTCCCTCCTCTCCCTCTCCCTCTACTGCGGCCTCTCCTGTGCCTGTGGCATCCTCTGCTCTCCTCTGCCATGACCCCAGGCTGCCTCTACCATCGCTTGGCACCGCCTCCCTATCCGACGCACAACTACGTGGATCGGTCCCTGAGCCCTCATCATCCGAGGAGGGCGGATGCCTGCGTACCAGGCATCGTAGCCATTGGCTACCCCTACGTCGTCCCCATCCACTGGCTGAATGGGGGCATCATCCGTGTCCTGACTACAGAATCACTGCATATCTATAGCCCCGCTAACTGTGGTGTTATCCCAAACAATCTAAGAAAACTCATAATCCCTGAGAGATGGGATCCCCTACTGTAGACCGAACTGTCACAAAACTCGGTCATAGCGGTGGAGCTCCACCTCTCCTCTCTCCATTCGTAGCCAACAAACTTGCCTGATGTGAGCCAACTCCTGTCTATCCTCTGGCCACCCTGGATGCTCTCTCCATGGCCTCCAGGTGATCTGGTCTGGGACCAAGTCATCCAGTAGTCTCCGGGACACCGACAGGTCGATCCATCACTGTGCCCCTCTCCGAAGCCACCAGTAGAAGACTCGGGGCCTCTCCCCGTCAACCCCTGTCAGTGGAAGCCCTACCGGACTCCGCACTGCAATGTTCTCCCAGCACCAAACCTGTAGGAGCGATGTCATGACCAGACATCGCCCGCCCTTGTACATGACCCCGTAAAGGATCTTGTATAGCCGACATAGAAGAAAGCTGCCCCAAGAAAATCTATAGCCATGGTCATGCATGTCGCAGATCACATCTGCCAGCATCCATGGTACCCTGCATCCGCTCTGGTGGCACAGCAGAATTCCACCAACCACCCCAGCCAAAACTCATGTCAGTGTAGATGCCCCAGGCATCTGGCACAGTGCCTCGATGTTCACTCCGCCCTTCTCCAAGGCAAAGCTCGGGTCACCGCAGAGTCGTCCCATCGCGTGGCCTTGATTGGCTGTAGGTGTAATCATCCTCCCTTGTATGGGGATTCTAATAATCCTCCATACATCCTCTAGTGTGGGAGTCATCTCCCCTGTCGATAACCAGAAGCTTGAAGAGCCCGGGTACCACCTCTCTGCTAGGGCCGTCAATAGCCCCATGTCAGTAGAAACTTGTGACATCTCTGCCACATGTAGTAAGCCGGCTTGTGCCAGCTGATCTCACTCTACCTGTGTCAGAGCGGCCAAGTCATCTCTTAATCCTCCATATTTCCACTCTCTGCTCTTTAGTAATCCTCTCTGCAAGCATAAACAACCAAAACAACAAACAATCATTAATAACAATTTTAGCAATCAATAATGCAACTTAAAGATCAAAATTTTGCAATTGATGATATCGCCCACTATTGGCCGATATCATCCGAAATTTGAGCAAAATCGTCTTCGATTTCGCGTGTCGAAATCGTCTCTAATTTGACGAAATCGTCCCTTTTTCACCGATTTCGCCCTTAGGCGAAATTGACGAACTTGAGACAATTTCGTCGAACTAGGGACGATTTCGTCCAAACGATGTCGAGGGCCAAAAACGGTTGCGATGCTCAAAATTCAACTTAAAATCTATTTACCAAGCATGTAAATTCAAATTAAATCAATCTAAACTAAGTTTAAACCCTTACCCGTAGACCACGGCGGACCTCTGTCGATCTGTGCGCTGTCTCCACCATTTTTGCTCCAGAGCTCTAAAAACAATAAAATGAACAGTAACAATGAATTAGGGTTTTACCCTATTTTTCTTAATTTTATTCAAAATAATTCAACAATAATTTTTGCTTTTCCGTGTTTTTACCGCAAACGTTCAATTTGGGTAAAAACACGGAGGGGGCACCATAGTAAGCTGTCGTACGATTCGACCAAGAATCGTCGCCTAAAAATGGGAATAATTTTTTGCTTTCTCGTAGATCGAGAAGAACTCATCTTTAACGCATTTTCTTCGAAAAATTCGCTAAAGAGGGGGCAAAATGTAGCACCCTAAAATTGGCGCAGTAAAATTGGAATAATTACATTCACCTTAGTAAATAAATTTAAATTCAAATTTAACCTCCCAAACCGCCCATTAACCGCCGAGAAACCCGTTTCCTCCTTTTTCGTGCCATTTTTAGTAGTTGTTTTGACCGTTTGACGATATCATCTCCGATCAGATGATATCGCCCCAGATTTGACGATTTCGTCTGGACTAGAACGTCCAGATGATTTCGTCGCAAAACTGAATTTGCATAGTTGGAATCCGTTCCAATGGGTCTCCAATCCGGGAAGAAGCGTGTCTGCGCCGTTGGGACCCTTCCCCCGTTGGAGATCTCCCAAATTGGGATGATCTCCAACATCCCAACAACTATCCTATGCCTATTTAACTCTAAGACTTTTCCATCCCCAACCCCTGGCTGAATTTTTATGCAAATTGAACCCTTATGCTCTAAAACATCGTAATTCATATTTTGCATTAGTCCTATAGTCATTTCATTGCAGGTACACCACTGGTTTTCAGCTGGAGCCAACACCTATCGTAGTCGACGAACCTGTCAAGATTAGAGGCGATCTCGTCAAATTCGAGACGATATCGTACTGATGCGAGACGATTTCGACTGCAGCACACATCGAGGCAATCAGTGCCT
This sequence comes from Wollemia nobilis, assembly GCA_028583015.1. NCBI lineage: Eukaryota > Viridiplantae > Streptophyta > Pinopsida > Araucariales > Araucariaceae > Wollemia > Wollemia nobilis. The sequence continues at coordinate 3,457,101 of JAQPPZ010014295.1, forward strand.
GGAGTTTGCTCTTCTGTCTCTTTTTTTTGTCATTTTATGCTATAAATTAGATTGTTTATTCAGTTTTTATACTATATTGCATCTGGAGTTCACCCATTTTGTCTAGTTTGCATATTAAGATCATATTCTGCTATCTAAACATAGTGATTTGCATTTACTTCTGTTCTTGTATATTGTTCAACACTCATATTACTGTTTCATATAGTTTGCCCCTGTTTGCAAAATAGAATTTCTTGTATTTCGCATCTGTTTGCTGTTTTGCAGGTCTCTGATGAATTCGTCTGACGAATTCGTCAGATTGCAGATGATCCTGTTAGTTTAGATGATTTTATCAAATTGAAGGCGATTCTGTTGAATTGCAGATGATCTAGACTGCTTCAAGCTTCAAAAACTCCATCAGACTTTCGGATCAAGTAATCTTCATTGGCCTCCTGCAAATTCTCTATTTCTGTTTTCCTTTCTGTTTGTTGTATGCATTTAAATTGCATTTTCATGTAGTTTAAGTTAGAATCATTCGGCCAAACCTAGGATGAATGTTTAAAAATAAAACGAACTCATCAAAACTCATTCCCAAAACCTAGGCGTGGAAACTGTCGTCAAATGTTTCCTGGTGAACCCACCATCCATCAAAAAATCACCAAAATGCACCTCCCTTGAGAGGCGGGACCTTTGCAAAGTCCTCTCGTCCGAGGTACCGCACCATCCTTTTCCCATCCTCCTTCCGGGCACGGATCCAATAGCCTGAAGGTAGGGGTGCGAAAAATTTGGAGCGATACAGAAGGTAGGTCCCATAGGATATCCAAACAAGTGACTAGTCCAAAAATAGATGTAGGCCCCTAACACATATGTATACTTAATAAAATTAAAAAATATGTAAAAGGTCACAAACAAATACATACACATAGAAATGGGTTAGTAAGAGGCCATATATGGCTATACCAAAAATTTAACACAAGCACCCATGTATATATGCAAGAAATATTTTATATAGATTTTTTTTTGGTAAGTTAAAATTAAAAGAGGGATTTTATCAAGGAAACCAAAACCTGATTACAAGTCATCATAATTCAAAAGGAAAAGCCAAATGAAAGGCCACAATATTTCCCTAGGAAGTACACCAAGAAATGCTTAAGGAAATCCAAAAGGAACAACTTCATGAAGGCAAAGGAAAGCCTTTAGGAAGGAAAATGGAAAACTTGAAATTTGAAATGCCCGCCTAGTGGGAAATAGAAAGGACAAAAAAAATAATGAACATTTCCACATAGAAAAAAACTGTAAAAAACCCCAAAGGTAGGAAAAGGAAATGGGCACTGGGGAAACCAAAAACTAGGAGAGCTCAATGTCCCATGCAAGGGAAAACCAACAAAAGTAGAAAAACCACCCAACACCAGGGGGTGGAGCAAAGAAGTTGCAAATATTTTATATAGATTATGCTAGAAGTGGAGGTTTGATATTTACCACAAGGCACTTAGAAGCCAATTATTTTTTATTAAAATAAATAAAGGGAAAGCCTATAAGAATACAATTGCAAACTTGCCAACCCTTTACAAAGCTAATGCTCTTACTATTTATAGATTACAAGGGGAGGGTTTTTGCTCCAAAACTCTTATAGATATTTCTAGGTGGTTGTCCCTTTTGATGTTGAGTCATCTACCATCTGATTGCCTATCCCTTTGATGTTTTATATATTTGAAGTCATGAATGTAAAATGGTCCTAAGCCCTTGGATGTGTAGCTACCATATTTATTTTTATCTATCTATTTTGGGAATTCCCATCATATGGGCATAGAAGATTTTTTTTATTTAGTGCTTTATATCTTTGAGTTGCTTCTTCCATGGCTACCATATTATTATTTTTATTTCATAGATATATGAGACATCCCTTTATAGTAAATTATGTTATTCCTTAAATAATATGCACCTCATTAGTTTAACTTTTGGGACATCAATGTTTTCTTCTTCAAGAGTTCTCTTCACCACTTAGGACCACTTAACTTCAAATCTTCAAGACTTTATGTCTCAAGTATCTTTGTCAAAAATTTAACTCTTTATCTTCTAATCATGATTTAGAAACTTCCAACCTTCAGACATCCTTTTCTTTTGAAATTTGACTTTTGATCATTGGACATTTTTGATCGGGGTTTTCTTTTATGCTTGTCTGCAACTCAAAATTTTTCTTTTTCTTACTAGGCAAAGGGTGTAGTGATTCATCGCTACAAGGAACTTATTTTTTACTATAATTTGGTTGAATGGATAAAATTAAGATACATACGATACAAATTATACTTGTATTGAGCCATGATCATAGGATATGAATAAGAATTAGTGCTAGGATGGATAAAAAATTATAACCTCTCTAATTTTTACTTTAGGTATGGGGATACAAATTAGAACAAAAATTGGATGGTTGACTTAGAGGGATAAGGTGGAAAAATAATCATGAGTCTACCTAGGTGGAAGACCATTGGGTTAATCAGATACTAGAGTATATCTTCAATAAGAGAGTACATGTTAGAATAAAAATATGGAGAGGATTGCTCATTATCCTATAATACCATGTGATTAATTTGGAAAAATAAGCACGTGAAAACCCTAGAAAGTAGAGGTTAAATATGTTAAATATAAATAACCTTATCATTTTTTGTCCCTTATACATACAACCATTGATTTAAAGTAACATCCTCTAACTGAGACAATTTTAAGACCCTAAGATAATATTTTCACTACCCAATTGCATTGTATGAAGATCCAATATTTGAACCAATCTAGATATGGATATTTGTAATTCAACCCACTCATAGATCATTAAACTCATCTATAATCATCATTAAAAATTTATCACATTTAGAATTATTTATACAACCCTATGATTTTGTTGCTATTAGTAAAATTATGAATAATTTTTAAATCAATCAACATATTGACTCTTTGGCATTTGATGAATCCCTACACATTGATGTTATTATGATTTTATAGATACATAAGGGTAAATTATAAAAGGACTATAATAGTTGTATTTTACTTTTAATCCTTTGTTTTGGCCTATAAATATTTTTGAGGTGGGATATACTCTCCTTCGTTTAAGATTATTTCATCCTCTACTTCCAACAGAAATCTATGTTTCTCTTTAAAAACTAATCCCAAGGATGGCGAGATCAACATATACAAAAAATAATCTTGGTGGATGACCTTCATTGTGACTATTGAAGTATGGTTAATAGGGATTAAAATTATGTTATGGTTGGGGTCAATAAAACTATAACTTCTTTTCCATTACATGAACTATGCTCTCAACATTATGAAGGTTATATGCATCATGTATATCTACCTCCTAATTTATGGTGTACTTAATTTCATTACCAAATGCTAATGCCACCATAGTTAGATCCAACTCATAGGTATATGAAGAGGCCCATAAAATAAATGTAATATTCCTCTATAATTTATATTTATTTGGTATACATTAAATAGGCCACATAAGTGGTAGAATGAACCTCATGAATCTTGAGTGGGAATATTTTTTTTAAATTTATTTTATAGAATATAATGATAATAATATTTGAGTTCTAATAGAAACCATTGATGAGAATGGGTACCTAGCTTAGAAGTATACAAGGTGACACAACCATTCTTAGGAACATGGTGTAAGTATGTGAGGCAATGAATCTTATTTATTCAACCAAGATAAATAGTGCCAATAAAGGTTAAGATATTTATTTGAGGAACCAAAATATAATGAGGTCATTCAAGAAAAAATATAGGATATACTTAAAAGGAAAATGTCAATATAAATTTCTAAATTTAGATCACCCATACTTGGAAGACCTCTCATTTTAGAGTAGGTATGAATGTGGAATGAGTAAGAGTAATTGGGATATTTATCAAACCACTATAAGTTTCATGTATCACAAAACTAGAAATTCATGATAGGAGGAGAGTTATTTAACTAAATTTTATATCTCTTTAACTTATATTGTTATTGTATTATATAAACATATTAAAAATAATTGACCAATGGGAATTAGTTTAGGGAGTTCTAGTACGATGCTATGCAATTAATTATGCTAATTAGGTGTAGATTATATGAAGCTACATGAAGCATTGTTGATGCTAACGACTAATGTATGTGACCACTTTATTCATCCTTTTATGCTCATATAACAAATACTCATGAATATTATAGTAAAATCTAAAGTTAAGGGTATGGGAACCCATATAAGTAGTGGAAGGGATACCCATAGTAATAAATTAGAAAATGTGTGAGGGTCAAAGCAATTGATGTAGTATTGTATATTATGGTCCTTGCTTAGGATTTTTAGTTATAATTGCTATTGGCTCATACAATAATCATTATATAGATCCATGCACTATAAATACCAATTGACACATGCCCAATTAGAATAAGTTAACGATTTGCAGACACAACATGGACCAATGATGAACCCCTAAAAATTTCATCAATTACTTATAGAAAAGTGTTAATGAAGATATATCTTGTTTTTGTATGCTTGATGAGATGATAAAAATGATGTAGGTCTATAACAAGGATCTAAAAAAATTTGACACTTTTTTTTCAAGTTTGGGTAATGCAAATGGTTATGCTTAAATTATAATATTATAGAATAAAATTATGTTGGAAGACAATAACAAAAAAATGATAAAAGTTAGCAAATTGAAAAACATAGATTTGGTTAAATGAGGTTCTATAATAGCTTGTACATATCTCTACTATTTTATACATCATCACAAGGATCCAAAATCATTTCTCTAATACCTCTATAATGAAGAAACATCAATAAATAGAAATAGCAACAGTAGACTCATAAATGCATAAATGGAAGTATTTATAGAATTTATATTCCATGGTAGTAAATAAATAATAGCAAGCAATAAATCTAGATTTTAAATCACCAAAAAATCCTAGCCACTCAGAGGGAAAAGTATCTTATGCACATTAGAGGAAACAAAATATTACATGTATTAATGATGATAAATAAACCATATGACTCATTTATTTAAGTCTAAAATAACAAATAACCCTAACCATAATGCTCAATGTTTAACTATCCTAACCTAGGGCTTGAGTGTCATGATCCACCTTGGCATGATCTTTATAAGATATACTTTGTATTAACAAATGATGTTTAATGCTTAGCTTTGATGCAATTGGATGGATATATGCATTCACTATTTTGATTATTTTTATATATAAGGATATGGTACTATTGATTCTACATGTGTTTGTGGCACCAAGTACTCTCATAGGTGGATGAAGAAGTTGACCATTGAGAGTGAGGTGCCAAAAAGATAAATGATGATGATGACTTCGTTATCAAAAAACTTAGGGTAACATGAATTAATGTACTTTTTCATGTAGGTGCATTGTCGTTTGCATATGCTCATTTTTGTGCCATCGAACCAGGAAAGTTACATGCAATGAGTCTCCTTAACATGAGTCGGTGATAGTCGGGTCTATCTTAAATAAGAAGCCACTCATTTAGGGATAAAACAATATTACAAGACATCGAAAGAATGATTTTTTTTAGATCTATTTCCCTTGATGCATGTGACTGAATGATCTCCTTGATAGATTAGATGGATTGGTTCTAAGGTTGCTTCTTAGGGTTGGAGTAAAATATTATTGTTGTTTGCTTTGTTTGCTTAAGGAAAGAAAAACTTAATCCTAGACTAATGTTAGACTTAATATTAATTGAAATAATGATTAATGTTAGATAGTCTAAAATTAGCATTAATTAATGGAATAATTAAAGTATTATTAATGTTAAACTTAATATTAATCGAAATAATTATTAATGTTAGATAGTCTAGTATTAGCATTAAGTATTAGAATAATTAATGTATTTCTAATGTTAGAATTAATATTAATCGAAAGAATGATTAATGTTAGTCTAATATTAGCATTAATTAATAGAATAATTAATGTATTTATAATGCTAGACTTAATATTAATCAAAAGAATGATTAATGTTAGATAGTCTAATATTAGCATTAATTAATAAAATAATTAATGCATTAATCAAAATAATGATTAATGTTAGATAGTCTAAAATTAGCATTAATTAATGGAATAATTGATGTGTTTCCAATGTTAGATTTGTTATCTAATAGAAATATGATTAATAATCTAATGTTGATAATCTAAGGTTAGAATTATTAATATTATATTGCTAATGTTATGGTCTAACTTTTGATTGATGTTGATTTAAGCCTATTAAATATTTTAGTGCAATAAATTTTTTAATTGTGTTAGGATCCTCAATCCTAACATTATTAGTTAGTATTAGTTAGTATTATTAATCATTTAATTATTATATTATTAACTTATAAAGTGAACCATCACAACCCTTCATAACTTGAACCATCACGTATCTTCATACGTGAACCATCATGTCTCTTCACCAACATATCTTTAGGGTACATATATATATTAGGTTGGCCATCCATATCAAATCATCCAAGAAGAAGAATAATAAGCATAGATTCTAAGGAGGGAGCCCACTATAGTGGCAAAACGATTACAAGGGAGCCCCCTTTGAGTGGCCTGCGATTACATTTACATTAATTTATTAATATTTTTATAGTAAGACCTTGGGGTCTTACCATTTGGTATCAGAGCCATGTGGGATCCAACCATGTGGTATTTTCTCAAAGATCTTCATCAAATCACTTCTATGCGTGAGTATCAAACTCGGTTTGAGGATATCACCAAACACAACACAATATTGGATGAATCAATTCTCATCAATGGCTTCATTAGGGGATTAAAAGAGGAAATTAGAATGGAGGTGACAAGGTTCAATCCCTATACCATGATGCAGACCTATGGATTGGCAAAATTAGTTGAAGATAAAATCAATGCACAACAACGATTAGGGAAACCACTTATGGAAAAATTGTCGATCACTTACATCACTCCCAAACCTATGCATAATGGAAGGGCACAAGGCACTTACACAACCCCCAAATCTAACCGAATTTTACGAATTAAACATATTAGCTTTGAGGAGATGAAGGAACGACGAGCAAAAGGACTCTATGATAATTGTGATGAACAATTTGGACCCCACCATAAATGTGCTACACTAACATTGTATTTATTGAAGGAAGTTGATCCTTGTCTCTCCATAGAGCAAGCATATGAGGTAGTTGTGTCCGAAGCGGCCAGTGCACCTACTCACCGCAATGAAGACAATAAGGTCGATGTGTAAGAAGTGATTGATGTACCAAGCAAGGATGAGGTATACATACCCAAAGTGATCAATGCTAGCCAAAAATGCACTCTACAAGACCTACAAATACCTTCCTCACCAATAGTGAGTTCTTACCATATGACCAAACCTATTCATAACCAATGTAGAGTGACTACACACTCCTTCTCCATTGGCTCTACCAAGGAACCAAAAAAGGATATGAAATCATTACCATCACTTTTGATGCATCATTATGAAGTATTTGAGGAACCCCAAGGGTTTCCCTCCCATCATCATCATGATTTTCCTAAGGAAGATTCTACTATTGTTCTTGGCAACCCCCCGCTAATGCTTCATCCTTCTTGATATCCCTACCTACGAAAGGATGCCATTAAAAGAGTCCAAGAACTTACAAAAATCCTTCTTGGAAAACAAAGGACAAAGATTCTCACTTTGATCTTTGAGGACAAATCTCTTTTTAAGGAGGGTGGCATGTTAGGATCCTCAATCCTAACATTATTAGTTAGTATTAGTTAGTATTATTAATCATTTAATTATTATATTATTAACTTATAAAGTGAACCATCACAACCCTTCATAACTTGAACCATCACGTCTCTTCACCAATGTAGCTTTAGGGTATATATATATATATTAGGTTGGCCATCCATATCAAATCATCCAAGAAGAAGAATAATAAGCATAGATTCTAAGGAGGGAGCCCTCTATAGTGGTAAAGCAATTACAAGGGAGCCCCCTTTGAGTGGCCTGCGATTACATTTACATTAATTTATTAATATTTTTATAGTAATACCTTGGGGTCTTACCAAATTGATAGCTTTGATGTCATCTAAGCTTGACATTTTTACCTCCTATTACCTTTGTTTTGGTGCCTTGAATGACATAGTGGAGTGCGTTACCCCCTATCTAGCCTCATTGTTTCCTTCATATGGGATTATGGCTTGAGGAAATGTTGTCTTGATGGTGTTGGGTAACACTGGCATTACCTATGATGGAGGTGCTTGGCCTCCATCTTGTGGCCTTTAAATATGGACTCATAGGCTTGTGTTCAAGAGGATATTTAGGAGATATATCAGAAAGGCTAAGGCATACGTAAGGGAGGAACCTCATGAGTTGCAAGGTGGTGGTGACATTGGCTTTTTGGAAACTCCAATCATCCTTGAACCTAGGTAATGCTTGCTATGTTACTATTATTTGATTGTTGCATGAGGTTTTATGTTGCTTTGTTGTGTTTTCTTTCACCTTGTTGGTTGTCTCGTGTGAGTTTGGTTGGTATTGTTAGTTTTTTCTCTCTCACCCGCTAGCATGGAACACAATATCCATGTACGATGAGATTAGCACATAGCAATTAAGGGCAATGCTTTAAGTAATCCTATAGCTTGCCTTCACCCACATTGCATCTTCATATATTTTTGAAGATATCCATTAGATACATCCTTGCACCCCTTGGATGACTGTATATCACCTTCAAAAATTATACCCTGTGGTTTGCTTATTGTTGGACTTTACATAGCTAAAAATATTTGAATTTACCTATGTAATGTTGTGTTAGGGTTGGTAATAGATAGACCCTTGGGATGCATTTAAGTTGAGATTTGGGTATCATTTTGTGATTCTATGTTTTGGTTTCCATGGTTGTATGCACCTCTACATTGATTGTGCTCATTGTATGGGTCAACCGTGTGCATGGAGTGATTGTGAATGCCTCTATCTGCTTTTTGTTTTCAACGAAGTATCCTAAAATAGGATTTAATTGAAATAATCCTTTGGTTTTATTTATTTTGATGTTAGATTTAATTAACCTTTTGGATTCTTTATAATCTAATGTAGGATTTAATTTAATTAATCCTTAGTTTGTGTTGCAATATTAGCTGAATTTAAATGAATTATCTTAGATAGTTTTAAATGAATTAAAACTCTAGTTTTGTTGCAATCCAATTTAGATTAAAGTGAATTAATCTTAGCTAGGTTTAAATGGATTAAAACCCTAGTTTTGTTGCAATCTAATTTAGATTAAAGTTAACTAATCTTAGACGATTTAAAATGAGTTAAACCCTTGTTTGTGTTGTAATTTGAGTTAAATTAAAAGGGTTTAATATTTTTTATTATTTTATAATCTAAGTGGATTTTAAATGGTTTAATAATTAGATTATGTTATAATCTAAGTTTTTATTAAAGTGAATTAATCATTAGATTATGTTATAATCTAAGTTTTGGTTAAAGTGAAATAATCATTAGATTATGTTATAATCTAAGTTTTGATTAAAGTGAATTAATAATTAGATCATGTTATCCTCTATGGGTACTCTACCCCCTATTTTTGCATCATCCTATTTTTACCTATTTCCTTTGTTGGCATTCCTCGAAGACTCTCTCCGAGTTGTGTTGATATGTGCTATAAGGTTTCTCATGTCTTGCAATTTTGTACTTCTGTCGAGACTATCTCCTATTTGATTTCTCTAATGTAAAATGTTTGGGGTCCCTTTCAAAACCCCCTCTTTCAACTAATAAAGAAAAGGTGAATTAATCATTAGTTTTCTTTATAGTATAAGTTTTGATTAAAGTGAATTAATAATTACATTGTGTTATAATCTAGGTCCATACTAAAGTGAAATAATAATTATATTATGTTATAATTTAAGTTTTGATTAAAGTGAAATAATAATTAGATTATATTATAATCTAAGTTTTGTTTAAAGTGAATTAATCATTATATTATGTTATAATCTAATATTATGAATTAATCATTGGATTATGTTATAATCTAAGATTGGATTAAAGTAATTAATCTTTATATTATGCTATTAGATGATGGATTATAATCTTGATCAGGAAGGATCAGGTGGCCATGATTATTATCACACGGAGTGATAATACCTTTAATTATCCCATCGTGGAGGTGTGGTCATTAAGCATTAAGTACTGGTTATCTTATCATAGATATGAGATAACCAAAATATAAGGCATTACATCAATCATCTACATATATTGACTTATGTATGGTGAGGGAAATGTCATCCCATTTTGATGGATTAATAGGGATAATACCTACGCTATGGTTGAATTTCCTTTACTCATAGAGAGTATAAGGAATATGGGAAACCATTAATGATATATTTTCTAACCGTGAAGGTTTAGAAAATGTAACCCCAAATATAGCTACAAGATGTTGGTAGGTCCTATCTGCTTGGGTGTCATTGGCTATGACTTAGGGCCAAATACGATTATACCTTAATTATACTAAAAAAATGAGTGTGGGAGTATATTTGGTTTGAACCTTGCTAGAGAACCTTTACAAGAAAAAAAATTCTCTTGCTCGAGTTGGTTAGATTTTAGATCGTTGCATTGAGATAAATATAATAAATATAGTTGATATGGTAAAATTTAAGTCATTACACCATATGTATCCTATGGAACTAATACCATCATCTATCCTATATTAATCTCCCTAGATGTTTTAGGCACTCTTCCATGGCATGTTCTATTTTACCTATATTGGGATTTCTATGGTTTTGTTAAATTTGAATGCTTCAATAAATTACATCATGAAATGATATATATTTAAATATATTAGATGGTATTTTTTGGCATTAAAAACTTATAAATTACCCTACAACTACCCTTGTCCTATAGTACATGCACAGTCCTTGTGATGGGTGGTTATACCACTCTCATGTGAAATGGGCTATGATGTAATAATTCTTAACACTTCACACCTTATTACATCATAGTGTTAGCTCTAACTCTATATTTATATATTGGCTATCACTATGGCTCATGGAACATGGATATTTATCTAGATATTGGCTTTTGAATGGATGAAATACTCTAAAATTATGTTGGAATTTGAGAGAGAAATTCCCCACCTCAATGTAGAATTTTGTACTATAATATTTAGGATTGTCAAGTTCTACCAATCATGCACTCCAAAAATAAACTTATTAAAAATACTTATTTAATATATAATACTTTTAAATTAAATGCATGATATGTGTGCCTCCTTCAATGTCTTCATGTGAAAGATGTGCTACCATGCATACTATATCGATTATTGAATTCATTAGTTGTCAATATTTGTCTTGCATGTGATGGGAAGAACGTTGTGTATGATTTCTTATAATTCTTCATTTTCTTCTACTTTTTATTTATTTTATCATGATCAAGTTATATATTATTTTCAAGCTCTCCTTTTATCATACATTCTTTTATATGATAATTAGGATGTATGTCTTGAATACAATCTTTAGCAATTTTGTGTACATGTCTCAATCTCTTAATTGATCCCATAATTACTACTAGTTTTCCTAACATAAATTTAGCATCCTATTAAGTGATTAATAGTCTTTATCATTGAATCATTAGGGCCAAAACAATACTAATATTGTCTAACAAATATCTTTTTATTTCTAATTATGTTACCGATTTTAATGATATCATATTACATCTTGGCATCTATTATCTTGATTACTTGTGATGTTGGTATGCTCTTTAACAAAAGCTTTGTAGAATTCTATGCTTTGATAAGGATTTAAGGATTCTTAGTTCTATAATTTATAGAAATATAAATTATTCTTTCAACAAGATTAAGTTCACTAACTGTCATTCTTCTTTAGAGCTCCTATCATGATATACCACATATTATACAAATATGTTGCTTTAAACTTGGAAAAAAGACTAGTAAAAGAGTTATCTTTGAATAAATTATCTTTATTCTAGGAAGTAATATAAATATTGACTTTCAGTGATCAATGTTAGATGCATCCATTGGATTGAGCTTGTCAGGTTTGCCATTGTATCCTGGTGGTCTTTCCTCCTATTGGCTCTTTAGCTTGTAATGATCAACTAAGCTTTTAAAATAATTGGATGAATTATTTACTACATAACTAGAAAAATTTAGATGAATCCAGTTTTCCTACCCTATTATATGTTTGATTTCTTCAGAGTCATACCAAACATTTTATGTTTTTGTGATATTTTTCTTCTTCTTATTTAACTTGGTTTTATTTTTGTTACATTACTTTGTTGTACCCTTTTTTAAACTTGATCTCTTTTATCTGATGATGACCTCTCTTGCTGCTAGTGTGGCTCTTATGAAGGAGACTAATTTGTGAATGAATTATTTCAACATTTCTTCACTATGTAGCCACTTTTACCATAAAGATGATACACATTTTGTATGTGAAAATTATTTCTTATCCATTTATATCCTTGAGAATAATTTCTTTGTTGTTGATATCCTTGACACTTATTTCTCTATGGGAAGTGTTGTTTAGCCATTATGCCTCTTCTAAATGGTTTCTTTCCTTTTTTATGTTTACTAAGTACTTGTTCTTCTTCTTGTGTTGAACATGATGCATCTACATTTTGAAGAACACAAGCTTATACTGAGAGGGGGGTGAACAATATAAGATCAACTTTTACTTTTCTTTCCCAAACAATATTATCCAATATTATCAATGGCAATATCAATAGCAGTAATCAAAGCAATGCACAAATCATCACACACAATAGAGACACCAATTTAACGTGGTTCACCCAATGTGGGCTACTCCATGGAGAAAATATTTCTACTAAATTTTCTCAACAAATCTTCTTGGGAATCAATTCCCTATTACAATGTTTATGGACCTCTATCCAAAGGAGACACCAATCCCCTATGCTCTGATTTGTGGATCTCTCTCCATAGGAGAACTCTTTCCCCTTTTCTCTGGTTCGTGGAACTTGATCCAGGAGACCTCTATCTCCTCAACTAGTTTGTGGATCTCTCTCCATAGAAGAACTCTATCTTCCCAGCTGGTTCATGGATCACACTCCATAGGAGAACTCTTTCCCCTTGCTCTGGTTCGTGGATCTCTATCCATAGGAGAACTCTTTCCTCTTACTCTGGTTCATGGATCTCTATCCACAGGATAACTCTTTCCCCTCTGCTCTAGTTGATGATCTTCTAGAAGACTTCTACCCCCACTACTATGGCTTGTGGATCTCTCTCCATAAAAGACCTTTATCCTCACTACCCTAGCTAATGGATCTCTATCCACTAGAGACTCTTATCCTCTACTCTATCACCTCCAAATCTTACTCTCAACTCTATCTCAAATCTACACCAAACTCTATCCCAAGTCTAGTACAAATCTGCTCTAACTCTATCTCAGGTCTAGCATAAATATACTCACAAATCTATACCAAAATCTATCCTCAAATCTATCCTCAAGCCTTAACACAAAGCTTGATCCAATCACAAATCAACTCTACTTAGATTTTCCCCAAGCCTTAACACAAATCTTGAACAAATCAATCAATCAAATATGCTCTCAAGTCTTCACAAATACTTACCTCAAATATACCTTCAAGTCCTCTCAAGAACTTGCTCAATATAATCTCAATTCTTCACCAAGACTTACCTCAAATCTACCTTCAAGTCCTCTCAAGAACTTGCTCAATATACTCTCAAGTCTTCACCAAGACTTACCTCAAATCTACCTACAAGTCTTCACCAAGACTTACCTCAAATTCTCTCAAGTCTTCACCAAGACTTACCTCAAATCTACCTACAAGTCCTCTCAAGAACTTGCTCAATCTCTCTCAATACATGCTCAAAACAACTCATAAAATATGCTCAATCAATCTCAAATATTGCACACAAAGCTATCAAATGCTTTGTCTAATCTTCAAGGTAATTCCTTTAACTTGAAGCAGTTTAGACATATTCTATTCAAAAAAAAATTAACCTCTGGAACATATAGAGAATGATGTACTCTACCAAAAACTCAATATGTTCTACTCAATCATTAAGTCTATCGCTTTCACAAATCTGGTTTCTAATGTTTGCACATTCACTTTCAATATCACTCAAATCCAATGCTCAAGAATTTCACTCAATCATTCAATCAATGAAACACAACTTGCTCACTAACCCTAAACAAGTGTTTTCAAACTTCTTCAAACAAAGAGCACAATGTGGGTCTCAAACCCTAACTCAAATATTTCTCAATCTCTATCTCAAATCAAATCATCCATCAACAAGGTGCACTTAAACTTGCTCATACATTTCCAACAATACTCATCAATCCTTTTCACTCCACCTTATATTTCACAACATTCATTCCAACATTTCAAACAAAATATGATGTGCCCATACCTCTTTTCTTTGATGGAGATATGTCTTCAAAACCTATTTTACTCACAACCAAATCCTTTTGCCAATTCTAGGTTAGATAGCAACAATCTATCTCAAAATCTCCACACAAATATTTACCTCAACAAATATTTCACCATACAAGAAATACAATAAAATGTCAAGTCACAAATACACCTTATCACTCCTTCACTTTAAAAATAATATTCAACATACATCAAAAATAAAGTTCCTTGCTTTACACCTTATAATCTCCAATACTCTCAAAATAATATTCAACACACATCAAAATAAAGTTCCTTGCTTACACCTTATAATATCCAATACTTTATTTATTTTCTAAGCACCCAAAATAAAATATTTATTCAACAACCCTTATGACTCCCTAAACATTTCACACATGCCCTTTTTAATTATCACGTGGCCTTAAAATACTTTCCACATTCCAAAACCTTTGGCAATATTAATTTAAAAATTGCATACCTTATTGTTGGCCCACATCACCAAAAATATTGTGCACGTCTCAATGACCAATGCCCAACGACCAACACCCAAACTCGAACCCATGACCTAAGCCACCACAAAGCCTTAGCCCAAGGCTAGGCTACCACTTGGGCTACACGCCCTCACATGAATAAAAGTTCCCTCATGCCTATACACTATCTATTTCTTCCAAAGTTCATCAAAAATGAAAACTCCTTTCCTCCTTCAACAAAACGAACGATGTGGGATTCGAAACCATGACCTTCCCTTCACAAGCACCTTAGCCACACCTTCGACCACCATCTACGCTACCCAACACCTTGGAATATTTTTATCACTCCACATGAATTTCAATACACATCTACCTTCCTTTATTTAAAAACCTTACGAAATATCTTCTCCCTTTCGAAAATGCAATGCACAAATTCAATTGTCACTTAGGCATTCAAATAGCATTAGACCTTTGGAAATGAAAATCATTTCCTATTAATACTCTTTCCTTTGCATTAAAACACGTCAGCCCTCTTTGCTTTCAAATTTTGAATTCGAATTAAACTTTGAAACTTTGGTGCCATTAATTATTTAAATTAAAATTTTAACCTTAGGTTAAAATATTTTAATTTAAATAAATTAAAACCTTTGTTAACCTTTATAACTTGCTCAATGGGCCTTGTCAGGGATATACATTTTTTAATGATTTCTTGGACCTTGTTATTCTTCACCTCTTCCTTTTGCCCAAATATTATAATATTAAATATTATAATATTATTATTTCTTTTCAAACTTGCTTCTCTTTTCTTGGGTCTTCCACCTTTTTAGCCTCTTTAGGCATATAATATTTAAAATAAATATTATACCCTTTTCCTTTTAACAACTTCCTTGCCTTTTGGAGAAATCAACCTTTTGACCTTAATGACAACAAAACTGGACATCAAACCTCTTGACATCAATGACAACAAAACTTGCTCAAATTTCCAACAATCTCCCCCTTTGTCATTGATGGCAACCCTTTTTTCTTTAAGCATTCCTTTTACCTTTTTCAATTCTGCTCCCCCTGAGAAACTGCTCCCCCTGATTGAATGCTCTCCCCCTAACTCAAATCTCTCCCCCTTTGACATCAATGGCAAAGGGACTCCTTTGGGGCTAAATATAAGACTCTTAGCTCAGCCCCCTCCCCACCTCCTCTCCTTGAGGTGATTAATTTTGGGGTGGGAGTATCTCTACTCCCAGCATACAATGCTCTTTTTCTTTGTCCACCTTCTTCCTCAACTGATCCTTCTGATTCTTTTGAGTATTCATGTTCCTGCTTATCTCTAGAAATTCTATTCTACACCACTTAGCCATATGCCCAACATTATTGCACTTATAACACTTAATGTTGTGGTTCCTAGAAGGTGCAAATATCTTGAAGTTCCTCCTGGTGAAGCCATATCCATTCCTATCATGAACCCTGCAATGAATTGCTTTATGACCAAACTGATTACAAGAGTAACAATACCCTTGAAAGAGATACCCATTTCTAAAATTTCTCTTGGTGAAACCATATTCCTTCTTTTCATGTGTCCTGCACTGCATAGCCTTGTGACCAAACCTGTGACATGAGAAGCAACATCCTTTGAAGAAATATTTCCTTTGACCCATTGGTCTCTTAGTCCTTTCTTCCCTGTGATGTTCCCTGTTCCTTATTTGTGCATTGTTTCCTTCCTTGGTGAACCTTCTATTTTTCAACTTATCCTCATAAGTCTCACTTTCTCCTTCACTCTCTTCTTCTGAAACTTCTTCTTCTTTGGAGCTTGAGCTTGACTCCTCTCCTTGTTCTCTTTGTTCCTCTTCAAAACCAAGTCCAGTCTTGTTTGATGAAGATCTTTGTACATTGATAATATTATCCAAGGTCTTTGAGCTTTTCCCAAACTTGTGTAGCTTATCTTTAGACTCTTTCACTCCCTTCCTTAGTGAAGCTACCTCATGCTCTAATATTTCACATTCTAAGACTTTTACCTCTAACTTTTCTTTAAATCTCCTTGTCTTATATATTTAATTTGTCAGATCTTGTATAAGCTTTCCTTTCTCTTCATCACATTCTTGAAATTGAACCTTGAGTCTTGAATTCTACTTTCTAACCTTTCTTAATTCCTTAAGAGCAAAAATAAGCTCACCTTCTAGATCAACTACTCCTTCATTCTCTGATTCTTCCTCTACTCTTCTTTTTTTTCAAACTTCATACCTTTATTATTTTAATTCAATAGAAGCACTTCCTTCTTCCTCTATTTCCAAGAAGAGAATTTCTTCTTCTTCATTATCTGAGGATCTTCCATCACTATCACTTGAACTCTTTCTGTCTTATCTGCATAGAAACTCTTCTTATGCCTTTGGAAAAACTTCTTTCCATGCTTGTTTTGTCCATCCCTATTTTTCTTTTGATACCTGGATTTTCCTGCTTCCCTATTCTTATGATCCTGTTTCTCTTCACCACTACTACTTCCAGATTTTGGATAGTTAGATGCATAGTGACCATATTTACCACAATTGAAACACTTAACTATTTTTGTACCTTTGTGCTTTCTTGAGTCCTTGTTCCTTCTACCATAGTTTGCTTCTTCATCACTGGATGACTCATCACTTGAATCTGACTTCTTATATTTTGTCTTCTTTGCTACTTTGAAGGCTACCTCTTTCTTGGGGATAGGATCCTTTCCTATTCTCATCTCAAAAGCTGTGAGAGTTCCATGTAACTCATCCATAGTCAAATTTTCAATATCTCTTGTTTCTTCTATGGCTGAAACCTTTTCACTATACCTCATAGGGAGTGACCTTAAAACCTTTTGACAAACATCTGATTCTTCAAATTTAAACCCAAGTCCTTGCATGGAGTTAACAACCTCATCCACATGAAGTAAGTATGTAGCAATGTCTTCCTCATCCTTCATATTCAAGTCTTCAAATATTTTCTTGTGATTTTGTAATTTTGCCATCTTGACCTTTTTGTCTCCCTCATATATTTTCTTCAAATTTTCCCAAATCTCTTTTGCTGATGTGCAATGCATAACTTTTACAAACTCTGCTTCATGTAAACCACTTAAGATTGCATTCATTACCTTTGCATTATACAGATGTAGGAGCTTACCATATTTATCTGTAGGAGGACTAGCTGGAGGTGTGTATCCATCCTCAACTATTTGCCATGTCTCATATCCTTGTGCCATCAAGTAAGTCTTCATTCTTATGTTCTAGAAAGTATAATTGTTCCCATCAAACAATGGTGCCTTATTTTCTGAAGATCCACTCTGAGATGCCATCTGTGTTCCTATATACTTTTTCTTCAAGTTGTTAAACTCTTCCGAAGGAACCCGCTCTGATACCAATTGAAGAACACAAGCTTATACTGAGAGGGGGGTGAACAGTATAAGATCAAATTTTACTTTTCTTTCCCAAACAATATTATCCAATATTATCAATGGCAATATCAATAGCAATAATCAAAGCAATGCATAAATCATCACACACAATAGAGACACCAATTTAACGTGGTTCACCCAATGTGGGCTACTCCATGGAGAAAATATTTCTACTAAATTTTCTCAACAAATCTTCTTGGGAATCAATTCCCTATTACAATGTTTATGGACCTCTATCCAAAGGAGACACCAATCCCCTAATGCTCTGATTTGTGGATCTCTCTCCATAGGAGAACTCTTTCCCTTCTCTAGTTCATGGAACTTGATCCAGGAGACCTCTATCTCCTCAACTAGTTTGTGGATATCTCTCCATAGAAGAACTCTATCTTTCCAACTGGTTCATGGATCACACTCCATAGGATAACTCTTTCCCCTTGCTCTAGTTCATGGATCTCTATCCATAGGAGAACTCTTTCCCCTCTACTCTGGTTGATGATCTTCTAGAAGACTTCTACCCCCACTACTCTAGCTTATGGATATCTCTCCATAGAAGACCTCTATCCTCACTACCCTAGCTAATGGATCTCTATCCACTAGAGACTCCTATCCTCTACTCTATCACCTCCAAATCTTACTCTCAACTCTATCTCAAATCTACACCAAACTCTATCCCAAGTGTAGTACAAATCTGCTCTAACTCTATCTCAAGTCTAGCACAAATATGCTCACAAATATATACCAAAATCTATCCTCAAATCTATCCTCAAGCCTTAACACAAATCTTGATCCAATCACAAATCAACTTTACTTAGATTTACCCCAAGCCTTAACACAAATCTTGAACAAATCAATCAATCAAATCTACTCTCAAGTCTTCACAAAGACTTTCTCAAATCTACCTTCAAGTCCTCTCAAGAACTTGCTCAATATGCTCTCAAGTCTTCACCAAGACTTACCTCAAATCTACTCTCAAGTCTTCACCAAGACTTACCTCAAATATACCTTCAAGTCCTCTCAAGAACTTGCTCAATATACTCTCAAGTCTTCACCAAGACTTACCTCAAATCTACCTTACAAGTCCTCTCAAGAACTTGCTCAATCTACTCTCAAGTCTTCACCAAGAACTTGCTCAATCTTCAATACATACTCAAAACAACTCACAAAATATGCTCAATCAATCTCAAATCTTGCACACAAAGCTATCAAATGCTTTGTCTAATCTTCAAAGTAATTCCTTTAACTTGAAGCAGTTTAGACATATTCTATTCAAAATTTGTTTAACCTCTGGAACATATAGAGAATGATGTACTCTATCAAAAACTCAATATGTTCTACTCAATCATTAAGTCTGTCACTTTCACAAATCTGGTTTCTAATGTTTGCACATTCACTTTCAATATCACTCAAATCCAATGCTCAAGAATTTCACTCAATCATTCAATCAATGAAACACAACTTGCTCACTAACCCTAAACAAGTGTTTTCAAACTTCTTCAAACAAAGAGCACAATGTGGGTCTCAAACCCTAACTCAAATATTTCTCAATCTCTATCTCAAATCAAATCATCCATCAACAAGGTGCACTTAAACTTGCTCATACATTTCCAACAATACTCATCAATCCTTTTTACTCCACCTTATATTTCACAACATTCATTCCAACATTTCAAACAAAATATGATGTGCCCATACCTCTTTGCTTTGATGGAGATATGTCTTCAAAACCTGTTTTACTCACAACCAAATCCTTTTGCCAATTCTAGGTTAGATAGCAATAATCTATCTCAAAATCTCCACAAGAATATTTATCTCAACAATTATTTCACCATACAAGAAATACAATAAAATGTCAAGTCACAAATACACCTTATCACTCCTTCACTTTCAAAATAATATTCAACATATATCAAAAATAAATTCCTTGTTTACACCTTATAATCTCCAATACTCTCAAAATAATATTCAATACACATCAAAATAAAGTTCCTTGCTTACACCTTATAATCTCCAATACTTTATTTATTTTCTAAGCACCCAAAATAAAATATTTATTCAACAACCCTTATGACTCCCTAAACATTTCACACATGCCCTTTTTAATTATCACGTGGCCTTAAAATACTTTTCGCATTCCAAAACCTTTGGCAATATTAATTTAAAAATTGCATACCTTATTGTTGGCCCACGTCACCAAAAATATTGTGCATGTCTCAATGACCACACCCAATGACCAGCACCCAAACTCGAACCCATGACCTAAGCCACCACAAAGCCTTAGCCCAAGGCTAGGCTACCACTTGGGCTACACGCCCTCACATGAATAAAAGTGCCCTCACACCTATACACTATCTGCTTCTTCCAAAGTTTACCGAAAATGAAAACTCCTTCCTCCTTCAACAAAATGAATGACGTGGGATTCGAAACCATGACCTTCCCTTCACAAGTACCTTAGCCACACCTTCGACCATCGTCTACGCTACCCAATACCTTGGAATATTTTTGTCACTCCATACGAATTTCAATACACATCTGCCTTCCTTTATTTAAAAACCTTATGAAATATCTTCTCCCTTTCGAAAATGCAGTGCACGAATTCAATTGTCACTTAGGCATTCGAATGGCATAGACCTTTGGAAATGAAAATCATTTCCTATTAATACTCTTTCCTTTGCATTGAAACACGTCGACCCTCTTTGCTTTCGAATTTTGAATTCGAATTAAACTTTGAAACTTTGGCGCCATTAATTATTTAAATTAAAATTTTAACCTTAGGTTAAAATATTTTAATTTAAATAAATTAAAACCTTTGTTAACCTTTATAACCTGCTCAATGGGCCTTGTCAGGGATATATGTTTTTTAATGATTTCTTGGACCTTGTTATTCTTCACCTCTTCCTTTTGCCCAAATATTAAAATAAATATTATAATATTATTATTTCTTTTCAAACTTGCTTCTCTTTTCTTGGGTCTTCCACCTTTTTAGCCTCTTTAGGCATATAATATTTAAAATAAATATTATACCCTTTTCCTTTTAACAACTTCCTTGCCTTTTGGAGAAATCAACCTTTTGACCTTAATGACAACAAAACTGGACATCAAACCTCTTGACATCAATGACAACAAAACTTGCTCAAATTTCCAACACATTTTGAAGTAGTTTTACCAAATTTTCAAACAATGGTTTTTTCTTAGTAATATTTAATGCTATCAAAAAATATTATATTGATAAACGAGAGATCCTAAAAGAATTGAAACTATTGTTTTTTTAGATTCCTCTTCCCAATACTTGTAGTGATGCTCGTAATTTAGTAATTATCCTCATAAAAGATTTGAGTTTTTCTCCACTCTTCATATTAAAGAAATGGTGCTAGCTCTAAATAAATAGAATTTAAATTTGATTCTTTCTCTCAAAAATCATGTGTAGTTTCTCCCATGCAACTTTAGTTGTGGTTGAATCCTGAATTTATGGTTGTACTAAATTTTCTACTCAAAACATGATGATCAACTATGCCTTTCTATTTTACTTGTTGAACTTTATCTTATCTTCACCTTGTATATTAGGATGTGTAATGGCTCCAGGTAGCATAATTATTTTCCCTTAATAATTGAAAATCAATAAATAGAAACTTTGGTCCACCACTAGCCATAGTAAATATTCACAAAAGTGGAAAATTTTGACTCCACTAAATCAACATCAAAAATTGTTTTTTATGATTATATATGCCTATACTTGTGATTTAATCGATGCCTTGAACTACAATAAAACTAATATCTCACTAGGAAAAATAAAAATTGAAGTTTCTTTATCCTACCAAAATCTTTCATAAAATATTTGTTGTATTTTAAAATATTATGTGCATATTTCCTTTTATTTTTTTGTTGGATAATAATGGGTTGTAATAGGATCCCCCACCCTTGAAAAATTACACCTCTCTTCTTTAGAGCTTGAGATTTTACAAATAGATACACTTCTCATCTCAATTGAGATGTTATAGCTAAAAACCTACATCATTTTACATAAAATGTCTGAATTCTTGATTTTAATTTTATGGATATTTTCAAATTTTTATATGAATACAATTATTCCAAAATTTAGTAGCTTTCTTGAAATTTTTCTATAGCAACCTTCACAATACCAAAAATTCACCTCTACTATCTATGCCTTACATCTTAGTAGAGTAATATTTCCAAAACATCACACTATCATAGTCTGCTTTACCAAATCTAAATTTCTAGTTTCCTTCCTCACTAAATTCATAGCCCTTCATTGCTCTTCCCATAATTCAAACCCTAGTTAGAAAAAAATTACAATTTCATTCTTCACAACTTGAAAAATCATCACTGCCCTTGTTTCGAATGGTTGACTTCACAAGATCGTATCTCCCTCAATATTGCTTAGATTTTTGCATATGACAACTCATTTTAAAGCTATTCAAACTCTACACAAGTTGGTCTAAGAATTAGCTAAGTAAAATAATTATTCATAAAGATATGTCTCTTAAAATATAATATGTTTTTTAGGAAAAAATATTTATCCTTCTGAAGAACACAAGCTTATACTGAGAGGGGGGTAAACAGTATAGTGAATACTTTTTACTTTATTTCCAAACCAATATCAATTAATTTCCTTAATTGCAATAACCAAATATAATAGTGTGTATTAATGACTTAGATAGCAATATTAAGCAAGAGCACAAGTCACCATACACAATTGAGACACAATATTTAACACGGTTCCCCCAATGTGGGGTACTCCACAAGATAATATCCTTATAATATTTCACACAAAAATAAGGATCCTTATCCAATACAATGATTACTTTGATCTTCTCAAAGCTAGGCAACACACTGATGTGCTCAGGTAGGTAATCCACTGATCTACTCATCTAGGCAACACACTGATATGCTCAGGTAGGCAATCCATTGATCTGCTCATCTAGGCAACACACTGATCTACTCAGGTAGGCAATCCATTGATCTACTTAGGTAGGCAATCCACTGATCTACTCAGCTAGGAAACACACTAATATGCTCAACAAGCTCACACATAAATTGTCCAAATATGCTCAACAAGCTCACACATAACTTGTCCAAATATGCTAAAAAATCTCATAAAAAATTGTACAAATCTGCTCAACAATATCACACAGAACTTGTCCAAATCTGCTCAACAAGCTCACACAGAACTTGTCCAAATATGCTCAACAAGCTCACACAAAACTTGTCCAAATCTGCTCAACAAGCTCACACAAAACTTGTCCAAATATGCTCAACAAGATCACATAGAACTTGTCCAAATCTGCTCAAAAAGCTCACACAGAACTTGTCCAAATATGCTCAACAAGCTCACACAAAACTTGTCCAAATCTGCTCAACAAGCTCACATGGAAATTGTCCAAATCTGCTCAACAAGTTCATAGAGAACTTCTCCAAATATGCTAAACAAGCTCACATAGAACTTGTCCAAATATATTCAACAAGCTCACACATAACTTGTTCAAATATGCTCAACAAGCTCACACGGAACTTTTCCAAATCTGCTCAAAAACTATCCACAAATCTATCTAGAAATCTATTCCAAAAGCCTTCTCAAAGGTTCAATCAATCATACTCAAGTAGTACTCAAATATCATCCATAAATCTATGAAGGCAAGGCTCAAATATGAACTCAACAATGAATGGTAATACACTCTTCAAAGGATGACAAATATGATCCACAATGATCTCAACTCAAATCAATCTCATAGAAGCATAAATAGAATTGTTAGAGACTCAATATATTCTATACTCAAATCCAATACCTTTATCAACTCAAGGCAATCTCATGGAAGCATAAGGAGAATTGTTAGAGACTCAATATGTTCTAATCTCAATTTATTTCTCAACTTAAACTCAACTCAAATCAGAATATAGAATAGTTTCTTTTATGGAATTTGAACAATCACTTCTCACAATAACTTGACTAGGCACAATCAACTCAACTCAACCATTCATCACAAGGGACAACTCTTTATCACAAACCCTAGTCCAAGCATGTATCAACCAACTCAAATGTTTCCAACAATTCTCAACCATAAATATGTTGGAAATTTGAGGTAATTTGAGGCATTTTATGTTGTCATTGATGTCACATGGATCACATTGAGTTTTGGTGGCTAAAATATTTCATAAATAAGCATTTATGATATTTTGGAAAGCATGGCTATTTACAGGATTTTTTTGAAAACCAAGGTAGACAAAATAAAAGCTTTTTTTTTAAACTATGGATGGCAGATTTGAAATGGGTTTTTCTTAAAACCTAGGTTGGCTTTTCGTTTTGTCGAAAAATGTGCCCTGGTGAAGGAGATAATTAATTTTAAATATTTAAGTTTAAATTTTAAGCATTTAAAAATTAAAATTAAAATTAATATTTTATTATTGATGACATCAAAAAGGAGGAGGCAAATAATATTATGTCATAGCCGATGTCAAAGGAAAAATGTGGGCATATATAAATACGCCACTAAACTTTTTATTTTCCCTAAGTCCTCGACGAAGATAATCCATTCGAAGCGCTAAGGGAACAAAAGTGTTGTATTCATTCAAAAACCAACAAAGAGAAGAGGGAACAAAGGTAAGGGATGTTCCTTACCTATCACCATAGGCATTTGTGGTCTATTATCAAGAGGAAGGTGTGTAAGGTATTTAAGCACCAGCAAATCCAAATTTCGAATCCTGTCGACGCTGGTTTTTGCAAGGTAAAAAGGGAGAACCTTTTGTGCACATGGCTTTTGAGGGCAAGATCAGAGGAAGCAAGAAGGAGGTCTTGCACTTTTGGTTTCTATGTGAGTGGTTGGATCATATGGTTTTTTGCATCATGGTTTGAGTGGTGCAGGGGCAACAACAGGGGATCGAATCCCACTGAGGTTAAAGGCAAGTTATTAATTTTTCAAATATTTTACTTTTCTAAGGTTGCCCTAGGAGAGATAAGGTTTGTGGTGCATGTTGTAAAAAAGAAATATTTCTGGTGATTTTCCTTTTAGAAGTATATCATATTATATATCATTGGAAAACTTATTTTGAGGGATATTTTATTAATTTGTTTAGAAGGAGAAATAATGTGTACATAAAGAGATATTTCTATTTTTGTAAAAGGATTAAAATGAAGGTTGTTTTGTTCTTTTCAAAGTGTTTTGATTGTGGCAAATTTTCCAAAGGAGTTTATTCATATTCATAAAAGGTATGGCCACATTATCCTATTGATTTTATATGGTGGTTGATTTATAAAATATCATTGGAGGGGAAAGGATTGTTTGTAGTTTCCTTTTCGAAAGTGGTTGGTTGAATGCTTCAAGGTTTCTGAATTGAGAGTTGTGTTTAAACCTTGTTTTATAAGCATAGTTGTTGAAGCCCATTGGTTGTGAAATAACATGATTTAGAAAATAACATGAGTATCATTGTTATGTGAGATTTGTAATTGAGCATTGTTGGACACATTTGAGTTGGGTGATACATACTTGGACTAGGGTTGTGTGAGGAAGAATTGTCCCTTGTGGTGATTAGTTGAGATTGAGTTTAGAACATATTGAGTCTCTAAAAATTCTCTTTATGGTTCTATAATACTTGGGTTGAGTTGAGTTGAATAATTCAAGTGATGTGTGAAGTGATTGTTCAAGTCCTATGAAACAAACTATTCCATTATTCTGATTTGAGTTGAGTTGAGATTGAGATTAGAACATATTGAGTCTCTAACAATTCTCTTTATGCTTCTATGAGTTGAATTGATTTGAGTTGAGTTGAGATTGAGCCTAGAACATATTGAGTCTCTAAAAATTATCTTTATGCTTCTATGAATTGAGTTGAGTTGATATTGATCCTAGAACATATTGAGTCTCTAACAATTATCTTTATGCTTCTATGAGTTGATTTGAGTTGAGTTGAGTTGAGATCATTGTGGATCATTGTTGTCATCCATTGAAGAGTACATTGCCATTCATTTTTGAGTTCATATTTGGGATTTACCTTGATAGATTTGTGGTTGATATTTGAGTGCTACTTGAGCATGATTGATTGAGCTTTTGAGAAGGCATTTACGGACAGTTTTGAAAAAACTTTGTGGATAGTTTTGGGGCAGATTTGTGGGAAAATTTATGGACAGTTTTGGGATAATTTTGGGACATATTTGTGGACAAATTTGGGACAGATTTATACAAGTTCTTAGTGAGATTTTTGAAGCAATTTTGGGCAAGTTTTTGGTGAGCTTGCTAGAGTAGATTTGGACAAGTTCTTAGTGAGCTTGTTAGAGCATATTTGGGCAAGTTCTTGGTGAGATTGCTAGAGCAGATTTGGGCAAGTTCTTGGTGAGCTTGCTACAAAAAATTTGGGCAAGTTCTTGGTGAGCTTGCTTGAGCAGATTTGACAAGTTTTGTGTGAGATTGTTAAGCAGGTTCTGTGTGAGAATATGAAGCAGGTTCGTAGTGAGCCTATTGATAGATATTTATAGGTGATAGAGTACAGAGGATAGAGTCTCAATGGATAGAGATCCAGTAGCTAGCATAGTTGAAGATAGATCTGAGTGAGGAGTCTTCAAGTGGAGAGAGGTCCACTAGTTAGTGCAACAGAGAGATAGAGTCTTATAGAAGATCACATAGCCAGAGCAGAAGGGGAAATAGTTCTCCTATGGAAGAGATACACAAACTTGAGATTAGGGGATCAACATATCCTTTGGATAGAGATCCATAAATATTTTAATTGGGAGTGATTCCAAAAGAGATTGATTGAGAAAGTTTTAGTAAAATATTTTCTCTGTGGAGTAGCCCACATTGGGTGAACCATGTAAATTGTGGTTTCTATATTGTGTATGGTATTTTCTGTATTACTTTGATTACTGCTATTGATATTGCTATCTATACACAACATAATATTGAATTGGAAGAAAAAGTAAAAAGTGGTCTTATACTGTTCACCCCCCTCTCAGTATAAGTTTGTGTTCTTAAAAATATCACATAATAATGATACTCATGTTCTTTTAAATTTCTTTGCATAACAAATGGGCTTCAACAACTATGCTTATAAAAAAATATTTAAACACAAATATCAAACCAAAAAACCTTGAAGCATTCAACCAACCACTTTCAAAAAGGAAACCACAATCAATACTTTTCTCTCCAATGATATTTCAGAAATAAACCACCATAATAAATCAATAAGAGAATGTACCCATACCTTTTATGAAAATGAAGAAACCTCTTTGGAAAACTGCCACACTCAACAAAATTCTTTTTCAACTTTCAACAAGGGTTAGAGATCATGATTAATATCATAACAACAATAACCAAATAACACCTTATCACTCCTACTCAACAAAATGCATCATGTCCCCTTATGAAAGAATTAAACACTTTGGAAAAAGAACAAAATAGCCTTCACTTTTGAACCCCTTAAAAAAAATAGAAATATCTCTTTACATACACCTTATTTCTCCCTCTAAGAAAGTTAATCAAATAGCCCTCGAAATAATATTTCCAACAATATATAATATGATATACTTCTAAAAGGAAAATCACCAAAAATCTCTATTTTTCTCAACATGCATCAGAACCCTTATCTCTCCTAGGGCATCCTTAGATAAATAAAATATTAGGAAAAATTATTAACTTGCATTTGTCCTTAGTGGGATTCGATCCCCAATCACTGCCCCTACACCACTCTAACAATGATGCCAACAACCATGTGAGCCAATCGCTCACATAGAACAGTGAGCACAAACCTTCTATTTGTTTGCTTTGAACATGTCCTCAAACACCACGTGCACCAAAAAAGTCCTCCATTTCACTTTACAAACCTAGTTTCGATAGGATTCAAACTTTGGATTTGTTGGTGCTTCAACAACTTACACACCTTCCTCTTGTTGTTAGGCCACAAGCACCTACAGTGCTTGGTAAGGGACCTCCCTTACTTTTATTGCCTCCTTTCTCCACTGGATTTGAATGAGCTGCAATGTCTTTGATCCCTCTTCGAACTAATACCCTTTGCATACTCTTTAACATGCTGGCACCTTTCGCTTCCATAGCATTTCAAATGCATCACCATCATCAAGGACATGGGGGATTAATCAAAATATTTGGTGGCATATTTATATATGCCTTCCTCCTTTCTTTTGATGTCGGTGCTATAAATTAAACTTTTAAAATTATATGCCTCCTATTTTATTTTAACGTCAGTGCTATAAATTAACTTTTAATTTTAAATTTAAATTTTAATTTTAAATAATTAAAATTAAAATTAAAATTTTAAATAATTAAAATTTAAACTTAAATATTAAAAATTAAATATCTCCATCACCGGGGCACCTTTTTCGATGAAACGAAAATCCATCCTGGGTTTTAGGAAAAAAGCATTTCAAATATGCCATCCATGGTTTTAAATAAAACCTTTTATTTTGCCTACCTTGGTTTTCACAAAAACCCTGTATATATCCATGCTTTCCAAAATATCATAAATGCTTATTTATGAAATACTTTGGCCACCAAAACTCAATGTGATCCATGTGACATCAATGATCAATGTGACATCAATGACAACATAAAATACCTCAAATTTCCAACACCTTCACACTTTGCAATTTTATTTTTCACGAATTGAAAAATAGTCACTGCCCTTATTCTGAATGGTTGACTTTATAGGATCGTATCTCCCTCAATATTGATTGGATTTTTGCATATGGCCACTTATTTTAAAGCTATTAAAATTCTTCACAATTTGGTCGAAGAATCAGTTGAATCAGATAACTCTTCACGAAGATATGGCTCCAAAAAGATGATATATTTTTATGAAAAACCCTAATCTATCATATTTTGTAATTTTATTTTTCTAATTGTAATAAACCTTCCATGCTCCTTCAGCCTTCCCAACCCTCCACTCAACATCCCAACCTTCTATTGTAGCTCCTTTAGTCAGCCCAGCCTTCCATGCTCCTTTAGCCTTATCAACCTTCCATGTTCCTTCAACCATTACGACCTTCCACCCAACATCCCAGATTTTAACTATAGCTCCTTCAACTAGCCCAACCTTCCATGATCACTTAGCCTCCAACCTTCCACGCTCCTTCAAACTCTAGCCTAACATGTTTCTTTAGCCTACAGTCTTCCATGCTCCTTCAGCCTCTAGCTTTCTATGCTCCATCCTCCAACCTTCCATGCTCCTTCAGCCTTCAAATTTATTTGATTGTTAAAGCACCAGATCATTTTCTAGACCCCTTAGATGGAAACCTCTATGCATATTTCCTTTTCACCTATAATTAAACAAAGGATATACCAATAATTTAAATAATTAAATTTTCTTTCACATTAAGAATGTAGGATAATTAAGTCCCTTGTTATTGAATTTTAGTCATGTGTCAATATTTTGGTGGTTGTGATTTTCTCTGAGAATTTTTTTTAAAATGATACTATAAAATTTTTAGGCATGGATCTTTCATTTTTGTTATCTTCTATGATTTTTTATTTGGAAAAATAATGTCTCCTCATTTAGAGATGTAAAATTATTCCAAAAATAAAAATCACATGTGTACACACCCAATTTTGACATACCTAGCCAACATCATCCTCAATCAAGGCATAAAACATCTCATCAAGGCATCCTAACCTTATCAAAATAGACATCAAATTTGGCATATATTTATCAATTTACAATCCTAGTAAAACTCATCAATTGCCTTTCCTTCATAAGCCTTTTAATCAAGCAAATCAAATTAATCATTTTCATACCCAAATTTAGGGTTTTTATAGCCCTAAAACGTAAGGTAATATTTGGGATATATTTTGACATATAAAATCATCTCAAAAATTCAAAAATATTCTTCCATTAGATCATACTTGAAAAGAGCTTTCTGATGAGTATAAATATACCTATATTTGGAAAAATATCAATGCCTAATATTGTAAAACAATAATTGTTGTCCAATGCCAAATTCACCACTGGTGTCAACTTCACCACTGACCAAATTCATGAATCCTACCAAATTAACCAATGGTGAATTTGGAAAGCCTAGTGGCAAATTTGGAAAACATCCAAATTTCAAAATTTGAAAAGTTGGATTTGCCTCCTTACCAAATTTGCCACATGAGTTACCAAATTTTCTAGTGGCAAATTTGGTAGACAATGGTAAATTTGGACAAATGACCTGGAATCTTTGGAATGAGATATAAGGACATGCATTATAGTCATCCATCCTCTACCATTGATTCCACATGCTCCAACAAGGTTTCAGATACATTTCTTTCAAATTATTCTTATCTCTTCTTCCCCCCAAATCCTCTCCCAAATCCTATTTAAGGAGGTCCCTGGGTATGCATTTGACATAAGTATTCACTGTAGAAAATATCTACCAAGATTTTTAAGCATTCTCTTATTTCATGGCCTTTTCTATTTTCAAGTTTTCCTCAAGCTTTCTAATATTTCATCAAGCATTCTAAGATTTCATCAAGCATTTGGAACAGTTTTGCAAGCTTTGGAGGTAAGCCAAGCAAGGCAAGGAGGACTTTAGGGTAAGGAAGTCACCATTATAGGAAATAAATATAACTCTCATATCTTCTTTATTCTCTCCTCCCACCTTTACTTCATTACATTTTGTCCTCTAGGTTGTAGCCTTGCTAACTCATTTGCTCTTATTTGGTGCATTTCTACATTTTGCTCTAACTTCTCTTGCAAGGTTCTAATCCTTATTTTGAGGCTTTTTAAATTAATTTTGAAGCATTATAAAATTGTTTTGTATCTTTATTTTCAACCATAACACTTATTTTTGGTTTCTAACACCTCTTTTATGGGTTTAATTTGACTTGCATTCATTTCATCATCATATTTTAGTCATAATCCTTTGTTTTTGTAGGGTATTGTGACATTTTCTAACATATTTCATACTATATTCCTTGTTGTACTTTATTTATAGTCTTATTTATTATAATTATTAGCATAATAACATCTCTATTTTCATTCCATGCCTCTTTAATTTAGCATTTATTTCATTCACAAGCATAAATCTAGTTTTTGTTCTTTCTTCTTACAATTTCCTTCCATGCATTACTTGTAGTTTTACATTGAAAGTTATATTTATTTCCTTTTCATTTCTCAAGGCCAAGTGTGGCATATTCAAGGATATATATTGCCTTGATATATCATCCTTTGTACAAGCACATAACACCCTCTACTGCAATCCTTCCTTTCTTTTATTTACTGTTGTAGATTTCATAAATTCTTGGGCAACACTTTACATGTTTTTATCAATTTCATTGATCTAACTCTATTTAATGCTAATTTTCTTTCATGAAAAGTTATCATTTATAATTACTAACATCATAGCATTCATTTTCTAATCCTTTGCATCTTTTTTTATTTAAAATTTTCAGTCATATGTGGTGCTTTCATCACTTTTTGTAAACATCTTGAATTAGTCATTAAAGCCTCTATTTTAGTGGCTTAGATCCCTGATTTTATTAGTCATAGACCTTGAAAAAACTATTTGGATAATTATCCTCAAAATTCAGACCAAAACCCTCTTTAAATCCACCTAAATCAACCTCTAAAACCTTCAACCTATCCCAGGACCAAATTTGCCACCCTGCATAGTCAATGGTAAATTTGGTAGGCCAAAACACTTAGAACCAAATTCACCACCTAGAACAAATTTTCTAGTGGTAAATTTGGAAAAAGGCTACATTCCACTCTAGGAGGCAATAATACTCAAATATTTCATTAAAAATGGGTCTGATCAGCTATTTAGACAAGTTTTTTCCCTATCAAACCCTTAGACTTACCCCTCAAAGTAGAAAACCCTAATTTTTTTGGTCTTTTGTGTAGATTTACCAAAATTGCCACCCTAGTGGAAAATTTGGTAGTAGTGGCAAATTTGGAACTTTTATTGGTGAATTTGGTAAATAAGATCTAGGAGAGGTAATTTGGCCACTTGGCCCTTCCTTAGCCCTGCAATTTCATTTTCTCTATGTTCTATTTTTTATTTATATTGTTTTGCATTAGAAATCACACTTTAGCAAATTAAAGAGTCTTAACTACAAATCCTAATTGTTTACAAATTCTTGTAGACACTTTACAAAATGTTTTGATTTCTTTATAAAACACCTTAAAATCAATCAATAAAGAAATATTAAACTTAACATTAGCTTATTAATTATTTTCAAGTACATAGGCAAAGAATAAAAAATCATTTAGTTGCATTTAGGCTAACTTGTCTTCTTGCATTTTCCCTTGTTTTACCTTAAAAATTAAAGACTCCTAGCTAGCTCATTCAAACTTGAAAATCATATAGGTTAGCTCTTGTTTGCATGCATTTGTGTGATAAAATATTTAGCATTGCATTTAGATGATCATTGATGATTTAGGTTTAAATAACCGTTAAGGCTTGAAAAAGATTCAAGATAGATAGTGATCCAAAAATTTAGGTATTTTCTTTGAATAAAACCATAAAACATTGACCAAATAAGCATACCATCAACTTACACACAACTTGAGAAAAAAGGAGTGAGTAGGAGTCTAGTTATGTTGAGAATATTTGTAATCGTGGGGTCTCCTTTTGCAAGAGACTCTCAAGTGGGGAAGCAAAGATTCTAACGAACCTTCCATGTGCACACTTGATAATAGATTAGAATTTAAGGAAAAAGAACGTGATTTTTCCCACCATCTACATATTTTATGAACCCGACATGAATACCTATTTTTCATTAATAAATATAAAATTTTGTTAAAATTAAACAATATCATCTAATTTATTTTCTTAGATTACATCACATTATATTAAGTTAACAAGAACATAACCAATTGTTAATTCTACTGGGGGAAGGATAACGATCCCTTGATTAAACCAAAGTATGAACCTTAGGGGATAAATCTTCTTTGGATAGTATATCATGGTGGATTAACAAGAGTTATAAGGAGGGATTCTTATCAAGGTGACATAAGGATCTCAAACATCTTCTCTTATTTGATATAAGTACTTTAACAAAAAAAATCTAATAATTAACTTCCTTCAAAACCAAGCTTTCAAACCATGTCTCAACATACTTACAACACCCAAAAAAAGGGTGTACCTTCTACATATCAAGAAGGATCTTCCCATAAACAAGTTGAACAAGAAGTAAACCCTTGTTCACAACAAATGCCTAGGGAACATGAACAAATTATTGAAAAATTTTCTTTTCAAACTATAGACCATACCAAAGAATATATCAAAAGAAACAAGGGCATATTTCTAGATGTTCTTAGAGATGAAATTAGAGAACAAGCAGAAAGAGAATTATCCATAATTCATGATAATATAAAATATTATAATGATCAATCAACTATTGCTCAAATAAATTAAACTTGAAACAACTTGGCAAGTCTCAATGTAGCTATGGCTCAACCTACTAATTCTACAACACAAGCTTATACTGAGAGGAGGGGTGAACAATATAAAATCAACTTCTAATTTTATTTCCCAAACAATATCATCCAATATAATCAATGGCAATATCAACAAAAATAATCAAATCAATGCACAAATCATCATACATAATAGAGACACAAATTTAACGTGGTTTACCTAAGTGGGCTACTCCATAGAGAAAATATTTCTACTAAATTTTTTCAACAAGTATTCTTGGGAATCAATTCCCTATTACAATATTTATGGACCTCTATCCAAAGGAGACACCAATCCCTTATGCTCTTATTTTTATATCTCTCTCCATGGGAGAACTCTTTCCCCTTTTCTTTGGTTCATGGAACTTGATCCAGAAGACCTCTATCTCCTCAACTAGTTTGTGGATATCTCTCCATAGAAGAACTCTATATTCCCAATTATTTTGTGGATCACACTCCATATGATAACTCTTTCCCCTTGCTCTATTTCATGTATATCTATCCATAAGAGAACTCTTTCCCCTCTACTATGGCTGATGATATTCTAGAAGACTTCTACCTCTACTACTCTAGCTTGTGGATCTCTCTCCATAGAAGACCTCTATCCTCACTAACCTAACTAATGGATCTCTATCCAATATATACTCCTATAATCTACTCTATCACCTCAAAATATTACTCTCAACTCTATCTTAGATCTAAACCAAACTCTATCCCAAGTGTAGTACAAATATGGTCTATCTTTGTCTCAGGTCTAGCACAAATTTGCTCACAAATTTGTACCAAAATTTCTCCTCAAAATTTTCCTCAATCCTTAACACAAAGCTTTATCCAATTACAAATAAAATTTTCTTAGATTTACCCCAAGCCTTTAAATAAATCTTGAACAAATCAATCAATTAACTCTACTCTCAAGTCTTCACAAATACTTGCTCAAATCTACCTTCAAGTCCTCTCAAGAACTTCCTCAATCTACTCTCAATTCTTCACCAAGACTTACCTCAAATTTAATTTCAAGTCCTCTCAAGAACTTGCTCAATCTACTCTCAAGTCTTCACCAAGACTTGCTCAAATCTTCCTACAAGTCTCCACCAAGACTTACCTCAAATCTGCCTTCAAGTCCTCTCAAGAACTTGCTCAATATTCTCTCAAGTTTTCACTAAGACTTGCTCAAATATACCTACAAGTCCTATCAAGAACTTGCTCAATATTCTCTCAATACAAACTCAAAATGACTCACAAAACATGCTCAATCAATATCAAATCTTGCACATAAAGTTATAAAATGCTTTGTCCAGTCTTCAAAGTAATTCCCTTAACTTGAAGCAGTTTAGATATATTCGACTCAAAATTTGTTTAACCTCTAGAACATATAGAGAATGATATACTCTATAAAAAACTCAATATGTTCTACCCAACCATTAAGTCTGTCACTTTCACAAATATGGTTTCTAATGTTTGCACATTCAATTTCAATATCACTCAAATCCACTACTCAAGAATTTTACTCAATCAATCAACCAATGAAACACAACTTTCTCACTAACCCTAAACAAGTTTTTTCAAACTTCTTAAAACAAAGAACACATTGTGGGTCTCAAACCCTAACTCAAATATTTATCAATATCTTTCTTAAATAAAATCATCCATCAACAAGTTGCACTTAATCTTTCTCATACATTTCCAACAATACTCATCAATCCTTTTCACTCCACTTTTCACAACATTCATTTCAATATTTTAAACAAAATATGATGTGCCCATACCTCTTTGATTTGATGGAGATATGTCTTCAAAACCTATTTTAATCACAACCAAATCCTTTTGCCAATTCTAGATTAGATAGAAACAGTCTATCTTAAAATCTCCACAAAATATTTATCTCAACAAATATTTCACCATACAAGTAATACAATAAAATTTCAAGTCACAAATACACCTTATAACTCCTTCACTTTTAAAATAATATTCAACATGTATAAAAAATAAAGGTCCTTGCTTTACATCTTAAAATCTCCAATACTCTTAAAATAATATTCAACACACATCAAAATAAAGTTCCTTGATTACACCTTATAATATCCAATACTTTATTTATTTTCTAAGCACCTAAAATAAAATATTTATTCAACAACCCTTATGAATCCCTAAACATTTCACACATGACATTTTTAATTAACACGTGACCTTAAAATACTTTTCGTATTCCAAAATCCTTGGCAATATTAATTAAAAATTGCATACCTTATTGTTGGACCACATCACCAAAAATATTGTGCACATCTCAATGACCAGCGCCCGATGACCAGTGCCCAAAATTGAACCTGTGATCTAAGCTACTGCAAAGCATTATCCCAAGTCTATGCTACCACTTGGGCTACACATCCTCATATGAATAAAAGTCCCCTCACATCTATACACTATCTGCTTCTTCCAAAGTTCATCAAAAATGAAAACTCCTTCCTCCTTTAGTAAAATGAATGGCATGGGATTCGAAACCATGACCTTCCCTTCACAAGCACCTTAGCCACACCTTCAACCACCATTTTTGCTACCCAGCACCTTGGAATATTTCTATCACTCCACATGAATTTCAATACATGTTTGCTTTCCTTTCTTTAAAAGTGCTCACAAATATCTTCTCCCTTTCTAAAATGTAGCGCACAAATTCAATTTTCACTTAGGAATTCGAATGGCATTAGACCTTTGGAAATGAAAATTATTTCCTATTAATACTCTTTCCTTTGCATTGAAACACATCGACCCTCTTTGCTTTTGAATTTCGAATTTGAATTAAACTTTGAAACTTTGGCACCATTAATTATTTACATTAAAATTTTAACCTCTGGTTAAAATATTTTAATTTACATAAATTAAAACCTTTATTAACCTTTATAACCTGCTCAATGGGCCTTTTCAGAGATATATATTTTTAATGATTTCTTGGACCTTGTTATTCTTCACCTCTTCCTTTTGATCAAATATTATAATATTATTATTTCTTTTCAAACTTTCTTCTCTTTTTCTTGGGTCTTCCACCTTTTTAGCCTCCTTAGGCATATAACATTTAAAATAAATATTATACCATTTTCATTTTAACAACTTCCTTGCCTTTTGGAGAAATCGGCCTTTTGACCTTAATGAAAACAAAACTGGACATCAAACCTCTTGACATCAATGACAACAAAACTTGCTCAAATTTCCAACACATTTTGAAGTATTTTTACCAACTTTTCAAACAATGGTGTTTTCTTAGTAATATTTAATGCTATCATAGAATATTATATTGAGAAAGGAGAGATCTTAAAATAATTGAAACTAGTGTTTTGTTAGATACCTCTTTTCCCAATACTCGTAGTGATGCTCATAATTTAGTAATTATCCTCATAAAATATTTGAGTTTTTCTTCATTCTTTATCTAAAAGAAATGGTACTACCTCTAAATAAATAGAATTTGATTTTAATTATTTCTCTCAAAAATTATGTGTAGTTTCTCCCATGCAACTTTAGTTGTGGTTGAATCCTGAATGTATGGTTGTACTAAATTTTCTACTCAAAACACGATGATCAACTATGCCTTTCTATTTGCCTTGTTGAAATTTGTCTGATCTTCACCTTCTATATTAGGATTTTTAATGGCTCCATCTACAACTTTCCATACTTCTTCAAACTTGAGTTGTGCTCTAAGTTTGGTCTTCTACGTAGCATAATTATTTTCGCTTAATAAGTGGGAATCAAGAAATAAATCTTCACAAAAGTGGAAAATTTTTATTCCACTAAATCAACCTCAAAAAATTCTTTTGATGAGTATATATGCCTATACTTGTGATTTAATTGATACCTTGAACTACAAGAAAACTAATATTTCACTAGGAAAAATAAAAGTTGGACTTTCTTTCTCCTACCAAAATCTTTCATAAAATATTCTTCAAAATATTCCTTGTATTTTAAAATATTATGTGCATCTTTCCTTTTGTTTTTTTTGTTGGATAATAAGGGGTTGTACTAGGATCCCCCACCCTTGACAAATTACACCTCTATTATTTAGAGATTGAGAGTTTACAATAGATACATTTCTCATCTCAATTGAGATGTTATAGCTAGAAACCTACATCATTTTACATAAAATGTTTGAATTCTTGATTTTCATTTTTTGTATCTTTTAAAAAATTTGTATGAATACAATTACTCTATAATTTAGCATATTTCTTGACATTTTCCTATAGTAGCCTTCACAATACCAAAACTTCACCTCTACTATCTATGCCTTACATCTTAGTAGAGTAATATTTCCAAAACATCACACTATCATAGTCCACTT
The DNA here is from genome assembly GCA_028583015.1 of Wollemia nobilis. Classification (NCBI taxonomy): domain Eukaryota; kingdom Viridiplantae; phylum Streptophyta; class Pinopsida; order Araucariales; family Araucariaceae; genus Wollemia; species Wollemia nobilis. The sequence continues at coordinate 3,495,060 of JAQPPZ010014295.1, forward strand.
TACCAAATCTGAATTGCTAGTTTCCTTCCTCACTGAAGTCATAGCCCTTCATTGCTCTTCCCATCATTCAAACTCTAGTTAGAAAAAATTTGCAATTTCATTTTTCACGACTTGAAAAATCATCACTGCCCTTGTTTCGAATGGTTGACTTCACAAGAACGTATCTCCCTCAATATTACTTAGATTTTTGCATATGACCACTCATTTTAAAGCTATTCAGATTCTACAAAAGTTGGTCCAAGAATTAGCTGAGTAAAATAACTCTTCATAAAGGTATGGCTCTTAAAATATGAGATGTTTTTTAGGAAAAAACATTTATCCTTCACACTTTGAAATTTTATTTTTCATGACTTGAAAAATAGTCACTACCCTTATTTTGAATGGTTGAATTTATAGGGTCGTATCTCCCTCAATATGAGTTTTATTTTTGCATATGACCACTCATTTTAAAGCTATTCAAATTTTGCACAAGTTGGTCCAAGAATCAGCTAAATCGGATAACCCTTCACGAAGATATGACTCCTAAAAGATGAGATATTTTTTAGGAAAAACCCTAATCTATCACATTTTGCAATTTTATTTTTCTCATTGTAAGCAACCTTCCATGCTCCTTAAGCCTTACCAACATTCCAATCAATATCCCAACCTTCTATGTAGCTCCTTTAATCAGATTTTCATGCTTATTCAACCTTATCAAGATTCCATGTTCCTTCAACCATTCCAGCCTTCCACCCAACATCCCAGCCTTTCATTGTAGCTCCTTCAACCAGCCAAACCTTCCATGCTCCTTCACCCAACCCAAACTTCCACATTCCTTTAGACTTGACACTCCAAAGATCAACTCATCATTCATACTTCCATGCTCCTTTGGCCTCTAACCTTCCATGCTCCTTTGGCCTCTAACCTTCCATGCTCCTTAAGCCTCTAGCCTTCCATTTTTCTTTAGCCTACAATCTTCCATGCTCCTTCAGCCTCTAGCCTTCCATGCTACTTCATTCTCTAACCTTCCATGCTCCTTCAACCTTCACATTTGTTTGATTGTTAAAGCACTAGACCATTTTCTAGACCCCTGAGGGGGTAACCTATGCGCATATTTTCTTTTCACCTATAATTAAATAAAGGATATACCAATAATTTAAAGACTTCAATTTTATTTCACATTAATAATTTAGGATAATTAAGTCCTTTGTGATTGAATTTTAGTCGTGACAATATTTTGGTGGTTGTGCTTTTCTCTGAGAAATATTTTTAAAAATGATACTACAAGATTATTAGGCATGGCTCTTTCATCTTTGCTATCTTCTATGATTTTTTTTTGGACAAATAATGTCTCCTCATTTAGATATGTAAAATTATTCCATAAATAAAAATCACATGTGTACAGACCCAATTTTGACACACCTAGCCAACGTCATCCTCAATCAAGGCATAAAACAACATCTCATCAAGACATCCTAACCTTATCAAACTAGGCATACAATTTGGAATATTTTTATCAATTTCTAATCCCAGTAAAAGTCATCAATTGCCTTTCCTTCGTAATCCTTTTGATCAAGCAAATCAAATTAATCATTTTCATACCCAAATTTAGGGTATTTATAGCCCTAAAAAGTAAGGTCATATTTGGGATATATTTTGCCATATAAAATCATCTCAAAACTTCACAAAAATACTTCCATTAGATCGGGCTTGAAAAGAGCTTTTTGATGAGTATAAATACACCTATATTTGGACACATATCGATGCCTAAAATTGAAAAACAAAAATTGTTGTCCAGTGCCAAATTTGCCACTGGTGCCAAATTCGCCACTGACCAAATTTGTGAACCCTACCAAATTCACCAATGGTGAATTTGGAAAACCTAGTAGTAAATTTGGAAAACATCCAAATTTCAAAATTTAAAAAGTCATATTTTCCTCCTTACCAAATTTGCCACTCGAGTTACCAAATTTTCCAATGGTAAATTTGGTAGACAGTGGCAAATTTTGCCAAATGACCTAGAATATTTGGAATGAGATAGAAGGACATGGATTGCAGTCCTCCATCCTTTGCCATTGATCCCACATGCTCCAACAAGGTTTCAGATGCATTTCTTTCAAATTTTTCTTATCTCTTTTTCCCTCCAAATCCTGTCCCAAATCCTATTTAAGGAGGTCCTTAGGTATGCATTTGACATAATTTTTCACTGTAGCAAATTTCTACTAAGATTTTTAAGCATTATCTTCTTTCATAGCCTTGTCCATTTTCAAGGTTTCCTCTAGATTTATAAGATTTCATCAAGTATTTGGAGCATTTTTGCAAGTATTGGAGGCAAGTTAAGCAAGGCAATGAGGACTTTAGGGCAAGGAGGTCACCATTGGAGGCAATAAAGATAGCTCTCCTAGATTCTTTCTTCTCTTCTCCCACCTTTGCTTCATTACATTTTGTCCTCTAGGTTGTAGCCTTGCTAACTTATTTGCTCTTCTTTGGTGCATTTCTACATTTTATGCTCTAACTTCTCTTGCAGGGTTCTAATCCTTGTTTTGCAACCTTTTACATTACTTTTGCAGCCTTCTAACATTGTTTTGTAGCTTTCTCTTCAATCATAACACTTCTATTTGGTTTCTAACATCTCTTTTATAGGTTTACTTTGACTTGCATTCATTTCATCATCATATTTTAGTCATAATCCTTTATTTTAGTAGGGTATTGTGAAATTTTATAATATATTTCATATTACATTCCTTGTCCTTTATTTACAGTCTTCTTGCTTATAATTAGTAGCATAATAACATCTCTATTTCCATTCCATGCCTCTTTAATTTAGCATTTATTTCATTCACAAGCATAAATCTAGTTTTTGTTCTTTCTTCTTACAATTTCCTTCCATGCATTACTTGTAGTTTTACATTGCAAGTTATATATCTTTCCTTTTCATTTCTCAAGGCCAAGTGTATAATATTGAAGGATATATATTGCCTTGCTATATCATCATTTTGCCAAGCACATAATAGCCTCTACTACAATACTTCCTTTCTTTTATTTACTATTGTAGTTTTCATTAATTCTTGGGTAACACTTTACATGTTTTTACCAATTTCATTGATTGAACTCTATTTAACGCTAATTTTATTTCACGAAAAGTTATCATTTATCATTCCTAAAATCATAGCATTCATTTTCTACTCATTTGCACCTTTTTTTATTTAAAATTTCAATCATATGTGGTGATTTCATCACTTTTTTTAAATATCTTGAATTAGTCATTAAATCCTCTATTTTAATGGCTTCGATCCCTGATTTTATTAATCATAGACCTTGTAAAACCTATTAGGATCATTCTCCTATGAATTCAGCCCAAAACCCTCAATATTGACTTCACAAGAACGTATCTCCCTCAATATTGCCTAGATTTTTGCATATGACCACTCATGTTAAAGATATTCAAATTATACACAAGTTGGTCCAAGAATTAGCTGATCCAAATAACTCTTTATAAAGGTATGGATATTAAAATATGAGATGTTTTTTAGGAAAAACATTTATCCTTCACACTTTGCAATTTTATTTTTCACGACTTGAAAAATAGTCACTATCCTTATTTCAAATGGTTGACTTTATAGGGTCATATCTCCCTCAATATTAGTTTTATTTTTGCATATGACCACTCATTTTAAATCTATTCATATTTTTCACAAGTTGGACTAAGAATAAGCTAACTCGTATAACTCTTCATGAAGATATGGCTCCTAAAAGATGAGATATTTTTTAGGAAAAACCCAAATCTATCACATTTTATAATTTTATTTTTCTCATTGTAAGCAACCTTCCATGCTCCTTCAGTATTAGCAACCTTCCACTCAACATCCCAACCTTCTATGTAGCTCCTTTAGTCAGACCAGCATTTCATGCTTCTTCAAACTTATCAACCTTCCATGTTCCTTCAACCATTCCAGCCTTCCACCCAACATCCCAACCTCTCATTGTAGCTCCTTCACCAGCCAAACCTTCCATGCTCCTTCACCCAACCCAACCTTCCACATTCCTTTAGAATTGACACTCCAAATATCAACTCATCATTCATACTTCCATGCTCCTTTGGCCTCTACCCTTCCATGCTCCTTAATCCTCTAGCCTTCCATTTTTCTTTAGCCTACAATCTTCCATGCTCCTTCATCCTCTAGCCTTCCATGCTCCTTCATTATCTAACCTTCCATGCTCCTTCAACCTTCACATTTGTTTGATTGTTAAAGCACCAGACCATTTTCTAGACCCCTGAGTGGGTAACCTATGCGCATATTTTCTTTTCACCTATAATTAAATAAAGGATATACCAATAATTTAAAGACTTCAATTTTATTTCACATTAATAATTTAGGATAATTAAGTCCTTTGTGATTAAATTTTAGTCATGTGACAATATTTTTGTGGTTGTGCTTTTCTCTGAGAAATATTTTTAAAAATGATACTACAAGATTATTAGGCATGGATCTTTCATCTTTGCTATCTTCTATGATTTGTTTTTGGACAAATAATGTCTCCTCATTTAGATATGTAAAATTATTCCATAAATAAAAATCACATGTGTACACACCCAATTTTGACACACCTAGCTAACATCATCCTCAATCAAGGCATAAAACAACACCTCATCAAGACATCCTAACCTTATCAAACTAGGCATACAATTTGGCATATTTTTATCAATTTCCAATCCTAGAAAAACTCATCAATTGTCTTACCTTCATAAGCCTTTTGATCAAGCAAATCAAATCAATCATCTTCATACCCAAATTTAGGGTTTTTATAGCCCTAAAAAGTAAGGTCATATTTGGGATAGATTTTGACCTATCAAATCATATCAAAACTTCACCAAAATACTTCCATTAGATAAAGCTTGAAAAGAGCTTTCTGATGAGTATAAATATACCTATATTTGGACACATATCGATGCCTAAATTTGTAAAACAAAATTTTTTTTCCAGTTCCAAATTTTCCAGTGGTGCCAAATTCGCCACTGACCAAATTTGTGAATCCTACAAAATTCACCAATGGTAAATTTGGAAAGCCTAGTGGCAAATTTGGAAAACATCCAAATTTCAAAATTTTAAAAGTCATATTTTCCTCCTTACCAAATTTGCCACTCAAGTTACCAAATTTTCTAGTGGTAAATTTGGTAGACAGTGACAAATTTGGCCAAATGACCTAGAATATTTGGAAGGAGATAGAAGGACATGGATTGCAGTCCTCCATACTTTACCATTGATCCCACATGCTCCAACAAGGTTTCAGATGTATTTCTTTCAAATTGTTCTTATCTCTTTTTCCCTCCAAATCCTCTCCCAAATCCTATTTAAGGAGGTCCTTGGGTATGCATTTGACATAATTTTTCACTGTAGAAAATATCTACCAAGATTTTTAAGCATTCTCTTCTTTCATAGCCTTGTCCATTTTCAAGGTTTCCTCCAGATTTATAAGATTTCATCAAGCATTTGGAGCATTTTTGCAAGCATTGGAGGCAAGTTAAGCAAGGCAAGGAGGACTTTAGGGCAAGGAGTTCACCATTGGAGGCAATAAATATAACTCTCCTAGCTTCTTTCTTATCTCATCCCACATATGCTTCATTACATTTTGTCCTCTAGGTTGTAGCCTTGCTAACTTATTTGCTCTTCTTTGGTGCATTTCTACATTTTATGCTCTAACTTCTCTTGTAGGGTTCTAATCCTTATTTTGCAACATTTTACATTACTTTTGCAGCCTTATAACCTTGTTTTGTAGTTTTCTCTTCAATCATAACACTTATATTTTGTTTCTAACACCTCTTTTGTAGGTTTACTTTGACTTGCATTCATTTCATCATCATATTTTAGTCACAATCCTTTGTTTTTGCAGGGTATTGTGACATTTTATAATATATTTCATATTACATTCTTTGTCCTTTACTTATAGTCTTATTTTTTATAATTAGTAGCATAATAACATCTCTATTTCAATTCCATGCCTCTTTAATTTATCATTTATTTCATTCACAAGCATAAATCTAGTTTTTGTTCTTTCTTCTTACAATTTCCTTCCATGCATTACTTGTAGTTTTACATTGCAAGTTATATATCTTTCCTTTTCATTTCTCAAGGCCAAGTGTATAATATTGAAGGATATATATTACCTTGCTATATCATCCTTTTGCGAAGCACATAACACCCTCTACTACAATCCTTCCTTTCTTTTATTTACTATTGTAGTTTTCATAAATTCTTGGGCAACACTTTACATGTGTTTACCAATTTCATTGATCTAATTCTATTTAATGCTAATTTTCTTTTACGTAAATTTATCATTTATCATTTCTAAAATCATAGCATTCATTTTCTACTCACTTGCACCTTTTGTATTTAAAATTTCAATCATATGTGGTGCTTTCATAACTTTTTTTAAATATATTTATTAAGTCATTAAAGCCTCTATTTTAGTGGCTTCGATCCCTGATTTTATTAGTCATAGACCTTGAAAAACCTATTAGGATCATTCTCCTCCGAATTCAGCCCAAAATCCTATTGAAATCTACCTAAATCAACCTCTAAAATATTCAACCTATCCTAGGACCATATTTGCCACCTTGCATAGTCAGTGGTAAATTTTGTAGCCCAAAACACTCATAATAAAATTCACCACTTAAACCAAAATTGCTAGTGGTAAAGTTGGCAAAAGGCCAAAATTCACTCTAGGAGGTAATCATACTCAAATATTTCATAAAAAATAGGTCTGATTAGCTATTTAGACAAGTTTTTTCCCTATCCAACCCTTAGATAGACCCCTCAAAGTAGAAAACCCTAATTTCTTTGGTCTTTTGTGCAGATTTACCAAAATAGCCACCCTAGTGGAAAATTTGGTAGTAGTGACAAATTTGGCACTTTTAGTGGTGAATTTGAAAAACAAGATCTAGGAGAGGTAATTCAACCACTTGGCCCTTCCTTAGCACTGCAATTTAATTTTATCTATGTTCTGTTTCTGATTTCTACTATTTCACATTATAAATCATACTTTGGAAAATTAAAGAATCTTAACTACAAATCCTAATTGTTTATATAATATTGTAGACACTTTACAAAATGTTTTGATTTATTTATAAAACACCTTAAAATGAATCAATCGAGAACTATTAAAATTAACATTAGCTTATTAATCATTTTCAAGTACATAGGCAAAGAATCAAAAATCATTTAGTTGCATTTAGGCTAACTTGTCTTCTTGCATTTTCCCTTGTTTTACCCTAAAATTGAAAGACTCCTAGCTAGATCATTCAAACTTGAAAAGTATATAGGTTAGCTCTTGTTTGCATGCATTTGTGTGATAAAAGCTTTAGCATTGCATTTATATGATCATTGATGATTTAGGTTTAAATAACCGTTAAGGCTTGAAAAAGAGTCAAGATAGATAGCGATCCAAAACATTAGGTGTTTTATTTGAATAAACCCATAAAAATTGACCAAATAAGCATATCATCAACTTCCACACAACATGATAAAAAAGGATTGAGAAGAAGTGTAGTTGTGTTGAGAATATTTGTAATCGTGGGGTCTCCTTTGGTAAGAGACTCTCAAGTGGGGAAGCAAAGATTCTAACGAATCTTCCGTGTGCACACTTGACATTAAATTAGACTTTAAGGAAAAAGAACACGGTTTTTCCCATCATCTACATATTTTGTGAACCTAAGGAGAATACTCATTTTTCCTTAATAAATATAAAATTTTGTTAAAATTAAACAAGATCATCTAATTTATTTGCTTAGCTTACATCACATTAAATTAAGATAACAAGAACATAACCAATTATTAATCCTATTGGGGGAAGGATAACGATCCCTTGAGTAAACCAAAGCATGAACCGTAGGGGAGAAATCTTCTTTGGATAGTATATCATGGTGGATTAACAAGAGTTATAATGAGTGCTTCTTATCAAGGTGACATAAGGATCTCAAACATCTTCTCTTATTTGCTATAAGTACTCTGACAACAAAACTCTAATAATTAACTTCCTTCAAAACCAAGCTTTCAAACCATGTCTCAACATACTTACAACACTTGAAACAAGGGTTTACCTTCTACATATCAAGAAGGATATTCCCATAAACAAGTTGAACAAGAAGTAAACCCTTGGTCACAACAAATGCCTAGGGAACATGAACAAATTATTGAACAAAATTTATTTCAAAATATAGAACACATCAAAGAATATATCAAAAGAAACAAGGGCATATTTCTAGATGTTCTTAGAGATGAACTTAGAGAACAAGTAGAGATGAAATCCTCCATAATTCACAATAATATAAAATATTCTAATGATCAATCAACTATTTTTCAAATCAATGAAACTTGAAACAACTTGGCAAGTCTCAATGTAGATATGTCTCAACCCACTGATTCTACAACACCTCCAACCTTCTACAGGAAACCCATTTTCAACACCTCCTAATGATACATATAATACTACAAATCCCTTTCACACTCATAATGCAGGACCTATTAAAGTCCCTCCCAATATAACATCAAGTCAAATCTCTTAAAATCTGATGAATATACCTTTTATGTCGTAAACCTTAACTCAAACATTTACACAATCATTAACATTATCCACACCATCAAACCCTTCATGAAATGATATTAAATATATCAAAACTAAAATTTTGAACTTAAAAAAGAAGGACTCCAATTTTGAAGAACTTGAGCATCAAATTACCTCTCTTCAAGGATCATCTAAGATAAAGTGATATTTTGAAGAGTTCTACAATGAGCAGTTAGACCCAACCATACTTAACCATGCATTTCCAAATAACTTTGAAATCCCAAAATTTCAAATGTACAATCGAAAGCAAGACCCCATTAACCATATAAGGTTATTTCAAATAGCTTTTAGCAACGCCAATCATGAAAAAAAACTTCTCCTTAGGTTATTCCTTATAAGTCTTAGTGGTTTAGCCTTAGAATGGTATTTTCAAATACCTCACCACTCCATCACAAAGTTAAAATAACTTATGGAAGCCTTTGTTAAACAATTTTTTATCTACATAGATGATAATATCACCATAGATGACCTTTATCAACTTAAACAATCTAATAATGAGAAATTTTCAGATTTCTTAACCAAATGGAGAGGTTTAGTAGGGAAACTTCAATACGTTATTCCTCCTAAAGAAATATTACATATTTTCATATGAAACCTCCATGAATAGTTATCATAATATCCTTTGGAAATGATGAACCTAACATCCTTCGAAGAAGTCATCAATATGGCTAAAAGAATAGAAGCTATCTTCATAAGATGAGGAAAACTCAACTATAACAAGAAATAGGATGAAAAATACCCTAATAAATGGAAATACAAAAACAAGCATGTCATAGGAGATAGTGTAATCGACTCTCATAAAAACAACAACATAAACACTACTTAGAATAATCCTCAAAAGTTGGTTATCCAAAGAGAATATAAACCCCAAAGCTAATATACGAATATTGAATAGAGTCAAACATATATGTTAAAAATGCTCCTTGATTCTAAATTGATAGAACTTATACCTATTAGTCCTTGGTATCTATCCAAAGGAGCATATTTTTGTTATAGGTAAGATTAATATTGTGAATTTTACCGAACAAAAGGACACACTACTAATAAATGTAGAACTTTAAAGAACATTCTCCAAGACCTCATTGAGGAAGGAAAAGTAATGTTAAATAAAATAGAAATTTCAAACAAAGGCATGGGGATATTTCAATACCCCTTACCAACACATAATAAAAAATCATCCAACTTCATAGGCATCATTCATTTATCAAAGTCTTCCCACATTGTCACTAGGTAACAAGTAAATAATCAATCTTCGGATCAACCTTCATTGGTTATCCCAAAAGCAAAGATAAATATTTCTACTAAGTCCTTACACCTTCTAAAAATACCTTGCACACCTTTGATCTCCTTCAACAATTAGAGGAGGTACCCATAAATATCTCCCTTCTATAATTACTAAAAACATCACCTTCTCATAGGGAAATATTACTAAAATTGTTGAGTGAACAAGAAGTCCCTCAAGACATATATCCAAATGATATTGCTAATATGGTTGGACTAGCAGGAGTGAACAACACTATATTAGCCTTTCATGAGGAAGATAATCCTCTTTAAACCATATTAGGGTACTCCTCTCTTTACATCATAACTCAAATAGGTGACAAATATATAAAGAGAGTCTTAGTAGACAACGGATCAACCTTGAACATATGCAACATCAAATTCTTGAAAATTTTTAACTTAAACAAAAATGACTTACAAAACTCAGACCTCATCATTAGATCCTTTGAAAATGAGGAATGAGAGGTAAACGTTACCATAATTATACCTATCAAAGTAGGACCTCGTGTCCTAAACACCCTCTTCTATGTCATATCATGTAACATAACCTATAATATGCTCCATGAAAGTGAAGAACACAGGCTTATACTGAGAGGGGAGGGTGAACAATATAAGATCAACTTTTACTTTTCTTTCCTAAATAATATTATCCAATATTATCAATGGCAATATCAATAGAAGTAATCAAAGCAATGCACAAATCATCACACACAAGAGACACAAATTTAACATGGTTCACCCAATGTGGGATACTCCACGGAGAAAATATTTCTACTATTTTTCTCAATAAATCTCTTGCGAATACCTATTACAATGTTTATGGACCTCTATTAAAAGGAGACGCCAATACCCTATGCTATAATTTATGGATCTCTCTCCATAGGAGAACTTTTTCCCCTTGTCTCTAGTTTGTGGATCTCTCTCCACAAGAAAAATCTTTCCCCTTGCTCTGGTTTGTGGAACTTGATCTAGGAGAACTCTATCTCCTCAATTGGTTCATGGATCTCTCTCCATAGAAGAACTTTATCTTCCCAACTAGTTCATGGATCTCACTCCATAGGATAACTCTATCTCCTTCTCTCTGGTTGGTGATCTTCTAGAAGACTTATACCCCCACTGCTTTGGCTCGTGGATCTCTCTCCATAGGAGACCTCTATCCTGACTGTACTGGCTTATGGATATCTATCCACTAGAGACTACTATCCTCTTTACTCTATAAAATACAAAGCCTACTCTCAAATATATATCAAATATACACCATATCCTAAGTCTAGCACAAATATGCTCTAACTCTACTCATAAATATGCACCAAAATCTATCTCAAATCTACACCAAAATATGTCCCAAGTCTAGCACAAATCTGCTCTAACTTTGCTCACAAATATGCACCAAACTCTGTCTCAAATCTACCCCAAGCCTTAACACAAAGCTTAAACAAATATGATCTTAATTCTATCTCAAATATACCTCAAGTATTAATAGAAAGCTTGAATAAATCTACTCTTAATTCTATCTCAAATCTGTCCCAAGCCTTAACACAAAGCTTGAACAACTCATCAATCAAACCTGATATTTACTCTTCTCAAATCTATCTCCAAGTCTTCTCAAAATACTTGCTCAAATCCGTCCTCAAGCCTTCTCAAAGACTTTCTCAAATCTACCTTCAAGTATTCTCAAAAGACTTGCTCAAATCTGTCCTCAAGCCACTCACAAAACCTGCTCAAATATTTCCATAACTTGCATACAAAAACAACTTAAATATTTTTAAAAAGCTTTCTTCACCCAAAAAAAATCTACTTAGAATTTGTTTAACCTATAGAAAATATAGATAATGATATGCTCTATCATAGATTCAATATGTTCTACTCAATAATTAAGTTTGTCACTTTCACAAATATGATTTCTAATGTTTACCCATTCACTTTCAATATCACTCAAAACCAATGTCAAAAAGCTCCACACATTCATTCAACAAATGAAGCATAATTTTCTCACAAACCCCAAACAAGTGTTTTCACACTTCTTTCAAAAAAGAGCACAATGTAGGTCTCAAACCCTAACTCAAATCATTCACAATATCTATCTCAAATGTTCTCAAAACATTCAAAAATGAAGCACACAATACTCACTCAAACATTTCCAACAAAGCTTATCAAACAATCATTTTCACTCCACCTTATGCTCCAAAACATTTATTCCAGCAAACACTTTAAACCAAGAATATAAGATGCCAATACCTTTTAGCTTGCTCTTATGGAGATATGTCTTCAAAAATCTGCTTCACACACAATATCTTTGCAACTATAAAAGGGTTAGCACAACACCTCTTTATGAATTAGAAAACCTTCAAATTATGTGAACAATTTGTTCTAAAACAATACTCTATGCCTATTTTGGTTTCTCAAAATAAAATATTAACTCATGAACCAAGTCTCTCAAAATTGAATCAAATATTACAAACAATAAAGGTACATTCTATACCTTTTATCTCCCACTTAAAATATCATCAAACATACCCAAAAATATTTGCCACTAATTTCCTTATTACTCCAAAAACAACATTTCAGAAAAATATACTCTTCATTATAGTTTTCTTCTAAACAATGACAGTAAAATAAAAAATATTTCCCTTATAACTCCCTAAGTCCAATGACGCTCAAAAAATCAAACATAACCTAAGTGCCTAACCATTCAACCTTAAGCGCCTAACAACTCAACCTTAAGCACCTAGCAACTCAACCTTAGGTTTAATAAAATTAAATATTTTGCTTACCAAAAATGCCATGGTGAGACTCGACCACTGTACCTCTTGGTTGCCAACACACCCACACTGCTTGGGCTACCTCTAGGCCAACTGCCCACATGAAGACAATAATGCATGATGCACACTTTATACCCCACTCAAATTTCTTGCCAAAAGAATTCGTTTTAAAAACTATCACCGCCTGAAATCAAACTCACAACCTACTTTTTTCCTATGATTTAAACACTTCCTAATCTACCGCTAGGCCAACCACCTGGTTGGGAGTAATATCACACGATCTTCTCCTTAACATGTCCAAGCCTTTTTCCTTTTTTAAATAATAATTTGTCTTCTTCCACTCACGATTTCACATGCTGAATATTCGAATCAATCGCACATTAACCACTTTAGTCGCATGTCGAACACCACCTTAGGGCTATAAAATTTATCTATATTTATATGGATTTTTTACCCACACTTCAAACATTTACGCTTTTAAGAATTTAAAAATTCTTTTTAAAAATGGTGCCAAAACCCACCTTGGGTTATAAAATAATATAATATAAAATATTATAATTATTTTATAACTTCACTTTAGGTTCTAACCTTTTAACTTTAATATTATAATATTATATTATATTATTATTTCCTTTTTTAGCCTTATTCACTTGCTTCCTTTAGGATTTTTAAACTAGGGCCTTCAACCTTTTAACCAATTACTTGAAGCTTTGTACCAAACCTCTTGGGCTTAAAATATAAATATTTTAACCCTTTATTTTTGTCAATATGCCTTGCATTTTAACCAACTTATAAACCTTGTCTTTTTTCCATGACCAACTAATGTCATCAACCTATGACCTCAAATATTTTGACATCAATGACAACAACATACTCAAAATTTACAACAATATCCCTCTTTGTCATTGATGGTAACCCTTTTATAAAAAAACTTTTTCAACCATTGGATTCCAAATCTGCTCCCCCTGACTGAATGCTCTCCCCCTTACTAAAATATCTCCCCCTTTGACATCAATGGAAAAGGGACTCCTTTGGGGCTAAATATAAGACTATTAGCTCAGCCCCCTCCCCACATCCTCTCCTTGAGGTGATTAATTTTGGGGTGGGAGTATCTCTACTCCTAGCATACAATGCTCTTGTCCTTTATCAACCTTCTTTCTCAACATGCCTTTTTGATCCTTTTGAGTGTCCCTATACTTGCTTATCTTCGGAAGATCTAGAAACTCTGTTCTACACCACTTGGAATTATGCCCAACATTGTTCCACTTATAACACTTAATGTTATGGTTTATAGAAGGTGCAAATGTTTTGAACCTCCTCCTGGTGAAGCCATAATAATTTTTGTCATGAGTTCTACAATGGATTGCTTTATGACCAAATCAATTGCAAGAGTAGCACCCTTGGAAGAAATATCCATATTTAAAGTTATTTTTAGTAAAACCATATTCCTTCTTTCCATGATCCCTGCAATGCATAGCCTTGTGACCAAATCGATTACATGAAAAATAATTTCCTTTGAAGAAATCTTATATTGAGACCACTAGTCTCTTAGTCCTTTCTTCTTTGTGATGATCATTGTTCCTTGTTTGTGCATTGTTTCATTTCTTAAGGAAGCTTCTATTCTTCAACTTGTCCTCATAAGTCTCAATTTCTCATTCACTCTCTTCCTCTGAAACTTATTTCTTTGAGCTTGAGCTTGACCCTTCATCTTGTTTACCTTGTCCTTCTTCAAAACCAACTCCTATTTTGATAGATGAAGTTATTTGTGCATTGATAATCTTGTCCAAAGTCTTTGAAATTTTCCCAAACTTGTGTATATTGTCCTTAGAATATTTCACTTCCATCCTTAGTGAAACTATTGTTGTACATTTTTAGTATATGAGTTGTCATTGATGTCAAGAGTGAGTGGTCATTGATGTCAAGCTTTCAGTACCAGTCAGTGGTAGTTTCAGTGAGTATCAGTTTCAGGTTCTCCAATAAGTGCAAAAGGATAGTCCACCTTCAATTGATTAAGACCCAGTTCTAGGAAATCAGATGAGGTCTAAAGGGAAAAGAAGAGGCCTAGGAAAATAATATTATAATAGTTTATTATAATATAAAAAAGGATATTTAAATTAATTATAAATTAGTTAATATAATTTTATTATAAATTAATTTAAAAATTAATTTAATTAACTTTCATGTTACTTAAGTTAATTTTAATTTAATTATAAATTAATTTATATTAATTTAAATAAACCATAAAGGGTTATAAAGCAAATTTTATAAATCAAAATTTTAAATTTGATTTGAGCACCAACGTATATAACATCAAGGCACTACATATATATAAAGTCAAAATATTTGACTTAAGACCTCCGATCATATCTTATTCAAATACCAATGTTTTGATTTATGCGCAGAAAGAGAGCAATGATTTTTTGTTTTTAAAAAGTATTCAACGAAAAATAAGGGACAAATAGGAGCTAGGCTCCTCTTACCTTGCACAAGCATTGTGTAGTGTAGCTGGCTACGGTGGAAGGTGTTAAGATGTTTGTGGCAAGGAGGATGCAGGTTCAAATATCGTGGGGTTCACGTTTTGAAAAGAAGGAATGTTGTCATTTTCTTTGAAGTGGTGCCAACAAGGATATAAAGAGGGGCAAGTGCCTTCCCATCCTCGTGGGAGCGCCTAGCCCACATGGTGGGTTAGCACCTTGGTAAGGTGCTCGATGGAGAGGTTTCGGGGTCAAAACCCACCAAGGCCTTTTAGTTGTTGAGACAAAGGTATGCACTAATGATTTTTGGGTTTGTCACTTAATTTGGAATGTGCTAAGGTTGAAGGAAAATAGAAAATATTTTTATGTGCCTAAGGTTGAAAAATAATTTTTGAGGTTTTGTAAGATTTAATTTTTGCCTAAATTAAATTCGGTTATTAAGTGTTTTGATGGAGATAAAAGGGTAGGCAATTATTATTTTTGAAGGGTTATTTTTGAAAATTTGATTTATTAAATTGGAGATTATAAGGAGCATTTTGAGTGATTATTTTTATGTGTAATTTGATAATTGCTAATTTCAAGGAGTAATAATGTGTATTAGGGATTGATTATTTTTGTGTTTGAGAAATATTTTAAAAGAGAGTTAATATGATATTTATCATCTAACTATTGAAATTGGTAAAAGAGAAAATTGTGATTGAGATAGGTTTTCTAAGGTCACTTCTACATCAAACAAAAGGTATGGGCACATCTTCCTAGTGATTTATTGTTTAAAGTTGTGAATGCAAAGTTGAAGTGAAAAGGATTGTTTGGTTAGCATTGTTGAATGTGTTTTGAATTAATGCTTCAAGGTTTTTTGGAATAAAGAGTTGTTGATAAAACCTTGTTTTATAAGAATTATTGTTTAAGTGATTAATTGAGTGAAGAACTTGAATTAGGGTTTGAAAAGATCATAAGTATCATTGTTATGTGATATTGATTGATAAAAATTGTTGGAAATATTTGAGTGAGTGTTCATATGCTTGGACTAGGGTTTGTGAGTAAGGATTATTTCATTGAGTGATTGGTTGAGTAGAGTTGTTTGAGCCTAGTCAAGTGGATGTGTTAAAGTGTTAGTTCAAGTTCTATGAAACAAATTGTTCTATATTCTAAATTGATTTGATAAAGAGGTTGAGTGTGGATGAGTGTGAAACATATTGAGTCTCTAACAATTCTCTATATATTCCTATGATAAAATAGAGATTTAAAGTGATTTCTAGTTTGTGAATCTGAAGCATATTGAGTCTCTAACAATTCTCTATATGTTTCTAAAAGAGTGATTGAAATTAATTGAGCATTATGGTGAATGTGAAGCATATTGAGTCTCTAAAAATTCTCTTTATGTTTCTATGATTTTGGATAAGTTCTAGTGAGGACTTAGTGAGTAGATTTGGACAAGTTCTAGTGAGGACTATTTGAAAATATTTGAGGTAAGTCTTAGTGAAGACTTGAGAGAAAATTAGGCAAGTTCTAGAGAGGACTTGTGGATAGATTAGTGTGATATTTTGTGGAAGATTACAAGACAGATTTGAGACAAGTCTTTGAGAAGATTTGAGATCTAAGTTGATTGATTGATTTATTTAAAATTTTAGTTAAGGTTTGGGGTAGATCTTGCAGTGTTGATTTGAGATTGGATCAAGCTTTGTATTAAGGCTTGAGAATAAATATTCAGGATATATTTGTGCTATATTGAAGGACTGTGTTTAGTGCAGATCAAAGGACAAATATTGAGGACAATTTTTACTAGACTGAAGGATTGTGTTTAGTACATATTTGAGGACAAAGTTTGGTGCATATTTGAGGACAAGTTTGTGCCAAACTAGAGATAGAGATTGAGCAGATTTGTGCTAGACCAAAGGATTGTGTTTAGTACAAATTTAAGATAGAGCCTTGAAGGTGATAAAGTATAGAGTATGATAGTCTCCAGTGGATAGAGATCTATTAGCTAAGGCAGTGAGGACATGTGTCTTTAGTGGATAGAGATCTATTAGCTAGAGTAGTGGGGGAAATAGTTCTTCTAGAAGATCACTAGTCAGAGCTAAGGAGAAAGGATTTCTCCTATGGATAGAGATCCATAAACTTGATTAGGGGATTGGTTTCTCCTTTGGACTAAGGTCTATAAACATTGTAAAAGGGAAAGTATTCCCAAGGATTGATTGAGAAAATTTTAGTGAAATACTTTCTTCGTGGAGTAGCCCACATTGGGTGAACCATGTAAAATTGGTGTCTCTATTATGTGTGTGGATTTATTCATTGTTTTTATTACTATTGTTTATACTACTATCTATACATTGCATAATATTGATTGTGAAAGAAAATTAAAAGGTGGTATTATACTGTTCACCCCCCTCTTAGTATAAGATTGTGTTATTCAACTACCTCATGTTCTAATCTTTCACATTCTAAGACTTTTAACACTAACTTTTCTTTAAATATTCTTGTCTTAGCTATTGAGTTTTTCAGGTCTTGTATAAGCTTTCCTTTTTCTTCATCACATTCTTTAACTTGAGCCCTAAATTTTGAATTCTACTTTCTAACATTTTTCAAGTCTTTAAGAGCAACAACAATTTTTTCTTCTATATCTATTGTGCCTTCCTCTTCATTTTTAAATCTTTATCTTCAAGAGCATATTCAAACTTTTCAAATTTATCTACAACAGGAGTATTTTCTTCCTCTTATATTTCCAAAAATAGAATCTCTTCTTCTTCACTTTCTGAGGATCTTTCATCATTGTCACTTGAAGCCTTGCTTCCCTTATCAACATAGAAACTCTTCTCGTGCCTTTGAAAAATTTTATTTTCATGCTTATTTTGACCATACCTATTTTTCTTTTCATACCTAGATTTTCCTCCCTTTTTCTTATGATCCTATTTCTCTTCACTACTATTGCTTCCAACTTCTGGACAATTAGATGCATAGTGACCAAAATTTCCACAATTAAAACATTTCACTATTTTATACCTTTGTGCTTTCTTGATTCCTTCTTGTTTCTTCTACCATAGTTAGCTTCTTCATCATTGCTTGACTCACCACTTGATTTTGGTTTCTTATATTTTATCTTCTTTGATACTTTGAAAGCTACCTCTTTCTTGGAGTTGGGATACTTTACTATTATCATCTCATAAGCTGTGATAATTCCATATAACTCATCCATAGTCAAATTTTAAATATCTCACATCTCCTATATAGGTGAGACCTTTCCATCATACCTTATAGGAAGTGACCTTAGTACTTTCTGAGCAACACTGGATTCTTCAATTTCAAATTCAAATCCCTACATGGTATTAAAAATATTATCCACACGAAGAAAGTATGTAGCAATTTATTCCTCATCTTCCATATTCAAATCTTCAAACCTTTTCTTGTGGTTTTGTAGCTTTACCATCTTGACCTTTTTACCTCCTTCATATGTTTGCTTCAATTTATCCCATATCTCTTTTTCTGATTTGTAGTGCATAACTTTCATAAATTATACTTCACGTAATACACTTAAAATTCCATTCATAGCCTTGGCATTATTCACATATAACATCTTTCCATATTTATCTATGGGAGGAATAAATGTAGGCGTGAACCCATCCTCAATGGATTTCCATGTATCATATCCTTGTGCCATCAAGTAAGTCTTCATTCTTATGATCCAAGAAGCATAATTATTCCCATCGAACAATGGTGCCTTATTTGATGAAGATCCATTCTAAGATGCCATATGTGTTCCTGTACCCTCTTCCTTTAAGTTGTTAGACTCTTTTTAAGGAACCCACTCTGATACCAATTGAACAACACATGCTTATACTGAAATGGGGGAGGTGAACAATATAAGACCAACTTTCATTTTTCTTTCCCAAATAGTATTATCCAATATTATCAATGGTAATATCAATAGAAATAATCAAATCAATGCAAAAATCATCACACACAAGAGAGATGCAAATTTAATGTGGTTCAACCAATGTGGACTACTCCATGGAGAAATTTTTTCTACTAAATTTTCTCAAAAAATCTCTTAGGAATCAATTCCCTATTGCATTTTTTATGTAAATCTATCCAAAGGAGATACCAATCCCCTATGCTATGATTTTTGGATCTCTCTCCATAGGATAAATATTTCCCTTTGTCTCTAGTTCGTGTATCTCTTTCCATAGGAGAACTCTTTCCCCTTACTCTAGTTCACGGAACTTGATCTAGGATAACTCTATCTTCTCAATAGGTTAATGGATCTCTCTCCATAGAATAACTTTATCTTCCTAGCTAGTTCATGGATCTCACTCCACAGGAGAACTCTATCTCCTCTACTCTGGATGGTGATCTTATAGAAGAATTCTATCCCCACTACTTTGTATTATGGATCTCTCTCCACAAGAGACCTTTGTCCCCACTATACTGGCTAATGTATCTCTATCCACTCTATATTACTATCCTCTTTGCTCTATAACCTACAAAGCATGCTCTTAACTTTATCTTAAATATACACCAAACTCTGTCCTAAGTCTAGAAAAAATTTGCTCTAACTCTACTCACAAATCTACACCAAACTCTGTCTCAAATCTACACCAAACTCTATCTCAAAACTACCCCAAGCCTCAACATAAATATTGAACAAATATGCTCTAAATTCTATCTCAAATCTACCCCAAGCATTAATACAAAGCTTGAATAAATCATCAATCAAACTTGCTATTAAATTTACTTAGATTTATCTCCAAGTATTCTCAAAAGACTTGCCCAAATATACCCTCACCTTCTCAAATACTTGCTCAAATCTACCTTCAAGTCTTCTAAAAAGACTTTCTAAAATATTTCCTCAAGCCACTCACAAAACCTACTCAAATATTTCCATAACTTGCATACAAACACAACTTAAATCTTTTTCAAAAAGCTTTCTTCACCCAAACAAATTCTACTTAGAATTTATTTAAACTCTAGAATATATAGAGAATGATATGCTCTATCAAATACTCAATATGTTCTACTCAATGATTAAGTTTATCACTTTCATAAATCTAATTTCTAATGTTTACCAATTCACTTTCAATATCACTCAAAAACAATGTCAAAAAGCTTTATACATTCATTCAACAAATGAAGCACAATTTGCTCACAAACCCCAAACAAGTGTTTTCACACTTCTTCCAACAAAGAGCACAATGTATGTCTCAAACCCTAACTCAAATAATTCAAAATATCTATCTCAAATGTTCTCAAAACATTCAATAATGAAGCACACAATCCTCACTCAAACATTTCCAAAAATGCTTATCAAAAAATCCTTTTTACTCCACCTTATGTTCCAAAACATTTATTCTAGAAAACACTTTAAACCAAGGAATTATATGCCCATACATTTTAGCTTTATCTTATGGATATATGTCTTCAAAAATATTCTTCACACACAATATATTTGCAACTATAAAAGGGTTAGCACAACACCTCTTTATGAGTTAGAAAACCTTCAAATTATGTGCACAATTTGTTCCAAACCAATACTCTATGCCTCTTTTGGTTTCTCAAAATAAAAAATTAACTCATGAACCAAGTCTCTCAAAATTGAATCAAATATTATAAATAATAAAGGTACATTCTACACATTTTATCTCCCACTTAAAGTATCATCAAACATACCCAAAAAATATTTGCCACTAATTTTCTTATTACTCCAAAAACAACATTTCATAAAAATACACTCTTCATTATATTTTTCTTCTAAACAATGGCAGCAAAATAAAAAATATTTCCCTTATAACTCCCTAAGTCCAATGGCGCTCAAAAAATCAAACATAACCTAAGTTCCTAACCATTCAACCTTAAGCGCCTAACAACTCAACCTTAAGCACCTAGCAACTCAACCTTAGGTTTAATAAAATTAAATATTTTGCTTACCAAAAATTCCATGGTGAGACTCGACCACTGCACCTCATGGCCACTAGTGCATCCATGCTACTTGGGTTGCCTCTATACCAACCACCCACACGAAGACAATAATGCATGATGCACACTTTATCCCCCACTCAGCTTTCTTGCCAAAAGAATTCATTTCCAAAAATATCACCACCCGAAATCAAACTCACAACCTGCTTTTTTCCTGTGACTTAAACATTGCCTAGTCTACCGCTAGGCCAACCACCTGGTTGGGGGTAATATCACATTATCTTCTCCTTAACACATCCAAGACTTTTTCCCTTTTATAAATAATAATTTGTCTTCTTCCATTCACGATTTCACATGCTGAATATTTGAATCAATCGCACATTAACCACTTTAGTCGCATGTCGAATTTATCCATATTTATTTGGATTTTTTACCCATGCTTCAAACATATGTGATTTTAATAATTTAAAAATTATTTTTAAAAATGGTGCCAAAACCCACCTTGGGTTATAAAATATTATAGTTATTTTATAATTTCACTTTAGGTTTTAACATTTTACTTTAATATTATAATATTATTTCATTTTTGAGCCTTAGTCACTTGCTTCCTTTAGGATTTTTAAACTAGGGTCTTCAACCTTTTAACCAATTACTTGGATCTTTGTTCCAAACCTCTTGGGCTTAAAATATAAATATTTTAACTCTTTCTTTTTTTTATTATGCCTTGCATTTTAACCAACTTATAAACCTTGTATTTTTGCCATGACCAACTAATGTCATCAACCTATGACCTCAAATATTTTAACATCAATGACAACAACATACTCAAAATTTCCAACAAAAAGACCTTGGATACACGCTATGAGGGAAGTGCCTTCTACCTTACATCAATGTCTTAAATATGAGTATTAAGGGAGGATTATCCATATACTTAGAGATTTAAAAACTTTTTTCATGTGCAATTCCATCGACTTACAAGAGATTAATCTCTACCCTTCCATACAATTAGCTAATTCAAGTGATCAACCAAAAATAGATAAAGGAAAATAAATATTATAGGAACCTCTCATAAACTTAGAGGATACTCCCTAATCATCCTCTTCAAATTATCAAGTCAACTTCATTCATAAAAAACCATATCCCTTCACAAACTAGCAAGTATGTTCCTATTTCCTCGTGATATAGGCATGCCAAATAGGAAAAGACTTAAAATTTAAATAGATCTTGTACTTTCATTCATTTAGGAACCACCCTTGATGAAAATATCCAAGGATGTAACCTCATGCCTAACTAATGAAAGTATGCTACATGCTATATATCACCTTCATTTTTAAAAATAAACAAATAATCTCCAACATATGTTATCAAGGTGAAGGTATCTGTTGTTATGAACAGTATATTAAAGAATCCTTAGAAATTGAACCTTGTCCAAAACGATGTGGGATCGGATTCATCCCAAAAAAAATGAACTTTTTCTTCTATCAAAAGAAGACAATAAATATTATTATCTTGAGTCAATGCATGGTTCCTAATGGGGTGATGAGGATGAATAAGAACTATGGTTTCTACTTAACCAAAGACCCTCCAAAACCATATGATTTGGTAGTATCAACATGCTATAATTGGTTCATCCAAAATCAATAAAATCGAATAAAATATTGAACATTCTTTAGACGATCACCATATAGAAGAATATCTTAAAAAATATTCAACTTAAAATTAGTATAGCTTTGTAAGTTGGAAAAAAAATCTATGGATATTCAAGAACTTAAATAGGTAGGGATAATAGATGCCCCTCTTAATTTTGAGGATGAGTCACAAGCCTTAATCAAAGAAACCATATATATCAATATAGGAATGGATTAGGAACCTTACCTTATCAAGCTTGGAAACATCCTGATCCAAGAAGAGCAAATAAAGTACACCAACCTAATAAAGGAATTTTATTACATCTTCGCTTGGAGATACGATGACATGTGATCCTCCATTGGTAGTCCACAACTTGGTAGTACAACCCAATGCCAAACTCGTCAAACAAAAATTAATAAAGATACATACAATATTTGCTCTTTCATTAAAATATGAATTGCAAAAATTCCTAGATGTTGGCTTCATAAAGGCCATATATTATTCAGATTGGATATCCAAAATCATTCCTATCACCCATAAGGAAGGATCCATTTGGATTTGCATCAACTTTACGAACATAAAAAATACTTGTCCAAAAGATAATTTTTCTTTTACAAACATAGACATGATAGTGGAGTTCACTACAGGATTTGAGATGTTGTCCTTAATGGATGATTCTTAGGCTATAACCAAATTAAGATAGCACCAAAAGATCAATCTAAGATGATTTTTACTACCCCTTAGGTAACCTTATACTATTAGGTCATGTCATTTGGCCTTAAATATGCAAGAGCAACATATCAAAGGGCCATGAAATATATATTTTATGACCTTATGCATAAAATTATAGAATATTATGTAGATGACATCTTGGGTCAATATCAAAAAAGACAAAACCACACTTTAGATCTTAGACGTATCTTCAAAAGACTGATATTATAGAGTCAAATCAAAATCCAACAAATATATATTTGGGGTAACATCAAGAAAAATATTAGGATTTATTGTATCCCATAAAGGGATCAAAGTTGATCCCTCCAAAATCATGGCAATAATGAACATACCACCACCTACAAACTTAACAGAATTACGAATATTACAAGACAAATTACAAGCCATTCGTAGATTCATATCACAACTTACAGATAAATGTCAAACTTTCATTAAATTATTGAAGAAGGGAATAAAATTTGAATGGGATGAAGGTTGTCAAAAATCCTTCGAAGATTTAAAAACTTCTCTTGAAACCACTTATCTTGGTACTGATAAACCTAAATAAGCCACTATTGCTATACATAGTGGTTATAAAACATGCCCTTAGAGATTTATTAGCCCAATATGATGAACACCATAGAGAAAGGGTAATCTAATACATTAGTAGAACTTTAGTAAACTATGAAACTTGCTGCACACCTGTAGCACCCTAAAATTGGTGCAGTAAACTTAGCAATAATCAAAATTACATTAGTAATAATTCAAATTCAAATTTTAACCCCAAAATCGCTCCCAAACCGCCTGTTGCTTGTTTCCTCATTTTCTATGCCATTTTTAGAGTTTGTTTTTTCCGTTTGATGATATCGTCACCGATCAGACTATATCACCTTAGATCGGACGATTTCGTCTGGAGAAGAACGTCCAGACAATATCGTCCCAAAATTATTTGTGCATAGTTAGCTTCTATTTCAACGGCCTCTCTAATAGGACAGAAGCGTGTCTGCATCGTTAGAGACCTCCCCCATTCGAGATCTTCCAAATTACGATGATCTCAAACCTCCTAACTTCCCTCCTAAGCCTATTTAACCTTAGGACCCCCTCTTGGCATTCCCCCTGGCTGAAATTCCCTGTAACATGAATTCTACATGCCTTAGACTATCTTAAACCACCATTTGCATTTGTATTTTTTCAAGTTTGTTTGCAGGAACTTCATTTTTTTTCAGTCGGAGCAAGCTCATATCGTCGCAGATGATCCTGTTCAATTCAAGACGATTTCGTACCAATCCGAGATGATTTCGACTGCAGTCAACATTAGGGGCAATCAGTGCCCAATGTTTGCGTTTTCTCACTTTGTTTGTTGATTTATCCTGCATTTAGTTAAATTTTTTATTATTCATTATTGTTCTGCATCTTGGAGTTCACCCATATAGCTTAAGTGCACAATGAAGTCATAATTTGTCATTATAACGTCATAATCTACTTAAATTTTTATTTGTGATTATCACCTTAGCATCTATGTTGCCATTTTACACCATTTTTCTCTGTTAGAATAGTTGCATTTCTGGTATTTTGTATCTATCTCTCTGTTTGTAGGTCTCTGATGAATTCTTCAGATCTCAGATGATCCCATTAGATCTCAATTCTAGATGATTTGGACTGCTACAAAAATCATAACCTTCATCAGACATCCGGATCAGGGTTCTTTAATCTAGCGTATTCTTTCTATTTTCTGTCCAAACCTATTTTCTGTATTTATTTAATTTGCATTTTCATAATATAACACTTAGATTCATCTGGCCAAACCTAGGACTTGGATGTTTAAAGATAATACTGAACACATTAAACACATTCCCAACCTAGGTGTGGAAACTGCCACTAAACATTTCCTGGTGAACCCCACCATCTGTCAAAAAATCACCTTAATACCCATCCCCCAAGAGGCGGGACCTTCAAAGGGCCTCTCAGTCTGAGGTACCGTCCCATACTTTTCCCATAAGCCTTCTAGGCACGGATCCTATAGCCTAAAGGTAAGGGTGTGAAAAATTTGGAGCGATACATTTTGGTGAACCCGACGTGAAACTAAAACCTTTTGAAAACAAAAACAAAAAAAACAAAAACATAGATGCATTTAAAATCATTATAAAAATACTAAGTTGCATATCATTTCTAGATGGTAGCTCCTAAGAAAATATTAGCAGTTACTATAAATGTTGAAAACCAATTAGCAGCCATAGAAGTTAATTCTATGCTTAGTGTGCCTAAAACAGATAGAAACCAACTTCTGTGGAAAGAACTTGATAGGATGCTAGGTGTCATTTCATCTAGATCAACCGAACTTAGAAAAATCAAGAGGTTTGACCTAGATAGGATTCTGGATCCTCATCAACTCATTTTTTATCATGAAATTCAGAGAGCTTGCCATAGGTGGTTAGCTTGTAGGAGAGCTCTTATGTCTTCAAAATTGTTCACCTTCGAGGAATACCTCGAGAACACAGCTATGGTACACCAATTTCTAGTTCATATAGAATCCCAAGAAACTGATCTTATGATTAGAAAAATATGGAATAGAATTCCTAGAGCCATGTTATATCGAGAGTATTGCCACGAACTCTATTTCTACCAACCAGAGTTTGAGACAGATAATATCACTATAGCACTTTTTGTTAAATTCTTGAAAGAAAATTTCCAATTTGAAGAAGAACACTTCATGACTCCTGAAGAAATTGAGACCATTAATGACATTTATAAATTATTTATAGAAAACTAGATCATTGCTTTCATTATCATTTCTTGCATTTATTGTGTTGTTTGTTATCTTTATAATATTGTTACAAAAACAAAAAATAGAAAAAACAAGAAAAATAGAAAACATAACAAAAACCCAAAACATTTTATTTCAAATACTATAGTAGGTATATAATTAAAATATATACCTTGTTGCATATATATATACAAGTATATATATATATATATATATATATTTTTTTTTCTGAAATTTAAAATTAATCACAATGCCTAAACTTAGAAATGGTAAACAAACTGAACAAGAAGAAGAAGATTGGTTGGGAGGCAAAAGTACAAACCCAAATGTCCTTCCTGAGGATCCAATTCCGGAAGGAGAAACTCTAGAATAGCCAGAAGATGACCTGGTTGAAGACAATGAACAAGAAGACAATCTTAAAGAGGAAGGATCCTCATCCCCTAGAATAGCTCCAGATGGAACTATTGCTTTTGATAACTTAGATCATTTCTAGAATTTTTTCAATAATAACATTGGTGCTCTTAATATGGCAGTTCGTATTGATAAAGGACAAATTAGTGACACTCAAGCAGCTATGGAAGATATGTTTAACATACACACTAATCCCTTGTCCTTTGTTGATCAAGAAAGTGATAAAGCTGGACCATCCAATAGAGATATGGTCACTATGATTCAGAACATGCCAAAACAATAGGTTACCCAACCCCTTAAGGAATCGGTTATTGAGCCTAAAATCATTCCCACACAAAATAAAACTTCCTTCACTGCTTTACTTTGCCAAACTATTGATCAATATGCTTCAAATCAACAAAAACCTAAAATGAAGCCAAACACCAATTTTCAACAATCTGGGATACAACATAATACAACTTCAAAATTTCTTCATAACACCCTTCCTACCAACAATTTACACAATAGCAATATGGCATCTAATCTCCATGTCCCTCCATCATATGCTCACAAATCCCATATTAATGCCCTACCGAACCAATATGGTGGGAAAACCAATAATCTAGAAGCCATGGTGAAATAGTTAGCTTCGCACATGGACCATATAGATCCCTACCGTCCCTCGTACAATTATCGAGAGATATGTAGTCAACCTCTGGATCCCATAGTTTTAGCACAACCATACCCTAAACACTTTCCCATGCCCGTCCTGCCTATATATAATGGAAATGAAGATCCCATAGAGCATCTTCGTATGTTTAGGATAGCATGTCATGATATATCACATGATGACTTTCTATTACTAAAAATGTTCCTAAAAAGTTTAGGAGGAATGGCATTAGAGTGGTACTATCAATTGCCCACTCATTCTTTGAGAAATTTTGAAGAAACAGTTGAATCGTTTGTCCATCAATTTAGTGCCTACATCGAGAGGCATGTCACCATTAAAGATTTGTACAACTTAAAACAAGACAAAGATGAATGTTTTGCTGATTTCTTAGCTAGATGGCGGCAGTTGACAGGAAAACTGCACTTTGAGTTGCCTTATAAGGAAATGTTGGACATTTTTATTAATAATTTACAAGAACAAATATCTTATGAGTTATCAACTGCCACCTTAACGACCTTAGATCAAGCTATAGACTTAGCTTGAAGGGTAGAAGACGCTCTCATTAGAAGAGGTCATCTCAAAAAGAAATATGATGAGAAAACATCGAAAAATCAGTATAAAAACAAACAAGTTGTAGGTGACGGAGTCACTGATAGTAGAAATGTTGTTAATATCAATACAATGAAGACAACAAAAAAAATTATATTAAAACCCCTTGATAAACCTCCTCGAGAATTTACTAGATTAAATCAACCTTTATCAACCATTCTACCTCAATTATTAGCATGAGGCTTGATTCAATTACCAGCTATCCGGGAACCTGATCCAACTATACCCGGATACAGAGCTGATCTACACTATGACTTTCATAGAGGACCTGGACATGCTACAAATTCTTGCAAAATATTGAAACATAAAATACAAGACTTGATTGATAATAATGAAATGGAGGTGCAAGCTTTCCAACCTAAACAAAATGCTCCTAATAACGCTCAAAAGACCATTCCCCAAAATCAAAATCAAAATGCTAATCAATCATTGGATATATTTCAACATCCTTTACCAAACCATGGTAAAGAAGTGGCCAATCAAATTGAACATCATAATGTTCCCCCTCCTACCCGATATGTAGGGACTATTAGCAGACAATTACCTATTCAGGATCCTCAAATATTTGACACAACTTTATCCCTGGTCATGACTAGGCCCCTACATAATTTTCAAACTCCCGGTCCTAGTGATGTAGAATCAAATACTGAAAGTGAAGTAGACATCACCTCAAACCAAACGAATAGTTCTGAAAATGAATCAGATCCTATTCAACCTATCACAGATGTTATGGTTCCAAAAGAACCATTTCCTAGAAGAGTTACTACTCGACCCTCTTCTAATCAGTTCCTTCCTAGTGAACAAGCCATAAAAGCTCAACCAAGACCAGTTCAGCGTCTTCAATATAACATTGTAGGTACCATCGGAGTTGTTACCAGACAATAGGCTCAAAACTCTCAACAAGATCAAACTCAGAATGATGGGTCAACCCCATTTATTTTGAAAAATCCCAATAAAGGGAATCATATGTCTAATGTTCAACTTAAGCCTCCTTACAATATTAATGAACAATTATCCAACACTATAGCCAGAATTTCCCTGTTGGATTTGTTAAGATCTTCTCCCACCCATAGGGATGAGTTAATGCTTACATTAATCCAAATGATGGTACCTCAAAATATTCAACCTGAAGCCATGTCCAATACTATCATCACTCAAGAAGTCGATTGTATTGACTTTCGGGATAAAGATATCCCACAACACAGCTTACATAAGGATAATCCCTTATATATTACTGCTCTAATTGGAGATGTAGTTGTTAAAAGAGTCCTGATTAATAATGGTTCATCTCTAAACATTTAAACTTTTGACTTATACTAAATATTTGGCTTTAGAAGTGATGAAATGAAGAAAACTGACATGATTATCAAAGCTTTCAATGACGAGACACAAGAAACATGTGGATTCATTACTATACCCTTGCAAGTTGGTCCTAAAACCCTAGATACAATCGTGTTTATTGTACATTGCCCTGCATCGTACAATATACTTTTGGGTCACCCTTGGATCAATGCGATGCAAGCGGTTCCCTCCACTTTACACCAATGTGTTAAATTTGAATTTAAAAATCAATTGGTCACTATCCATGGTGACCCTAGACCCTTTGATATGTGTGCTTTGTCAGAACATATTGGAGTGCAATTTTGCCCCGCTCTATCATCCACACATCCTAATTCCTATTTTTCATCTAAACATGTGAAAAACACACACATAACATCATCTACTCCATCAA
This sequence comes from Wollemia nobilis, assembly GCA_028583015.1. Taxonomy (NCBI): domain Eukaryota; kingdom Viridiplantae; phylum Streptophyta; class Pinopsida; order Araucariales; family Araucariaceae; genus Wollemia; species Wollemia nobilis. Next base: position 3,524,590 of record JAQPPZ010014295.1, read on the forward strand.
CTACACCTATACATTTAACTCAACCATATTCTGAACAAACCACACTAGAACCTCAAAAATATATTCAATCCACAACCAATCCTTCATGTTCTATCCCTATAACTTCAAAACCTATAGACCCATTTATTGACACTTCCACATTATCAACATCTATCATACCTTCCACATCTAAAGATATAGGGAATAATCCTTCTACATTTTATGCTCTTTCTGATGAACTTTTACCGGATTTATCCACAATCTTAATATAAAAAAAAACAAATGCTTTTATGCAATCATCAATTCTTTTAAATAACTTGCCACCATCTCCTTGTACTTTGGGCCTCCCACAACCTATGGGAAGTACTTACCAAGTCGGGAGTTGTGCTTTTATTTATAAGGGATATGATTGGGGAAGAATACCCAGGAATATCAAAACTCATCATGAGGGATATGCTCGATGCTATTTTGCTAATGAATATATTAAAGCTAAACCCATAATGCTTAAAATGGGATATAAAGGGAAAGGCTTGGGACCTTTCCAAAATGGTATGAAAGAACCTATTGAGGTAGAACCATGGCCCACCCGATGTGGTGTGGGCCTATTTCCTAGTAAGGGTCAACCCTTCCCTTTTGAAGATGATGACCAACTCATATGTTATCAAGATTATCTAGATAAACAAGATTCTTTGTGTTCGAGAGAATAAGCCATTTACATGTAATATGCTATCCATAGCTTACCCTAAATTGATTGTTGAATCCGATGAGGAGTTGGAAGGAGATATTTTCCATGATGTCTCCGTTGAAGAGTTGTTACACAATGGTTTTTATTTTGATGGTTCTCTACCAACTATAGCCCAACTTGAGGCCACCACTCATCAAGACAAATTATCCAACTTAACCTTAAAAGAATTACAAGAATTGGGCGTTTCACCCACCCCTCCTAATTTTGAAATAGATCTACACATGGAAGTAGAAAACGTCATTAAAGTTAACATTGGAACTGAGGATAATCCTCACATAATCAATATTGGATCAACATTAAGTCAAGAAAAACAAGATGAATACATTGCATTCCTTAAAGAATATGAAGATGTATTCGCTTGGACATATGAAGATATGCCGGTCCTGGACCCTTCTCGTAGTCATGCATCATCTAGTAGTCCATCCGGATGCTAAACTCGTTAAACAAAAACTTAGAAAAATGCATCCCAAAGTGGTCTCGCTAGTCAAAGGGGAGTTAGAAAAACTCTTGAATGTTATTTTCATACAAGCTATTGATTATGCTGAATGGATCTTAAATGTAGTTCCAGTCACCAAGAAAGAAGCTACCAAAGTTAGGGTTTGCACGGACTTTAGAGATATTAACGATGCATGCCCTATTAATGATTTTCCTCTTCCAAACATGGATCAAATCATTAACTTTACTGTCAGGAGTGGAATGATGTCCCTAATGGACGGATTCTCCAGCTACAATCAGATCAGGATAGCTCCTGAAGATCAGGCTAAAATAGCATTTATTACCCCTTGGGGTACCTTTTGTTGGAAAGTGATGCCATTTGGTTTAAAGAATGTCGGCACAACATATCAATGAGCTATGACTTATATCTTTCATGATATGATGCATGATATCCTACATGATTACGTAGATGATATTATCACTCGCTCTATTAAAGAAGATGATCATTTAGATGATTTGATAAAAGTATTTAATCGGTTAAGAGAATACCTTATTCGATTAAATCTAGCCAAATGCATATTCGGAGTTAAGTTCGGTAAGCTATTAGGGGTTAGTTTCTTTACGTGGTATTGATATCGACCCTCTCAAAATTGCAGCTATCACTGATATGCCCGCACCTACCAATATATCGAAGTTACGAAGTTTAAAAGGTAAGCTTCAAGCCATCCATCGCTTCATCGATAAGTTGGCAGACAAAACCACTCCCTTTCTTAAAGCTCCTTAAGAAGGATGTTCCTTTTAACTGGGACGACGAATGTACAAAAGCTTTTGAACTTCTCAAACAATACCTCCTTAACCCACCTATGCTTTCATCGCCTAGACCTAATCGCCCATTTCTCTTGTATATTTTAGCTTCAGATTTTGCTTTAGGAGCTATGTTAGCTCAGCTTGATGATGAGAAGAAAGAACGTGCTAATTATTACATTAGCCGAACCCTCATCAGTTATGAAACCCGTTATACGACATTAGAAAAATTATGTCTAGCAGTCGTATTTTCTATGCAAAAATTACATCATTATATGCTCAGTCAAAAAACTTATGTTATTGCTAAATATGGTCCCTTGCGGTATCTCATGAGTCGACCTTATTTATCGGGTCACACAACCAAGTGGGTTCTTGCTCTAAGCAAGTTTGAACTCACGTTCATAAGACAAAAGTCTATCAAGGGTCAAATCATAGCAGATCAATTAGCTACTGCACCCTTAGAGTCTACCCATCACCTCATCATTGAGTTTCCTGATGAATGCCTTCAATTAGAGGCAGACCATATTGAACAATGGTCCTTATACTTTGATGGATCCTTATGCATGAGTGGGACTGGTGCGAGTATTATTTTAATATCCCCACAAAAATATCTTATACCTTTGTCCTTTAAATTAACATTTGCTTGCACTAATAATACTACCAAATATGAGGCTCTAATCCTTGGATTACGAGCTGCCTTGGCGTTAAAAATCAAACATCTGCTAGTTTTTGGTGATTCTCAGCTTGTCATAAATCAAATTAATGAATTTTATCAGACCAAAGATGATAAATTGTGCCCATATAAAGCATATGTTTTGCAATTGTTATCCTTGTTTGATAAAGTTACTTTGGAAGCTATTCCATGAACTAGCAATCATGCAGCTGATGCTATGGCCGTAGTTGCATCTCTTCTACCCTTGGAGTTAGATGACAAATATGCCAACTTCATTATTTGTCGACTCTAGGAACCCGCTTCAAATAAGTCATGTTTGGAACCTTTGGATGTGTTTTTAATCAATGAAACTACTCTTGAACCTTGGTATACAGATATAATTGATTTTCTCCAAAATGGGACTTTCCCTGCCAATTCTAATAGAAACCAGCGTCGGTTATTACATCGACGAGCAAGTCAATTTGTAATAATTGGCAATACTTTATATAGGAGATCTTTTGAAGGTATCCTATTGAGATGTTTGAATCTAGAAGAATCCAAATTAGCTTTAAGTGAAGCCCACGATGGATCTTATGGAGGACACTTCAGTGGTAATGTCATTGCTAAAAAGCTCCTTAGGATAGGCTACTTTTGGCCGACCATGGAAAAGGATGCACATGATTATGTCTGCCATTGTGACAAGTGCCAGAAACATGCTGACCTTGTCCATGCACCTGCACAAGAGCTACAGGCTATTTCATCTCCTTGGCCCTTTTCAAAATGGGGCTTAGACATTATTGGCAAAATTAATCCTGTGTCATATGATGGACACAAATTCATTATAACCACCACTGAGTATTTCACGAAGTGGGTTGAAGCTATGCCTTTAGCTTCCTGCACTGGAACTCAAGTATCTAAATTTATTTTTAATCAAATCATTTGTATGTTTGGAATTCCTGCAAATCTCATCTCAGACAATGGAACTTGTTTCAAAAATAAAGATGTTAAAAAATTATGCCAAAAATATAAGATTCAACATCATTGGTCCACTCCCTATTATCCTTAGGGTAATGGTCAAGTAGAAGCATCTAACAAAACCTTAATCAAAATTCTCAAAAGAATGGTCAATAAAACTGGTCGTGACTGGCACATTCAATTATATCTAGCTTTGTGGGCCTATCGAACTAGTGTTCGAACTCCCATTGGAACTTCACCTTTTGTCTTGGTTTATGGTGCTGAAGCCATTTTTCCCTTTGAATTAGAAGTTCCTTCTTTGGCTCTACTACTTCAAGATACCAAAGTAGGAGATGAATATCGAGCTGGTAGACTCAGTCAGTTGGAACTTCTAGATGAAAAGTGCATCAATGCTTTAGAGCACCTTCGTGCCTACCAAAACAAGCTTAAAATATCATATGCCAAGAAAGTTCGTCATCGATCCTTTGAGGTCGGCAACCTTGTTTTAAAAGAAAATAAAAAAAATACTAATGCAACTAAAGACCTTAAAGGTAAATTTGAGCCCAACTGGCTTGGACCATATATTATCACTGCTAATTTTGAATCAGGAGCATACAAATTAGCTACCTTAGATGGTAAATATTTAAAAGAACCTATGAATATTATGCATCTTAAGCGATATTACGCATAAAATTTGGCCATTTCATCATTTGTACATATTTTTCATGTTGTTTAATTTTCAAAATATATCAAACTGTTTAAACAAAAACAAATGAAAAAAAAGAAGTCAAAACAACAATATTATTGACTCTTTTGAAACCCAAAAAAAAAATAATAATAATAAAGAAGAAAGAGAGAGTCAAAAGTATCAAACTCTTCACAAATATTTTTTGTATATATTTCTTATTTAAGCATTGCCATTATATTTTGAAGTTATTTTGGATAAATTAGCATTTATTTGGAATCCCCCACTATCACAAACACAAAAAATAAATATCTTGATTTTATCTGGCATGATTACTAATCTCTCTTATATCAAAGTACACAAAATTCAATTAAATACAGTTTGAGCACAGAGAATTGATGTTGTTATTTACTTAAACCAAGCATATATTTTCACAATAAAATTATTACATTTGTAATTTCCATGCTATGTTACATAGTAGAAGTGGTTCTTGAGCGAAAAGTTTCCCCTGCTATCCTATCATGCACATGGTCTAGAATCTTTGAGAATTGGCAAAAGGACAAGCTCACCCCTACACAGAATAAAAATCCCTTGCTCTACAGCTAATCCGAGCAAGTATCCGTAGCATAAAAAGAAAATAAAAGTTCAAAAGAAAAAGAAGAAAAAAGAAACAAGTTATTTCAGCATTATCTCAAATATCAAGTCACAATACAAAACTAAAAAAAAAAAAGAGCAAAAGCAAAGACAAAGACAAAAGCAAAAGCAAAAGCAATAAAATCCCTTTCCTTACCCATTGAAAATAAAAGAAGGGTTGATGAGCTTGAATCCCTGGAATTCTCAATTATTCGAAAACTGTGAGGTAAGCCCCATAACAGGTGGTTTGTGCCCAACCCGCTTGGCCTTGGGTAACTCCTAGCGTGGTGATATGTCTGTCACATTAGCGACCTTCTTTTGTACAAACCTATGTCTACTTATGGATTGGATAGCTCTTGATAACCCGACCTACATAGTAGTCTGGTATGGTTATATGCATCTAAATCATGGTTAATGAACACTTATTTGGTTCATTCAAATCACTTGTATCAAATTATCTTGCTCAAAACTTGGTAAATGAACAATGCAATTGCACACACATTTGTATTTGAGATATTTTGTGTATCATTATGATAAATCAAGATTGGTAATGAACTCACATATGCACATGGGATTCCTTATAAATCTAACTTTTGTCTTTAAGATACTTTGAAATATTTTTGCAAATTATTTGGGATAAATTCATTTTCTTCTTTGAAGAACAGTTGTTTAGTATAAAGACAACTACATGCATTATCAAATATCAAAATCATTTTCAACACATGCAATCAAGTTACATTTATATATAACTTTTGACTTTCGCGACGATGGTATAGTTCCAAAACAAAAATTGGAATTTTATGCCTAGTGAAAGTCCTCATCTTCATATTTTATGACTATTTCAAAAATTAAAATCAACCATGCAATAAAACTATTATTTTCTTCTCTGGATTTCACGGTGATGGTATAAGTTTATACCTAAATATTCTATGCCTAGCGCAAACCATTGTACCAATTTTATTTTCCCATTTATTTAAAATCATAAAAACATATGACTTAAATCATTATGTTACACAATTATGCTTTAAAACAAACAAACACCTATTCTATTTCATGTCATTATGTCAAAACTTCAATTTTGCAATGATGGTATAATTCCTAGGGAATTATCCAAACTTTTTATCATAATTAGGAATTTATGCCTAGCAAAATCATATTTCTTTTCATATTTCATGCATAATATTTTCATGGAAATCTGAAAAACAAATCATCATCATCATCATCATTTGCATCATCACAACAAAGTCTTAAGATAGTCTCTTAAGCACTCTTTTACTTTTAGCAATATTTCTATACTAGGATTATCTTGATGACCGAGTGAGCGGTGACTCCATGAAATGGTCTATAATAGCAACAATGTCCTTTGAAATTATTGTTAAAAGTCCCCTTTTATTTTTATCAAATTATCACATCACAAACAACAAAATTGTTTACATCAGATTATTTCATTTAAAATATTACGGAATGACATCAAAATTATAATGTTTCCAAGTGGCATAATTACATGAATCATCGAATCAATCAATCAAAACATTAAAGCATCATACAAATACATTAAGACAAGTCATATGATCAAAAAAAAAAATCTCATATATATATCTCAACAGTATATGTACATCATCTCAAAACTAGATTGGTATGCCACAATATGTACCTAGGCATACTCAATCCCATATCAAAAATAATAATAAGCACTATAATCAATTTGTGTAGTGCAATCTGTAGCAGCTAGCATCGAGAACCCCTCGAGCTCTCAGCCTCATCTCCTCCCCCGCCCTGAGGTGGACGAGGTGGTCCCATCATAGTCCGTGTGGTGCTATGAGTCCTGGACTCTGATCATGATGATGTCCTTGATGACCTCATCCCAACAGGCTCTACAATATGGGCTGACAGTGGTAACCTCTACCCCTCTAGCATCATATGGTGGTATAGTTTCTGATAGAATGTGACCTGGGCAATAGCCCGTGCTAGATCCTAAGTGCTCGCCCCTCTGCTCCATGCTCTGAGGTGTGCTACCTCATCTTTGAGCTATGTGGCCTCCTCTCGATGTCGTGCAACCTCATCCTATAGAGTTTGCACCTCTGCCTAGAGACGGACAGTCTCCACTCGGAGAGTAGCCATCTAATTACTCTCTCCTATGTCCACACCCTTGCCCTTATCAGGTGATGGTCTCTCTCTCTATGGAGAAGGGGGTCTCTCCTCCCTCCTCTCCCACTTTCATGGCCTCTGTTGAGCCTGTGGTCTCCTTTGCTCTCTCCTATCGTGACCCTATGCCACCTCAATGGCCGCCTAGCGTTGCCTCCCCATCCGACGCACAACTATGTGAATCGGACCCTGAGCCCTCATCATCCGAGGAGGGAGGATTCTTGTGTACCAGGCATCATAGTCGTCAGCTACCCCAGCGTCGTCCCCATCCATCGGCTAAATGGGGGCATCATCTATGCCTAGACCCCAGAAGTGCTACATATCTGGAGCCTCACTAATTATAGTGTTATCCCAGATAGTCTGAGAAAACTCGTAGTCTCTAAGGGATGGGATCCCCTGATGTAGACCGAACCGTCTCAAAACTTGGTCATAGCGATGGAGCTCTATCTCTCCCCTCTCCATCCTCAGCCAGTAGACTCTCCTGATGTGAGCCAACTCCTGTTCGTCCTCGTACCACCCTGGATGATCTCTCCAAGGCCTCCAGGTGATCTTGTCAGAGACAAGGTCGTCAAGTAGTCTTTGGGACATTGGCAGATCTATCCACCGCTGTGACCCTCTCTGGAGCCACCAGTAGAAAGATCGGGGCCTCTCCTTGTCAATCCCTATTAGTGGAATCCCTACCAGCCTCTGCACCACAATGTGCTCCCAACACCAAACCTGCAGTAGAGATGTCATAACCAGACATCGACCGCCCTTGTATATGACCCCATGTAGGATCCTATACAAATGGCATAGTACAAAGCTCCCCCAAGCAAACCTGTATCCGTGGTCTCTCCATGGTACTCTGCATCCACTCTGATGGCATAGCAACAGACCACCTACAACCCCAGCCAAAACCTATGTCAGTCTAGATGCCTCAGGAATCTACCGTAGAGATTTGATGTTCACTCCGCCCTTCTCCAGGGTGAATCTTGGATCTCCACATAGTTGCATCATCGCGTGGCCCTGATTGGCCATGGGAGTGATTAGCCGTCCTTGTATGGGGATCCTCAAAATCCTCCATACATCCTCTAGTGTGGGAGTCATCTCCCCTATCGATAACCAAAAACAAGAAGAACCCGGATACCACCTCTCTGCTAGGGCTATCAATAGCCCCATATCTGTAGAAACCTGTGGAATCTCTACCACATGCTATAAGCTGACCTGAGCCAGATGATCTCGCTCTACCTGAGATAGAGTGGCCAAGTCATCTCTCAACCCACCATATTTCCATTCTTTGCTCTTTAGTAATCCTCTCTGCAACATAAACAACAAAATAATAAAAATCATTAATAAAACAATCATCAATAATGCAAGTAAAACAAGTTTGATTTAATAAATGATGATATCGTCCACTATAATTTGAGCAAATTCATCTCCGATTTTGCCAGCCTAAATCATCCCCTTTTTGATGAAATCATCCCATTTTTGCCAATTTTGCCCCTGGATGAAATCGGCGATATCGAGATGATTTTGACGAAATCGGCGATATCGAGACGATTTCGACGAAATCGAGACGATTTCATCTCGACAATGTTGACAACCCAAAAATGGCCGTGATGCTCAAAAATTATCAAAATTTAATCTAAAAGCATGAAATTCAAAATTCAAGCCTTCTAAACTAAGTTTAGACCCTTACCCATAGCCCGCACTGAACCTCTGTCGATCTATGCTCTATCTCGACCATCTTGTCTGTAGAGCTCCAAAAACCAGAAAATAATGAAAATGAACAGTAAAAATCAATTAGGGTTTTTCCCTATTTTTCTTAATTTTATTCAAAAACACTTAAACAACATTTTAAATTTTTTTTTTGCTTTTTCGCATTTTTCCCTCAAACGTTTGATTTGGGTAAAAACACGGAGGGGGCATCATAGTAAGCTGTCGTACGATTCGACCAAGAATTGTCGCCTAAAAATGGGAATAAATTTTTGCTTTCTCGTAGATCGAGAAGAACTCATCTTTAACGCATTTTCCTTAGAAAATTTGCTAAAGAGGGGGCAAAATGTAGCACTCTAAAATTGGTGCAGTAAAACTTAGCAATAATCAAAATTACATTAGTAATAATTCAAATTCAAATTTTAACCCCAAAATCGCTCCCAAACCGCCTGCTGCCCGTTTCCTCATTTTTTGTGCCATTTTTAGAGTTTGTTTTGTCCGTTTGACGATATCGTCGCCGATCAGACGATATCGCCTTAGATCGGACGATTTCATCTAGAGAAGAACATCTAGACGATCTCGTCCCAAACTGATTTGTGCATAGTTAGCTTCTGTTTCAACGATGTCTCTAATCCGGGTAGAAGCGTGTCTATGTCGTTAGAGACCTCCCTCATTGGAGATCTTCCAAATTAGGATGATCTCCAACCTCCTAACCTCCCTCCTAAGCCTATTTAACCTTAGGACCCCCTCTTGGCATTCCCCCTGGCTGAAATTCCCTATAACATGAATTCTACATGCCTTAGACTATCTTAAACCACCATTTGCATTTGTATTTTTTCAAGTTTGTTTGTAGGAACTTCATTTTTTTTTATTCAGAGCAAGCTCAGATCGTCACAGACGATCCTGTTCAATTCGAGATGATTTCATACCAATCCAAGACGATTTCGACTGCAGTAAACATTGGGGGAAATCAGTGCCCAAGGTTTGCATTTTATCACTTTGTTTGTTGATTTATCCTGCATTTAGTTAAATTTGTTATTATTCCTTATTAATTGCATATTGGAGTTCACCCATATAGCTTAAGTGCACAATGAAGTCATAATTTGTCATTAGAACGTCATAATCTACTTAAATTTTTATTTGTGATTATCACCTTAGCATCTATGTTGCCATTTTACACCATTTTTCTCTGTTAGAATAGTTGCATTTTTGGTATTTTGTATCTATCTCTCTATTTGTAGGTCTCTGATGAATTCGTCAGATCTCAGACGATCCCATCAGATCTCAGACGATCTTGTCAAATTCTAGACGATTTGGACTGCTACAAAAATTAGAACCTTCATCAGACATCTGGATCAGGTATGGTTCTTTAATCTAGCGTATTCTTTCTATTTTTTGTCCAAACCTATTGTTTGTATTTATTTAATTTATATTTTCGTAGTAGAACACTTAGATTCATCTGGCCAAACCTAGGACTTGGATGTTTAAAGATAAGACTGAACACATTAAACACATTCCCAACCTAGGCGTGGAAACTACCACTAAACATTTCCTGGTGAACCCCACCATCCATCGAAAAATCACCTTAATACCCCTCCCTCAAGAGGCAGGACCTTCAAAGGGCCTCTCAGTCCGAGGTATCATCCCATCCTTTTCCCATCTCCCTTCCGGGCACGGATCCTATAGCCTGAAGGTAAGGGTGTGAAAATTTTGGAGCAATACAACACCACTAGAGAAGATTTACATAGCAGATGTCTTCTCATCTCTTAAATTATGGATGGAATGACCAAAATTTGAAATTTGATCTAACAACAAGTAATAACACAAGTCATTCAGAAACATATGCTTTATTCATTATCAATTTTGTATAGGTTACAAATAGGGAGAGTTTCCCCTTTTCTTTATTTTCATGAATAAGCAATATAGGCCTGATGCCTCCTTCTGATGTCCCTTAGTGTAGGTGGGATTTTTTGTATGTGGGCCACCACTGGGTTGTTGTTTTTTGGTGTTCCTTTCCTTCAAATTTGTTGAATAACCTAAAAGAAACTTGTAAGAAAAGGTCAATACATTGGGGGGCTTGCCTTAGTTAGGCCCCATATTTAGGAAGATGAAATGACTATAAAACTGTAACATAAATCACAATAAAATATGTAGAAGGTAATAATATGCTAAAACAGAGCTTACCTCCCAAATTTAGGGTGATTTGGGGCTTGTAGATGCAATTTGTGACCTGTGTTGCTAATTGGGGCTGGATTCACAAGGCAGGCTGTGAATTGAGCTATGATGCTCTTCTGGTAAAATCTCTTTGGTAGATCGATCCTAAGGTAGCTAGGGTGCCTTTGTATGCTGTCATAATCCATTTGTGTGCTTCAAGAATGGACTATGTGCTATTGGCTTTCCATTTTTGCAGAGTAACTGTACTTTTTTGAATATGATAATCATACTTCATTTGGGGTTTGGGATCAATTATTTATAGGTAAATACAAGGTGCAATGGGGGGTTTATATAGACTAAACCTAGGTTTGATTTTGACTAGGGTTAGGTTAAGAAATGTTATGTGGCAACATCACATTCTAAGTAGGAAATATCCTATCCTCACACATGTGTGAGGAAGGATTAGTGCTAATCCTAATTAGGCCTTAAGCATGTTTAGGGGAGGATTAAAAGAAAACCCTAGGAAACCCTAAATTGGCACATGTGGGAGGATTTGATTAACACTAATTATGAATTAAGAGTTAATTAATCCAATTTTGCCCTAAAAATGGGCTTAAGTGAAGTCAACATTAAATTAGAATTTGATAATTGACTTTTAATTTATTTTGCCAATTAATACCTTGTGGGGGTGTCAATTGAGTGTAAATGGGCTATGCATCACCTCAGGTTGCCATATAAAGGTATCTCGATGCATAATATGTGGTTTTGAGAGCTTATTAGGGTTTTGGACCTGAAAGCCATTTTTGGAAGTCTACACGTTACTATGATGAACTTATGAAAGTCTACGCATGTCTACGCATGTTTACACATGACTACGCATGACTACAATAGTCTACAATAACTTAGGGATGTCTAGAATCACCTATAGATATGCAGAAATAGTAATGTGTGACTTTTGGGTGTCTACATTTTGCCCCTTTTTGTACTATATTGTGTAGAACATAGTTTAATACAAAAATATGAAGGGTTTGTGCAGAAGGAAAAGGGATAGAAGGGGAATGAAATCCGATAAAAAAGTATTTATTCGCTCAAAGTGTGACCATACAAATCAATCGGGTATTCAGGGAAAATAAGAGAAAGAATGGAATATAATCAAAAGTATGTATCCGCTCGAAGCATGACCATACAACATCAACTTGATGTCCACAGGGGAAGAAGAGAGGAAGGAAAGAAGGAAAATAGGAAAGAGATAAAAACAATGCTAGTAAGGGAAAATGAATGATTATGAATGCAATGATGTAATTTTTCTAAGTTCGTATGACATTTACGATGCCATACTAGTTTCTTGAGAATGGAAACTTTTGACTACTTTGCTTTTGCGACCAGATCAGCATGGTCCAAAAATATGATTAGGATAAAAGCCTAACTAAATATTTTATGTTGATTGATTGATGAGAACATGGTGACAAGTGTCAAACCATTTGAGCTAGTTTAACATTTGGATTGTCAACTCATCACCATATCAGTGTGGTCACGAAGTCCATTTCCAAATGTTACACTAGGATTGATCAAACATATCATCCATTGTGTACTCGACATACATGAATGCTATATTGAATTCTCCATGGTAATGCGTAACTCTCCTGATGTAACCCATATCTATTTCGGATTGAGATTATAATCATATGATAATCTTTAGAAAAAAAAATTGTAGACAAATGTGCTAACTGCACTTTTGGATTTTTGATGTTGTGGTTTCATGCAAAGCTGACTTTGGATATGAATACCCCCTCAAATGAGGAATCAATAATGAGTTGAATGGAATGTGGTGAATTGATGATGCAACGATTGATAAAGATACCAATGCACGATGAATATGATTGCTAGTAAGAAGAGAAAAGAATGATATCTAATCAAAGTTATGTAGCCACTCGAAGTGTGACCATACAAAATTGACTTGGATATCCAAGAAGGAGAAGAAAAATAATGGGATCTAATCAAATGCATGTAGCCGGTCGAAGAATGACCATACAACATTGACTGGATAACCAGGAAGGAGAAGGAAAAAGAATGGGATCTAATCAAAGGTATGTAACCGCTCAAAGTGTGACCATACAACATTGACTGGATAACCAGGAAGGAGAAGGGAAAAAAATGGGATCTAATCAAAGGTATGTAGTCGCTCGAAGCGTGACCATACAACATTGATCTGGATAACCAGGGGGGATATGAGAATAAGGAAAGAAGAAAAATAGGAAAGAAATAAAAAGCAATGCTGGTAAAATGAAATGGATTATTGTGAATGCAATGCTGTGTTTTTGCTGAGTCTATATGACATACAATACCATACTAGTTGCTTGAGAATGACAATGTTTTTTTGTTATTCTTTTATGACCAGATCAACGTGGTCCAAAAGTATAAATGTGACAAGTTAATTGGTAAAATGCAATGTGTGTTTGTAAGTGGTGTTAAAAGGTAAGTTTTTGAGGCTCCTAGGGTTTTAGAGGACATGTCCCTATTTTCCTAGGTTTTTGGAGATGTTTTGAGGTATTCTAGCACAATTCATGACTTGGGTAGATATTTTGACCTAATTCATGACCTGGGTCGTGAATCAGGGTTTAAAGCATATTTAAGACCAAAATTACATTAGGGGGGCTCATTTGCATGATGCATGACTTTGGAAAGTAGTTTGGGAGAGCAATTGATAGCACAAAAGGAGTGTGTTGATGATCATGAGGGTGACAATGATGAAAGGATTAATATCAGCTGGCATTAGGCACGGGGATCCACCGATAAGTGATCGTCTACCTTGTTTTATTTATTTTCTTATTTTTATGGGTAAATGTACATGCGGAGGAGAGTTTTTCATCTCGATTTAATTTTTTTTGTAAATTTTAAGTAAAATTTGAATACGTAATGATAAATAGGCAAATGGGTACCCAAAAGTGCGGTCGATTTTTCAATTAGATTTATTTTATCTCCAATTTGACCGGGTAATGGGTAGAGTAGGTGTGAAGTTTGACTGTTAGTTTGTTATGTAACGACGTACTGACATTGATATGTTTTTGCAATTTGTCCACTTAAGTAGGAAATGGGTATTCTGTTATGTGACTTGTTGTGATGTCCTTCACAACGACCCCAAAATCGGGGACCCACCTTAAATTTTGTGATTTTGGGAAATTTTTGTTTATCTCATTTTGCTCGCATCAAGGTCTTGGAAATTTTGCTTTCACTTTGGAATTGCTGACATATTTGCATTTTGAAGTTTTGAATGTAGTTGCAATGCTTCAAAATTGAATATTTTGTTTATTTATATATTAATTGCATTATTTCAAATCAAATAATTTGATTACAATAATTTTCAAAGGTTTAAATGATTAATTTTCATTTAAATAATTAAATCTTATTTTTAGGGTTAACCCTAAAATTAGTGTAAAATTGAAATGGATATATCTTGAGGCAGAGAAATCCATTTGATCTCATTCAAAACTTGGTAAAAATATATGGATTTTATCTTTCTAATGATACCAAACTTGCAAGATTCCAGATGTCAATTTCACCAAAAAAATAACGAGTTAATTTAGCAATATGAGAACTTTGAAATATTTTTAAAAAAAGAGGAAAGTTACAGGAAAGTAAAGTTTGGTTTTGTTTTGATATTATGATTATTGTTTCATTATGCAAGTAATACAAGGGAAAGGGTTTGAATAAGATCGTTATAAATCTGTTCCCCCGATGATGAAACAAAATAACTAAACTTTTCAAATTATAAATAAATCATTGAGATTCATGGAAGAGGTCGGACATTTTATACAGAGGAGAGGAACGATTGGAAGGAGCAAAGCTACACATTCATTGGAGGAAAATAGAGAAGGCCATTTGCAGAACAATGGAAATTATTGTAAGATATTATAAATTGTTTTAAGCATTTTGGATCCAAATTTGTGCACAGACAGTATTTGGAATTAATAAAGTGCTTATCGCAATTTCTTAATAGTTTGCATACCTAAGAAGATTGCATCAATTTATTTGATTTCACTGTGTCAATACTGGTGAACATTGGATTGGTTTTAGAATTCTATAAATGGAAATTTGTTCTGTTGAATTTGTCCGAGACATGAGTTTAATTTCTAAAGCTTAAATATTTTATTATTTTATTTTCATTTTGAAAACTATATATTATAACTTAGTATAATTTTATAAAGTAAAATTATATGACTAAGTTATAATTAAATTTATAATTCGAATATTACATTAATTAATATTCGAATTAATAAATTTAAGAAGGGATAAATGAATATTCTATTCCTCACCTTAATTTCATAAGGTTGAGGAACTCGGATTGATATCTCTAAAATTAAATTTGGATTTTTTTTTTTTTGGTAATTATTATAGTAGATTAAAAAAGGGTTTTTATAGAGGATCCCAAAACCTTATGTACAAAATCAGCCTTGCATCATGCCTCCTTGATTTATGTATAAGCCTATTACAGAAATCGTAACCCCTAAAAAAACTTGATTACATAAGCAATGGGCCTAGGGCATCAATCTCTTGAAACTGAACACCAAAACAAAAATCCCGCCCAGTGGTAACAGTAAGCATGAAACAATCCCTCTCAGCGGAAAACAAACAAATAAGAAAGAAAGTAGTTTTGGAGATCTCGCCCAGTGAGGAGTAGCCAAAAACCACCATCAAGAATATCCCGCCCAGCAGGAAGCAAAGAAAAACCGTTACAATAAAATCCCGCCTCGCGGGAAGCAGTCAAAACCACCACAAACAGTCTCGCCTAGCGGGAAGCAACAGGGAAATCCCGCCATCCGAGAAACTAGCAAAAAAGAAAGGATCCCGCCTCGCGGGAAAACCGGCGGATTTGGCGGATCCCGCCCTGTGGAGAAACCATCCCGCCCATCGGGAAAACATTTCGTTCAGCGAGAGCCATCCTGCGAAAGCCGACAGCCAGCACAGAGAGGATCCAGCCCATCAGGAAGTGACCAGAGAGTTGCACCACAAGGAACCCGCCCTGGGAAAACAAAAGAGGATCCCAGTAGCAGGGACCAAGAATCCCGTCCAAGCATAGAGCCCTTCGAGGATTCATAAGAAAAAGGGGGAAGCTGTCCAAACCCTAGACCGTCACCTCCATCGCACCGAGAAATGCAGGGGACCAGATCCATGCGAATAACCTGCAAAAAACCCCGGGGGAAGCCTGAGGGAAAAATGGAAGGGATCCCCAACCAAATAGGGATCCCTGGGAAGCACCAGTCCAAAAAAATGACCAAGGAAACCCTAGCCGATCGGGAGGGGCACAGATAGTGGAGAAGGATCTCCCCCCAGGAGATCATCTACAAACAACCACTCCCCGGGAGGGATGACCTGGGTTGAGCCAGGGACTGGGCAGGAACCAGGAGCCATGGGAGGGGGAGCAAGGGAGGGACCAGAGCCCTCCCCTCTCTACTTTCTTCCCTCTCCATATCTCAAAATTAAATTTGGATTTGATTTATAATATAGTTCTATCTATTTCGAAAGTCCAAATTTCAAACCAGAGATCACATTTACTCTTTTGAATATTTAATTTCATAAATATTTCAAAAGATAAATATTATAAGCAAATCTAATTTATAAACTTTATTTTATCATAAAATACAAATTTTATAGATTAGTTTCATATTAAGCCCTAATATTTTATCATTGACAAGGTTTTGGAACCTTATAAATTGGGCAAGACATTATTTCATTTATTCACCTCTTCTGGGTTTGATTTATAATTTCATAAGGGAGTTTGAATAAATGATTGCTTTATCAAATAAACATTTGGGAAGTGAATTGATTATAAATCTATTATGTTCCAAAGGTTTATCAAGTTTATAAAATTTCATTTACTTTGATTTTTATTAAAGTTAAATTGAAATTTAATATAAAATGCTAGATTCTTTTTATGCTAATTTCATTTAAAGCATTTTGAGACATTAAATTGAAGAGAGGAAATAAAATTTGGTATACTTTAACCTAAGATCATAAAACGAATTTTATTTTGTTGAATTGATATCAAAGCATGTTATACATGATAAACTTGAAATCATTTACCTAATTCCAGGCCCCTTGTAAACAATAGTTCACAAATCCAAGAGTTATTCAAGTACTCATTGATGTATATACATATGAAATGTTAGATATAACATAAGAACCTTGGAGATATATAATATTATTTTCAAGAGAGAATCATAATTCTGAGTTTGTCGGGTGGTTTTGTGACTGGACAAAATCACACCTCAACAAATTGGCACTAGAAGGAGGGCATGAAAGGTAATGATTTTAATTTTAGCATGTGCAATTTGTTATAAAAAGAAATAAAATTGTTTGAAATTTTCAATTTATGTTGCATTAACGTTAATCTATCATAAATTCAAAAATTAGGTTATGATGCAATTTTTGTGAATTTTCATACATAGCCTTGCATATTAAAGTTGGTTCAATGGCAAAAAATGATTTACCATTTTATAAACATGATGGAACGATTACGCCAGAAGAACATATTCAGGCATATAAAAATATTATGCTTAGTTTTCAAATTATGCATGAAGATGTTTTCTGTAGAATGTTTCCATACACATTGGATGAAGTTGCTAAAGATTGGTTTATCAATTTACCTCGAGGTTCTACCGCTTCTTGGAATCAACTTGAAACAATGTTCCTTGAACACTTTAGAAAATTGGTCGACACAGATTTGTTATCAAATCAATTTGCCTCTATTCGTAAAAGGCCTAATGAATCCATGAATCAATTTAATGATAGGTTTCATAAGTTGTATACGGAAATGGAGATACACTTTATCATTTCAGAAGAAGAAGTTGTTCAAATTTATTTGGAAGCTTTAGATCCTTTTACGGTTAAGTGTTTAGAAATGTTTCCTAAGGATTTATCCTTATCTAGCGTGTATGGTGGTGCAGTAGCTGTAGAGCAATGGCTGATTTCAAGAGGAATAGATGTGGGTAGATTATCATTACATCACCCTAAGGTTTCAAATCAAGTATCACCTATGAGTCATGATATGCATTTCTTGACACCATTGAACGAAATTGAATGTCCTAGTTTTTCAACCACTTTCGATATTATCCAAGAGGAAGTGAAAGTTTCAAAGCCAATATCCATTGATGAGGATTGTAGTAATCAAGTTTATCAAAATGTAGAAATGCATGAGTCTTCAGATATTGGAGGAGTTTTAGATTTAACTAGCTTTGAAACATATGATAGAATAGAATCTTCCATAGAGTTGAATGAAACAATTGAAGCTCCAGAATTAAAATATTCTAGAGGCAGTTTCATTATGATCGATCATAAAAGTTTATTACTTGAGGAAGATGAGTTTCTTATTGAGGATAGGTTTTTCGAAGGTGAAGAAAGTGAATTTGAAGAGCATTCGATTGTTAAATTTACAAAATGTGAAGATATGGTTGAATCTTACCCTTTAGATTTTGAAGATAATTATTACAATGGATGGGGTATGTATGGTGAATCATTGTTTTCTCACACTCCTAATGATAAAATTTTTGTTTCACTTACTATGCAGGATGTTGAAACTTCTAGTTCAAAAGAAGGTTTCGTAATTCCTATGCAATCAGAAAGTGATATGCCAATTTCAAAAATAGAACAAGTTCCAAGAGTTGATCATTCTGAACATGAGTTTGTAGAACATTCTTCTGCAGTAGAAAGGGAAGAAATGGTAAAACCTTTATATGATTCATCTATTTTAGATGAAGAAGAGGTAAATTCTTTTCTTTCATTCTTGAATGCTGAAGGTTTGAGTGAAAATTTTCAGGATTGTATTGAATACTCAAATGAAGAAACTTCATGTATGGCTAGCAAAGAATTAGAAGTTCCTACTCATCCTAAAGAAACTATTACTTTGTTTGATCAACAAGATTTATGGTGTGGAATAGATGGACACATTCTTGATTGGATGCCAAATTTTGATGCTTTCGAAAAGTAGGTTATTGATGAAGGAATACGAAATGATGGTGGTGATGATAGAGATCATGGAGAAAAAGAAAATACTATAAGGTCTCATCAAATAGTGGTAAATGAAAGTGCACAAAAGGTAGACTCTTATCCTTTGTATTCAAACATTCAAGAATCAGGTAAATTTTTGCATAATCATTTATTGGTTTCCACTTGTTATTTATGATGAGATGTCATTAGAGGTTGATGAAAAAATAGAAGAGATTCTTATTCCCACCACCAAAAGGATTGTATTGCTAAATAAAAAAGAAAACATGCTTGAATCATTGAACCAAGTTCAACAACAATTAACAATTCAATCTAGGATACAAAACTATAATGATTCTTATTTTGTAAATATCCTAGATTTTTGTAAATTGTTATTTGAATATGATTGGCCTAAAAACATAGATGATGATCTTACGTTAAAACTTTCAGAAATAGCTTTCTATTTGAGAGAAATCCTATATGCTTGTGAAAATGAGAATTTAAGTCAAAGTGATGAATCAAGGTTTGAAATTCCCATCTTGTTGAATAAGCATAAGATCATAGAGGAATTAAATCTTAAACATGGAATTGTTTATAAGTTTGAAGCAAATCGGTGGGGTGTGAAAGGCAAAATGAAATTTGTTATATGGTTTGGCCTAATCCTCATTTGGTTAAAACTATGTAAATTTTGGCATGCATATAATGATATATGTCTTTTAAGGTGTGCCTATCATGTTTGGGATCCAAGGAAATGATGGCAAAAATTTTGCAGTGTCTTGTACATAATGTATATTTTTGTAAATAGTCTTTTGGATTTTGTTTTCTTGTTTTTGTGTTTTGTTTAGTTGGTTGTTTTGTGAGTTTGTTAGTTAGTTATTTTGTTGATGTGTTAATGTGCGATGTTGTTGATGTTTTGTTGTTTTGTTGTTAAGTGTTGTCACATTTTGTTGTGTTTTGTTGAGTACAATGATAAATTAACTTTTCTAGTTTTGGAGCTTCATGATTTTGACGTGTGATTCAAGTTGATATAATTTCAAAGTGGGTTTTTCAAAAGTAAGGTAGTTATGATTGAGATATTGGTCATTTTCTGGTTGTGTTTGGTTTTTGATCCTGGACCGCATAGGATGAGATTACCTAGTTTGAAAACCTGTGAAACCTGGAGAAAAGGAAAAGTGATATATTGGTTTATGTCCTCATGAATGTGAACTAAGATAAGGCAAATATGAAAAATTGGAATTATATTGCAAAAATTCCACAAGTATGAAAAATACACTTGCATACACTTGCATTTCATAACACATTTCATAACATTGCATACATCACCCTCGCATTCCACATTTCACATCCCATAGAAATATCATTTATCAAATTCAAAAGTTTTAATTGGTTTTAGCAAAAGTCATGTTGCTTTAATCAGGGGCACTTTCACAAAGGCATTTTGTACAAAATTATAAAAGACAAAGCTTCATGTTTACACACCATAGTTTCCAAATCCCTAAATGTTTTTAGTCACTCAGCCATTTCTAGTGTGGTAGGCAACCACCGAAAAGCATGTCATATTTTCTTAGGATCATTGCACAATATACACTAAAAAGATCTTGAGATCGAGAACTGATGTTGAAATTATCTGGAACCAAACACAATTTACACATATTAAAAACATTTTGGGTAAAATGGTCAAAACCATCCTTGGAAGAAAGTGTAAGGTGAAAAGGGCCATCCTTGTCTATCCTATCACGCAACATAGTCCATAAAATTCATTATTTTATCATAAATTTGTGAAAATCCAAACAAATTCAGAGTAGTAAGGATAGGGTTAAATTCTCATCACACTTCGGTTGAGAATCCAATTCCCCAAAGCTCTAAGTCTATTCACATCATTCATCAATGGATCGTAAGGATTCGTACTACTCATCTGTCAGAAGGAAGGGTAGTCGTCCCCAAGGTTCAAGAAATCAAAATTTAAAGCTAAACACATCATTTATCAATGGATCGTAAGGATTCGTACTACTCATCTATCAGAAGGAAGGGTAGTCATCCCCAAGGTTCAAGAAATCAAAAGCCAAAATTATGGACTATGGGGTTAACCTCCATCGGGGCTATAGACGCTTGACTGGCAGTGGAGTACGCTCATGCATGGTGATATGTCTCGTTGAAAAGTGAGACCTATGATCATTTCAAATGGGTAGGCTAGCCTTGTGTTTCTTTCATAACAGGTTTAATCATTTTGGTCAAAATGAGGTAATGAACTCACTTGCGCACACACTGGTTCTGGATGATAGTAAGGTCATAACTGAGCTCTTGATCTGGTAAGGAACTCACAACACACACTTTTGGTCCTAAGAGGATTAGATAAGTTTTAGTGTGTTTGTTTATTGTACTAGAGTGTTTGAGTCTTTGTAAAACATGTCATTCATATTATTACATCCTGTTAATATATGTTTCAGTTTACATCATATCATTTTCATATCATCTTATTTTCATGAATGTTCATTTTAGGGCCCCTGATTAAAGTATGATGACAAGCATGGCCAAAACAAATATTTATATTGAAAATGATCATTAATACATATCACCTGATCCCAACCAGTAATACATCACATTATGCATAAATCATCTATGATTCCGGTAATTCATATTTGTATTGGTCTATTCTCATTCTCTGGATGCTTATCAATGCTTGTGATTCTAATATTCATGTTTTGTGTGTTTTCGGAGTTTGGTTTTTAGTCAAAAATGTCCAGGGACATTTACCAGTAGAGTCGCCAATGTTGTGACGTCCTTCACAACGACCCCAAAATTGGGGACCCACCTTAAATTTTGTGATTTCGGGAAATTTTTGTTTATCTGATTTTGCTCGCATCAAGGTCTTGGAAAATTTGCTTTCACTTTGGAATTGCTTACATATTTGCATTTTGAAGGTTTGAATGTAGTTGCAATGCTTCAAAACTGAATATTTTGATTATTTGCATATTAATTGCATTATTTCAAATCAAATAATTTGATTAAAATCATTTTCAAAGGTTTAAATGAAATAATTTGATTAAAATCATTTTCAAAGGTTTAAATGATTAATTTTCATTTAAATAATTAAATTTTATTTTAGGGTTAACCCTAAAATTAGTGCAAAATTGAAATGAACATATCTTGAGGCAGAGAACTCCATTTGATCTCATTCAAAACTTGGTAAAAAGATATGGATTTTCTCTTTCTAATGATACCAAACTTGCAAGATTCCAGATGTCAATTTCACCAAAAAATAGTGGGTTAATTTAGCAATATGAGAACTTTGAAATACTTTTGAAAAAAAGGAAAGTTACGGAAAGTAAAGTTTGGTTTTGTTTTGATATTATGATTATTGTTTCATTATGCAGGTAATACAAGGGCAAGGGTTTGAAGAAGATCGTTATAAAATCCATTCCCGATGATGAAACGGAATAACTAAACTTTTCAAATTATAAATAAATCATTGAGATTCATGGAAAGGGTCGGACATTTTATACAGAGAAGGAGAGGAACGATTGGAAGGAGCAAAGCTACACATTCATTGGAGGAAAATAGAGAAGGCCATTTGCAGAACAATGGAAATTATTGTAAGATTTTATAAATTGTTTTAAGCATTTTGGATCCAGATTTGTGCACAGATTGTATTTGGAATTAATAAAGTGCTTATTGCAATTTCTTAATAGTTTGTATACCTTAGAAGATTGCATCAATTTATTTGATTTCACTATGTGAATACTGGTGAACATTGGATTGGTTTTAGAATTCTGTAAATGGAAATTTGTTCTGTTGAATTTGTCCGAGACATTAGTTTAATTTCTAAAGCTTAAATATTTTATTATTTTATTTTCATTCTGAAAACTATATATTATAACTTAGTATAATTTTATAAAGTAAAATTATATGACTAAGTTATAATTAAATTTATAATTCGGATATTACATTAATTAATATTCGAATTAATAAATTTAAGAAGGGATAAATGAATATTCTATTCCTCACCTTAATTTCATAAGGTTGAGGAACTCGGATTGATATCTCTAAAATTCAATTTGGATTTGATTTATAATATAGTTCTATCTATTTCAAGAAATCCAAATTTCAAACCAGAGATCACATTTACTCTTTTGAATATTTAATTTCATAAATATTTCAAAAGATAAATATTATAAGCAAATCTAATTTATAAACTTTATTTTATCATAAAATCCAAAGTTTATAGATTAGTTTCATATTAAGCCCTAAGATTTTATCATTGACAAGGTTTTGGAACCTTATAAATTGGGCAAGACATTATTTCATTTATTCACCTCTTCTGGGTTTGATTTATAATTTCATAAGGGAGTTTGAATAAATGATTGCTTTATCAAATAAACATTTGGGAAGTGAATTGATTATAAATCTATTATGTTCCAAAGGTTTATCAAGTTTATAAAATTTCATTTACTTTGATTTTTATTAAAGTTAAATTGAAATTTAATATAAAATGCTAGATTCTTTTTATGCTAATTTCATTTAAAGCATTTTGAGACATTAAATTGAAGAGAGGAAATAAAATTTGGTATACTTTAACCTAAGATCATAAAACAAATTTTATTTTGTTGAATTGATATCAAAGCATGTTATACATGATAAACTTGAAATCATTTACCTAATTCCAGGCCCCTTGTAAATAATAGTTCACAAATCCAAGAGTTATTCAAGTACTCATTGATGTATATACATATGAAATGTTAGATATAACATAAGAACCTTGGAGATATATAATATTCTTTTCAAGAGAGAATCATAATTCTGAGTTTGTCGGGTGGCTTTGTGACTGGACAAAATCACACCTCAACAAATTGGCGCTAGAAGGAGGGCATGAAAGGTAATGATTTTAATTTTAGCATGTGCAATTTGTTATAAAAAGAAATAAAATTGTTTGAAATTTTCAATTTATGTTGCATTAACGTTAATCTATCATAAATTCAAAAATTAGGTTATGATGCAATTTTTGTGAATTTTCATACATAGCCTTGCATATTAAAGTTGGTTCAATGGCAGAAAATGATTTACCATTTTATAAACATGATGGAACGATTACGCCAGAAGAACATATTCAGGCATATAAAAATATTATGCTTAGTTTTCAAATTATGCATGAAGATGTTTTCTGTAGAATGTTTCCATACACATTGGATGAAGTTGCTAAAGATTGGTTTATCAATTTACCTGCAGGTTCTACCGCTTCTTGGAATCAACTTGAAACAATGTTCCTTGAACACTTTAGAAAATTGGTCGACACAGATTTGTTATCAAATCAATTTGCCTCTATTCGTAAAAGGCCTAATGAATCCATGAATCAATTTAATGATAGGTTTCATAAGTTGTATACGGAAATGGAGATACACTTTATCATTTCAGAAGAAGAAGTTGTTCAAATTTATTTGGAAGCTTTAGATCCTTTTACGGTTAAGTGTTTAGAAATGTTTCCTAAGGATTTATCCTTATCTAGCGTGTATGGTGGTGCAGTAGCTGTAGAGCAATGGCTGATTTCAAGAGGAATAGATGTGGGTAGATTATCATTACATCACCCTAAGGTTTCAAATCAAGTATCACCTATGAGTCATGATATGCATTTCTCGACACCATTGAACGAAATTGAATGTCCTAGTTTTTCAACCACTTTCGATATTATCCAAGAGGAAGTGAAAGTTTCAAAGCCAATATCCATTGATGAGGATTGTAGTAATCAAGTTTATCAAAATGCAGAAATGCATGAGTCTTCAGATATTGGAGGAGTTTTAGATTTAACTAGCTTTGAAACATATGATAGAATAGAATCTTCCATAGAGTTGAATGAAACAATTGAAGCTCCAGAATTAAAATATTCTAGAGGCGGTTTCATTATGATCGATCATAAAAGTTTATTACTTGAGGAAGATGAGTTTCTTATTGAGGATAGGTTTTTCGAAGGTGAAGAAAGTGAATTTGAAGAGCATTCGATTGTTAAATTTACAAAATGTGAAGATATGGTTGAATCTTACCCTTTAGATTTTGAAGATAATTATTACAATGGATGGGGTATGTATGGTGAATCATTGTTTTCTCACACTCCTAATGATAAAATTTTTGTTTCACTTGCTATGCAGGATGTTGAAACTTCTAGTTCAAAAGAAGGTTTCGTAATTCCTATGCAATCAGAAAGTGATATGCCAATTTCAGAAATAGAACAGGTTCCAAGAGTTGATCATTCTGAACATGAGTTTGTAGAACATTCTTCTGTAGTAGAAAGGGAAGAAATGGTAAAACCTTTATATGATTCATCTATTTTAGATGAAGAAGAGGTTATTGATGAAGGAATACGAAATGATGGTGGTGATGATAGAGATCATGGAGAAAAAGAAAAGACTATAAGGTCTCATCAAATAGTGGTAAATGAAAGTGCACAAAAGGTAGACTCTTATCCTTTGTATTCAAACATTCAAGAATCAGGTAAATTTTTGCATAATCATTTATTGGTTTCCATTGTTATTTATGATGAGATGTCATTAGAGGTTGATGAAAAAATAGAAGAGATTCTTATTCCCACCACCAAAAGGACTGTATTGCTAAATAAAAAAGAAAACATGCTTGAATCATTGAACCAAGTTCAACAACAATTAACAATTCAATCTAGGATACAAAACTATAATGATTCTTATTTTGTAAATATCCTAGATTTTTGTAAATTGTTATTTGAATATGATTGGCCTAAAAACATAGATGATGATCTTACGTTAAAACTTTCAGAAATAGCTTTCTATTTGAGAGAAATCCTATATGCTTGTGAAAATGAGAATTTAAGTCAAAGTGATGAATCAAGGTTTGAAATTCCCATCTTGTTGAATAAGCATAAGATCATAGAGGAATTAAATCTTAAACATGGAATTGTTTATAAGTTTGAAGCAAATCAGTGGGGTGTGAAAGGCAAAATGAAATTTATTATATGGTTTGGCCTAATCCTCATTTGGTTAAAACTATGTAAATTTTGGCATGCATATAATGATATATGTCTTTTAAGGTGTGCCTATCGTGTTTGGGATCCAGGGAAATGATGGCAAAAATTTTGCAGTGTCTTGTACATAATGTATATTTTTGTAAATAGTCTTTTGGATTTTGTTTTCTTGTTTTTGTGTTTTGTTTAGTTGGTTGTTTTGTGAGTTTGTTAGTTAGTTATTTTGTTGATGTGTTAATGTGCGATGTTGTTGATGTTTTGTTGTTTTGTTGTTAAGTGTTGTCACATTTTGTTGTGTTTTGTTGAGTACAATGATAAATTAACTTTTCCAGTTTTGGAGCTTCATGATTTTGACGTGTGATTCAAGTTGATATAATTTCAAAGTGGGTTTTTCAAAAGTAAGGTAGTTATGATTGAGATATTGGTCATTTGTTGGTTGTGTTTGGTTTTTGATCCTGGACCGCATAGGATGAGATTACCTGGTTTGAAAACCTGTGAAACCTGGAGAAAAGGAAAAGCGAGATATTGGTTTATGTCCTCATGAATGTGAACTAAGATAAGGCAAATATGAAAAATTGGAATTATATTGCAAAAATTCCACAAGTATGAAAAATACACTTGCATACACTTGCATTTCATAACACATTTCATAACATTGCATACATCACCCTCGCATTCCACATTTCACATCCCATAGAAATATCATTTATCAAATTCAAAAGTTTTAATTGGTTTTAGCAAAAGTCATCTTGCTTTAATCAGGGGCACTTTCACAAAGGCATTTTGTACAAAATTATAAAAGAAAGCTTCATGTTTACACACCATAGTTTCCAAATCCCTAAATGTTTTAGTCACTCAACCATTTCTAGTATGGTAGGCAACCACCGAAAAGCATGTCATATTCTCTTAGGATCATTGCACAATATACACTAAAAAGATCTTGAGATCGGGAACTGATGTTGAAATTATCTGGAACCAAACACAATTTACACATATTAAAAACATTTTGGGTAAAATGGTCAAAACCATCCTTGGAAGAAAGTGTAAGGTGAAAAGGGGCGTCCTTGTCAGTCCTATCATGCAACATAGTCCATAAAATTCATTATTATCATAAATTTTTGAAAATCCAAACAAAGTCAGAGTAGTAAGGATAGGGTCAAATTCTCATCACACTT
The DNA here is from genome assembly GCA_028583015.1 of Wollemia nobilis. Lineage (NCBI taxonomy): Eukaryota > Viridiplantae > Streptophyta > Pinopsida > Araucariales > Araucariaceae > Wollemia > Wollemia nobilis. Next base: position 3,551,608 of record JAQPPZ010014295.1, read on the forward strand.
CGGTTGAGAATCCAATTCCCCAAAGCTCTAAGTCTATTTGCATCATTCATCAATGGATCGTAAGGATTCGTACTACTCATCCATCAGAAGGAAGGGTAGTCATCCCCAAGGTTCAAGAAATCAAAAGTTAAAGCTAAACACATCATTTATTAATGGATCGTAAGGATTCATACTACTCGTCTTTCAGAAGGAAGGGTAGTCATCCCCAAGGTTCAAGAAATCAAAAGTCAAAATCATAGACTATGGGGTTAACCTCCACCGGGGCTATAGACGCTTGACTGGAAGTGGAGTACGCTCATGCGTGGTGATATGTCTCATTGAAAAGTGAGACCTATGTTCATTTCAAATGGGTAGGCTAGCCTTGTATTTCTTTCATAACAAGTTTAACCATTTTGGTCAAAATGAGGTAATGAACTCACTTGCGCACACACTGGTTCTGGATGATAGTAAGGTCATAACTGAGCTCTTGATCTAGTAAAGGAATTCACAACACACACATTTGGTCCTAAGAGGGTTAGATAAGTTTTAGTGTGTTTGTTTATTGTACTAGAATGTTTGAGTCTCTATAAAACATGTCATTCATATTATTACATCTATCTTTTAGCTCATATCATATTATTTTCCATATCATCTTATTGGTCATGAAAGGTCATTTTTAGGGCCCCTGATTAAAGTATGATGACAAGCATGGCCAAAGCAAATATTTATATTGAAAATGATCATTAATACATATCACATGATCCCAACCAGTAATACATCACATTCTGCATAAATCATCTATGATTCTAGTAATTCATATTTGTATTGGTCTATTCTCATTCTCTGGATGCTTATCAATGCTTGTGATTCTAATATTCATGTTTTGTGTGTTTTCAGAGTTTGGTTTTTAGTCAGAAATGTCCAGGGACATTTACCAGCAGAGTCGCCAATGTTGTGACGTCCTTCACAATGACCCCAAAATTGGGGACCCACCTTAAATTTTGTGATTTCGGGAAATTTTTGTTTATCCGATTTTGCTCGCATCAAGGTCTTGGAAAATTTGCTTTCACTTTGGAATTGCTGACATATTTGCATTTTGAAGGTTTGAATGTAGTTGCAATGCTTCAAAACTGAATATTTTGATTATTTGCATATTAATTGCATTATTTCAAATCAAATAATTTGATTAAAATCATTTTCAAATTTAAATGAAATAATTTGATTAAAATCATTTTCAAAGGTTTAAATGATTAATTTTCATTTAAATAATTAAATTTTATTTTAGGGTTAACCCTAAAATTAGTGCAAAATTGAAATGAACATATCTTGAGGCAGAGAACTCCATTTGATCTCATTCAAAACTTGGTAAAAAGATATGGATTTTCTCTTTCTAATGATACCAAACTTGCAAGATTCCAGATGTCAATTTCACCAAAAAATAGTGGGTTAATTTAGCAATATGAGAACTTTGAAATACTTTTGAAAAAAAGGAAAGTTACGGGAAAGTAAAGTTTGGTTTTGTTTTGATATTATGATTATTGTTTCATTATGCAGGTAATACAAGGGCAAGGGTTTGAAGAAGATCGTTATAAAATCTGTTCCCGATGATGAAACTGAATAACTAAACTTTTCAAATTATAAATAAATCATTGAGATTCATGGAAAGGGTCGGACATTTTATACAGAGAAGGAGAGGAACGATTGGAAGGAGCAAAGCTACACATTCATTGGAGGAAAATAGAGAAGGCCATTTGCAGAACAATGGAAATTATTGTAAGATTTTATAAATTGTTTTAAGCATTTTGGATCCAGATTTGTGCACAGAATGTATTTGGAATTAATAAAGTGCTTATTGCAATTTCTTAATAGTTTGTATACCTTAGAAGATTGCATCAATTTATTTGATTTCACTGTGTGAATACTGGTGAACATTGGATTGGTTTTAGAATTTGTAAATGGAAATTTGTTCTGTTGAATTTGTCCGAGACATTAGTTTAATTTCTAAAGCTTAAATATTTTATTATTTTATTTTCATTCTGAAAACTATATATTATAACTTAGTATAATTTTATAAAGTAAAATTATATGACTAAGTTATAATTAAATTTATAATTCAAATATTACATTAATTAATATTTGAATTAATAAATTTAAGAAGGGATAAATGAATATTCTATTCCTCACCTTAATTTCATAAGGTTGAGGAACTAGGATTGATATCTCTAAAATTCAATTTGGATTTGATTTATAATATAGTTCTATCTATTTCAAAAATCCAAATTTCAAACCAGAGATCACATTTACTCTTTTGAATATTTAATTTCATAAATATTTCAAAAGATAAATATTATAAGCAAATCTAATTTATAAACTTTATTTTATCATAAAATCCAAAGTTTATAGATTAGTTTCATATTAAGCCCTAAGATTTTATCATTGACAAGGTTTTGGAACCTTATAAATTGGGCAAGACATTATTTCATTTATTCACCTCTTCTGGGTTTGATTTATAATTTCATAAGGGAGTTTGAATAAATGATTGCTTTATCAAATAAACATTTGGGAAGTGAATTGATTATAAATCTATTATGTTCCAAAGGTTTATCAAGTTTATAAAATTTCATTTACTTTGATTTTTATTAAAGTTAAATTGAAATTTAATATAAAATGCTAGATTCTTTTTATGCTAATTTCATTTAAAGCATTTTGAGACATTAAATTGAAGAGAGGAAATAAAATTTGGTATACTTTAACCTAAGATCATAAAACAAATTTTATTTTGTTGAATTGATATCAAAGCATGTTATACATGATAAACTTGAAATCATTTACATGATTCCAGGCCCCTTGTAAATAATAGTTCACAAATCCAAGAGTTATTCAAGTACTCATTGATGTATATACATATGAAATGTTAGATATAACATAAGAACCTTGGAGATATATAATATTCTTTTCAAGAGAGAATCATAATTCTGAGTTTGTCGGGTGGTTTTGTGATTGGAAAAAATCACACCTCAACAAATTGGCGCTAGAAGGAGGGCATGAAAGGTAATGATTTTAATTTTAGCATGTGCAATTTGTTATAAAAAGAAATAAAATTGTTTGAAATTTTCAATTTATGTTGCATTAACGTTAATCTATCATAAATTCAAAAATTAGGTTATGATGCAATTTTTGTGAATTTTCATACATAGCCTTGCATATTAAAGTTGGTTCAATGGCAGAAAATGATTTACCATTTTATAAACATGATGGAACGATTACGCTAGAAGAACATATTCAGGCATATAAAAATATTATGCTTAGTTTTCAAATTATGCATGAAGATGTTTTCTGTAGAATGTTTCCATACACATTGGATGAAGTTGCTAAAGATTGGTTTATCAATTTACCTAGCAGGTTCTACCGCTTCTTGGAATCAACTTGAAACAATGTTCCTTGAACACTTTAGAAAATTGGTCGACACAGATTTGTTATCAAATCAATTTGCCTCTATTCGTAAAAGGCCTAATGAATCCATGAATCAATTTAATGATAGGTTTCATAAGTTGTATACGGAAATGGAGATACACTTTATCATTTTAGAAGAAGTTGTTCAAATTTATTTGGAAGCTTTAGATCCTTTTACGGTTAAGTGTTTAGAAATGTTTCCTAAGGATTTATCCTTATCTAGCGTGTATGGTGGTGCAGTAGCTGTAGAGCAATGGTTGATTTCAAGAGGAATAGATGTGGGTAGATTATCATTACATCACCCTAAGGTTTCAAATCAAGTATCACCTATGAGTCATGATATGCATTTCTCGACACCATTGAACGAAATTGAATGTCCTAGTTTTTCAACCACTTTCGATATTATCCAAGAGGAAGTGAAAGTTTCAAAGCCAATATCCATTGATGAGGATTGTAGTAATCAAGTTTATCAAAATGCAGAAATGCATGAGTCTTCGGATATTGGAGGAGTTTTAGATTTAACTAGATTTGAAACATATGATAGAATAGAATCTTCCATAGAGTTGAATGAAACAATTGAAGCTCCAGAATTAAAATATTCTAGAGGCAGTTTCATTATGATCGATCATAAAAGTTTATTACTTGAGGAAGATGAGTTTCTTATTGAGGATAGGTTTTTCGAAGGTGAAGAAAGTGAATTTGAAGAGCATTCGATTGTTAAATTTACAAAATGTGAAGATATGGTTGAATCTTACCCTTTAGATTTTGAAGATAATTATTACAATGGATGGGGTATGTATGGTGAATCATTGTTTTCTCACACTCCTAATGATAAAATTTTTGTTTCACTTACTATGCAGGATGTTGAAACTTCTAGTTCAAAAGAAGGTTTCGTAATTCCTATGCAATCAGAAAGTGATATGCCAATTTCAGAAATAGAACAGGTTCCAAGAGTTGATCATTCTGAACATGAGTTTGTAGAACATTCTTCTGCAGTAGAAAGGGAAGAAATGGTAAAACCTTTATATGATTCATCTATTTTAGATGAAGAAGAGGTAAATTCTTTTCTTTCATTCTTGAATGTTGAAGGTTTGAGTGAAAATTTTCAGGATTGTATTGAATACTCAAATGAAGAAACTTCATGTATGGCTAGCAAAGAATTAGAAGTTCCTACTCATCCTAAAGAAACTATTACTTTGTTTGATCAACAAGATTTATGGTGTGGAATAGATGGACACATTCTTGATTGGATGCCAAATTTTGATGCTTCTGAAAAGCAGGTTATTGATGAAGGAATACGAAATGATGGTGGTGATGATAGAGATCATGGAGAAAAAGAAAATACTATAAGGTCTCATCAAATAGTGGTAAATGAAAGTGCACAAAAGGTAGACTCTTATCCTTTGTATTCAAACATTCAAGAATCAGGTAAATTTTTGCATAATCATTTATTGGTTTCCACTTGTTATTTATGATGAGATGTCATTAGAGGTTGATGAAAAAATAGAAGAGATTCTTATTCCCACCACCAAAAGGACTTGTATTGCTAAATAAAAAAGAAAACATGCTTGAATCATTGAACCAAGTTCAACAACAATTAACAATTCAATCTAGGATACAAAACTATAATGATTCTTATTTTGTAAATATCCTAGATTTTTGTAAATTGTTATTTGAATATGATTGGCCTAAAAACATAGATGATGATCTTACGTTAAAACTTTCAGAAATAGCTTTCTATTTGAGAGAAATCCTATATGCTTGTGAAAATGAGAATTTAAGTCAAAGTGATGAATCAAGGTTTGAAATTCCCATCTTGTTGAATAAGCATAAGATCATAGAGGAATTAAATCTTAAACATGGAATTGTTTATAAGTTTGAAGCAAATCAGTGGGGTGTGAAAGGCAAAATGAAATTTGTTATATGGTTTGGCCTAATCCTCATTTGGTTAAAACTATGTAAATTTTGGAATGCATATAATGATATATGTCTTTTAAGGTGTGTCTATCATGTTTGGGATCCAGGGAAATGATGGCAAAAATTTTTGCAGTGTCTTGTACATAATGTATATTTTTGTAAATAGTCTTTTGGATTTTGTTTTCTTGTTTTTGTGTTTTGTTTAGTTGGTTGTTTTGTGAGTTTGTTAGTTAGTTATTTTGTTGATGTGTTAATGTGTGATGTTGTTGATGTTTTGTTGTTTTGTTGTTAAGTGTTGTCACATTTTGTTGTGTTTTGTTGAGTACAATGATAAATTAACTTTTCCAGTTTTGGAGCTTCATGATTTTGACGTGTGATTCAAGTTGATATAATTTCAAAGTGGGTTTTTCAAAAGTAAGGTAGTTATGATTGAGATATTGGTCATTTTTTGGTTGTGTTTGGTTTTTGATCCTGGACTGCATAGGATGAGATTACCTAGTTTGAAAGCTTGTGAAACTTGAAAAAAAAGAAAAGTGAGGTATTGGTTTATGTCCTCATGAATGTGAACTAAAGATAAAGCAAATATGAAAAATTGGAATTATATTGCAAAAATTCCACAAGTATGAAAAATACACTTGCATACACTTGCATTTCATAACACATTTCATAACATTGCATACATCACCCTCGCATTCCACATTTCACATCCCATAGAAATATCATTTATCAAATTCAAAAGTTTTAATTGGTTTTAGCAAAAGTCATCTTGCTTTAATCAGGGGCACTTTCACAAAGGCATTTTGTACAAAACTATAAAATAAAGCTTCATGTTTACACACCATAGTTTCCAAATCCCTAAATGTTTTCAGTCACTCAGCCATTTCTAGTGTAGTAGGCAACCACCGAAAAGCATGTCATATTTTCTTAGGATCATTGCACAATATACACTAAAAAGATCTTGAGATCGAGAACTGATGTTGAAATTATCTGGAACCAAGCACAATTTACACATATTAAAAATATTTTGGGTAAAATGGTCAAAACCATCCTTGGAAGAAAATGTGAGGCGAAAAGGGGCATCCTTGTCAGTCCCATCATGCAACATAGTCCATAAAACTCATTATTACCCAAATACTTGAAATTCTAAAATTAGAGTAGTAAGGATAGGGTCAAATTCTCATCATACTTCAGTTGAGAATCCAATTCCCCAAAGCTTTGAGTCTATTTACATCACACACCACTGACTATTGGGTCGTAAGGATTTGTACTACTTGTCCCTTAGAAGGATGGGTAGTCATCCCCAAGATTCAAGCAAATCAAAAGCCCAACATACCACTGACTATTGGGTCATAAGGATTCGTACTACTTGTCCCTCAGAAGGATGGGTAGTCATCCCCAAGATTCAAGCAATCTAAAGCCAAAATCATGGACTATGGGGTTAACCTCCATCGGGGCTATAGATGCTTGACTGGCAGTGGAGTACGCTCATGCATGGTGATATGTCTCATTGAAAAGTGAGACCTATGTTCATTTCAAATGGGCAGGCTAGCCTTGTATTTCTTTCATAACAGGTTTAACCATTTTGGTCAAAATGAGGTAATGAACTCACTTGCACACACACTAGTTCTGGATGATAGTAAGGTCATAACTGAGCTCTTGATCTGGTAAAGGAATTCACAACACACACATTTGGTCCTAAGAGGGTTAGATAGGTTTTAGTGTGTTTGTTTATTGTACTAGAATGTTTGAGTCTCTATAAGACATGTTGTTCATTTCAATACATCTATTTTTAGCTCATATCATATTATTTTCCATATCATCTTATTGGTCATGAAAGGTCATTTTTAGGGCCCCTGATTAAAGTATGATGACAAGCATGGCCAAAGCAAATATTTATATTGAAAATGATCATTAATACATATCACATGATCCCAACCAGTAATACATCACATTATGCATAAATCATCTATGATTCCAGTAATTCATATTTGTATTGGTCTATTCTCATTCTCTGGATGCTTATCAATGCTTGTGATTCTAATATTCATGTTTTGTGTGTTTTCAGAGTTTGGTTTTTAGTCAGAAATGTCCAGGGACATTTACCAGCAGAGTCGCCAATGTTGTGACGTCCTTCACAATGACCCCAAAATTGGGGACCCACCTTAAATTTTGTGATTTCGGGAAATTTTTGTTTATCCGATTTTGCTCGCATCAAGGTCTTGGAAAATTTGCTTTCACTTTGGAATTGCTGACATATTTGCATTTTGAAGGTTTGAATGTAGTTGCAATGCTTCAAAACTGAATATTTTGATTATTTGCATATTAATTGCATTATTTCAAATCAAATAATTTGATTAAAATCATTTTCAAAGGTTTAAATGATTAATAATTTCATTAAAATAATTAAATTTCATTTTTTTTTATTTTAGGGTTAACCCTAAAATTAGTGCAAAATTGAAATTGACATATCTTGAGGTAGAGAACTCTGTTTGATCTCATTCAAAACTTGGTAAAAAGATATGGATTTTCTCTTTCTAATGATACCAAACTTGCAAGATTCCAGATGTCAATTTCACCAAAAAAATAGCGGGTTAATTTAGCAATATGAGAACTTTGAAATACTTTTGAAAAAAAGGAAAGTTACGAGAAAGTAAAGTTTGGTTTTGTTTTGATATTATGATTATTGTTTCATTATGCAGGTAATACAAGGGCAAGGGTTTGAAGAAGATCGTTATAAAATTCGTTCCCGATGATGAAACGGAATAACTAAACTTTTCAAATTATAAATAAATCATTGAGATTCATGGAAAAGGTCGGACATTTTATACAGAGAAGGAGAGGAACGATTGGAAGGAGCAAAGCTACACATTCATTGGAGGAAAATAGAGAAGGCCATTTGCAGAACAATGGAAATTATTGTAAGATTTTATAAATTGTTTTAAGCATTTTGGATCCAGATTTGTGCACAGACTGTATTTGGAATTAATAAAGTGCTTATTGCAATTTCTTAATAGTTTGTATACCTTAGAAGATTGCATCAATTTATTTGATTTCACTGTGTGAATACTAGTGAACATTGGATTGGTTTTAGAATTCTGTAAATGGAAATTTGTTCTGTTGAATTTGTCCGAGACATTAGTTTAATTTCTAAAGTTTAAATCTTTTATTATTTTATTTTCATTCTGAAAACTATATATTATAACTTAGTATAATTTTATAAAGTAAAATTATATGACTAAGTTATAAATTAAATTTATAATTCGAATATTACATTAATTAATATTTGAATTAATAAATTTAAGAAGGGATAAATGAATATTCTATTCCTCACCTTAATTTCATAAGGTTGAGGAACTCGGATTGATATCTCTAAAATTCAATTTGGATTTGATTTATAATATAGTTCTATCTATTTCAGAAATCCAAATTTCAAACCAGAGATCACATTTACTCTTTTGAATATTTAATTTCATAAATATTTCAAAAGATAAATATTATAAGCAAATCTAATTTATAAACTTTATTTTATCATAAAATCCAAAGTTTATAGATTAGTTTCATATTAAGCCCTAAGATTTTATCATTGACAAGGTTTTGGAACCTTATAAATTGGGCAAGACATTATTTCATTTATTCACCTCTTCTGGGTTTGATTTATAATTTCATAAGGGAGTTTGAATAAATGATTGCTTTATCAAATAAACATTTGGGAAGTGAATTGATTATAAATCTATTATGTTCCAAAGGTTTATCAAGTTTATAAAATTTCATTTACTTTGATTTTTATTAAAGTTAAATTGAAATTTAATATAAAATGCTAGATTCTTTTTATGCTAATTTCATTTAAAGCATTTTGAGACATTAAATTGAAGAGAGGAAATAAAATTTGGTATACTTTAACCTAAGATCATAAAACAAATTTTATTTTGTTGAATTGATATCAAAGCATGTTATACATGATAAACTTGAAATCATTTACCTAATTCCAGGCCCCTTGTAAACAATAGTTCACAAATCCAAGAGTTATTCAAGTACTCATTGATGTATATACATATGAAATGTTAGATATAACATAAGAACCTTGGAGATATATAATATTCTTTTCAAGAGAGAATCATAATTCTGAGTTTGTCGGGTGGTTTTGTGACTGGACAAAATCACACCTCAACAAATTGGCACTAGAAGGAGGGCATGAAAGGTAATGATTTTAATTTTAGCATGTGCAATTTGTTATAAAAAGAAATAAAATTGTTTGAAATTTTCAATTTATGTTGCATTAACTTTAATCTATCATAAATTCAAAAATTAGGTTATGATGCAATTTTTATGAATTTTCATACATAGCCTTGCATATTAAAGTTGGTTCAATGGCAAAAAATGATTTACCATTTTATAAACATGATGGAACGATTACGCCAGAGAACATATTCAAGCATATAAAAATATTATGCTTAGTTTTCAAATTATGCATGAAGATGTTTTTTGTAGAATATTTCCATACACATTGGATGAAATTGCTAAAGATTGGTTTATTAATTTACCTGTAGGTTCTACCGCTTCTTGGAATCAACTTGAAACAATGTTCCTTGAACACTTTAGAGAAATGGTCAACACAAATTTTTTATCAAATCAATTTGTCTCTATTCGTAAAAGGCCTAATGAATCCATGAATCAATTTAATGATAGGTTTCATAAGTTGTATACGGAAATGGAGATACACTTTATCATTTCAGAAGAAGAAGTTGTTCAAATTTATTTGGAAGCTTTAGATCCTTTTACGGTTAAGTTTTTAGAAATGTTTCCTAAGGATTTATCCTTATCTAGCGTGTATGGTGGTGCAGTAGCTATAGAGAAATGACTGATTTCAAGAGGAATAGATGTGGGTAGATTATCATTACATCACCCTAAGGTTTCAAATAAAGTATCACCTATGAGTCATGATTTGCATTTCTCAACACCATTGAATGAAATTGAATGTCCTAGTTTTTCAACCACTTTCTATATTATCCAAGAGAAAGTGAAAGTTTCAAAGCCAATATCCATTGATGAGGACTGTAGTAATCAAGTTTATCAAAATGCATAAATGCATGAGTCTTCAGATATTGGAGGAGTTTTAGATTTAACTAGCTTTGAAACATATGATAGAATAGAATCTTCCATAGAGTTGAATGAAACAATTGAACCTCCAAAATTAATAGATTCTAGAGGCAGTTTCATTATGATCGATCATAAAAGTTTATTACTTGAGGAATATGAGTTTCTTATTGAGGATAGGTTTTTCGAAGGTGAATAAAGTGAATTTGAAGAGCATTCAATTGTTAAATTTACAAAATGTGAATATATGGTTGAATCTTACCCTTTAGATTTTGAAGATAATTATTACAATGGATGGGGTATGTATGGTGAATCATTGTTTTCTCACAGTCCTAATGATAAAATTTTTGCTTCACTTGCTATGTAGGATGTTGAAACTTCTAGTTCAAAAGAAGGTTTCATAATTCTTATGCAATTAGAAAGTGATATGTCAATTTCAAAAATAGAACAGGTTCCAAGAGTTGATCATTTTGAACATGATTTTGTAGAACATTCTTTTGCAGTAGAAAGGGAAGAAATGGTAAAAACTTTATATGATTCATCTATTTTAGATGAAGAAGAGGTAAATTCTTTTCTTTCATTCTTGAATGCTAAAGTTTTGGGTGAAAATTTTCAGGATTGTATTGAATACTCAAATGAAGAAACTTCATGTATGGCTAGCAAAGATTTAAAATTTCCTACTCACCCTAAAGAAACTATTACTTTGTTTGATCAACAAGATTTATGGTGTTGAATAGATGGACACATTATTGATTGGATGCCAAATTTTGATGCTTCAGAAAAGTAGGTTATTGATGAAGAAATATGAAATGATGGTGGTGATGATAGAGATCATGGAGAAACAGAAAATACTATAAGGTCTCATCAAATAGTGGTAAATGAAAGTGCACAAAAGGTAGACCCTTATCCTTTGTATTCAAACATTCAAGAATTAGGTAAATTTTTGTATAATTATTTATTGGTTTCCACTGTTATTTATGATGAGATGTCATTAGAGGTTGATGAAAAAATAGAAGAGATTCTTATTCCCACCACCAAAAGGACCGTATTTCTAAATAAAAAAGTAAACATGCTTGAATCATTGAACCAAGTTCAACAAAAATTAACAATTCAATCTAGGATACAAAACTATAATGATTCTTATTTTGTAAATATTCTATATTTTTTTAAATTGTTATTTGAATATGATTGGCCTAAAAACATAGATGATGATCTTACGTTAAAACTTTCAGAAATGGCTTTCTATTTGAGAGAAATCCTATATGCTTGTGAAAATGCGAATTTACGTCAAAGTGATGAATCAAGGTTTGAAATTCCCATCTTGTTGAATAAGCATAATATCATAGAGGAATTAAATCTTAAACATGGAATTTTTTATAAGTTTGAAGAAAATTAGTGGGGTGTGAAAGGCAAAATGAAATTTGTTATATGGTTTGGCCTAATCCTCATTTGGTTAAAACTATGTAAATTTTGGCATGCATATAATAATATATATGTCTTTTAAGGTGTGCCTATCGTTTTTGGGATCTAGGGAAATGATGGTAAAAAAATTTGCAGTGACTTGTACATAATGTATATTTTTGTAAATAGTATTTTGGATTTTGTTTTCTTGTTTTTGTGTTTTGTTTAGTTGGTTGTTTTGTGAGTTTGTTAGTTAGTTATTTTGTTGATGTGTTAATGTGTGATGTTGTTGATATTTTGTTGTTTTGTTGTTAAGTGTTGTCACATTTTGTTGTGTTTTGTTGAGTACAACAATAAATTAACTTTTCCAATTTTGGAGCTTCATGATTTTTATGTGTGATTCAAGTTGATATAATTTCAAAGTGGGTTTTTCAAAAGTAAGTTAGTTAAGATTGAGATATTGATCATTTTATGGTTATGTTTGGTTTTTGATCCTGGACTGCATAGGATGAGATTATCTAGTTTGAAAACCTATGAAACCTAGAGAAAAGGAAAATTGAGATATTGGTTTATGTCCTCATGAATGTGAACTAAGATAAGGCAAATATGAAAAATTAGAATTATATTGCAAAAATTCCACAAGTATGAAAAATACACTTGCATTTCATAACACATTTCATAACATTGCATACATCACCCTTGCATTCCACATTTCACATCCCATAGAAATATCATTTATAAAATTCAAAAGTTTTAATTAGTTTTAGCAAAAGTCATCTTGCTTTAATCAGGGGCACTTTCACAAAGGCATTTTGTACAAAACTATAAAATAAAGCTTCATGTTTACACACCATAGTTTCCAAATCCCTAAATTTTTTCAGTAACTCATCCATTTCTAGTGTAGGTGGCAACCACCGAAAATCATGTCATATTTTCTTAGGATCATTGCACAATATACACTATAAATATCTTGAGATCGAGAACTGATATTGAAATTATCTGGAACCAAACACAATTTACACATATTAAAAACATTTTGGGTAAAATGGTCAAAACCATCCTTGGAAGAAAGTGTAAGGTGAAAAGGGCCATCCTTGTTAGTCCTATCACGCAACATAGTCCATAAAATTTATTTTTTAATCATAATTTTGTGAAAATCCAAACAAAGTCAGAGTAGTAAGGATAGCATTAAATTCTCATCACTCTTTGATTGAGAATCCAATTTACCAAAGCTCTAAGTATATTCGCATCATTCATCAATGGATCATAAGGATTAGTACTACTCATCTATCATAAGGAAGGGTAGTCATCCCCAAGGTTCAAGAAATCAAAGGTTAAAGCTAAACACATCATTTATCAATGGATTGTAAGGATTCATACTATTCATCTGTTAGAAGGAAGGGTAGTCATCCCCAAGGTTCAAGAAATCAAAAGTCAAAATATGGACTATGGGGTTAACCTCCACCGGGGCTATAGACGCTTGACTGGTAGTGGAGTATACTCATGTGTGGTGATATGTCTCGTTGAAAAATGATACCTATGATCATTTCAAATGGGTAGGCTAGCCCTGTGTTTCTTTCATAATAGGTTTAATAATTTTGGTCAAAATAAGGTAATGAAATCACTTGTGCACACACTGATTCTAGATGATAGTAAGGTCATATATATATGAAATGTTAGATATAACATAAGAACCTTGGAGATATATAATATTATTTTCAAGAGAGAATCATAATTCTGAGTTTGTCGGGTGGTTTTGTGACTGGACAAAATCACACCTCAACAAATTGGCACTAGAAGGAGGTAATGAAAGGTAATGATTTTAATTTTAGCATGTGCAATTTGTTATAAAAAGAAATAAAATTGTTTGAAATTTTCAATTTATGCTGCATTAACGTTAATCTATCATAAATTCAAAAATTAGGTTATTATTCAATTTTTATGAATTTTCATACATAGCCTTGCATATTAAATTTGGTTCAATGGTAGAAAATGATTTACCATTTTATAAACATAATGGAATGATTACACCAGAAGAACATATTCAGGCATATAAAAATATTATGCTTAGTTTTCAAATTATGAATGAAGATGTTTTTTGTAGAATGTTTCAATACACATTGGATGAAGTTGCTAAATATTGATTTATCAATTTACCTGTAGGTTCTACCACTTCTTGGAATCATCTTGAAACAATATTCCTTGAACACTTTAGAAAATTGGTCGACATGGATTTTTTATCAAATCAATTTGCTTCTATTCGTAAAAGGCCTAATGAATCCATGAATCAATTTAATGATAGGTTTCATAAGTTGTATATGGAAATGGAGATACACTTTATCATTTCAGAAGAAGAAGCTATTCAAATTTATTTGGAAGCTTTAGATCCTTTTACGGTTAAGTTTTTAGAAATGTTTCCTAAGGATTTATCCTTATCTAGTGTGTATGGTGGTGCAGTAGCTATAGAGAAATAGCTAATTTCAAGAGGAATAGATGTGGGTAGATTATCATTACATCACCCTAAGGTTTCAAATCAAGTATCACCTATGAGTCATGATATGCATTTATTGACACCATTGAATAAAATTGAATGTCCTAGTTTTTCAATCACTTTCGATATTATCCAATAGAAAGTGAAAGTTTCAAAGCCAATATCCATTGATGAGGATTGTAGTAATAAAGTTTATCAAAATGTAGAAATGCCTTCAGATGTTAGAGGAGTTTTATATTTAACTAGCTTTGAAACATATGATAGAATAGAATCTTCCATAGAGTTGAATGAAACAATTGAAGCTCCAAAATTAAAATATTCTAGTGGCAGTTTCATTATGATCGATCATAAAATTTTATTACTTGAGGAAGATGAGTTTCTTATTGAGGATAGGTTTTTCGAAGGTGAAGAAAGTGAATTTGAAGAGCATTTGATTGTTAAATTTACAAAATGTGAAGATATGGTTGAATCTTACCCTTTATATTTTGAAGATAATTATTACAATGGATGGGGTATGTATGGTGAATCATTGTTTTCTCACACTCCTAATGATAAATTTTTTGTTTCACTTGCTATGCAGGATTTTGAAACTTCTAGTTCAAAAGAAGGTTTTATAATTTCTATGCAATCAAAAAGTGATATGTCAATTTCAAAAATAGAAAAGGTTCCAAGAGTTGATCATTTTGAACATGATTTTGTAGAACATTCTTCTGCAGTAGAAAGGGAAGAAATGGTAAAACCTTTATATGATTAACTATTTTAGATGAAGAAGAGGTAAATTCTTTTCTTTCATTCTTGAATGCTGAAGGTTTTAGTGAAAATTTTCAGGATTGTATTGAATACTCAAATGAAGAAACTTCATGAATGTCTAGCAAAGAATTAGAAGTTCCTACTCATCCTAAAGAAACTATTACTTTGTTTGATCAACAAGATTTATGGTGTGGAATAGATGGACACATTCTTGATTGGATGCCAAATTTTGATGCTTCTAAAAAGTAGGTTATTGATGAAGGAATACAAAATGATGGTGGTGATGATAGAGATCATGGAGAAAAAGAAAATACTATAAGGTCTCATCAAATAGTGGTAAATGAAAGTGCACAAAAGGTAGAATCTTATCCTTTGTATTCAAACATTCAAGAATCAGGTAAATTTCTTCATAATCATTTATTGGTTTCCACTGTTATTTATGATGAGATGTCATTATAGGTTGATGAAAAATAGAAGAGATTCTTATTCCCACCAACAAAAGAACTGTATTTCTAAATAAAAAAGGAAACATACTTGAATCATTGAACCAAGTTCAATAACAATTAACAATTCAATCTAGGATACAAAACTATAAATATTCTTATTTTGTAAATATCCTAGATTTTTGTAAATTGTTATTTGAATATGATTGGCCTAAAAACATAGATGATGATATTATGTTAAAACTTTCAGAAATAGCTTTCTATTTGAGAGAAATCCTATATGCTTGTGAAAATGAGAATTTAAGTCAAAGTGATGAATCAAGGTTTGAAATTCCCATCTTGTTGAATAAGAATAAGATCATAGAGCAATTAAATCTTAAACATGGAATTGTTTATAAGTTTGAAGTAAATCAGTGGGGTGTGAAAGGCAAAATAAAATTTGTTATATGGTTTGGCCTAATCCTCATTTTGTTAAAACTATGTAAATTTTGGCATGCATATAATGATATATGTGTTTTAAGGTGTGCCTATCATGTTTGGGATCCAGGGAAATGATGGAATTTTTTTTTTGCAATGTCTTGTACATAATGTATATTTTTGTAAATAGTCTTTTGGATTTTGTTTTCTTGTTTTTGTGTTTTGTTTAGTTGGTTGTTTTATGAGTTTTTTAGTCAGTTATTTTGTTGATGTGTTAATGTGTGATGTTGTTGATATTTTGTTGTTTTTTGGTTAAGTGTTGTCACATTTTGTTGTGTTTTGTTGAGTACAATGATAAATTAACTTTTCCAGTTTTGGAGCTTCACGATTTTGACGTGTGATTCAAGTTGATATAATTTCAAAGTGGGTTTTTCAAAAGTAAGGTAGTTATGATTGATATATTGATCATTTTTTGGTTGTGTTTGGTTTTTTATCCTAGACCGCATAGGATGAGATTACCTGGTTTGAAAACTTGTGAGATCTAGAGAAAAGGAAAAGCGAGATATTGGTTTATGTCCTCATGAATGTGAACTAAGATAAGGCAAATATGAAAAATTAGAATTATATTGCAAAAATTCCACAAGTATGAAAAATACACTTGCATACACTTGCATTTCATAACACATTTCATAACATTGCATACATCACCCTTGCATTCCACATTTCACATCCCATAGAAATATCATTTATCAAATTCAAAAGTTTTAATTGGTTTTAGCAAAAGTCATCTTGCTTTAATCAAGGGCACTTTCACAAAGGCATTTTGTACAAAACTATAAAATAAAGCTTCATTTTTACACACCATAGTTTCCAAATCCTTAAATGTTTTCAGTAACTCAGCCATTTCTAGTGTAGGATGCAACCATCGAAAAGCATGTCATATTTTCTTAGGATCATTGCACAATATACACTATAAAGATCTTGAGATCAAGAACTGATGCTGAAATTATCTGGAACCAAACACAATTTACACATATTAAAAATATTTTGGGTAAAATGTCAAAACCATATTTGGAAGAAAGTGTAAGGTGAAAAGGGCCATCCTTGTCAGTCCTATCATGCAACATAGTCCATAAAATTCATTGTTTTATCATAAATTTGTGAAAATCCAAACAAAGTCAGAGTAGTAATGATAGGGTTAAATTCTCATCACACTTAGGTTGAGAATCCAATTCCCCAAAGCTCTAAGTATATTCACATCATTCATCAATGGATCATAAGTATTCATAGTACTCGTCTATTAGAAGGAAGGGTACTAATCCCCAAGGTTCAAGAAATTAAAGGTTAAATCTAAACACATTATTTATCAATGGATCGTAAGGATTCATACTACTCGTCTGTCAGAAGGAAGGGTAGTCATCCCCAAGGTTCAAGAAATAAAATTCAAAATATGGACTATGGGGTTAACCTCCATCGGGGATATAGACGCTTGACTGGCAGTGGATTACGCTTATGCATGGTGATATGTATCATTGAAAAGTGATACCTATGATCATTTCAAATGGGCAGGCTAGCCTTGTGTTTCTTTCATAACAGGTTTAATCATTTTGGTCAAAATGAGGTAATGAACTCACTTGCACACACACTGGTTCTGGATGATAGTAAGGTCATAACTGATCTCTTGATCTGGTAAGGAACTCACAACACACACTTTTGGTCCTAAGAGAATTAGATAAGTTTTAGTGTGTTTGTTTATTGTACTAGAGTGTTTGAGTCTTTGTAAAACATGTCATTCATATTATTACATCATGTTAATACATGTTTCAGTTTACATCATATCATTTTCATATCATCTTATTTTCATGAATGTTCATTTTAGGACCCCTGATTAAAGTATGATGACAAGCATGGCAAAAGCAAATATTTATATTGAAAATGATCATTAATACATATCACATGATCCCAACTAGTAATACATCACATTCTGCATAAATCATCTATGATTTCGGTAATTCATATTTGTATTGTACTATTCTCATTCTCTAGATGCTTATCAATGCTTGTGATTTTAATGTTCGTGTTTTGTGTGTTTTCAGAGTTTGGTTTTTAGTCGAAATGTCCAGGGACATTTACCAATAGAGTCGCCAATGTTGTGACATCCTTCACAATGACCCCAAAATTGGGGACCCACCTTAAATTTTGTGATTTCGGGAAATTTTTGTTTATCTGATTTTGCTCGCATCAAGGTCTTGGAAAATTTACTTTCACTTTGGAATTGCTAACATATTTGCATTTTGAAGGTTTGAATGTAGTAGCAATGCTTCAAAATTGAATATTTTGATTATTTACAGATTAATTGCATTATTTCAAATCAAATAATATGATTAAAATAATTTTCAAAGGTTTAAATGAAATAATTTAATTAAAATCATTTTCATAGGTTTAAATGATTAATTTTCATTTAAATAATTAAATCTTATTTTAGGGTTAACCCTAAAATTAGTGCAAAATTAAAATGGACATATCTTGAGGCAGAGAGCTCTGTTTGATCTCATTCAAAACTTGGTAAAAAGATATAGATTTTCTCTTTCTAATGATACCAAATTTGCAAGATTCCACATGTCAATTTCACCAAAAAAATAGCGGGTTAATTTAGCAATATGAGAACTTTAAAATACTTAAAAAAAAAGGAAAGTTACGAGAAAGTAAATTCGTTCCTGGTGATGAAACGAAATAACTAAAATTTTCAAATTATAAATAAATCATTGAGATTCATGGAAGAGGTTGGACATTTTATACAGAGAAGGAGAGGAACGATTGGAAGGAGCAAAGCTACACATTCTTTGGAGGAAAACAGAGAAGGCCATTTGCGGAACAATGGAAATTATTGTAAGATTTTATAAATTGTTTTAAGCATTTTGGATCCAGATTTGTGCACAGACTGTATTTGGAATTAATAAAGTGCTTATTACAATTTCTTAATAGTTTGTATACCTTAGAATATTGCATCAATTTATTTGATTTCACTATGTCAATACTGGTGAACATTGGATTGGTTTTAGAATTCTGTAAATGGAAATTTGTTTTGTTGAATTTGTCCGAGACATTAGTTTAATTTCTAAAGCTTAAATATTTTATTATTTTATTTTCATTCTTAAAACTATATATTATAACTTAGTATAATTTTATAATGTAAAATTATATGACTAAGTTATAATTAAATTTATAATTCGAATATTACATTAATTAATATTTGAATTAATAAATTTAAGAAGAGATAAATGAATATTCTATTCCTCACCTTAATTTCTTAAAGTTGAGGAACTCGGATTGATATCTCTAAAATTCAATTTGGATTTGATTTATAATATAGTTCTATCTATTTCAAAAATCCAAATTTCAAACCAGAGATCACATTTACTCTTTTGAATATTTAATTTCATAAATATTTCAAAAGATAAATATTATAAGCAAATCTAATTTATAAACTTTATTTTATCATAAAATCCAAATTTTATAGATTAGTTTCATATTAAGCCCTAAGATTTTATCATTGACAATGTTTTGGAACCTTACAAATTGGGCAAGACATTATTTCAATTATTCACCTCTTCTAGGTTTAATTTATAATTTCATAAGGGAGTTTAAATAAATGATTGATTTATCAAATAAACATTTGGGAAGTGAATTGATTATAAATCTATTATGTTCGAAAGGTTTATCAAGTTTATAAAGTTTCATTTACTTTGATTTTTATTAAAGTTAAATTGAAATTTAATATAAAATGCTAGATTCTTTTTATGCTAATTTCATTAAAATCATTTTGAGACATTAAATTGAAGAGAGGAAATAAAATTTGGTATACTTTAACCTAAGATCATAAAACGAATTTTATTTTGTTGAGTTGATATCAAAGCATGTTATACATGACGCAAGACTAGGATAAAACATAGGCCAAAATCAAGCCAATTTCATCAACAGAGGTCTTAAATTCGGAAATACAACAGTCTTTTTTTTTTTTAAATGGCCAAGCCCCCTAATACAATGCATGCACGGCCTTTTATCCCAGACCCCAGCTTCTCCCGACATCATTACACTAAGTGCGGGCTTCCCTCTAACCATCCGCATGAAGGTTCTGTTGCCGCCTGTAAGATGCTGCCAGGCGCCCCGTATTATCATGGTCCGTAATGGCGGAGTGCGCTGCGGCCACCTGTCAATCCATCTGCCAAGTCATCATTCGAAGGGATGCGCCACAGCCGCTTGTAGTTTGTTGCCACGTGTCCTTTTGCCAGAGTCCCAGTAACCGCTTCACATTCTAGGACCACCTGTAATTTGATGCCACGTGTCCCTCTGCAATGGTCCCTGCAATCGTCGATTGGTCAGGCGTCGTGAGCGTTTTGTCGCGATATCGCGACGTTCTTGCTCCCATACCTTCTCTCTCCTCTTTGGTCGCGATATCGCGACGTTTTGCCGTTGGCTACTCTTCTCTTCCTTGGGGGCCGTGATTTCTCGACACGTCACGAAATCATGACGTCTAAGCCTTCCTTGCTCGCTTTCCACCTTTGGGCCGTGAAACCGTGACATGTCACGATTTCACGACGTCTTTGCGCCTTCAAGTCTTGCCTCCCGGAAGTGTCACGATTTCGCGACCATTTTGTGCTTTCAAGTCTTGCCCCCCGAAAGTGTCGCGATTTCACGACGTCTTTGTGCCTTAGAGCTGTGCCTCCGAAGGTGTCACGATTTCATGACCATTTTGTGCTTTGGCCTCTTTACTTCGAAAATGTCACGATTTCGTGACCATTTGGCACTCAAGTGGCTTTGCTTCGGAGCTGTCACGATTTCGTGACCATTTGGCACCCAAGCTGCTTTTCCTCGAAACTGTCACGATTTCATGACCATTTGGCACCTTGACCTCTCCGCTTCGAAATGTCACGATTTCACGACCATTTGGCGCCCAAGCTGCTTTACTTCGAAAATGTCATGATTTCATGACCATTTGGCACCTTGACCTCTCCGCTTCGGAAATGTCATGATTTCATGACCATTGGGCGCTCGAGCTGCTTTGTTTTGAAACTGTCACGATTTCATGACCATTTGGTGCCCGAGCTGCTTTACTTCAAAAATGTCATGATTTCGTGACCATTTGGCGCCTTGACCCTTTTCATCAAAAAAGCGTCGCGATATCGCGACGTTTTGGCCCCCTTAGCGCCCTTCTTCAAAAAGCGTCGTGATATCGCGACAGTTTTGGCACTTAAAGAAAGAAAGAAAAAAAAACATTTTTGGGTGAGGCAAGATTGCTCCTTCGCCTCCGGATGCTCCTGCATCAGACACCCGGGGTGAGTTTGAGAAGTGACCTTCACTTCTGATTTTCCTGAGGTAGACCCAGGCGATCAACCTCTGTCTTCGATAACCAAGTCGCATCTTCTATGGGCCTGCCCTTCCATTTGACTAAATACTCAGAGTAACTCCTGTTTCGAGTACTTCGGCCCTCACGCGTATCAAGAACTTCTTCTATTTCGTCCGCAACTGGGATGACTGCTAGAATGCTCCACAAATCTGGGCTGGGTATCTCACTGCTTTCTCCTTCATGATACTCGACCAAATCTGAAATGTTAAACACGGGAGAGATGTTAAGTTCACTTGGTAACTCCACCTCGTATGCATTACCCGAATCCCGTTTGCCAATGATCCTGCATGGCCCAAATTTCTTCATTTTTAGTTTGTTATAGGTCTTGACAGGAAACCGCTCCTTCCTCAGATGGACCATGACAGAATCTCCTACTTTGAACTCTTTAGCTCGATGTTTTTGGTCCGCCCTTGTCTTGTACTAAGCATTCATCTTGGCAATGTGTCTTGTCACTTCCTCATGCACTCCCTTTAGGTGTTCGGCAAAGTCTTCGGCCTCAGCACTGCATTTCTCTCTCGTATCTATCCTTCTCAACTCTGAAGCGTTTCTTGGGCTGTTCCCATAAATGATCTGGAATGGCGATTTATTGGTACTTCGATTGACCGAGCTGTTATACGCGAATTCTGCTTGTGGCAGAACTAGATCCCATCCCTTGGGCTTGTCCCCTACCAAGCACCGCAGTATATTGCCCAAACTCCTATTAACCACCTCTGTTTGGCCATCTGTTTGGGGGTGGTATGCAGAACCGAACTTTAAATCCGTCTTCAGTTTCTTCCACAGGGTCCTCCAGAAATACCCTACAAACTTGGTATCCCTGTCCGACACAATGCTTCTTGGCAGCCCATGAAGGCGTACCACTTCCTTAAAGAACAAACCAGCCACATGGACCGCATCGCTAGTCTTCTGACATGGGATAAAGTGAGCCATTTTTGAAAACCTGTCCACTACCACAAATATGGAGTCGTGTCCCCTCTGCGTTCTGGGCAAACCAAGCACAAAATCCATACTAATATCCTCCCATGGCCTTTCAGGTATAGGTAGTGGTTGATATAAACCAGTAGGCTGTCTCACACCTTTTGCCATCTGGCATATCCTACAACTCTGCACAAATTTTGCCACATCTTGTTGCAATTGCGGCCAGTAGTAGTTTTCACTAACCAGGCAGATGGTCTTGTCACGACCAAAGTGTCCAGCTAAACCTCCGCTATGCTTTTCCTTGATGAGATTCTCTCTCATTGAGCTCCTCGAAATGCATAATTGGTTCCCCCTGAACAACATTCCATCTTGAATCAGATAATTCAACCATTTAGTCCTGTCCAACGTAACAGGCGCAGTGCAGGCTTTCCAAGCTTCTACGAAATCGGGGTCTGTAGGGTATAAACCTTTGAGCTCAGCAAACCCTACAACCTCCACTTTCATTTCCATCATCAGACATTGCCTCCTACTCAAGGCATCTGCCACCCTATTGGACCTTCCGCTCCGATGCTTCAGTACAAAGGTATAGCTCTGCAGGAATTCTACCCATTTCAGATGCCTCTGATTCAATTTCCCTTGACTGTTAATATACTGCAATGCCTGATGATCGGTATAAAGAACAAACTCCTTTGGCAACAAATAGTGCCTCCATTTCTTGAGTGCTTGAACTATGGCATAGAACTCCTGATCATACACCGAATACTTCCTCCTGGCATCATTGAGCTTCTCGCTGAAATACGCAACAGGCCTACCCTCTTGGCTCAATACGGCTCCTATGGCACTGCCACTCGCATCGCAGTCTACCTGAAACACCTTATTGAAATCTGGAAGTGCTAAGACGGGTTGCTCAGTGACCTTCTTCTTCAGCATAGCGAAGCTTTTGTCTGCTCCAACTGTCCACTGGAATTCCTTCTTGTTCCCCTTCATTGTCTCCGTAAGAGATGCGCAAATACTGCTGAAGTTTCTAATGAACTTTCTGTAGAAACTGGCCAGACCATGAAATGATCTAACCTCGGTCACACTTCTTGGAGCAGGCCATTCTAGGATAGCCCTCACCTTTTTGGGGTCCATTTTGAGACCATTTGCTGAGATAACAAATCCCAGGTATACCAGCTCCTTCTTCATGAAGTTGCACTTCTTTAGATTGATCAGTAACTGCTCCTCCCGTAGTTTCTCAAAAACCCTCCTGATGTGCATCAGGTGCTCCTCTAGGGTCTTGCTAAAAATTAGGATATCATCCAAGTAGACAATAACAAATTTGCCCAAAAATTCCTTCAGGACTTCATTCATTAACCGCATGAAGGTACTTGGTGCATTGGTCAGCCCAAATGGCATAACCAACCACTCATACAGCCCCTCTCTGGTTTTAAAGGTTGTCTTCCACTCATCCCCTTCTCTAATGCGGATCTGATGGTAACCACTTTTCAAGTCAATCTTTGTGAAGTACTCGGCTCCACTTAAACAGTCCATGATATCATCCATCCTTGGCAAGTGGGAATCTGTATTTGATGGTGATCTTGTTAATTGCCCGAGAGTCTCGTGCACATTCTCCATTCTCCATCCTTCTTGGGTGCTAGTACCGCTGGTACTACACATGGACTAAGACTCTCCCTAATCAGCCCTTTCTTCAACAGATCTTGAACTTGCCGATTCAACTCCTCAGTTTCCATAGGCGTCATTCGATGTGCAGCCTTGTTTGGCAAGCTCGATCCAGGCACCAAATCTATGTGGTGACTGATCTTCCTAACAGGCGGTAAACCTTCAGGAACATTATCAGAAATGATATCTGGGAATTCCTCTAACAGTCCCATGACCTCCACTGGAATTTCCTTGCATCCTTCTTCCTTAACCCTAGGGATTATGGCATAGCACATATGATCTGACTTCAGGCCTTCCAAAAATCTTCTGCCATCAACTAGACAGACTCGTGCACTGTTGCATACCTTCTCATCCGCCTCCTTCAAGGGTTTCAACTTGTGGCGAACTCCATTCTTCGACAAAGAGTATGTGTTGGCTCGACCATCATGTACAACACTTCGATCAAACTGCCATGGTCTCCCAAGCAACAGGTGACATGCATCCATAGGCAAGATGTCACATAAGACCTCATCTCGGTAAGTTCCAATATTGAACTTCACCAGGCATTGCTCACTTACTAGCACCCGATGGTCCTTTTGCAACCATGCAATTCGATAAGGGTGCGGGTGTTTTCTCCTCTCCAACTGTAGCTTGGCAACCATTTCCTCAGAAACCAAATTGTCAGTGCTTCCATTATCGATGATGATGTTACAGACCTTGCCTGCGCACTTGCATCTTGTTCGAAATAGGTTGTTCCTTTGGTCTGCCTTTTTCTCTTCATTCAACAGGACTCTTCTGACGATCATTGCTTCTCCCCTTTTTGCCTCCTCAGAGTGCTCAGATTCTACACCTTCGTCTGCTACAGCAGCTCGGGCCTGACCCTCAGGTCTTCGATTTGGCCTCTCTTGATGTTGCGGGCAGTTGTATGCCCTGTGTCCTTCTTCTCCGTAGTTGAAGCAGGTTCCTCGAAAGACACCTCTTCCAAACCCTCGCCCAAGCCTACCTCTTCCTCTCGGGTAGTTGTTGTTCTGATTGCGTGGGCGTTGGTCATTCTCCTCCTTCCCTTCTTTCTATTTTTGGCTACTGCTAGCTTCACCAGTTTTCCCCAAATCTCTGTACCTTCCTCCATTGGTTCTTCCACCAGCTCTTCCACCCCTGTCCTTTCCTCTCTGCTTTCCTTCAAATCTCCTATTCAGTTTCTCTTCTACTTTCAAGGCAAACTGGTATGCATCCTCCACCGTGCCCATCCTAACCAGTCCCAGCTCTTCTTGAATGCTGGTTCGCAACCCATTGATGTATCGTGCGACTTTCTCCTTATTCGCCTCATAATGGCCGGTTCTAATCGAGATCTGATAGAACTCCTCCGTATACTCCTTGACAGATTTACTTGTCTGTCGAAGACTCTGCATCTTTCTCAATAAATCCAACTCGTAATCTACAGGGATGAACTACCTCTTCAATCTCTCCACCATCCTATCCCACCTGGTGATCTTTTCCTTTCCCCTCCTGTTCCTTTCCAGCTGCACTCCTTTCCACCAGATGCTAGCATGTCCTTTCAGCTTGGTTTTCGTGAACCTGATCCGATTTGGGTCTGAGATCTCTTCATACTCGAAATACTCCTCCATGTCGTTGATCCAATCTATCAGCTCCTCGGGGTTGAGGTTCCCGGAGTAAGTAGAGACATCAAATTTTGACTTCTTCCCGATCCGGGAGATGGCCCTATACAGCCTAGCCTCTCGCTGGATCCAAGGCTTCTTCCTCATCGGATGGACCCTCTTCTTCCCAAACTTCATCCTCACTGGGTTCCTCCCTTCTTGGCCCAACTCCTCTTCTTATTTCCTCCTCGCAGGGCTTCAACTTGCCTCCGCAAGGCTCTAAGATCGACCTCTGCTTGTATGTTCCTCACACCACCACGGTTCCTACGCGGAGGCATCCTGCTTCTTCTTCACAACCCACAACCACAATCCTGGCGCAAACTGCCTCACTGTCGGCGATCGGTTTGCGCACTCAGAACCTTCTGGCTCTGATACCACTTGACGCAAGACTAGAATAAAACACAGGCCAAAATCAAGCCAATTTCATCAACAGAGGTCTTAAATTCGGAAATACAGCAGTCTTTTTTTTTTTTAAATGGCCAAGCCCCCTAATACAATGCATGCGCGGCCTTTTATCCCAGACCCCAGCTTCTCCCGACATCATTACACTAAGTGCGGGCTTCCCTCTAACCATCCGCACGAAGGTTCTGTTGCCGCCTGTAAGATGCTGCCAGGCGCCCCGTATTATCATGGTCCGTAATGGCGGAGTGCGCTGCGGCCGCCTGTCAATCCATCCGCCAAGTCATCATTCGAAGGGATGCGCCACAGCCGCTTGTAGTTTGTTGCCACGTGTCCTTTTGCCAGAGTCCCAGTAACCGCTTCACATTCTAGGACCACCTGTAATTTGACGCCACGTGTCCCTCTGCAATGGTCCCTGCAATCGTCGGCTGGTCAGGCGTCGTGAGCGTTTTGTCGCGATATCGCGACGTTCTTGCTCCCATACCTTCTCTCTCCTCTTTGGTCGCGATATCGCGACGTTTTGCCGTTGGCTACTCTTCTCTTCCTCGGGGGCCACGATTTCTCGACACGTCACGAAATCGCGACGTCTAAGCCTTCCTTGCTCGCTTTCCGCCTTTGGGCCGTGAAACCGCGACATGTCACGATTTCGCGACGTCTTTGCGCCTTCAAGTCTTGCCTCCCGAAAGTGTCGCGATTTCGCGACCATTTTGTGCTTTCAAGTCTTGCCCCCCGGAAGTGTCACGATTTCGCGACGTCTTTGTGCCTTAGAGCTGTGCCTCCGAAGGTGTCGCGATTTCGCGACCATTTTGTGCTTTGGCCTCTTTACTTCGAAAATGTCACGATTTCGTGACCATTTGGCACTCAGAGTGGCTTTGCTTCCGAAGGTGTCACGATTTCGTGACCATTTGGTGCCTTAAGCCTTTCCTCTCGAAACTGTCATGATTTCGTGACCATTTGGCACCTTGACCTCTTTGCTTCGAAAATGTCGCGATTTCGCGACCATTTGGCGCTCGAGCTGCTTTACTTCGAAAATGTCGTGATTTCGCGACCATTTGGCGCCTTGACCTCTCCGCTTCGAAAATGTCATGATTTCGCGACCATTGGGCGCTCGAGCTGCTTTGTTTCGGAACTGTCGTGATTTCGCGACCATTTGGCGCCCGAGCTGCTTTACTTCGAAAATGTCACGATTTCGCGACCATTTGGCGCCTTGACCCTTTTCATCAAAAAAGCGTCGCGATATCGCGACGTTTTGGCCCCCTTAGCGCCCTTCTTCAAAAAGCGTCGTGATATCGCGACAGTTTTGGCACTTAAAGAAAGAAAGAAAAAAAAACATTTTTGGGTGAGGCAAGATTGCTCCTTCGCCTCCGGATGCTCCTGCATCAATACATGATAAACTTGAAATCATTTACCTAATTCCAGGCCCCTTGTAAACAATAGTTCACAAATCCAAGAGTTATTCAAGTACTCATTGATGTATATATATATGAAATGTTAGATATAACATAAAAACCTTGGAGATATATAATATTATTTTCAAGAGAGAATCATAATTCTAAGTTTGTCGGGTGATTTTGTGACTGGACAAAATCACACCTCAACATGATTGTTTTATTTATTTTTATTTCGTTTGATGTGATTTCAGAATTTTATGGTTTGAGGTGTAATGTTTGAACTTTAGGGCATTATATCTGCCATGTTAGAGGTAGAATCTTGAAAAAATAATGACGCTTTCACCGTAGAAGGGCAAAATGGGTGTCCAAAAATATTGGTTATTTTGGTAGTTGACTTTATTTGATATGCCTTTGATTTGCATGCCACGGTGTAGATAGTAGTAAATTGAAAATGAGCCATAGGGAGCTTGATGTAGACTGTACTTGATGTCAGTTTGAACTTACACCACTAAATTGGCAAATGGGTATCTAAAATGTGACTATTATTTTTAGATTGCATGTCTGGATATGTGTTTGGTTTTGGTGTTTTTAGGACATATTTGATTGTTAGATCTGTGTTGATTGGTGCTTTGTTTCTAAATTTTGTTGACACATTTACCATTAAGTGGGAAAATGGGTATCTAGAAATGTTATTTGTTTTTGTATGTCATATTAATTGATTAAGTTTTGGATTACATGCCATAGTAGTTGTACAATTAAGTTTGTTATTGGTTGTTGGGCGACCAATGTGTACTGTATGTCGTATGTGCTTGGAAATTTGCCATGAAATAACTAAATGGATATCCAAATATGTGACTGTGTTGTCGATATGTTTTTTTATTTTGTCTATACATTAATTTGTATCAATATGTGTGCCAAATTAAATGTTTTCAATTGTAAATTTTGCATAATTAAGTTGAATTTTGATTGATTTATTATGTAGGTTATTGATGCATGTCATGTTATGTGTTGAACAGGTGAAGGCGCTTGAACCCCGTCATCGGGTAAGGAAGTTTAAGAAGGGTTTTGAGAGGTTGATGAAGACTGAGGAGGAGTTGCAGTGGTTGGATGACATACACTTTTGCGGTTTGTGGGAGTGTAAGAGCATCTTCACCGATAGGGTATATGTGTATTCCTTATGTGAGCGATGGAATGCAGATAAGAACACATTTCATTTTCCTATAGGGGAAATGACCATGATGTTGGAGGACGTGTATCACATCTACCAATTTCTTATTGAGGGTGTTCCTATGAGGGCAACCGAATATGGGAGGAAGGACACGGTTTTGGAGAGATTTTTTGGGGTTGGATGGAGAGAGATTGATATCTCCAAGATGGATTATGAATGGTTGTGGCTACAAAATAAAATCTTAGATAGGTAGTGTGTGGTGATGATGATGATCTCTACATATGCCCTTCTTTATTGTTTCGAGTTTCTGTTTACCTGGAACATGTTGGACTTGGTTAGTGAAATGGTGGAGCACAGGGTTGTGTTTAATTGGGTGCCTGTATTGTTGGCTCAAGTATACCATGAGTTGCATGATGTGGTTTGGGGTAGATGGATATGATTGAGTGTGATTTCCTTGCTGCAGGTATGGGTATGGGAGCACATAGCCATTGAGAGACCATCCTTGTTATCTCACCCTATACATGTGGAGGGTAAGGAGTATCCTTACACATTGAGGTGAAGTATAGATGCAGAGCAGGGTATGAAGAGGCCTCACAAGGGTGACCCAATTTTGTGGAGGATTAATTTTGGGGATCTGACATCGGATGACATAAGGTGGAGACCATGGTTAGGTGGGGTGATTTGGAAGGAGGATGATGAGTATCTAAGGGCTATACGATGAGGTAGATGGTTTGTGGAGAGATATACTCGATAGACTGAGTACTTTCATTTTGATCGGGTACAACACCAGTTCAATTTATGGTAGGATGTTCCAAGGACTCCTATTATCTAATTCAAGAGACAATAAGATAGAGGATAATGCCTTGTTGTACCACCTTGGGTTGAGGAGGTGGACCCTTCTATGGATATCCTAGATGTAGGGGATGTAGGGACAACATCAAAGTTTGATTCTTGGTGGGCTCTATAGTATTGGGAGCTTGGGAGAGGTGTGGTGGATTTGTGGGTATCACCTATTATTGGGGTACCTCTGCCAGAGAGGAGGGGGAGTAGAGGACTCAAGCTAGGGTAGTGAGTACGGTTGCTGTTGAGGAGGAGGTTCATGCATGATAGTCATGATGTCATGTATGTGCTTTGATGAGTACCCAGGATGTGAGGGTAGAGGAGGTGGATGTGGGTATAGATGCTAGGGTAGAGCAGACTATTGGAGCATAGGCTAAGGGAGGCAGGGTGGCCGATATGGGTGGTATCGATGATACCATTGATATTGGGGTGTTTGTTGATATAGCATAGTAGATTCCCAATGATACTTTGGAGAGGCCAGCTACAGAGGATGTACAGGGATTGCATAATCAGATTCAACAGTTGGCTATTATATATACATGTGTTATTTTTATATAGATGATATATATTCTATTTATTTTGGCTATTATATATACATGTGTTATTTTTATGGTTAGAAATGTGTTCTTGTTTATGTTTGCATGGATTAGCATAACATAATTTGTAGATATACATGTATGACATGGTTTAGTTATATTATCGTTTTGTGGTATAAATGGATTGTAGAGTAGTGTTATGATTCCATTTCCAATGCGATATGATGTGATATCAAATATGATTTTGTAATGAATGTATGTATAGTAATTGCGATACTATGACTCGATTTTGAAATGCATATGGGATGAATGCAATAAATGTAATTTGATATGAAATGCATGTAGGATGAATGCAATACTATAATGTGTATCAAATGTATCTGACATAGATGCATGTATGCATGTATGAACTTACTAAAATATGCTAAGGAAGAACTTGTATTATTGCATTTACCTGTATGGATGCTATCCATTCCATGATTTCAGGATCGATGGATAATGTAAAGCATGTGTAATGGTTTTGACTAACATAGTTATGACAATAAAATCTTGAACCCTTAGCTATGCAAGTTTTGTGGCAACTTATAACATGATCAGGTTGGTTCAAAGTCCGTCTTGTACCTATGTGTGTGAATGTGTAATGTTCATTTATCCATTTTGAGAGAGGTCGGATTAACCCATTGTAGATGCTACCATACTAGCTAGCTCATCCATCCATAATAGTAATTTCTACAAAAACGAGATGCTAATGTAAGAGATGTGTTGTCACCTGTAATATTATTCCACTGGTAGTCATGTTTTTGGAATTATCCCATAGTGTTATGTTGAACCTAAGGACCAAAGGCGATAAGCATAACAAATGTGATATCAAGAGGCATTTTATTTTGTTTTCTACCCCTGTTCTAGTGTTGACCTATCTAATTGTGGTAGTGCTCTTTTCATTTATTTATTTATTTTTTCTTTTTTTTTGTATGGGTGATGAAGTTTGTTTTCTACCTATTTATTTAATTTTGCTTATGTTTGATCCCTTTGTTTATCCCCAGGTCGTATGTTGACCATGTAGGCAATAGGACGAGTAGGGGATACCGTTCGCTAGATGGCGATATGTACTCAAGATGTCCTCTATCCTAGGATAAAAAATGTTAATGTGTAACCTATTATGAGCAATTCATGAGAGAAGTTGAACCAGCTTAAAATACCATAAGAAGAATGTACAAGACTCGGTAGCTATGGGTAACACTTGATTGCCTAAACTATAGAGTAGTCAAAATTAAATACAACACCTATGTATATCTTGATCCTGAAAAGGGGGAATGGACATCTAGGTGGTGATGCTAACAAGTGCATGTATTATTTCTGTTGAGGTGCATTTTTGGGGAGAATGTACAAACATGAATTTAAATTTTAACTATAAAGCATATGGATATGTGCAATGCATGTAACTGTAAGTGATGCAAGTGGAAGAATGTGATATTTACAAGAAGAAAGTTATGTTGTTTAGAAAGAGAATTTTATAAGAACCTATTTATAGATAAGTGAAGTGTGTAATGATGACAAAAAGTGTGATGCTATGATCATGGTTACCCTAGTGTGTGGGGTGTGTGTGTAGTAGATGTATAAGTTGTGAGTTGTATAAGTGTATGTAATAATCACGAAGAAGAAGTAAGATGTGAGATTGGAATGTACAAGTGGAAGTATTTGGTGACCAATCAAGATAATGGGATCACCAATAGTCGACAATGATAGAAGAGAAGAAACGAATCAACTTCTGTAAGAAGTAGAAGAATGATATAAAATAAAATGAATAACTAACACTACTATCAGGCGAAATGACGTAGATCTGGGTGGGAATGGGATGGTGAAGTGATGGCATGGCTAGAGTTGTGGCTAGATCCATATTTGGAAATATTATGAATATAGTGGGTGGGCGATGTTAGGGTATTATGGGGTGGTAAATTCCTAGAAGTGGTGCGACATGGAGGACTGACAAGTTAGCTAAATGGAAGAGTGTTCTAGTGATGGGTTATGCTTGCCATGCAACATGTTGTGCACTAGGGTTTCAAATGATCTGCACTCTTTGATATCATGACTTGGCTAGCGGTGGTAAATGCAAAATTAATTCATATTATAATTGCATGGTTTTGGACACAAGGGATCAGTAGATCAAATATTAGGTAGGTAAATAAGACCTAGTGCATGATATGATGGAACATTTCAAAAAGGGGTGTATGTGGAATAGGTATAGGATAGACATATGGATCTGATAGAGGTGAGCAAGGTCTAGGTGAAATATGATCTAGTAATGGAGGCATGGGCCTGGGTTCTAGCATGGATCAAGTCTGGGGTCGAGGAAGGAATCTATGTGGTGGTGAGGATGGACAGGTCATGGAAAACTACCATGGGTGAACATGGCAATGATAGTGGCTCATATACAACTCCAAAGCTTCGATACGAGAGATAAGATGTTGTATCTCATGGTGTGGCGATGATGGTATTGGGGAAGGGGGTGATAGAGATTCCAAGGTGAATGGAATAGCTCAATGCATGGTAGAAAAAGGATAGGGCTATGATGAGGAATAAACATAGTGAAGTGATTATGGTGATCATAAGATTGGCTAGGGCAATAAGCCTTGTAGTGGTGAAGGTGGTGTCTTGAGGACTGGTGGCATAGGTGATGGCCCTAGGCAGTGATGTGAATGAGAAAGAGGAATTTTTGCATGACCATCTTGAGTAGCTTGGGATGTATGGGCTTGCAAAGCCTGGGCATAGGTAGACTCATCATTAGGAAGGGGAGTGGGTAGAAATGTAGGGAAAGGTTGATAAGGTGTGTATTCCATAATAGGTGGGCGGTAAGGTCCTATGGGATGCTATGGATGACTTGGAGGTGAATAGTGATGTTTAAGACCATCAGACAGATGGGAGGATGATCCTTGTGCTTGCGATTGGGTGGATTCCTCTTTATCATCGAAATAGGACATGGTGATCTGGTTGTCACCAACATGTGGTGAATAGGAAAAACCTCATTGGCGATGGGAATGGTGTCGAGGTGAAGTGTGGTGACCTAAATGAGATGAGTGCGAGGAGCACCTGGTATGAAGGGTGGTTGGTGGTCGGGAAAGATCGGCTAGTGTAATGGGTTTTTGTTGCGACTATAGATGGTCCTACATGGTGGTAGGTGAGGCCGCTATAGTGCTCTCCTGCTAATGACATGAGTCCTAAAAAAGGAAAAATAAATACCTCAAGCATAAAAATTGCAAAAAGGTAACATGTACATGTATAAAGAAATAATAAATGAGAAATAACAAATTCATATGATGATGTGCTTGGTGATTTATTTCTAATACTATGTGACACTCATGATGGTGATTGTGTTTATGAATCATGCATTGAAAGCACAAAGATGCAATATGTTGATGGGTTCAGGATCATTAAGGCCTTCAAGATTTTCCAAATGATATGCTCCTGAATCGTACTTGTGTGTGATAATAAATGGACCCAAATGAATTTATCACACTGTTGGTGAGGTTGACTTTTAATTTGTTGGTTCTTCTTGAGAACCAAGTCACCAATTTGATATTCGCACTGATGTACCTTACTGTTGTAGGCACGACGAAGGTGATATTGATATACTTGTGTGTGCTTTATGGAATGGATGTGATGTTCATCGATGAGTGTTAGTTTATCTAGACAAGATTGGTGAGCAGTGTCGTCATCAATGAAATCTTTCATGGATATCCATAAAGAGGGTATCTCTAGCTCAAGGGGCATGATAGCCTCTGCCCTGTAGACAAGTGAAAATGGTGTTGCCCTAATGGGAGTATGAATGCTCATATGATATGCCCATAATGCTAGGGGCATTTGATTATGCCAGTCCTAGTGAGATTTTGCTACAGTTTTACAAAGGATAGAATAGATGGTTTTGTTAGTGGCTTTGTCCTGGCCATTTTCTTTAGGGTAATATGGGGTCAAAAATCTATGATGTATGTGAAATTTGTTGCACAGGGATCAGACAGTCTTGTTTTTGAAATATTTTCCATTATTTGAAATAATTTGGGAGGGAATTCCAAAGCAACATATGATATTTTCCATGATGAATGTCGTAATTTTGGCTCCTGTATTTTGGACCAGTGGGATGGCTTCGACCCACTTTGTAAAATATTTTGTTGATGTAATGATAAATTTATGATTGCTAGAGGATGCAGGTGTAATTTTTCCAATTAGATCCAGGCCCCATTGGGATAAGGGCCACATGGAATGGATTGGTTAAAGTGGTTGGGATGGTAAATGTGTTAAGTTGGCATGTTGTTGGTATTTGATGCAACGTTTGACATACTCACAGTAGTTTTGCACAATTTTAGGCTAGTAGTAGCCCATATAGAGAATGTATTTGATAATTTCCATACCATTAAAATAGCCACCATAAGTGCTATCATGGATTTCTTGTACAACCCACTATGATTCTTGCAGTTCTAGGCAAGGCAAGAGCATACCATCATAGCTACGGTGATAAAGGATGTCCCCTAGCAAGGTGTAGCGGGTCGCTCTTTGTTTAAAGGTTTGAAATTGGGCATGGGGTAAACCATATGGTAGGAAACCTAGTTTGATGTATTCCTTGATTTGTGAGAACCATGGCTCATGAGATTCAGTGTTTACCACATATACACGACCATCGTCTGTGGGAGGTGTGGGTGATATAGCATATTGTGTAAGTGTATGAATGGATACAAATGTTGTGCTAGATATTGGATTTTGTAGGATAAGGTACCCTAAAGAGGCCATGGTGTCTGCAAAATGGTTTTATGAGCATGACATGACTTTGAGGTAATACCATTCAAATTGGGATAGGAGTTATAGGGCGATCTTTTTGTATTGCTGGAGAACTATGAAATTACATAGCCAAAGTTCTTGCACTTGATTGACAATAAAAATGAATCACCTATGATTGGGAGGCATTTGATGTGCATAGTGTGTGCTTGTTTTAGTCCTAGGATTAGGGCTTCATAATCTATGTTGTTATTGGTACAAGGAAAATCAAGTTTGAATGAAAATTGGAGTGGTTCTCCTTTAGGTGTAAAAAAAAATGCTTGCACCCCTAGCATGGAGACACCTGGACCCATCAAAGAAAAAGGTGAGGTCAACCATGAATTTTGGTTTGATGTAATCCTCATCTTTGGTTATGTGATAGATAGAGTCATCAGGGAGTTGGATGAGTAGGGGTTGGTTTTTAGTTATAGGGGCTTCGACTAGTTGGTCTGCAATGACTTACCCTTTGATAGACTTTTGAGATACGAATTCTAGGTCAAACTCGGTTAGGAGCATGATCCATTTGGCTATGTGTGAGTTGTGATAACTTTTGTTCATCATATACCATAGGGGATTGTCTCAGGCTATGACAAAAGTTGTGTGGTTTAACATATAGTGTCTTAGCTTTTAGGTGGTGAATACTACTACTAGGCATAACTTCTCCATGTACCCATATCTCATTTCATAACTAACTAGCGTACAACTGATGCAGTAGATAGCTTGCTATTTTTTGAGAGTATTCTTTTGAGCTAGGAGTGTACCTAGCATAAGATCTATGGTTGAGATGTATAGAGTCAATGGTAATTGTGGGTGCGACGATGACATGACCGACGACAACATGAGGTAAGTTTTTATAGCGTAGAATTGATGAGGCCTGCAAATGCCTCATCCATGGACTAGTTTTGATAACTTATAAACACTTTTGAACACCTTATGTTATGTTTTGATGCTAATTATAGTGATAGAATGCATTATGTATTGATGTTTACATGTTGTAAATGTTAAAGTGCATATATCCTGTTTTGACTATTTTTCTATATTTTATAGTCTGTTTCAAGTTGTATTATTTAGTATATTTTGCATTAAGTTAATGTTGTAATATTAAGGTGCTGCTATCTATTTGGTTTTGTGCTTCTTTCATAAGCTTTCCCCACCGTTTAACCATTTTAAATAACCAAAAGGCACCAAAACTTTGTCAACAGTTTGACTGTGCAGAAAACAGGAACTTTTCCATACAAATTCCAGCCAGCTGTACATATACAACATGGCTTGGAATTTGTCCACTCCAACTCATGCAAAAGATGGAATCAGTCTTCTGGGCACTTATGGAGACTATTTCCACCATCACAACTATTCTCATGCACTTCTGGAGCATGAATTAATATAAACTCTGTTCTACTGCCTGATATTCTGGAGCAGCTCCGAAATAAGCGCAGAAGCAATAGTTTGGGTCAAAAGCGCCTTTAATTGCAATAGAGGGTGGTAAACGGTGGTTGCAGCTATTTTAGGGATATCCCTATCTTTTCCAACACCTGTCCCTCAATGGATGAAGCCCAACAGATGGAATGGATAAGAGATAATAGACCTAATCCCTGCATTCTGGGAAACAGTCCTGTAACAGTTGTAACATTCCTACATGGCAGCACAAAACCTTATCAATGTTGTACCCTACTTGTATAAATAAAATGCTCCCATTTGGTTGAGCATATAGAAGAGATATAGGAAATAAGTGATAAGAGTTAGAACTATTTTAAGTGTTGTAACTGTGTATTGCAGTAGCATAGTAGCCTGTAGATCTTCCCCTACACTGTTGTCATGCTGCTGAGAATGAAATAAAGGTGTAATATTTGTCATTCATGTTTGCTTCTAAGTTGAGTGTGAAGACTTAATAGTTTAGAGCAAGTATTATTTGCCCTCTTTTGGTTCAGGAAGCAAGGGCCACTTCCAGGTCCAGAGGAGGGTTTTTACCTGACAGAATTCTGCTAATTTCTTGGCTACTAGAGGTCAGTAGAGATCTGATAGCTTTTTGCATAGTTAATAGTGAATTAAACTGGATAGCATGTGGCACTTGAATGCATGGTAGGTAAGTCATCTAGGGTAGAATTTATAGCATAATACTTTCTATTTCTAATTTGTTTTAGAATTTGCAATATTTCCATAATTTCTTGTCACTTAATTTGTTACAAATTGTGCAACTTTATTTATCAATTTTTGAATGTTATTTCCATTTAGAAAGTGACATTGTTTTCTAATTTTAAAAGTTTCATTAGTTCGTTAAAGTTAATGCTATAATTTCAATTTAGTAATTTCCTATCAATTAAATTCTGTTATTTTCAATTTTGCAATAGTTTAGTTTTATTTTTCCTGCAATAGTGTGAATTTCAATTATGCAAGGATAAGTAGGAGTTTAGTTTTAGTTTTTAGGAGTAAGAAAGGAGACCCCAAACACCCCAATCTCTAACTGTTCCATGAATAAGGCCATGATCTAAATGAACTAAAAATTAGTCTGTTAACCCCTGCTTTCGTATATAGCCTTGGACACCACCCTGGATTGACACATAATGATTAAATGATGAAGATTTGATGACACTCATCATTTTTGGCACCATTGTCGGGGACACTTAGGTGTTGTTAGGAGAGGTCTAGCAGTCCAAAAACTATCCTATTTTAGGAAACAATTTTTGGAAACCTGAGGTTTAGTTTATTTAGTAAATAGGCATGAATGCATAGGCCAAGAGATGAAAGAGGAAGGTTTATCAGAACTGGCTCTTTTCCACCAAGGCGTTCTTCATGATCAGGTGAAGATCTGCCTATGTATGAACTTCCTGAAAGACTTAAAAGAGAATCATCTTCTTCATCAACTAAAATTGTAGGATCTTTGCAAGAAGAGCTCTTAGAGGCACTTGCTTCTAGACATACCCATAGGGCTGATCCATCTGAACCAGTTGAACAAATTAAAGTTGAGGAAGCACCTATGGCAGAACAAGGAGAACATGATAGGGATATTGTTGGTCATGATGCTGACAATCCTCCTGTTAGAACTTTTGAATACCCTATTCATCTGAATCCTACTCAGAATGCTCCTATGAAAACAATTTCACCCTCAGTATTGCCAATATTTAGGGGAGTTGTTTCTGAAGATCCTGATCAATTTCTGTTTGAATTCAAGGTCCTGTGTCAGACTTATGACTATGTCAATGATAACCAGAAACTGAAGTTATTTCCCTCTACACTCAAAGATGCAGCCTTACGGTGGTTTATGAGCCTTGAACCAGATTCAATCCGCACTTGGGATCAAATGGAAACTGCATTTTTGGATAAGTATCAGGAGTATTGTAGAGTGAGAAATAGGAAGGATGAGTTATTTTGGATAAGACAAGAAGAGGATGAAAACTTAGAGGATTATCTTGATAGATTTACCTTTATCCAAAAGAGATGTGGTCCTGTGGAAACTGACTTATTAAAAACTATATTTTTGAGAGGTTTGCAGGATGATTCTAGAGAAGTATTAGACTTAATGGGAAAAGGAGATATAAACCAACTTGATATTAATGATATTGTAGAGTTGTGCAGAAATTATTCCCGCACTAGGCAAAGAAGAAGGAAAAGGAATCCTGGTAATACTGATATAAAATATTTGATGGAGGAAATGGCTAATATGAAAACCGATATACTTGTTCAACTAAACACTGCTTTAGGAGAAAGGAATACAAGAGCCAATTCTTCACCACCCCTGTCTATCTATTGTCCTAGGTGCAGAAATAAGCATGCTCTGCAAGATTGTCCTTTGGACAAGACTTCAATTTCAGCAATTTGTGGCATTTGCTCAAAGGAGCATAAAACTGATAAATGTCACCTTTTGCCCCATCTTCGGAGTGTTTTAGAAACCCAAGTTGAAGAACTTCATGCTATTGGGCAAAGGCCAGGAGGCAACTTCATACAAAACCAAAATACCCCTCGCTTTTCTTCAAATTGGGGATAGAATCCTTGGAATATGCCATGGGCATATACCGAACCTCCTCCCCAAACTTGGAATCAATCTTGGGCAGCCCCTCAAGATTGGTCACATTCTAGTTGGAATCAACCATGGCATCCAGTTAATCCATCTTGGGTACCAAATCAGTCAGGGCAAATATGGGGGCCACAATACCCATCCTATCAAGGGCAGTAGAGGTATCAATCACCAAATCAACACTTGCTGCCAACCCCTAATCAAAATTTTTAGGGAAGAGTTCAACCACAACAAACATAGCCAGTTAAGCAACCTCCACTTCCAGCTCAGCCTATGGCTAACCCCAATAACAATAGACAAGCAACCCCTATTTATGGAGCTGAGTCTGAAGAGACTACTGCAGTCCATGTCCTTGACTGTAGTAACATCCAATTACATTTAGGGAAGGTTTTACCTGACCCTGCACCACCCACTATTGAAGAAATTGATGGAAAGCAAGAATTTTCAAGTCCAAAAAAACCACAAACAGAGCAAAAAGAAGAAAAAATAGAAAGTTTACAAGGAAAAATTGAACTTGCCTCAATAGACCTACCGTATCCTGAAAGGTTTGACCACACTATCACTGCTCCTAAATCAGAATTAATCATAGAATTGAGGAAAATGTCTATCTCACTCCCTTTGTTGTAGGCAATAAAGGATGTACCTCTGATTAGGAAAACCATTCAGGAGCTATGTATTAGGAAACCTGGCAGGAAGAAGAAAGCCTTTCCTAAGACTGTACAAGTAGAAGGTAAGTTGGCTGACCTGCTTTCTGGAAAACTAGTACCCCCTAAATATGGTGATCCAGGGAGTCCAGTAGTTACAATTACTATTGGGTTAGTTCAAATTCCAAATGTACTTATCGATTTAGGAGCTGCAATCAACGTGATGACTAAGGAAACCATGCAAAAATTGTAGCTCAATAACCTTAGTCCTACTACCACAGTTTTGGAAATGGCAGATAGGTCAGTGGCTAAACCGGAAGGAATTCTAGAGGATGTTGCCATTGAAGTGTCTTCTTGGGAATACCCTGTAGATTTCTTAGTGTTGCAGCCTAGAAACTCAGCTAATGGCTATCCTATTATTCTAGGATGACCTTGGCTTGCCACTACAACTGCATTTATAGACTGCAGGTCAGGTGAGATGACCATTTCAAATGGTGTAGACCTAAAAAATATTTCCTTGTATCCACCAGCCCAACCTTCAACCAAATTTTTTGGACAGATATGGTATCCCGAGTCTGATGAAGAACAGGAAACTATTGTCACCTTGGCCACCATTGTAGTAAAAGAACATATTGAAGAACTTAATTCACCAGAAAGAGAAATCTTTGAACATGAAACAATTTTGGTGAAAACATTGCAAGAAGAAGGCCTTAGGGATGATCAAATTCTTGTCCATCATTTGTTATGGAAATATGAAGAACAAACTGCTGAACATCTATCATCTATTCCACTACAAGAAAGCTCCTTCACATTGCCACATGGATGGCATCATCATCTTCTGACTTCTTTCACCTGTCCTATGCAAATGATCCCATCAGGTATCACATTTACACCAGAATCAAGAGTATTTCATACTCTGCAGCCACATCATTGTCCCTTAAATGCTTTAATCAGTAAATATGAGGTTGTCAACTCTGTTTATCCAGGGATTAAGCAGATTGAGATACAACCAAGAAAATTTTTGAACATTAATAGTTGGTTGACTAATGAGCAAGAAGCCAAATTATTTGTTGTTTTACAGAGACATGTTCAAGATTTTTCTTGGAGTTATAAGGACATGACTCGGCATTCACCCCGATGTGTGTACACATAGGATATACACTGAAGATGTCAAACCAGTAAGACAACCACAAAGGCGTCTGAATCCCGCTCTGAAGGATATTGTTAAGGAAGAAATCAAAAAACTATTGGATGTAGGATTCATTTATCCAATTTCAGATAGTAGGTGGGTTTCACCATTGGTCATTGTTCCAAAGAAAAATGGGAAGATGAGAGTATGTGTGGACTACAGGGAATTGAATAAGGTCACACATAAAGATCACTTTCCATTACCATTTATAGACCAAGTGTTGGACACCCTTGCTGGTAAGAAATTTTTCTGTTTCCTTGATGGTTTTAGTGGTTATAATCAGATCCAGGTTGCACCAGAAGACCAGGAAAAGACAACTTTCACATGTCCTTGGGGAACATTTGCTTACAGAGTATTACCCTTCGGTTTGTGCAATGCACCAACAACATTTCAGAGAGTTGTTTTGGCTATCTTTTCTGATCTAACAAATGAAAGTGTAGAGATTTATATGGATGACTTCACAGTGTTTGGAGATACATTTGAATATACTTTAGAACAACTTGAAAAAGTTTTAATACGTTGTGAAACATATCATTTGTCTCTCGAACCCTGATAAATGTTTCTTGATGATGGAAGAAGGAATTGTTCTTGGACATCATATTTCTGCTTATGGAATTAAAGTTGATCCTAAAAAGGTAGAGGTCATCAAGAACCTTCCTCCTCCAAAAACTCAAACTGATGTCCGTAGTTTCTTAGGACATATTGGCTTTTATCGTAGATTTATTGCTAATTTTAGTACCATTGCTAATCCAATGTTCGCATTGTTAACAAAGGATTCTGAATTTGTTTGGTCTACTGGGTGTCAACAATCCTTTGAAGTTTTAAAGGAAAAGTTAACAACTCCCTGTATTGAGAGGTCCTAATTGGGAGTTACCCTTCCATATTCAAACTGATGCTTCCAATACTGCTATTGGAGCTGCATTAGGGCAGATTGAAGATGGACAACACTATGCCATATACTACATTAGTAAAAATTTGACTAGAGCTGAAAAGAATTATACCACAACCGAGAAGGAATTTTTAGTTGTGGTGTATGCTATTAACAAATTTTAACACTATATCACAAGATATCCCGTATTCATCCACACAGACCATGCTGCTATAAAGTATTTGATGAATAAACCCTTGGTTAGTGCACGAATTATTCATTGGTTAATACTATTGCAGGAATTTGATATTACTATAGTCAATAAACTAGGGAAGTCTAATGTAGTGGCAGATTTCTTGTCAAGATTGTCAAATGCAGATACGGAGGAATTGGTTGAGGAT
This sequence comes from Wollemia nobilis, assembly GCA_028583015.1. Classification (NCBI taxonomy): domain Eukaryota; kingdom Viridiplantae; phylum Streptophyta; class Pinopsida; order Araucariales; family Araucariaceae; genus Wollemia; species Wollemia nobilis. The sequence continues at coordinate 3,593,419 of JAQPPZ010014295.1, forward strand.
GCATTTCTTGATGAGAAATTGTTTGTTGTTTCTATACAATCTCCATGGTTTGTAGATATAGCTAATTATTTAGCTACAGGGAAGATTCCTCTTCACTTTACTCCTAAACAAAAGAAACAGTTGATCAAGCAAAGTTCTTCTTTTGAATGGATAGGAGGTTTATTGTTTAAATGCAGTCCTGACCATGTTTTGCGCAGGTGTGTTCGCAAGGATGAGGTATATGACATCCTATGAGCATGTCACGATGAACCATCAGGAGGGCATTATTCAGTGAAAAGTACCATTCGAAATATTTTGGGTACTGGTTACTACTGGCCATCCTTGCACAAAGATGTCAAAAGGTATGTCAGAAATTGTGATGCATGCCAAAGGATGGGTAAGCCTACTTTTACTAGTGAAATGCCTTTACAACCTCAATTAGGTACAGAACCATTTGAAAGGTGGGGGCTAGATTTTGTAGGACCCATTGATCCACCTTCCCAAGGGAAAGTGCATATCTTGGTATGTACTGATTATGTAACCAAGTGGGTAGAAGCCCATGCTTTTAAGCATGCCCGAGAAGAGAAAGTTGTTGATTTCCTATATTCACAAATATTTCTACGATTTGGAGCCCCATATTCTATCACCACTGATCAGGGACCTCAGTTTACCTCAAAAGTTGTTGAAGCCTTTACAAAGTTGTATGAAATCAAACACCAAAAATCCTCACCTTACCATCCGCAAGCCAATGGCCAAGTTGAAGTGACAAATAGGGAATTAGAGAGGATCTTAACCAAAACTATAGCAGCCCATAGGAGGAATTGGGTGGAGAAGTTACCTCAAGCAATTTAGGCTTATAACACCACTTGGAAATCCACTACTGGATTTACTCCCTATGAATTGGTTTATGGCAAAAAGCCTCTTTTGCCTATTGAGTTTGAATTACTAACTCTTCGAACTGCTTTAGAAGTTGGTATTGATTTGTCACAGGCACAGATGGACCGAATTCTATAGCTCAATGCATTGGATGAACTACGGAGGGATGCATTGCACCAGACTGAGCTGATCCAAGCACAACAAAAATTATGGCATGATAGTCACATTCAGCAAAGGAAGTTTCAGCAAGGCGACTGGGCTTTGTTGTTTGACTCACGTTATGAAGACTATCCTAGAAAATTGTAGACTAGGTGGCTTGGACCATATCAGATTGAGGAAGTGTTTGCAAATGGAGTTGTACGTCTTTCACCAATAGATGATTCAAGAAGGAAAATGGTGGTTAACGGTCATCGTCTTCGGATATATCACAAACCGTTAACCAAGGAGGAGTTTCTCAAGCAAGTAGGAAACTTGGATGTATCAGTATTGGAAGAAACCACTTCTTCCAAGATGGACTCAATCAAGTGACATGAACCAAAATATATAAAAAAAATAAAAAAAAATATATATATAAAAATAATAATAATTCAGAATGTGAAAACCTCTTTGAGGCGCATCTGAATTGGGCTTACATGAAAACCAGTTTTTTGGCATGTTTGCCTCATGGACCCACCACCATTCCATTCATTCTCACCATTGTTTCACTATTTACCATTCCATTCATTCTCACCATTGTTTCACTATTTACCATTCTATTCATTCTCACCTCTGTTTCACCTATTTTCAGATTGCACCTGTCTTAGTCAGTAGAGCAACCAATAGAGAATCAACAAAAACAACCACTATACAATTGTAGATAAATGGTTATATCGGGTATGTGCCTTTCTCATTTTAGAACATTGTTGATATCAAGTATGTAGTGCATAATATCCTTAGTTAGTATATGAGGCATACATAAGGTTATTTTAAAAAAGTTATCCATCTAGTCAATGGAAGTTGTGAAAACAACAAGAAAATTTTTACCTTCAAATGCTTCAGCATGATAATGCTCCGAATAAGATTTATGTTCAGCTTCGAAATGATGGAAGCTCTAGAATGAAAAACTATTGTTTTAACAAAAGTGGCTTCAACATAAAAAGGGGTGTGCTTCGGAATAAAAATTGTTCAAACCTTGAAGAAAAAACTTTGGAATGAATAAAGATAAAAATGAAATGACATGTGGCATCATAATCCAATTCCTATTGTTTGAAGTAAGGAAAAATTATGGCACAAATTTTAAGATGCAGGTTTCCAACACAACGATGGGAACGGAGGTGTTGGGAATCATCGTACATTTTGCGATAAGCAAAAATCTTTGGCACACTTCACAAGGACTTCGAGAAAAAGGAAAGCTTTGTACGTGGTACATGACACGGCCAACAGATGACTGCCACGTCAATGCATCGTAATCATTTAATCAAATGCAATGGATCACGTTCCCTCAGAGAAATAGAAATCTGCCACGTGATACATAAAGGAGAAATTTAATTTTTCAAATGCTTCAACATGTTTCGAAGCATTTTTTTAGCATTGTAAAATTTTAATTTCGTAGCCCAGAAGCCATTTTTGCCCTGCAACTACAAATAATTTGATCCAGACTCAGGCACAACGTTGTTGTTTCGGCACTAAGAAGAGATAGAACATAGAAAAATAAAAATGGGGGGTAAGAAGAATCAGATTGAGCCAAAAAATGTAGATTGCCTATAGGGAGATCCTGAATCACTGTGTATCTTCACGGAGGAAGGGTTTATGTCATTTCTATGAAAATTTGATGGACACTCTGAAGGGTTGGCAGCCGAATTCGCCCGAACGTTCAGAAACAACCAAGTCCATATTAGCGGCATGACCATCCAGGTAACTCCAAAAATTCTTAGTTCTATTACTGAAATGCCTTTGCAAGGGGTCCAAATTGTAAAAACTGGAAAGAATGCCCTGGTAGAAATTGTCAATCAATTTAGAGAAGAAGGGGACAGGCCAATTGAATTTTTAATGAGCAAAAATGTTTGTAAAGGGGTTAAACGGTCTAGTCTACCACCTCCCTGGAATGAAGTAGTTGTGTGGGTTATTAGGTTTTTAACCTATGATGGACAATTTCCTGTTCTATCTGGACATCATATCAGAATTCTGAATCATCTACGACATGGTCATTCAAACCCGGAGGTCAAGATAAATTTGCCCTTATATCTTCATCAAGAATTGAGCAATATGGCTAGAAAATACCAACAAGGAAGGGGCACTCCCAAACACCATGGGCTCATCAAGCTTATCTGCAAGCATCACTTCAGAGGAAACCCTAGGAGTTTTGAATGGTTCTTTTCTTCCTGGAATTAATTAGAGAGTGAAAGCCCTGAATCTGAAGGAGAGGCAAAAGGTGAATCTGAAGATGAAGCAAAAATTACAAGATCTGAACCTAAAATTGAAACTGAATCCTCTGACAAGGGAATCCCCTCCTCACCACAAGGACCTCCATCCTCTAGGACTAGGAAACAAAGGGAAAAATGGTCCAAGTCTGGTCCCATGGGAAAAAGAAGGAAAGTTACATTTTTTGAGAATGTAACTATTTGTCCAACACAACCTGTCGAGCAGTCTGGTAGTTCAAGTAAAGAAAGGCAAATAGGGAAAGAAACGCCTAAAGTAGGTTCTACTCCAGAATCATCAGAATTTGTTCTGGAGTTACCTAAAAAGGTTAAACAAGCTCCTGTGGGGTTACGAAGGTCTTCCAGACTTCAAAAACAAAAAGTAACAGAAGAAATAATGGATGAAGAAGCTACACCACTATTTCAGCAGTTAAATACAGAGCAGGGGTAGGAAGTTCTTGTAGAACAATTTACAGAAGAGAGATCAGAGGAAGTATATATGGACATAGAAGAATTGGAGGTAGAGACAATAGTCACAGATACAGAAATACCTATAGTCTCACTTGTTGACTATTCAGACTCTGAAGATTCTGATTCTGGCAAAGAATCAATAAGAAAAGAGGAAGAGCCTGATATAAAAACCTAGTTACATGCTGCTAGAAGTGTCATTAAGACACAAATGGGTTGGATTGAACAACATGAAGCCTCTCACATAGAGAAAGATAAGCTTATTGCTAATTTGTAGGAAGAGGTGAATAAACTAAGGGCTCGGTTGTCCACTCTGGAGCAACAGTCTACAAAAACTGGTTCTGAGGATGAATTGGCCAGAATTCTGTTAGAATTAGCAGAAGATCATAGAGAATTGGCCTTACCTGAGGAAGAATCACCCATCAGAGGAGTGGAAATAGAAGAAACGACAACCCAAATTTTCCAGCAGGATGTCAACATGATAGATTCAGAAGCCTCTGCAGAACATTCTAAAAATTCACAATAGGGGGCACAAACAATACAAGCAGCTGAGGAGGCCAATGAATAGGAGGAAGTGCAAGAATAGGTAAATATACAATCTCCTCAACTATCTGTTGAATTAATTACAACTGAATCACCTCAAGTTGAAACAACAGAAATTGGAGTGCAAGTAGATCTATTCACTGTTAACACATCAGAAGTTGGTATACAAGTGGACTTGCCTCCAAAAATACAATCAGTTATAAGGCCCCCACAAATAGTTACAATGACAAAATATAATGAGGACATAGCACATTGGATGTTGCAGTGTCAACAGATGGAGGCACAAATTTCAGCCTTAAAACCTTTGAAGCAGAAGCTAGAAGCCCAAACTGCAGATATAACTAAGTTACAGGAACAAATACAAGATATGTGCCAAATTGTAGAGTACTTAGTTCAGTGTAGAAGGCCTGCAAGGTTTTATACTCTAATATTAAAGGAAAAATACCTTCGCTGGCAATTAATGAGAATTATTTCCAAACTTCCATATAAACTGGACACTGCTGAAGAATTTGTGGAAACATATTTGCATAGTCCAGAGAAACAGAGGAATCTGCTTTGTGAACTATTTTTGCATAACTTCTTCTTACCTGAAAATGGAACCTTCTTGCCACACATATTTACAGGAGATATTCAGCTGAGAGCCTTTATATCTTTAGTACAAAATCAGATTTATTGGGAGGAGGAGAAAAAGGCAAGCAAGGAAATGGAGTTAACAGTTGAGTTACTGATCAGAAGAACCCATACTAATTATAGGGAGTCCATCAATCAACATTTTACTATGATGAGAGAACAAAAAATCAGAGAAGTATATAAGAGCAATCTTACTGATTGTATCAAGAATTTTTAGGTCTTCTGTAATCAACATTTTGGTAATGCTCTCTCAACTTGTAAAAGCAGGTGGGGAGAATTATCAATATCACTTCAGAAGAGGGAACCTATCTCACCTAACAATTTATTATGGTCCAGAAGGAGAGCAGAAGGCATAGTACAGGTTATCCACAAGTTGTAGGATCACTGGGTAGGTTTGAGGTATAGGCTGCCAAATGTGATAACTCTAGTTCCTTATTTCTTTGATAGTGATCCCCAATCAGATGAGCAGTTCCAAGAATGGCTCAAGAAAATACAAGCAATCAGAGGATATTATAAGGTTCCAGGACCAAAGCTGAGTTATGAAGAATGAAATCTGGATGTAGATCTCTGTGCTATTGTGGCTGCACAGAATGCATGAGGACATGCATTAAAATAGGTTGGGGGAAAATGATGAGGCCTACAAATGCCTCATCCATGGACTAGTTTTGATAACTTATAAACACTTTTGAACACCTTATGTTATGTTTTGATGCTAATTATAGTGATAGAATGCATTATGTATTGATGTTTACATGTTGTAAATGTTAAAGTGCATATATCCTGTTTTGACTATTTTTCTATATTTTATAGTTTGTTTTAGCTGTATTATTTAGTATATTTTGCATTAAGTTAATGTTGTAATATTAAGGTGTTGCTATCTATTTGGTTTTGTGCTTCTTTCATAAGATTTCCCCACCGTTTAACCATTTTAAATAACCAAAAGGCGCCAAAACTTTGTCAACAGTTTGACTGTGCAGAAAACAAGAACTTTTCCATACAAATTCCAGCCAATTGTACATATACAACATGGCTTGGAATTTGTCCACTCCAACTCATGCAAAATATGGAATCAGTCTTCTGGGCACTTATGGAGACTATTTCCGCCATCACAACTATTCTCATGCACTTTTGGAGCATGTATTAATATAAACTCTGTTCTATTGCCTGATATTTTGGAGCAGCTCCGGAATAAGCACAGAAGCAATAGTTTGGGTCAAAAGCACCTTTAATTGCAACAAAGGGTGGTAAACGGTGGTTGTAGCTATTTTAGGGATATCCCTATCTTTTCCAACACCTGTCCCTCAATGGATGAAGCCCAACAGATGGAATGGATAAGAGATAATAGACCTAATCCCTGCATTCTGATGCAGGAGCATCCGGAGGTGGAAAAGAAATCTTGCATCACCCAAAAATATTTTTTTCTTTAAGTGCCAAAGCTGTCGCGATATCGCGACACTTTTTGAGAAAGGGCGCCAAAGGGTCAAACTGTCGCGATATCACGACGCTTTTTGAGAAAAGGGGCCAAGGCGCAAAATGGTCGCGAAATCGTGACATTTTCGAAGCAAAGCAGCCAAGGACGCAAAATGGTCACGAAATCGCGACATTTTCGAAGCAAAGCACGCAAAATGGTCGCGAAATCGTGACATTTTCGAAGCAAAGCAGCCAAGGCGCAAAATGGTCGCGAAATCATGACATTTCCGAAGCAAAGCAGCCTGGACGCAAAATGGTCACGAAATCATGACATTTTCGAAGCAAAGCAGCCTGGACGCAAAATGGTCGCGAAATCGTGACATTTCCGAAGCAAAGCAGCCTGGACGCAAAATGGTCGTGAAATCATGACATTTCCGAAGCAAAGCAGCCTGGACGCAAAATGGTCACGAAATCGTGACATTTTCAAAGCAAAGAAGCCAAGGCGCAAAATGGTCACGAAATCGTGACATTTTCAAAGCAAAGAGGCCAAGGCACAAAATGGTCACGAAATCGCGACACCTTCGGAGGCAAAGCTCTAAGGCACAAAGTGGTCACGAAATCGTGACACTTTCGGAGGCAAGACTCGAAGGCGCAAAGTGGTCGCGAAATCGTGACACTTTCGAAAGCTGGGCTCGAAGGCGCAAAGTGGTCACGAAATCGTGACACTTTCGGAGGCAAGACTCGAAGGCGCAAAGTGGTCACGAAATCGTGACACTTTCGGAAGCTGGGCTCGAAGGCACAAAGTGGTCACGAAATCGTGACACTTTCGGAGGCAAGACTCGAAGGCGCAAAGTGGTCACGAAATCGTGACACTTTCGAAAGCTAGGCTCGAAGGCGCAAAGTGGTCGCAAAATCGCGACACTTTCGAAAGCTGGACTCGAAGGCGCAAAGTGGTCACGAAATCGTGACACTTTCGGAAGCAAGGTGACAGGGTGCAAAGTGGTCGCGAAATCGTGACACTTTTGGGGCAAAGGCACCAAGGGGTAAAATGGTCACGAAATCGTGACATGTCGCGGTTTCGCGGCCCGAAGGAGAAATAGAGGCCGAACGACCAAAACGTCGCGATATCACGACCAAAGAGGAGAGAGGGCGTAAGGAAGCAAACACGTCGCGATATCGTGACAAAACGCTCACGACTCCAGACAGGCCGACGGTTGCAGAGGCCATAGCCGAAGGACACGTGACAGCAAATTACAGGTGGCCATGGAGTATTAAGCAGTTACAGAGACCCTGGCAGAAGGACACGTGGCAACAAACTACAGATGGCTATAGGGCACTCATATGAATGATGACTCGACGGGTTGATGGACAGGTGGCTGTAGCGCACTCCGCCATTACAGGCCATGATGATTCGGGGCACCTGGCAGCATCTTGCAGGCGGTGACAGAACATTCGTGCGGACGGTTACAGGGAATCCCGCATTCTGTGTAATGATGTCCGAAGAGGGTCGGGTCTGTTATAAAAGGCCGCGCATGCATTGTAAAAGGACTCTTGGCCATTTTGAATAGAACTACTGTATTTTTGACCTCTGTTAATGAAATTTGTGTGAATTTTCTGTGTGTTATATTAGTTCTGCTTCAAGTGGTATCAGAGCCAGAAGGTTCTGAGTGCGCAAACCGATCATCGACAATGAGGCAGTTTGCGCCAAGATTGTGGTTGTGGGTGTGAGGAAGCGAACAAGATGCCCCCACGTAGGAACCGTGGTGGTGTGAGGAACAGGAAAGCAGAGGTCGATCTTAGAGCCTTGCAGAGGCAAGTTGAAGCCCTGCAGGAGGAAATCAGAAGAGGAGTTGAGCCAAGAAGGGAGGAACCCAGTGAAGATGAAGTTTGGGAAGAAGAGGGTCCATCTGATGAGGAAGAAGCATTGGATCCAGCAGAGGCTAGGCTATATAGGGCCATATCCCAGATCGGGAAGAAGCCGAAGTTTGATGTCTCTACTTATTCTGGGAATCTCAACCCCGAGGAGTTGATAGATTGGATCAACGACATGGAGGAGTATTTCGAGTATGAAGAGATCTCAGACCCAAATCGGATCAGGTTCACGAAAACAAAGTTGAAAGGACATGCTAGCATCTGGTGGAAAGGAGTACAGCTAGAAAGGAATAGGAGGGGAAAGGAAAAGATCACCAGGTGGGATAGGATGGTAGAGAAGTTGAAAAGGCAATTCATCCCTGCAGATTATGAGTTGGATTTGTTGAGAAAGATGCAGAGTCTTAGACAGGCAAGTAAATCTATCAAGGAGTACACGGAGGAGTTCTATCAGATCTCGATTAGAACCGGCCATTCTGAGGCGAATAAGGAGAAAGTCGCATGATACATCAATGGATTGCGAACCAGCATTCAAGAAGAACTAGGGCTGGTCAGGATGAGCACGGTGGAGGATGCATACCAGTTTGCATTAAAAGTGGAAGAGAAACTGAATAGGAGATTTGATGGTAAGCAGAGAGGAAAGGACAGGGGTGGAAGAGCTGGTGGAAGAACCAATGGAGGAAGATACAGAGATTTGGGGAAGACTGGTGAAGCAAGCAGTAGCCAAAAATAGAAAGAGGAGAAAGAGGAGAATACCCAACGCCCATGCAATCAGAACAACAACTACCCGAGGGGAAGAGGTAGGCCTGGGCGAGGGTTTGGAAGAGGTGTCTTTCGAGGAACCTGCTTCAACTACGGAGAAGAAGGACATCGGGCATACAACTGCCCGCAGCATCAAGAAAGGCCAAATCGAAGACCTGAGGGTCAGGCCCGAGCTGCTGTAGCAGACGAAGGTGTAGAATCTGAGCACTCTGAGGAGGCAGAAAGAGGAGAAGCGATGATCATCAGAAGAGTCTTGTTGAATGAAGAAAAGAAGGCAGACCAGAGGAACAACCTATTTCGAACAAGATGCAAGTGCGCAGGCAAGGTCTGTAACATCATCATCGATAATGGAAGCACTGACAACTTGGTTTCTGAGGAGATGGTTGCCAAGCTATAGCTGGAGAGGAGAAAACACCCGCACCCTTATCGGATTGCATGGTTGCAAAAGGACCATCGGGTGCTGGTCAGTGAGCAATGCCTGGTGAAGTTCAACATTGGAACTTATCGAGATGAGGTCTTATGTGACATCTTGCCTATGGATGCATGTCACTTGCTACTGGGGAGACCATGGCAGTTTGATCGAAGTGTTGTACATGATGGTCGAGCTAATACATATTCCTTGTCAAAAAATGGAGTTCGACATAAGTTGAAACCCCTGAAGGAGGCGGATGAGAAGGTATGCAGAAGTGCACGAGTCTGTCTAGTTGATGGAAGAAAATTTTTAGATGGCCTGAAGCAAGATCATATGTGCTATGCAATAATCCCTAGGGTCAGGGAAGAAGAATGCAAGGAAACTCCAGTGGAAGTCATGGGACTGTTAGAGGAGTTTCCAGATATCATTTCTGATAATGTTCCTGAAGGTTTACCACCTGTTAGGAAGATCAGTCACCACATAGATTTGGTGCCTGGATCGAGCTTGCCAAATAAGGCTGCACACAGAATGACGCCTGTAGAAACTGAGGAGTTAAACCGGCAGGTTCAAGATCTGCTAAAGAAGGGATTGATTAGGGAGAGTCTTAGTCCATGTGCAGTACCTGCAGTGCTAGCACCCAAGAAGGATGGGGAATGGAGAATGTGCACAGACTCTCGGGCAATTAACAAGATCACTATCAAATATAGATTCCCATTGCCCAGGATGGATGATATCATGGACTGCTTAAGTGGAGCTGAGTACTTCACGAAGATTGACCTGAAAAGTGGTTACCATCAGATCCGCATTAGAGAAGGGGATGAGTGGAAGACAACCTTTAAAACCAGAGAGGGGCTGTATGAGTGGTTGGTCATGCCATTTGGGCTAACCAATGCACCGAGTACCTTCATGCGGTTAATGAATGAAGTCCTAAAGGAATTTCTAGGCAAATTTGTTATTGTCTACTTGGATGATATCTTGATTTTTAGCAGAACCCTGGAGGAACACCTGATGCACATCAGGAGGGTTTTTGAGAAACTGCGGGAGGAGCAGCTGCTGATAAATCTGAAGAAGTGTAACTTCGTGAAGAGGGAGCTAGTATACCTGGGATTTGTTATCTCAGCAGATGGTCTCAAAATGGACCCCGAGAAGGTGAGGGCTATCATAGAATGGCCTGCTCCAAGAAGCGTGACTGAGGTGAGATCGTTTCACGGTCTGGCCAGTTTCTACAGAAAGTTCATTAGAAACTTCAATAGTATTTGTGCATCCCTTACAGAGACAATGAGGGGGAACAAGAAGGAATTCAAGTGGACAACTGGAGCAGACAAAAGCTTTGCCATGCTAAAGAAGAAGGTCACAGAGCAACCTGTCTTAGCACTTCCAGATTTTAACAAGGTGTTTCAGGTAGACTGTGATGCGAGTGGTAGTGCCATAGGGGCCGTATTGAGCCAAGAGGGTAAGCCTGTTGCTTATTTTAGCGAGAAGCTCAATGATGCCAGAAGGAAGTATTCGGTATATGATCAGGAGTTCTATGCCATAGTTTAGGCTCTAAAGAAATGGAGGCATTATTTGTTGCCAAAGGAGTTTGTTCTTTATACTGATCATCAGGCACTGCAGTATATTAACAGTCAAGGGAAATTAAATCAGAGGCACCTGAAATGGGTTGAGTTCCTGTAGAGCTATACCTTTGTGCTGAAGCATCGGAGTGGAAGGTCCAATAGGGTGGTAGATGCCTTGAGTAGGAGGCAATGTCTATTGATGGAGATGAAAGTGGAGGTTGTAGGGTTTGCTGAGCTCAAGGGTTTATACCCTGCAGACCCCGACTTCGCAGAAGCTTGGAAAGCCTGCACTGCGCCTGTTACATTGGACAGGACTAAGTGGTTAAATTTTCTGATTCAAGATGGAATGTTGTTCAGGGGGAACCAATTATGCATTTCGAGGAGCTCAATGAGGGAGAATCTCATCAAGGAAAAGCACAGTGGAGGTTTAGCTGGACACTTTGGTCGAGACAAGACCATCTCCCTTGTTAGTGAAAATTACTATTGGCCGCAATTGCAACAAGATGTGGCAAAATTTGTGCAAAGTTGTAGGATATGCCAGATGGCAAAAGGTGTGAGGCAGCCTACTGGTTTATATCAACCACTACCTATACCCGAAAGGCCATGGGAGGATATTAGTATGGATTTTGTGCTTGGTTTGCCCAGGACGCAGAGGGGGCATGACTCCATATTTGTGGTAGTGGACAGGTTTTCGAAAATGGCTCATTTCATTCCATGCCAGAAGACTAGCGATGCGGTCCATGTGGCTGGTCTATTCTTCAAGGAAGTGGTACGCCTTCATGGGCTGCCAAGGAGCATTGTGTCGGACAGGGATACCAAGTTTGTAGGGTATTTCTGGAGAACCCTGTGGAAGAAACTGAAGACGGATTTAAAATTTAGTTCTGCATACCACCCCCAAACAGATGGCCAAACAGAGGTGGTAAATCGGAGCTTGGGCAATCTACTGAGATGCTTGGTCGGAGATAAGCCCAAGGGATGGGATTTAGTTTTGTCGTAGGCAGAATTCGCTTACAACAACTCTATCAATAGAAGTACCAATAAATCGCCATTCCAGATCATCTATGGGAGCAGCCCAAGAAATGCCTCAGAGTTGAGAAGGATGGATACAAGAGAAAAATGCAAGTGCTGAGGCTGAAGACTTTGTTGAACACCTGAAGGGAGTGCATGAGGAGGTGACAAGGCACATTGCTAAGATGAATACTCAGTATAAGGCCAGGGCAGACCAGAAGCGCCGGGTTAAGGAGTTTGAAGTAGGAGATTCTGTCATGGTCCATCTAAGGAAAGAGAGGTTTCCTGCCAAGACCTATAACAAGCTAAAAATGAAGAAGTTTGGGCCATGCAAGATCATTGGAAAATGGGATTCGGGTAATGCATATGAGGTGGAGTTGCCGAGTGAACTTAACATCTCACCGGTTTTTAACATTTCAGATTTGGTCGAGTTTCATGAAGGAGATAGCAGTGCAACACCAAGCCCGAATTTGTGGAGCATTCCCACGGTTACTCCAGTCGTAGATGAGATAGAAGAAGTCCTTGATACGCGTGAGGGCCGAAGTACTCGAAACAGATGTTATTCTGAGTATTTGATCAAGTGGAAGGGCAGGCCCATAGAAGATGCGACTTGGTTGTCGAAGGCAGAGGTTGACCGCCTGGGTCTACCTCAGACAGATCAGAAGTGAAGGTCACTTCTCAATTCACCCCGGGTGTCTGATGCAGGAGCATCCGGAGGTGGAAAAGCAATCTTGCATCACCCAAAAATATTTTTTTCTTTAAGTGCCAAAGCTGTCGCGATATCGCGACACTTTTTTGAGAAAGGGCGCCAAAGGGTCAAACTGTCGCGATATCGTGACGCCTTTTTGAGAAAAGGGGCCAAGGCGCAAAATGGTCGCGAAATCGTGACATTTTCGAAGCAAAGCAGCCTGGACGCAAAATGGTCGTGAAATCGTGACATTTTCGAAGCAAAGCAGCCTGGATGCAAAATGGTCACGAAATCGTGACATTTTCGAAGCAAAGCAGTCTGGACGCAAAATGGTCGCGAAATCGTGACATTTTCGAAGCAAAGCAGCCTGGACGCAAAATGGTCACGAAATCGTGACATTTTCGAAGCAAAGCAGCCTGGACGCAAAATGGTCACGAAATCACGACATTTTCGAAGCAAAGCAGCCTAGACGCAAAATGGTCACGAAATCGTGACATTTTCAAAGCAAAGAAGCCAAGGCACCAAATGGTCGCGAAATCGTGACATTTTCAAAGCAAAGAGGCCAAGGCACAAAATGGTCGCGAAATCGTGACACTTTCGGAGGCAAAGCTCTAAGGCACAAAGTGGTCGCGAAATCGTGACACTTTCGGAGGCAAGACTCGAAGGCGCAAAGTGGTCACGAAATCGTGACACTTTCGAAAGCTAGGCTCGAAGGCGCAAAGTGGTCGCGAAATCGTGACACTTTCGGAGGCAAGACTCGAAGGCGCAAAGTGGTCGCGAAATCGTGACACTTTCGGAAGCTGGGCTCGAAGGCGCAAAGTGGTCACGAAATCGTGACACTTTCGAAGGCAAGACTCGAAGGCGCAAAGTGGTCATGAAATCGTGACACTTTCGAAAGCTGGGCTCGAAGGCGCAAAGTGGTCACGAAATCGCGACACTTTCAGAAGCTGGACTCGAAGGCGCAAAGTGGTCACGAAATCGTGACACTTTCGAAAGCAAGGTGACAGGGTGCAAAGTGGTCACGAAATCGTGACACTTTTGGGGCAAAGGCACCAAGGGGTAAAATGGTCGCGAAATCGTGACATGTCACGGTTTCACGGCCCGAAGGAGAAAATAGAGGTCGAACGACCAAAACGTCGCGATATCACGACCAAAGAGGAGAGAGGGCGTAAGGAAGCAAACACGTCGCGATATCACGACAAAATGCTCATGACTCCAGACAAGCCGACGGTTGCAAAGGCCATAGCCGAAGGACACGTGACAGCAAATTACAGGTGGCCATGGAGTATTAAGCGGTTACAGAGACCCTGGTAGAAGGACACGTGGCAACAAACTACAGATGGCTATAGGGCACTCATATGAATGATGACTCGACGGGTTGATGGACAGGAAGATGTAGTGCACTCCGCCATTACAGGCCATGATGATTCGGGGCACCTGGCAGCATCTTGCAGGCGGCAATAGAACATTCGTGCGGACGGTTACAGGGAATCCCGCATTCTGTGTAATGATGTCCGAAGAGGGTCGGGTCTGTTATAAAAGGCCGCGCATGCATTGTAAAAGGACTCTTGGCCATTTTGAATAGAACTACTATATTTTCGAATTCAAGACCTCTGTTAATGAAATTTGTGTGAATTTTTTGTGTGTTATATTAGTTCTGCTTCACATTCTGGGAAACAGTCTTGTAATAGTTATAGCATTCCTACATGGCAGCACAAAACCTAATCAATGTTGTACCCTACTTGTATAAATAAAATGCTCCCATTTGGTTGAGAATATAGAGGAATATAGGAAATAAGTGATAATATTTAGAACTATTTTAAGTGTTGTAACTGTGTATTGTAGAAATATAGTAGGCTACAGATCTTCCCCTGCATTGCTATCATGCTGTTGAGAATGAAATAAAGGTGCAATATTTGACATTCATGTTTGCTTCTAAGTTGTGTGTGAATATTTAATAGTTTAAATCAAGTTCATTTGCACTCAGGAAGCAAGGGCCACTTCCAGGCTCAGAAGAGGGTTTATACTTGCTAGAATTCTGCTAATTTCTGGCTGCAGTAGGTCAGCAGAGATCTAACAATTTTTGCATGGTTAGTGATTAGGATAATGTGGCATTTGAATGCATGGTAGGCAACTCATATAGGGTAGAATTTAACACAATACTTTTTATTTCTAATTTGTTTCAAAATTTGCAATATTTCCATAATTTCTTGTCAGCCTAATTTGTTACAAATTGTGCAACTTTATTTATCAATTTTTGAATGTTATCATTTTATCTCATTTCCATTTCAGAAACAAACATTGTTTTCTACAATTTCAGAAAGTTTCATTATTTACCAGTTTGAATGTTAATGCTGCAATTTCAATTTAGTAATTTTCTGTCAATTAAATTCTGCTATTTTTAGCTTTGCAATAGTTTAGTTTTATTTTTCTACAACAGTGTGAATTTCAATTCTGCAAGGATAAGTAGGAGTTTAGTTTTAGTTTTTAGAAGTAAGAAAGGAGACCCCAAACACCCCAATATCTAACTGTTCCATGAATAAATCCATGATCTAAATGAACTAAAATTTAGTCTGTTAAACCATGCTTTTGTATATAGCCTTGGACACCACCTTGGATTGACATATAAATATTAAATGGTGAAAAATTGATGACACTCATCATCGAATGCAGCTTGAAAGTTTTCATCCCATTTAAAGTGTACTCATTTTTGTAGGAGATGATTGAATGGTTGGCATTTATCTGATAATTGCGCTATAAATCTGCGAATAGAGGTAATCTTGCCCTGTAGGCTGCATAATTGCTTTAAGGTGGTAGGAGGAGGCATCTCGATGATGGCTTTCACCTTACTAGGATCTACTTCAATGCCTCATTGGGAGACAATGAATCCTAGTATCTTTCTAGATGTAACACCAAACACACACTTTTTTGGATTGAGGTGCACGTTGTGTTCTAGTAGTCGATCAAAAATCTGGCGGAGATCTTCGAGATGATTGACACGTTTCTTTGATTTGGCTATGAGGTCATCTACATAGTCCTCCATATTTTTGTGCATTAGGTCATGAAATATGTAGGTCATGGCTCGTTGATAGGTTACCCCAACGTTTTTAAGGCCAAAGGGCATGACCTTGTAGCAAAAAGTCCCCCAGGGTGTTGTGAAGGAAGTTTTGTGTTGATCAGCTGGGTTGATCCGAATTTGATTGTATCCAGAAAATCCATCCATGAGGGAAATCATTTCATGACTTGCGATGGAGTCAATGAGGGAATCAATGTTGGGTAAAGGGAAGTTGTCTTTGGGACAAGCTTTGTTTAGGTCACGAAATTCTGTGCAAACATGAACATCACCGGATGGTTTAGGGACAGGGACCATGCTGGATACCCACTCGGGATAGTCGATGGGTATTATGAAATCAATGTCTAGGAGCTTTTGGAGCTTGAATTTTACTATCAATGTGATAGTTGGATGCATGCATCATAACTTTTGTCTCATCGGTTTGGCATTGGGATCTAGTATAATATTATGCACTACTACGGTAGGGTCAAGTCTCGACATGTCTTTGTAAGACCATGCAAACACTTTTATATACTTGCGTAGGAATTTCGTGAAGGTGATGCACTCCTTGGGTGAGAGGCTAGCGGCTAATTTGAGGATGTGTGGATTTTTTGGATCATCACCGATGTCTACATCGATCGTGTCCTCGATGAGCATGCGAGATCCATCGTGCAACTATTTAGGGACAAGAATGAGATTGAAGTCATCGATGGCCTCACTGAACTTGAATTCATCATCTACGTAAATGCCCGTGTGATGGACTTGAGGGATTTGGGAAGACGTGGATGAGGAGGGGGTATTTGTTACCCGTAAGACGTGAGGAGAGAGAAGAAAGTCTCCAGGTGTTGGTATGTGTGAGATGTGTGCGAGATCGATAAAGTTTGGGTTTGGGGTATCATCTCGAATCTTCTGGTGGCTGTAATGGAGGGGAGAATGTAAATCTACCTCAACCATGTTAATCGATGTTGTAGGTGAAGTAGGTGGGGTAGAATCTGGTGATGGAGGTTGGATAGGTTGTGCGCATCCTAAGAGGCTCAAGGGAGGTCGCAGGATGACTAGTGGTGAACGAGGATGAGAGGCTACTCTCTGTAACTATCTATGTATAGGTGGGAATATAGGTAGGCGTATCGATGGTGGGTCAGGTGGCATCGGGTCTGGCTCTATAGGTGGTGGATCATGCGGGAGTGCATCCGACTCTATTGGTGGTGTAGCCAGAGATAAGGTAGCAAAGTGTTCTGCCAATCTTTGAACATCACAGAACAAGGAGGTATCGAGCGTAGGATATTCTTGGAAGAAATCATAGGGGACGATGATGGTTGATGTGGGCGAAGGCATGTCTTCTAGCATGTCCATGTCAATGTACTCTTCCAAGGTGTGTGTTGGGCATGGAGGAGGATGTAAGGATAGATCTTGGATCTCATCTTCTAATGTATAGATGGTGGTTGGGTGATAACCTAGACCAATTTTGTTAGTGGGTGAGTGGACACGAGGGTTAATGGGTGTACGTAGCCCTTGCTCATAATGACCTAACCCAAACCCATGCCAATGAAAGTGCTATAGGTAGCGCAAGGCAAATTGAGGGTTGGCTAGGTGTGTAATTGCATCACCAGAGCTAGATTATGGTGGTGAAGAAGTTGGTGAGGGGATTGAAGAGTCTACTCCCACATACACAAAGTTGGTGTGGTTTTTGGGACTTCCTAACTGTATGACGATTCCAATAGTCAACATCGAGGCTGAGGGATGGCCAAAATCTTGGGTAGATTGGATAGGGGTGTCACATACACGGGCGTCACGTACGTTATAGTCTCCTAAGCCATTGTTTGTCATGAATATGGATATGCATGGTGTGGCACGCTCGGAGACTGGGGTGGCGTATCCGAGTCAGACGAGGAAGGAGAAAGTTGGGATTCCCTGATGGTGGTAGCTGAAGGGTGTGAAGGTTCATCCGAGCTGGGTGTTGGTTGTTTAGGTTCATGATGTTTGGTTGTTGTGGGTTGAATAGGTTGTTTGTTCTATGTAGGGGATGGCATCGGTGTAGGTGCAGGGATGCATGGAGACATGAATGTCTTAGGTTTTGGTTGGAAGGGAAGAGGTGGTGTCTATGGTGTAGGAAGGATAGGGGCTTCCATATGCAAGGGTGAAGGAGGTAATGTAGTCGGTTGTGTGATGGGTGGCAATGGTGGTTGCGACACCATGGGTGGAAACTAGAATGGTAGAGGTTGAGAGGGTTGTGGAGGCCATGAGAATGGTGGTGGGGAAGGCATAGTATCAGTTTTAGGTCCCCCAACATGTGATGCTAATGGTGCAGATATCGAGGCTTGTGTTGTTGATGAACACTAGGGTGTTGGGGTGGAAATTGGAGAGGATACCGATGCTCCTACTAACTGGTGAGAAGATACAGGGAATAGTTGGGAAGATGAGAATGAAGGCGCAGGGGGAAGGTCTACGACGTTACAAAACTTAAAGGGGTCTCCATCAGTTGGGACACAATGAACAAGTCCATTGTGGACATACTTGAGGCAATGATGCAATGTGGATGGGACACATTGCATGTCTCTGATCCAAGGGTGACCAAGGAGAATATTGTATTGCATTTCTCCTTGAATGATGTGGAAGAGGATGGGGATCGTACGGATGCCTACGCGAATGGGCAGAACTACGGATCCTATGGTAGGTCTCATGGAACCATCAAAAGCACGTAGGTCTAGGGAAGGTGTGGCAAAATGCGCTAGAGGGAGGTGTAGGTGATGTAGGGCTACTGTGGATATGATACTAATGGATGAGCCCATGTCAATGAGTACCCACTTGTAGGTAATATCATTGATATTAGCTTGTATGTGGAGGGGAGGGTCGGCTCCTTCACCAACGAGTTTTGTTATCTCATGGTCATGAAAGCTAATTGAAGGTTGAAGGCATCATGGGATGTTCCCTATGAAATTGACAAAAGCATTTGTGTCATGTGTCTCTAAGTCAATGGAATGTAGGATGTCATTCAATGCCTCATGATGGGGTTGAGATTGTTGTAGGAGGTCAAATATGGATAGCCATATGGGGGCATTGCGTAGTTGATGGGTTAGACTACCATGGATGGTAATCACATTTTGAGGTGGTGGTGGTACGATGTTAGGCCTTTGGGGTGTTTACGGGGATGTAAACTAGATAGGGGGAGAAACAATAGGTGTTGTCTGGGGTGACGGGTACCATTGGTTTCTCGTAGTAAGGTTGATCATGCCTACTACTCCACGTGATGGAGGATCATGCTGGACATTGTTGACTTGGTGAGGGGGTGCTGGAGGATTGTTTGGAGGTCTAGGGGGATTGGGTCCTCTATGATCCGATAGAGGGTTTTGGAAAATTCCTAGGTTTTGGTTCTATGGGGCTAAAGGGTTTGCTACCTGAATAATGCCCCTATCGATTAGGTCTTGAACTTGCCCCTGAAAGGAGTGACATGAATCGATATTATGGCCATGCTACCTATGAAAGGGATAAAAGAACTGCTCATTGTAGTCATGATATTTAGGTGCATTTGGATCCAATGGGCGGATGTCGGGTAGAACAAGATGGTTACCCTCATACAATCTATGGAACAGGGCTGGTAATGGTTCAGATAAGGGTGTAAAGTTGCATGGTGGACCCTATGGGTGCATGCCATGGTATTGTTGTGGTCGAGGTGGGGTAGGTGCATTAGCTTGGAGTGCTTGTGGTTGTGGTGTATAGGGTGGAGGAGTCGGTACTAGTGCTAGGGTAGCAGCTATGACTTGATTGGTTTGTTGTGGTCATGGGTAAGGTTGATTCGGTGTGGGTCTATTGAAGTGAAAGTTGGAGTTATAGTTGGTTTTAGCTCTCAACTTAATCTTCCTAGATTGCACCTTAATATCTTCGATCACTTTTGCTTGTGATATAGCATCTTCAAAAGTACGACTTTGGTGAAGTTGGAGGGATGTGGAAATGTGTTTGTGGCAGCTCTTGGAAAAGAGTGTCACAAGCTCCGAGGTGGGGAGGCTATGGGCGAGATCATGAATAATCGCTCTCCATCTGGAAACAAACTCAGTGATGGGTTCATCATCTGCCTATCGTAAGGCGTAGACATCAAAAAATGTGGTATTTTTCTTGATGTTGATGGAAAAGTGCTCTAAGAAGGAATTTAAAGGTGTATAGGCTATGGCATGGTAGCATGTTGTACCAATCCAATGTTGGCCCAGTGAGGGATAGGGAGAAGGTACGCAACATAAGGGGGTTACTACTATGAAGTTGGTAATAGGATGAGTGGTAGTTGCTCACATGTTCTCTGGGATCTTCCTTACCTCTATACTTGTCAAATTTTAGTATTTCGAAGTGATAGGGATAAGGAGGGATAGGGACTGATGGATGTACTGGCTCATTGCATAGTTCATCATAGCAAGGCTTTTGTGGCCCATAGCTAGAGGTGCGTAGGTTCAACATTTTGACTTCATCTCGCAAGAGTTGAAGTTTGGGTGTCATAGGAGTTGAAGGTTGGGCTATGATAGGTTGACCTTGTGGATGTGGTGGGTATTGGTATTGTTGTTCTTCACAATACTATGGGGAATACTATTGTGCCTGATCATGATAAGGTGGGTACTGGGTGACATGTGTTGTCATGTCTACAGGCACACTAGGTTGTGGGGTAGGCATCTATTGAGGATAATAATATTGTGACTGAGCAACATGCGGTTGTGGCATGGGTACTTGTTGGTTTGGAGCCTACTATACTAGTTGGACCATGGGTGGCGATGACCAAACTAGAGGAGGCATAAAGAAGCTAGGTGTAGCTGGTGGTGGTGTAGGTGTCGGTGCTACTGGTGCTAGGGGTGGTCGAGACGAGGTATCAAAAGATATGGGATCTGTCTCTACCCTAGAGGGTAGGAAGTAGGGAAGCTAAACTATGTGGAATAATTTGGTTGAGTAGGTACATACACTACTGGTGTCGGTCCATAGGTAGGATGGATATGGGTAGTGGGAGCCTAAAAAGGCATAGGTGGTGGTATCCTAAAGGTCATCATAGGTAAAGGTGGCTCCAAGGGTTGGGCGTCATGCACTCTGGATACCTGTGAGATAGGTGGGAATGCTGCTAAAAAGGTGGGATAAGCTATCGAGGTAGGAGCTTGGGTTGAGGGGAAAGTGTAAGTGTACACTCCTACTTGGGTTTGCATCTCTTGCTCCTGAAGAGGTTATTGGGAAGTACCCTCAGATATGGTGAAGAATGGCTCTTGGGAAGAGGATGGTTGGTACTCTTGTGAGGAGTACGGGTGTGAGGTTTGAGGGAATGCTTGTGGTTCCTGCTGGGTAGGGATCTATTGTGCAGTTTGGAAGGATGGATTCTAGCTTCCTATAGTGGATGAGGATGGGTCAGACACCATTCCTATGGTAGGGGTGAATGATGCGACCTCGGGATGGGTACGGTTTAGAAGGGAGGAATCATTCTCAAATAGGGATTGAGATAGATTCTAGAAAAAGGGGTGTGCAAAGGTGGGTGACGTAGGCATGACCTCCTCATCTATGATGAAGGCTGGAGGAGACTATCCTGGTGCTGTGTAGATTACATGGTCATAGAACGTGGTCGGGGGATTAGGTGAGGATGGGGCTGCAAAGAGTGGGTAATCCTCTACGAGTGAAGTAGCGAGAATTTCACTCAAAGTTGATGTCTTCTCATGAGGCATCATGTGTGTGAATTGTGCATCGGATTCTATGCATGAATCAGATGTGTCTATAATCCTCTCCTTCATGATCGAAGGAGTAAGAGTGGACTGACTAGAGGAAGGGGGAGGCCATTCCTCCATAGAGCGTGATTTCTCATGCGCTCTACTACGGGTGACCACAGGCATAGTGGCATGTGTCAAAGGGGGTTTTTAAGAATAAACCCTGTGTGATGTAGACTCAAGTGTGTCTACTATGAGTGTGAAGTAAGTGACATGTTGTGTGTAGCAAAATAATATATAGTGTGGTGTGTTGAGACCGGTCTATGATCATGCAAACAATGGTAGACCGGAATCAATTCTAAATGTTGAGAAAATAAAAGTGTTATGTTCATTTTGTGTGTTATAATGTTGATACTCCCTATGTAGAATCATGGGTAATGGAGTGAATACTCTAGAAAATCAGGAATGTTGTCAATAACAAACCTCCTGCAACACCCAAATATGCACAGGATAGAATGGTACCACAACGTGCGAATGGTGACCTATATGGAAGGTGCAGTAAAATGGTATCCTAAAGGGGTGGAACTCACTATGCTGAAGTGAGTTCACTAATATCCTCTCACGAGAAGAGGTGGCACTATCTGAGACCTGCTATCGACATACCCATGCTTTCGCTTCACCCTCGGGTGGGCTTAGTCAAGAACGACAGTTACCAATTCCACAAATTATACAAGCCTTGTGGATGAAGGCGCTAATCCTGTCCCACTCTGCAGGTAACCACTGGTGATGAAATCCAGGGCCCAATCACAAAAGTGGGGGATTTTTCGATGATGAAATCTAGAAAACCGCTCCTGTGGGGCTACTAGGTGTCTAGGGGGGTGAGCTGATGGAGAGTGAAACTCGATCCACACCAGTCTCGAGCGATGGATTGGGGATGAAGTCCAATCTCACCACTTGTTTAAGGTACCACGTGAGTGTGTGTGGGTTTGTGTTTTGCTAATGATGTTTACAAGATAAGAAACTAACTAGTTGCCTTTTCAAAAGAAAACTAATCCTAATGCCTTTTTGAAAGCAAATGATTAGATAGCTTAAGATATTTGTAAAGAAATGAGCTAGTCTAAATGCCTTTGTGAAGCAAACTAATCTACTTTGCAAAACATAGAAACATGCAATCCAAATGTGTGTGGAGTAAAGGGGATTATGAAACCCTAACTTGAACTTTCAGAATGTAAAATTCTTTCAGAAATATAAGAGGGGATTAGAAACCCTGATTTCACTTTGGAATGTAAAGTTCCTTTTAGCAATGTAAGCTATGAACGAAGGAAGAACAACTTAGGCTTATGCCATATGTAAAAACAAAAGACAAATGCAAATTTATTTGAGAAATAAATTTTATACACTTGTTGGAAAGTTGCAGGTCCTAAAAATTTTAGAAACCCTAATTCTTTAACTACTTTGCAATGAACCCAAAACTAGGCCTAGTAATGGTCATTCAACTAGTCAATGTATTTCTACTTCCAAAACTTGCAACAGAGGCAACAAAAATGAAAATACCTACATTATGATGCTAAGGGGGGTTTGCTTGGCCCCTAAAAATATCACCCCAGCTGATTTGGGGGTTTTTGAGGTGTCTGTGCTCAAATCATGACCCGGGTCATGAATTTGACCTAAATCGTAGGGTGGGTCACGAATCAGGTTCAGAGGCTTCAAATCAGAGATCTGATGGCCTAGGATGATTCCTAGGGCTTTGGAGGCTTCAGTGAAACACAATTTTGGTACCTACAAGACACAAAAATAGAGGATAATGTCAGATTTATAAGAAAAATGAATCTAGCACTATCCGTTGTGGGGGTCCCACCGGGCGTGCCAGAATGAAATGACCAGAAGTTGACATTTGATCTAACAACAAGTAATAACACAAGTCATTCAGAAACATATGCTTTATTCATTATCAATTTTGTATAGGTTACAAATAGGGAGAGTTTCCCCTTTTCTTTCTTTTCATGAATAAGCAATATAGGCCTGATGCCTCCTTCTGATGTCCCTCAGTGTAGGTGGGCTTCTTTGTATGTGGGCCACCACTGGGTTGTTGTTTTTTGGTGTTCCTTTCCTTCAAATCTGTTGAATAACCTAAAAGAAACTTGCAAGAAAGGGTCAATACATTGGGGGGCTTGCCTTAGTCAGGCCCCATATTTAGGAAGATGAAATGACTATAAAACTATAACATAAATCACAATAAAATATGCAGAAGGTAATAATATGCTGAAACAGAGCTTACCTCCCAAATTTGGGGTGATTTGGGGCTTGCAGATGCAATTCATGACCTGGGTCGCTAATTGGGGCCGGATTCGTAGGGCAGGCTATGAATTGAGCTGTGATGCTCTTCTGGTAAAATCTCTTTGGTAGATCGATCCTAAGGTAGCTGGGGTGCCTCTGTATGCTGTCAGAATCCATCTGTGTGCGTCGGGAATGGACTGTGTGCTATTGGCTTTCCATTTTTGTAGAGTAACTGTACTTTGTTGAATATGGGAATCAAACTTAATTAGGGGTTTGGGACCCATTATTTATAGGCAAATGCAAGGTGCAGGGGGGTTAGATAGACTAAACCTAGGTTTGATTCTGACTAGGGTTAGGTTAAGAAATGCTATGTGGCAACATCACATTCTAAGTAGGAAATATCCTATCCTCACACATGTGTGAGGAAGGATTAGTGCTAATCCTAATTAGGCCTTAAGCATGTTTAGGGGAGGATTAAAAGAAAACCCTAGGAAACCCTAAATTGGCACATGTGGGAGGATTTGATTAACACTAATTATGAATTAAGAGTTAATTAATCCAATTTTGCCCTAAAAAGGGGCTTAAGTGAAGTCAACATTAAATTAGAATTTGATAATTGACTTTTAATTGATTTTGCCAATTAATACCCCATGGGGGTGTCAATTGAGTGTAAATGGGCTATGCATCACCTCGGGTTGTCGTCTGAAGGTATCTCGATGCATAAGATGTGGTTTTGAGGGCTTATTAGGGTTTTGGACCTGAAAGCCATTTGTGGAAGTCTACACATTACTATGGTGAACTTATGGAAGTCTACGCATGTCTACGCATGTCTACGCATGTCTACGCATGTCTACGCATGACTACAATAGTCTACAATAGCCTAGGGATGTCTGGAATCACCTATAGATATGCAAAAATAGCAATGTGTGACTTTTGGGTGTCTACAAAGGCATTACATGCTTAGTCAAAATACTTACATCTTAGCAAGGGTATATCGATTACACTACCTTATGTTGAAACACTACCTATCTGGTAGAGCCACAAAATGGGTCATAGCCCATAGTGAATTCAGCAAAGAATTCATAAATCATAAATCATAAATCACTAAAGGGGCAACTTATAGTCGATCAATTGGTTGCATCCCATTTAAAATCAATACATCCCATAAACATATCCTTTCTATATGAAATGATTTTTTCAATAGAAGCCCAAGACCCCAAAAATTAGGTCTTGTACTTTGATGGAGCTAGATGCAAAAAAGCCATAGGGGAAAGAATTATCCTAGTCACTCCACAAAAAATTATCCCACTATCATTTAAACTTCACTTCTCATGTACTAGCAACACAACAAAATATGAAGCACTCATCCTAGGTCTTAGAGCCAAAAAAAAATTAAATATTGAAAACATAACAGTATACTATGATTTACAATTGATCATAAACCAAGTGAATGATACTTATCAAACCAAATATGAGAATTTGAAACCATACAAAGACATTTTAGACATGTTGAAAACTCATTTCAACCAAAGTACCTTAGAAGTCATGCCATGATCTAGCAACCATCATGTCAATGTTATGGCTACAATTGCATCTCTCATACCATTAGATTTGTAAGACGAAGAAGCTTCTATTATCATAATATCAGTAAATGATTCTTCCACACTTGAATCATACCTAAAACCTCTTAACATATGCAATATTGAAATGTCTATACCTTAAGAACCTTGGTATCAAGACATATTTAAATTTTTTAAAGAAATAAAATTCCTTGAATGTTCTAACTCTAAAAAATGAAGATAATTTAGGCTAAAAGCTTGCAAATATGTCACTTATTGGAGATATAATATATTGATCCTCCTTTGAAGGTATACTCCTCAGATATGTAAATAAAAACAAAGCCCAAGCTATCATAAAATAAGTCCATGATATATCACGTGGTGGATATTTTAGTGGATTATCCATAGCTAAGAAGCTCCTTAGAATGGGCTATTATTGGCCCTCTATGGAAAAGGATTCTCACAACTATGTAAAAAAATGTGACAAGTGTCAACAACATGACAACCTTGTTCACATACCTTCTCAAGAACTCCAAAAAATGACATCTCCTTGGACTTTCTCTTCTTGGATATTGTACATCATAGGTAAGATCAACCCTCAATCATTATATGGACATAAGTTCATCATAACCACTACAAAATATTTTACTAAATGGGTCAAGGGAATTCTCCTATCCACCACAATAGGTATTCAAATATCAAATTTTATTCTAAATCAAATCATCAATCAATATGGTATACCTTCTATCCTAATTGTTGATAATGACACCGCTTTTAAAAACAAGGAAGTTTCCAAAATATGCACCAAATAAAAAATTCAACAAAAGTGGTCCACACCATACTACCCACAAGGAAATGGACAAGCTAAATCCTCCAAAAAAATGCTAATCAAAATCCTCATGAATATAGTAAACAAAAATGGTTGAGACTAGCACTTGCAACACTATCCTTCCTTGTCTGAATATCAAATGAGTGTATGTACTCCCATGGGGGTAACCCCATACACCTTGGTTTATGGAATTGAAGTAGTATTTCACTTTGAACTTGAGATACCGTCTGTAATAGTATTGTTACAAGATTCTTTTGTAGGATATGCATATTTCTCAAGTCACTTGCAACAGCTAGAAATATTAGAAGAAAAACACATCAATGCTTAAGAACACCTTAGAACATACCACAATAGACCTTGATGTGCATATCACAAGAAGGTACATCCAAGATCCTTTGAAGTTAGGGACTTAGTCCTCAAGGAAAATAAAAAAATACTAACATCAATTTCGACTTAAAAGGAAAGTTTGAACCTAATTGGTTAGGACATTTCATCATCACAACCAAATTTGAATCCAAATCCTACCACCTAGCTAGATTGGATGGCCAACAAGATAAATAACCAATCAACATCACACATATTAAATGATACTACACGTAAAAAATTGAGTCATTTTCTTGTTCATTTGATTAAATGCACAACAAATATCATCATATTATCATACACACTACACCCCTTGCATGTTTTCTTGACTTACTTGATCATACATGTAGGCCCAAAAGGCCACATCCTTAGAAAAATTTACAATATTTTCTAAGGCATGAAAGAGTTGTTCTACCCCATGGGAGTTCAAGTGTATTTTGTAGTGGCGCAACATAGGATGTTCTACCCTATGGTCAAAGCGGTCAAATTTTACACTTAGTCATTTCAAGATCACGGGCCACAACACATTTTTGGTTATGTCTAAAGATAAGTGGTTCATAGCATGCTCCAACCCACGTGGCATAGAACATGGTTCCATCCCGTGGTCAACACCAGTCAAATCTGATATCACCACTTTTTGAATCATGGCACAACGCATATTGTTCCACCCCATGCAAGCTAAAGACTATTTTATGTGTTGCTCTACCCCATGCAAGTTCAAGTGTATTTCTTCATAGCACAATATACAGTGCTCCAACCCATGGTCAAAGAAGTCAACATTCCAAAAGAGGATTGCAAGGGAGTGGGCCAGCACAAAGTTTTTTATGACATAAGTTTTATGTTATATCCCATGTGGGCCAGAGCAATGCTCTACCCCATGGTCAGCTATGGTCAAACTTGGATAGCCAAGTTTTGAGGCATGGGCTACAACACATCTTAGATCTTGTTCTACGTCATGGATGCAAAACAAATTTAAGTAAATTGAAGAGCAAGCCAGTGCAATGTTCTATCCCACATGACTCAAAGTGCATTTTTGTGTTGAAGTCTCATGTGCTCTAGCCCATGGTCAAAATGGTCAAAGAATGTGGTAAGCTATTCTGAGGAGTGGGCTACGACATGTTCTACATCATGGAGCTATCAGTGATGTTCAAGCTTTAATCTCGGCCATTTATAAGTAGATCAATGGTTGGCTCATTTTAATGATATCCAAGCACATAAAAGCAGAACTTCTTTGGCATGAATCAGTTGATCGAAGCCAACTAGTAGATGAGGCATCAATAGGATCAAGAACCAAGAAATATAGTTAGTTGTTGATCTATGGTTGGATGATGCTTACAAGAATAATGGATGGTCTAGGTTGTAGTTTTGATAGCCTGGAGCTAAACCACCATGAAGGACCAACAAGTTGTAGGAGTTGAGCTGCAAAGGAGTGCAAGATCATACATTTTCTTCTGATCTCAAATACAAATAAGAGGCTACCACCTCAGCACCTAGCTGATCTGGCATTTCATTTTCCTTGTAATGTTCCATTTTTATTTTCATTTCTTTTTCAAGCATGTAAAACTATAAAAGGAGGTCGAACCCTCATTTTTTAGGGTCGGCTCTAGAGTGTTTGCTTGCCCTGCTATGTAATACTTTTATGCAAATCAATAGAAGGAACATTACTTGGATGTTTGCCTCAGACTAGTGTCTTCTGTAATATTTGAGAGATTCAAGCTATGAAATACTTTTCTGCTATTGTTACTATGGTTAGTCTATTCTGCTGATATTGGATTGCTAGCTTAGAGTATTTGAAATATTTCATAATTGAATCTATACTTGCAAGAAGTTATTTTCTATTAAATCTTGATATTGATCTTATTCTACTAATTTGGATTATTAGTATCTTTGATATTGAAATAACTTCTTGAAGTATATCTTTATTCATTTAATTGATGAAGACTATCTATTTTGAATGTTGTTAATCTCAAGTGTGGGACACTAGAAATTGTTTGTCATAAGGGTTTTCCTGTAGATGCCTATGTTGTTAGCTTTATCTGACCACTATTTAATTACTATTTTCTTAACCCTAAACCCATTTCTATCCCTATATTTTAAACATTTAACTATGCTTAAATGAGTCAACACCTTAATAGTTGACAAGGAATACCAACCTACTCTAGAGGTTGGATTAGAGCAATCTTTAATCCATCCAATGTTGAGGTCTGGACTGTGATTAGCGGGTGCATGCCTAATCAGAGAACTGGAAGATAAGAGTCATAGTTTCAAGCTTTTTCTTGATGTCAATTTGGATCCCAATAGTTTTGGCACGCTCGATGGGACCTATTTACAAGAACATTAGCTAACCCACCCTTTCTAATTTTACCTTTTCTTGAAGGAATCAAGATTTGGTGAATTATCTTGACCTTATCAAGTGGTGATCAGTAAATTCACTTGGTGACTCCCTGAATGCAAGAATCTAGAAAGCCATTCTGATAGCTCATAGTTTTTCATGAATACTAGGTCATCTACAAAGAACAATCTAGATTCATTTATCTATTATGAGCTCCCTTTGAGAGGATCTACCATCATAAGAAATTTGAACCCAAATTTCCAATCAGATGAGACTCCTCCTAAACCACACCTTGTAGTACCCCCAAGGCCACCTCCAGCAAGAACAACGACTAGAAATATGGCTCAAAATATAAATGTGGCTCCAAATCAGCCCCTGTAGAAGTATCCTAGTTGGAATACAGTTGGTCCTCTGAGGCTTGCTCATATGCATGATATTCCTCAAGTTGTATCCAAAGCCATACCTACCTATGATGGATCAAGTAAAACTACTTACGAGCATTGCCAAGATATCCTAAATCTAGCAGTTATTCATAACATAAAAAATGAAGATGTCATTGTCAGAATCTTGGCCCTATCCTTTAGAGGGAAAATCTTACATTGGTTCAGGACCTTAGAAGACAATAGCATTACTTCATGGGCAGCATTAGCAGAGCCCTTTGTAGAATAGTTCAATGAGTCTATTGATCCCTTTTCTCTTCTAAATCAGTTTACATCCATGCAAAAGCATCAACAAGAATCAATTTCAGACTTTAACCTAAGATTTAGTAGAACCTGGAAGAGGATCCCACCTAAAGCTAGGCCAGCTACAACCCTTGCCTTTATGTATTATATCAGAGCCCTTGGATTAGAACTAGGTTTACAAACTCAACAATCAGGGGTATATACCTTCCCTAGGTTTACAATGTAGTTGTCCAAGCTGAAAATATCCTCATCAATGTAGGAAGATTACCCCCAAAAACTATGATGCCCTACTACTCTAAAATTCCTAATGTCCAAAGTCAAGCATCTACATCTTCTTACATGGACCCTCCTCCTCTATCATCACCACTTCCTCATATGACTCCAATTCCCCTCCCCAAATTACCATCTACTTCAATTCCTTTTCCTCCACTTCCATCTCAAGCACCTCAAGAATCCATTATGCTTCTTGATATTCATAATACCTTAAAAAATCTTAGTAACAAGATGAATTCAATGGAGAAAAGAGAGATAGAGAGATCTCAACAAAGAATATTTCCCTATGTCAATAGAGATCAAAAGCCTAGTACCAACAATAATACAGGTATCAGAGTTAATGCAATTCAAGAAGATCAAGAATATTCCTCTAAAACCAGTCTTGTGAATGTGTGGTGTCTTGTATGTAATGATCCTCATGATTCAGAGTCATGTGTTATGTACCAACATCATGTGCAAATAAGCCATGGAAAAGGTAGAGAGGAACTAGAAAGGTAGAGTTAATATGCTTTGGCAACCAGATCAGATCATGGTTGGGCAAGATCTTGATGAAGAAGGACCTATTTCTATCATGACAAGATCAAGAAAGAAGACATTGCAGGTTGATCCACAGAATATGGGTCAGTTTCAAGTCCCTTCTCAAAAGAAGAAATATCCCCCTATGCAAAATAGTGATCAATTTCCTATTCCTCAAATAGTTGAAAAGAGGGATACAGTTCCTAAAATCCAAGAAAGAGAGGTCAGTTTCCCTAGGAGATATGACAAAGAGAATGATAAAGAAAGGATGAAATCCAAAAATGAAGCTCAAGAGAAGCTAATATTCCCTTCCATAACTAAAATACAAAGGATCGAAGCCACTCAACAGTACAAGAGAAAGTATGGTGAACCTAAAAAGAAGTCTGAGAATTTCCCTCCAAGGAAATCAGAATATAACATTGTGGAAGAGATGAAAAGAATCCCTTCCAAGGCTAGCCTCTATGATACTCTCTTCATTCCTAGTCAAATAGATCTACTTAAAGCTTCTTTGAGTAAGAATCCCCAAGAAAAGCAGACTACTACCATCCTCAGTGTGTCTTCTGGGAAAGATAAGATGTCTCCTACTACTTTAAAGAACAAACCCCCTCCCTTCTACATTTCTTTGAGGATGGAGGGTTGGATAGTCCACAACTATATGATTGATTCAGGGGCCTCTACCACAGTTATGCCCAAAGCAATCTGTGAAGAGATGGGTATGGAGTATACCAGATCTTATCCTAGAGTTTTACAGTTGGATGGGACACCAGTAAAGATAGTTGGAGTAATAAAATATGTACTAATGAGGTTGCATAGAGCTCTAGAGGTGACCATTGTGCAAGAGATTGTGGTGGTAGATCTAGAGCCTTATTTTGGCCTATGCCTTTCTAGAGAATTCACTACCAAGTTGGGAGGATGTATGTACTTGGATTACTCTAGTATGGTAATCCCTTTCAAAGGAAAGAGAATAAGGATAACACCCGAGAAGCTTGTGTCCTACCACATTGAGAAGATTGAAGAAGATATGTGTAACCTCACACCTCTAGATGAGTTTGAACTAGTAGAAATTTTTGAAGAGTTAGAGGTTGAGGATGAATTACCATTCAGAGAATATTACAGTCAGTTTGGGATAGGAATGGGCACATACAACATTTCTTTAGAAGTAGAGAAAAATATCCCTACTATATCCAATCAATCCTTGAGAGAAATAGAGACTTGGACCATGCACTTTGATGGTGCAAGATGCAAAAATGGGGCTAGTGTCGGTGTAGTTTTACAGTCTCCATAAGAAGGTGTAAAGAGTTTTGCATACATACTGACATGGTCTTGCACTAACAATGCTATAGAATACGAAGCTCTATGCTTAGGTCTAATGCAAGCAGAGAGCATGGGTATCAAGATACTGAATATATATGGTGATTTTGAGCTGATAGTCAATCAGGTAAGGGAGATATGTAGCAGTAAGCACCATTACCTGAGAGCATACAAAAATAGGGTATGGGATTTGATGGAATCTTTTGATGCCCTTAACATTCATTTTATTCCCATAAAATAGAATGCACTGGTTGACTCCTTGATAGTTAGAGGATCTAATTTCAACCCTTCTATAGATATGGGAGTTGCTAAAGACAAAAGGATCAAAATGGTTTTCAGGCCTACAGTTCCAGATAGATAAATATTTTGGTAGGTCTTTGAAAGTGATGAAAAAATCATTGATTTCTTAGTAAGAGAGGCTTGTTTATCTACTGTTCAAGAGGAAGTCCCAAATGAGATAGACCAACAAGATGTTATCCAATTAAAAAATAATCATATCCCTAGAGGGTTGGTCACCCTGGAAAGCCTCTTTGATAATGAAGATAGGAAGAAAACCAAAGCTATGGAGATCAATGAAAATATATATAAGGAGATCAAGATTGAGGAAGGAAAAGAAGCTCAAAGTTGGTATCCACTATTCTCTAGAAGAGGTAGAGGAGATCAAAGCCCTGTGCCTAAAATACCAAGACATTGTGGCCTGGTCATATGAAGATCTAAAGGTATATGACAAAAGGGTGATCCAACATACTATTGAGCTAGAACCAGATGCAAAACCTTTTAGATAGAAGCAGAGGCCTGTGAATCCTAGAATTGAATCCATAATGAGAGAGGAGCTGCTCAAACTATTAAAGGCTAAAATTATCTATCCAATTAAGCACTCCACATGGGTGGCTAACTTGGTGCCTGTAAGAAAGAATAATGGAGACATCCGTCTATGTGTAGATTTCAAGAATCTCAATCAAGCATCATTGAAGGATCACTACCCTCTCCCTCAGATTGACTAGATTCTTTAGATTATTATAGGAGAAGAAAGGTTCTCATTGTTGGATGGATTCTCTAGTTATAATCAGATCTGGGTAAAAGATGAGGATCAATTCAAGATAACATTTACCACCAAATGGGGTACTTTTGCTTATCAAAGGATGCCTTTCAGTCTATCAAATGTAGGAGCCACCTTCTAGAGGGCTATGGATTATGCTTTTGGAGAGCTAATCAATAAGGTCATCCTCATCT
The DNA here is from genome assembly GCA_028583015.1 of Wollemia nobilis. NCBI lineage: Eukaryota > Viridiplantae > Streptophyta > Pinopsida > Araucariales > Araucariaceae > Wollemia > Wollemia nobilis. The sequence continues at coordinate 3,626,101 of JAQPPZ010014295.1, forward strand.
ACTTAGATGATATGACTGTGTTCTCTCATAAAAAACAAGACCATATGGAACACTTGGAGCAAGTATTTGAAAAATATAGAGAATTTGGCATCTCCCTTAACCCAAAGAAATCATTTTTTGTAGTCCATGAAGGGAAGCTATTGGGCCATGTGGTTTCTAAAGAAGGAATGTCTATTGACCCAGATAGAGTGAAGTCAATTCTTGCTCTCCCCTTGCCTATGAACAAGAAAGCTTTGCAATATTTCTTTGGTCAGATCAACTTTGTTAGGAAGTTCATCTCTGATTTTGCTCAAAAGGTGAAACCTATCTCAGAGTTACTAAAGAAAAATGTAGACTTCAAGTGGATAGAAGCAAGAAAATAAGCTTTTGAGATCATTAAACAATCCATTGCCACTGCTCCAATTCTGGTGAATCCTGACTTCAACAAGAATTTCATTTTGTACGCTTATGGAGCTGAAGAGAGTTATGCATCTATGCTTACTCAAAAGAATGATGATGGGGAAGAGCACCCCATATTTTTTTAGAGTCAAACTCTCCATGAATACCAGATCAAATACAACTTTATTGAGAGACAAGTATTTGCAATGATGAAGTCATTGAAGAAGTTTAGGTAATACTTGGCTCAAAGTAAAACTCTAGTGTATGTGGTTCACCCAGATGTAAGAAGTTTTATTTTACAAGGTGAACTGGGAGACAAAAGAGTTGGTTGGATTACTAAGATCTAGGAGTATGACATGGAAATCCATCCCACCAAGCTAGTCAGAGGTAGAGCATTATGCCAAGGGTTGATAGAAAATATAGTTGTAGAACAAATGTCAGCTTGTCAACCACCAATAGAAGATCAGACCAAAGAGTCTCAATCAGGAGATTCAGATTGGGTTGATCAGATGACCAGATATTTCCAAATAAGGATTTGTCCTCAAGGTCTTAACCCATCACAAAGGAGGAGATATAGGCTTCAAGCCTTGAAGTATGTCCTATTTCCAGAAGGATTATATAGAAGAAATCTTGATGGAGTCCTCCTAAGATGCTTGAAATATGATCAGAAACAAAAGGTCATTAAAGAATTTCATGGAGGGTTATCTGGAGGATATTTCTTAGGAAGGGTCACAACTTTAAAAATCATTAGGGTAGGCTATTACTAGCCTACTATTTTTATTGACACTTTCAAGGTAACAAGAGCCTATGATGAATGCCAGAGGTATGTGGGAAGAACCAAAAATGCATCATTTCCCCTCAAGCCCATTTAGGTAGAAGAGCCATTTCAACAATGGGGACTAGAATTCATTGGAATAATAAATCCCAACTCCTCAACAGGACATAAATATATTTTGACTACCATATATTACCTTACCATATGGGTAGAGGTCATTCCCACAAAGAAATCAGATCAAGAAGTGGTAATTGACTTCATGGAGAGCTTGATCACAAGGTTTGGTATCCTCGAAGCTATAGTAAGTGACAATGGTCCAACTTTCATAGGAGCTAAATACATTGAGTTTGCTAGCAAGTATGGTATCACTATAAAAAAATCCTCCAACTACTATCCTTAGGGGAATGGATTAGCAGAGTCAACTAATAAAAATCTACTTAGAATTTTGAAGAGATCACTAGAGGATAACAAAAGAAGTTGGCACCTACTATTAGAACAAGCTCTATGGGTAGACAAGATTACCATCAAGAAATCTATTAAAACCTCTCCCTATGCTTTGGTGTATGGAAAAGAAGTAGTCCTACCTATTCACTTGGAAATACTAGCTCTCAAGTTGGTAGACATAGAAGAAGAGTCTGATCAGAGTCTAATTGAAACTAGATTGACACATCTACTTTAGTTAGAAGAGAAGAGGACTCAAGCATATGAGGATTTCTAGAAACACTCATTCAATATTAAGGGATGGTTTGACAAGAAAGTCAAATTTAGAAAATTCAAAGTAGGTGACTCTATTCTAAGGTGGAATGTGGAGAGAGCTAAGCTAGGACATCATCAGAAATTTGACTCTTTCTGGGATGGCCCTTTCAAAGTAGTTGAGGTTAAAGAAAGCAACTCTTTCCAGCTTGAAGACTTAGAGGGAAACATTCAACTGATCCTAGTTAATGGATTCCATATGAAACTCTACTTTGATTAAGAGTAACCTTTCTTGTAACATATGTATATATTTGTATTATACTTGTTGTTTTATTTTCTAAAGTTTTCTATACATAAATTAAAAAAAAAGAGAGAAAGAAAATATGGCTCAGTGGTTCACAATAAGTTGTTGGCTAAAGGGTAAGATTGTCTAAGGCTATAGGTAGTCACGGGCTACAACATATGCTCCATGTCATGCTCAAATAAATAAATATGGTCATGGGCTACGACATGTGCTCCATGCCGATCTTAAAAGGAAAGAGATAGAAAAGCATCATGAGTTCAGAGCATGTGCTATGTCATGACCAATCAATGAATAGCATGATATTTTCTACCACCAAGCCACCCATATTTTGAATTGAGAAGTGTGCAATGGGTAGTTGTCCATCCACCACATTAATGGTGGAAGGTATGCATGCGAGAGTATTTAAAACTCAAATTTTAATCACCATCCATTTTGCAAACAACATTTACCTATCAGAGGAAGCTAAGGAAGTAGTAAGGTGAAGCTTGCAAGTATAGAGAAGAGTGAATACCCAGTGAATTTTCTTAGAAAATGGCCTTCAAAGTAGCTCAGAAAACTTTATAGTCGACAAATATTGAGCTAGAATGCTATATTGATCAAACAAAAGCATTAGCAGACACTATGATGACATGGATAAGAAGAACTAAGCTCAGAAGAGATATTGACTATAAGTACTTTGAAGGGCTACCAATTTATTTCCAAGGTATTATTGCTATAAATTCCTTTCTATCATTTTACATCTATGATTCAGTTCATCATTACCCCAAATTAGTTTTTGCAATAGTAAAATATTATGATCCTAGGACAAAAGTAGTTAAAATAGCTAAGGGTAAAACCCTATTTAGCATAACAGCCAAATCCTACCAAGACTTGTTTGCTATAGGTGTAGACCCACCTGTAAGACCTAAACCCTTTGACATAACAGAACAAGCCAGATACTACTCCTTGTAGGGACATGCTCATGAAGGAGAGCCTTTTAGGAAATGGGTTTATAGCCAATTCAAAACTATCAAGTCTAAGAAAGCATTTCCCAAAACCCCAATTGCCATTGAACAGTTTTCTAACCCAAAGCTTTTCTCAATGTTGGCCTACCTAGAGGGTTTAGACTCTGACTAATATGTGAGAGATTGGAAAATAGCTACTATGTATTGCATTTCAAATGAGAAAATGTACAGACCTAAAGTAGAAGAAGAGGGCATCAAGCCAATTTATTTTGACTAGCCAACCTACCTCTCTAAAAGGATGCATGAGCAGCTGGTTAGGATGAAAAAAGATTCAAAGAACCCTTCCTTTCGATATTGTTCAAATTTGATATGGATGTTTTATGCCACCGTAAGGCACATGATGCCCTAGATTCCAATAAAGGACAAGAATGATAATGGAGACCCTATCCTAATCTATCATTGGACCAATCATTTGAGGAGTACAGAATCTTACTATAGGTTCAACTTAGAATTTCTAGGGCCAACTTTGAAAATCATGTATGGAAAATACCCTAGGTTGCCATCTCTAGCTAAAGAATTATTACGAGTAGAAGATGCCGAAGAAGGAGACTGGTATATACTAATAGAGGGCACCATCATTCGACTCTATGGTTTCACTGGTAAACCCTTTTTGCTACCTCATTTTGTTACTAGTAGGTTGTTAGCACTAGAGTACTTAAGGCAAGCTAACTTTATCAATGTCAATTTTGACACTGGTAAAGGGAGGAAAGGACTGGTGATTTACTCTCGCAACGTAGATGATATAACAATAACTAGAAGGGGTCAATATGAGAAAATCACTCAATATTTGGAGAGACTATGACTACTGTATATTCCACAGAGATGGAGGTATGATCCTGATGACAAGTTATTGAAGAGGAATACTGCCCTAAATGGAGAAAGAGCTCTCAAATTTAAAAAAACTTTGAGATATCATTTTGAAAAGGACATAAATAATAAATAAAATGCTCCACTAGAATGGAATGTTAGTAAAATGGAACAATTACCTCCATGGAGAGACTTTTATGAATAGATAGTTGATTATGACCCTGAGAAGAACAAAGACCACCAATTGAAAGAGTCTAAAATTAAAGAAGTTGAGAAGAAAAAGGGGTGGGATAAAGGTAAAATCATGGATTGGTGGTAGATGAGAGTGGAAATAGGTACAGAAAAGGCTAGATTGGGCCGACAAGTGGACACTAATTTTTCTGAGCTATATGAGAAACATATTAAGACCTGGAAGGCTAAAAATACCAAGAATTTGGTGTTGAGTTATAAGAAAGTTGAAACATAGAAAAAGAGAAAACTCAAGTAGCATCAGATTCTCCTTCTCCACCTTCATAAGAAGAAATACAAGAAGTAGAGACAAATGCTCCATCAACAGTTGAAGAAGCCCCAAAGGCATTTGAACCTTCACAAGAGCAATTATAAAAATATTTTATAGGGGCCCAAATTATGAGAAAAATGCATTACTCTAGTGATGAAGCAAGAAATATAGAAATCATTCAAGCAACAACAAGGCCAAAACACTTAGCCTTGGGTGGAGAACCTCCTCTAACTGAGATAAATTGGAAGGAAAAGGATGATAGTTTTGTATTCACCCCTATGAGTTTCACTACTCAACTATAGTAAAGTCAACCCCAAATGCTGAAGTTGCATTATAGGAGGCACAATCTGAGGAGAATACAGAAAATGACAAGCCTAAAATATCTAAGGTTTTCAAGAGAAAGGCTAAATATTTAATAGAGGAAGCCCAGAAGGAGGTCTATAAGAAATTGAAAATGGATCAAGGGCAAGAGGTTGAACAAGTCCCTATAGAGCCACAAGAGTAGCAGGCACAACACCAAAGTGTAGAAGATATTCTCGAACACCCTACTTAAGTAGGTGAAGGTATAATTTCTATCCCTTATTCTCCTTCTCCTTCCCCAAAAGGATCCCCTTCCCATTCTCAAGAAGATTTGGAACAGAAGGTACCACCTCCCCCTCATAACTCACCACCTATTTCATCAACTACCATAGAGGGTCAAACTAATCCATCTCCTCCACATTCATCTAAAATCCCAATAACATCATCACCCATCCATTCATCCCCACCCCCAATACCATTACCTTCAATAACATCAGAAGGGCAATCTCTTCCATCTCCCTCAGCTCATTCCATGGTTTCAACTTCCATCCCCATGACTTTCCCAATAATAACTACTACAATAAGCATCGACTCCACTATCATCACAACTACTCCATTTCCATCAGCCTCTGAGATCATTCTCCCTTATATTATAACTTCTTTGACCCCCACAAATCATCCCACATTAGCCTCTTTGTAGAAAGGAAAAGATGTTTCACAAAAAATTCAATATTTTTGGGTTGAGAAACTTTCTAAGCCTTCGAAGCAGATGGCTAAATAGAGAAAGACAATGATTATTGATCCAGTGACAAGGCAAAGGATAACTAGATCCATCACCCCTCTTGTGAGTAAACCTGAGGAAGATATGACTATAAAATATTATCATCTAGAGGAATATACAAAAGATATTGATCAATTGTAGGTGGAGGATGAGTTGGTCATAGCAAAAGCCCACCTTGAAACTTTCTATGTCAAGATTGACATTTATAAGGAGCAATGTGGAAAGCTGGAGGAAAATATTGAGAAGCTAGAAAAGATAGTCAATAATCAAAAAAAGGTGGAGCAAGCTATGAGAAATGAAGTCAAGAGCTGGTAGAACAAATATCAAGAGGCCATAAAGCTCAAGGATCAAGTTGAAGAGCAGAAGAGAAAGAATGAAGCTCAAGCCAAAGAAATACAAGTTTTAAAGCACCAACTTTAGATTGAGAAGGCCAAAGCTACAAGATTTTCAAAGGAAGGAGTGAAGAAGGTTAGAAAAGAGATATGGTCTGAAATCCTTGAGAAGTGTTCAGAAATCCAACTTGTAATTGACTATATGGATGATGCTAGTCATTTACTGCAAAATACCAAAGAAGACCTAGATAAATTCACTAAGGAGCTACAACCGATGGTAATACCAGTAGAACAGATTTTCAAGCTATCTAAAAGTAGATTCAGTGAAGCTACAAAGCCTATCCCTAGTAAGGCATGGAATACTACTAGGTTGGCTGCTAGAATCATGGTTGACAAGAATAGGTTACTCTAGAAGGGCTAGTTATTATCAGATAAGATTGAAGGCACACTCCAAGATATTGTAGATATTAATCAAGAGATGATGCAGTATGGTTTTGGAGGTCTTTGGGTTGAAAATAATACCTTATTATCAGAAGAAGATATAAAAAAGAATGTAGCCTCAATCATCCAGGATGAATCTAAGATAGATGCTTGGGAAGATCCGATTGATCAAGAGCAGGTCTCTCAAATGATCAAAGACTTGACTAGGCTCAAAGATCTAATGGAGGATTTGGTGAATAAAGGTAATTCTATGACTTATGATGAAACTTCTAAGTTGGAGTATATTCATAAGTGGCTCAAAGAAACAACCAATCCTACTGAGTCAGCCTAGAGCCAAGCATTACAGACCTTGAAACAAATGGTCCAATTGTTTGGAATAGATCTAGACCCTAAAGATAAGCAGGAGACTTCCCAAGGAGAAGAAGAACCTGAAGAAGATCAGGAAGAAGAACAATCAGAAAAGAATGCTAAGGACATAGAAGAGGTACAAGATGAACAACTCAAGGAGTAAAATCAAGGAGAGAATGAACAAGAGTGAATCAACCTTGTAGTAGAAGAAGTGGACTTAATCATTTTTGTATTCATGTGTATATTTTTGTATATTGTTTTGATCCTGACACTGTTAGAACAGTTGTAAAGCATGAAGCCTATAGCAAAACATGAAGAGACCATGAAGATATTTTGTTCAATATAGATGGGGTTATAAAAGAGAACATAGTTTCATATTGCCAGATTGAGGCTGCGTTCATGGAAGGAGTTGCAAGGTTTATTATTTCTAGCATGATCTCCATGTGAACCGTTATTCTCTGAGTATCTTCACTAATGTTCTAGAGAATGATGGTCACATAGAAGTTATTCTATGAAGCATAATCCACTAAATATTGAAGTTTATCTTTCCTTACATATCCTCTATTTTCCCACTTTATATACTTCCTTTTATTTTTACTTCATACATTTTTCCCTTTGAAGCATAGTTTTCTGATTTCATAATTTTGACTCCTGATGCCCAATGGATAAGACTCTGAGTTCTCAGGATTTGCGAGCAAAACTCCCCAAGAGGTGCTAGAATGTAGGCCCAAAATGCCACATCCTTAGAAAAATTTTACAATATTTTCTAAGGCATGAAAGAGCTTGTTCTACCATGTGGGAGTTAAAGTGTATTTTGCAACAATGCAATGCAGGATGTTCTACCCCATGATCAAAGTGGTCAAAATTTACACTTAGTCATTTCAAGATCGTGGGCCACAACACATTTTTTGTTACATCTAAAGTTCAGTGGTTTGCAGTATGCTCCAACCCGCATGACATAGAACATGGTTCTAGCCCATGGTCAACACCAATCAAATATGACATCACCACTTTCTGAATCATGGCACAGTGCATATTGTTCCACCCCATGCAAGCTAAAGACTATTTTATGCATTACTCTACCCCATGCAAGTTCAAGTGTATTTCTTCATGGTGCAATGCATAATGCTCTAGCCCATAGTCAAAGAAGTCAACATTTCAAAAATAGGATTGCAAGGGAGAGGGCCAATACAAAGTTTTATATGACATAATTTTTATGTTCTATCCCACATAGGCCAAAGCAATTATCTACCCCAGGGTTATCTATGGTCAAATTTGGTGTCATGACCCTCCCTAGTTGAATTTATGGCACAAAGGAACAATGTATTAACCTATGGTGGTGATACTTAGTTTGAACAATTGAACCAACTATATGATGTTTAGTTGATTTGAAAAGGGCATGTTATTGCTAACATATTGCCAAGTGTGCAGGATCAGGTACACTCATAGGTGGAGAAGGTAGAAGCATCCACTAGAAACGAGGGTACCTAAGATCAGGGGAAATGATGATTAAGGTACTCGAAGGTAACATGGATAGATACCTTCATATAGGCATGCATTGTCGGAAGGGATAATCATCGATGGCTGATCACCTTGAGCCTTAGTTGATAGCCTAGTAGCTATCATAAAATCTCTAGCTAAGATAGGTGACTAGGTCGATGGAAATATTCCCTCTTTGTTGCTTTATAAATTTATTTGCTCTTTGTTGCATCATGGTTGAAGTAGCATAATGTTGGAACTGCTATAGGAAAATAGCTGCCAAATGTATGTGGATGCATAAAACTAATTGTTTTGTTAAATAAAATATAGAGCATCATTTTCATAGAGAAAAGCATATTAAATTTGAATGTTAAATGAAGGTTCATTCAAAAGGATCAATGAAGTTTGATTAAATAATGGTTGATTTAATTAAGCTCATTAGTAAACCTCATTTTATTTAATAGATGAGAGTTTTTTTTTAGTTAATTAAAGGTGTTCATTTTAATGATAATGGAGAAGTCATTGAAAGACTTTAATTAATTAAAATAAGCAAAAATATATATATATCCATTCAAGAAATAGATGTCTTTTATTTTAAAGAAATAGCAATTATGAAATTGTGTAAATAAAAGTACTTTAATGGTGATAATTATCACAATAAAGGATATATGTTTAAAATAAAGGATATATATTTAAAATAAAGGATATATGTTTAAAAGAATGCCATTCTTCTAAAAATAAAAAGGGATAATATAAAATATGTAAATATCCCATTCCCTTATAGCTTGTAAGCTATGAAATAATCTAGGGTGGCTGCTAAGTTTCCAAATATGGAAACCATCGGACAAAGGGTTCCTTGCCGCCAGAGAAAGGGATAAAGAATTGAAGGTAGAGGGGGCTCGAGAAAGGGCTCGAGGTTCGAGATGGGCCACCTAGAGGAGGAGAGCACGTATGGTGCTAGAGAAGCCAAAATAAATGATAGAAGAAAAAAAGAAAAGAGTAGAAGGGATGACGTGAGGATGAAGGAGCAGAGGGAGAAAATGTAGACCAGGGATGGGAAAAGGAGAGGAATGCACCATGAGCGAAGGAGAGGCAGCCGAGATGCCATCGATTCCCATTCCATAGCAGTATTGAGGTTGGAGTGTTTAGACTTTAACCTGCTTTGTTTACATGCTTTGCTATGGTGAAATCATGGTTTGAAACTTGGTTAAACCACCCTATTGCTCTATTGAAAGCTATGCATTTCTTGCCCTGTTGGTGTTTTAAAAACCACCCTATTGCTCTATTGAAAGCTATGCATTTCTTGCCCTGTTGGTGTTTTAAAAACCACCCTATTGCTCTATTGAAAGCTATGCATTTCTTAGGTGTTGTGTGTTTTAGGAAACCACCATTTTTTTTTAGAAACCACTATGCAACTAAGCCGTGTATTTTTAGGAAACCACCAGTGCAGTTGAAGGCACTATGTGTTTTAGGAAACCACCATGTGCAAGCTAAGGTGCTGTGTATTTTTAGAAACCACCTTGTATATTAAGGTAAGGTGTTGTTTTTAGGAACCACATATGCAAGTTGAAGGTGTTATTTTTAGGAACCACCTATGCAAGTTGAAGGTGTTGTGCTTTTTAGGAACCTCCTGTGCAAGTTGAAGATGTTGTGCTTTTTAGGAAACCGCCTGTGTAAGCCTGAAGGTGTGGTTTTTGTTTAAAGACTCTATTAGCATTTTAGAAAGCTGAGAGTGTGTGAGTTCAAGAGTGTCGGGTGTGTCTCTAGAGTGCTAAAATAATTTGAGAGCGTTGTGTGCCTTAGACCTTCATGTCCAAAGGAAGAGGGGGACGTCACTTTTGGGAGCACCACCTATGGAAAATCCACCCGTAGGTTTGAAGAAGGACTACATCTAGGAAGTACCAGACTACTCTATTGTGCCTATTGAACTTTCAGCTTGGTTGTTCCTTAAACGCACACCAAAGGTTGCTAGTATTGCCATGAAGGGCGTTAGCTTTGGTTAATCTATTTTGGGAAGGTTCGCTATGAAATTTAAATTAAATAGAGACCTTTGATTATGTGGAATATATTGAAGGAAATTTAATTAAATAGAGACCTTTGATTATGTGGAATATATTGAAGGATATTTAATTAAATAGAGACCTTTGATTATGTGGAATATTGAAGGAAATTTAATTAAATAGAGACCTTTGATTATGTGGAATATATTGAAGGATATTTAATTAAATAGAGACCTTTGAATATGTGGAATATTGAAGGATATTTAAATTAAATAGAGACCTTTGAATATGTGGAATATTGAAGGAAATTTAAATTAAATAGAGACCTTTGAATATGTGGAATATTGAAGGATATTAATTAAATAGAGACCTTTGATTATGTGGAATGTATTGAAGGGTATTTAAAAAGGGAGAACCTTTGTTTGATGATTGATTATATTAAGGTTTTTAATTAAAAGGGAAACCTTTGATTTATTATTGATTATCTTAGGGTTTTTAATTAAAAAGGAAACCTTTGATTTATTATTGATTATCTTAGGGTTTTTAATTAAAAAGGAAACCTTTGATTTATTATTGATTATCTTAAGGTTTTTAATTAAAAAGGAAACCTTTGATTTATTATTGATTATCTTAGGGTTTTTAATTAAAAAGGAAACCTTTGTTTTTGATGATCTTCTTAGGGTTTTTAAAATTAAAAAGGATGTGGATTTATTATTTAAATTGAAGTTATGGGGCTTTGATTTAGGGAATGAATGAATGCTTGTTTAAAGGTTAAAGGGATGTGATTTTAATGCTTAAAACAGTAATTGATTTGATTGGAATTTGTGAATTAAAAGGGATGTGGATTTATTCTTTAAATTGAAGTTATGGGGCTTTGATTTAGGGAATGAATGAATGATTGCTTTAAAGGTTAAAGGTATGGGACTTTAATGCTTTAAGACATGAATGGATTTGATTAAAGTTAGACCTTGATCTAAGTAGCACATGTTGGATGTCTCTCTAAGGGAACTTGAGAGGTGAAGATAAAAGTAATGGATCTTTTATAATATCCATTATGCATTAGATGGTTGGAAACTTAATTAGATTTTGTATAGTTGCAATTTGGTAAAGTAAATGAGTAGATGCATTTAAAGGTATGCCTATCCTGAACCATGAGTACCCTGATCCCCTACTACCCTCAAAGAATCAATGGGAAGCTAGGAGAAGCAAGGAGTTCAATGGAAGTGAAGTATAGGTAATCGTATTTTATGTTGCTTTACTTATGCTCAAATAGATTAGAATTGTGGGGAGATATCCCCAATGTAGTTACTATGATATTCCTTAAAGTAAGAAGGATTTACCATGCAAATTCTGATGCAATAACTATTCATTGGATTAAAGAAGGTATTTTTACTTTATGTTTGTATTTGGTTATGTTATGTAGTTGATTCTCTTTTAGAGTTAATCTTGCTTATTTTTCTAGATGCTTGGTGAATGCTTTCTGATGTTGTAGTATCTAGATGTATCATTGTTTGGATTGCTTGATGTTAGAAATCTAAGTGTAGAGTTCTAGGGTGAACTCAGAGGTGACCTAAGGGAATTGAAGAACCCCTTAGGGTGAACATAGGAGACCTAAGGGAATTGAGACCCCTTAGGGAGATAAAGGACTAAGTTGTGGAGAGACTACATCTGAGTTAAGATAGCTCATCATGGAGATGAGATAGATAGCTTAACTCATAATACTCGTAGCATACCTACACATAATGATTTGTGTATGGCATGGAGATGCATGTATACCTTCGATGGATGGAAGGTGATAAGTCTAGCTCATCGAGAATGATGGGAAATATGGACTTATTTGTAGTAACACATGATACGCCTACATAGATGGACTTGTGTTAGGGTACCTCGTGAGATGTAGCTTTCAAGAAAACTTAGGAGATTGAGACTTTAGGAAAATAGTGGTTTGGTTAGGGGTCCATGAAGGGTTCATGTACCTCTCTCCATAGTAAAAAAAAACTTTTTTCTATTTTTGTATTTTTTTATTTGTGTATTTTTGGGTCGTTACATTTGGTATCAGAGCTCTAGGTATGAGGGTATAGAGCTTCTATGTGTGCTAAGGGAAATTATATGAATCCAATGAAGGCTTGCTTAAGGTAAAGGCTAAATCTAGGATGATCTAGGATACCCTATTTGCTAGGATCTGACGGGAATTAACCCCAAGGGAGCAAGGATGTTAGGATACCTTAGTATGGGCTTTGGTATCAGTGACACATCCTAGCCTAGGATATTACCCTAGTTAGATTGATTAATGCATATAGCAAGAGAACTTTATATTATGGCTTGAATTAGAGTTACAACTTAAGATGAAACTGTAATCTAATCCTCTTTCTTGGATGGAATCAGGTTAAGATGCCACCTAAAACCAGAAGAGGGAGGCCTATACCTAGAAAAACTTGAAAAAGTGATGTCGAAGAGGAAAACTAGGATGGGGAACCAACAAACCCCAATAGGGAGGTAGAAGACCTCACCGCTACGATCGTTGCTATGCAGGATCAGATAAGACAGTTGCTAGAAATGGGTATGCGAATCAGAATTTGTAAGTTCATGGTTCAGATATCGGTCTAGAAAGTGGACTAACTATAGAACAAGTACAAGCCAGAGCCTTAGCAGAAAAGGAAACAACTAGGGACATGAAAAACATCAGTATCTCTAAGTTTTATGGAGAGGGTGATGGTGATGCAATGGAAGCATGGCTGAGAGAAGCAGAGGTTCACTTTATGGTAAAAGGCTACTCATCAGGAACCCAAACACTTTGGGCTATGATTAACCTAGAAGGGGATGCTCTGGAGTGGTGGGAAACCCACTATGAGGAAACTAAGATTGAACCCATTGATACTCCATGGGAAGAATTTATAAATATATTTAAAAAGAGATTCCTCACTAAGCATTTCTATGCCTTAAAGTTTGAAGAATTTGCTAGTCTCAGACAAGGAACCAACATAGTAGAGGTGTACTACAAGAAGCTGGTAAGGTTGTTCAAATATGTGCCTATTTATAATGAGAAAATGTGGGTTCACAAGTTCATTCTTGGATTGGAATCTAGGTTAAAGCATGATGTGGAAATGCAGGAGCCTAAATCACTACAAAAGGCATATGACCTAGCAAAGAAAGTAGAGTCACACTTCTGTTATAAATATGACACTCTACCCGAGCAAGCTCGGTAGGAGTTAAAGAAGAGGAATAGTGTTGGGTTTGTAAAATGGGAGTCTGATCAAGAGCGAAAGGCTAAGAACCCCCAAAATCCTGAGAAGAAATCTTATGGAAATCAGAAGAAGTTCAAGAAGAACTTTTGTAAGAAGGATAACAAACCCAACAACACGAAACCTCAACCACAGAAGTTGCAAGCTCCAACTCTAGCAGTTAAGAATGGGAATGAGAAACCTAAAAAATAGCAAGGACCCAAGGAAGGGTGCTACAATTTCTAGGGATCTCATTACTACAATCAATGTCCATATCGAGCAGGGACTAGCACCGCTAATGCGAAAGGGAAGGAACCGGAACATCGGATTTATGCCACAATCGAGAAGCAGAAGCTAGAGGGACAAGCCACCCCATTACTTGTGAAAGGTAAGGTTTTCAATAAACAAGTAAACATTTTGATAGATAGTGGAGCCACTGATAGTTTTATTTCATCTAGTCTAGCAAGGACTATGTTGGAAAGGCCTGGATATTTGGCTCAAGGGTGGAAGGTTGAGTATGGTTCTGGGTAGACCTACTTGGTGAACCAGTGTTATCCTATGGCAGAAATCACTCTATCAAGTGGAACTACGGAAGGTTGTTTATATGTAGCTCCCTTACACACCTTTGATGTGATCCTAGGGATGGATTGGTTATAGGCTCATAAAGCCTTGGTCAATTTTCAAGACCGATGGATTGAGTATTTAGAAGAAGGTGGAAGGAGACTAAGAGTTCATAGTGAGCAAGGGGCATTTGAACCGTAGATGTTGTCCACTATGCAAGTGAAAAAGGCCCTAAAGAAAGGAGGAATAGTGTATGTGGTAAAACTTAATGAAGTGGAAGACCATGAGAAAGGAGAAATACTAAGACAACATCTGATCTTATAGGATTTTTAGGATGTATTTCCAGAGGACCTACCGAGGCTACCTCCTGTATGAGAATTTGAATTCACAATTGAACTTATGATGGGAGACGAACCTATTCATACATCCCCATATAGGATGAATCCTACTAAAATGCGAGAACTCAAGGTTCAATTGCAAGGATTATTGGAGAAGGGTTTGATAAAACCAAGTGTGTCACCATGGGGTGCACCAATTTTGTTCATGAAAAATAAGGATGGTTCGCTACGATTGTGTATTGACTACAAGATGTTAAATAAAGCTACAATCAAGAATCGGTATCCTTTACCTAGGATCGAAGATTTATTTGATCAATTAAAATATTCCAAGGTGTTTACTAAGATCGATTTAAGGTCAGGGTATCACCAATTAAGGATCCATGAGGAAGACACTCACAAGATGATATTTAAGACTAGGTATGGGCATTATGAGTTTACTGTTCTACCCTTTGGACTGACTAATACCCCAACTGCTTTCATGAACTTAATGAATAGTGTGTTCAGAAGATATTTGGACCAGTTTGTCCTAGTATTCCTAGATGATATCCTTATATATTCTCGAGATAAAGAGGAACATGATAAACATCTTAGGATCATGTTGGAATTGTTAAGGAAGAATCAACTTTATGGAAATCTGACTAAGAGTGAATTCTATGTCCTAGAAGGTACGATATCTTGGACACATTATATCAGCAAAGGGGATTGTTGTGGATCCAAAAAATATAGAGGCTATTCTGAATTGGCCACCCCCTACTAATGTCATTGAAGTGCAAAGTTTCATGGGGTTAATGGGCTATTATAGACGTTATATAAAGGACTACTCCAAGATTGTTGGACCCATAACAAACCTTCAGAAGAAGGGGAAATAATTCAAGTGGTCAGAAAAGTGTGAGGCTGCCTTTGAACTACTAAAGCATAAGCTTACTACGATACCAATATTGAAGGTTCCCGATCCCCAAGGGGACTTTTTAGTGTGCACTGATGCATCAATAGAGGGGTTGGGTGGGGTGCTCTCACAAGAAGATTTAGTAGTGGCATATACTTCAAGGAAGCTCAAAAAGCATGAAGTTAATTATGCTATGCATGATTTAGAGCTAGTTGTAGTGGTGCATGCTTTAAAGGTTTGGCGCCACTACTTGGTGGGGAGACCCTTTGAATTAAAAATCGACCATCAAAGTCTATGGTACATATTCACCCAACCAATACTCAATGCAAGATAGAGAAGATGGGTGGAATTTCTCATTGAGTATGATTTTGATATTGAGTACATAAAAGGAAAAGAGAATAAAGTAGTTGATGCTTTAAGTAGAAGGAAATATATAGCAGCCATAACTAGAATTCACATGGACCTGATGGATCGAGTAAGACAGGAGCAATCTCAAGATGAGTATTGCCAAGGAATTCAAGTCAATATGGACCGATATCCTGAAGGAAATAAGGAATTTAGTGTGAAATATGAATTTCTATGTTATAAGGGAAGAGTCATCATACCAAATATGGGTGATCTGAGGAACTTGATAATGCAAGAAGCTCATAGATCTCCTTATTATGCTCATCTAGGAGGAGCCAAAATGTGAGAAAACATGAAAAGAGCCTTCTTTTGGGTAGGTATGAAGAAGGACATCATGGATTTTGTTGCTCGATGCCTCGAATGTCAGAAAGTTAAGGTAGAATACCAGCATCCTATAGGAAAACTATGTCTGCATGATATACCTACGTAGAAATGGTAGGTTATATCTATGGATTTTATAGTGGGTTTACCCAAGACTCGGTACCAACATGATGCCATATTTGTAGTGGTCGAAAAATTGACTAAGGTTACCCATTTCATACCAAGAAATACCAAGGATGATGCTCAGGTGGTGGCTAGTAGATTCATCAAAGAGGTATTCTGATTGCATGGATTTCTTGAGGTAATCATCTCAGATAGAGACTCCAAATTCACTTTTGAATTCTGGAAATCCCTTCATAGTGTGGTTGGTACGAAATTGAATATGAGTTCAGCATACCACCCTAAAACAGATGGCCAAATAGAGTGGGTAAACCAAGTTTTGGAAGACATGCTCCGCATGTACTGCATGGATCACAAATCTCATTGGGAAGATTGTCTACCTTTGGTAGAGTTTGCCTACAATAATGGATATCACTCCTCACTAGGAATGGCACCTTTCGATGCCTTGTATGGGCGAAAGTGTAGAACACCATTATCTTGGGATAACCTAGAGGATCGAGTTGTGATTGGTCCAAAAATGGTCAGGGTGATGGAAGAGTAGCTAAAGGAAATTAGGCAAAGGCTTAAAGAAGTTGCGGATAGGAAGAAGAGTTATGCAGATCTAAAAAGGACTCCAAGAGAGTATTCTATTGGAGATAAGGTGTTCTTAAGGGTTAAGCCAAAGAAGAGTGCTATCAAATCCATGAAGTTGGATCCACATTTTGTGGGACCCTTTGAGATCATGGAAAATATCAGTTTGGTTGCATACCGACTTGCATTACCACCTAATCTATCCAAAATCCATGACACCTTCCACATATCCTTGCTTAGAAAGTATGTTGTTGACCCTGAACATGTGTGGGATGTTTCTAATTTGTAGATGGCAAATCTGGAGGCCATTGAAGTACTACCGATGAAGATTCTTGAGTTTCATTCCAAGTCTCTATGGAATTGGACTCTCGAATAGTGTAAGGTCCAGTGGGACCAGTTCTCTAAGAAAAATGCCACTTGGGAGAAAGTGGAGGTTATGCAAAAATATTTTCCCTTTCTATTTGAAACTTTGTGATGTAATAACTTTTATTTTTGTTGTTGTTAAAACAAAGGAAAACTGGAAACACCGAGGATGATGTTTAATTCTAGTGGGGGAGGATGTCATGACCCTCCCTAGTTGACTTTATGGCACAAAGGAACAATGTATTAACCTATGGTGGTGATACTTAGTTTGAACAATTGAACCAACTATATGATGTTTAGTTGATTTGAGAAGGGCATGTTATTGCTAACATATTGCCAAGTGTGTAGGATCAGGTACACTCATAGGTGGAGAAGGTAGAAGCATCCACCAAAAATGAGGGTACCTAAGATCAGGGGAAATGATGATTAAGGTACTCGGAGGTAACATGGATAGATACCTTCATATAGGCATGCATTGTCGGAAGGGATAATCATCGATGGTTGATCACCTTGAGCCTTAGTTGATAGCCTAGTAGCTATCATAAAATATCTAGCTAAGATAGGTGACTAGGTCGATGGAAAGATTCCCTCTTTGTTGCTTTATAAATTTATTTGCTCTTTGTTGCATCATGGTTGAAGTAGCATAATGTTGGAACTGCTATAGGAAAACAACTGCCAAATGTATGTGGATGCATAAAACTAATTATTTTGTTAAAGAAAATATAGAGCATCATTTTCATAGAGAAAAGCATATTAAATTTGAATGTTAAATGAAGGTTCATTCAAAAGGATCAATGAAGTTTGATTAAATAATGGTTGATTTAATTAAGCTCATTAGTAAACCTCATTTTATTTAATAGATGAGAGTTTTTTTTAGTTAATTAAAGGTGTTCATTTTAATGATAATGGAGAAGTCATTGAAAGACTTTAATTAATTAAAATAAGCAATATATATATATATATATATATATATCCATTCAAGAAATAGATGTCTTTTATTTTAAAGAAATAGCAATTATGAAATTGTGTAAATAAAAGAAGTACTTTAATGGTGATAATTATCACAATAAAGGATATATGTTTAAAAGAATGCCATTCTTCTAAAAATAAAAAGGGATAATATAAAATATGTAAATATCCCATTCCCTTATAGCTTGTAAGCTATGAAATAATCTAGGGTGGCTGCTAAGTTTCCAAATATGGAAACCATCGGACGAAGGGTTCCTTGCCGCTAGAGAAAGGGATAAAGAATTGAAGGTAGAGGGGGCTCGAGAAAGGGCTCGAGGTTCGAGATAGGCCACCTAGAGGAGGAGAGCATGTATGGTGCTAGAGAAGCCAAAAGAAATGATAGAAGAAAAAAAAAAAGAGTAGAAGGGATGACGTGAGGACGAAGGAGTAGAGGGAGAAAATGTAGACCAGGGATGAGAAAAGGAGAGGAATGCACCACGAGCGAAGGAGAGGCAGCCGAGATGCCATCGATTCCCATTCTATAATAGTATTGAGGTTGGAGTGTTTAGAATTTAACCTGCTTTGTTTACATGCTTTGCTATGGTGAAATCATGGTTTGAAACTTGGTTAAACCACCATGTTGCTCTATTGAAAGCTATGCATTTCTTGCCCTATTGGTGTTTTAAAAACCACCCTATTGCTCTATTGAAAGCTATGTATTTCTTGCCCTATTGGTGTTTTAAAAACCACCCTGTTGCTCTATTGAAAGCTATGCATTTCTTAGCCCTATTGGTATTTTAGGAAACCACCTTTTTTAAAGTTAGTGTTGTGTGTTTTAAGGAAACCATCCTATAACTAATTGTATTTTAGAAACCACTGTTGAAGTTGTTTTAGGAAACCACTTGTCAAGTAAGGCTGTGTTTTTAGGAACCACATTAAACTTTTAGGAAACCACCGTAAGGTTTTAGGAACCACATGAAGGTGTTGTGATTTTTAGGAACCGCCTATGCAAGTTGAAGGTGTTGTGCTTTTTAGGAACCGCCTGTGCAAGTTGAAGGTGTTGTGCTTTTTAGGAAACTGCCTGTGTAAGCCTGAAGGTGTGGTTTTTGTTTAAAGACTCTGTTAGCATTTTAGAAAGCTGAGAGTGTGTGAGTTCAAGAGTGTCGGGTGTGTCTCTAGAGTGCTAAAATAATTTGAGAGTATTGTGTGCCTTAGACCTTCATGTCCAAAGGAAGAGGGGGACGTCACTTTTGGGAGCGTCGCCTATGGAAAATCCACCCGTAGGTTTGAAGAAGGACTACGTCTAGGAAGTACCAGACTACTCTGTTGTGCCTGTTGAACTTTCGGCTTGGTTGTTCCTTAAACATGCACTAGAGGTTGCTAGTATTGCCATGAAGGGTGTTAGCTTTGGTTAATCTATTTTGGGAAGGTTCACTATGAAATTTAAATTAAATAGAGACCTTTGATTATGTGGAATATTGAAGGAAATTTAATTAAATAGAGACCTTTGATTATGTGGAATATATTGAGGGATATTTAATTAAATAGAGACCTTTGAATATGTGGAATATTGAAGGAAATTTAAATTAAACCGAGACCTTTGATTATGTGGAATATTGAAGGATATTTAATTAAATAGAGACCTTTGAATATGTGGAATATTGAAGGATATTTAAATTAAATAGAGACCTTTGATTATGTGGAATATTGAAGGATATTTAATCAAATAGAGACCTTTGATTATGTGGAATGTATTGAAGGGTATTTAAAAAGGGAGAACCTTTGTTTGATGATTGATTATATTAAGGTTTTTAATTAAAAGGAAACCTTTGATTTATTATTGATTATCTTAGGGTTTTTAATTAAAAGGGAAACCTTTGATTTATTATTGATTATCTTAGGGCTTTTAATTAAAAAGGAAACCTTTGATTTTTATTGATTATCTTAAGGTTTTTAATTAAAAAGGAAACCTTTGATTTATTATTGATTATCTTAGGGTTTTTAATTAAAAAGGAAACCTTTATTTTTGATGATCTTCTTAGGGTTTTAAAATTAAAAAGGATGTGGATTTATTATTTAAATTGAAGTTATGGGGCTTTGATTTAGGGAATGAATGAATGCTTGTTTAAAGGTTAAAGGGATGTGATTTTAATGCTTAAAACAATAATTGATTTGATTGGAATTTGTGAATTAAAAGGGATGTGGATTTATTATTTAAATTGAAGTTATGGGGCTTTGATTTAGGGAATGAATGAATGATTGCTTTAAAGGTTAAAGGTATGGGACTTTAATGCTTTAAGACATGAATGGATTTGATTAAAGTTAGACCTTGATCTAAGTAGCACATGTTGGATGTCTCTCTAAGGGAACTTGAGAGGTGAAGATAAAAGTAACGGATCTTTTATAATATCCATTATGCATTAGATGGTTGGAAACTTAATTAGATTTTGTATAGTTGCAATTTGGCAAAGTAAATGAGTAGATGCATTTAAAGGCATGCCTATCCTGAACCATGAGTACCCTGATCCCCTACTACCCTCAAAGAATCAATGGGAAGCCAGGAGAAGCAAGGAGTTCAATGGAAGCGAAGTATAGGTAATCGTATTTTATGTTGCTTTACTTATGCTCAAATAGATTAGAATTGTGGGGAGATATCCCCAATGTAGTTACTGTGATATTCCTTAAAGTAAGAAGGATTTACCATGCAAATTTTGATGCAATAACTGTTCATTGGATTAAAGAAGGTATTTTTACTTTATGTTTGTATTTGGTTATGTTATGTAGTTGATTCTATTTTAGAGTTAATCTTGCTTTTTTTCTAGATGCTTGGTGAATGCTTTCTGATGTTGTAGTATCTAGATGTATCATTGTTTGGATTGCTTGATGTTAGAAATCTAAGTGTAGAGTTCTAGGGTGAACTCAGAGGTGACCTAAGGGAATTAAGAACCCCTTAGGGTGAACATAGGAGACCTAAGGGAATTGAGACCCCCTTAGGGAGATAAAGGACTAAGTTGTGGAGAGACTACATCTGAGTTAAGATAGCTCGTCGTGGAGACGAGATAGATAGCTTAACTCACAATACTCATAGCATACCTACACATAATGATTTGTGTATGGCATGGAGATGCATGTATACCTTCGATGGATGGAAGGTGATAAGTCTAGCTCATCGAGAATGATGGGAAATATGGACTTATTTGCAGTAACACATGATACGCCTACACAGACGGACTTGTGTTAGGGTACCTCGTGAGATGTAGCTTTCAGGAAAACTTAGGAGATTGAGACTTTAGGAAAATAGTGGTTTGGTTAGGGGTCCATGAAGGGTTCATGTACCTCTCTCCATAGTAAAAAAAAAAATTTTTTCTATTTTTGTATTTTTCTGTTTGTGTATTTTTGGGTCATTACACTAGGATAGCCAAGTTTTGAGGCACAAGCTATAGCACATATTGGATCTTGTTTTATGTTGTATATGCAAAATAAATTTAAGTAAATTGAAGAGTGAGCCAACACAATGTTCTATCCCACACGGCTCAAAGTATATTTTTTCATTTAAGTCTCATGTGCTCTAGCTCGTGGTCAAAATGATCAAAGAATGTGGTAAGCTATTTTGAGGAGTGGGCTACGATGTGTTCTATATCATAGAGCTATCAGTGATATTCTTGTTTTAATATCATCTATTTATAAATAAATAAATGGTTGAATCTTCTTAATGGTATCCAAGCACATAAAATTAGAACTTCTTTGGTGTGAATTAGTCGATCGAAGCAAACTAGTAGGCAAGGTATCAATAGGGTCAAGAACCAAGAAATACAGTCAGCTGCTGATATGCAACTGAATGATGCTTATAAGAATAATAAATGGTATGAGTTACAATTTTGATAGCTTGGATCTAAAATACCATGAAGGACTAGAAATTTGCAAGAGATGAACTGCAAATAAGTGCAATATCATGTATTTTATTCTGGTCTCAAATACAAATAAGAGGCCCTAGCTGATCTAGAATTTCATTTTCCTTGTAATGTTCCATTTTTATTTTCATTTTTTTCAAGCATGTAAAACTTTTAAAGGAGATCGAACCCTCATTTTTTAGGGTTGGATCTAGAGTGTTTGCTTTCTTTGCTATGTAATACTTTTATGCAAATCAATAGAATAAACATTACTTGGATGTTTACCTTAGACTGGTGTCTTTTGTAATCTTTGAGAGATTCAAGATGTGAAATGATTTTTGCTACTATTGCTATGGTTAGTCTATTCTATTGATATTGGATTGCTAGCTTAGAGCACTTGAAATATTTCATAATTGAATCTATACTTGCAAGAGGTTATTTTATATTAAATATTGATACTGATATTATTCTGCTAATTTGGATTATTAGTATCTTTGATGTTGAAATAATTTATTGAAGTATATCTCTATTCTTCTTATAATAGTGAAGACTACTTGTTTTAAATGCTGTTAATATCAAGTGTGGGACACTATAAATTGTTTTTCGTAAGGGTTTTCTTATAGATTCCTATGTTGTTAGCTTTACCTTTCCATTGTTTAATTGCCATTTTCTTAAACTTAAACCCATTTATATCCCTATATTTTAAATATTTAATTGTTCTTAAATGAGTCAACACCTTAATAGTTGATAAGGAATACCAACCTACTCTAGATTTTATATTAAAGCAATATTTAATCCATCCAATATTGAGTTCTAAACTATGATTAACGGGTGCATGCCTAATAAGAGAACTGGAAGATAACAATCACAGTTTCAAGATTTTTCTTGATGTCAATTTGGATCCCAATAGTTTTGGCATGCCCGATGGGACCTATTTACAAGAACATTAGTTAACCCACCTTTTCTAATTTTAAATTTTTATAAAGGTATCAATATTTTGTGAATTAGCTTGACCTTATCAAGCGGTAATAAATTCACTTGGTGACTCCCTGAATGCAAGAAACTAGAAAATCCATTTTTATAGCTCATAGTTTTTCATGAATACTAGGTCATCTGCAAAGAACAATCCATATTTATTTATCTATTATGAGCTCGCTTTGAGAGGATATACTATCATAAGAAATTTGAACCCATATTTCCAATCAGATAAGACTCCTCCCAAACCACACCCTATAGTGCCCCCAAGGCCACATCTAGCTAGAACAACAACTGGAAACATGGATCGAAACATAAATTTGGCCCCAAATGGACCCCTACAGAAGTATCCTAGTTAGAATATAGTTGGTCCTCTAAGGCTTGCTCATATGCATGATATCCCTCAAGTTGTATCCAAAGTGATAAATACCTATGATGGATCAGGTAAAACAACTTACGAGCATTGCCAAGTTATCCTAAATCTAGCAGCAATTCATAACATAAAAAAATAATGTCATTGTTAGAATCTTGACCCTATCCTTTAGAGGGAAAATATTACATTGGTTCAAGACCTTAGATGCCTATGTTTTTAGCTTTACCTGACCACTATTTAATTATCATTTTCTTAACCCTAAACCCATTTCTATCCCTATATTTTAAACATTTAATTATGCTTAAATGAGTCAACACCTTAATAGTTGACAAGGAATACCAACCAACTCTGGAGGTTGTATTAGAGAAATATTTAATCCATCCAATGTTGAGGTATGAACTGTGATTAGTGGGTGCATGCCTAATCAGAGAACTGGAGATAACAATCATATTTTCAATATTTTTCTTGATGTCAATTTGGATCCCAAAAATACCATAGAGTCAATGCATTTGCATTACATCCTCCTTGGCTAATCATATGTTGAGTAAAATATCTTAGTCTAAAAATCCTATCCCCCAAATCTTCTTCTACATATCGCTTCACTACTATTATACTTCTTATCTTCTTCTCTCTCTCTTGGGTTAAGTGATGTATGACATGATCATCTGTAGCCCTGATAACCTGATATTTCTCCTTTCTTCTATCCCAACCTTGGGGTATCCAATAATAAACAACAATCAGTTAAAATTACTTCCATATCTCTCATCCATCATGCTTCTTCCCCCTCTTTGAAATAAGTATTATTCATAACCTACTTTCCTCTATTTATCATACATTGTCACATCATTAATATCAACAAAAATTTACAAAAATATTATTAAAAATATATTTTTTTACAACATTATTCAAAAAAAGAGTCTCTTTTTTATCAACACTCATTATTATTTAATAGACTCCTCAAGGATACCTTTTATCTCCTATAATGCATCAATAAATTTTACAAACTTACAAAGTGATGTATTGTATAAGATAATTTTAAGAGTAGTCTATTGAATGTATCATGACATCTATTCATTTCATTATTCAAATGCAACTCATTTGATATGTCATCCAGGGATGGGAAACCACATTCAACCAATCTCTCATAAATTCATAATCATTTGTGAATTTTACTAGTTACTGGTTGAATGGGTTTCTCTTCCATAATTGGCCTATCATATGAGTTCACAAAACCATACCTAATATATCATCACCAACTTACTCATTCACTAAGTTGCATGGTCCAAGAAGCCCCTAATCATCCATTATCATATGGACTAATAATTACTTTTCAACTTTATATGATAATGAATGATTATGGACACTCTTCCCCATTCGACATACCATTTTAGTATGTAATCATACATAAATCAAATCTACATGCATTGTCTTGATAATAAATCATAGGCATTGTAGGGTTCCTTTGATCCAATATCTCACAGGTTTACAATTTCATGCAAATATCATTAGGTAATGGATAATTGGTATCTTTACTTTCTCTTTGATTTATTGCATCAGCACATTATCATATTTTATAAATCTCACTGATTGCCTTCAATAGTCCATGCAACTTTTGAAGACTCTATCGATCCAATATCTTGTATATGTATAATCATTTGTAAATCTTACCAAGCACTGGATCGATATTGTCCTCATAGCCATATGGTTCATGTCATTGGCATTATATTTAACAGAAATCAATATCTCTCATAAGTTTTTCAAATAGGTTTATCAAACTACGAGGCTCCATAGATCTAATGTTTGGTATGCATACAATTATTTGTATGCTTCACCGGATAATAGATATATATATTGTCTTCATAGCTTCCTAGTCTTCTACAATAATAGAACATCTGCAAATCATACCTTCTTCATAAATTATTTTTCTAATAATCTATTAGATCAACAAAACCTTGTTTCCAACTTGTTTATTATACAAATACACAATAAACATCTAATATAAAATTAATCACTCATCAATAATTCTATATATTCTCTATCTGTTTGTATAAAATGTTAATCAAAAGATAGAGAACTTCCTCCATATTAACGTATGACAACTACCTATCATTTCTACTTATCTTCAAAAATGAAAACATCCAGACTGATTAATGGGTCCTTCAAGAATATTGGGATTTGGTAATCAACACTTCACATATCCATAATCATTTATGACTGTTTCAAGCAATATATTATTAGTATTTGTACCTCCTAAAAACCTATGAGCTAGTATGGATTTTATCTATTCATTCATACAAATAAGATCCTTTATACTAAGGACCACACTATCGCATGGATCTCCTAGAAAAGGAGATTTTTTTCCATGTTCTATGCATATACAATTATTTGTACACACAAGGCAAAGGGAGAAGGGCTTATTATTTCCTTGAATTATCCATGTGAGAGCATTATCCTCAAATTATTGAATCTTTCAACACATAAAATGTGGAAATGAGTACTAAGTCCAATTCCTCACATACATGTAAATTATTTGCATGTGCGTTAGGCAACAAAACTTATATACTCTTGTTACCCTCTCTCATGTGTTAAGAAATTCAGTAATATCAAGTCATTACCCTTGTTAAAATATTTTTTCTTTCAAACAACTAGAGCAAAAGAATAACATAAAATCATTTTTCAAGCCTCCCTGCAAACATTTTCAAACATTGAAATCATTACATTGAGATATATTTTGTAATCATCAAAGTATTACATCATAAATCATTCACAAATCATCATTTCAGTATCTTACAAAAGTCCTTTTGTGAACATGCACAATCACTACAACATCATATTGCAAAATATTTTGCAATAACAAAAATATTGCATTACAAACCTTACAAGAATCAAAGCATTACATAACATTGCAAAATATTTTGCAATAACAAAACTACATTACACAAAATCAATTACAATAATATTTCATCACTTTTAAAATTTTTTGCAAAGACTATGAAAAAAATTACAAAATAATTTTGCAAAACATTTACAAAAAGTGTGAAATCGATCACAAAAGCATTTCATCACTTTACAAAATATTGCAAAACATTTTTCAACAACATCGAAGACATCAAAAAACTTATCAAATGTCTTCTCAAAAGTTTTTACAAAAGGCTTGCAGACACTAAAAAATCTTATCTATGCAGTCAAGTGTTTCATAGAAAATGACACTTGAACATTGATAAGAATCAAAACAACTTCATCTACACAGTTAAGTGTTTCATAAATAATGGCACTTAAACACTAATGAAAATCAAATATCTTATCTATGTAGTTAAGTGTTTCATAAATAATGAAACTTGAAAATTGATAAGAATCAAAATAATATTATCAACACAGTCAAGTGTTTAATAAAGAATGGAACTTGAACATTGATAAGAATCAAAATGATGCAGGAGCATCCGGAGGTGGAAAAGAAATCTTGCATCACCCAAAAATATTTTTTTCTTTAAGTGCCAAAGTTGTCGCGATATCGCGACACTTTTTTGAGAAAGGGCGCCAAAGGGTCAAACTGTCGCGATATCGCGACGCTTTTTGAGAAAAGGGGCCAAGGCGCAAAATGGTCATGAAATCGTGACATTTTCGAAGCAAAGCAGCCTAGACGCAAAATGGTCACGAAATCGTGACATTTCTGAAGCAAAGCAGCCTGGACGCAAAATGGTCATGAAATCATGACATTTTCAAAGCAAAGAAGCCAAGGCGCAAAATGGTCGTGAAATCATGACATTTTCAAAGCAAAGAGGCCAAGGCACAAAATGGTCGCGAAATCGTGACATTTTCGAAGCAATGGAGCCAAGGCGCAAAATGGTCGCGAAATCGTGACACTTTCGGAGGCAAAGCTCTAAGGCACAAAGTGGTCGCGAAATCATGACACTTTTGGAGGCAAGACTCGAAGGCGCAAAGTGGTCGTGAAATCGTGACACTTTCGAAAGCTGGGCTCGAAGGCGCAAAGTGGTCACGAAATCGTGACACTTTCGGAGGCAAGACTCGAAGGCGCAAAGTGGTCGCGAAATCGTGACACTTTCGGAAGCTGGGCTCGAAGGCGCAAAGTGGTCGCGAAATCGTGACACTTTCGGAGGCAAGACTCGAAGGCGCAAAGTGGTCACGAAATCGTGACACTTTCGAAAGCTGGGCTCGAAGGCGCAAAGTGGTCGCGAAATCGTGACACTTTCGAAAGCTGGACTCGAAGGCGCAAAGTGGTCGCGAAATCGTGACACTTTCGGAAGCAAGGTGACAGGGTGCAAAGTGGTCGCGAAATCGTGACACTTTTGGGGCAAAGGCACCAAGGGGTAAAATGGTCGCGAAATCGTGACATGTCACGGTTTCGCGGCCCGAAGGAGAAAACAGAGGCCGAACGCCAAAACGTCGCGATATCGCGACCGAAGAGGAGAGAGGGCGTAGGGAAGCAAACACGTCGCGATATCGCGACAAAACGCTCATGACTCCAGACCAGCCGGCGATTGTAGAGGCCATTGCAGAAGGGCACGTGGCATCAAATTACAGGTGGCCATAGAGCACTAGGCGGTTACAGAGGCCATTGTAGAAGGGCACGTGGTAGCAGATTACAGATGGCTATGGCGCATTCCTATGAATGATGACTCGACGGGTGGATGGACAGGTGGCTGCAGGGCACTCCGCCATCCCATGCCATGATGATGGAAGATACCTAGCCACAACATGCATGCGGCGACAGAACACTCGTGCGGGCGGTTACAGGGAATCCCGCATTCTGTGTAATGATGTCCGAAGGGGGTCGGGTCTATGATAAGAGGAATGCATACATTGTAAAAGGGACTCTTGGCCATTTGAATATAATGGCTGTATTTCTGAATTTGAAACCTCTGCTAATGAAATTTGCATGAATTTTTTTGTGTGTTATCTTAGTTCTGCTTCAAGTGGTATCAGAGCCAGAAGGTTCTGAGTGTGCAAACCGATCATCGACAGTGAGGCAGTTCGTGCCAGGATTGTGGTTGTGGGTGTGAGGAAGCGAACAGGATGCCCCCATGTAGGAACCATGGTGGTGTGAGGAACAGGCAAGCAGAGGTCGATCTTAGAGCCTTGCAGAGGCAAGTTGAAGCCCTGCAGGAGGAAATCAGAAGAGGAGTTGAGCCAAGAAGGGAGGAACCCAGTGAAGATGAAGTTTGGGAAGAAGAGGGTCCATCTGATGAGGAAGAAGCATTGGATCCAGCAGAGGCTAGGCTGTATAGGGCCATATCCCAGATCGGGAAGAAGCCAAAGTTTGATGTCTCTACTTATTCTGGGAATCTCAATCCCGAGGAGTTGATAGATTGGATCAACGACATGGAGGAATATTTCGAGTATGAAGAGATCTCAGACCCAAATCGGATCAGGTTCACGAAAACAAAGCTGAAAGGACATGCTAGCATCTGGTGGAAAGGAGTACAACTAGAAAGGAACAGGAGGGGAAAGGAAAAGATCACCAGGTGGGATAGGATGGTAGAGAAGTTGAAAAGGCAATTCATCCCTACAGATTATGAGTTGGATTTGTTGAGAAAGATGCAGAGTCTTAGACAGGCAAGTAAATCTGTCAAGGAGTACACGGAGGAGTTCTATCAGATCTCGATTAGAACCGGCCATTCTGAGGTGAATAAGGAGAAAGTCACACGATACATCAATGGATTGCGAACCAGCATTCAAGAAGAACTAGGGCTGGTTAGGATGAGCACGGTGGAGGATGCATACCAGTTTGCATTAAAAGTGGAAGAGAAACTGAATAGGAGATTTGATGGTAAGCAGAGAGGAAAGGACAGGGGTGGAAGAGCTGGTGGAAGAACCAATGGAGGAAGATACAGAGATTTGGGGAAGACTGGTGAAGCAAGCAGTAGCCAAAAATAGAAAGAGGAGAAAGAGGAGAATACCCAACGCCCATGCAATCAGAACAACAACTACCCGAGGGGAAGAGGTAGGCCTGGGCGAGGGTTTGGAAGAGGTGTCTTTCGAGGAACCTGCTTCAACTGCGGAGAAGAAGGACATCGGGCATACAACTGCCCGCAGCATCAAGAAAGGCCAAATCGAAGACCTGAGGGTCAGGCCCGAGCTGCTGTAGCAGATGAAGGTGTAGAATCTGAGCACTCTAAGGAGGCAGAATGAGGGGAAGCGATGATCATCAGAAGAGTCTTGTTGAACGAAGAAAAGAAGGCAGACCAGAGGAACAACCTATTTCGAACAAGATGCAAGTGCGTAGGCAAGGTCTGTAACATCATCATCGATAATGGAAGCACTGACAACTTGGTTTCTGAGGAGATGGTTGCCAAGTTGTAGCTGGAGAGGAGAAAACACCCGCACCCTTATCGGATTGCATGGTTGCAAAAGGACCATCGGGTGCTGGTCAGTGAGCAATGCTTGGTGAAGTTCAACATTGGAACTTACCGAGATGAGGTCTTATGTGACATCTTGCCTATGGATGCATGTCACTTGCTGCTGGGGAGACCATGGCAGTTTGATCGAAGTGTTGTACATGATGGTCGAGCTAATACATATTCCTTGTCAAAAAATGGAGTTCGACATAAGTTGAAACCCCTGAAGGAGGCGGATGAGAAGGTATGCAGCAGTGCACGAGTCTGTCTAGTTGATGGAAGAAGATTTTTGGATGGCCTGAAGCCAGATCATATGTGCTATGCAATAATCCCTAGGGTTAGGGAAGAAGAATGCAAGGAAACTCCAGTGGAAGTCATGGGACTATTGGAGGAGTTTCCAGATATCATTTCTGATAATGTTCCTGAAGGTTTACCACCTGTTAGGAAGATCAGTCACCACATAGATTTGGTGCCTGGATCGAGCTTGCCAAATAAGGCTGCACACAGAATGACGCCTGTAGAAACTGAGGAGTTAAACCGGTAGGTTCAAGATCTGCTAAAGAAGGGATTGATTAGGGAGAGTCTTAGTCCATGTGCAGTACCTGTAGTGCTAGCACCCAAGAAGGATGGAGAGTGGAGAATGTGCATAGACTCTCAGGCAATTAACAAGATCACTATCAAATACAGATTCCCATTGCCCAGGATGGATGATATCATGGACTGCTTAAGTGGAGCTGAGTACTTCACGAAGATTGACCTGAAAAGTGGTTACCATCAGATCCGCATTAGAGAAGGGGATGAGTGGAAGACAGCCTTTAAAACCAGAGAGGGGCTGTATGAGTGGTTGGTCATGCCATTTGGGCTAACCAATGCACCGAGTACCTTCATGCGGTTAATGAATGAAGTCCTGAAAGAATTTCTAGGCAAATTTGTTATTGTCTACTTGGATGATATATTGATTTTTAGCAGAACCCTGGAGGAGCACCTGATGCACATCAGGAGGGTTTTTGAGAAACTATGGGAGGAGCAGTTGCTGATCAATCTGAAGAAGTGCAACTTCGTGAAGAGGGAGTTAGTATACCTGGGATTTGTTATCTCAGTAGATGGTCTCAAAATGGACCCCGAGAAGGTGAGGGCTATCATAGAATGGCCTGCTCCAAGAAGCGTGACTGAGGTGAGATCGTTTCACGGTCTGGCCAGTTTCTACAGAAAGTTCATTAGAAACTTCAGTAGTATTTGCGCATCCCTTACGGAGACAATGAGGGGAAACAAGAAGGAATTCAAGTGGACAGCTGGGGCAGACAAAAGCTTTGCCATGCTGAAGAAGAAGGTCATGGAGCAACCTGTCTTAGCACTTCCAGATTTTAACAAGGTGTTTCAGGTAGACTGTGATGCGAGTGGTAGTGCCATAGGGGCCGTATTGAGCCAAGAGGGTAAGCCTGTTGCTTATTTTAGCGAGAAGCTCAATGATGCCAGAAGGAAGTATTCGGTATATGATCAGGAGTTCTATGCCATAGTTTAGGCTCTGAAGAAATGGAGGCATTATTTGTTGCCAAAGGAGTTTGTCCTTTATACTGATCATCAGGCACTACAGTATATTAACAGTCAAGGGAAATTGAATCAGAGGCACCTGAAATGGGTTGAGTTCCTGCAGAGCTATACCTTTGTGCTGAAGCATCGGAGCGAAAGGTCCAACAGAGTTGCGGATGCCTTGAGTAGGAGGCAATGTTTATTGATGGAGATGAAGGTGGAGGTTGTAGGGTTTGCTGAGCTCAAGGGTTTATACCCTGCAGACCCCGACTTCGTAGAAGCTTGGAAAGCCTGCACTGTGCCTGTTACATTGGACAGGACTAAGTGGTTAAATTTTTTGATTCAAGATGGAATGCTGTTCAGGGGGAACCAATTATGCATTTCGAGGAGCTCAATGAGGGAGAATCTCATCAAGGAAAAGCACAGTGGAGGTTTAGCTGGACACTTTGGTCGAGACAAGACCATCTCACTTGTTAGTGAAAACTACTACTGGCCGCAATTGCAACAAGATGTGGCAAAATTTGTGCAAAGTTGTAGGATATGCCAGATGGCAAAAGGTGTGAGGCAGCCTACTGGTTTATATCAACCACTACCTATACCTGAAAGGCCATGGGAGGATATTAGCATGGATTTTATTCTTGGTTTACCCAGGACACAGAGGGGACACGACTCCATATTTGTGGTAGTGGACAGGTTTTCAAAAATGGCTCATTTTATTCCCTGCCAGAAGACTAGCGATGCGGTCCATGTGGCTGGTTTATTCTTCAAGGAAGTGGTACGCCTTCATGGGCTGCCAAGGAGCATTGTGTCGGATAGGGATACCAAGTTTGTAGGGTATTTCTGGCGGACCCTGTGGAAGAAACTGAAGACGGATCTAAAATTTAGTTCTGCATACCACCCCCAAACAGATGGCCAAACAGAGGTGGTAAATCGGAGCTTGGGCAATCTACTGAGATGCTTGGTCGGAGACAAGCCCAAGGGGTGGGATTTAGTTCTACCATAGGCAGAATTCGCTTACAATAGCTCAGTCAATAGAAGTACCAATAAATCGCCATTCCAGATAATCTATGGGAGCAGCCCAAGAAACGCTTCAGAGTTGAGAAGGATGGATACAAGAGAAAAATGCAGTGCTGAGGCTGAAGACTTTTTTGAACACCTGAAGGGAGTGCATGAGGAGGTGACAAGGCACATTGCTAAGATGAATACTCAGTATAAAGCCAGGGCAGACCAGAAGCGCCGGGCTAAGGAGTTTGAAGTAGGAGATTCCGTCATGGTCCATCTAAGAAAAGAGAGGTTTCCTGCCAAGACCTATAACAAGCTGAAGATGAAGAAATTTGGGCCATGCAGGATCATTGGGAAATGGGATTCGGGTAATGCATATGAGGTGGAGTTGCCGAGTGAACTTAACATCTCACCGATTTTTAACATTTCGGATTTGGTCGAGTTTCATGAAGGAGATAGCAGTGCAACACCAAGCCCGGATTTGTGGAGCATTCCCATGGTTACTCCAGTCGCAGATGAGATAGAAGAAGTCCTTGATACGCGTGAGGGCCGAAGTACTCGAAACAGATGTTATTCTGAGTATTTGATCAAGTGGAAGGGCAGGCCCATCGAAGATGCGACTTGGTTGTCGAAGGCAGAGGTTGACCACCTGGGTCTACCTCAGACAGATCAGAAGTGAAGGTCACTTCTCAATTCACCCCGGGTGTCTGATGCAGGAGCATCCGGAGG
The DNA here is from genome assembly GCA_028583015.1 of Wollemia nobilis. Taxonomy (NCBI): domain Eukaryota; kingdom Viridiplantae; phylum Streptophyta; class Pinopsida; order Araucariales; family Araucariaceae; genus Wollemia; species Wollemia nobilis. The sequence continues at coordinate 3,658,830 of JAQPPZ010014295.1, forward strand.
TGGAAAAGAAATCTTGCATCACCCAAAAATATTTTTTTCTTTAAGTGCCAAAGCTGTCGCGATATCGTGACACTTTTTTGAGAAAGGGCGCCAAAGGGTCAAACTGTCGCGATATCGCGACGCTTTTTGAGAAAAGGGGCCAAGGCGCAAAATGGTCACGAAATCGTGACATTTTCGAAGCAAAGCAGCCTGGACGCAAAATGGTCGTGAAATCATGACATTTTCGAAGCAAAGCAGCCTGGATGCAAAATGGTCGTGAAATCGTGACATTTCCGAAGCAAAGCAGCCTGGACGCAAAATGGTCGCGAAATCGTGACATTTTCGAAGCAAAGCAGCCTGGACGCAAAATGGTCGCGAAATCGTGACATTTTCAAAGCAAAGAAGCCAAGGCGCCAAATGGTCATGAAATCGTGACATTTTCAAAGCAAAGAGGCCAAGGCACAAAATGGTCGCGAAATCGTGACATTTTCGAAGCAATGGAGCCAAGGCGCAAAATGGTCACGAAATCGTGACACTTTCGGAGGCAAAGCTCTAAGGCACAAAGTGGTCACGAAATCGTGACACTTTCGGAGGCAAGACTCGAAGGCGCAAAGTGGTCACGAAATCGTGACACTTTCGGAAGCTGGGCTCGAAGGCGCAAAGTGGTCATGAAATCGTGACACTTTCGGAGGCAAGACTCGAAGGCGCAAAGTGGTCACGAAATCGTGACACTTTCGGAGGCAAGAATCGAAGGCGCAAAGTGGTCACGAAATCGTGACACTTTCGGAAGCTAGGCTCGAAGGCGCAAAGTGGTCACGAAATCGTGACACTTTCGGAGGCAAGACTCGAAGGCGCAAAGTGGTCATGAAATCGTGACACTTTCAGAAGCTGGGCTCGAAGGCGCAAAGTGGTCACGAAATCGTGACACTTTCGGAAGCTGGACTCGAAGGCGCAAAGTGGTCACGAAATCGTGACACTTTCGGAAGCAAGGTGACAGGGTGCAAAGTGGTCGCGAAATCGTGACACTTTTGGGGCAAAGGCACCAAGGGGTAAAATGGTCGTGAAATCGTGACATGTCACGGTTTCGCGGCCCGAAGGAGAAAATAGAGGCCGAACGCCAAAACGTCGCGATATCGCGACCGAAGAGGAGAGAGGGCGTAGGGAAGCAAACACGTCGCGATATCGCGACAAAACGCTCACGACTCCAGACCAGCCGACGATTGTAGAGGCCATTGCAGAAGGGCACGTGGCATCAAATTACAGGTGGCCATAGAGCACTAGGCGGTTACAGAGGCCATTGCAGAAGGGCACGTGGTAGCAGATTACAGATGGCTATGGCGCATTCCTATGAATGATGACTCGACGGGTGGATGGACAGGCGGCTACAGGGCACTCCGCCATCCCATGCCATGATGATGGAAGATACCTGGCCACAACATGCATGCGGCGACAGAACACTCGTGCGGGCGGTTACAGGGAATCCCGCATTCTGTGTAATGATGTCCGAAGGGGGTCGGGTCTGTGATAAGAGGAATGCATACATTGTAAAAGGGACTCTTGGCCATTTGAATAGAACGGCTGTATTTTCGAGTTCGAAACCTCTGTTAATGAAATTTGCGTGAATTTTTCTGTGTGTTATCTTAGTTCTGCTTCACAAAACAACCTTATCTACACAATCAAGTATTTCATAAATAATGGCACTAAAAAATTGATAAGAAGCAAAAGCTTCATCTACAAATTTAAGTATTTTATAGAGAATGGCACTTAAACACTGATGAAGATCAAACACTTTATCTACACAGTTAAGTGTTTCATAGAGAATGACACTTGAAAATTTATGAGAGGAAAATATACATATATACATCATGTAAATATCATAGGTACCTCATCTATGCAATCAAGTGTTTCATAGAGAATGACACTTGAACATTGATGAGAGGAAAATATACATATATGCATCATGTAAATATCACAGGTACCTCATCTACATAGTCAAGTGTTTCATAGATAATGGCACTTGAAAATTTATGAGAGGAAAAACATACATATATACATCATGTAAATATTATAGGTACCTCATCTACATAGTTAAGTGTTTCATAGAGCATGGAACTTAAACATTGATGAGAGGAAAAATATTTTTAAAAGATTATACTTCATGTACATATTATAGACACCTCATTATGTCTTAAATGCTATCATAAATGTGGTATCATAAACCACCATTTAAACATAATAAGATCATGTTCCCACCTATGGGAATGCATAAAAGGTAAAACATCTACCTCTAAAAACATGAGTGTTCTCCTATATCTGATCTAAATACCACTACTCACAACATACTTTTGGATGGTCATATATCATCCAGAAACTCAATACATCTCTCAAACAGGGAAACTACCCTCCCTTAGTATTTGGTCATCATCATGATTTTATAAAATTATCACTAAGCAACCAATCAAGACTACAATCACTTAGTCAACTACATCATAAAATATAAACAATCAATACATAAATACAATTGAATCATTACATAAACAAATCAAATTGTCATGTCATCAAATTCAATTTAGGGGCATACATGGGGTAACTCTTTCCCATGGGATAAATATTTCAACAACAACAAGGCATGCATCATAAAAAATAGGGTATACATTTAGGAAAGATGCAAAACAATAAAAACAAACGCAATCATTAATTCAACCTCTTCAATATCAACAAACATGCTAGTGTCAAAACTAGGGTCCCACAACATATTTTTTATACATTCATTTTATAATGAATACATCAAAAAGGGGCAAAATGTAGACACCCAATTTTGACACACCTAGCCAACATCATCCTCAATCAAGGCATCAAACGACACCTCATTAAGGCATCCTAACCTTGTCAAATTAGGCATCAAATTTAGTAGATTTTTATCAATTTCTAATCCTAGTAAAACTCATAAATTGCCTTACCTTCATAAGACTTTTGATTAAGAAAATTAAATTAATCATTTTCATACCCAAATTTGTGGTTTTTATAGCCTTGAAAGGTAAGGTCATCTTTGGGATAAATTTTGACCTATCAAATCATCTCAAAACTTCACAAAAACACCACCATTATATTGGGATCAAAAATATCGTTTTGACAAGTATATATATACCTATGTTTGGACACATATCAATTTCTAAAACTACAAAACAAAAATTGCTATCGAGTGCCAAATTCACAACTAGTGCCAAATTCACCACTAGTTCCAAATTTGCCACTAGTTCCAAATTTTCCATTGACCAAATTTACCACTCCTAGTGGTGAATTTGGTAAACATCCAATTTTCAAAATTTGAAAAGTCAGATTTGCCTCCTTACCAAATTTGCTAGTGGTAAATTTGATCGATAGTGATGAATTTTTCCAAATGACTTGGAATCTTTGGCACAATCCAAAAGGATGTGGATTGCAGTTCTCCATCCTCTACCATTGATCATGCATAATCTAGAAAGATCTCAGATGCGTTTATTTCAAATTATTCTTATCTCTTCTTCCCTCAAAATGCTATTTAAGGAGGTCCTTGGGTATGCATTTGACATAAGTTTTCACTGTAGCAAATATCTGCCAATATTTTTAATCATTCTCTTCTTTCATAGCCTTCTCCATTTTCAAGCTTTATAAGCTTTCATCAACAATTTAGAGTATTTTTGCAAGCATTGGAGGCAAGTCAAGAAAGGCAAGGAAGACTTTGGGGCAAGGAGATCACCATTGGAGGAAATAAATATATCTCTCCTATCTTATTTCTTCTCCCCTCCCACCTTTACTTCATTACATTTTGTCCTATAGGTTGTAGCCTTGCTAACTTCTTTGGTGCAATTCTACATTTTATGTTCTAACTTCTCTTGCAAGGTTCTAATCCTTGTTTTTTAGCATTTTACATTACTTTTGAATACTTATAACATTTTTTTGCAGCTTTCTCTTCAATTATAACACTTCTATTTGGTTTCTAACACCTATTTTTTAGGTTTACTTTGACTTCCATTCATTTCATCATCATATTTTAGTCATAATACTTTGTTTTTGCAGGTCATTACGATATTTTATAACATATTTCATATTACATTTCTTGTTGTCCTTTATTTATAGTCTTATTTCTTATAATTGGTAGAAAAATAAGATCTCTATTTCCATTCCATACCTATTTAATTTAGCATTTCTTTCATTCACAAGCATAAATCTAGTTTTTGTTCTTTCTTCTTACATTTTCCTTCCATGCATTACTTGTAGTTTTACATTGCAAGTTATATATATTTCCTTTTCATTTCTCAATGCCAAGTGTGGAATATTCAAGGTTGTTATTGCCTTGCTATCTCATCCTTTGGCCAAGCACAAAACACCCTCCATTGCAATCCTTCCTTTATTTTATTTACTATTGTATATTTCATTAATTCTTGGGCATCACTTTACATGTTTCTATTAATTTCATTGATCTATATATATTTAATGCTAATTTTCTTTCATGAAAAGTTATATTAGCTATAATTTATCATTCCTAATATTATAGCATTCAATTTTTACTCCTTTGCACCTTGTTTAATTGAAATTTTAATCATATTTTATGCTTTCATCACTTTTTGTAAACATATTAAATTATTCATTAAATTCTCTATTTTAGTCCCTAATTTTATCAATCATAGACCTTAAAAAACATGTTAGGATCATTCTCCTCCAAATTCAATCCAAAACCCTATCGAAATATATCCAAACCGACCTATGAAACCTTTAAAAACTTGTCCCATAACCAAATTCACTACCTTGCTTATTCAATGGTGAATTTGGTAGCCCAAAACACTCAGAATAAAATTAACCACTCAGACCAAATTTTCTAGTGGCAAATTTGGCAAAGCTAGTGGTAAATATGGCAAAGCTAGTGGTAAATTTGGCAAAAGGCCAAAATCCACTCTAGGAGGTAAGCATACTCAAATATTTCATTAAAAAGGGATTTATCAGCTGTTTAGACAATTTTTTGCTCTATCAAAACCTCAAAAAGACCCCTCAAAGCAGAAAACTCTAAAGCTTTTGGTATTTTGTGCAGATTTACCAAAATAGCCACCCTAGTGGCAAATTTGGTAGTAGTGGAAAATTTGGCACTTTTAGTGGTGAATTTTATAAACAAGCTCTAGGAGAGGTAATTTGGCCACTTGGCCCTTCCTTAGCCCTACAATTTCATTTTATTTGTGTTATGTTTTTTATTTATACTATTTCAAATTAGAAATCACACTCTGGCAAATTAAAGAATCTTAATTAGAAACCCTAATTTTTTACAAAATATTGTAATTACTTTACAAAATGTTTTGATTTCTTTAAAAAACACCTTATATTCAGCCAATCAAGGAATCTTAAACTTAACATTAGCTTATTCATTATATTCAAGTACATAGGAAAATAATACAAATCATTTAGTTGCATTTAGGCTAACTTGTCTTCTTGCATTTTCCCTTGTTTTACCTTGAAAATCAAAGACTCCTAGCTAGCTCATTCAAACTTGAAAAGCATATAGGTTAGCTCTTGTTTGCATGCATTTGTGTGATAAAAGCTTTAGCATTGCATTTAGATGATCATTGATAATTTAGGTTTAAATAACCGTTAAGGCTCAAAAAAGAGTCAAGATAGATAGTGATCCAAAAATTTAGGCATTTTCTTTGAATAAACCTATAAAAAACCAATCAAATAAGCATATCATCAACTTCCACATAAGCTGAAAAAAATCATTGAGTACGAGTCTAGTTGTTTTGAGAATCTTTGTATTCTCGAGGTCTCCTTTGGAAAGATACTCTCAAGTGGAGAAGAATATATTCTAACAAATCTCCCCCGCACACATTTGATATTAAATTAGACTTAAAAGGAAAATAACATGATTTTTCCTGCCATTAACAACATGGAAAATAATCTTTCATAAAGTGCTTATTCATATTTGCAGCTCAACCTAAATTTTTGATGTGGTCTTGCATGTTTGAGCTTTGTCTCTATGTTCTAGTGACAAAGATACAATTCCTTTTCTTAAGGAGTCTATAGATTTATATTTTCAAGGAGAAAATAATTTTTGTAACTAAATTGAAGGTGATTTCTCTTTACATCTAGTGATGATGTTAAGAAAAATATTTAACTTGCTTTTATGGTTATCTTTCTTGTTTTCTAGTGATTATTAGATGTAAATAATATAAATTAAATATTTCATGCACATTTCCATGCATACCTTGCCTAAGACATGAAATACTAATGGTTTTCCCCTTTTAGATGATTAAAAACTCCCTTAGACATCTTCATGAGTACCTTATCTAAACTAACTTGGTGATTGCATTAAAACATTCCTTCTTTGGCCTGATTGCAAAAACTTGTGAATGCCCATTTTGGAGTTTGGATTTTCTTCATCCACATCATAAAAATTTGAGAAAAATACTTGCTCAACTAGATGCTTGATGTTTTGGATTATACCCAACTTAAATACTATCATGGGTGGTGTTTGCTTTGATATTTTTTCCTTCACTTCTAACGTTACTTCTTTATTATGCTAGAAATATTGTCTAATGGTCACTTTATGCCTATGATGATGTTTTTGGTTCAGCTTTATGAACTTACATTGAGATTGTTTTATAGGCATATCTTTTGAACTATTTAGGAGTTGTTTCTACAGGTATTCATAGTAATAAAATGCTTTTATAGTTAATGGATTTGATATTTATGATTTATATCTATCTAGTTTTTGATAGGATTTCTATCCTAAGACCTTTTCTTTGTAATTTACTTCAATGGTATGTTGCAAGGCTCTTTTATCCTATGATATTTTCTTTAATACAGATATTTTGTAGGCTTTCCTATGTCAAATATTTAGAAGGATCAGAAGGAGAGATGACTCTTCCTTCTACCTGCTTTGATACCACATGTTAAATTTTAATGCTTTGATGATTTGAATTATGAATAATATATATTTAAATACATTGGATGCCCATTTTTGTTATAATAATCTTCTAACTTATCCTCTAGCTATCCTTATCCTATAGTGCATGCATAGTCCTTGTGATGGGTGGTTATACCACACTCTTATCACATGGGATATGATGTAATAATTCCTAACATTTTTTTTTATTAACTTCTCTAAGGCTCTAGATTTATTATAGATTCTTAACTCTCCCTTTTCTTATTTAATTTTTCAAATATCTCTTATATTTCAAATTAAATATCATGCTCTATATTTTCATTATTATTCCTAGTTATAAACCTTCCCTTTGACCATACATAAATATATCAGCTCCTTTAGGATATTATATAGTTAAAACCAATGCTAACATATTGTTATGAGTGGGCATCTAGCACTATACTTGTTTTGCTAAAAATATATTTTTGAAGTGAGATATTTTTAATAAATATTTTTCTTATGTCTCTAATAGGTTTATTTGTTAAATGATAAACAATTATATAGCTACCACTCTAGTAAGTACCCATAAAGTACAATCTCAATGTAGTTATTGATGATAGGATTCCAACTAGCATCACCAATTCTAGATTTTGTAGATTCCTTGGGTCCAATTTTGTTTATATATATATATATATATATATATATATATATATATATATATATATTTCAAAGTCAAATCAGTTTGTGATCCATTTTAGAGTAGCTCTATAAATTCTATGCATAAGGCTTTATATATATATATATGTTAAGTTTGATCACTATCTTCTAGATTTCTTGACAAGTTATTTCTTCTATAAATTCTTGATACTTATTAGTTTTCCAAACCATCAATATTTAAATTGTGATCTAATTAAATTCCATTCACTATATTTACTTATTTTCCATATAGGGTTTTCTTAGACTATCATTGTTGCCACCTGTTGGTCCGACTTTTATACACACCCCGTGAAGAATGAGCATGAAACTCTGATAACACTTATAAGGGATAAATCCCACTCACTTTAGGATTTGGCTGGTTATCCAAGGTGTGAGTTACAGAGTTGGGTCGAATGTCTATTCACTCTTTTTCGCTTCGGAATAGTTTTCAATATGGACTGTCTGTTACCTTACAATGGGTTCTAAACTTGTTCAATAATGTTTTTGGAATTGTTACTTGTGGACAATCGGATTTAAAATCAGTTCTTTGATCTAGCTCTTATGGGTCAGTGATTTAAATAAAAGACAAATTTAAAAGAAAATAAAAATGGATCATTTCACGGTAAAACAGAGAGGGTAGGGTAAGGCAGAAAGAGAAGTCTATCAAACTTAGCTGTAAAAACAAAACTACCAATTTTATTTATACTATCAGCTTCACAATAGAACAAATCAAAGAAGAAGGTGTCCAGCTTTCTAAGATCACCTTCTACTAAGAGCATAAGACGAGAGATGGAACAGATCTGAAAGAAAATCATAAACAGAAGGGAAGTCGGTTAAAATTGGTATCATTCACCAGCAGCATAGCTCACACAGTGAGGACAGAGCAATTAGAACAGACTTGAACCTTAAATCTGTGGTTTTCCCTAGCATACAATAAAACAACTGAAGCCCAACAACATATTTAATCTTGATATCACGGATTTACAGCATATATTTAATAAACTTTAATGAGATGAAAACAAAAGAAGATGAACTTAGCACAGTCTGAAAGAGATTAGGCTCCTGGCCATGCTATCACAGAAAGCAAAAAGCACATCAACTCCAAGTCCAGAATAAAGCATTTAACAAGATTTGCAAGAAATTGCTTCAATAGCCTTTTTTCTAAATTTCCACCTCCTACGATTACATTTAGAAGAAGTATTTATAGACTCAGGACAGACCACGATCTTTTCAGAAATATCTTCTTCTCAAACCCTAAATCTTATCACCTTAAACCCTACTACCCGGGTTTTACAATATAAAGCCCTTTTAAAATAAAGCTTTGATAAAACTTAACCATTCTGCAAATCAGTGCAGTTACTTGCCATAAATGGAGAAGGCAGAATTCGAATGCCACTTGCATCCACCCGCAACTGTGTGTAAATGTCCTCATTAATTCCCATGGGAAATTTGGATGAGTCACCACTTCTCTGACATTTCATCTCCGCAGAGCCATCCCTGAGTTGAAAATCTCTGCACGCCATTACTTCTGCCATAAATTTTCATTAAATGCATCCATCGGCAAATTTCGGTAACCGAGTGTAGATATTTTCATTTTTCGGCCAATTCTCGACATACTCCATTAAATGGGCAGTTGCTTAGTCACCGTAAAGTCTCTTTGCGGCCAGATCTATAAAATCTGGATGAAACAACAATTCTCGGCATCTCTCATTTTAATATGACGGTCCTCGATTAATCTGCGCTTAACTTTGTCTTTCTGGCCATTTCTCCCGTTATCATGCAAGTGCCAGATGGCTTTCTGCAAAAAAGACAAAAGAAGGATTAGTACTTTAATTAAATTAGATTAAAACTTTAATCATTAAATCACCCGCTAAAGTTCATTACATGTTGGCTTGCTTTGTGTTGACACGTGTCACAAAAATCGTGACACGTGTCCATTTCCAACTGTTTTCCATTCTGTGCTATTTTCCTGCCATGGCCGCGAAAATGCGACATGTCGCGATTTCGCGACATGTCGCGAAATCGTGACCTTTTTAGCGCCTTGGCAGTTCTCTGTTTACTCGCCACCAAAACGCGACATGTCATGATTTCTTGACATGTCACGAAATCCGACCTTCCTTTCTTCCCCCAAATCGCCCTTTCTTTCTTCTTCCTTTTTTCTTCCCTTTTTGCCTTTCTTTCCTTTTCCTTTCTCTTTTTCTTTCTTTTTGCCCTTGCTTCCTTCTCTCCTTCTTCCTCCCTTACTCTTTTTCCTCTTTTTTCCTCAGTGAAAATGCGACATGTCACGATTTCGCGACATGTCACGAAATCGCTACGTTCCGTACGCACTTGCTCTCTCTCTCCAGACCCGTCGCGATTTCGTGACATTTCCAAAAATGGAAAGTGTCGCGATATCGTGACATTTCCAAAAATGGAAGTGTCGCGATTTCGCTACGTTTTCAGGACTTAGCCGATTTTTCTAAAACCCGTCGCGATTTCGTGACATTTCCAAAAATGGAAAGTGTCGCGATTTCGTGACTTTTCCAAAAATGGAAAGTTTTGGCTTCTAATGAATTTATCTATCTGTATTCTGCATTTTTTCATATCAGTGAAAGATTTTCTTTACTCATAAATGATTCTAACATTTGAAAAATGAATTCTGAAATAAATCAAAGCCAGATGCAAGCTTACTTGGATATTTTAATAAATGCACAACTTGAAAAAGGAGGCAAGAAAATTTGGAATTTAAAACCCGGAAAACATCAAGAGGGTCCCTACTGCAAAATGAAAGCTCAATATTTTCAAAGGATGGAAATTCATTTTTCAGTGGGGGTGTGTTGCTTCTCAACAAATGGCGATATCTGCGGGTAAAATAGTAGCATTATTTTAGAACCCAGGACTCTAGTTTCAAAACAACATAGACCATGTATCATGCCTTGCCACAGATATTCTTCAAAATAATTTAACTACTAGGTGATAGTTGTCAAAATTTCCCAAGGACATACTAGGCTGAATCATTTAAGGAAGATTTCTGATGTGCAATTACAAGCGTATAAAACTTTCTTCAAGAATGACTGGGCCTTCGAATGTTGAACTCCGGATTGATCAGCTTTTCTAGATTGTAAAAGGGGAAACCGAGTAGAGCTCTGTTTACTAGTTTAGCCTTTTACAGCCCCGACAGAGTTACCCTTTAGATTTACACGACCCAGATTCACAACTGTAAGGTAGAATCTACAACTTGGTAAAAGAAAAACATCTTTTGAAGTCTTGGCTGTCTCTTTGATTACATAACTTTTCTCTCTTCTTTTTTTTTTTTTTATATATAGGAAATAAAGAGTGCCAATTCTATGTTGTCTTGCTCAACTTTCATCTTCTCTCTCTCTTCTTTGAAATATACCGAAGTCTGAAAAGCCTTTAAAAGAAGAACAACAATTTTTCTTTTAATATCTCATCGATCTGGAGCTGCTTCGACTCAGGTGCTGATAGCCTTTATGGATACTCAAATAATTTCACGAATCATAGTCCCCTCTTATGACCAACTTTTCTTGGATTCCCTAGGAGTTTCTCCGACCAAACAGTATAGCGATTTCTTTATAATTAAAATAAGCGTGGCAAGCAAGACACAAAATCCAATCATCTTTCTACTGTTGTTACGAATAACAAAATAGTTCCACTGTTCAGTTAAAGCAGACTATCTCAATTAGAATAATGAACACTGGATTCTGGACTCAGAATAAAACAATTTTTAGAAGGCTGACTTTTTCATTGATGCTCAGGCAAAGCTTAAAAAACAGAATTTTTAAAATAAAATAAACTGCACAGACCTCAAGGATAAACACAGACCTCAAAAATAAAATAAAATAAACAGACTCAAAAGGGGAAAACACAAAACTTTAAAATCAAATAAAACAAAATAAAAACAACATACAATGAAAACAAAATAAAATAAAACAGACTTAAAATAAAATAAAATAAAAAAACAAAAAAAATAAAAAATAACTTAAAATAAAATAAAATAAAACTTTAAAGCTTATTTACAATGTATACACATGTTACAACTTCTTTGTGACTCATTCAAATGATATATTGGATGGAACAATTGAGAAATAATGCTTTAAGTATTGACCATTAACAAGGAGGTCCAAAAAATTACCATCAAGGTCCTGTAAACGAAATGCGTTATTACCCAGAATCTCAGCAATCCGGTATGGCCCTATCCATAGCGGCTGCAACTTTGTATGCTTACCCTTCTTTTCATGGGCCTTGTCCCATAGAAGCACCAGGTCTGCAAGTCTGAAAGCTTTCACTCTGGCTCTTTTGTCAAACCAGCGCTTGACGGTTTCTTGGTGCCGACTGAAATGTTCCAGGGCTTGGAGTCTTTCATCCTGCAAATTAGTTAGATCCAAAACACGGGCCTCTGCATCTGCTTGATCCTCAAAATAGTCTAAGACAAATTGGTAAGTAGGTAATTTTAGAGAGATGGGAACAATGGGCTGAGTACCATACAACAAAGCAAATGGGGAAGTTTTAAGAGCCACTTTATATTTTATCCTGTCAGCCCAAAGTGCATATTTCAATAATGTATGCCATTGTCTGGGTTTGTCTGCTGTAGATTTCTTAATGGCATTCATTAAATTCTTATTCGTGGACTCAGCTAGTCCATTACCTTGGGGATAATAGTTGGATGAAAATCTGATAACTATCCCCATCTGGTATGCCCATTCTGCAAACTCCAATGATTGGAAGGCTGGTCCATTATCACACACCAAATTCAGAGGAACCCCAAACCTGGTTATGACATTTGACTCTAGAAATTTGATCACTTCATGAGCTGTACTTCTTATGGTGGCTGCTGCTTCGACCCATCTTGTGCAGTAATCAGTAGCTGTTAGAACATACTTATGCCCTGCTAAAGAATTTGGATTAATCACTCCCACAAAATCAAGTCCCCATTGCATAAAAGGTTTATTTATTACAACAGGCTGCAATGGTAGAGCCCGGTTGGCCTCTTTGGCTGCAAAAGTTTGGCACTGATGGCAAGTTCTCACATGCTGATGGGCATCTTTAAATAACGTAGGCCAGTAATAGCCTGCTCTCAATATTTTATGCACAGTAGCAGATCCTGAGGAATGCCTTGCCCCTAACTTTTCATGAAAACTGGACATGACTTCATTGACTTCACTCGAAAAAATGCATCTTAAGAAAATGCCAGCATAATTTTCTCTGTACAAATTACCTCCTTTGAGGAGATAATGAGCAACTTTCAGTTTTAGTGCTCTCCTTTGGGTTCTATTCAAGTGAGACGGGCAAATTCCAAATTGCAGCAGATGAATAATATCTCCATACCAGTCATCAGATTCAGAATTTAACTGATTAATTTCTTGCTGCACAGGTATTTCGGCAATGTGTCGGGACAAACCAAGTCCTCTGATTAATTTTGTAGGCCGAATTTCTAAGTCATATTCCTGCAGTCTTGTAACCCAATTACCTCTTAGTTCACCCAATTCGTCCTGACTTAAAAGGTATTTAACAGCTGGGTCCGGAACTATAGCATGAACTCTGCTTCTTAGTATGTAGTGCCTAAACTGCTTAACTGCTCTCACCAAGGCATAAGCTTGTTTGTCTAAACGAGAATATTTCAGCTCAGCCCCCTTTAAATTGGTACTCTTGAAAGCAATTGGATGCTCCCCGATTTCTCTTCGTTGGGTCAGAACTGCAGCAAGTGTGTGTTCAGAAGAAAAGGTGTACGAGTAAAAATCTGCACTGAAATCTGGGCTCACCGGAGCTGGTGCTTGCTTGATGGCGGTCTTGATTTCTTGGAGCAGCTGTTTTAGCTTCTGTTGTCCAGACAATCTGAGCAGTTTCCTTTAGCATGTCATTCAGTGGCTTGACTATCTCTGCAAAACCGGAGATGAACTTCCTGACAAAATTAATTTTTCCAAAGAAGGACCTCAACTCTTTCTTGGAGTTGGGAAAGGGTATGCCGGATATGGCTTCAACTCTGTCCGGATCCATGGAAATGCCATCTTTTGTGATCAAGTGCCCAAGGAGCTTTCCTTTCGTTACACCAAAAATGCACTTCTTCGGATTCAAAGAAATGTCGAACTCCCTGCATTTGTTGAACACAGACTCCAAGTGTTTTACATGGTCAAACCGAGATTTAGAGAAGACTGTTAAATCATCCATGTAAACAACAATGCATTTACCCATAAGGCCTTTGAAGGCATGATCCATTGCCCGTTGAAACGTAGCTCCGACATTTATTAATCCAAATGGCATCCTCTTGTAAGCAAAAGTTCCCCACTTAGTTGTGAAAGCAGTTTTCATCCTGTCTTCCCTGTCAACCAATATCTGATTATACCCTGAGAAACCGTCCAGGAAAGACATCATTTTCGAACCATTGACAATCTGCAACACCTCATCCATAGAAGGCAGAGGATAATTATCTTTCTCAGATGCCTTGTTCAAATTTCTAAAATCCACACACAGGCGGATCTCTCCATTTTTCTTTCAGTCGGCACCAAATTGGCCACCCAAGTAGAATGCCTAACGGGAAAAATTATGGCGGCACTCAATAATTTTTCTACCTCCTTCTGGATGAGGGGCTCTAGCAGAGCGTTGACATGCCTCTATTTTTGCCGGAAAGGTTTACAAAATTCTTTTAAAGGTATAATATGAGTGTAAACTTTCGGATCAAAAACTTTTAAGTCTTTGTAAGACCAGGCCATAACATCCTTGGACCTGTGAAGAAAATCAATCATATTTCTTTTTATTTTTGGATCACAGTTTTTAGCCAACTTGATGTGCTTGGGATCTTCTTCAGTCCCCACGTTCAGGTTCTCAGTCTCACTGTCTGTTGCACCCATAGAATCCTTAGAATTCACCTTTTGCCTGATTTGGTCAACATCAAAGAGCCGCTCCGAGTTCCACCATCCCTTTTGGAATTACTGTTATCTTTCAACCTTATTATTCCCCTGTCATCATCTAACTGCTCCAGTAGAGTATCCCTTTGTCCATCATCGATTATAGCATTTTCAAATGTGTTAGTACTCTGCAAAAAGTTTATAATCTGTTGATCATCAGAGAAAACCTGAAAATTATCCACATTATTTGGGACTGAAGGGCAAGGGACTAACTCAATCGAAAATTTGTTCCATTTGAAATTCTTCTAGTGGTTTTAAACTTGTGGCTGAAGAAGCCAAGACATCTGCACATGAATTCTGCTCTCTAGGTATGTGTGTCAGATTAAAAGCATCAAAATCTTCTACAAGATCCCAAGCCCGGTGTTTGTATCCTTTTAAATAAGATGCTTTACACTGGAATTTACCTTTAACTTGATTAGCCACCAATTTTGAATCCGTAAAAACTTGGATATTTCTTACACTTCTGTCCAAAGCAAATTTCAAACCTAATACCAGTGCTTCGTATTCCGCTAAATTATTTGTACAAGGGAACTGTAGGCGATAAGACATAAAATATGTCTGACTTTTAGGCCCTTTAAGGACTGCCCCTGTACCAGAACCCTGTTTAGATTTAGCCCCATCCACATGAAGCGTCCAGACTTCATTACTATGAACAGGATGAGCTTTACTAAACTTCTCATTTTGTCCCGTTGTTAAATTGTAAACTCCAATATCTACCTCAGCAATATTTACAGTCTCATTTTCTGCATTGTATTCAGTGATCGTATGTTTGTATCTGGGTTCTCTTTCAACCCTTAATTGATTTGCCACTCCTTTCCACGGCAACCACATGTGTGAAAAGTCTGTTGCCAAGTATCCATTCAAAGATCTCGACCAATCCCTGCTCAAAAGCATCCCGTACCCCACGGGGATATCCACAACCTGAATTTCAATTCTATGTTGAGCCCTAGGCTCAGATGCTAATTGGATATGAATATTTTGAAGTTCTCCTACTACTTTAACCTCTGATTTGTCCAATTGGACAACTCTTCTTTCAGACTTCATTGGGGTCAAACCCAACTGTTGACAAATGGCCAAAGGCATAACATTAGCTGAAGCACCCGAATCTACCAGACAATTGTGTAAGTTTTTCCCAAAAATACGTACAGTCAGTAGAAAAGGTGGAACCTCGGTTTTCTCTTTATACATGGCTACATTTGCATTTGCCATCTTCTTTCCCTTGTCCAAAGATTTTGTAGTAGGCCCGAAGTATGTTTTAATCAAGTTATCCCTCTATTCTGAAATTTGGGCCAACTCATGAAGAGTGATGTTGGCTTTGATCTTCTTCATGTCCTCCACTATGTTATATCCCTTATTGAGTGGAGGGACAAATGCATCTGGTCCTCTCGGATTTCCTCCCTTAGGTGGAGATGGGTTATTGCTTGAAGATGGATCTGGAGGAACATTGTGAGAGTTGTTCGGAGGGGTAGATGTAGTGTTGGGCTCCGGATTTCTGTTTCTGAGGTTGTAGTTGTCCCTCCTGTATTGTTGAAAAGCATGCACCTCATCCATAGGCATTTCAACTACATTCTCAGATTCACCCGGGAAAGTGAAAGAATCCAAGACCATAGCTGCACTATGGCTGGATGAACTTGGGCCATCCGTAGTTCTTTGATGTTCAGGAGAAATCAACTCCCTAGACAAAGCTTCAAAGGCGTTACAAAATTCCAAACAATCCAACTCCCCGTCTTTGAGAAGTAGCATGTATTCTGCACCAGTTAGGCAAAGCCAAATCACAAATATTCACATCATGACCTTTACCTTTGTAATCTTTATTAGGTTCGTATGGGGGCCGATTGAATCTATTCTATTGATATGAATACCTGTTTGAGTTCTCCCCAGTAGAAACCTGCCTTTTAAAACTCAAAAAATCATTGGCCAACTTTTGGACTATTTTTGAGACTTCTTCAACTCTTGCATTATCAGCTTCTTTACCTAGGTTTTGTACATTTTCAGCAGGTGTTACGACCAATGGATTTCCTGATGGTAGAGTCTGACATACTGGCAACATCATTCGATGTGGTATGGGATTGAAAACGAGGGCAGCTTGTGTGACCAAAGGAATTTGTTGAGCATTTAAAGGTTGGGGTCCCAACTGTCTTTCCAGAATCAAAGCTTCTTTATAAGCCTCTGTTAAATTAGTAACAGTGGCATCTCTTTTCAAGAAGACAGAGGTCATTGGATCCAGAGAATTTCTAAAAATTTCTAATGCCAGGTCTGCATTTGGCACATAATAACCAATCAATCTACCATAAGCCTTCTGAAATCTGACATTGTAAGATCTGACAGATTCATTTAATTCTCTTTTAATACCAGAAAACTACTGATATAATATACTGGGATCTATTACCTCACCAAACTGTGACACAAAAACCTTTTCCAAGTCATTCCAACTGGTAATAGAATCATTAGTGAGATTTAGAAACCAGTCATAAGCTCCCTCCTGGAGAGTGAACGGGAACAATCTGCAAGCAACATCTTCATGTTGTACATTTAACAATTTCAAAGCATTCTTGAATGCAACTAGATGTTCTTCTGCTGTCCTAGTCCCATCATGCTTGTATACGGGAAGATATCTCTCGAGATTTCTAGGGAGGTCATGGGCTATACCCGAGATATTTAAAGCGAGTGGAACCCAACCAATTTGCCATTACTACTTGATTGACGGTGATATTACGAGTTGTAGTTGGAGTAACTACCAGTGGTGATAAAACTATTTCGAGACAGAGACTTGGCCCTTACGAGGCTACTTCTTCTTGGAGTTTCTAATTCAGGCACAAGGAGCTCTCCAGCTCTGGGGTGGGACCTTGTTACCCTGTATGTAGAATCCAGCTTTTCACAAGCAACTTATAATCTCACAATCCTTAACAGACTACTGAACTTGGCCCTCTTTTTTGGCAATTTTAAATATTGTACAGACAATTTACAATACTGACCGGAGTTCAGTGGGCCCTCCTTCTAGCGCCATTTTTAAATGTTGGTCCGACTTTTATACACACCCTATGAAGAATGAGCATGAAACTCTGATAACACTTATAAGGGATAAATCCCACTCACTTTAGGATCTTGTTGGTTATCCAAGGTGTGAGTTACAGAGTTGGGTCGAATGTCTATTCACTCTTTTCCACTTTTGGAATAGTTTTCAATATGGACTGTCTGTTACCTTACAATGGGTTCTGAACTTGTTCAATAATGTTTTTGGAATTGTTACTTGTGGACAATCGGATTTAAAATCAGTTCTTTGATCTAGCTCTTATGGGTCAGTAGATTTAAATAAAAGACAAATTTAAAAGAAAATAAAAATGGATCATTTCACGGTAAAACGGAGAGGGTAGGGTAAGGCGAGAAGAGAAATTTATCAAACTTAGTTTGTAAAAACAAAACTACCAATTTTATTTATACTATCAACTTCACAATAGAACAAATCAAAGAAGAAGGTGTCCAGCTTTCTAAGATCACCTTCTACTAAGAGCATAAGACAGAGATGGAACAGATCTGAAAGAAAATCATAAACAGAAGGGAAGTCGGTTAAAATTGGTATCATTCACCAGTAGCATAGCTCACATAGTGAGGACAGAGCAATTAGAACAGACTTGAACCTTAAATCTATGGTTTTCCCTAGCATACAATAAAACAACTGAAGCCCAACAACATATTTAATCTTGATATCACGGATTTACAACATATATTTAATAAACTTTAATGAGATGAAAACAAAAGAAAATGAACTTAGCACAATCTGAAAGAGATTAGGCTCCTGGCCATGCTATCATAGAAAGCAAAAAGCACATCAACTCCAAGTCCAGAATAAAGCATTTAACAAGATTTGCAAGAAATTGCTTCAATAGCCTTTTTTCTAAGTTTCCACCTCCTGCGATTACATTTAGAAGAAGTATTTATAGACTCAGGACAGACCACGATCTTTTCAGAAATATCTTCTTCTCAAACCCTAAATCTTATCACCTTAAACCCTACTACCCGGGTTTTACAATATAAAGCCCTTTTAAAATAAAGTTTTGATAAAACTTAACCATTCTACAAATCAGTGCAGTTACTTGCCATAAATGGAGAAGGCAGAATTCGAATGCCACTTGCATCCACCCGCAACTGTGTGTAAATGTCCTCATTAATTCCCACGGGAAATTTGGATGAGTCACCACTTCTCTGACATTTCATCTCCGTAGAGCCATCCCTGAGTTGAAAATCTCTGCACGCCATTACTTCTGCCATAAATTTTCATTAAATGCATCCATCGGCAAATTTCGGTAACCGAGTGTAGATATTTTCATTTTTCGGCCAATTCTCGACATACTCCATTAAATGGGCAGCTGCTTAGTCACCGTAAAGTCTCTTTGCGGCCAGATCTATAAAATCTGGATGAAACAACAATTCTCGGCATCTCTCATTTTAATATGACGGTCCTCGATTAATCTGTGCTTAACTTTGTCTTTCTGGCCATTTCTCCCGTTATCATGCAAGTGCCAGATGGCTTTCTACAAAAAAGACAAAAGAAGGATTAGTACTTTAATTAAATCAGATTAAAACTTTAATCATTAAATCACCCGCTAAAGTTCATTACATGTTGGCCTGCTTCGTGTTGACACGTGTCACAAAAATCGTGACACGTGTCCATTTCCAGTTGTTTTCCATTCTATGTTGTTTTCCTGCCATGGCCGTGAAAATGCGACATGTCACGAAATCGTGACCTATTTAGCGCCTTGGCAGTTCTCTGTTTACTCTGCCGTGAAAACGTGACATGTCGCGATTTCGTGACATGTCACGAAATCGTGACCTTTTCTCTGCACTGCGCTCATTCTTCCACTATGGCCGCGAAACGACACATGTCGAAATCGCCCATTTCCGCTTTCTTCTTCCATGAACTGACATGTCACGAAATCACGCCCTTTTCTTCTTCGGCTCACTTTTTCCAAACGACGTCACATTTCCGAAATCGCGCCCCTTTGTTGCCTTGTGCTTTCTCTCAAATTCCCTTTTGTTCCTTTGGAACGTGCTCAGCTTCTTTCATTTGGTTCCTCTTGTCTTGCCTTACTCTCAATCTCGGACTTTTCATTTTTACTTGACGTCGCGATTTCGACATTCAAATCGCGACGGTTCGTACGCCCTAGGCTCTTTCTCTGAAAAACATCACAATTTCGCTACGCGTTTGGCCTTTTCGCCCTTTTTAAATCTGATTTCGCTACGTTTATGCTTCGACATGTCCTTCAAATCGTGCCCTTTTCTGCCTTAACCATTTTTTTGCCTCCTGCTATAGCGAAAATGCGACATGTCACGATTTCGTGACATGTCACGAAATCGCTACGTTCCGTACGCACTTGCTCTCTCTCTCCAGACCCGTCGCGATTTCGTGACATTTCCAAAAATGGAAAGTGTCGCGATATCATGACATTTTCAAAAATGGAAGTGTCGCGATTTCGCTACGTTTTCAGGACTTAGCCGATTTTTCCAAAACCCGTCGCGATTTCGTGACATTTCCAAAAATGGAAAGTGTCGCGATTTTGTGACTTTTCCAAAAATGGAAAGTTTTGGCCTCTAATGAATTTATCTATCTGTATTCTGCATTTTTTTCATATCAGTGAAAGATTTTCTTTACTCATAAATGATTCTAACATGTGAAAAATGAATTCTGAAATAAATCAAAGCCAGATGCAAGCTTACTTGGATATTTTAATAAATGCACAACTTGAAAAAGGAGGCAAGCAAAATTTGGAATTTAAAACCTGGAAAACTCAAGAGGGTCCCTACTGCAAAAATGAAAGCTCAATATTTTCAAAGGATGGAAATTCATTTTTCAGTGGGGGTGTGTTGCTTCTCAACACCACCCAAACTAGACCTTAAATATCCTTCCCAAATCTCATTTTTATCTATTATAGGATAATATTTTCATATGATGCACATTTTTTTCATTTAAAGACTAATAAATGGGACACAATTTAGATTCATTATATGAAATCTTATCTACTTTATGTTTATCATTATGAAAAAATATAAAAAAATTAATATAAGATGTTGAAATATATGGTGGTTAACATCTACCATCTACCACATTAGTAGCCTCATATTATATATATATATATATATATATATATATATATATATATATATATATATATATATATATATATATATATATATTATAAAAAATTATTTCCTTCGCTCTTTTGGTATTTTATGATTAACAGTAGCATTAACAAAAGGATTGACTATTTGGTTGCCAAGAAGAAAATAAGGGAATAAATAAATGTTGAAATTCAAAGCTAGATAAGTAATGGATATAATTTCATGTATTGCAATGACCTTTGCGCTGCTTACCAAATTTGCTAACTAGGTAAGACAATTTTTTTGCTCTATAGCTATGAGAGGATGTACTTATTGGTTACATTAAACAATAATATTATGTAGGGAAAACTTTGACAAATATAAATGAACCATCACTATTTTTTTATTCTTGACAAAATTTCAAGGGAGGGGCCTAGTTCAACATTTTTTTCATTTCACCTCTAGGTATGTTTTTTCT
Organism: Wollemia nobilis; assembly: GCA_028583015.1. Lineage (NCBI taxonomy): Eukaryota > Viridiplantae > Streptophyta > Pinopsida > Araucariales > Araucariaceae > Wollemia > Wollemia nobilis. The sequence goes on from JAQPPZ010014295.1 coordinate 3,679,870, forward strand.
TGCATGAATTTATCTCCAATATTAAAATTTTTAAATTTACATCTTGGAATATTTTGGGGAATATTCCCTATAAATATAGTATGAAAAATAGGTGCATGTGCTTCTACATCATCATGACTTGTAGTTACATCATGTGCACAAAGGTGATGTTTTGAGGAGGTGTTTTAAAAATGGAGCCTGGTTAAGTTTATGGTTAACACTCTTAATTTAAAGTGGAACCTATACCCTAGTGGTTAGAGGACCCACTATAGGAAATTGGTTACTAGATGTCTAAGTTTTGAACCTCCCATACCCATTTTTTTCTAAAACCTTTGTGATTGTAAAGATAGATGATATAGAAAATTTTGATAACATGGAACTATATAGTGATGTGACACTTTATTATATCATAATAGTTTTTCTTTTTTATTCTTACATGGTACATGATGACATGGAAATCCATATAGCACTTGATGCTAATGTGGAAGATGAAATGAAAACTAATAACCTAGAAAATTGTATAGTACCTAATGTTGACATGGTTACTAATGTGGTAGGTAGTGATCAGATAGTCCGTACAATGCCTAATGTTGAGATGTATAATGATGTTGTAGGAGTTTATGTGGTAAGTGGTGATATTATAGAGGATAATGTGTTAATAGCTAACATGGTAAGTAGATCACCACATGATAAGTATAAATATAGGTTCAACCAGTCATATTTTTCCAAATAATCAAACCTTATGATTCTACAATTGTATAGTTAGTAGTAGGCTTGGAGATGCATATATTTTAGAGTGAATGAAAATATGACAAGTAGTGTAGTATGGTTTGTAGGTTGTAGTGAAAATTGGAGTGTGATAACTGGTATTGTTTAGTTTTCTAACCAACGTCCTACATAATCATCACCCAATTGCCAACCCTCTATTTTATATTATGACAATTGGCATGATCTTATTTATGAGTATATTATCTAGTTAGTGCATAGTTGAAACACCCTTAAGAACTTACATGTTTTACTCCCATTCACTATAGGTACAAAAAAAATTAATTTCAAACGGTTTGGAAGCATCTTATGTGATTTTTGGGTCAAATTTCTAGGGGCCATAACTTTTGCATACAAAAGCATTTAGAGATCATAATTTACTAAATTATATGTTTTATTAAGGTATTTATATTGGAAGCATTATTTTTATTCTAAATATATGAATATTTCATATTTTATCAAGAAGTATATGGATCAACATTTTCCCTTGTTTAATAGTCTAAACTATGCAACTTGGAAAATCAAGATTGAAGCTTTACTCCAAAGAAAGGGGTTGCTTAAATATGTGAATAAGGAATTCTTAATGTTTCAGTCTACCTAGGATAAAATTTTGTCCCTAAACCGAAGTTGATATTAGATAGCTTAGATTTTTATTCTAAGTCAAAATTCAAAGAAGGTCAGTTGCTTATATAAATTCTACTATGCAAAGACAAAAGACAAAAGTGGAGATAGGATTAAGAGAAAATATAGGGTTGAGAGAATATATAGGGATAGAGATATTGAATTAATATGGTTAGGGATTATCTAACAACATTGCTTACAACTAAATAAGCATCAACTACCCAATATAAACAAAGCCTAATGGACTAATCAATCAAAGATATGTAGAGTACTTAAGTACAAATATTGCACCATTCAACCTATTGAACACTCAAATAAAAGAAATAAAAATAGCTTCAAGACTAAAAGATAACACTTCAATAATTGAAGTATACCAAACAACTTCAATCCTAATATAAATACCTTGATTAAAGTATAAATAAAAATGTTGAAAGCATATATTATTATAGAGACTAACACTTCTTCATACTTCAATTAAGGTAAGTCAAATAGCTCTTGATTTCAATAGAATGGTATAAAAATTAGGATTATAACAAGCAATCACTAAAACATCTGACTATTTACAATGAGGGGTATTCTCCTAGTTATAGATTTTTCTAAGTTAATATAGAGCTAAGTACTATGTACAATTATGAGCAAAAAATTATTTACATGATCAAGGATGAGCTGGCAACACTCGACATTTGTAGCACATTCAACATGTATTCCATTATAAATTTATGATTTAAAATATCATATGTTATGCTTAGACAAAGTGACTATAACTTTTAGGCTCTAACAACCAACTTATTTGGCTTAACCATTTTTTATCCAAGAGCATATCTTTTTCTTTAAGCAAAATTACTTTGTAAGAATGTTGGACACTATCGGTGATAAGATCATACTTCTTGCCAAAAGGCTCTATTTTAGGATGGTACTCCTTTTTCTTACATTCCAAATTTCTTTTCATGCTTAATACAAGATATTTATTAGTTTGAAACTTTTTGGAGTTTAATCTAATGTCATAATAAAAAATGTTTTTACATACCTTTGCTTTCTAGACTTTAGCTCAAAGGCTAAGTTATTATCAGTGATGCCAATATTTTAAAAGTGCTTTGCTAATATAAATAGGAAAATTCTATGGTATGTCTCATTTCTGGTGTTGAACACTATCTACCTTATAATCTCTTAACATTGTCAGATATTTTAAAGTCCCTTGCTTATGTTAGCACAAAAACATTTTAGCTTTCCTCCTTTGCACATATAGTGCTAAGCCAATCTAGAAAAATATTTTGACTTGAAAGAGCAAGCAATATTTATATAATTTTAAGCATAAATTTATTTTCTTAAGTTTTTAAATGAAATAATTGAAATAATTATGGTTTCAGATAGGTCTTTCAAGCTTGAATTCTAATAAGAGTTCCAATTACCAACTTATTAAGCATCTCTCAATTTAAGGAATGTATTTATTTCTACTAGCCTAATTATTTATTATTTATAATGCTTCAAAGTTACCTTTAAATAGGTATTACTAGAATTATTATTGTGCCTAAGCTATTCTATTTGTCTCTTTGTCCAATTTTGGCCAATTTTTCCCCTTTTTCTATTTTCCACTATATTTTAGGGTGTCCTTTATGTGGACCAAAAAGCCTAGATAATTTGTGAGGGTTTCACAACTTGGTATCTTTGGAATGCATATTTTTCGATAGATTGATAAGTATTAATCTCATTTTAACAAAAACATAGAATATTATCTTGATACCTTGATTAAAAATATCAGATAATCTTTCTTCCTCCATTGTTCCTAAGTTTATTTATTTATTTTTATTGAATACCCTTGTTGGATAGTCACTATAGGTCCCAACAAACATGGGTGAAGTTTATTTTTCCAACCCACTCATATGGATGATGGTTGAGTATACAACTACTATATGGGACAAAAACTTGCCAAAGGTAGAGCCCATTTAGATATCACTAGAAAGGCTCCAATACTCTTACCAATGATGAGGTTTGGATTACCATCATATAAAAGGCTATGAACCATTATCTATCTGATTTGGTTGGTTAGTGTAGCCTTGTGGTGTAGGGAGTTTAGAATTTTCTAGCATATTTTTACAAATCCTTTCCCTAAATAACATATTTAGAATTTTAACAACATCAACTACTTGATAGAATAATAGGCCTTCAAGTCCTCTCATCTTGCTTTTAAAAAAAAATAGCTCTAGGTGGAAATCTTGCTCAAAATTTGTCTTTTTGATGGGGTTTTCTTGGTGTAGTAAATTTTCACTATAGTCTGATGACTCACATGGGAATTTTACTTGCAAGAAACAATGTACCCAAAAACAAAAGCCTTATCTATTTGGCATGGAGTCTATAAAGACAAATCCTAGAAATTTTGAAGCTTAAAAGTATGGGAGAGAGACTTCTTCCTTGGAGAGTAGTTTTGCTCAAAAGTTCACAGAATATTAAGAGAGAAGATCTCTTTTTATAGATCTCACCCATTAGGGAAGTCATTGGATTCACTAATCCCATTAGTACTTCTCATCAATTGGTTTTCTAGAAGGCCCTTATGAAAGGACTCTTCCTGTGTAATTGAATAAAAAAAGACATCATAATATACTAGTTCACTTCATTTTTAGCAATATTAGTTTATCTATTTATTAATTCAATGACTCTTGAGTGGCTTATGATAACCTAGACGAGGCTTATTCCTTACCATTTTTATGAATTTTGGATGCTACTAATATATGCACACTTCATAATTTGTGCAAGCCTTCCTTCAATGTACATGTGAATTACTTTGTATTGAATCACACTCTTTACCAAAAATTTGAATCATGTGAGAGCCTTGATCTATTCTCCATTTTAGTAGCACTATTCTTCAAAGCCAATACCTATATGGAAACCTAGACTTTATTTAAAATTATACTTAATTTAAACACCTCTTATTTATAATATGTTACAAGAATTTGGTACATTTTTTGCACCAAATGTTTTAAAATTTTGCTCATACAATGGAATCATTAATGTCTAGACTAGAGTGTCTCAAACTTCTTATGCTTACATCTACCTACATTTTGGAATGGATGATTTGTAATATCTATAAGCTCATGTATTTCTAATTCTAGTATGTAACAAGATCCTAATTTAGTGTAAATCACTACACTAAAATCATTAAAAAAACATCTTTCATCAACATCTCTTTAGTCATCTCCTCTAGAAATTTGGGACCCTCTTAAATCATATAACCTCTTCTTCCTATATTTTCTATGTGGTACAATATTAGATTCTCAACATAAATTTTGATCTTTCTTTCTCTGTGAGGAATCACCATATGCATGCAGTCCAAAGCTAAGTATCCTCCAATATTAGTTGTGAATTATCTTAATAAACATAGCCCATAAAGAGGAGGAAGATCAACTACTATAACATCTTAGATGATAGTGACCTCTAGTATCTTATGTAACACCATAAGAATTTATTTTACCACTCCAACCATCTAGATAGAGGCCTTGCATAATTGCAACACACTGAAATTCGTCTAGGTGTATTCCATACCCATTGCATGTCATACAACCTTAAGCATCACAATTTTAGTAGCTCTAGAGTCTACTATACAATTGTACTCCATCCATCATTCCATGTGCAAATAATTGTACACCATCCATCATTCCATGTGCAAAGACATATATATTGGTGGAGGTCTATTCTTGCCTATCGCTAGGATCTACTGATCTTGATCTAGGTTTAGATCTAGGAATGTGAACCCACTTGGTGATGTGTTCTTAAGAGTTACTCTTAATATATCAATTTATCCAATAATTAGCAAAGCATCCTACATGCTTGATCTTTAAGTATTTTTATTTAGCTCTTCTATGATAATGTATCTAGAGGCTTTGAACAACTTTTATTCCTTTCAGACTAGTTTCTCAAAACATTTTTAAAATTGTTGTGTTGTCTCTTGCCTTTATTTCCTCATGACTGAGGGAAATGATCTTCCTCAGGGATTGTTCCCTAGTTTTTTCTTGATTATATTTTGGTAAAATTATCCTAGGCCATCAAATGGGGTTTGGACTAGATGGTTGGTGCTACATGTCTCATGTAGAGAACCATAATAGGTCAAGATCCAAGAGCATGGAGTGTGTCTCTATCAAGGGCCTCTAATATTTTTTACAAGGACAAAACATTTTATGATATGCTCTTGGATGCAAAAGTCCTAATCTAGCCTAATATAATAGCTTTGGGGAAAATGGCTAGAGAGGTGTAGAAAAAAAACAACAAAATATTAAAAGCTAAGCTAACCGAGGTGATGCACCAAGATCAAGATAAAATTCCCCACAAACATCCTTGAGTGTAATGTATCAGCATAGTGAACACTTCCTCTCCTTGCAATATATAAGCAAAGATAAACACACATGGGAAAATAAAATAGTATAGGGAGAACCAAACACTTAGGACCAAATAGTCACAACCTCTAGTATTTATATATGAATATAAAACAATTATAAGATTATTCTTGAAGCAAGTACCCAAGGGTGTGCTTGCAAAACCACATAGGAATATAAGTACTACTATAAAAGGAATAATAAATGGAAGGCTATATGGAATGTATAACTTTTCAATGATTTTGAAAGCCTATACTACTACTATTAATAGCTTACAAGGAGGATTTCCCTCCAAAACTCATGCATATATTTTGAGATGACTGCTCTTCTAGGTTCTAGGTCATATATTTGTTTAATTTTTTGGTTCCTCTAATGTCTCTAGATCTAAAATCAAAAATTCCAAATAGTATTGAGCTTTTGGATGAGTATCTACTACCATTATTTCTATCTACCATAGTTAGGTATTCCCTTAATTTGAGTGTGGAATTTTTTTGTAATTAATGCTCTAGATTCAGGGTTGCTCCCATTATGGTTCAGATGTTGTTGCCTTTATGATTTCAATCTATTCTTTTTGAGATATGTTCCATGATTGTAGGAAAGGACTATACTCCCTATAAGAATGCACATCTCAACACAATTAGTCAACTAGATTTTTAGAGCATAGTTTTTTTAGCCTTCAAAATATTAATCATCATCTGACATCAAAGCTTTTACTATATTTTGACCTTAGAAATTTTCTCATCATATGACCTCAAAAATTTATGTCAAAATTTTTATTTTTTTCTTTAGTTGGAAATTTTATAAACTTTAGACTTTCAAACACATAGCTTTCTTGTGCCTTTCAAGACCTTTTTCTTTTTAATCCTTAGAACTTATTGATACGTTTTTTTGCACTTTATCTAATACTTCATATTTGAATTATTGCCTACTTATTTCTCTATTAATGATGCATTGCTAATTCCCTCTTATTATAAGTGTAGTGAGAATTCACTATAGTTTTGGTTACTCCTAAGGGATCTTCCATTTTCTAAAGATGAAAAACATAGAGAAATTTGTGCCTAGTCCATTGGGAATGGAGTTAGAAAAAGAACCCACAATTGGAATGTAAATGGAGGGGGGAATTTTAATAGTCAATCCATACCTTCATATCTCTATAGTTGTTAATACTTTTGCAATCTCATAAAATTAGGATTACTCCCATATATTACATATAGTACATATATACAACGATTGAATGTATGGTCTTATTGATTGGGCATGGTGTCAAATGAGGCCCCCTAATTGTTTTTCAAGTCCCTTTTTCTTTATCTATTTCTAGTTCCTTGGATAAAAATACTTTACCCTTAAAACCTGGGACTCTTCAAAAACCTTCTTGGTGTAGGCAAACTAGTACCAGGGATAAGTAATTTTTATGGTATAGGCAAAAAGGTACCATTGCTGACTCACTCTTTGATCTTGACCTCATTGGCATGCATGCTCCACCTCCAATATATATTATTTGCTTTTATCATGTCCATATAGGGGAAGAATCCTTCTTCTTATCTTAGAGAAGTGCTTACACTTATTTGCTTAAGTACTTTGGAGGGAGTAAACTCCACTGCCTATGTTCTCTAGTGGCCCATTTGATTATTGATTTTTTATTTTGGTATACTAGTTGCTATTTACTTTACATCCAAGTACTTATATTCCTCATCTATGATTGTCTTAATATAGTTGAAAGTAGCAGGCTACTCTGTAGACAAAGGTTGAGGAGTGACAAGCTAGATAGCTAGAGCTAACTATTCTCTTTCTCCAAATCTATTTGTGAATAAGAAAACAAGTTCTTCTCATTCAAAAATTGAGTGTGGATAAAGTAATTCATACCCTTCATAATATTTAACCTTAATTGATATCATGAGTAGCCTCAAATTCATGTTCTACTTTGTAATATTATGTAAATGATACAAGCAGACCATATCTTGTATATGTTTTAATGGGGTTGATAGACCTTTTCCAAAATAGTTTGGCAAATTTTTGAATGATTACATTGGAATTTCATCCAATACATCTGGTGGAACTAGAGGTCATAAAGGGATTATTTTATTCCATGCTAAAAAATTATGAGAAAAGAAGGAATCATGCTTTGGCATGTATATCTAGTGGTAAGCTTCACATAATATTTTGGATATTTTTATTTGAGTAGAGTTGCCAAGTGAATATAGAATATGCTATAGAAGAAAATAGACTATGGTATTTATCAAAACCTCAATTTGGTGTCCTTCATAGTGGCTTATTCTAGATCTTCATTATTGAGTGGAGTCACCAGGTGAATTTTTAAGTGCTTCAACAAGTAGAATAGCTAGAGACCCTCATTAGAGTTACAACCTAACTTGTTCTTGATTACAAGATCAAAGATATGTCAATGGGGTCTTATTGTGTGTCTCTTAAATTGTCTTGGTCCATTGAATGAGGTTTAGACCAAATGGTCAGGACTATTACATCTTGCATAGAGTGACACAACATGGGTAGTCTTAATAGTGTGGGGTTGGATAAATTAGGGGTCTCTAGGAATTTTTACAAGGCCAACACCTTTTAAGATGTGATATTGAATACATAGATCTTACTCTAGCCTAATATAACAAATTGTATGGTAAAGGGTTATAGATATGTAGAAAAAGTAATAAAAAATAAAATTTAATCTAACTAAGGTGATGCACCAAGATCAATATAATATACCCTTGCATAACAACCTTGAGTGTAATGCACTAACATAGTGAAAAATTCCTCTCAATATTTATAAGCATAGATAAACACACATGCACAAAATAAATGGGATAGGGAGAACCAAACACTTAGAACCAAATAGTCATAGCCTCCACTATGCATATATGAATATAAAACAATTATAATATTATGCTAGAAGCAAGGGCTCAAGGACATGCCCATAATATTACTTAGGAATACAATCTCTCCTATACAAGGGAAATAGAGGGAAATCTATATGGAATGAATAACTTGTTGATTATTTGTAAATCCTATATTACTACTATTTATATATTACTCCAAAACTCATACAAATATTTTGAGATGACAACTCTTTTGGGTTCTAGGTCATATATTTATTTAACTTGGTTCCTTTGAGGTCTCTAGATATAGATCATAAATACAAAATGGATTTGATTCTTTATATGAGTAGCTACAACCATTATTTATATCTACCTTTTCTAGGGATTCCCATGATATAGGTGCAAGAGATTTCTTTCTATAATTAATGCTCCAGATTTGGGGTTGCTCTCATTATGGCTTAGATGCTATTACATTTATGATTTCAATATATCCTTTCTAAGAGATATGCCATGATATTTTGTAAGAAAAAGACTTTGTTCCCTAGAAGACTATACACCTCAACATAATTGGTCCCCTAAATTTTTGGATCATGAGTGCTTTTAGCCTTTAGAACTTTTATTATATTTTGATATTAAATATTTTATTATATTTTGACCTTAGAACTTTATGCATCAACAATTTGTTTTTTTATTTTGGTTAGAACTGAAGAACACAAGCTTATACTGAGAGGGGGGTGAACAGTATAAGACCACTTTTTACTTTTCTTTCCAATCAATATTATGCAGTATAAAGATAGCAATATCAACAGCAGTAATCAAAGCAATGCACAAATCACCACACACAATAGAGACACCAATTTTACGTGGTTCACCCAATGTGGGCTACTCCACGGAGAAAATATTTCACTAAAATTTTCTCAATCAATCTCTTGGGAATCCTTTCCCTATTACAATGTTTATGGACCTCTATCCAAAGGAGACACCAATCCCCTAATCAAGTTAGTGGATCTCTATCCATAGGAGACACCAATATCCTAACTCTACTCTGGATGGTGATCCTCTAGAAGACCTCTACCTCCACTACCCTTAGCAAGTGGAACTCTATCCATAGAAGACACATGTCCTCCCTACTCTAGCTGGAGACCTCTGTCCTCAACTCTGTCACCTCCAAAGCTCTATCTCAAATCTATACTAAACACAGTCCTTCGGTCTAGCACAAATCTATCCTCAATATCTATCTCTGGTCTGGTACAAACCTATCCTCAAATCTGCACCAAACTCTATCCTCAAATCTGTACTAAACATAGTCCTTCGGTCTAGCACAAATCTATCCTCAATATCTATCCTCAAGCCTTAACTCAAAGCTTGACTCAATCTCAAATCAACTCTGTTGGATCTGCCCCAAACCTTAACTCAAGGTTTGAACAAATCAATCAACTCTGCTCACAAGTCTTCTCAAAGACTTATCTCAAATCTGCCTTGTAAGCTTCCATAAAAGCTCACACTAATCTATCCACAAGTTCTCTCTAGAACTTGTCCAAATCTGCTCTACAAGTCCTCACTAGAACTTGTCCAAATCTGCTCAATAAGTCCTCACTAGGACTTATCCAAATCTACTCTCAATCTGTATTGTAAGCTTCCACAAAAGCTCACACAAATATGTCCACAAGTCTTCTCAAAGACTTACCTCAAATCTGCTCAACAAGTCCACACTAGAACTTGTCCAATCTCATAGAAACATAAAGAGAATTGTTAGAGACTCAATATGCTTCACATTCACTTCAATACTCAATTACTTTCAATCACTCTCTTAGAAACATATAGAGAATTGTTAGAGACTCAATATGCTTCACATTCACCTCAATTACTTTCAATCACTCTCTTAGAAACATATAGAGAATTGTTAGAGACTCAATATGCTTCACACTCACAAGACTCTCAATCACTTTCTCAACTCAATTCAGAATATAGAATAATTTATTTTATAGAACTTGAGCTATCACTTCACACATCCACTTGACTAGGCTCAAACAACTCTACTCAATCAATCACTCAATGAAATAATCCTTACTCACAACCCTAGTCCAAGCATATGAACACTCACTCAAAATGTTTCCAACAATGCTTATCTACCAACCTCACATAACAATGATACTCATGATCTTTGCAAACCCTAGTTCAAGTTCTTCACTCAATCAATGGCTTCAACAACAATGCTTATCAAACAAGGTTTTATCAACAACTCTTTATTCCAGAAAACCTTGAAGCATTAAAACACACTCAACAATGCTTATAAAACAATCTTCACATATAGCTCAACAACTCAACAAGGAAACCTAATTAAGTCCTTTTCACTCCAAAGTTGTTTTTCAGAAAACCAACCAATCAACTCAACCAAAGAAGAATATGCCCATACCTTTTTCTTTGATGTAGGATGACCTTCAAAACCTAGATCAAATATCACAACTTTCTTTGCCAAGTACAAAGGGTTAGATGACAAGAATTATCACCCTAACACTTTTCACAAAATACAATGATAACTCAAATCCCAAATACACCTTATTGCTCCATCTCAATAATAAATTCCAACATCATAATTTTCATCAAAAACTCTTTAATAAAATATAACTCAATTACTACTTATAACTCCTTTCTCAAATTGCACTTATCAAATAAAATACTTTATAAAATAATGCAATTTATTCTTCTAAGATAAAAATTAATTACCTTAGTTTTACTTTATCAAAAACTACCTTTTATCATGCCCAAAAATCACTTTAGCTTAAAAGTAAATAATCCACTTTTAATCATCACCTTATCCCTCCTAATATTCTCACACAACCTTAGGCAATTCAAATTAATAAAAAATTAATACCTTGCCCCTTTGTGGGATTCGAACCCAAGATGCCTCCTCCCCTTAGCACCTTAGCCATGGCCTTGGCTGTCATGTGAGCTAAGCGCTCACGTGGGAGCTTAAGCACCCACATGCTTAATAACCTCCTACTGGCATCACCAAAACAAACACAAAAATGTTTATCCACCTACTACCATCGGGTTTCGAACCCATGACCTCTCCGCCACTAAGACCAAGCACTGCCAACTGCACTAGCCATCGTATGGTGGTTAATGGTGATTCACTTGTCCTTTTGAAACCACCCAAAATTTTGGATGATGTCAGTACACGATCTCCTCTTCTTCCTTCCATGAAACTACAATGAATATCTCACGATTCGAAATTCGAATTACTTTCATGTTTTGCTTTGGGTGAGGCAATATTTATATTGCCTATGGTTTCCTCCAATGCATCGGTGGTGGTGTTCGACTTCGAACGTCGGTGCTATGACTTTAGGGTTGAACCCTAAGTAATTAAATAAATATTTATTTTATAAAATTTAAATTCATTTGAATTTAAATATTTATAAATTTAAATATTTAAATCTTCTTCCTTGGATTTTTAAGAAAGGCCTCCTTGGGTCTTTATAAACACCTTTATTTTTTCCCACATGGTTTTAATAAAAAACCTTTTACTTATGCTTCACATAATATTAAAAATAAATATTATGAAGCTCTTTTGCCATTAACCTTTGCATTGTTCCTTTTGACCTTTTGACATCAATGGTAGCTTATTCCTTGACATCAATGACAACTTCATTCCTTGACATCAATGACAACTCTGACTCAAAATGTCCAACAATCTCCCCCTTTGTCATTGATGGCAACCCAATAACTTTTTACCATTTCCTTGACCTTTTTATTTTGCTCCCCCTAGGAAATTGCTCTCTCCTTAAACCAAATCTCTCCTCCTTACTCAAATACCAAATTTCTCCCCCTTACTCAAATCTCTCCCCCTTTGACATCAATGGCAAAGGGTCACCTTTGGGGCTCGGGGCTAAGAATGAGTCTCTTAGCTTAGCCCCTCCCCCACCTCCTCTTGAGGTGGTTAATTCTAGGGTGGGAGTATTTCTACTCCCATAAAGCACTGGTCTTTACCTTTGTCTTCTTTCCTTCTCATCTGATCCTTCTGATCCCTTTGACTATTCCTATCCATGTCCATATTCCTATTCCTTTCTATTCCTATTCTTTTCATATCCATATCCCTTTTCCTATTCCTGTTCCTATTCTTGTTCATGTTCATATCCATGTTCCTATTCTGTTCCTATTCCTGCTTGGTTCTGGAATGTCTGCTCTACACCACTTCGTTGTATGTCCATCATTATTGCACTTATAACACTTAATGTTATTATTCCTTGGAAGTGCAAATGTCTTAGGATTTCTCCTAGTGAAGCCATATCCTTTTCTATCATGAACCCTACAATTCATTGCCTTGTGACCAAACTGATTACATGAGTAGCAATACCCATGGAAAAGTTGTTTGTTCCCATATTCCTGTCTTTCATGTGTCCTGCACTGTGAAGCCATGTGCCCAAACCTGTGACATGAAAAACATCTTCCATTGAAGTTTCCTTGTCTTGACCTCATTGGTCTCTTAGTCTCTCTTAACCTATTCTGATTGTTGTTCCATCTGTTTCTCCTTTGTGCATTGTTCCTTTCCTTGTTGAACTTTCTGTTGTCCAACTCATCCTCAGAAGTCTCACTTTCTCTTACACTGTCTTCTTCTAAAGTTTCTTCTTCTTCAGAACTTGAGGTTGACTCTTTTCCCCATTTCTTTTGTTCCTGTTCAAATCCAAGACCTATCTTGCTTGATGTAGGCTTTTGTATCTTGATAAACTTATCTAAATTCTTTGAGCTATTTTTGAACCCTTGTAGCTTGACTTTGGAGTTTTTGACTTCCATATTTAATGAAGCTACCTCTTGTTCTAGTTTCTTACATTCTAGAACCTTAGCTTCTAACTTCTCCTTGAACCTCTTTGTCTTAGCCATTGACTTGTTTAGATCCTCTATAAGCATTCTTCTTTCTTCATCACATTCTTGAAACTGAGATTCCAGTTTAGAGTTTTGCTTTCTTACCCTTTTTACTGTGTTAAGAGCATAAATAAGTTCTCCCTTGAGATCATATCCTTCTTTATCTGATTCTTCCTCTATTTGTTTGCCTTTGTCTACATCTTCATTTTCTTTTGACTTGTCTTCTATAGGATCACCTTCTTCTTCTTCTAGTGCCATTAGAATATTCTCTTCTGGTCCTTCAAGTGTATCTTCATATTCATCATCACTAAAACTGAAACCATTCCTTGTACAACTATCTTCAAGATGACCAAAATTACCACATCTAAAACACTTGAGAATTATTGGTGACCTTTTCTTGACTTCTTTTTCTTCAATCATAAATAGGACTTCATATTTATCATTATCTGAGAAACTAGCATCACTATCACTTGAGTACTTACTTGCCTTGTCTGCATAGTAGCTCCTCTTTTGCCTTTGGAAGAACTTCTTCCCTTGTCTGCTTTGTCCATCCTTGCTTTTCTTTTGGTGCCTGTATCTTTCTGATTCCCTACTCTTGTGATCCTTTTCTTCATCATTGTTATTTTTAGCTTCTTGACAATCAGTTGCATAGTGACCATACTTTCCACAATTGAAACATTTAACAGATTTTGTATCTTTAAATCTTCTTGAATCCTTATTCCTTCTGCCATAATTTGCTTCTTCATCACTAGATGACTCATTGCTTGATTCTGACTTCTTACCCTTTGTCTTCTTGATTGCTTTGAAGGTTGCTTCCTTCTGGGGATTAGGTTCTTTTGTTCTTAACTCAAAAGTTGTAAGAATACCAAGCAACATATCTCTTGTCAAAGAATCACCATCCTTTGATTCTTCTATAGCAAAAATATTTTCACTAAATATTTTTGGAAGAGATCTTAAGACCTTATCACAAACATCTGATTCTTCAACCTTAAGTCCAAGTCCTTGCATAGCATTAACAACCTCATCGACTCGAAGTAGATAAGTACTAATGTTTTCCTCATCCTTCATTCTTAACTCTTCAAATTGTCCTTTGAGATTTTGTATCTTTGCTTTCTTGACACCTTTATCTCCTTCATATATACTTTGCAACTTATCCCACATTCCTTTTGCATCTTGACAATGCATAACTTTTATGGACTCTGTTCTATGCAAACCTCTCAAAATTGCATTCATTGCTTTTGAATTGTAATGTTGTAGAAGCTTACCTTCCTTATCTATAGGTGGATCAACTGGTGGTATGTATCCATTTTCAACTGCTTCCCAAATTTCATTGCCAAGTGCCATCAAGTAAATCTTCATTCTCATACTCCAATATATATAATCACTTCCATCAAATACTGGTGTTGAATTATCTGATGATCCATTCTTAGAATCCATTGTGTTCTTGTAAGCTTTTCCTTCAAGTTGTTAAACTCTTTCGAAGGAACCCGCTTTGATACCAATTGAAGAACACAAGCTTATACTGAGAGGGGGGTGAACAATATAAGACCACTTTTTACTTTTCTTTCCAATCAATATTATGCAGTATAAAGATAGCAATATCAATAGTAGTAATCAAAGCAATGCACAAATCACCACACACAATAGAGACACCAATTTTACGTGGTTCACCCAATGTGGGCTACTCCACGGAGAAAATATTTCACTAAAATTTTCTCAATCAATCTCTTGGGAATCCTTTCCCTATTACAATGTTTATGGACCTCTATCCAAAGGAGACACCAATCCCCTAATCAAGTTAGTGGATCTCTATCCATAGGAGACACCAATCTCCTAACTCTACTCTAGCTGGTGATCCTCTAGAAGACCTCTACCTCCACTACCCTTAGCAAGTGGAACTCTATCCATAGAAGACACCTATCCTCCCTGCTCTGGATGGAGACCTCTATCCTCAACTCTATCACCTCCAAAGCTCTATCTCAAATCTATACTAAACATAGTCCTTCGGTCTAGCACAAATCTATCCTCAATATCTGTCTTTGGTCTAGTACAAACCTATCCTCAAATATGCACCAAACTCTATCCTCGAATCTATACTAAACATAGTCCTTCGGTCTAGCACAAATCTATCCTCAATATCTATCCTCAAGCCTTAACTCAAAGCTTGACTCAATCTCAAATCAACTCTATTGGATCTACCCCAAACCTTAACTCAAGGTTTGAACAAATCAATCAACTCTGCTCACAAGTCTTCTCAAAGACTTATCTCAAATCTGCCTTGTAAGCTTCCACAAAAGCTCACACTAATCTGTCCACAAGTTCTCTCTAGAACTTGTCCAAATATGCTCTACAAGTCCTCACTAGAACTTGTCCAAATCTACTCAATAAGTCCTCACTAGGACTTATCCAAATCTGCTCTCAATCTATATTGTAAGCTTCCACAAAAGCTCACACAAATATGTCCACAAGTCTTCTCAAAGACTTACCTCAAATCTGCTCAACAAGTCCACACTAGAACTTGTCCAATCTCATAGAAACATAAAGAGAATTGTTAGAGACTCAATATGCTTCACATTCACTTCAATACTCAATTACTTTCAATCACTCTTTTAGAAACATATAGAGAATTTTTAGAGACTCAATATGCTTCACATTCACCTCAATACTCAATCACTTTCAATCACTCTCTTAGAAACATATAGAGAATTGTTAGAGACTCAATATGCTTCACACTCACAAGACTCTCAATCACTTTCTCAACTCAATTCAGAATATAGAATAATTTATTTTATAGAACTTGAGCTATCACTTCACACATCCACTTGACTAGGCTCAAACAACTCTACTCAATCAATCACTCAATGAAATAATCCTTACTCACAACCCTAGTCCAAGCATATGAACACTCACTCAAAATGTTTCCAACAATGCTTATCTACCAACCTCACATAACAATGATACTCATGATCTTTACTGAAGAGACTTACAGAAACCTTATTCCAGAAAAAAAGCAGAAATAAACAACTTAGAAGAAATGACACCACAAAATGCACATATGACACATGAGATTTACCTTGGTTCACCCGATGTGGGCTACTCCAAAAAAAATAAGAGCCACTCCTCGATATTATTATTCTATTTTTTTGCCTAAAAATGGGACATTACAATAAATATAAAGGAAACTCTCACAACCCTAAACCACTATGTGGGATTATAATACAATGGGCACAACTCCGTTGGCTAAACCACCCACACCCACCACCACCCACCAACCGTGGGAATCCCATAAATCGCTCTGCTTCGCAAAACACTCCGAAAAAAGAGGGACATTTTTTTTCTCAAGGCTGCATAGAGTATACTTCAGAGTTCCATTTTGCACTTAGACGTTTTTGCTTCAGAGTCATTTCATATTTTTAAAAATTATTCAAAGTTGTTTTATTGCAGATTTTGAAAATACAAAATTTCAGAATTTCCATTTTGAGGCCAAATTTATTTTTTTCAGTTTTATATTTTTATGGCAAGCATAAAATGAACTTCCCTTTACAAAAATTTTAAATTTTTTCAAAGGGGGTAAATTTTAATGGCTCTTCATAGTTTTAATTTTTAGAGCATTAATTGCCCTCTCTTTATAAAAAAATTCTGATTTCATCAAAGAGAGGCAATTTCTACATTACATTGAAGATTATTGTTTCAAAGCATTAAATTATTCTTCTTAATGAAAAATTTTATTTCATTAAAGAGGAATAATTAAATGACATTTTAAAAGCCTATATTTTAAGGCAATAAATTATTATCTCTTTGTGAAAATTAATTTCACCTAAGAGGGATGATTTATTAATCACATTAAAGGCTATCTTAATCTTTATGATAAGAAGCTACATTTGAAGGAGCCTATTCATCATTTGGATTATAGATTTAATCTTCATTTCCATGCTTAAAGTAGGATTTAATGCAAGATAATTTTTTTTTTAAATCTACTTAATAAAGGAAGATAGAATCTACCTTAAAATCCTCAAGATAAAAGGAACTAAGGACTACATCGTGGTCATATGAGGGCCAATTCACATTTAATTTTATTTTGGTTTTATGAACAATCATTAAAGTAGCATGGTAAAATAAATTAATACATGCCCCTTGTTTACAGTTACTTGCAATCACTAAGGTGTTCCTAGCATTGAATTGATATATTTTCATTGATATTACTAATACACATGCAAATGCTAATATAGCAGAGACCTTGGAGAAGTTTTTTGTTTAACTTATTTGCAAGAGGGTTTTGGGGATCCAAAACCTAAAGGAGAGTGTAATTTCACAATTGGGTAAAATTAAAACTCAATAAAACCTAGTGTTCCATTGGCCATGACACCATACGTCGCTCAACAGCCACCTCACCAGGATCAGTTGCAATACTTTCCCCCTCAATACTAGGAAGAATAACAACTCCAATATCCACCACACTCATAGGCTCCACCCACCTTAGCACCATCCTCCACACCTTTAGCACCCAAACTTCAACTTTTGCAAGATGAAGTAAAGATGCTAAACCTTCGCACAACCAATTATGGACCACAGAAACCAACCTATGACAAACTCTACAATGAGCCAGTCCATCCATCAGTTCCCATCCCACCTTATCCCTATCACTTTGAGATCCCAAAGTTTGATAAATACAAGGGTAAGGAAGATCCTCGAGAACATGTGAGTAATTACCATTCAACTTGCTACCAGCTTCATAGTAGCAACCCCCTCATGTTACGTACCTTCTCCCTTTCACTTGGGGGACAAGCCCTTGACTGGTACAACATGCTCCCGTGCCATAGCTTGTACACCTTTGAACAATTGGCCAACTCCTTCCTAGAGCATTTTTCCATAAACATTAAAAAGAAAACTAACTTTTTAGACGTCTACGCCCTACGATAGGTTGACGATGAACCTATTACTGAGTTTGTTTCATGGTGGAGATCGATCATACATGACCTCACCCATAGCCTCCCCACTACTGAGTTAGTGACACTCTTTTCCAAGAGTTTTCATAAACACATCTCCACCTCCTTGCAGCTTCATCAAAGTCATACCTTTGAAGAAGCCATTGCCCAAGCCAAAGTCATTGAGGACATCAAGGTCCAATCGAGCAAGATCAAGTTGAGATAGAAACCATCCTACAACTCCAATTTCTATTTCAATAGAAATACACCTAATCAACCTTTTCCTAGACCACCACAAGCCAACCAAGTGGTAACTGCTACCTTAGCACCCTCATCGGTCCCACGATCCCCTCCTCCACAACAACAAATATTTTAAACCAATGCACCTCTCCCTCCTAGGCCTCAGCAGCCTCATGACATGCATCCACAGGCTCCACAATGCAACCTTACACCACTCTCTGAACCTTTGCCAACCCTCTTCCAGAGATTGTATGATGTAGGCCACATCATCCTACCCAAAATCTGACCACTTGATCCAAATCAACCTAAGCCTCAAGGATATATTGAGCAAGCCTTCTATCCATATCACCGATAATGCAGCCATAATATCAATTCTTGTCGCTCTTTCTATGGTTATGTCCAAGATCTTATCGAGAGGGGTACCATCCAGGTCTCAAACCCCCTCACTCCACAAAATCAAAATTTAGGGATCTTCCAAAACCCCTTACCTGATCACAGGGGGACTAACCCCCAAAGAACTCCACCTAACCCCTCAGGGCCACCTAGATAGGTCAATAGTGTCCAACATGACCCCCCTTCATGCAATGTAGTGGGCATGATTAACCTTACCACTCACAATCAATGGTATCCCTCATACCAAACCACACCTATCATTTCCCCACTGATACCATTTACATCTCCACAGTCTCCTATGACTTCTAACACCACACCTCCTCCACCACAAAATATCATCACAATCCATGGTAGCCTTACCCACCAATTGCATAATGCTCCCACCCGATTATCCATATATGACCTTCTACAATAGTCCCAACCCCATCATGAGGCATTGAATGACATCCTACATTCTATTGATCTTGAGACTCATGACACGAATACCTTCATGAACTTTATAGGAAACATTCCACGCTGCCTTCAACCCTCTATCAGTTTTCATGATCATGAGATCATAAAACTCATAGGAGAAGGAGTAGATCCCCCTCTTCATATCCAAGCAACCATCAATGACATCACCTACAAGCGTGTCCTCATTGATATAGGTTCCTCTATCAGTATTATTTCCATAATAGCTTTACATCATCTGCATATCCTACCAGCTCATTTTTCCACCCCATCACTCGATCTACATGCGTTCGATGGTTCCATGTGACCCATAGTAGGATCCATTATCCTACCCATCTAGGTGGGTATCCACACCATCCCCATCCTCTTCCACATCATTCAAGGTGAAATGCAGTACAATATCCTGCTTGGTCATCCATGGATCAGGGACATGCAATGTGTCCCTTCTACATTACACCATTGTATCAAATACATCCATGATGGACTTGTCCACTATGTTCCTACCGATGGGGACCCCTTCAAATTCTACAACATCGTAGACCTTCCACTAGTACCTTCATCATCTTCCACACAACTCTTTCCTATTTCTTCTCATCAATCTATTGGAGCATCGACATCTTCCCCCACATCCACTTCATTACCATAATCTTCATCAAGGACACACACCTCGATGTCCACACCACTAGCACCAACCATCATAGTACCTAATCCTACTACCATACCTTTTTCACCACCTTCCTTGTGGCCACCACCACCATCTCAACCATCATCTTCCACAAATCCATCCACGACATCGAGACCATCCTCATTACCTACATCATGACCTACCACTCCATCTCACCCATCTTCCTCCATAGAACCTCCTCTCCTTCCTACACCTCAAACACCTCCCCTTCCTTTTCACCCATGACCTAGGTCATTCACATCTCCTCATAGTCCAACACCAAAACCCACTCCTCCTCCTTCACAATTTCCACATGTAGATCACCCTATCCTAACTATGATAACTGAATGCCATGAGTGGGAGCAATGAGCTTCTCACCTCGATGATCAATTGTTACACCCCTCTACTACTACCATAAGAGATTCTTAGATTACATCCTCATATTCTAATTTAAATTTACCACCTCATTCACCACAACATACACCATCCCATATTTCTATATTTATGACAAATTTAGGTCCAAGTGACTACAATGTGCATGATGCCCACATACGTCCACCTAGTCTAGTCCATGCATGACTTCGACCACCCTTCAACCTCAATTTTGACTATCAGAACTATCATACAATTAGGGCCTCCTGATAACCAAACTAACTTTGTATATGCAAGAGTTGATTCCTCACTCCCACCTATAGTCCCTCCACCACCACAATCCAATTTTTGTGGTACATTAGATCACATGGCTAACCCCTATTTTGCCTTATGCTACCTTCGATATTTCCATTGGCATGGATTTGGGTTAGGCCATTATGAACAAGGGTTACGTACACCCATCAATCCACATGTGCAATTACCTACTAACAAATCTAGCCTAGGCTATCACCCTACCACCATTCACACACTTGAGGATGAGCTTCAGGATCTCTCCCTACACCCTTCCCCACTTCCAACACACACCTTGGAAGAATATATTGATATGGATATTTTAGAAGATAACCCATCTCCTCATTCAACCATCATAGTTCCATGTGACTTCTTTCAAGAAACTCCTTTTTCGACACCACATCATCATGTTGTGTTGATGAATTAACAAGCCAATTTGCTACCTTATCTCTAAATGCTCATTATCTAGAGCATGACATGGCATCTCCCCCACCATCACCAACACATTTGGCCACATTTCTACCTATACATCGACAACTCCATCGATCCATTACTCGACCACATTCTCCACCTATTGTCTTGCACCCTCCATTGAGCCTCCTACGATATCCATAGGTTATTGAGTCTTCATCATCAGACTCTTCACCACCCCTCCCCATGACATCGGTTAACATGGTCAACATGGATCTCTTCTCCCCACTTTGATACACACACAAGTAGATTTATGATGACACACCAAATCCAAATTTTATTGATCTCACACACATCTCACCTATACCTTCACCCCAAGATTTTCTACTTTCACCCCATGTCCTACATACCGCTAATGCTCCTTCACCTTCTACACCACCTCACATTCCATTCACCACACAAGCATCTACATAGATGATGAATATGATATTCCTAAGGCCATCGATGACCTCCACCTTATTCCAATTCTAGAACAACTTCATGATGGTTCCCACATGCTAATCAAAGAAACCATTGATGTAGACATCGATGATGATCCCAAAACCCTCACATTGTTAAACTAGCCACTAGCCTTTCACCTGAAGAGCGCATTTTATTCACCACTTTCCTCAAAAAGTATATCAGAGTCTTCACATGGTCTTACAAGGATATGCTAGGCCTCGATCCCACCCTTGTAGTCCACAATCTCACATTAGACAAAGATGCCAAACCTATCAGACAAAAATTATGATGCATGCACCCAATAGTTGCATTAGTAGTAAAATCTGAGCTCCAAAATCTCTTAGACGTAGATTTTATTGTACCCATAGATTATCCTGAATGGGTGTCCAACATGGTTCCAGTGCCAAAACCTTTTGATGAGGTTCGTGTCTACACTGAATTTCATGATTTAAACAAAGCTTATCCCAAGGACAACTTCCCTTTACCTAACATCGACTCGCTAGTCGATTCCATCGTAGGCCATGAGATGATCTCCCTTATGGATGGATTCTCTAGCTACAACCAAATTAAAATCAACCCTATTGATCAACATAAAACTTCATTCACAACCCCCTAGGGGAATTTTGCTACAAGGTCATGCCCTTTGGCCTTAAAAATGTTGGGGCAACCTACCAACGTGCAATGACTTACATATTTCATGATTACATGCATAAAATTATGGAATATTATGTTGATGACCTCATCACAAAGTCCAAGGAATGCTCACAACATTTAGATGATCTTCATAAGATCTTCGACCATTTACTAGAACATAATGTGCGCCTTAACCCAAAGAAGTGTGTCTTTGGTGTTACTTCAAGCAAGATCCTAGGGTTCATTATCTCTCAACGTGGCATCGAAGTAGACCCTAACAAAGTAAAGGCCATCATCGAGATGCCCCCACCTACCAACCTAAAGCAATTGCATAGCCTCTAAGGAAAAATCACTTCCATTCATCGCTTTATAGCACAACTATCAGACAAATGCAAACCATTCAATCATCTCTTACAAAAGGGAGTCACTTTCAAATGGGATGACAACTATCAACAAGCCTTTGATTCTATCAAAGCCTACCTCACTTCTCCACCAGTTATGTCTCCCCCACACCCACAACTACCGCTTACTCTATACATCTCAACCATAGATTTTGCACTAGGCACATTATTAGCCCAAAATAACATGCTCAACAAAGAGCAAGCTATATATTATATAAGTCGTATGCTAGTCAGCTACAAAATTTATTATGGGTACATGGAAAAACTATGCCTAGTTGTAGTATTTACCACCCAAAAACTTTACCATTACATGCTAAATCACACTACTTTTATCATCACTCGAGACAATCCACTTCGATATATGATGAACAAAAGTTACCACAACTCTCGTACAAAAAAATGGATTATGCTTCTAACTGAATTTGATCTAGAGTTCATTTCACAAAAATCCATAAAAGGATAGGTCATCACAGACCAACTTGTAGAGGCTCCATTGCCAGATGATCAACCTCTCCTTATTCAGCTTCTTGATGATTCCATATTTCACATTACAGAAGTTGAAGAGTATGTCGAGCCAGAATCACCAATTGATATGACTCTATTCTTTGATGGCTCTTGATGCACTCACATTGGGGGTGTAGGTATTGTTTTCTTCACACCCAAAGGGGAACCACTCCCCTTTTCATTCAAATTAGACTTCCCTTGCACAAACAATAATGTAGAATACGAAGCCTTAATCCTAGGATTAAAATAGGCCCACTCCATGCATATCAGATGCCTCCACATCATAGGTGATTCCCTCTTGGTAGTAAACCAAGTGCAAGAGATTTGGCAATGTCATTGTCTAGTTCTCCAACAATACAAATGGATTGCACAACAACTTCTTTCCCAATTTGAGTGGTATGCTATCAAAGCCGCTCCATGATCATCAAACCATTTTGCTGATACAATGGCCTCCTTAGGATCATTAATCCCACAAAACTCCCTATCAGATACCATGTGTGTATCCATTCACACCCTCACTCAATCTACCATATCACCTACACCTCCCATAGATGATGGTGGTATTCATGTAGTCAATACCGAACCACATGATCCTTGGTTTGCATAAATTAAGGATTATATTAAGTTAGGATTCCTACCATGTGATCTACCACATGCTCATCATCGAGCATTCAAACAAAGAGTGATTCACTATACATTGTTGGGGGACATCCTCTACCATCATAGTTATGATGGCATCCTCTTGCATTGCTTAGAACCATATGAATCTTAGTGGGTTGTACAAGAAATCCATGATGGTACTTGTGGTGGCCACTTCAGTGGCATGGCAATCACAAAATGCATCCTTCGCATGGGCTATTACTAGCCCAAGATGGAACATGATTGTTGTGAGTATGTGAAGCATTGTGTCAAGTGCCAACAACATGCAAATCTCACACATCTACCATCTCAAGTGCTCCAACCTATTCAGTCCATGTGGCCTTTCTCTCAATGGGACCTTGACCTTATCGGAAAAATCACACCCGCTTCATCAAAAAATCACAAATTTATCATCACTACCATAGAATACTTTACAAAGTGGGTCGAAGCCATCCCACTTGTCCAGACCATGGGAGCCAAGATTATGGTATTCATTACAGACCATATCATATGTCACTTTGGAATCCCCTCCCAAATCATCTTTGATAATGGGAAATCATTCAAGAACAAAATTGTTCATGCTCTTTACACCAAATTCAACATTCATCATAGTTTCTCTACCCCATACTACCCATAGGGTAATGGTCAGGTAGAGGCTACCAACAAAACAATCTGCTCCATACTTCGTAAGATAGTAGCAGAGTCTCATCATGATTGGCATAATCAAATACCCTTAGCTTTGTGGGCCTACCGTATGAGCATCCGTACTCCCACTAGGGCAACCCCTTTCTCATTAGTCTATGGCACTGAAGCCATCATGCCCCTTGAACTTGAGATACCTTCCCTATGAGTATCTATGAAATAATTTATTGATGATGACACTACTCATCAAGCTCATCTCGATCAGCTAACACTCCTCGATGAATATCGCATTCATACCATCGAGCACACATGAGTCTATCAAGACCACCTTCATCGTGCCTACAATAGTAAGGTACATCAACATGAATTTCAAATTGGTGACCTAGTTCTCAAAGAGAACCAACAAATCACAAGTCAACCTCACCAACAATGAGATAAGTTTACCCCAAACTAGTTGGGCCCATTCATAATCACACACAAATTTAGTTTAGGTGCCTATCGATTGGCTAATCTCGAAGGTCTCACTGAACCTGAACCCATCAATATCCTTCACCTTCATACATTCAATGCTTAGCCTACATAGGTATTCACCACCACAAATTGTACATAGTGCTATCTACACACACATCACTCACTATGCACATCACAATACACACATGATATTTATTTTCTATTACATAATAGATGTACATTTACTTTTTATATCATTTATATGTTGTTGGTATCTATTTCTTTTTTAGGATTCACATCATCCACCACTACATCATCAGTAGAGATACATGATCATACACATGCACTATCAACATCTCAGACTACCACCATGTAGGATCATCCCCCACTACCCCTAGTCTTGATCACATCGACCGATCTAGCTAGGCCACCTACCACTAT
The DNA here is from genome assembly GCA_028583015.1 of Wollemia nobilis. NCBI lineage: Eukaryota > Viridiplantae > Streptophyta > Pinopsida > Araucariales > Araucariaceae > Wollemia > Wollemia nobilis. The sequence goes on from JAQPPZ010014295.1 coordinate 3,705,244, forward strand.
ACATACCAGATAGTCCTCACCATCATCCCATTTAGACCACCACACTCCACCCCGATGCCATTCACCCCACCATAGAGGCTCATATTATTCACCTCACTCAAGAGACAGTCAGGTCTCCCTATCCTCCTTTGAAGAAAAGGAGGAAAACTCCCATGTCCACACACAAGGGTCTCCTCCCCCTCCACCTGATGATACAAGGAATCCTTACTCACCATCCACTTCTCCTCATCATCCATCAGGAGCTTATCACCTCCAATAGAGGATACACACCTCATCCTACATGTCCTTCATGCTTACCTCCCCCACTTTCAAGTGAGATGTCCCCATACACCCAAGCCCTTCACTTACATGCCTCCCAAGCCACTTCCATGTGTACCTCCATCCCATACATGTCATTACCCATAGCCATCTCCTACACCACCCATCCTTTAAACACCACCTTCTCCACTTTAAGGCTTACCATTTCAACCAACCCCACAATCTACAAAGTCATTTCACTCACCCCCTTCATCCTCTCATACAAATCCATCTTCACACCCATATCATACTCCTTATACATTGGAGTCCTACTCTCCACCTTCTCCAATCCCATCACCTCCACATTTTGATATCCAACATATCCTCTCTCACCTCGATGCTCTCAAGCTACACCTGAGTCATTGTCATTACCACACCTCTACTCACCAGTCCACCATGGCCCATATATCTTCACCTCCTCCTAGGTCTATTCCTCATCCTAGATTTGACCCACATCAGATTCTTGACCCACACCTCCACCATTCAACCTCACTCCATCCACTTCCTCACACCTCCCTTAGAGCCTTATATCTATCCCATGCCTCTCCCATCCACACCATTATCCCAAGTATTTTATTAGATGTTTCACCAAGATCTCATTGTGTTATCTGAGATCTGGCTTATTGACCCATCGTATCCTAAACCATGCAATTATCAAGAGAACCAGTTATGTATATACCACCATCAACCAGGGCATGACATCAACATGTGTCATACATTTGAAACCTTGGTACATAACATATTACTTGGTGACTGTATTCCATTACCTGAGTGCTCATTTTCTTCCAACCAACTCCAGAGTCCTCCATGTCGCATCATCCCTCACACTTTGCCACCACATGAATCTATGATAGCTCCATCATACTATATCCATCACATGTCAAACTATACAAACCATCAAAGCCCTAGCAGCATCGTTGCCTCACCTCCTCATTCATGACCTAACCCTCATCACTTTACCCATCATTAGTTTCTCTTCATCCTCTCTCTTCTTTCTTTCTCTTCTTCTTCTTACTTCCTCACATAGTTGTATGGTCATGCTTTGAGTGGCTACATACCTACGTTGATCTAGTTTCTTTCTTCTCATCCCTTTCCTTTGGTAATCCCCTCATCTTGTTGGTTACCAATGCTTATTTCTTCTTACTTCTTCCATATATAAATCCCACCTTCAAATTCTTCCTCTTTTTATCATTATCACATGCATTCCCACTAGTCACATCTTATTCTCCTACTACACACACACCCCACATGTTGGGGCAACCATTATCACAACATCCTACCTTCATTCTCATCACACCATATACTTCTTTGTAAATAAGCTTTTAATCTTCCTTCACTACATTTCATGGTCTTCCTCTTGTAGATATTTCATTCTTCTATTTGCATCGATTACATTACATCCATTGCATATATCCATTCATATTTCATTATGATTTCATTTCATGTTTGTATATTCTTCCCCAAAAATGTACCTTCGATAGGAATAACATATGCACTTGTTAGCATCACCACTTGGATGTCCATTCCCCATTTTTAGGATTAAGGTGTATACAGGTGTCTTGTTTAGTTTTGACCATTCAATAGTTTAGTCAATCAAATGTCACCTCTAGCTGATAGGTTTTATACACTTCTTATAGTTCTTTTAGGTTGGTTCAACTTCTCTCATGGACCATTCACATAGGTTACATACTTAAACAAATTTTGAGTCTAGGGAAGATAACACCTTGCGTAGATATCACCATCTAGAGAATGGTTTCCCCTACTCATCCTATCATTTGCATGGTCAACATATGACCTAGGGATAAACAAAGGGATAAGCATAAGCAAAAATTAGAAAAATGGGCAGAAAACAAAAGCCAATGCCCATACAAAAAAAAAAAAGAAAAAAAAGAGCACCACAAAACAAATACAAGCAATAAATGAGGGGTAGAAAACAAAAGGAAAAGCCTCCAGATATCACAATTGTTATGCTTCATCACCTTTGGTCCTTAGGTTCAACATAACATCATGGGATGATTTCCATCGCTAGCTATAGGCTCTAAGAACCTACCTACCAATGGAATAGTCTTACAAGTGGTGACACATCTATCACATTAGCGACCTTCTTTTGTATAGATCATTGCACGCTTGTGGATGAGCTAGCTAGTTTGGCTATGTTTACAATGGGTTAATCCTACCTCCCTCAAAATGGATAAATGAACCTCACTCATTTACACACACAGGTCCATGATAGACTTTGAACCATTCAGATTAGTTATGAGTTGTCGCCAATGCTTGCACAATTTTTGTTTGAGATTTGATTACTACAACTATGATTGTCAAAGTTATTACATATACCTTATACCATCCTACATCCCTAATATTATGGAATGGATCACATTCACATCGGTCTATGCCATGATACAAGTGCTTCCTTTACGCATTTCAGTCCTCCCATACATGCATCAGTGCATCTATTTTACATAGAGTTATCAAACATTTCACCATTGCATTTATCCTACATGCATTCTTTGATATTGCATCATCACATCTATGTTACATGCATCTACCAAAATTCTAACATACATTGTCACATTCACATTACATCACATAGCATTGCATCCAATCTACACTACTTCATATCATTCTACAATATATCTATACTACAGTATAATCATATTCCTACACACTACCACATACACATATATTCATTCATCATACATTTACTCACAAATTATACTATGCTATCTATGCAAACACAATTCAAACACATTCAAATCAAAATCATAACACATGTATATATAATAGCTACAACCAAAATGTATATATATAATCCATCAAAAATACTCATAGGCTACAAAATGGGACCATGCCCACTATCCATCATCCAAAATACCCGTAGGCTACAATGACAATCAACCCTAACTACCACTAGGAGTCTCTCCACTCCCCTCATGGCTAGCCCTCCCCTGTGCTATCACACATGCTACTATAGCCCTACTAGACTCTACCCTTATCCTAGATGCCTAAACTCCTATAGGAGATAACACCCTCCCTAATACCAACACACCTACTCCCTATACCACATCTGCCTCAACCCTCATACCCCTTCAACCCACCAAATTTGTACTTTGATGACTCTACTATGAATGTGTCGATACTCATGATCATGACCTAGACCATGATCACCACCTAGCCATAATCAAGGAGTGGAATCCCATACATCACCAAAGAAAACTCACACATCACCCACATTACTACCTCCTCTAGCCAACCCTCACACACATCTCACTACCCTAAATCTCTATCTCTACCTTCAAGGTAACCACATCTATAGGAACCTCCCCTATCACCCTGGCTCACTCAACCTCCTCTCGTACCTACTACTATCTCACCACCTCAACACATAACTCTACAATCTCTACATCCTGGGCCTCTACCATAGATCACTACCTATACATATCTACCCTCAACTAATCCATATCCTCCACCATCTTAGCATACCTAACCTCAAAGACCTTTTAATCAACATCACCAATAGCCTCCAATGCTATCATCCTCTCCTCCAAATCTATCACCTCTACCACCCAACTTCTCTCACTCTCATGAAGCTCTCCCTCCAACTGATGTACTCAATCCTATAATAATAACACCTCCTCCTCTACATCCTACATCTCTTACTCCTCAATAGGAATCTCTCCCATATCACCAAGATATCCCATATCAATGGTATCATAAAAACCTCCATATCTACCCACATCCTCACCTATCTCCTCCATGGTCCTCCCTCCTCCATAGGTTATGCTCCACTACTCATAAGTACCTCCTCCACTCTCTCCATAAATGCACTAGATGCACCACCCAATCATCACCTAGATCATCAAAGAGGTACCTCTATCTCACCACCAGATCTATCCTATGACCTAGATCGAGTACCTCTAACTACCCACCCCTCTATCATAGGTACCCCACCACCAAGTGGTACCCATCGATCAACCACCCCAACACCTAGCTCCCAACTCTAAATCACCCACCAGGCATCATACTCTAGTGTCATGCCTACATCATCCACATCTAAAATCACCATAGATGGATCCCTCTCACCAGTCCATGGTAATACTACAAGTTGCTCCCCTATCACCTCATCATCTATAATACACAACAGGCACCTCTAGAATATCCTATCATAACCCAAACTATCGCATCACTCGACTAAACTGGAAGAACTCAACCTATCAAGTATACCATCCCACCAACCACCTCCCATAATGGATAGCATCCAGCTGCTCATCATCATTCTCCCATACCACCCCACCCCTCCAAGACCTCCACATAATCACACTAGGCACCAACTCTCCAAACTTCACCCTCCAAAATAGAGGATCACCCTCATGTGGCCTCTTCATACCCTTCTCCTCATCTATCCTCCATCTCAAAGCATATGGTAAGTGTATCTATCCATCAACATGAGCATTATAAGGCAACAATGATGGTCACTCAATGGCTATGTGCTCCCATGCCCATACCTATAACAAAGGAGTCCAACTCAACCCCTTCCTCCCAACATGCACTACATCATGCAACTCCCTATACACCTGAGCCAACAATGTAGGTGCCCATGCAAATACAACATTACGCTCCACCATATCACTCACCACATCCAACATATTCTAGGTAAACAACACCCTAAAAGTATCTAGTAGAGCATAAGTAGAAATCATCACCATCACCGCACACTAGCGCTTAGACAACATCTTATTACACCAAATATACTCATAATCCATCTTCTTTGTATCTACCTCCCTCCACTTATCCCCAAAGAAACACTCCATCACAACTACCTAACTATCATCTATATTACCCTCACTAGAACACCCTCAATAGGCAACTTATATATCCTATACACATCCTCCAAGGTGATCATCATCTCACCCATCAAAAAATGGAAGGTATTCTGATCTGCATCCCACCTCTCACACAAAGTAGATATATATACTCTATTAGCATGAATGCTCTTACATTCCCACACTCCTCTGAACCACACTGCATCCAACCACTCCTCATCCTCCTTATTCTTCATAAGATCATCCAACTCACCCTTCATCATACGAACACGATGTCGTGGCTCGATCTTCTTCACCTATTCATACACAAACAAGCACAACAAAATTCATATTAGTTCAATATACAATACTCAAATTAAACAAAATTCAATCTTCTTAAACACATTTCACACACAAATTAATTCATTTAATTTATCACGCATTTCGAGACATTAAAATATGCACAATCCACACAACACAACAAATCAAAAACACAATCACATATTTGGATACCCATTTTACCATTTCATGGTAAAAGTCCAAACAAATGTGAAAAATAATACATATTTGACTTCCAACAATCAAATTTAAAATTTCCACATACTAACTATGGCACAAAATTCAAAAACACATCAATCCAAAAGACATACAAAAAAAAATACATTTTTGAACACCCATTTTGACTTTTTATGTTGAAAGTGTCAACAAATTTCAAAAATAGTATATAAATACGCACAAAATTCAATGTCAAAGTCAATACAACCTCATCAATATATGCACATGCTAAATCAACACAAATCAAAAACACAGTCACATATTTGGACACCCATTTTGCCATTTCATGGTGAAAGTTCAAACAGAAATAAAAATAGTGCATATCGGGCTCCCAACAACCAATTTTAAATTCATCCATACCTACATCATGGCACGCAATTCAAACATACACCAAATGCAATAACACACCAAAACAAATTACATTTTTGAATACCCATTTCACCCTTCTACAATGAAAGTGTCAACGGTTTTCAAAAATAATACACCCACAATGGAAAATTTAATAGTCAAATTTTATTAATTTACATCACACAAGCTCACATTCAGATAACATGCCAAATGAAGACAAAACAAAAACACAGTCACACAATTGGATACCCATTTCCCACTTTTACAGATAAAATTCAATCACATTTCAAAAATAGTACCCCATCGCTCCAAAAATGCAAAGTCAAACTATGCAACTACCTTACCCATTAACCAATCAAACTAAAACAAAAATAGGTCAAACCTAAAAATCGATCACACTTTTGGGTACCCATTTGGCTTGTTTAACACTTTGTATTCCAATTTCAATTAAAATTTACATAAATTTTAAAAATAACATAAAAACCTCCCCCTATTTCATGCTTTTCTAAAAATAAAATTAGAAAACAAAGCAAGTAAAGAACACTTACCGATGGATCTCCACATCAACTGCCAGCACCAGTCCATCCCCTCACCATCCTTTCACCCAAATCGATCAACCACAAGAGCTCCACATCACCAACCATTGCTCACTACTCACTCTCCAAATTTATCACCATCAAAATGACCCCCCACGCTTCAAAAAAGGCTTAAATATACCTAAAACCCTAATTCACCCCTCCCTATGAATTAGGTCAAATTCACCCCTTACCCTATGAATTAGACCAATTCACCCCTCAACCTATGAATCTAGATTCAATTCACCCCCTAACCTATGAATTGAACCTATGAACCCCAAAATCATCAAAATTTCATCCCAAACCCTAGGAAATCTTCCATCTTCCTATCCATCTAATTTTTCATCAATATTATCATGCATTTTTCTTCTATCAATCGATCCATCATCATATCACCACATTTCATTCACCTCATTATTGATTCCTCATTTGAGGGGGTATTCATATCCAAAAGTCAGCTTTGCATGCAACCAAACAATCAAACATCCAAATCATGGATATCACATCTGTCTACAAAATTTTTTGCTGAAGATTATCTTATGATAATAATCTCAATCCCAACCAGATATTTGTTAGATCATAAGAGCTATGCATTACCATGGATATGTCAATCTAGCATTCATGTATGTCAAATACATAATGAATGGTACATTTGAATAATCCTAGTGCAACATTCGGAGATGTCATTTCTAGCATTCAGGTAAAGTGGTCCTTACCATATACTAAATGGTATGTATGACTAAACCCAATGTCCCTTAGCTCAAATGGTTTGACACATGTCACCATGCACTCATCAATCAATCAACAACAAAAATTTGAATAGGTATTTGTTCTATTCATACTTTGGACCATCCTACATTGGTCACAAAAGCAAAGTAGTCATAAGTTGCCTCCACAAGCAACCAATATGACATTGAAAAATGTCATACAAAATTAGCAAAATCATAGCATTGCATCCACAATCATCCATTTGCATTCATCATCATTTTGCATTTTCTTTCTCTCTTCTTTCTCCTCTTCTTCTTCCTTTCTTCTTCTCTTCTCTCCTTGCCCATCTTTCTTCCTTTCTACTCCTTTATTAATCCCATTTTTTCCCTTCTTCTCTTGGATATCGATCAATGTTGTATGGTCACGCTTCGAGTGGCTACATACCTTTGATTGGATTCCATTCTCTTCCCTTCTTCATCTTCTACTTTCTCCCATCATATTTTTGTATTAAACTATGTTCTACATAGTATAGTACAAAAAGGGGTAAATGTAGACACCCAAAAGTCGCACATGTCTACCTCTACGTACTTGTAGATCTATCAAGACACTTGTAGGTTTGCATAGACCATCCTAGACACCTCTAGGCTATTGTAGACCAATGTAGACCATTGTAGACTTGCATAGACTATTCTAGACCAGCGTAGACCACTCTAGACCAGCGTAGACCACTCTAGATCAGTGTAGGCCATCATAGACCTTCGTAGACTTATGTAGGCCATTTCATTGGTCTATAGGCATGAAACCCTACTAAACTACACAATTCATGTCATAACCACCTTTCATCTATCAAGAGACCACCTATCAATTCCCTAAGGCAACTTAAGCCCTTCCTAGACCTAATTAGGACCCCACGAGACTATTAGTTCCCAAAAAGTCCTAATTAAGTTAATTGAATTTCTAATTTTAAAGTCACTTCACTTAAGTGTACTTTATGGCTTAAAAAGGTTAATTAGGATCCTAAACCCAAATTAGTCCTAATTATTCCCTCACACATGTGTGTGCACCAAATTAGTTAGGATATTTCCTAGGAAACCCTAACTTAACCCTCATCTAACCTAGGGACAACCTAACCCTAGTTAACCCTAATCTCTCCTCACACATGTGTGAGGATGAGATATTTCTCTTAGGAAATGTAGGATATGACACCTCACAAACCCTAACCTAACCACAATAGGACTTGACCCTAGGGTTTAGTACACCTAACCACACCCCCTACACCTTGGTTTCTTCTATAAATAGGAGACCAAATCCCTCATTATCTCTCTCTCTCCCCTTTTAGTTAACCTATAGAAACTCTATAAAAATCTGACCAGAAGTACAATCTGATATATCTGAACCATGCAAACAACATAACACCATCTCAGGAGCCCATCCGGACAAGGATCTCCAATAGAAAGTACTCACAACTCAATTCACCCCTGCCCCATGAATCTGGCTTCCAATTCACCCCCTGACCTACGAGTTGACCCTACAAAAGGTTTTTCTCACCAAATCTATCAGGTATACTTTATTTCATGTTTTTATGATGTTCTATGTAGTTTATTTCAGTTTTCATTACATATTTTGTGTCCATTTGTCTTTTATCACCATGGGGCCTGACTAAGGCAAGCCCCCAAACACACTAACTCCCTTTTTTAGGTCTAAAATAGGTGCAAAGAGGAAAACAATAGCAAAATACAACTACCGGTGGCACACATTACACATGAAGCCCACCTACATTGAGGAGCCCAAAAGATAGCATCAGATTTATTGTACATTTGTGAAAGAAAGAATGGGAATTCTCCCTATTTGTAACCTAAAGCATTTCTATCATGAATAAAATCAGCATTTCTGGATAATTTGTGTTATAGCAAGTTGTTGGATCAAATGCATTCTTTTGTACATTTCAATTATATTATTTTTGAGCATTATATCCAATTCTTGTTGTGTATTTTATTTAGGTATTCAACTCCCAGATAAATTTATTCTTAGCACCCATCAAAATAATCATAGTTGTTATCTTTCTACTCAATTGTCTCCTAGCATTAATGTCTTGTATACTTGTACAAAAATCTTATTTCCTTTTGTATCTTTCTTCTCGATCCTTGTACAAAATGTTTAAAAACCTATCACCATATTTTTCTTGAAGCAATCTCATCCAAGGTTTCAAAATTGGATCTACATTGAGTGGTTTTTTATCACACCAAGTATCCATCCATATAAAAAAAATTCTATAGTTCCCACCACCCATATTAAACCTTTAATCATAAGATCAGTAGATTTTTTAAACCATTCCAAAGAGCAGAACCATTTGGAAGAGAGAATGTAGTAAATATTAAACTTGGGTCATTGGGATCAACACACTTAGAAGAATTCTTACCCATTGTATTTGACTCTCTTTGTACAATATCCAAATAAATTTTCCCCTAAGAGCTAAGTTTGCATCTATAAGAGCTCTTAAACCAAGACCTCCCCTAGTTTTATCATCACACAACTTGCTCCATTTTACCAAGGAAAATTTCCTTTTATCATGTAAACTTGACCATAAAAAGAATCGCATTATAAATATTAAACCTTTTTTCAACTGATTTTGGCATAGAATACAATGACATAATATGTTGGAATGGCTTGTAAGACCGACTTAATAAACTGCACTCTTCCTGCTAATGATAACCATCTACCTTTCCAAGTTGGAAGTTTATTTTGAACTTTACTAAGAACTGGATTCTATAAATTTATCCTCATTCTCCCCTCAAATAAAGGCATCCCTAGATAAGTTTTTGATAAATTTTCCTCCTCTATATGAAGCAACCTATAAATTCTTGCTTTGATATTAGCAAGAGTGTTAAATAAGTAAATTTTGGATTTAGTCCTATTAATTTTTTGCCTTGAAGCTCTTTCATACTCTTTTAAAAAATTATTCAAAGCTTTGGCCTCATTTATCCTTGCCCTTCTTAAAAGGGTTGTATCATCTGTAAAATATTGATGGGTGATGTTATCGATGTTATTACTAATATTAATTGCACTTATAAGCCCATATTTGTAAGTCTTATTTAAGTTCCTACTCAAAAATTCTGCCATAATAATGAACAATTAAGGAGATAATGGATCTCCTTGTCTAAGTCCTCTCTTGGATTTAAAATATTTTATCACTAACCCATTGAGCAACACTAAATAAGAGACTGTAGAGACACAAGCTTTAATCCATCTAAACCATTTCTTTCCAAAACCAAACTTATCTAAACTTACAAAAAGAAAAATTCCCATTTAACCCTATCGTAGGCTTTACTCATATCAAGTTTTAAGATCGTAGCTTTCTCTTTTTATTGAAGCTATTGAATGTATAAATTCATGAGCTACTATGATCCCATCCATAATTTTTATTTCTTTCATAAATCCTCATTACTCTTCTAAAATTATTTTGTATAACAATGGCCTTAATCTATTCACCATCACTTTAGAAATAATATTATAAGCCATATTACATAGGCTTATGGATCTAAAAGAATTAAACAATTCAGAATCCTTCTTTTTTGGAATTAGGGTAAGATAAATTGCATTTATTTTATAAGGAATGTATTGTTTTACCCTAGATTGTTCCACTGCCACCAATAAATAATCCTTCACTATATCCCAATTATGTTGGTAAAATTTGCAGAGAGCCCATATGAACCTGGGGATTTATCCTTATTAAAAGAGAAAAGAGCTAAATGAACTTCTAGAGTAATAGGCTCCATAAATTTCCTATTGTCATCATTTGTTATAACTAAAGGAACATCTTGAAGAAATTTATCATTAAGAACTTTGGTCTCCTCTAAACCTAGAATATTATGGTAAGATAAATTTGTCTCTTTTCTAATTTCACTTTGATCTTCATTCCAAACCCCTTCTATTGATTTAATTATACTAATTCTAGAAGATGATATCTATACTATAGCCATCCTATGAAAAAACTTTGTATTTTTATCTCCTTTTAACCAAGTCTGTCTTGATTTTAATCTCCAGAATTTCTCTTCCTTACTCAAAATGTTATGATAATCACTAAGCAACTCCCTTTCCTCCGATCTTGTATTATTTTCATCATCTTTTTGGAATTTTGAAATTTTATATTTTAGTTCTTTCTTCTCAAAAATAGTTTCAAAGGTGTTCTTGTTCCAATATTTTAATCTAGATGTCATAGTTTTAATTTGGTTTGGAAGAGCATAAAACCCACTATTACCTAAAGACTTCCATGTTTGAGCTATCATATCAACAAATTAAGGATGGTCTTTCCACATCTACTCATATTTAAAATATGATATTTTTTGAATTCACTTACCATCATTTTAACTCTTATTGGCCAATGATTTGAACCAATCCTTGTTAAAGTATTAATTTTATCACAAGTTCCTTCATCTATCCAATGATATAAGAGAATGAATCTATCCAATTTTTCCACTATTAGGTTCTGTCCTCTCCTATTGTTGGTCCAATTATAGTTGTCTTCTTCAAACTCAACTTCCCATAGATTGTTGTTTTGAATAAAAGCTGAGAAATATTTCATACTTTGGGTCAATTTTCTAATTCCCCCAAATTTTTCATTTAGCTTGGTTATGGTATTAAAATATCCAATGATCATGAATTGGGTTTCTTGATCTTTAATTATCATAAAGGCTTTAATCCCACTCCAAAATTCTAATCTACCTGACTGAGTTGTAGGTCCATAGACATTTATAAGGATGAAATGAACATCTGCAAAGTAGCAATTGACTAAAGAGGCTATCTAATGCCTAGTTTTATTAATGGTTACACAAGATGTTATAGAAGGATTACAACAAGTTAAAATTCCCCCTACTACTCCTTTAGAATCCATAGCATCCCATTCACATCTTGCCCAGCCTACTTTCATAGTTTTTGAAACTTCTTCTTTTGTCATTTTACTAAAACATAGGTCCCTAATACACCTATGCTTTGAGGGGGCATTAGAACCATTTATATTCCATGAGATGATAATAATGCCTCATTAGGGTATTTTTGCCCCTCTTGTATATTACCAATATCATTTTTTTGTTTGGTAAATAGAATTTCAACCAACTTAGTTTGTGCTCCTTTCTCTATTTTAGATCTTGCTTCCCTGGATCTTGCTTGATAATTTGAGGGTTTTCCTCTTTTTTCCTTGCCTATATCAGGAGTAGGTCTTATTATTATATTCCTCAATATTATTTTACAATTTTTTTTCAACATATTTATCCTCTCCTAGTTCTATTATAGAATATTTTGACTTATCCAACTCATTTTCTGGTATTTCCTTATTAATGGCAGATGTGTTAACTTCTAAAATTACATTTTCTTTACCAATTATTTTCTCCTAAATGGTGCATGTTACTTCTAGAGATTCTTTAAAATATGATAAGACACATTCCTTTGGTTCATCGAGAATGTTCTTCCTTAAATTAGGATGACATTGAATAGATGGTTCCTTGCTAATATGTTAAAAAATTTGTACTGTGTCCTCTAAGTTTTGATTTACTTTTTATTCATAGACTAAAGCCTCAAAAGAATTAGAATTTATTCCAGTATCCTTCCTTATTGGTGTCCACTGTTCATTCTCTTTTATTTTTCTAGATATGTATTTTGGAACTTTAAAATCATCTTTATCCTTAACCATTTGTAAAATTCTCTTATGATTTTCTACAAATAATTCTATTGGGATCTTCTTAGAGCATGATCTCTTAATATGCCCCACCTCATGACATATTCTACATCTCAAAGATATGTTTTCATAATCTATATTTTGGTTCCACATATTATCCCCATACTTAAGAATTATTGATTCTGGTAAATCTTTACTTATATCAATCGTGACCAATATTTGAGCATAAATAGCCAAAAATACATCCTTTTTGTATCTAAAATCTCAAGGAATTCTCCTAGAGTGTTGCCTATTGTGGTACCTATTTCCCAAAATTCAATGGACAACCCAAACATCCTAACCCGGATAGGTACTAGGGATAGATTTACATTTTTAGGTAAAAATCCTTCATACCAACGGGTAAGGAAGAGCCCTACTCTTCCCATAAACCAATTACCCCCTTTTAGGATTCTTTCTCTTTCTTCCCTAGAACAAAAAATGGCTAGGAAGAAACAATTGGCAAGAAATGATAGAATCAATCCTAGATACTTCCAACTCCTATCAATCCATTTTCTCAAGGCTAAAGCCCTTGGACAATACCCATTAAATTTACCAAAAACTACCCTATCTTGGAGCAATGAGGATCTCTCTAAGATGCACTCACTAACCTCTAAAAATAGGGATGATTCTAAGTATTTAACTATAAATCGATCCATGTAAAGAAAATTACAACTCAAAATATAATAAAATTTATCTAAAAGGCCTATAGCAAATATAATATTTGATAAAAACTTTATAAATTTTTCATGCACAATTTCTAAGATAAAGAAAGGGAAAAAATAACTTAGCTAAAAAATTCTGTCTAGATAGAATGTGTTGCCTCACTGAAGTCCTAGCCCTTCATTTCTCTTCCCATAATTTAAACCCTAGTTGACAAATATTTGCAATTTTGTTTTTTGTGACTTGAAAAATTGTCACTACCCTTGTTCCGAGCGGTTGAATTTATAGGGTTGTAACTCCATAAATATTGCTCAGATTTTTGTAGATGACCACCCATTTTAAATTTATTCAAATTCTGCACAATTTTTTCCAAGAATTAGATGAATCAGATAACTCTTCACAAAGATATGGCTCCTAAAAGATAAGATTTTTTCAGAAAAAACCCTAATCCTTTGCACTTTGCAATTTCATTTTTCATGACTTGAAAAATTGTCACTACCCTTGTTCCAAATGGTTGACTTCATAGGGTTGTATCTCCCTCAATATTACTTGGATTTTTGTATATGACCACTCATTTTAAAGCTATTCAAATTTTGCACAAGCTGGTCCAATAAGAAACAAAATCGCATAACTATTCGCGAAGATATGGCTCCTAAAAGATGAGATATTTTTTAGGAAAAAACCCCAGTCCTTTGCACTTTACAATTTTTCTTTTCCCTTAGGTTGGTGATTTTATAGGTTTAAATCATGGAATTATAAAGTCTAGTGAAGGCAAATTTATTAATAGTATATAATTTAATATTAATTAGTTTAATAAATATTAATATACTAATTAAGTACGATTAACTAATTAGTATTTTAAATGCTTGATTTTGGTGTCTACACTTTTCATGCTTAATACAAGATTTTTTATTAGTCTAGAAATTTTTGGAGGTTAAGTTGATTTCATTGTAAAAAAGGTTTTGGTCTGCCTTTGCTTTCTAGACTTTAGCTCAAAGGCCAAGTGATTATCGACCATGTAGGGATTTTAAAAGTGCTTTGTTGACATTAGTAGGAAACTGCTCTAGCATGCTTCCTTTCTAGTCTTGATAACTTTTCACCTTATAAGATCTTCATATTTCGAAATATTTTATAGTGCCTTGCTTATGTTAACATAGAAAATTTTAATCTTTCCTCCTTTGTAGGTCTAGAACTAAGCCAATTTAGACAAGAGCTTTTGGATTAAAAGAGTAAACAATCCTAAAATAATTTCAACCCCAAAATTATTTGCTTAAGTTTTGGAAACAAAATAGTTGAAATAATTATAGGTCTAGATAGGTCCTTCAAGATTGAATGCTAGTTGAAGTTCCTGTTAGCACCTTATTAAGCATCTCTTAGTTCAAGGAATGCCTTTTTGCTATTGGCCCTATCCTTGATTCTTTCTTATTCTCCAAGGTTTCCTTTAAATAGGGATTACTAGACTTCGTATTGTGCTTGAGCTATTATATTTATATCTTTGTGAAGTAGGGAAAAATGGTGCACCAAATTATGTGGAAAAATAAGTGTATCTACCCCATCTCGCTAATGAGCATCAAAAAGGAAGCATGCATGCAAAAAGGAAACAATACCAAACAAAAGGAAATGAATTTAAAGCAAGTATTTTCTCATTAATTTGTTGGATCCAATCCAAGGTTACAGAAGTCCCCTTGAGGGCTCAAAATGGTGATACAATTTTTACAATATTGGGTGCCCAAATACCAAGTCTTTCACGGAATTTGGGTGCACATCCAATGTTTCTCCACGTACCCACAATCGAGGTGGGTGAGCCAATGCCACCGTTGCTTGTATATAGGTTCTATGATGTCTGATATTGCTTCCCAAATCCTTATGAGGACCTACACCTACACACAAGGAAGCAAAAAGGGGTCAAATAGCAAGGGTGTATGGTGAAAACATGCAATCCCCATAGGGGCAAAATGGCATATGAATTAAAAGTGCATAAAATGATATCCAAATGACTTGAAAATTTGTAGAGATGTTAAAGAGGAGGTTTTGGGATGATATCACCCAAAAAATATTATAAATTGCACCCGTAGACCCCTCGATTAAGCGTCGCCCACCTACAACCTGTGAAAAGGAGGACAACAAAATATTGAACCTGAACTCATCCAAAACTCATGAAATTTGGTAAGTATGCATAAATTGGCATTTCAAGACAACCCATATGGTCATATTTTCCAATTGGATCCCGGATCCACCTGCATCAAACTGGGGTGCCCGGATGGGCCCTACGAGCCTGTGAAAACTTAAAAATAGCATAACTAATTCATTTTAACTCCAAATTACCTGAAATTTGGACTGTAGAATCATGGAATAATTTAGAAAATAACCAATTAAAAATATTAAATAAATTTCTTAAGAATTTACCCTCATCCCGGGGGGGCGATGGTGACTACAACTATTTGGGGGCACCCTAGGAGGGGATACCCACCAAATCCGGTCACTTTTTGTTACCAAACCACTGGAAGATGTTCCTAAACAACCTAAGGTGTGTTTTAATTGAATTTGGTGAATAAATTCACCCGGATGGAAAAGTTACGCTCGGATTACCTTCTTGAAGTCACCCGGTAACCTCCTTGGCAAAAGGGAGATTTCGAGGGCAAAAAGGTGCAATAAGGTGAGGGGAAATCTCGAAGCACTCCATTGCATATCCTAGAACTCCTATCTATTATTTTGTGTGGATATGGAACCCATTTTATAGCCCAAAGGGGCTCATGTGCAAAAAGGCATGCAAGGGCATGCATGGCAGGAGGTGCCACTTGTCAAATGGGAGGCATGCACAGGGTGTGGAAGAGGATCTCCCAATTTGGCCCTCATAAATATGGATGTCATAAGGATTCCCTATCCTCTACCTTGCATGCTCTATTTGGGTGGTCAAATGGCAGTTTATGGGTGCCATTTGGCCGAATTTTGACTTTTTTTGGGTCAAACTTCACCATCGTCCCACCTTGGGACGAGGGCTCACCACCATCCTAGGGTGGGATGAGGGGCATCTACCATCATCCTAGGGTGGGACGATGGTGAATTTTGGGCTAAAACCTCCCAAAATTGGGCCGGTAGCCTCCAAAACCCTTTTTGGAGTGGCTAGAACCACTATGAGCCTCCTGAGGGCTGCCCAAGGGGCCATATTATGTCAATTTGATCACTGCTTATGGATGCTTAATCGGGTTTACCATATTTTAGTGTCTAAAGATGCCCCTTTTTGAGATGCATTGTGTGCAACACAACACTGAGCAAAAATAGATGACCAAAATGTAGAATGATTAAGGTTACTCGATAACCTAACCAACTTTAGATGCCCCAATCATGAAAAGGGCGTGTGTTCTTGAATCCTTGCTTCTGACTCATTGAATGAGCATGCCTATGCTTGAAAATTGTCTATCATGAAGGTTCAGGGCCTATGAATTCATGATGCTAGTAATGTCAAGTGTTATAATGTGATTTTGTGTGCTTGTTTGCTGCCCCAAGCAGGAGCGTGATTGTCTTTATCGAAGATTCGTTGAACGAACACAATTCGCATAATTGAGTGTGTGCTTGTTGATTTGGACTGAGTATGACTACCCCCTCAAGCAATGAGTCAATGAGGGAATGACCAGTGAGAAAATAAATGAGTCACTTGACCCAATTGACTTGTATTATGCTTACCTTCAATTTTGTCCCTTGAAAAATAGGGCAATTTGGAGAGGATTTTGGTGACTTTGTGGAGTTTTCTTGGAGGAAAGGAGCTGAAAACTGCATGTCCATGGGTGGTCCAGCCACAATGGCCTTCTTAGGGAATGAATTAACAACTTTTACATCCCTCCTAGGATCCTCAGGGTTGCATTTTGATCTATGTGAAATTTAGACCCAATTTGAGCTGTTTTGGTGCAGTTTTGGACCTATTTTGGGTCATTTTGGGTTGTTTTGGCCTATTTTTGCTACCACCATCCTAGGGTGGGATGAGGGCATGTTCTACCACCATACCAAGGTGGAATTGTTGGCCAAATATGTACTCATCCCACCCTGGGATGGTGGTGACCCCTGCATATTTATATAAACCCAAAATAT
Organism: Wollemia nobilis; assembly: GCA_028583015.1. Classification (NCBI taxonomy): domain Eukaryota; kingdom Viridiplantae; phylum Streptophyta; class Pinopsida; order Araucariales; family Araucariaceae; genus Wollemia; species Wollemia nobilis. The sequence continues at coordinate 3,722,985 of JAQPPZ010014295.1, forward strand.
GAAGGTTAGGCTCATTTTTGCATGCTTTCTTTGGCAGTTTGAGAGGTGAGGAGTAGGAGAGTGATTCTGAGTAGTGGAGCACTATAAAATTCATCCCATAGTCACCATGATTCAGTGGGTGGACTCAGACAGTGGAGGAGCCGATGCGAGACAGGTATGCCAAGTCTCTCTTATTGCATTTTCCTAGTGTTAGGAGTTGATTTTCTTGCTTTTATGGTATGTTTTTGACTTGGAAGCATATCACCCTAAATTGTAGGTAATTAAACCTAATTTATGAGATATGTACCAAATTTTGTGTTTTACCCATGTTTTTGTGCAATTAGATTGCATTTTGTAGATCAATTTTGCATTGTTTTTGCTATTTTTGATGGCCTGAAAGGCCTTTTTGAGCCCAATTTTTTGGAGTCATCCCTAGGTGGGATGGCTAGTGTGGGCTGATCATAGGCCATCCCTTGATGGGTTGGCCATAGGTTTGGGGGCCATTACTGGGAGGAATGGCCACAAATTGGCCTCAAAGAGGGGCCATTTTGAGTCTTTTCTTTTGAATGTTTTTGGGGCCATGCGAGGCCATTTTGGTGGTGTATTATTGAGTTGCTTATCCCTGTTAGGTGGTGAGGAGTCGGTATCGAGTACCTAATCTCTTTGATTCCATGAGGGATGCCTTGACCACAGAGGACTAGGAGTGGTTGGATGCCCTTGGCCTCAAGTAGGTGACCCGATTAGAGGCTGTCATAGGAGACCGTGCATATCTGACTGCCCTAATTGATCTATGGGATCCGTGCACCAATACCTTCCACCTACCCACTAGGGAGATGACGATGATGTTGGAGGACATCTATCGGATTCTTTGGATTTTTATAGAAGGATGGCCAATCCACACGACACCACGAGACCAGAGGCAGGCAGTGCTCGAGCGGTACTTCAGTTATGATCTAGAGATGACAGAGCTGGACTACTTGAAGGGTGGTATGCTGGTAGGATTTTGGCATGAGGTGAAGGTATTGGGGGTGAGGCATACACTACTCATGATGCTCATCTCCAATATGCTACTACCATATTCTTCTAGAGTGAGGTTCCCATGGAACCTAGTGGAGATAGTGTTTGTGCTGGTGGGGTCTACTATGGCGGAGCCACTAGTGATGGCATGGGGTACTACACTACTGGCACAGCTCTATGATGAGTTGTACGAGATCTGTTGCCATTAAAAGAAGGGTATTGGGTGTAGCTTTTTGCTATAGTGCTGGGGATGGCAGCACATAGCTGTGGGGTGACCACAGGGGCTACCCTGGATGACTCGGGCACAACTAGCAGACAGGGAGATAGGATACAGTATCCTATGGCAGAGGGCTCAGGAGAGGGGACAAAGTTGACGATTCATAGGTGAGGTGGCCTACTATGCAGATCTATTTTCCCAACTCGGGGTAGGTCAGGTATTCTGGAGGCCATACAGAGATTTTCTAGAGTGGGTAGATGCTACTATACAACTCCGTAGGGTGCGGTGAGGCAGATGGTTGGTTGGACGACATGGCATGGAGCGGGAGTACTTCCATTTTTCTCAAGTTATGCAATATTTTGGGCTATTCTAGGGGGTTCCTAGTGAGCCAATAGCTTATAGGAATCATGGGGATGAGAGGACATTGACATGGCTAATGGTAGAGGTAGTGGCATGGGATACAGATCTTGTAGTGGACATTCCAGATGTGGATGATGTTGGGACTACAATAGAGTATGATGCTTGGTGGGTGATAGGCCAAGGGCATGGAGAGGGGCCACTGAGGAGGGGTGCAGCTACGGAAGCACATCAGGATGTTTCTGGTGAGGACCAGGGTGAGGTAGGTGATTGGTAGGGATATAGGGTAGGGGAGCATGTGGATCTCCTGGACTTAGGAGATCGAGGTGACTTGGGGGATGATGATGTTGGGGATGAGGAGGTGTAGGCACCACCGATGGCATTAGGGGATATAGAGGTAGAGCTATGAGAGGAGCTACTCAGGGTGAGGTAGGAGAGAGATCTCCTATGGACATAGGTGCATGATGTACAGGCAGAGCTAGCAATTGAGTGAGCTAAGGTATAGGTGGCTCAGGCTGAGATAGCATCTATTAGGGCACAACTATGATCTTAGAGCCCTACACGAGAGGATTCCAATAGTGGGGAGGTGACTAGGCTATAGGCAGAGGTGACATGACTCCATTCTATGGTGGAGACTTACCAGGCATGGTGCCGATGGGGGTAGGCTTATGCGGATGAGCTAGATACTGAGGTAGTACACCTTGGTGGGCATATACGGGATGATGGAGGTGCCAGTGGGTCATACCAAAGTCACCATAGTAGGACAGGGTAGTCCTCCTCTAGGCAGGAGGCACTAGGGTCTAGGTGAAGAGCTGATAGGGTAGGTGGTAGCAGATATGGGAGTTCATAGAGGACTCCTACTATAGGTGGGAGTGTGAGTCATAGTACCGATCTTGCGTGACCATGGTAGTGGCTCGCATGACTCTTTTTGTGTTTTTGGATGTTTTAGCAATGTGAAGTCCGAGGACTCACTTTATTGTAGCCGATGGGCAACATGATGTATATTTTTTTGTCCCATACATATACACACACACACACACACACACAAATAAAATATATATATATATATATATGATTTTTTTATGTGGTTTATCATCATGTGCTTATTGTTTTATGAGATGTATGCAATTTGATTTATGTAATGATGATGAATGCCTATGTATGCATATTTTGTAATGTGATTTGATTTTATTGTGTACATGCATGGATGTATATTGATATGGATGATTTCTTGATTTAGAGGATGCAATGTGTAGACTACATGTTGTATTATGCTAGCACCATAGATGATGTATTTTGCACCAACTCATATGTAATGTTGTCATGAGACTTTATATAATGGATTTGTGAATAATGTAATTGAAATGAATGAGGTGAAGTGATATGAATGATATGCTGTTTAGGAAATGCTCATTAGTTTTTCATGAGACTCAAACACTCTAGTCAACTTATCAAAAGTTGTATACTAACCATGCAAGACTTTTTGACAAGGTATGAATATTCTAGGACGACCAAGGTACTTCATATCCCTATGTGTGCAAGTGAGTTCATTCCTGTGAGATGCATAAGGATACCGCCAGTGCCAAGTAGGCTCTCAACCAAACCTATACTGAGGATCACCAAATGAATGCCACCATCGTAGGTTTTGTACTAAGTATGACTAGACCACTAGGCAATCTAGGTTACCAAAGCTAGCTCATCCACATGCAAACATTGGTCTACACATACGCCCAAAAGCTAATGTGATAGACATATTGTCATGCATGAGGCTACCACCATTGATGGATAGGCTATCCACCAAACCCGTAATGAGGATCACCTAATGGTTTTCCAAATGCTAAGAGTTCCAAGGATTCAAGCTCAGGTGTTTTTTGGTTATTCACTTTGATTGGGATTACTTGCTCTCATATATAGTGATGAAAATCACTGTTTATTTTTCTCTTTTTAGTGACTATAATCACTGTTTATTTTGAGTTTTTTCTTTTTTTCTCTTGAGAAAGGGGTTTGAGTAGTGGTGATAACCACTGTTATTTTTTATTGTTTCTTTTTGAGGATTTTTATTTCAAAGTTGAACTTGTGGGATTTTTGGCTTATGGATGGCATTGATCCTTTAGGCCTTGGGGATGACTACCCATCCTTCGCAGGGACGTGTAGTATGAATCCTTACAACTTTAGGGATCAAAGGTGTTTGGAAATGTTGATGGGAAGATTTTGGGATTTTTCTGTGGAGTGGTGTTGATATTTTAGGCCTTGGGGATGACTACCCATCCTTCACAGGGATGTGTAGTACGAATCCTTATGAATTTAGGGATCAAGGGTGTTTGGAAATTTTGATAGTGGTGAAAACCACTGTTGATTTTGAGGAATTGGGTGGGGAAGAGCTTGTCCTTTTGCCAAATCTCAGCATTCTTGAACCATTCACATAGGGGGATGAGTAGGATGACCTTTTTGCTTAAGGTAACCTAGACCACTTCATGGATTTCATATGTCTTTGTGCAAAACTTAGATTGTTAATGATTAATTGTGTTTGGGATATGATGTATGCAAGGCATAATCAATGCAAGACTCTACCTCCTAAAAATCAAGCTAGCCTACTACAAAATCTGAGTAGAGACTAGATATGGCTGAGTGACCAAAAACCCTACTGACATTATAAAACAAATGGCTAAGTGAAGGGAATGGACATGACTATGGAAATATGAAAAAATGTGGGTGAAAATGATAATTGTGGTATTTGAACTATGAGTACTTTCATGACATTGATTTTGAGCGGTAAGTAATGTACCATCCTGGTGCTAGACATGTATGCGCAACTCTAAAATGTAAAGTGCTAATGATGAATATGCCTAGATGCAAGTGATGATAAAATGCTATGTGGTGTGATGCAATATTTTTGAATTTTTGAAATTTTTATGGATATGTATGTATGAAAATGCAATGTGATGCAATGTTTTTGTATTTTGATTTTTTGATGATTTTTTTTGAATTTTTAGTTGATATGTATACACATGTGACCAACGGGCTTACTTGGGGGCCATTGGGGCATTTGGGGGGGACCAAAGGGCTTATGGATGCCTTTGGGGATTTTAGGTTTGACCTAGATGATTGTAGATAGTCCAGGAGTGTTTTTACTTGACCTAGATGGTGAGAACCCGCTAGGAGCATTTTGGGTGACCTAGACGTGCAATGACACTTAAAAAGTGTCTATGACTACCTAGGGGCATTTGGCTATGACCAAAGGGATTATGGATGCCTTTGGGTATTTTAGGGTTGACCTAGATGATCGTAGATAGTCTAGGAGTGTTTTTACTTGACCTAGATGGTGAGAACCCGCTAGGAGCCTTTTGGGTGACCTAGACGTGCAACGACACTTAAAAAGTGTCTACGACTACCTAGGGGTATTTGGCTATGACCAAAGGGCTTATGGATACCTTTGGGGCTTTTAGGGTTGACCTAGATGATCGTAGATAGTCTAGGAGCATTTTTACTTGACCTAGATGGTGAGAACCCGCTAGGAGCCTTTTGGGTGACCTAGACATGCAGTGGCACTTAAAAAGTGTCTACGACTACCTAGGGGCATTTGGCTATGACCAAAGGGCTTAGGGATGCCTTTGGGGCTTTTAGGGTTGACCTAGACGATCGTAGATAGTCTAGGAGCATTTTTACTTGACCTAGACGGTGAGAACCCACTAGGAGCCTTTTGGGTGCTCTCTAAGCATGAAATGGCTGCAAGTGAAGGATGTTCAAAGGTTTAGGATCCTTGACACCTTCAAGTGAAGCTAGGTGATAATTTCTAGGTCCTATTTGACTAGTTATGACAAAGGGACCTAACTATTTTGCCACAAATTTGTCCCATAGGTGGGGCAACAAGCTAGAATTCTATTGGTTCTCTTTCAGGACGAGATCACCAACCTAAAAGTCTCTGAGATGGACTTTCATATTGTAGGATCTCTTGAGCCACTCTTGATACACATGTATATTCTCAAGCACATTAATGCAATGCTCATACAACAACATAAGTTTATCTAGGTGAGCTTGTCACGCAGTATCATCATCAATAAATTCTTGCATGGATATGCGCAGTGATGGGATTTCCAACTCTAGAGGCATGACCGCCTTAGCACCATACACTAGCAAAAATGGAGTTGCCCTAGTGGGTTTCTGAATGATAGTGTGGTAAGCCCAAAGGGAAAGTGGCATTTGCGTATGCCAATCATTATGATTCTCTTTGATTGTTTTCTTCAATATGGAAATTAATGTCTTGTTTGATGCTTTTGCTTGCCCATTTGCTTGTGGATAATAGGGTGTCAAAAAGTTGTGTTGGATGTTATACTTTGCTATCAAATCACGCACATATTTATTCTTGAATGATGTCCCATTATCCAAAATTATTTTGGATGGAATACCAAAATGATAAATGATATTATGCAATATGAACTCCTCTATGCGAGGTCCTATCGTAGTGGTAAGGGGAATTACTTCCACCCACTTTGTTAAATACTTGATAGCCATGATGATAAATGTGTGGCAGCCCAAGGATGCAGGGGATATTTTCTCAATTAAATCCAACCCCCATTGTGAAAATGGCCAAGCCGCTTGGATCGGTTGTAAGGCCTGGGAAGGTACATGTGTCAAGTTAGCATGGTGTTGATATTTCATGCACTTCCTCACATATGCGCAACAATCTCGCTCTAAAGTTGGCCAATAATAGCCCATGCAGAGAATGTGCTTTGTGATGGCCATGCCATTGAAATTGCCACCACAAGTACCGTTGTGTGCTTGGGCCATTGCCCAAGTCGATTCTTGATGTTATAAGCAACGAAGGAGGATTTCTTCGTATCTTTGATGGTATAGGATGTATCCTAATAAGACAAACTTTGTTGCCTTCCATTTAAATGTCCTTTTGGTAGAGTCCGATAATATAGGAGGGATGTTACCAAGCTTTAGGTACTCTCTAATTGGTGTGGACCAGTCCTACTATGTGGAAGCCTCGATAGCATGAATTGTTTTTCCCTCATGAAATTCATCCTGAGCAAATGCAGATTAGGATAGAACTTGTAAGAATAGCATTGTGCTACTATCAAAAGGGGTTTGGGGGAATAGAGTCCCCCAAGTGGTATGATCCAAGCACTCATGAATGTGTGATAATATCTCTTGATGAGGTTCTATTTGAATCATGTGAAATTTTGGCATGGCTTGAGTGCTCTCATGCTCAACTTTTGATTGTGATAGCATCTTGACTTGAATGGTTGTCATATCACCTGTGGGGTCTTATGGAATAAAGGATCCTAAAGAGGCCATTGTATTTGAAAAATTATTAGACGATAGAGGGAGTGCCTCGATGTCATACCATTCAAAATTTTCCAAGAATTTTTCCACAAGGACTTTGTAGGATTGCAAAATTGGGCACTTGCACTGGAAGAATCCCTTGACCTAGTTGAAAATAAGTAAGGAGTCACCAAAAATATTGAGCTTGGTGATTTTCATGGTGACAACCATTTTAAGCCCTATGAGTAAGGCTTCATACTTTGAATTATTATTGGTGTAGGGGAAATCAAGTTTAAATGATAGGGGTATGGGATCCCCATGCGGTGTGAAAAAACAATTCCTGTGCCACCCCTTTGCTTGCATTTGGATCCATCAAAGAAGAGAGTCATATCTGCCTATGACTTAGGCTCATCAGAATTAGGTGATTCTGATATTTGGAAGACTCCATCATCAGGAAGCTCCATGCTAAGAGGTTGGTCCTCCTGGAGAGAAGCCTCTGCAAGTTGATCAACAATGACCTGTCCTTTGATTGACTTCTATCCTATGAACTCCAAGTCAAATTTTTTCAACAACATGATCCATTTCACCATGTGACTACTATGAAAAGTATGACTCGTCATGCATCACAATGGATTCTATTTGGATACAACATATATAGTGTGACTGAGCATATAGTATCATAGATTCTTGGTAGCAAAAAACATTGCTAGACATAACTTTTCTATGTATGCGTACTTAATATCATAGCTCACTAGGGTGCGACTGAGATAATATGTGGCTTGTTCCTTATGAAATTCATTGTTTTGGGCTAACATGGCACCCAATGCGACCTCAGTAGCTAAGATGTATAATCATAATGACACCCCTGGTGTGGGTGGAGCTAACACTAGAAGCAAAGCTAGGTATTGTTTAATTGTGTCAAAGGCATCGTAACATTCAATGTCCCAGTGGAATGTATAAAATTTTGTTCATGGATCTACATTTGTTCGACAGTTATGCTATAAAGCATTTGATGGATGCAATCCTCCCTTGCAAGCTATGAAGCTACTTGATGGTAGTTGGGGAAGGCATTTCAAGGATTACCTTGACTTTGTTAGGGTCCACTTCGATGCCTCATTTGGAAACTATAAATCCCAAGAGCTTTCTAGATGTGATGCCAAAGACGCACTTCTTGGGATTTAGTCTCACATTATGATCAATAAGATGATCGAGGTGTAGGAACCTAAAACACATTATGTTGAGGTTGAATACTCATATGGACATGCTACAAGGCCATATGGAGGATCTTGGATAGACTCCAAGATAGAGTAGTGGTTATAACCACTCAATTTAGGCATTTTGGTCTAATCAGTCTGAATCGTAGCCCAAACCTATGGTCTCTAGTCTAAACCATAATTGACACCTACGATCTATAGTTTGGACCACAATTGTGACCTCCGGTATTAACTAAAGTTCAATTAGGACTTCCATCTGATCCAAATTGGTTTGAACGACCAAAAGATCTAGAAGAAGGTAGTTGAAGGAAAAAATATTCTAGAGGCTTCCATCCCAACTGTCCTAACCACCCTTCTTGGTCTTGGCTTCTCCATGAAGCCACCCCTAGCCCTAGGGGCATGCTATAAGTACCCCCTCCAAATGGGGAGGATAAAAAAATCAAGCATTGGAGATTTGAGCAGTAAAGCCCTGGCGAATTGTACACTCAAATTGAGTATACTAAGAGATAGAGCTATTGCACTTAATCCCTGACCTTTTTTCCAACATTCATGATGAATTACATTATGGATGCCCTAGGTCCTTAGGAGAGTCAAGAAGCACAAATCCAGGTAAACGAAGACCCTTCACATCGAATTGACCACCAATCAGTCTGAGTACAATGAAGGTGACCCTTGAATATCAATTTGGACAAGGAGATCAAACCCACTGCCCTTTATTTTAAGGGAAAATCTCTAAGAGATCAAACCATGGCTATCAGTCGTGATTCATAGTGTAGACCACTCACCAGAGCTGTGGTTTGCAACAGGTGACATATCACCTTACTTTTTTCATTTTTGTATGGTTAAATAGGTTAGATTAATCATTTCTTAGGTTTAATTACAGTTTAGAGGAATTATGACCATGGGAATTAGCTTATAATAGATAGTTTATGTTTTGCATTAATTAGGACATTTGTGGATATTTTATGCACCTTTATGCTTCTATTTTTTTATATGATCCATGCATTATTTGTCTAATGATCTCCTTTATGCTATATTACAAATCTTGATTCAATTAGCATAGTTTAAATGTTTTTCTTTATGTTTTCTTGATCATTAGTTTAATGGCATTATCATGTATGTTTCCTTAAAGGGCCTCATAATGAGAGACTATCTATATTTTTGATCATGTGCTATTGTTTCTTGATCATAGGAAGACAAGTACAATAGGAGTCTATCATAATCCTTCCACATTGTGAAGAAGAGGGTCAACTCCACCTCAAGGTAGTTTGTGACTAATCAAAGCACAATATTAATGCACCTACCCTATTGAGGGCATTGGTAATTTTATAGACTGTATCATCATTCAAGTGACCCTAAGAGGGGCATATTTGTAACAGATATTCATTCATAATCAATACAAGAAATATAATTTTGTTGAATTTATGCAATGTGTCAAGCTTTTACACTTTTATGATGACTATAGACTAATACAGTAGATAGGTGTATGCTTTTTGGTTATGTCGAAAGGCGATCATGGTAGAAATCCATATTTGTAGCCCCTGAGTGCTGACATTCCTAAATTTTTCTTATCTCAGGTGCTAACCGTAGCTAACAACTATGGTTATTTTTTGGCCTGTGGCTTTCACCCACGGTTCACACTGCAGCCCATAGACTAGAGCTGTGGTTCATAGTAGAAGCAGCAGAAAGTAGAGAAACCACTTAGCATCAAATCAGGAGCTGAGGTAGGATCTATTTTTATTCTCTGTTCTGTATTTTCTTCTCTATTTTTTTATAGTAAATGTTAAATCGATTTTAAATTATATACACTAAAGAAAAAGGGTGAATGAATAGTCCTAGTTTGCTTTTGCATTCCTTCCATTAGAAATGTGCTGCTAGGAACATCGGACCTCTAATTGCAGTCTGCCCTAGAATACAGTGACCTTGATAAAAATTGAGTGGCCATTTGCATGCTTGAGGCCCAATTAGAGGCCATGTCATCGTAATCGTATTGTTATAACATCTTGTAGGACATAGCATGCATACATTTCTAAATTTTAAACGTTCCTTTTATTTTTATGCATATCATGTAGGAATGATCATATGAATTCTCTTTTATGCATTTGTCTTTATGCAAAGTAAAAGGAACCACACATACCACATGCAACTAAATGCTAGTGATTTGGGCCCCATATCCAACCACTAGTAGGGTTCAACAACGGTAGGCATCATTTCCATACGTTGGCCCAAATACTATGTACCCTTTGTTACTAGACCATACCGAATCCGAGAACCTTTCATACCCTAGAAAATTTTCATGTACTTTCTTCGAAAGGTATAACGCTGACTGGGGAAAAATGGGTGAGGATCTTGGAGGACCTATGCTCCCTAACCATGTGTGGGCTTAATTACCATACATTATAGGTTGGATTACATGACTTGGAGTTCGTATCCAATTTATCGAGCTGTGAGTGTATAGGTGAAAGCCAATTAAACTGAGATTAAAATCCAATGATTTTGCAAAACACGTGAGAGTTTCTCATACTAATACAACACATTTTGAAACAACATAAAATAATTTAGGGCTTGTTTTAAAATTTAAAAATAATATATGCATCATTGTATACCTTGCTTGATAATAAAAGATACATCTAGATGTTAGGTACACTATGGTGGATACACAAGGTGGTCAGCAAAGGCGTAAGCCTGAAGTCAATGACCAAGCCCCAACTGATTCACAAATACATGTGTCTAGTCCTCAACCACATGAGAAAATCAAATGTTGTTCAATGAGCATTAGAGGAGACAACTCAACACAAGGGGATCCCATTGAGCATACCCCTGATAGACTAGCATCAGTGCATTCTACTAGATGTAGATTAGAGCATGGAGCTTCTTAGCTTGAAGGTTCTCCATTCAAAAGCCATTATCAAGACCATAGTGTATGCCTGTCCATGGTATCAACCGAAGAGTATGTCATATAGGGGACCGGATTGGTATCCATTCATACTAATTCTATAGGGTGTACTATACCCCCACCTTCTAAGTATATAAGGAATAGATATTTACCCATTTAGGGGCAAGTATATGAGCTCCCTACTGAGTGCAAGTCTATCAATACTCCCATGCATACTATAGCATGCAAGATCACCATCGATATATCGAATGTGGGAGCTAATGGAACATTGCCCCATGAGAGGTGGAGGTCTAGATAGCTAGATGGTCTAGGTAGTGTGTTAGAGTAGCTAGGCTGTAAGCCTTCAGCTCTGCACACTCGTGCTCCAAGTGAGCATAGTGGGAGAACCATTAGAACTACTAGAGAGCATGGAGAGGCTCCTAAGTGCCCTCATGTCTCATGTCTGCCATCCATGCATGGTGGAACATAACACAGGATACAGCACAATGTCGTTGACATCTTCACATACAAAGGCAAAGGCACAGTACATCAGTTTGATGGGTACAAAACCCATAAAGTTGCTCATACAAAGCAAGCATACAAAAGGCCTCCTACGGATGACCAGGTTGAAATATCATATCGACTGGCCTCTAAATATAAATGCCAACTCATTCAAAATCAATTAGAGGATGATTTCCTAGAGAGGCAGCGCATTGAAGATGAAGATCTTCAGGCACATAGGCTTACTAGATAGAGGTTGTATGAGCAATGCTTGCATGAGGAGCGCATCCTCATCCAGAAGGAGCATGTAGAGTAGGAAGATAGGTTGGCTAGGGTTGACCTATGTTATTAGGATGAGCATAGATAGCAGGTGAATATTAAGGATATTTCGCAAGTCGACATGCACCATGAGTGCATAAGCATTCACACTCATATCACTGCCCATCAGAGAGAGTGATCGCCTTTGGTTGACAATCAAAGGCAGCAACATTATGAGGAACAAGAGGGAAACAAATACAACTAGGAATATCCTGAGAGTTCCTAAGCTAAGGAGGAGGAAGAGCAATGCCCTCCACCTCAATAGAAGAATATTATACCTCCCAAACCACCTTCGCACCAACTTAGGGAGGAGGACTTTCTCTCTTTTGAGGCTTACAAATCTTTGGTTGAGAAGGTCAAAGCAATTGAGAAACAAGGCGTGGCTGTCCAAAAGTTGACACTGAGAAAAATTCACAATGAACCTTTAGATCCCTCGGTGCCTACGCCCCCATACCCTAAGCATTTTGAGATGCCCAGGTTGGAAAAATTCAAGGGTGATGAAGAGGCGCAAGAACATGTCACAATATTTTTGGATGCTTGCTTCCAGATAGAGAATAATGATGTACTGTTATTGCATACATTCATCACAACACTCTCTGGTCTAGCCCAAGAGTGGTTCAATTAGCTAAATAAACATAGTATAACAAATTTTAAGCAATTAGCTTATGCCTTTCTTGAACGCTATTCCTTCAGCATTAAGAAATAGGCCAACCTTTTCTATTTGGCTATGCTAGCTTAGCGTGATGAAGATCCAATAGAATAGTATGAGAAGAGGTGGAGGAGATTAATGGCAAAGTTGCCATTCCCGATTCCTGCCATAGAATTAACCTGAATATTTAAAAAGAGTTGTGCCAAGCACATCTCACTACTGTTGCAGCTATAGCAGTATGCTACATTTGAAGAAGCTTTGGTGCAAGCCAAGTTAATTGAGGACATCAAGGTGCAATAAGGCAACTTGAAGCTCAAAACTAGGAAAGAGGGATATAAGAAGAGTACCTCAAATCAACAGGGCAAGCAGGCCCTTGTGAATTAGGTGGTACTAAATCTCCAAAATTAGGATAAGGGGCAAAAGAAACAAAATTATCAAGCCTATCCTCCTCCTGCGCAATACGACCAGCACAAGAATAACTACAAGGGCAAGAACAAAGAGCAACACCCACCTTGCATATTCACGCCATTGATAGAATCATTGACATCAATTTTTCATCAGCTCTATGAGGCCAAGGCAATAAGATTGCTCAAAGTCAATATAGTTGATCCTAATCAGCCCAAGCCCAAATACTATCAGGAAGATCTATTTTACATATTTCATAGAGTGAAAGGCCATGACATCGAGGTATGTTGGTCTTTAAAACTATAGCACCCTAAAATTGGCATAGTTAAACCCTCAGTAAAAGATAAAAAAATTGAATTTTAACCCCAAAACCGCCCGTTAACCTCTCACCTCATTTTTTGTGCCATTTTTAGAAGTTGTTTGACCGTTGGACGATATCGTCATCGATCTGACGATATCGTCCCAAATCGGACGAATTCGTCTAGAATATAACATCCAAATGATTTCATCCTAAAACCAAATTTTCATAATTAGATTTTGTTTTAACAACTTCTCCAACTCGGGCAGAAGCATGTCTACATGGTTGGAGATTCCTACGTTGGAGATCTCCCATATTTGGATGATCCCCAACCTCCTAACCTCCTCCTAATCCTATATAAACTTGGGATTTTTCCTAGTTTATCCCCCTGGATGATCATTTCCCTACAACTTTAGATTTTGTTGTGTTAGAACATCCTATCCCCCATCATTTGCATTTGTGTTTTCAAGTTTTATTGTAGGATCTCACTGTGTTTCAGCCGGAGGAAGTTCGGATCGTCGCAGGTGACTCAACCACAATTTAGGATGATCCTGACGAGATCGATGATGATCTCAACGATTTTAGATGATTTTGACTATAGTTCATATTGGAGGCAATCAGAGCCCTGAGTTTGCATTTTCTATCTCTTTTCCTATTTAATTGTGCATTAGATTAATTCACTTATGTTCTACATCTTGGAGTTCACCTCATTTAGCATATTTGCATGATAAAATTCAAAATAAATTATTAAAACATTGCATCCCATTTGATTTGATATCTAGATTTATCATTTAAGCATTTATATTCTTATTTTTATCATTTTGTATCATTCTTGCAATTGTATTTTTGGTTTTTGGTGTTTGTTTTTAGGATTGCAGGTTTCTGACGATTTTGTCTAACAAATTCATTAGGTCACTGACGATCTTGGCTGATATCAGATGATCTCCTATGATCTGGATGATTCTGTACAATTACAGATGATCCTGTCATATCCGGGATGATTTGGACTCCTACAAGCTTCAAAATCTTCATCTGACATCAGAAATCAGGTGCACTCTTATCCATTTTAGATATTTTTTGTATTTAGGATTCATTTATGTTTGTTGTCTTCACATAAACTAGAAATTTCATATAGAATAACTTAGATTCATTTTGGCCAATCTAGGAATCTGAATGATTGAACATAAAATGAACACATCAAACCCATTCTCAACCTAGGTGTGGAAACTGCCACTCAAAGTTTCTTGGTGAACCCCACCATCCATCAAAAATTCACCCTTATACCCCTCCCTCGAGAGGTGTGACCTTCAAAGGGCCTCTCCATCCGAGGTATTGTCCCATCCTTCTCGCATCCCCCTTCCGGGCATGGATCCTTTAGCCTGAAGGTAAGGGTGCAAAAAATTTGGGTGATACATTTTGGTGAACCCGATGTGAAACTAAAACACCTTTTGAAAACAATCCAAAAAAAAAAACACATTATTAAGAACATCTAGAATCATTAGACAACCGTTAAATTTGCATATCATACTTAGATGGTAGATTATAATAGAAGATGAGTTGTCACCATAAATGTTGAAAATCAATTAACGAACATAGAAATTACTTTTGCGCTTAGAGTACCTCAAACAAATAGAGCCCAACCTTTATTGGATGAACTTGGTAGGATATAAGGTATTATTGAATCCAGATTTGTAGAACTTAGGCAAATTAAGAGGTTTTTCCTAGATAGAATCCTGAATCCTAATTAGGTGACTTTGTATCATGAACTTTAGAGAGCTTGCATAGGTGGTTAGCAGATAGAAAAGCACTTGTGTCTTCAGAATTATACATCTTTGAGGAGTACCTTGAGAATGCAGTTGTAGTACATAAATTTCTATCTTGTATAGAGGATCAAGAAGTCGTTCTTACGGATAGAAAAATATGGAATAAAATTCCTAGAGCTGTGTTGTATCGAAAGTATTACCATGAACTTTATTTTTACAAGTCAGAGTCTAAAGTAGATCATATTACCATAGCACACTTTGTCAAATTCTTGAAAGACCACTTCCAATTTGAATAGAAGCATTTCATGACTCCTGATGAACTTGATCCTATCAATGATATCCATAAAATATTCATAGAAAACTAAGTCATTCTTTTTACTATTGTTATTTCTTGCAACTAGCATGTTGTTTGTTATTTTTATTTCGCAAAATAATAATATAATAATAAAAAAAAACAAGCAAAACATTTTCCTTTTAAAGTATTATAGTAGGTATATAGTTAAAATATATACCTCTCTGTATCGCTCCAAATTTTTCGCACCCCTACCTTTAGGCTATTGGATCCGCGCCCGGAAGGAGGATGGGAAAAGGATGGTGCGGTACCTCGGACGAGAGGACTTTGCGAAGGTCCCGCCTCTCAAGGGAGGTGCATTTTGGTGATTTTTCGACGGATGGTGGGTTCACCGGGAAACATTTGACGGCGGTTTCCACGCCTAGGTTTTGGGAATGAGTTTTGATGAGTTCGTTTTATTTTTAAACATTCATCCTAGGTTTGGCCGAATGATTCTAACTTAAACTACATGAAAATGCAATTTAAATGCATACGACAAACAGAAAGGAAAACAGAAACGAGAGAATTTGCGGGAGGCCAATGAAGATTACCGATCCGGAAGTCGATGGAGTTTACGAAGCTTGAAGCGATCTGGATCGTACGCAATTCAACGAGAATCGCCTTCAATTTGATAAAATCGTCTAAAGCGACAGGATCGTCTGCAATCGACGAATTCGTCAGACGAATTCATCAGAGACCTGCAAAACAGCAAACGGATGCGAAATATAAGAAATTCTATTTTGCAAACAGGGGCAAACTATATGAAACAGTAATATGAGTGTTGAACAATATACAAGAACAAAAGTAAATGCAAATCACTGTGTTTAGATAGCGAGAATATGATCTTAATATGCAAACTAGACAAAATGGGTGAACTCCAGATGCAATATAGTATAAAAACTGAATAAACAATCTAATTTATAGCATAAAATGACAAAAAAAAAGAGACAGAAGAGCAAACTCCAGGCACTGATTGCCTCGATGTGTGCTGCAGTCGAAATCGTCTCGCATCAGTGCGAGATCGTCCCGAATTTGACGAGATCGCCTCCGATCTTGACGGGTTAGTCGAGCTGCGATAGGTGCTGGCTCCGGCTGAAAACCGGTGGTGTACCTGCAATGAAATGACTATAGGACTAATGCAAAATATGAATTACGATGTTTTAGAGCATAAGGGTTCAATTTGCATAAAAATTTAGCGAGGGGTTGGGGAGGGAAAAGTCTTAGAGTTAAATAGGCATAGGATAGTTGTTGGGAGGTTGGAGATCATCCCAATTTGGGAGATCTCCAACGGGGGAAGGGTCCCAACGGCGCGGACACGCCTACCCGGATTGGAGACCCGTTGGAACGGATTCCAACTATGCAAATTTAGTTTTGCGACGAAATCGTACGGACGTTCTAGTCCGGACGAAATCGTCAAATACGAGGCGATATCGTACGATCGGAGACGATATCGTCAAACAGTCAAAACAACTGCTAAAAATGGCACGAAAAAGGAGGAAACGGGTTTCTCGGCGGTTAACGGGCGGTTTGGGAGGTTAAATTTGAATTTAAATTTATTTACTAAGGTGAATGTAATTATTCCAATTTCTTTGCGCCAATTTTAGGGTGCTACATTTTGCCCCCTCTTTAGCGAATTTTCCGAAGAAAATGCGTTAAAGATGAGTTCTTCTCGATCTACGAGAAAGCAAAAAATTATTCCCATTTTTAGGCGACGATTCTTGGTCGAATCGTACGACAACTTACTATGGTGCCCCCTCCGTGTTTTTACCCAAATCGAACGTTTGCGGTAAAAACACGAAAAAGCAAAAATTATTGTTGAATTATTTTGAATAAAATTAAGAAAAATAGGGTAAAACCTAATTCATTATTCTTTATTCATTTTACTGTTTTTAGAGCTCTGGAGCAAAAATGGTAGAGACAGCGCACAGATCTGCAGAGGTCCACCGCGGTCTACGGGTAAGGGTTTAAACTTAGTTTAGATTGATTTAATTTGAATTTACATGCTTGGTAAATAGATTTTAAGATGAATTTTGAGCATCGCGGCCGTTTTTGGCCATCGACGTCGTTCGGACGAAATCGTCCCTAGTTCGACGAAATCGTCTCAAGTTCGTCAATTTCGCCCAAGGGCGAAATCGGCGAAAAAGGGACGATTTCGTCAAATTAGAGACGATTTCGACACGCGAAATCGGAGACGATTTTGCTCAAATTTCGGACGATATCGGCCAATAGTGGGCGATATCATCAATTACAAAATTTTGATCTTTAAGTTGCATTATTGATTGCTAAAATTGTTATTAATGATTGTTTGTTGTTTTGGTTGTTTATGCTTGCAGAGATGATTACTAAAGAGAGAGAGTGGAAATATGGAGGATTAAGAGATGACTTGGCCGCTACGACACGAGGGAGCGAGATCGGTGGCACGAGCGGCTTACTACATGTGGCGAGAGATGCCACAAGTTTCTCGTGACATGGGGCTGCGCGGCCCTAGCGGAGAGGTGGTACCGGGCTCTTCATGCTTTCGGTTACCGACGGGGAGATGACTCCCACACTAGAGGATGTATGGAGGATTCTTAGAATCCCCATACAAGGGAGGATGATCACACCTACGGCCAATCAGGGCCATACGATGGGACGACTCTGCAGTGACCGAGCTTCGCCCTGGAGAAGGGCGAAGTGAACATCGAGGCACTGCGCCGGATGCAGGGCATCTACAGCGACACGAGTTTTGGTGGGGTGGTTGGTGGACTCTCTGTGCCACCGGAGCGGATCGAGGGTACCATGGATGCTTGGCAGATGTGATCTGCGACATGCGTGACCATGGCTACAGATTTTCTTGGGGCAGCTTTGTTCTATGCCGGCTGTATAGGATCCTTTACGGGGTCGTGTACAAGGGCGGGCGATGTCTGGTCATGACATCGCTCCTACAGGTTTGGTGTTGGGAGCACATTGCGGTGCGGAGGCCGGTAGGGCTTCCAGCGATAGGGGTTGACGGAGAGAGGCCCGAGTCTTCTCGTGGTGGCTTCGAGAGAGGGGCACGGTGACGGATCGACCTGCCGGTGTCCCGGAGACTCTTGGATGACTTGGTCCCGGACCGGATCACTGGAGGCCATGGAGAGAGCATCCAGGGTGGCCAGAGGACGGACAGGATCTGGCTCGCATCAGGCGAGTCTGCTGGCTACGGATGGAGAGGGGAGAGGTGGAGCTCCACCGCTATGACCGAGTTTTGTGACAGTTCGGTCTACGAGCGGGGGATCCCATCTCTCGGGGATTATGAGTTTTCTCGGACTATTCGGGATAACACCATAGTTAGCGGGGCTCCAGATATGCAGTGATTTTGGACTCAGGATGCGGACAATGCCCCCATTCAGCCAGTGGACGGGGACGATGTAGGGGTAGCCGATGGCTATGATGCAGTACGGAGGCATCCGCCCTCCTCGGATGACGAGGGCTCGGGGGACCGATCCACGCAGTTGTGCGTCGGATAGGGAGGCGGTGCCGGGCGGTGGTAGAGGCAGCCCGGGGTCGCGGTAGAGGAGAGCGAGAGGAGGCCACGAGGCACGGGAGAGGCCGGACGAGAGGGAGAGGGAGAGGAGGGAGGCGAGACCCCCATCTCCAGAGAGGCCACCATCGCATGATAAGGGCAAGGGTGTGGACATTGGAGAGAGTAGCGAGATGGCTACTCTTCGGGGAGAAGAGATCATCTGCGAGCTCGGGTGCGGACGTTACGAGGATGCGGTGCACGGCACCAGGGAGGTGTCGCGGCTACGAGACGAGAATGCTCATCTCGGGGCACGAGGCGGAGGGGTAAGCACTCGGGAGCTGCTGCGGTCGGTTTCTCAGACCACATTCTATCAAGCGCTATACTACCAGGCGGTGCCAGAGGGCCAGAGGGTACAGCTGCCACCTGCCATAGCAGATCCTATCAGGACAGGGTCGACGAGGAGCTCATCCCGATCGATGATGAGGACTCGCAGTACCACACATACTGCGATGGGACCACCTCGTCCTTCGCAGGGCGGGGGAGGAGATGAGGCCGAGAGCTCTAGAGGCTCTCGAGGCTAGAGGGCGGGATACTGCCACTGATATTGTATTATACTTGTATTGATAGAGGATTGAGTATGCCGAGGTACAGATTGTGGCATACCAATCTAGTTTTGATGATGTATATATTCTGTTGATATATATAGATGAGATATTTTTGATCATATGACTTGTCTTATGTGATGCTTATGATGCTTTTTATGTTTGATTGATTGATTGAGTTGATTGATGTAATGATTTTATTGATGATTCATGTAATTATGTCGTTTTGGAAAATATTATAACTTGGATGTCATGCTTTAAATATTTTAAATGAAATAATCTGATGTAACAAATTGATTGGTTGTAATGAAATGTGATAAAAATAAAAAGAGATTTCTAACAATAATTTCAAAGGACATTGTCGCTATTATAGACCATTTCATGGAGTCGTTGCTCACTCGGTCGTCAAGCTAGTCCCGGGATAGAAATATTGTTAAAAGAAAAGAGTGCTTAAGAGGCTGTCTTAAGACTTTGTTGTGATGATGCAAATGATGATGATGATGATGGTTTGTTTTCAGATTTCCATGAAAATATTATGCATGAAATATTGTAAAATGATTTTTGCTAGGCATAAATTCCTAAGTGTGATAAAAATTGTTGAATAATTCCTTAAGAATTATACCATCATTACAAAATGCAAAGGTTGACATAATGATATGAAATAATAAAAATGTGTTTGCTTTTGAAAAGCATAATTTGTGTAATAAAATGAAGTCATATGGTTTTTATGAATTTTGATAAATTGGGAAAAAATATTGTTACAATGGTTTGCGCTAGGCATAGAATATGTAGGTATAGACTTATACCATCATCGCGAAGATCAAAGAAAGGATAGTTTTATTACATGATTGATTTTTGATGAACAGAAAAGATGAAAATGAGGACTTGCGCTAAGCATAAAATTCCAATTTTGGTTTTGGAATTATACCATCGTTGCGAAAGTCGATAAGATATATATGATATGTTGTTAAATAATTGTACTTGATTATTCCAAACAAGTTGCAAAATAATATTTCAAAGTATTTTGAAGACAAAAATTAGATTTATAAGGAATCCCATGTGCATAAGTGAATTCATTGCCAATCTTGATTTATCATAATGATAGACAAAATCTCTCAAATACAAATGTGTGTGCAATTGTATGGTTCGAGTTACCAATTTTGAGCAAGATACTATGATACAAGTGATTTGAATAAACCAACTAAGTGTTCATTAACCATGATGTAGATGCATATAACCATACTAGGCTACTATGTAGATCGGATTATCAAGAGCTAGCTAATCCATAAGCGAGACATAGGTCTGTACAAAAGAAGGTCGCTAATGTGACGGACATATCGCCACGCTAGGAGTTACCCAAGGCCAAGCGGGTTGGGCACAAACCACTGTTATGGGGCTTACCTCACAGTTTTCGAATAATTGAGAATTCCAGGGATTCAAGCTCATTCACCCTTCTTTTCTTTTCAAAGGGTAGGGAAAGGGATTTTATTGCTTTTCTTGCTTTCTTTTGAACTTTGCTTATTTTTCTTTTGCTTGATAATGCTTGTAACATTGTTGTCATAACATTTTTCTTTTCTCTTTTTCTTGAATTTTTCTTTTCTTTTTCTTTTTCTTTTTCTAGGGATACTTGCTCAGATTAGCTGTAGAGCAAGGGATTTTTATTACAGGTAGGGGTGAGCTTGTCCTTTTGCCAATTCTCAAAGATTCTAGACCATGTGCATGATAGGATAGCAGGGAAACTTTTCACTCAAGAAATCAGTTCTACTATGTAGCAAAACATGGAAATTACAAATATAATCATTTTATTGTGAAAAGATGTGCTTGGTTTAAGTAAATACCAAGATCAATTCTCTATGCTCAAACTTTATTTAATTGAATTTTGTGAACTTTGATATAAGAGAGATTAGTAATCATGCCAGATAAAATCAAGATATTTATTGTGTGAGTGTGCAAGTGAGGGATGCCAAATAAATGCTAGTTTTATCCAAAATAAGTTGAAACATATAATTGCAATAATTGTAAGAAAATAATGATTTTGAGAAAGTTTTGAGAATGTTGACTCTCTCTTTATTATGTATATTGTTTTGGTTTCGAAAGAGTCAAGCATATAGCTGTTTTTGGATTTTTATGTTGATTTTTGTTTTAAAGCAAAAGGAACTTTACAAAATAAATGCAATAAATATTTTTGAAGATTTTTGAAGATTTTATGAATGTTTTTGAGGTTTTTGAATAAATTGAAAGAAATACAAGATAATGATTTTGAACAAATATATACATGGATGAAATAATCAAATTTATGCATAATAACGTTTGAGATGTAAAATATTCATGGGTTCTTTAAGTTCTTTACCATCTAAGGTAGATAATTTATATGCTCCTGATTCAAATTTTGCGGTAATGATGTATGGTCCAAGCCAGTTGGGCTCAAATTTACCTTTCAGGTCTTTGGTTGCATTTGTATTCTTTTGATTTTCTTTTAGAACAAGATCGCCAATCTCAAAGGATCGATGACGAACTTTCTTATTATATGCTCTTTTAAGCTTGTTTTGGTATGCACGGAGATGCTCTAAAGCATTGATGCATTTTTCATCTAGGAGTTCCAGTGGTGAGTCTGCCGAGCACGATATTCATCTCCTACTTCGGTGTCTTGAAGTAGCGGAGCCAAAGAAGGAACTTCTAATTCAAATGGAAAAACTGCTTCGGCACCATATACCAAAACAAATGGTGAAGTGCCCGTGGGGGTTCGAACACTAGTTCGATAAGCCCACGAAGTGGATATAATTGAATATGCCGGTCACGGCCGGTTTATTGACTAGTCTTTTGAGAATTTTGATTAGAGTTTTGTTAGAAGCTTACGCTTGACCATTACCATGAGGATAATAGGGAGTAGACCAGCGATGTTGAATCTTATATTTTTGACATAATTTTTTAACATCTTTATTTTTGAATGGAGTTCCATTGTCAGAGATGAGATTTGTAGGAATTCCGAACCTGCAGATGATTTGATTAAAAATGAATTTAGAGACATGTGAACCGGTGCGGGAAGCTAAAGGCATAGCTTCAACCCACTTCGTGAAATACTCAGTGGCGGTTATGATGAACTTATGTCCATCAGAAGACACGGGATTAATTTTACCAATAATATCCAAGCCCCATTTAGAAAAGGGCCAAGGAGAAGAAATAGCCTGCAGCTCTTGTGCAGGCGCATGGACAAGGTCGGCATGTTTTTGACACTTGTCGC
Organism: Wollemia nobilis; assembly: GCA_028583015.1. Lineage (NCBI taxonomy): Eukaryota > Viridiplantae > Streptophyta > Pinopsida > Araucariales > Araucariaceae > Wollemia > Wollemia nobilis. The sequence continues at coordinate 3,745,501 of JAQPPZ010014295.1, forward strand.
AATGGCGCACATATTCATGTGCATCCGTTTCCATGGTAGGCCAAAAGTATCCTATCCGAAGGAGCTTTTTAGCAATGACGCTACCACTAAAGTGTCCTCCACAAGATCCATCGTGGGCTTCACTCAAAGCTGATTTAGACTCTTCTAAATTTAGACATCTTAATAGGATACCTTCAAAAGATCTCCTATATAAAGTATTGCCAATGATTACAAATCGACTTGCTCGTCGACGTAATAACCGACGTTGGTTGCGATTAGAATTAGCAGGGAAAGTCCCATTTTGGAGGAAATCAAATATGTCTTATACCGAGTTCGGGAGTAGTTTCCTTGATTAGAAACACATCCAAAGGCTCTAAGCATGACTTATGTGAAGCGGGTTCCTGGAGTCGACGAATGATGATAGTAGCATATTCGTCGTCTAACTCCAAGGGCAAGAGAGATGCGACGGCGGCCATGGCGTCGGCTGCACGGTTGCTAGTTCGAGGAATGGCTTCCAAGGTAACTTGATCAAACAAGGCCATTAGTTGTAAAACATAGGCCTTATATGGGCGAAGTTTATCATCTATGGTCTGATAAACTTCATTAATTTGGTTTATAACCAATTGGGAATCCCCAAAAACTAAGAGGTTTTTAATTTTAAGCGCTAAAGCGGCTCGTAATCCAAGGATTAGAGCTTCATACTCAACGATATTGTTGGTGCAAGCAAAGGTTAGTTTGAAGGACGGAGGAATAAGATGTTTTTGCGGAGATATTAAAATAATACCCCACTGACCCCACTCATGCATCGGGCTCCATCAAAGTATAAGGACCATTGTTCAACAAGGTCTGCCTCTAATTGAAGGCATTCATCAGGAAACTCGATAATGAGGGGATGAGTAGACTCTAAGGGTGCAGCGACTAATTGATCTGCTATGATTTGACCCTTAACAGACTTCTGTCCTATGAAGGTGAGATCAAACTCGCTTAGAGCAAGAACCCACTTGGGTGTGCGACCCAATAAATAAGGTCGACTCATGAGATATCTTAAAGGATCATATTTGGCAATGACATACGTTTTTTGGCTAAGCATGTAATGTCGTAATTTTTGCGTAGCAAACACATTGCTAGACATAACTTCTCTAACGTTGTATAGCGGGTTTCATAACTGATGAAGGTGCGGCTAATGTAATAATTAGCACGTTCTCGTTTTTCATCATCAAGCTGAGCTAACATAGCTCCTAAGGCAGAATCTGAAGCAGAAATATATAGAAGAAATGGGCGATCAGATTTAGGCGGTGAAAGCACCGGAGGGTTAAGGAGATATTGCTTGAGAAGTTCAAAAGCTTCTCTACATTATGTGTCCCAATTAAAGGGGACGTCCTTCTTAAGGAGTTTAAGAAAGGGACCAGTTTTGTCCGCTAGCTTATCAATGAAGCGACGGATAGCTTGAAGTTTACCTTGTAAACTTCGTAATTCAAATATATTAGTGGGTGCGGGCATATCAGTGATAGCCGCAATTTTGAGAGGGTCAATTTCGATACCACGTAAAGAAACTAAAACCCCTAATAACTTGCCGGATTTAACTCCGAATATACATTTTCTTGGATTTAATCGAATGAGATATTCTCGTAATCGATTAAAAACTTTTCTTAAATCGTCTAAATGATGATCTTCAATAAGAGAGCGCGCTATAATATCATCTACATAATCATGTAGGATATCATGCATCATATCATGAAAGATGTAGGTCATAGCCCGTTGATAAGTTGCCCGGCATTCTTTAGGCCAAAGGGCATCACTTTCCAACAAAAGGTACCCCAGGGGGTAATGAAGGTTGTTTTAGCCTGGTCTTCAGGAGCTATCCTGATCTGATTATAGCCGGAGAATCCATCCATTAAGGACATCATCCCACTTCCGGCAGTAAAATCAATAATTTGATCCATATTTGGAAGAGGAAAGTCGTCTTTAGGGCATGCAGCGTTAATATCTCTGAAATCTGTGCAAACCCTAACTTTGGTGGCTTCTTTCTTGGTGACTGGAACTACATTGGAGATCCATTCAGCATAATCAATAGCTTGTATGAAGATAACATTCAGGAGTTTTCTAACTCCCCTTTGACTAGCAGAGCCACTTTGGGATGCATTTTTCTAAGTTTTTGTTTAACAGGTTTAGCATCCGGATGGACCACTAGATGGTGCATGACTACAGAAGGGTCTAGACATGGCATATCTTCATATGTCCAAGCGAAGACATCTTCATACTCTTTAAGAAATGCAATGTATTGTTCTTGTTTTTCTTGACTTAGTTCTGCTCCAATGTTGATTATGTGAGGGTTGTCCTCAGTTCCAATATTAATTTTAATGACATTTTCTACCTCCATGTGTAGATCTCTTTCAAAATTAGGTGGGGCGGGTGAAACGCCCAACTCTTGTAACTCTTGTAAAGTTAATTTAGATAATTCGTTACGAGGGTCGGCGGCCTCAAGTTGAGCTATGGTTGGTATAGAACCATCAAAATAAAACCCGTTGTACAACATCTCTTCAACGAGAGACATCATGGAAGATATCTCCTTCCAACTCTTCATCGGGGTCAGCAATCATTTCAGGGTATGCTATGGATAGCATGTTGCATGAAAATGATGGATTTTTAAGAGGTAAATCAACATGTCTATCCAAATAGTCTTGATAGCATATGAGATGATCATCATCCTCAAAAGGAAAGGGTTGACCCTTACTAGGTAATAGGCCCACACCACATCGGGCAGGCCATGGTTCTACCTCGAAAGGTTCTTTCATGCCATTTTGGAAAGGTCCTAAGCCTTTCCCTTTATATCCCATTTTAAGCATCATGGGTTTAGCTTTAATATAATCGTTGGTAAAATAGCACCGAGCATATCCATCATGATGGGTTTTGATATTCTGAGGGATTCTTCCCCAGTCATATCCTTTGTACATGAAGGCGCAACTCCCGACTTGGTAAGTACTTCCCATAGGTTGTGGGAGGCCCAAAGTACGAGGAGATGGCGGCAATTGATTTAAAAGGTCTGAATCTTGCATGAAAGCATTCATTTTTTCTGATATTAAGGTTGTAGATAAATCCGGTAAAGATCATCGGAAAGGGCATAAGATGTAGAAGGCTTATTACCTATGTCTTGAGATGTGGAAGGTATGATAGATGTGTCAGAAGGTTTTGAATTTATGGGATTAGAACTTGAAGAATTGGTTGTAGTTTTAAGAGCTTTTTGAAGTTCTACAGTAATTTGTTTAGAAGGTGGTTGATCTATATGGGAAGATGAAGTTAATGGAGGAGGAATAGATGAAGTGATGGGTTTATATTTCAGAGTTTTAGATGAAGAAGAACTAGGATATGTGGATGACGGAGCGAGGGCAAAATTGCACTCCAACTGGTTACGCCAATGCGCACATATCAAAAGGTCTAGGGTCACCATGAATAGTGACCAACTGATTTTTAAACTCAAACTTAACACATTGGTGTAAAGTTGATGGGACTGCTCGCATGGCGTTAATCCAAGGGTGACCCAAAAGTATATTGTACGATGCTGGGCAATGTACAATAAACACAATTGTCTCAAGGGTTCTAGGACCAACTTGCAATGGGAGGGTAATGACTCCACACGTTTCTTGTGTTTCGTCATTAAAGGCTTTGATAATCATATCGGTCTTCTTCATTTCATCACTTCTAAAACCAAATCGTTGGTAGAAGTCAAAGGTGCGAATGTTTAGAGATGAGCCATTATCAATCGGGACTCGTTTGATGACTACATCCCCAATTAAAGCTGTAATATACAAGGGATTATCCTTGTGTAAAGTGTGTTGTGGGATATCTTTATCCCGAAAGTCAATACAATCAATCTCTCGCGTGATGATAGTATTGGCCATAGCTTCGGGTTGGATGTTTTGAGGTACCATCATATGGCTCAAAGTAAGCATCAATTCATCCCTATGGGTGGGGGAGGATCTTAATAAATCTAAAAGGGAGATTTGGCGGTGGTATTAGACAATTGCTCATTAATGTTGTAAGGGGGTTTAGTTTGAACAATAGGAGCATGATTTCCTTTATTAGGATTTTTAGAACAAATGGAGCTGATCCATCGTTCTGGTTTGGTTCTTGTTGGGGATTTTGAGCTTGTTGTCGGGTGACGACTCCGATGGTACCTACAATGTTATAGTGACGACGTTGAAACGGTCTCGGTTGAGAGTTTATGGCTTGTTCATAAGGAAGGACTTCATTAGAAGAAGGTCGAGTAGTGACTCTTATGGAAATGGTTCTTCCGGAACATTAGCATCTATGATAGGTTGAATAGGATCTGATTCATTTTCAGAACTATTCGATTGAATGGTGTCTGACTCTATATCGCTAGAATCAGAAGTTTGAAAATTATGTAAGGGCCTGGTTGTAACCAGGGATAAGGTTGTGTCGAATGTGTGAGAGTCCTGAACAGGTAATTGCCCGCTAATGGTTCCTACATATCGGGTAGGAGGGGGAACATTGTGATGTTCAATTTGATTGGCTACCTCTTTACCATGTCTTGGTAAAGGGTGTTGAAATATGTCTAAAGTTTGATTGGCATTCTGATTTTGATTTTGGGGAGCAGTCTTTTGGGTATTATTAGGAGGGTTTTGTTTAGGTTGGAAGGCTTGCACTTCCATTTCATTATTGTCAATCAAATCTTGTATTTTATGTTTCAATCTCTTACAAGCGTTGGTAGAATGTCCGGGACCTCTATGAAAATCACAGTGCAAATCAGCTCTATATCCGGGTATGCTTGGGTCAGGTTCCCGGATAGCTGGCAGTTGGATTAAACCTCTTTCAAGAAGTTGAGGTAAAATAGTTGATAAAGGTTGGTTTAATCTAGTGAACTCTCGAGGAGGCTTATCAATGAGGTTTCAAGATGAATTTTTCTGTTGTTTTTGTTGCATTGACATTAGCAACATTTATTGCTGTCAGTGACTCCATCACCGACAACTTGTTTGTTTTTATATTGATTTCTAGATGTTTTCTCATCATCCTTCTTTCTAAGTTGGCCTCTCCTAATGAGGGCATCTTCTACTCTTCGAGCTAAGTCTATAGCTTGATCGAAGGTAGTCAAAGTAGTTGTTGATAGCTCATAAGAAAGTTGTTCTTGTAAATTGTTAATGAAAATGTCTAACATTTCCCTATAGGGTAGCACAAAGTGCGGTTTTCCTATCAATTGTCTCCATCTTGCTAAGAAATCAGCAAAACATTCGTCTTTATCTTGTTTTAAATTGTATAGGTCTTTAATAGTTACATGCCTCTCGATGTAGGCACTAAATTGATGAACAAATGACTCAAGCTGTTTCTTCAAAGTTTCTTAAGGAATGAGTGGGCAATTGATAATACCACTCTAACGCCATTCCACCTAAACTTTTGGGGAACATTTTTAGTAATAGCAAGTCGTTATGCGATATGTCGTGACATGCTATCCTAAACATGCGAAGATGTTCTATGGGATCTTCGGTTCCTTTATAGATAGGCGGGACAGGCATGGGAAAATTTTTAGGGTATGGTTGAGCTACCACTATGGGATCCAATGGTTGGCTACAAATCTCTCGATAATTATACGAGGGACGATAGGGATCTATCTGGTCCATACGTGAAGCCAATTGTTTCACCATAGCTTCCAAACTACTAGTTTCGGTGGAGCATTGACATAAGTGTTATGGGCGTAGGATGGAGGAACATGCAGATTAGATGCCATGTTACTATTGTGTAAAACATTGGTAGGAAAAATATTATGGAGGAGTTTTGAAGTTGGATTGTGTTGTATTGTAGATTGTTGAAAGTTTGTATTTGGCTTTGTTTTAGATTTTTGTCTATTTAAAGCATTTTGCTCAATAGTTTGGAGGAAGGAAGTAGTGAAGGGAATTTTCTTTTGTGCGGGAGTGATTTTAGGTTGAGTAACAGGTTGCTTAGGAGGTTGGGTGACCTGTTGTTTGGTCATGGCTTGGGCTATAGTGACCATATTCGCATTAGATGGTCCACCCTTATCACTTTCTTGATCAATGAAAGACAAGGGATTAGTTTGCATATCAAGCGCCCGTTCTAAGGCTGTTTGAGCATCACTAATTTCCCCTTTATCAATACGGACTGCCACATTAAGGACGTCGATATGTTGATTAAGAAATTTTTGAAAATGTTCTGCGTTGTCAAAAGTGATGCCTCCATTTGGAGCTATTCTAGGGGACGAAGATTCTTTAACACTTCCTTCTTGTTCCTTATCTTCACCTAAGTCTTCATCTGATTGACCTAGAGTTTCACCTTTCGGATTTGTATCTCCAAGAAGGACATTTGGGTTTTCAGTTGTATTTTGTAGCCAATCTTCTCCTTCTCCTAAAATTTCTTTACCATTCCTAAGTTTAGTCATGGTGCTAAGTTTTGATTTCAGCAAATATATATATATTTATATATATATATATATATATATATATATATGCAACAAATTAAAAGGTATATATTTATATATACCTAATGCAATATTGTAAATGAAATGTTTAAGTTTTTTACTATGTTTTTTGATTTTTTATTTTGATTTTTAGTTTTTTAGTTTTTCTTTGAAACAATATAATAAAGACGGCAAATGAAACAATAAATGCACACAATAATAATAAGGCTGAAATTAGATGAACTAATCTTCTATGAATAATTTATGAATATCATTAATAGGTTCAAGCTTGTTCGGGGGTCATGAAATGTTCTTCTTCAAATTGAAAGTTTTCTTTTAAGAATTTGATGAAAAGGGCTATGGTGATATTGTCTATCTCAGATGTTGGTTGATAAAAGTAAAGCTCATGGCAATACTCTCGATATAGCATAGCTCGAGGAACTCTATTCCATATTTCCCTATCTGTGAGAACAACTTCTTGGTCCTCTACAAGGCCTAGGAATCGGTGTACAATGTATGCATTCTCGAGGTATTCCTCGAAGCTGAAAAACTACGAAGATACTAAAGCTCTCCTATAGGCTAACCACCTATGGCAAGCTCTCCGAAGTTCATGATAGAACACTAATTGATGAGGATCCAGGATTCTATCCAAGACTAGCCTCTTAATCTGTTTAAGTTGTGTGGACCTAGATGAAATGATACTAAGTCTCTCGATAAGCTCGTCCCACAAGGATTGATTTCTACTTGCTTTAGGGACACTAAGGACAGAATTAACTTCTATGGCCGCTAATTGGTTTACTACGTTTATAGTAATTGCTAACCTCTTTTTAGGAGCTACCATCTAAACATGATTTTGAACCTTAAATGTTTTAAAATGCATCTAAGTTTTAGTTGTTCTAATTTTTTTTTTTTTGTCTTTGTTTGTTTTTGTTCAAAAGGTTATGATGCATTCACGTCGGGTTCACCAAAATGTATCGCTCCAAATTTTTGCACCCCTACCTTGAGGCTATTGGATCCGCGCCCGGAAGGAGGATGGGAAAAGGATGGTGCGGTACCTCGGACGAGAGGACTTTGCGAAGGTCCCGCCTCTCAAGGGAGGTGCATTTTGGTGATTTTTCGACGGATGGTGGGTTCACCGGGGAAACATTTGACGGCAGTTTCCATGCCTAGGTTTTGGGAATGAGTTTTGATGAGTTCATTTTATTTTTAAACATTCATCCTAGGTTTGGCCGAATGATTCTAACTTAAACTACATGAAAATGCAATTTAAATGCATACGACAAACAGAAAGGAAAACAGAAACGAGAGAATTTGCGGGAGGCCAATGAAGATTACGATCCGGAAGTCGATGGAGTTTACGAAGCTTGAAGCGATCTGGATCGTACTGCAATTCAACGAGAATCACCTTCAATTTGATAAAATCGTCTAAGCGACGGGATCGTCTGCAATCGACGAATTCGTCGGACGAATTCATCGAGAGACCTCAAAACGGCAAACGGATGCGAAATACAAGAAATTCTATTTTGCAAACGGGGGCAAACTATATGAAACAGTAATATGAGTGTTGAACAATATACAAGAACAAAAGTAAATGCAAATCACTGTGTTTAGATAGCAGAATATGATCTTAATATGCAAACTAGACAAAATGGGTGAACTCCAGATGCAATATAGTATAAAAACTGAATAAACAATCTAATTTATAGCATAAAATGATAGATAAAAAGACAGAAGAGCAAACTCCAGGCATCGATTGCCTCGATGTGTCTTGCAGTCGAAATCGTCTCGCATCGGTGCGAGATCGTCTCGAATTTGACGAGATCGCCTCCGATCTTGACAGGTTCGTCGGCTGCGATAGGTGCTGGCTCCGGCTGAAAACCAGTGGTGTACCTGCAATGAAATGACTATAGGACTAATGCAAAATATGAATTACGATGTTTTAGAGCATAAGGGTTCAATTTGCATAAAAATTCAGCGAGGGGTTGGGGAGGGAAAAGTCTTAGAGTTAAATAGGCATAGGATAGTTGTTGGGAGGTTGGAGATCATCCCAATTTGGGAGATCTCCAACGGGGGAAGGGTCCCAACGGCGCGGACACGCTTCGCCCGGATTGGAGACCCGTTGGAGCGGATTCCAACTATGCAAATTCAGTTTTGCGACGAAATCGTACGGACGTTCTAGTCCGGACGAAATCGTCAAATGCAGGGCGATATCGTACGATCGGAGACGATATCGTCAAGCGGTCAAAACAAGCTGCTAAAAATGGCGCGAAAAAGGAGGAAACGGGTTTCTCGGCGGTTAACGGGCGGTTTGGGAGGTTAAATTTGAATTTAAATTTATTTACTAAGGTGAATGTAATTATTCCAATTTTACTGCGCCAATTTTAGGGTGCTACACTCTCAACCCTACCACATATATATATATATATATATATATATATATATTTTGCTAAAACCTAAGTTTAGCACAATGCCTAGACTTGGGAATAGAAAACAAACCAAAGAAGATGAAGATTGGTTAGGAAGAACATTAACTGACCAAAATTTCCCTCCTGAGGACCAAGTTCAGGAAGAAGAAATCCTAGACCAGCAAGAAGAAGAGCTTGCTATAGCAAATGAACAAGAAGAAACTAATAGAGAGGAAGGATCCTCATCCCCTAAAATGTCTTCGAGAGGAGCTATCACTTTTGAAAACATGGAACAATTTTGGAAGTTCATTAACACTAATATTGGTGTTTTTAATAGAGCATTCCATATGGACAAGGATCGAATTAGTGACACTCAAGAAACTCTAGAAGACGTATTTCAAACATGCACTAATCCCTTGTCCTTTATTGATCAAGAGAGTGATCAGGCTGGACCATCCAATTTGGATATGGCAGTTGTGATCTAGAACATGCAACAACAACAGGCTACTCAAAAATCTAAAGTGCCTGTTAACAAGCCTAGGGACATTCCCGCACAAAAGAAACCATTATTTACTACTCTATTTTTCCAAGCTCTTGATCAACATACCTCAAATCAAAAAAAACCCAAAACAAAACCAAACACCAATTACCAAAAATTTGGGGTACAACATAATACTATTACAAATCCTCTTCATAATACTCTTCCTACCAACACTTTGCATAATAGCAATATAGCATCTAATCCTTATGTTACACCATCATACACTCATAGATCCCATACTTATGTCCCACTGAACCAATATGGTGGACAAACTAGTAATTTTGAAACCATGGTGAAATAGCTAGTTTCCCGCATGGACCAAATAGATCCCTACCGTCCCTCGTACAACTATCGAGAGATGTGTAGTCAGACTTTAGATCCTATAGTTGTAGCACAGTCGTATCCTAAAAATTTTCCTATGCCTATTCTTCCAATATATAAAGGAACCGAATATCCCATAGAACATATTCATATGTTTAGGATAACATGTGATGATATATCACATGATGACTTGTTATTACTAAAAATGTTCCCGAAAAGCTTGGGAGGAATGGCATTAGAGTGGTATTATCAATTACCCACTAATTATTTGAGGAATTTCAAAGAAACTGTTGAGTCTTTTGTTCATCAATTTAGTGCCTACATTGAAAGACATGTGACCATTAAATATTTGTATAACTTAAAATAGGACAAAGATGAATGCTTTGCTGATTTCCTAGCTAGGTGGAGACAGTTGATAGGAAAATTGCACTTTGTGTTACCTTATAGGGAGATGTTGGACATCTTTATTAATAATTTTCAAGAGCAACTATCTTACAAATTATCAACTGCTACCTTGACCACCTTCGATCAGGCTATAGACTTAGCCCGAAGAGTGGAATATGCTCTCATTAGGAGAGGCCAACTTAAAAAGAAAGACGATGAGAAAACATCCAAAAATAAATATAAGAATAAAAAATTTATGGGTGATGGAGTCACTGATAGCTGAAATATTGCTAATGTTAATGTTGTAAAGACAATGGAGAAGTTTGTACTGAAACCTCCTGATAAACCTCCTTGAGAATTTACTAGGTTAAATCAACCTTTATCAACTATTCTACCATAATTATTAGAATGAGGTTTGATTCAATTACCAAATATTCGGGAACCTGACCCAACTATACTTGGATACAAAGCAGATTTACACTGTGACTTCCATAGAGGACCTAGACACTCTACCAACTCTTGTAAAATATTAAAACATAAAATACAGGACTTGATTGATAAAAATGAGATGGAGGTGCAAGCCTTTCAACCTAAGCAAAATACTCCTAATAATGTTCAAAATAACACCCCACAAAACTTGAATCAGATTGCCAATCAGTCATTGGACATATTTCAACATCCCTTACCAAAACATGGTAAGGAGGTGGCTAATCAAATTGAACATCATAATGTCCCTCCTCCTGCCCAATATGTAGGAACTATTAGTGGATATTTACCTGCTCATGATCTGGAAATATTCGACACTACTTTATCCATGGTTACAACCAAGCCTCTATATAATATTTAGATACTTGATCTTAGTGATATAGAATACGATACTAAGAGTGATATGGAAATCACATCAAATCAATCGAATAGTTCAAAATATGAATCGGATACTATTCACCCTATCACAAGTTATATGGTTCCAAAAGAGCCATTTCCAAGAAGAGTCACTACTAGACCATCGTCTCACCAATTACTTTCCAATGAGCTAGCTATAAACGCTAGAAAAAGACCCCTTCATCATCCGCAAAATAATATTGTGGGTACCATCAGAGCTGTTACTAGACAACAGGCTCAAAATTATCAACAAGATCAAATTCAAAATGGTGTATCAACTCCATTTGTTTTGAAGGTTCCTAATAAATGGAATCATGCACCTAATGTTCAACCTAAACCTCCTTATAATATTAATGAACAATTATCAAATATTACAACTAGAATTTCCCTCTTTGACCTTTTAAGATCTTCTCCTACACATAGAGATGAATTAATGCTCACACTAAGCCAGATGATGGTACCATAAGACATTCAACCTGAAGCCATGGCCAATACTATAATAACTCGTGAAGTTGATTGTATTGACTTTTAGGATAGAGACATACCTCAACATAGTTTACATAAAGATAACCCCTTGTATATTACTATTTTAATTGGAGATGTAGTAGTCAAACGAGTTTTGATTGATAATGGTTCATCTTTAAATATCTGCACTTTTGACTTCTACCAAATATTTGGTTTTAGAAGTGATGAAATGAAAATAACTGATATGATCATAAAATCTTTCAATGGCGAAACACAAGAAACATGTGGAGTTATTACCATTCCATTGCAGGTTGGTCCAAGAACCTTGGATACAACTGTATTCATTGTACATTGCCTTGCATCGTACAATATACTCTTGGGTTGTCCTTAGATCAACGCAATGCAATCTATTCCCTCAACCTTACATCAATGTGTTAAGTTCAAATTTAAGAATCAGTTGGTTACCATTCATGGTGATCCAAGACCCTTTGATATGTGTGCTTTGGTAGAACCTATTGGAGTTCAATTTTGCCCTGCTCTGTCATCCACACATCCTAATTATCATTATCCATCTAAACATGCGAAACTCACACCCACAAAGTCATCTACTTCTTCTCCATCAGTTGCACCTTCATATATAGCTCAACCATATTTTGAACAAACCGTATTAGGACCTAAGAAAGATCCTAATATCATAATCAATGTCTCTTGTTCTAATCCTATAACTTCCATACCTATAATAGACCCATCTATTGACACCTCTACACCGTCTACATCCACCAAAGTCATATTTTTAGCATCAAAATATGTAGGGAATGTTCCTTCTACCTCTTATGCTCCCACTGAAGATATCTTACCCGATCTATCTAAAATCCTTATATCAAAAGAAACGAATACTTCTATGCAAGATTCCCTTATTTTAAATAATTTGCTGCCATCTCCTCGTACCTTGGGCATCCCATAGCCTATGGGAAGTATTTACCAAGTTAGGAGTTGTGCCTTTATTTATAAGGGATATGACTGGGGTAGAATACCCAGAAACATCAGAACTCATTATGATGGATATGCTTGATGTTATTTTACTAATTAATATATTAAAGCCAAACCTATAATGCTCAAATTGGGATATAAAGGGAAAGGTTTGGGACCTTTCTAGAATGGTATGAAAGAACCTTTTGAGGTAGAAGTGTGGCCCACCCGATGTGGTGTGGGCCTATTTCCTAGTAAGGGTCAGCCATTCCCATTTGAGGATGATGACCAACTTATATGTTACCAAGATTATTTAGATGCGCACGATGCCTTGTATTTAATAAATAAGAAATTCACATGTAATATGCTATCTATAGCTTATCCTGAGATGATCACTAAATCTGACAATGAGTTGGAGGGAGATATCTTTCATGATTTCTCCACTGAGGAATTATTACATAATGGATTTTATTTTGATGGCTCTATACCTAGTATAGCCTAGCTTGAGGTCGTGACTCCTCAAGATGAATTATCCAAGCTAACCTTGGAAGAATTACAATAATTGGGCATTTCACCCGCCCCACCTAATTTTGAGAGAGATCTACATATGGAAGTAGAAAATATCATAAAAATTAACATTGGAACCGAGGATAACCCTCACATAATCAACATTGGATCATAATTGAGTCAAGAAAAATAGGATAAATACATTGCATTTCTTAAATAATATGAAGATTTCTTTGCTTGGACATATGAAGATATGTCAGGTTTAGACCCTTCTATAGTTATGCATCACCTAGTAGTGCACCCGGATGCTAAACCTGTTAAATAGAAACTTAGGAAAATGCATCCTAAAGTGGCCTTACTAGTCAAAGGGGAGTTAGAAAAACTCTTGAATGTTATTTTTATACAAGCCATTGATTATTCTAAATGGATCTCGAATGTAGTTCCAGTAGCTAAGAAAGAAACTACTAAGGTTAGGGTTTGTACATACTTTAGAGATATTAATGTTGCATGCCCTAAATATGATTTTCCCCTTCCTAATATGGATCAGATAATTGATTTTACTACTGGGAGTGGAATGATATCCTTAATGGATGGATTTTATAGTTATAATCAGATCAGGATAGCTCCTAAAGATCTGGCTAAAATATCCTTTACTACTCCTTGGGGGAATTTTTGTTGGAAAGTTATGCCATTTGGGTTGAAGAATGTAGGTGCAACCTATCAACGAGCCATGAATTATATATTTCATTATATGATGCATGATATACTACATGATTATGTAGACAACATTATAGCTAATTCTACTAAAGAAGATGACCATTTAGATGACTTGAGAAAAATATTTGATCGGTTAAGGGAATATCTTATCCGATTTAATCCAACCAAATGGATATTCAGAGTTAAGTTAGGTATTTTATTGGGGGTTATAGTTTCTTTATGTGGCATCGAAATTGACCCTCTCAAGATTATGGCTATCACTAATATGCCCACACCTACAAATATATTTGAATTACGGAGTCTACAAGGTAAGCTTCAATCTATCCATCGCTTCATCGATAAGGTGGTGGATAAAACTAGACCCTTTCTTAAGCTTCTTAAGAAGGATGTCTCTTTCCATTGGGATGACGAATGTCAAGCAACATTTGAACTCCTCAAACAATATCTTCTTAACCCACCTGTACTTTTGCCACCTAAACCTGATCGCCCATTTATCTTGTATATTTTTGCTTCAGATTTTGCTTTAAGAGCTATGTTAGCTCAACTTGATGATGATAAAAAAGAGCATGCTAATTATTACATTAGTAGAACATTAATTAGTTATGAAACCCACTACACAACATTAGAGAAGTTATGTCTAGCAGTCATATTTTCTACATAGAAACTATGCCATTATATGCTTAGTCAAAAAACATACGTTATTGCTAAATCCAATCCCTTGTGGTATCTCATGAGTCGACCTTATTTATCTAGTCGCACAACAAAGTGGGTTCTTGCACTAAGCAAGTTTGAACTCACATTTATAGGATAGAAGTCTGTTAAGGGTCAAATCATAGCAGATCAATTAGCTGTTGCACCCTTAGAATCCACCCATCCCCTCATCATTGAGTTTCCTAAAGAATGCCTTAAAATAGAGGCAGATCATTCAAAGCAATGGTCCTTATACTTTGATGGATCCCAATGCATGAGTGGGGCTGGTGCAGGTATTATTTTGATATCTCCAAAGAAACATCTCGTACCTCTATCCTTTAAATTAACGTTTGCCTATACTAATAACAATGCTGAATATGAGGCTCTCATCCTTGGATTACGAGCAGCCCTAGCACTAAAAATTAAAAATATATTAGTTTTTGGTGATTCTCAACTTGTTATAAATCAAATTAATGATGTTTATCAGACTAGATATGATAAATTGTGCCCATATAAAGCATATGTATTACAATTAATATCTTTATTTGATCAAATTACCTTGGAAGCTATTCCTAGAACTAGCAATCGTGCGGCTGACGCCATGGCCGTAGCTGCATCTCTTTTACCCTTGGAGTTAGATGACGAATATGCTACCATCATTATTCATCAACTCTAGGAACATGCTTCAATTAAATCATGCTTGGAACCTTTGGACGTGTTCCTAGTCAATGAAACTACTCCTAAACTTTGGTACACTGATATCCTCAATTTTCTTCAAAATGGGACCTTCCCTGAAGGTTTTAATAGAAACCAGTGTTGGTTATTACATAGACGAGCAAGTCGCTTCATCATAATTGGCAATACCTTATATAGATATTTTGAAGGTATCCTACTGAGATGTTTGAATCTAGAAGAGTCTATATCAGATTTGAGTGAAGCCCACAATGGATCTTATGGGGGACACTTTAGTGGTAGCGCCATTGCTAAGAAGCTCCTTAGGATAGGATATTTTTGGCCTACCATGGAGAATGATGCACATGATTACGTGCACCATTGCAACAAGTTCTAGAAACACACTGACCTTGTCCATGCGCCTGCATAAGAACTGTAGACTATTTCATCTCCTTGGCCCTTTTCAAAATGGGGCTTAGACATCATCGAAAAAATCAATCATGTGTCATCTTATGGACACAAATTCATCATAACCACCACCGAGTATTTTAAAAAGTGGGTTGAAGCTATGCCCTTAGCTTCTTGCATTGGAATTCAAGTTTCCAAATTTATTTTTAATCAAATTATTTGTAGGTTCAGAATTCTTGCAAATCTCATATCGGATAATGGAACTTGTTTTAAAAACAAATATGTAAAGAAACTATGTCAAAAATATAATATTCAAAATCGTTGGTCCACTCCCTATTATCCTTAGGGTAATGGCCAAACAAAAGCATCTAATAAAACATTAATTAAAATCCTCAAAAGACTGGTCAATAAATTTGGCCATGATTGGCACATTCAATTATATCCTACTTTGTGGGCTTATCGAACTAGCATTCATACTCCCATGGGCACTTCACATTTTTTTTTTGTTTATGGCACTGAAGTTGTTTTTCCCTTTGAATTAGAAGTTCCTTATTTGGCTCTACTACTTCAAGATACTGAAGTAGGAGAAGAATACCGTGTTGGAAGATTTAGTCAGCTAGAAATCCTAGATGAGAAGTGCTTTAATGCTTTGGAGCATCTTCGTGCCTACTAGAATAAGCTCAAACGAGCATATCTCAAGAAATTTCATCACCGATCCTTTGAGATCGGCGACCTCATCTTAAAAGAAAATAAAAAAAATACTAATGCAACTAAAGACCTTAAAGGCAAATTTAAGCCTAATTGGCTTGAGCCATATATTATCACTGCTAAATTTGGATCGGAAGCATACAGATTAGCTACCTTAGATGGTAAAGATCTTAAAGAACCTATGAACATTATGCATCTTAAGTGTTATTATGCATAAATCTAGTAATTTCATCATTGTATATATTATACATATTGTCTTATTTTAGTAATTCATATAAAAATTTCAAAAATAGTAATATTATGTATTATCTTAATTCATCAATTAAAATTAAAATATAAAAAAAAATCAAAATCATCAAAATCCTCAAAAACATCTTCTATTTTTGCACCTATTAATTCTTGAAGTATTGAAGTTATATTTTCAGTTATTTTGGATAAATTAGCATTTATTTGGAATTCCTCACTTTCACACTCACAAGAATAAATATCTTGATATTATTTGGTATGATTATTAATCTCTCTTAAATCGAAGTCTACAGTTGAATTAAATAAATTTTTGAGCATAGAGAACTAATCTTGTTATTTACTTGAATCAAGTACACCTTTTCACATTAAAATGATTTCATTGCAAATTCAAAGCAATGCTACATAGTAGAAGTGGTCTCTTGAGCAAAACGTCTCCCTTGCTATCTTATCATGCACATGGTCTAGAATCTTTGACAATTGACAAAAGGACAAGCTCACCCCTACCCAGAATAAAAATCCCTTGCTCTACAGCCAATCTGAACAAGTATCCCTAGTCTAGGAAGAAAAAAAAAAAAAAAAGCAAGAAAAATCATGAGAAAAAGAAGCATTGTTTCAGTATCATTTTGTACCACCTTAGCAATATTTCAGCATTATCTCAGTGTCAAGCAAAAATACGAAAAAAAAAAAATAGAAAAGAAAACAAAAAGCAAAAAGAAATAAATCCCTTCCCCTACCATTTGAAATAAAAGAAGGGTGAATGAGCTTGAATCCTTGGAATTCTCAATTATTCAAAAATTGTGAGGTAAGTCCCATAACAGGTGGTTTGTGCCCAACCCGCTTGGCCTTGGGTAACTCCTAGCATGGTGATATGTCTGTCACATTAGCGACCTTTTTTTATACAGACCTATGTCTGCTCATGGATCAGCTAGCTCTTGATGACCCGAATTACATAGTTGTCTGGTACAGTTACATGCATATAAATCATGGTCAACGAACACTCATTTGATTAATTCAAATTACTTGTATCAAATTATATTGCTCAAAATTGGTAAATGAACAATACAATTGCACACACATTTGTGTTTGAGATATTTTGTATCATTATGATAGATCAAGATCGGCAATGAACTCACATATGCACATGGGGTTCCTTATAAATCTAAATTTTTTCTTTGAGATAATTTAAAATATCTATGCAAATATTCTGGAATAATTTGATTTTCTTACTTGAGAGTATTGGCTTAGCGTACAAACAATTAAATACATTTTTTCAAAAATCCAATTTTTTTTTTCAAAGCATGTTAAAAAATCTAGCAATAAAGTCACATTTATATTTTTGACTTTCGCAATGATGGTATAGTTCCTAAACCTAAATTGGAATCTATGCCTAGTGCAAGTCCTCATTTTTATATTTTTAATCTCAAAATCAAAAATCAACTATGCAATAAGACTATTACATCAATTTCTTCTTTGGATTTCGCGATGATGGTATAAGTCTATACCTAAAATTCTATGCCTAGTGCAAACCATCGTTATAATTTTATCTCCCATTTATTTAATAAATAAAAGCATATGGCTTAAACCATTATTTTACACAATTATGCTTTAAAAAGAATGAAAACTTTTCTATTTCATTTCATTATGTCAAACATTCAGTTTTGCGACGATGGTATAATTCCTAGGCAATTGTTCAAAATTCTATCACACTTAGGAATTTTATGCCTAGAAAAAATCATATTTTTAATATTTCATGCATAATATTTTCATGGAAATCTAAAAAAAATCATCACCATCATTATTTTTCATCATCACAACACAAAGTCTTAAGAAAGTCTCGTAAGCACCCTTTTACTTTTAGCAATATTTCTCTCATACCAGGATTAGCTTGATGACCTAGCGAGCGGCGAATCCATGAAATGGTCATGTAACAATGACAATGTCCTTTGAAATTATTGCTAGAAGTCACATTATTTTTCATCAAATCACACCACAACAACCAATTTTTTTACATCAGATTATTTCATTTAAATTTATAGCATGACATAAAATTATAATATTTTCAACGACATAATTACATGAATAATCAATCAACCATTAAAATATTAAAGCATCATAAAACATATGCACAAGTCATATCACAAAAATAACATATATATATATATATCAATAAGTCTATACATCATATAAAAATAGATTGGTATGCCATAATATATACCCTGGAATACTTAATCCTCTCAAAAATATATGGTCTATGTACAATGAGTAGCTAGTCTTGAGGAGCCCTCAAGCTCTCAGCCTCATCTCCTATCTCACCCTGAGGTGGAGGAGGTGGTCCCATCAAGGTCTGTACTGTATCGCGGGTCCTTGACATCGATCGTGATGATGTCCTCAATGACCCCATCCTGATCAGCTCTACAATGTTGGATGGAAGCGGTATCCTCTGCCCCTCTAAAACCACATGATCGTACAACCCCTAGTAGAACACAGTTTGTGCAATAGCCTGCATCAACTCTAGAATGCTCGCCTCTCCACTACAAGCCCTGAGGCATGTAGCCTTATCCTGAAGAGTCTACACCTAAGCTCGTAGGTGGGCATTCTCCACCCGGAGAGCTGCCATATCATTGCTCTCCCCCACCTCGATACCCTTGCCCTTATCGAACGATGGTGGCCTATCCCTCTATTGAGAAGGGAGTCTCTCCCTCCTCTCCAACTATTTTTGTCTCTCCAAAGCCTGTGGTGCTCTCTGACGTCTCTCCTAAGAAGGCCATTACTAATCCCTCCCTCCATGACTCCTCACTACATCGATGGTAGCCTGGTGTCGCCTCTCCATCCATTGCACTATAGTGTGCATCAAACATTGTGCCCTCATCATCTGAGGAGGGTGAATGCCTGCATACCAAGAATCATACCCACCTGCTACCCTTGCATTGTCTCCATCCACTAGCTGAATGGGGGAATCATCAATGTCCTGACTCCAAAATTGTTGCATGTCTGGAGCCCCACTCAATGTGGTATTATCATGTATAGTCTGGGTGTACTCGTAATCCCTAAGAGAAGGGATCCCTTACTATAGACTGAATTACCTCAAAACTTGGTCGTAGCGATGGATCTCTACCTCTCCTCGCTCTATCCTCAACCAGATGACTCGCCTGATGCGAGCCAACTCCTATCCATCCTCTGCCCACATTGGATGCTCTCTCTATGGTCTCCATGTGATCTAATCTGGGGTGAGGTCATCTAGTAACCTCTGGGACATCGGTAGATCTATCCATTGTTGTGACCCTCTCTGGAGCCACCAATAGAAAACTTGGGGTCTCTCCCGATCAACTCTCGTCAGTGGAAGCCCTATCGGCCTCTACATCGCAATGTGCTTCCAAAACCAAACTTGTAGGAGTGATGTCAGCACCAGACATTGACCTCCCTTGTATACGACCCCATAAAGGATCCTATACAAGTGGCACAGTACAAAGCTACCCCAAGAAAACCTATATTCATAGTCTCTCATGTCATAGACCACATCTGAGAGGAGCCACAGTAACCTGCATCCACTCTGGTGGCATAGAAGAAGGCCACCAACCACCCCTACCAAAACTTGGGTCAACCGAGATGCCCTAGGCATCTGCCTCAAAGCCTCGATGTTTACTCCATCCTTCTCTAGGGTGAAGCTTGGGTCACTACACAATCTCATCATGGCATGGCCTTAATTGGCTGAAGGAGTCATGAACCACACATGTATGGGGATCCTCAAGATCCTCCATACATCCTCTAGAGTGGGAGTCATCTCCCCTATCGACAGTCAAAAGTAGGATGACTTCGGATACCATCTCTCTACTAGGGTCATTAGTAGCCCCATGTCTGTAGGAATTTGTGGCATCTCTACCACATGCTACAGTCTGACCTTTGCTATTCTATCTTGCTCAGCCTGATCGATCATAGCTAAGTCATCCTTGAGACCCTTGTATTTCCACTCTCGACTCTTTAGCAATCCCCTCTGCAAAATAAACAATAAAACAACAAAAATCATTAGTACATAATCATTAAAATAAATTAAAATCAGTTTCATCTCATAAAAAAATGATATCGCCCATTATTGGATGATATCATACCAAATTTAGCAAAATCTTCCTTAATAGGATGAAATCACCTCCGATTCTTCAATTTGGGGATCGCCCCTTATTGGATGGTATCGCCCCTATTTCTTCGATTTCATCCTTAGATGAAATCGGTGATTTAGAGATGATTTCGACAAAATTGGGACGATTTCCTCCCGATGTCGTCGACGTCCTAAAAATGGTTGTGATGCCCAAAAACAATTAAAAATTCAAGTAAAAAATTAAACAAATCAAGCTACAAACATAGTACACTAGGTTTATATCCTTACCCGCAACCTGCGCCAGACCTCTATCGATCTTTGTGTCGTTTCCACCATTTTGCCTATGGAGCTCTACAACAGCGAAAGTGAATAGTAAAAATGAATTAGGGTTTTATCCCATTTTTCTTATTTTTATTTAAAAACAACATTTTTAATTTTTTCTTTTTTGTGCTTTTACCTCAAACGTTCGATTTGGGTAAAAACTCGGAGGGGGCACCATAGCAAACAGTTGTACGATTTGACCTAGAATCATCGTCTAAAAAATGAAATAAATTTTTGTTTTCTCGTAAAGCATGAAGAACTCGTCTTTAACACATTTTCTTCAAAAAATTTGCTAAAGAGGGGGCAAAATGTAGCACCCTAAAATTTTCGTAGTTAAACCCTCAGTAAAAGATAAAAAAATTGAATTTTAACCCCGAAACCGCCTGTTAACCACTCACCTCATTTTTTGTGCCATTTTTAGAAGTTGTTTGACTGTTGGATGATATTGTCACCGATCTGATGATATCATTCCAAATCAGATGAATTCATCTGGAACATAACGTCCAAAGGACAAATTTTCATAATTAGCTTATGTTTCAACAACTTCTCCAACTCGGGCAGAAGCATGTCTGCGCGGTTGGAGATTATTATGTTGGAGATCTCCCATATTGGGATGATCCCCAACCTCCTAACCTCCTCCTAATCCTATATAAACTTGGGATTTTTCCTAGTTTATCCCCCTGGCTAATCATTTCCCTACAACTTTAGTTTTTGTTGTGTTAGAACATCCTATCCCCCATCATTTGCATTTGTGTTTTCAAGTTTTATTGTAGAATATCACTGTGTTTTAGCCAGAGGAAGCTCAGATCGTCGCAGGTGATTCAACCACAATTTTAGATGATCTTGATGAGATCAACGATGATCTCGTACGATTGCAGAGGATTTTGATTGCAATTCATATTGGGGGAAATTAGAGCCCTAAGTTTGCATTTTCTATCTCTTTTCCTATTTAATTGTGCATTAGATTAATTCACTTCTGTTCTGCATCTTGGATTTCACCTCATTTAGCATATTTGCATGATAAAATTCAAAATAAATTATTAAAACATTGCATCCTATTTGATTTGATATTAGGATTTATCATTTAAGCATTTGTATTCTTATTTCTATCATTTTGTATTATTCTTGCAATTGTATTTTTGGTGTTTGGTGTTTGTTTTCATGATTGCAGGTTTTTAACAAATTCGTCTGATGAATTCATCAGGTCGCTGATGATCTTGGCTGATCTCAGAAGATATCTTATGATCTGGATGATTCTGAACAATTACAGATGATCCTGTCATATCCGAGATGATCTGGAATCCTACAAGCTTCAAAATCTTCATTAGACATCAGAAATTAGGTGCAATTTTCTCCATTTTAGATATTTTATGTATTTAGGATTCATTTATGTTTGTTGTTTTCATATAAACCAAAAATTTCATATAGAATAGCTTAGATTCATTTTGGCCAATCTAGGAATCTGAATGATTCAACATAAAATGAACACATCAAACCCATTCTCAACCTAGGCATGGAACCTGCCACTCAAAGTTTCCTGGTGAACCCCACAATCCATTGAAAATTCACCCTTATACCCCTCCCCCAAGAGGCACAACCTTCAAAGGTCATCTCTGTCCGAGGTATTGTCCCATCCTTCTTGCATCCCCCTTCCGGGCATGGATCCTTTATCCTAAAGGTAAGGATGCAAAAAATTTGGGTGATACACAAACATATTGTGCAAAATATGATAGAAAAGGGAGAGCTTGTGGTACTAGGAAATCCCCATGTGCCAGAAAACTAGAACATGGGGATTTTAAAAAATATGTTACCAAACCATGAGGAACCTCATAACCATACTGGCCACATCAATCAAGTGTGAGTTGAACCACCTACCCAAGGGTTCATCAACATGGTCAATGTTGTTACCAAACATAGGAGGTATGAACAACCAAATCAACCTTGTGCTCCCATTCAAATACAGGCCATGCCCCAGCAATGGTAGGCACAAAATATTCAAGGCCCACCAACAAGACTGATGGTGACCATTAGGAACAGGCTAGTTCAAAACCTATAGATGACTCTTACACAGTTGTCAATATATGAGCTTATACAGTAGTCCCCTAGGCACAAGGAGACTCTTATGGATATTTGAAGGTCCATTGAGGTACAGTCCTAGGATGCACAGGCATTCACAAACTTTTTGGGGCACATACAATAGTGCTAGGAACGAATGATATAATTCTAGGATCATGAAGTAAAAATGGTTTCTGTAAGCATGGATGACCCGCCACTACATATCATTGCATGTGTTAACCACATGTCATTCAAAAGGGTCTTGATTGACACTGGTTAATTGATCAATATAATCACGACTAAGGTACTATACCATTTTAAATTGCCTAAATCACTCATTGTACCAACCACCTTTGCATTGAGAGCGTTTAACGATGCACTATGCTCTATGGTTGGCACGATTGTCCTACCTATTCATGTGGGACTGAAGACCATTCTCATAATGTGTCATGTGATAGAGGGTGCTTTGCAGTATAACATCCTACTAGGGAGACCTTGGATTCACAAAATGCATTGTGTTCCCTCGATATTGCATCAGTGTATCAAGTATATACGTGAGGGACAAGTTCATGTTGTTTCATCAGATGAAGAGCCATTCAAGTTTGTGAACTTAGCATATTTTCTAGGGAGATTCATACTCCCATAAATGAACTTGGACATATGTCCCATGTCATCAATAAGGGTTCCAAGAGATAAACAGGCGATGCATGTTCAACCATCGATATCTATATCAAACAGATATGAACATACCATTGCAACTTCTCTAAGACCAAGTGCATCAGCAATGCATCGGGATGATGAGAAATTAAAGGTGAAATTGGCAAGAAAGAAGCCAATAACATGCTTTAACCAGTCATCGCCAAGGCTGCCACTCCCATGGAGGTGGAGTAAGCCTAGGATCAAGTTGATGAGGCACCTTAGCCTGCTTCTCCTACATCATCCATAGGGTCATCCGCACCACGGGTGACTGTTCACCTAGCCAGTATAGGTTTAGGTGAGTATCTTGTGAAAAATGTGACCTTTGGTCCTATTTTAGAGACTTCATGAGACATGGGCCAGCCGATATCCCATAGATATCCAGTTGGATCCGTAGTACCATTGGGAAAGCTACCCAACCAAAAAAACTTTATCTACATTAGGTTGGATCAAGTTCCAATGCGAGCACCCATGGAGATGGATGATGAGGAATAGTTCATAGTGAACGCTCAGTACTTGTCCAACCTAGAGCATGCCATGCACATTTTTGAGCTCTATCATTGGCATGGATATGATTTTGGTCTTTTTGAACAAGGATGAAGAACCCCTCTTGAACTACATTATCAGTTGGCAATTGATAGGTTCGAATTGGGATTACAGATTTAGGGACATGATGATTTATTCACTGCATCATTGGATCATTTATACCTGAGTATAGGGAATGATGTGGATTTTAATCCATATCACCCTAAAATTTCTAGCCTTTGAGGCAACAACCCAATGGCATCAGTCATCACCATGAAGAGTTCTCAGAGCAGAACCCCAGAGGCAACCTGGGTCATCAAAACCATATCACAACCGATGATACTGGTATGTAGGGGCATAACCCTACCATTCTATATGATCTTGATTTAGGATATCTTTGTAGTGAATATGGAGAGGATTCCACCTCCAAAATAAGTGGACCGAGCTATGATGCAAACGATGAGTCCTTGGATAATGATCAATTTGAAGAGGAAGTTGAATGAGCCTTCGTGGTTTCAACATTTCTACATCATTTTCTGCCTAGAGATAAATTATATGAGATACGAGAGCACTTCATAGTTGATAGTGATTATGAATATTATACATAATAGGACTACTTAAGGCCTCGTCTAGCTAATCTCCCAATATTTATGGACACGATAGAGTGGTCTGCTCATAGTAGTAATCATAGCGATGAGGATGAGATGATCGATCCGAGGCTAGTATATCCGCTACATCTATTACCTGCAGAGTCATAGTATGTTATAGAAGAAGTGCCTCTTAACACTGATGACTCTGAAGAGGAAGTAGAGCTAGTTTTTGCATCGATGTCATATATATGATAATTCTATCTAATTTATCCAAATAGTGATGATAGTGATCATAGAATCAGATACATGGGGCTACATCTAGTAGATTTCCCCTTGCATATTGGGGGAAGTGAAGGATTATATCTATACAGTGATTATGAGGATTCATTGGAGATGGCCTATTTGGGGCCTCATCACCTACGTAATCAAAATCCACCTTGGGGTCTGCCACCTATCACAGTTGTATGCTTGCATCGAGAGATAAATCTCTAGCACCACCTCAGGGAAAGAATAAATTTGGAAGAGGAATATCAAAGAATATTTACCCATCCACATACTTATGGTAAGCTTCTTGAGCTGAGAGATCCCATTTTGTAGCTAGTGCATAGGGATGATCTAGTTTTTCGAGCATCCCATAGGGAGGACCCGTTCATCCCCATACCACTTGAGCTAGATCTTGGGTACAAAAGCTACATAGATGATGTAGATTTCAGTCCATGTGGTCTTGGAGATCAATTCAATTCCATCAACATGGTCTCCATTTATTTGACCACTCCACTTCGCAATCCATCAGATCCATCCAAGCCATTGCATCTAAACATGGATGCTATTGATTGGGATCATGTTGATTTTCCAATAGAGCCTAAAGACTTCTTCCCAAATGAAGAGATGCTACAACCATTTCATTTTGGACTAGGCTATGCTTATGATGTTTATCATGCTAAACATGCTTCCAACGAAGAACATATAAATCCAATTGATGACATCCATTTGATCCCTATACCTCATCATCTTGAGGAGGGATCCCATATGTCAGTAGAGGAAACCTTCAAAGTGGATATTAGTAACGACCCCACCAATCCAATGAAGGTTAAATTTGGAATGAGTCTCACTCCAGATGAGTGCACTAGCATCATCCCTCTATTGAAAGAGATACCTAACCTTTTTGCTTGGACATACAAATATATGCCCGGTCTAGACCCGAAGTTGGTTACTCATAACCTTTCACTAGACCCATCCAAGAAGCCTATCAAGTAGAAGCTCATAAATATGCATCCAATAGTAGCCTTAATGGTGAAATATAAATTGCATAAGTTGTTGGATGTAGAATTTGTCATTTCCATCGACTATCCAGAATGGGTATCCAATATGGTGCCTGTAGGAAAAACCAGATGGAAGGATTTGTATTTGTATGGATTTTAGATATCTCAATAAGGCAACATCCAAAGATTCATTTTCATTGCTCAATATCGATTCTCTAGTAGACGCTTCTATAGATCATGAAATTCTCTTCTTAATGGATGATTTTTCTAGTTAAAATCAAATTCGGATTAAGTCCAAAGACTAGCACAAAACCACATTTATAACACCATGGGGAACATTTTGATACAAAGTTATGCCATTTGGTCTCAAAAATGTTGGTACCACATATCAGTGGGCTATGACATACATATTTCATGACTATATGCATAATATATTAGAAGGATTACATTGATGATTTGCTAAGCCAATTCATTGCTACGATCCAAGCATGCGGAAGGTCTTGAGGAAAGTTCTTTGATCGCCTTATCAGAGCATAATATAAGATTGAATCCTAAGAAGTGCATATTTGGCATAACTTGTAGAAAGATTACTAGGATTCATTATTTCAAATCAAGGCATCAAAGTCAACCCAATGAAAGTCAAGGCTATTTTAGAGATGTGTCCTCCCATAATTATTAAGGAACTAAGAAGTCTTCAGGGCAAAGTAGCCTCCATAAAGTGATTTATTGCTCAACTATCAGATAAATTTCAATCCATGAATTGACTGCTACACAAGGGGGTCTCATTCAATTGGGACAAGGATTGCCAAGCAGCTTTCACTAATATTAAGCATTACCTGGCGATGCCACCAGTATTAGCTCCACCAAGGCTAAAAGAGCCTTTTTTGCTATATATATCAGCAATAGACTTTGCATTAGGGACCATGTTGGCCCAAAAGAATGTACAAGGAAAAGAGCAAGCCATATATTACATTAGCCAAACCTTGGTGAGTTACGAGCTAGGATATGCATATGTGGAAAAACTATGTTTAGCGATGAGTGTTTACTACCAAGAAATTGTGGCACTACATGTTGAGTCACACGACATATGTAATATCAAAACAAAATACTTTGTAGTATATGATAAGCAAGATATATCATAATACACATACTACAAAGTGGATCATGTTATTGACATAATTTGATCTAGAATTCATAAGCCAAAAGTCCATTAGGGGACAAGTCATAGCAAATTAGTTAGCTGAGGTGCCACTATCCAACAGTAGACCTCTAATAATCGAGCTTCTGGATGATGCAGTGTTTGTAGTATATGAAGCTCTCGAACCTAAAGAACTAAAGAACAATGCTGATATGACTATTCTTTGATGGTTCAAAATACGAGAAAGGAGCTAGCCTAGAGATAGTGTTTTTTATGCCATAAGGAGCTCCAATGCCATTGTCATTCAAACTAGACTTCCCATGCACCAACAATAATGCTAAATATGAAGCCCTACTTTTGGCCCTCCATACAGCCATCACCATGAATATCAAGAGATTGAACATATTTGGTGATTCCCTACTCATAATTAACCAAGTGAAGGGACTATTTCAGTGTCGATGTCTAGTACTGAAAGCCTACAAAGATATTGTTGCCACATATCTAGCTAAACTGGAATGGTACAACATCGAGGCAATCCCTCATTTGTCAAATAGGTTCGTAGACACCATGGCATCTTTGGGATTCTTAATCCCTCAAAATTCATCTACTGACTTCACTACCATCCATGTCAAGATGCTCTCGCATCCTACAATAGAGTGTGCAACCTTTGATAACAAATAATCATTCAACATGATTAGTGTGGAGCCAAAAGCTGATTAATTTTGCAAAGCTAAAGACTTTCTCAAGAAAGCACCCTAGGGGTCTTTAACCTCCTAGAGTCCTATGGGGAGTGGCACCACCATTCACCATCAGGTTGTTTCCTAGTATGTATTTACAAAGATAAATACGTAGGGGGTACAAGTTGTCTTAGAAGTCAAAGCTGAGGCTCATCAAAATTGGATGTCATAGATTCAAGACTTCCTAAGACTTGGTTTTGTCTCAGAGGGACTGTCGCATATCGCAAGACACACATTCAAACATAAAGTGACTAAATATGTCTTGATATGAGACATTATATACCACCAAAGTTAAAATGGAGTTCTCCTTCATTGTATTGATCCCAAGAGTCATCTTGGGTAAATTTAGAGGCTCATGACGATACGTGCGATGGCCATTTCAGCGGCATGGACATCGTCAAGCGCATCCTTTGAATGGGTTATTATTGGACCACTATGGAGAAGGATTGCAATGTGTATGTCAAGAAATGCATCAAATGTCAGCATCATGTTAATCTTATGCACTTGCCATCATAGGCCCTACAACCCATCCAAGTGGCTTGGCCATTTTCTCAGTGGGGGTTTGATCTAATTGGCAATATCTCTCCTCCATCATCAAGTCAACATACATTCATTATTATGGCTATTGAGTATTTTACAAAGTGGGTGGAATCCATTCCCTTAACAATGACCACTAGAGCTCGCATAGAAAATTTCATAATGGAGCATATCATAAGTCATTTTGAGATACCATCCAAAATAGTTTTAGATAATGGAACTTCTTTTAAGAAAAAAATAGTGTGAGCTTTAACATCTAAGTATCGTATCAAACATAGTTTTGAAACTCCATATTATTCATAGGTAAATGGGCAAGTTGAGGCCTCAAATAATACTATGGTAGCTATCTTGAAAAAGACAGTATAAGAACACCATAAGGATTGGCATATATAGCTACCCCTTGCATTATGGGCTTATAGGACTAGCATTCAAACTCCCACTAGGGCAAATCCATTTTCACTAGTATATGGAACTGAGGCCATTATGCCCTTAGAGTTGGAAATTCCAATGATACGCATCGCATTGAAAGAATTCATCGATGATGACATCATGTGGCAAGCTCACCTAGATCAACTAACTTTTCTCAATGAAAATCACGTGAATGTCTTGGAGCATCTCTGCATCTATCAAGAGCAACCAAAATGAGCTTAAAATATCAAATTCCACCAGAGAAACTTTGAAGTTGGGGATCTTGTGCTGAAAGAAAACCAACAAAACTCAAACTTGCCGCCCAATATGCGAGACAAATTTGTAGCTAATTGGCTAGGACCCTATATCATATATGAAAAGATTGGTCTGGGTACCTATTTCTTGACATCTCTAGGGGGTGTTGAGGAGCCTGAACCTCTCAACATCATCCATATTAAGGTGTTCTATGCTTAGAGAGCGTAGCAGAAAAATCTCCAAAGGCATCTGTAAGCCCTTTGGTCAGTCAAAAGGCACCAAGGATTTCTAAAAATCGCTTGGTCAACCCAAAGGCTCCGAGAGTTCCTCTAACTACTCGGTCATCCCAAAAGGCTCCAAGATCTCATTCGAGTGATTTGGTCATGTCAAAAAAAGCTCCAAAGGCATCTATAAGCCCTTTGGTCAATCAAAAAGGCACCAAGGATTTCTAAAATTTTTAGAAACCTAAGGGCTTCGAGGGTTACTTAAAGCCACTCGGTCATCCCAAAAAGGCACCAAGGATTTCTAAAAATTGCTTGCTCAACCCAAAGGCTCCGAGGGTTGCTTAAAGTCACTCGGTCATCCCAAAAAGGCACTAAGGATTTCTAAAAAATCACTTGGTCAACCCAAAGGCTCCGAGAGTTCTTATAGCTTCTCGGTCATCCTAAAAGGCTCCACGCCCTCTTGTTGAGAGTTTGGTCAACTAAAAGGTTACAAAGGCGTCTGTAAGCCCTTTGGTCAATCCAAAAAGCTCCAAGGATTTCTAAAAAATTTTTGGTCAACCACAAAAAGCTCCACAGGCATATATACTCATCGTTTGGTCAAATATGAAAGCTCAAAAATGTATAAAAATTTGAAAATATATAAAATTCCAAAAAAATTGGTAAAGCATAAAATCCAAAAATATTTGCTTTTGTAGTTTGCATTTTCATACATGCATTCACATCATCATATTGCATTTAGGCATTTGTCATTCGTTGCATTCCATAGTAGAGTGTAATGTGTCTATCAAAATCTTATAAATGATCACACATTTGTCTTTCAATCATGCACCCTTGCATTTATCATAATTCATTGCATTCATACATGATACATGTTACAGAGAAATATGTATGTATATTAAGTTTTCAAGTCACTCAAACATACCTAGTGGGTTCTTCAGATATTGTAGAAATCTTGCTTTGCTTTTATAGATGAGATCATTAGTTGGGATAGTGCTTCAACATATCAAGATCCCGTCACTAAGCAAAATAATATAAAATCCTTCTAAGACAAGAGATGATGAAAGCTATGAAAGGAGTCTTAGGTATCTAGAGAGATGGGTTTCATGACCTTGCTTATCTTGCAAATAGTTGGTTTAGAAAGGTGTACTTTTACAAAAGGACAAAAATTTCCCCTATAAATCCCAAAGTCACAAATTTTAAATCCCAAATTACAAAGTGCAATCAAAGTACAAATTTCAAGTTCAAAATGTAAAGTGACATAGTGAATCAAAAGCACTATAAAAATCCCTTGCTCAAAGAAAACGGTAATATGTGGACTAATAGTGATTTTTATCACTACATATGAGCAAGTAAGAAGGGTGAGAATTTGAATCCCTGGATTGTCCACCTTTTGAAAGCCATAAAGTGATCCTTGATCAAAACAATGGGTTGGAAGAGTCCTACCTACAATCATAGGGGTAGTTCTATTGGGTGATCCCCAAACATAGCAATGGTTTGAAAGAGTCCCACCTGCATTTGGAGGGGTAGCCTTGATTAATTTGCAAGATGAGCTAGCTCTAGGTGCCTAGGATTTTCTAGTTGTATAAGTCTAATCAAAGCTAAAACAAGGATGGTACGATCGTATGAGGAACCCTATCTCACATATGGGTTGAAAGAGTCTTGACTAACATACGGGGTATGCTTATGGTCTATCTAAAAATACACACATGCACACACAAGGATAATGAATAGTTGGGTCTATCACGGCAAAAGCCTTATCCAATAAAAGCCTTGTATAGTTAGTATGTGATTTTTGGAGAAGTCTACTAGGGTGTTTGAGTCTCAATGGAAAACCCCAAAAAAAAATGCTCCAATAGAAACAAGATACCACATATCATTAGACAAAAAGTGAAAATATCAAGAAAAGAGTCATTCATTCATCAGAATGCATTTTACAAAGCACAATCAAACATATAGGATAGATATCGCATGAATGTCAAAAATGATGTTTAGACGGCCACTGACTATATAGTGTGAAGAACACAAGCTTATACTGAGAGGGGGGGGTGAACAGTATAAGACCACTTTTTTCTTTTTCCTTTATATCAAATTATACAATATAGTCAAGCGATATACCCACAACAATATCAAAGCAATGCATAAAAACATCCACAAAGAGACAACAATCTTAACGTGGTTCACCCCGAATGGCTGAGCTACGTCCACGGATAAAATCTTTCACTAAATTTTATCAATCCAAATTCTGGGAATACCTTTCCCGATTACAATGTTTATGGGCACCAACCCAAAGGAGACACCAATCCCCTAATCTCGAGTTCGTGGGTACCAACCCACAGGAGACACCAATCCCCTAGCTCTGCTCTGGCTGGTGATCCTCTAGAAGACCTCTCGCCTCCGCTGCCCTTAGCAAATGGAACTCTATCCATAGAAGACACCTGTCCTCCCTGCTCTGGCTGGAGACCTCTGTCCTCAACTCTTTCACCTCCAAAGCTGGTCCTCGAATTTGCACTAAACACAGTCCTTCGGTTTAGCACAAATGTCCTCGTTCTCTTTCTCTGATCTGCACCAAACACAGTCCTTCGGTCTGGCACAAATGTCCTCGTTCATCTTTGCCTGTCTGCTCTCTACGCCCTCTTCTCTCTACGCAAACACTCCCGCACTTGGTCGAACTTCAACCCTTGCACTGTCTGTGCACACTCTTCTTCCTTTTTGATCTTTCACACTCAGAATGATTCGACGAAATGCACTCTGCACACTACAATCGAATTCGCACTCTGCTCACAACGATCGAACTTCTTGCTCTATGCACTATCTGCAAATTTCGCACTTCAACAACGCATTCGAATCACCCTCAACTCTCCAAACAGCCCTCCTTTTATACTAACACTTTCAAGATCAAAACCTTGATCTTAGTCAGCTGCACAACCCTAAACTACGTCGCAAACCCTAAACTACGTCGACTACAAACCCTAATCTTCGTCGGCCCAAATTTAACTTTGTCGGCTTCACTGCCTCTGCAACTCTTCTGTAGCTTCTGTCATGAAACTACATGTCACGATATCATGACACTTTTGCAACCGTATACTGTCTTTTGGCTTTTGTCATGATATCATGACATTTTAGCCTTTGTCGACTTCAACTAAGCTCTTGTCATGATATCATGACACTTCTGACTTAGTCAGCATCAACTTTGCGTTTGTCATGATATCACGACATTTCTCCCTTCGTCGACCTCCTTTCTGCTTTTGTCATGAAATCGTGACACTTCTGTCTTCATAGCCTTCCTCTCTGCTTTTGTCATGAAATCATGACACTTCTCCTATAGAAGGCCTACATTCTATTTCTGTCATGAAATCGTGACACTTTCTCCAACCGAACGCTGCCATCTCAATCTGTCATGAAATCGTGACACTTTCTCTTCCTTGCACTCTTGTCTGCTTGCACTAGCAAAAACGGAACATGTCACGAAATCGTGACACTTTCGCTGCCTTGTGTTTTTCTCTACCTTACGCCCACGAAAATGGAACATGTCACGAAATCATGACGCTTTCACCTTTGAGCTCTTCCTCCTTGAATTTGTCATGAAATCGTGACACTTCTAGCTTCCGTACATTTTCTTTGCAGCCTGTCATGAAATCGTGACGCTTTCAGCTTCCGTACGACTTCTCTGCAACCTGTCACGAAATCGTGACGCTTCTCATTTCAGACTCTTCCCTTTGCTGTATGTCACGAAATCATGATAGTTCTTACTTGGAACATTTTCATCTGCAGCATGTCACGAAATCGTGACACTTTATCTTGCTTCCACTTTGTCTTCTGACTTGTCGCGAAATCGTGACACTTTTTCTCCTTAGCGCTTTTCTTTTCTTCGGGTCACGAAAACCCGACATGTCATGATATCATGACACTTTTTCTCCCGGACTCTCTCTCCTGCATTATGTCATGAAATCATGACACTTTTTCTTTCGGACTCTCTCTCCTACAACATGTCACGAAATCGTGACACTTTTTCGTCCGTTCAACCTTCCTTGCAATATGTCACGAAATCGTGACATTTCTGACTCCGAACATTCTCTCTCCTCTTTGAGTCATGAAACTATGACATGTCACGATATCGCGACACTTTTCTAAAAAGCTTTCTCTCCTGCTTAAGTCACGAAAATGCGACATGTCGCGATATCGCGACACTTTTCTAAAAAGCTTTCTTTCGAACCTGTCATGCCGAACCTTCATCAAAACAAATTATTTTACATCAAATCAAATTCCTTCAAAAGCTTCTTGACATCAATGACAACTTATACACTTGAGCAAAGGCAATGCACCCAAGGTACCCAAAATTGCCAACAATCTCCCCCTTTGTCATTGATGGCAAACCTTTACTGAAAACACGTCTCAAGAGCCAAAACTGAAACCAACTGTGCTAACAACTGAGAAACTATGCCCACAACTGAGAATCTTCCTTTGAAGTTTTGCTCCCCCTGACTTGAAGCTTTCCTCTTCACTTGAAGCTCTCCCCCTTACTCATATCTCTCCCCCTTTGTCATCAATGGCAAAGGGTCACCTTTGGGGCTCGGGACTAAGAATGAGCCTCTTAGCTTAGTCCCTCCCCCACCTCCTGATGAGGTGATTAATTCTGGGGTGGGAGTAAAACTCCCATTAGGCACTGATCATCATCAGCGTCTATCACTTCCTTGTCGGGCCTTCTCTTGAACTCTTTGTCCATATTCCTGTTCCTATTCCTGTCACTGTTCTTGTTCCTGTTATCATTCTTGTTCTTTTCCATGCCTTGATCCTTGGACCTGTTCATACCACTGTTCCTGTTCCTGTATCTTGGAAGTTCAGCTCTACATTGTCTAGCTGTGTGACCTCCATTGTTGCACTTATAACAAGTAACAATGTTATTTCTTTTAGGCATACCTGTTCTTTGAATCTGCCAGTTTTGCCCAAACCTGTTTTGATCAAACCTGTTCCTGTAATTAACCTTGCAATAGACTGCCTTGTGCCCAAACTATTGACAAGAGTAGCAATACCCTTGAAAGAAACTAGCACTTCTAAAATTGTCATTTACCTTCTTCACTTGAGCCATGCAATGTGCAGCCATGTGACCAAACCTGTAACACGCAAAACATCTGCCGTGAAATTTTCCTTTATTCGACCTCTTGGGTCCTGAAAACTTCTTCTTCTCATTCTGAATTTCATTTTCTATTTCTGCGCATCTATCATTCAAGGACTCATGATCTGAAATACTTTCCTCATCAGAACTCTCTTCCTTTTGGAGTCTCTTACTAGACTCTCCAACTTGTTCCTTGTGTGGCTTAACAAAACCAAGGCCTATTTTATCCGTTGTCTTTCTTTGACCTTTGATGAGTGACTTAACCTTTTTGGAGCTATCTTGAAACCTGTAAAGCTTATCCTTGTACTCTTTAGTTTCCTCTTTCAAAGAAGCCATTTTCTGTTCTAACTCACTATACTCAAGAACCTTAGACTCTAACTCATCCTTGAGTTCTTGTGTCTTAGCCATAGAGAAGTCAAGACTTTCTATAAGATCATCTCTCTCCATACAACATTCATCTAACTTATCCTTGAGTCTAGCATTCTTCTTTCTTTCCTTTTTCAAAACACTAAGAGCGTTAGTAAGTTCACTTTCAAGATCCTTTATTTGTTTGCTATCTGAATCATCAAAGCCTTTTTCAGATTTCTTATCACTAGAGGTGCTACCTTTTTCGAAAACCATACATGCATCTTCCTTATAGTTTTCTGAAGCATCCTCATACATACTAGAAACCAAATCATTATTTGTACAATCATCCTCAAGGTGACCAAAATTTCCACATCTAAGACATTTCATGATAATGAATCTATGTTTCGGTTCTTCCTCTTTTTCTGATATGAACAACATCTCATTTTCATTATCACTTGAAGAACTTTCACTATCACTACTAGAACACTTACTTGCTTTGTCTAGGTAGAAACTCTTCTTGTGCTTGTGAGAATACCTCTTTCCTTGATTGTTGTGCTCATCTTTGTTCTTTCTGTGATGCTTGTGCTTTTCAGAATCCTTGCTCTTTGAATCCTGTTTATCTTCATCACTTTCATCCTTGGGAACAGTACGATCAGTAGCATAATGACCAAACTTTCCACAATTGAAACATCTTATATTTTTCACGCTTTTGTGCTTTCTAGAGAATTTGCCTTTCTTGTTGTAATATGCCTCTTCATCACTAGAAGACTCATCACTCTCTTGAAGTTGTTTACCCTTGGATTTCTTGGTAGCCTTGAAAGTTGCCTCTTTCTTGACGTCAACCTTCACTTGAGTTCTCAACTCAAATGCTGCAAGTATACTATGGAGCTCATCCTTTTTCAACTTATCCAAATCTTTAGCTTCCTCAATAGCAGAAATATTTTCACTAAATCTATTAGGAAGAGATCTTAAAATCTTATCACAAACATCATTTTCAGCAAGCTCAAGACCTAAGTCTTTCATGGAGTTAACAACCTCATCCATACGAAGCATATAGTCACTAATATTTTCATCATCATTCATCTTGAGTTGTTCAAACATACCTTTGAAGTGTCTCAACTTGGCCTTTCTGACATTTGTATCACCTGTATGAACCACCTGTAGTTGTTTCCACATTTCACTGGTTGTCTTGCAGTGAATCACTTTGGTGAGATCTGCTTTCTGTAAGCCTTTCAGGATTGCATTCATTGCTTTTGAATTGCTGTGATGTAGGAGCCTTTCTTCTTTAGTATTTGGACCATGTACAGGAATAGTGTACTCATCTTCAATTACTTCCCATACCTCATTACCAAGTGCCATTAGATGAACCTTCATCCTTGCACTCCAAAGACCAAAATCTGACCCATCAAGAATAGGTGTTGCATTGCCGCTTGAATAATCCATTGTGTTCTTTACTAGCTTTTCCTTCAAGTTGTTAAACTTTTTGAAGGCACCCGCTCTG
Organism: Wollemia nobilis; assembly: GCA_028583015.1. NCBI lineage: Eukaryota > Viridiplantae > Streptophyta > Pinopsida > Araucariales > Araucariaceae > Wollemia > Wollemia nobilis. The sequence goes on from JAQPPZ010014295.1 coordinate 3,781,622, forward strand.
ATACCAATTGAAGAACACAAGCTTATACTGAGAGGGGGGTGAACAGTATAAGACCACTTTTTACTTTTTCCTTTATATTACAAAATAGTAAAGCGATATACCCATAGCAATATCAAAGCAATGCATAAAAACATCCACAAAGAGACAACAATCTTAACGTGGTTCACCCAGAATGGCTGGGCTACGTCCACTGGATAAAATCTTTCACTAAATTTTATCAATCCAAATTTTGGGAATACCTTTCCCGATTACAATGTTTATGGGCACCAACCCAAAGGAGACACCAATCCCCTAATCTCGAGTTCGTGGGTACCAACCCACAAGAGACACCAATCCCCTAGCTCTGCTCTAGCTGGTGATCCTCTAGAAGACCTCTGCCTCCATTGCCCTTAGCAAATGGAACTCTATCCATAGAAGACACCTGTCCTCCCTGCTCTGGCTGGAGACCTCTGTCCTCAACTCTATCACCTCCAAAGTTGGTCCTCGAATTTGCACTAAACATAGTCCTTCGGTTTAGCACAAATGTCCTCGTTCTCTTTCTTTGATCTGCACCAAACACAGTCCTTCGGTCTGGCACAAATGTCCTCGTTCATCTTTTCCTGTCTGCTCTCTACGCCCTCTTCTCTCTCTATGCAAACACTCCCGCACTTGGTCGAACTTCAACCCTTGCACTGTCTGTGCACACTCTTCTTCCTTTTTGATCTTTCCCACTCAGAATGATTCGATGAAATGCACTCTGCACACTACAATCGAATTCGCACTCTGCTCACAGCGATCGAACTTCTTGCTCTGCGCACTATCTACAAATTTTGCACTTCAACAACGCATTCAAATCACACCTCAACTCTCCAAATAGCCCTCCTTTTATACTAACACTTTCAAGATCAAAACCTTGATCTTAGTCGGTTGCACAACCCTAAACTACGTCAGCTGCAAACCCTAAACTACGTCAGCTGCAAACCCTAATCTTCGTCGGCCCAAATTTAACTTTGTCGGCTTCACTGCCTCTGCAACTCTTCTGTAGCTTCTATCGTGAAACTACAACATGTCATGATATCATGACACTTTTGCAACCGTATACTATCTTTTGGCTTTTGTCGTGATATCATGACATTTTAGCCTTTGTCGACTTCAACTAAGCTCTTGTCGCGATATCGTGACACTTTTGACTTAGTCAGCATCAACTTTGCGTTTGTCGTGATATCGCGACATTTCTCCCTTCGTCGACCTCCTTTCTGCTTTTGTCACGAAATCGTGACACTTCTGTCTTCATAGCCTTCCTCTCTACTTTTGTCGTGAAATCGTGACACTTCTCCTATAGAAGGCCTGCATTCTATTTCTGTCATGAAATCATGACACTTTCTCCAACCGAACGCTGCCATCTCAATCTGTCACGAAATCGTGACACTTTCTCTTCCTTGCACTCTTGTCTGCTTGCACTAGCGAAAATGGAACATGTCACGAAATCGTGACACTTTCGCTGCCTTGTGTTTTTCTCTGCCTTACGCCCACGAAAATGGAACATGTCACGAAATCATGACGCTTTCGCCTTTGAGCTCTTCCTCCTTGAATTTGTCATGAAATCGTGACACTTCTAGCTTTCGTACGTTTTCTTTGTAGCCTGTCATGAAATCGTGACGCTTTCAGCTTTCGTACGACTTCTCTACAACCTGTCATGAAATCGTGATGCTTCTCATTTCAGACTCTTCCCTTTGTTGTATGTCACGAAATCATGACAGTTCTTACTTGGAACATTTTCATCTACAGCATGTCACGAAATCGTGACACTTTATCTTGCTTCCACTTTGTCTTCTGACTTGTCACAAAATCGTGACACTTTTTCTCCTTAGCGCTTTTCTTTTCTTCGGGTCACAAAAACCCGACATGTCACGATATCATGACACTTTTTCTCTTAGACTCTCTCTCCTGCATTATGTCACGAAATCGTGACACTTTTTCTTTCGAACTCTCTCTCCTGCAACATGTCACGAAATCGTGACACTTTTTCGTCTGTTCAACCTTCCTTGCAATATGTCACGAAATCGTGACATTTTTGACTCGAACATTCTCTCTCCTCTTTGAGTCACAAAACTACGACATGTCGCGATATCGCGACACTTTTCTAAAAAGCTTTCTCTCGCCTGCTTAAGTCGTGAAAATGCGACATGTCGCGATATCGCGACACTTTTCTAAAAAGCTTTCTTTCGAACCTGTCATGCCGAACCTTCATCAAAACAAATTATTTTACATCAAATCAAATTCCTTCAAAAGCTTCTTGACATCAATGACAACTTATACACTTGAGCAAAGGCAATGCACCCAAGGTACCCAAAATTGCCAATATATACATAATGACATATTCATTCATTAGCATTATACTAATCCATTCTACTACATTTCATATATGGGTGATTAATTGATTAAGTTCTTGTAATGAGAATTATCAATTATTTTGCATGATTGTCATACATTCTGTGGTGTCATATTTTAAAATTGATATACATAGTTTACATTCATTCCTTATGTTTTAAGTGATTAAAGCATACAGATTCATTCCCATTAGATTACGATTATGTACATAATGCATTACCATACATTACATAGCATACCATAACTTCATAAAAATAAATGCATGCCCACAAAGAAAAAACAAATATGCATTAAAAATAAATAATGCATCCATTTGCATCCATCATATATGGCACATCTAATCATCTAGATCATTGCATCTCATCAACATCATCATAAATAATATAGCTATCTAGTGCATGTCATCCATACATCACATCATATAAACATAACATCAACATAAGCATTGCATCCATGTGCATCAAATAAACAAAAAATCAAAAATTAAACATCGGATACACATAATGAGCCAGAAATGATCAAGTTATATATATATGTGTCCAATAGAGTACATAGGGAGTGCATCAAATATCTCCCATAGGCTACAAAGCGTGTAGGTCCTCAAACTTACACCCAAAATAAATATGGCATATCAAACATGTAGTTTGCATCTAGCAGAGCCCAGATCTAGTTTGCTCCCCTTGTATCAAAGCTCTCGTTGCCTCCCTTAGCACTGTGCTTTGGATCCTACTCTCTTGTCTACTCTGGCACCCATGGTGGGTCCTATTGTGGATCTTTCCTGCCTCCAAATCCTACGGCACCTAGGACACAAGAAACCAGTAACTTAAGAAGGCTAGTACTATAACTAATGGCCCTTGAAGTTTACCCTACATCTCTAGGCCTTGCACGTGATGTTGCACCATGTGAGCTAGAGGACCTATGCATCCTCTCAGTCCTATGAGTCATGTGACTCAAGCTCACCATAGAATATTCGAAGGTACTAGACCTGGTCCACTAAGACTCTAAAGTGAAAGGATCCTTAGGAACCTGTAGCTCGTGCATCTCAATGTAGTTAACTAGCTGATCAACGTGAGCAAGTTGGGTTGCATGCATCTCATTGGTCCTCATGACCATGCTGCACAGTCACTCTACCTTAGCCATCAGATCTTGACCACCTACTGAAGCTACCATTGGTGCTGTCAGAGGCCCCATAGTAGCCTGAGGAGGTGGCATAGCCCCCTCGATACCCAAAGGAGATCCCTCTTCCTTCTCTGCTATATTTTGATGTGCCTACACTAACTCTAGTGCAATCTATAGTATCTGAACCTAGGCCTCTAGATCTATGGCCCACATAGTGAGATCCTATATTTGATCCTATGCTTTAGTCAAATGCCTATCCCTATTAGCTACCTTCACATCTAGAGTGGTGATAGTAGTATCTCTCTCTAGATGCTATGTATGGAATCACCCTATCTAACTCTACAGGTCAGCCACCTGAGCTAAGAGCTAACCCCTAAGAATTTTCAAGAGGGACCTCACCCTCCTCTAGAGCCTCCTCATCTGGGTCAACCTTGGGAGCCTCCTCGGTGGCGGCCGCTATGCCCCAGTCGCCCTCTATCCGCTAGTGCACCCTGCACCCATAGAGATCCACCTCTACCTCTACCTGATATGGCTCTTAGCCTAGAGGCCCTTGCTCATACCATCTAAACATGGACCACCACCCATCATACTCTGGAGTGGTCCCAATAGTCTCAACTCTAGTATCCTGGTAGTCATCAGGAGCATCTCCCAGAGGCTCAAGAATGATCCACTATAGATCGTGCTCTGCGACCAAGCATTGGTATCTAAAAGGGATCTCTAGAATATCCTGCACCATGCCCAAACTATCGTAGGACATGAGAGTAGAGTTGATACTCTTTAATCTTGGCCTTTTAGCTGATAAGACACCTATCTTGGTGAGCCCATTGAAGCCACTAGTCTTCCTCAGGCCATGCGGGGAAATCCATGTAGGGGTGCCAGACAACATTCCATGGTCTGAGTGATGCATATCGAGTAATGTAATGTTTGACATCACCAGCATGGATCCTACTATGGGTACCATCCCCCTCACAAGGCCAACATGTAATGTAGCACTGATGATTAGTGTCTATCTTAGCAATGCATAGTGGAAGATCTGTAGGATGCTTGATTTGGATGTGTTGCCACCCCCAGATCTGCAATGAAGACTGCAGCTAATGCCCTTATGGCTACGCTTAGTAATCTGATACAACTCCCTATAGAGTTGACATAGCAAGGTGCTCCCCCATGATAAAAGTAGTGGCTCCTCTATAGAACTCTAAAGAACCCTCCAGGAAGTGGACAAGATGTTCCAGGGAATCCTCACACCCAAGGAGTGTGGAAGGACAATCTATACTATGAGGTGCATGAAGAGGGCTTCCTGTGTAGAGAAGACATCCTTGTGGTACCACTCACCGATGTGCACCCCTCCATGGTCAATCACCTCCTAAGCATCCTTGCTCTGGTCACCGAAGATAGCATAGAAAACAACCTCATTTACCCTAGAGGTAGAGGAGACGATGGCCTCACCATCGATGGGGATCTTGAAGATCCTGTAGATGTCCTCTAGGGTAATAGTCATTTCACATGTAGGCAGGTGAAATTTTTTAGTCTGCATATTCCAGCATCAGGCCAACATAGTTAGGTAGGCTTGATCTACCCTAATAGTGGGTAGATCCATGATATAGCTGAACCTGACAGCTTGAAACCAATCTCGGTCGTCATCAGAAAGAGCCTTACAAAGAGTCTTCAGAATGTCAGGTTCCCAAGATATAGAAGTTAAGATCTAAAATAAAAAGCATAATGTAAGACAAAATCTAGCTAAACAAAGCTTAAAAAAATGCTAAAAATGACAAAAACATCATTAAAAAAATAAAAATAAAAATTTTCTAAAGTTGCCGAACCGTAGGTCAACCCTGCGGTTCACATGCGGTCAATTTTGACCATTGGGATTTTTGAATCCTAACCGTAGCTACCATCTATGGTTTAGGAGAGGAACCCATTTTGGGTACCCTCCTAGTCCATTAAATCAAAAAATTAAAAACCTAAGCTAACATAGACTAGTGGGGTTCATTACCAGTAGTTTAGTAAGGTTCATTATCAGCATTACTTAATGTGGTTCATTTTACTGGTATTGAGTGTGAGGTTTTAGTTTATAGTTGCCTTGCTCACACCCCAGCCTCGGCTAGTAGATGGCTGATCAAGATCTATCATCAAGGCAGACGAGTGTAATTATGGTATAGTGTGGTAGCATTTTGGATTAGGGAATGTTTCTCACTCTCAGAGCTCTCAAGTTGCTAATGCTTGTAAGAAAATAATGAAAAATTTCAAATAGGGATTCAATTTATAGGTTCTCCTAGTCTCGACGAACCATAGCTAACACTTGTAGTTCTAGAACTAGGGTTTTTTGCCCATAGGTATGACCCACAGTTCCCAAAATTTGAAAAATTAGCCCACTGATCGTACCTACAGTCTATAGCTAGCATTAAATGCACTCAAAACCCACCATGGGAAGGTCTAAAAATAAATTAATGACTCCCATTAGATAAAAATTTAAAATCAATGATAAAAATTGTAAATTTTGTGATGTTAAAAGTACGATCAATCAAATAAATGCAAAATTAAAAAAAAAATCAAATAATTGAAAACCAAATGCACCTCGTATTTAGTGATTTATCCTCTACACTTGACGATTATAGCGAGTTGTGATCCATGCAATCTGGTAAGATGAGTAAATCACCATAAGGACATTTGGGGCAAAATTGTCATTTCTTTTATGACATCTTTCAAAAAATCATCGACAAATATGATTCAACACAAGTCTAATTGCATTTGTATCATTTTGATTCCTTAAGATGGCTATTGTAGCCTGACTGCTACATAGGATAGAAATGTGAAAATACTACTAAGAGTTGAAATCATAAGTTGAACTAGGCCTAGCCAAGGCATTCAAAGTCTCAAATCTAAAATTTTTTAGGATCATTCATTATGGTCAAGCAATTTTGTGGCTTCATATATTGTCATTACCCTCATTGACTCGTCGCTTCAGGGGGTAGTCATAATTTCATTATCATAATCAAAGTCAACAGAAGATCCCTGAGATCGTAGATCTCTTGATCTTATCAAAATTGTGTTCGTTCTTGCGAATCATTGTCAAAAACTATCATAAGCTTCCCCCTTTGCTTGGGGCAAACAACAAATATTATAATTGGTTTGTAACTCTCATCCTTCAGATTTATGGGTTATAAGATACCCATACTTGGCATTTATGCTATCCAAATGTCTGATGAGGAGTGAAGACTTGTCAAAATGTAAGCCTTTCATTAGTTGGAAGCAATGATTCCAAGATGCGAATAATTTTATTGGACCTAGGGAATCTAATGTTCATCCAACTAATGATCATCATAGAACCTTAGGCATCATTTTAGGATGTATATTTTTGCTCAGCATTGTTCGATCTCACAACACATCTCAAAAGGGGCATCTGTAGATACCTAAAATGTGTCATGTCAAGGGCGACTACTCATATGGACATGCTACAAGACCATATGGAGGATATTGGACATACTCCAATATAGAGTAGTGGTTCTAACCACTCAATTTAGGAATTTTGGCCTAATCAGTCTGAACCATAGCCCATACCTATGGTCTCTAGTCTAAACCATGTTTGACACCTATGGTCTATAGTCTGGACCACAACTGTGATCGGGGGTCTTAATTGAAGTTCATTTAGGCCTTCCATCCAAGCCAAATTGGTTGGAACGTCAAAAATATCTAGAAGAAGGTAGTTGAAGGATGGAATATTCTAGAGGCTTCCATCCCAACTATCCTAACCACCCTTCTTGGTATTGGCTTCTCCATGAAGTCACCCCTAGCCCTAGGGGCATGCTATAAATACCCCCTCTAAATGGGGAGAATAAAACAAGCAAGCATTGGAGATTTGAGCAGCGAAGCCCTAGTGAATTGTACACTCAAATTGAATATACTAAGAGATAGAGCTATTGCACTTAATCCTTGACCTTTTTACCAACATTCATGATGAATTGCATTATGGATGCCCTAGGTGCTTAGGAGAGTCAAGAAGCACAAATCTGGGAAAATGAAGGCCCTTCACATAGAATTGACCACCAAATCAGTCTAAGAACAATGAAGGTGACCATTGAACATCAATTTAGACAAGAAGATCAAACCCACTACCCTAATTTTGAGGGTAAATCTATCAAAGATCAAACCGTGGCTATCAACCACGGTTCACAGTGCAGACCACTCACTAGAGCTACGGTTTGCAACAGGTGATAGATCACCTTAATATTTTCATTTTTGTATGATTAAATAGGTTAGATTAATCATTTCTTAGGTTTAATTGTAGTTTAGAAGAATTATGACCGTGGGAATTAGCTTAGAATAGATAGTTTATGCTTTGCATTAATTAGGACATTTGTGGATTTTTTATGCACCTTTATGCTTCTATTTTGTTATCTGATCCATGCATTATTTGTCTAATGATCTCATTTATGCTATATTAAAAATATTGATTCAATTAGCATAGTTTAAAGGATTTTCTTTATGTTTTCTTGATCATTAGTTTATCATGTATGTTTCCTTAAAGGGCCTCATCATGAGAGGCTATCTATCTTTTTGATCGTGTGTTGTTGTTTCTTGATCATAGGAAGACAAGTACAAGAGGATTCTATATCATAATCCTTCCACATCATGAATAAGGGGGTCAACTCCACCCCAAGGTATTTTATGACTAGTCAAAGGGTAATATTAATGCATCTACCCTATTGAGGGCATTGGCATTTTTATAGACTGTATCATCATTAAAGTGACCCTAAGAGGGGCATATTTGTAATAGATATTCATTCATAATAAATACAAAAAATATAATTTTGTTGAATTTATGCAATGTGTCAAGCTTTTACATTTTTATGATGACTATAGACTAATACAGTAGATAGGTGCATGCTTTTTTGTTATGTCACGAGGACTTTGCACAAGAAATCTAGGTGCTCATGACGTAATAAAGATTTCACCAATAAGTCATCCATGTAATCTTCCAAAATTTTATGCTTGTAGTCATGGAAGATATATGTCATGGCATGTTGGTAGGTGGCACCGGTATTCTTAATGCCAAATGGCATGATGTTGTAAAAAAATTTCCCCCAAGGCATTGTGAACGTCGCTTTGAACTGGTATTTAGGGTTGATACAAATATGATTATACCCAGAGAATCCATCCATAAAGGAGAGCATTTCGTGTCTTATGTCTCGAAACTCAGTGCAAATGTGAATCCTCCTGTTAGGCTTTTTGATGGGAACCATGTTGGACAACCATGGTGGATAGTATACAGAAATGATAAACTAGGCATCCAACAATTTATGTAGCTCATCTTTGACCATCAAGGCCATGATTGGGTGCATCTTTCTCAGCTTTTGCTTGACAGGTTCAACTATGGGGTCAAGCATGAGATTATGGGTGACTAGATTTGGATCTACTCCCAGAATGTCTTTGTAAGACCATGCAAAATCTACCTTCTTTTTTGTGAGAAGGGCTATATAATCGACTTGCTATTCAGGGGATAGGCTTTCCCCTAGCTTGATATATTGTAGGTTTTTAGGATCTGAGCTGATATATCTATCAATCGTAGGCTCAATTGACATATGAGACTCCTCCAACTAATGGGGAGTAGGTATCAAATGGATGTCATTAGCTAAATTTAAATATTCGATGGTAACCTCAGGTTCCTCCTTAGCATGGAAGACATCATGAGTTGGTCTTGCAGAGAAGTGAAACAATCCACCACAGGACCAATACTCAAAGGGTGATGGCGGTGAATCAGCGTGGTCCCAATCAATCACATCTAGGTCCAGATGGAGTTGTTTGGAAGGATCAGTTAGGTTGTGAAGTGGTGTGGTCAAATCAATGGAGATCATATTAATGAAATGTGTCTGCTCTCCAAGACCATGTGCATGTGACTATGTATTGGTGTTATCTCTCACCCCTATATGTGGTTTTGGGGGATGGGGATCTCCAAATCCTATCTAGTAATAGACTACAGGATGAGATTGTTAGGCTCAAGGAGCTCCATGTGTGTGGGCGGGTCAGGGAAGGCCTCATGATGAATCTGACCTAGATTTATAGGCCTTACCCTCAAGCATGGGCCAACATGTAACTGACGATAGACTTCATCTATGTCAATATTCTCATGATGATGTCACAAATAATGAGGTCCTAGGTATGCCCTCTCTGTCTCATCTTGATATTCACTGTCATATATGGGAACCTCATTGTTGCCCCTTAGGATCAGGTGATTAGGTAGGTGTGGTACCATATATGTTAAGTCCTCATAATCATCATCGTGGATGAGGATTCCTTCATTCTCATCTTTCAATGCCTCAGGATCCTGAGGGACAAACTACTCAAGTAAATTAACTACTCCCCCCAGGAGGTCTATCTTCCTACAGGTGACCTGGCTCTTAAGGAAGAAGGAGCTACCACCAAACATGATTAGGTAAAGGGAAAAAATGTATGAGGCTTTCTTGTTGGTCATTAATGGGGACAATTTGTGAATGATCACTATCCGATTCAAAAGGGTCATATGGTGCTACCTCATAACCCAACTCATCCTCTAAGGTCCACTCAAATGGTTTCTGGATCTGACTCATCATAGACATGGGGACAACTCTGTGACCCTTCCCATATCTCAAAATGTGGGGGAATGTCACTAGGGATTGTAGGGTTCCCATATATCCATGAAAAGTAATCCCCTAGGGAGTATATTGTATTGGGATTGGCATACGGATCTTGGTACAACCCGCCTTCATAACCTATATTCAAGAAATTTAGGTTGTCTAAGAGGACATCTAGAGGGAATGAATTATTGCATCCCACTCCCGAATTGTCATAGGTAATTTGATATTGTGATTGACAAGGGATTCTGGTGCCCTACTCATACAGGCCTAACCCATAACCATACCAGTTGCACAGGTCAAGGTACTTCAAGGAAAATTCAAGGTTAGACAAGTAGTTGATATCCTCTCCAAAAGGTTCCTCATCTTCCTCCTGTTATTTGTAAGGTTTGATGCCATAGTCAAGGCCCCCATAGATAAATTTCATTTTATCAGGGGGAATACCAAGAGGCACGATAGTGCCTATGGGAAGACAGGGTCTACCCATGTCTTGCATTGACTCTAAAGCAGGAGTAGTGGTAATATTCCTAACCATGTACTCTCCCAATCCGGTATAACCTGGATGTATTGTAACCTGGGACTGTGGATAGAAGAGGTATGAGAGTGAGACTTGATCCAGCTCATTTTTTACCTCATGTGGTGTCTCTTCATCATCTAGGCTAAGTATCTCCTTTGTAGAGATGGTGGATATGATTTGTTAATCCTCCTCAATGGGCTGCTTCTCTAGGTTCCTAGTCAAAGGATCCACTGATGTATTAGGCATCTGGTGTGGGGCCAATGATGAGGATGTCATAGTATGCTATTATGTTGGGGTCAAGCCTCAGCTATATTTATTCAATTTAAAATCTAGATGTATCGATGGCAAGGTCAACTCAGGTAATTACTGCACCATGTTGCAGTACTTGAAGGGCTCTAGGTCCACGGGGACAACATGAACTTACCCTTCGTGAGTGTACTTGAGGTTCTAGTGAGCGATGGAAGGGATGCACTTCATGTCCCTGATCCATGGTATTCCTAACAAAATTTTGTACACCATCTCACCCTCCAGGATGTGGTACATCGTCAAGATGATATTTTTCCCTACTTGAATAGGTAAGATGATTGTACCAACCATTGAGCATATGGCATCATTGAATGCTCAAAGGGTGTAGGTAGATGTGACAATATGAGATGCTAGAAGCTTCAGGTGCTTTAGAGATATTGTAGTTATGATGTTGCTTGAAGACCCAATATCTATCAAGACTCTTTTGTATGGTGTTATATTCACATGTGCGACAATGTGTAAAGGGGTATCCCCCATATCATGTGGAACTGGTTTAAGTTTATCTTCTCAGAAAGTAATTACTGGTTTTGTGCATTGTTGCACATGCCCCATAAAATTATTGAAGGAGTTAGACTCCCAGGGCTGAAGCTTAATTGCCTTAAGGATCTCCATCAAGGCTTCTCTATGAGGTTGCAATTGTTGGATGAGCTCATAGATGGAGAGTCGAGCATATGTTGTTCTTAAGCTCTGAGCGAGCTTGCTATTGATGGTGACTATAGGCCTAGGTGGGAGGCTCGGTCTAGGAGGTGGTATAGGCTATGATGTCAAAGGGACATCACTCTAAGCCATAGGTGGTGTGGCTAGACTTGGATACTACCTATTTCTTGTCACAATACTGACCATGCCAACATATCCTTGCTTAGGAGGGGCATGGTGAACCTCATTCACTTGGGGCACTGGTTTGGCCTGCTCTACATGGGTAGGCAAGGGGTCCTTAAAGACCCCCATCTATTGATTATTATTTGTGATAGGGTTATCTACCTGGATGGCATTCCTATCAATCAGGTCTTACACCAAATGTTTGAATTTATAGCACATTTTTACATCATACCCGTTTTGCCTATGAAATTTGTAGTATAGGTATTCTTTGTATACTTTGGGCTTATGTGCATTAGGGTCGATAGGTCGACTATCAAGTAGATGGATCGCATTAGCCACCAAGAGGTGATCAAACATTGAATCCATAGACTCTACAATGGGCATAAATTATTTCTTAGGGTGATACTATTGATTTTACCCTTGACCATTCTGGTTATCCTTGGCATAGTTCTCGGGGGTGGCCTAATAATTAGGCTTCTAAGGTGGCATGACATGTGCTAGCCGCGGGATACTAATGGCAACCTAATTTACTATTGCTAGCTTAGGTTGTGTTGGGGTGTTCTTAGTGTTCTTTCTCCACTCCTTCTTGCAAGGCTTCACAATATCACCCTCTTGAATCTTGATTTCTTTGATGATCCTAGCCTGTGCTAAGGCATCTTCAAGAGTGGGGTATTGTTGCAATTGCAACAATAGAGAGATTGACTTTAAGCAATTTTTGGAGAACATATGAGTCAACTCCGACATGGGGAGAAGATAAGACAACTTGGTGAGCAAGGTTTGCCATCTATTGCCATAATTTGTTATTGACTCATCATCATATTATTTTGACCCAACTACGTCGACCAGCATTGCATTCCTCTTGGTATTGAAGGCAAAGCGATCTAGGAATGCATTCACAAGTTGGTTTAAATTATGTATGCTATGCTTAGGAAGTTGGTAAAACCACTTGGAGGTAGGGCTAGTGAGGGTAGTCATAAATTTCCTCAAAATAAAAGCATCGTCATCATGGATGCCGAAGCATTGGCATAAAAACCTAGTGACATGTTCTTATGCATCCTCTTCTCCCTTAAAGGTAGCCAACTGAGGTAACTTAAATTGTTTTGGATAGGGAGGTACTGGTACTAACGAATGGATAGGTTGACTATGTAATTGAAGCATAGTGGGCTTTTGAGATCCCGATCCAGAGGTCTTGTTCTCTACTAACTCCAAGCATTCTAACAATACTTTGTAAGGACCTGAGGACTTGATCTCCTCATATTTGTTCACATATTGTGGTGGAGGTCTAGGCTCCTCCAACCTAGGGCAAGGCGGTGGTAATTTGCCCCCTACCTTAGTAAGGCATCTCAACATATTCTATTTTTGGCTCATGCTTAGTATAAGACCCGTAAGGCATATCTCGAGTCGACATATGAATGGGGGTATCTACCCACGATGGGTGCCCTATGTTGGGCCTAGGAGACATCTCTCAATATGGCCTAGGAGGTTGTGGAAGCAACATTTGATAAGGTCTCAAGGACCTCTCTCGAACGAGTGTGGGTTACCTCGGATGGACCTCCTGCCTATGTGTCTTAGGGGTAGGGACCCTCTCTCTCAATTTTTTTTGGAATAGCTCGTTGGTTTGTTTTTTGATTCTTTCTTTCTCAAGATAGTGTAAGTGATCTAGTTGCTCTTTATCCCACTGAAGCTACTTGAACTAAGCTTGGAGTTCTGTGTATCTCACAACCACTTACCTAATTTGATCCATAATGTGAGGCCTAGGAGGCCTAGGAGTCTCACCCTAGGGTCAACCTTGTCCAAGGTACTATGTGTTCTCTATAGGGTGCTTTCCTCTCTCGAGGTTTTCTGCATTGACTTGAGGCTCAGGCTGGAACATGTGTTCATTACATTCAAATGACATAGAGGCACATTGGGCATGCACGATATATTGTTCCTAAGGAAAATTTGGGATCTCCTCATGTTTTTCCTCATATATGAGGAAAGATAGGGCTAAGTTGGCTTTCCAAAAATGACATGTGTCATTCCCATCAGGCTACAAGAGCTGTTGTATCCTATCAAGGTGGCATGGAGGTAGAGTCATGTCGACTTGCTCTAGCCAATGTGTGAAGTTATACTCCTACCTCTTCTTAGGCATGTCAGCCCTAGTGGGTATGTGGATGCATGGCATTGATCTATCTATTAGCACCTCAATGCACAGTTGCCTTTCACCAAGGAAGGCCTATGAGATATCTACATATCAGGAAAATTCTCCCAAGTAATGCTCATCATCCCTCAGGGTTTCCTGGAGAGGACCCCTTTAGAGATGAGGCTCATGCCCTACTTTTTTGGGGCTAGGTAGAGTGGAAGCTCACCAGGGAGGCATAACCAAGTCCCTAGGGCTATATCAGAGATTATTCGTGTCTCCTAATACACTCTCCATAGCTTTCACCCGTGATTGGTCTTCGCTGTGGGTGCGCACCATTGCGCTCCTCTATTAGTACCCCAAGGTGATTATCTTATTTAAAAATTATTTAGTGAAATAGTATACAAAAAAATAAAACACTCAATAAGATAGATGATTATATCTTTTATGTTTTAAGTGTGAATCCCTAAACTGTTTTATGTGTTTCAGATGTGTTGTTTGTAAAGAATGACCTCGTGTCACATGTTTGAAACAGTGTTGGATTGTAATCTCATGTTCAATTGGATTTCACTTGTATACTCAAAGCTCAACAACCTGGCTATGAACTCCAAGTTTATTTATCCTACCTATAATGTGTGGCGATGAGTTCCACACATAGCTAGGGACCATAAGTACTACCAGTTCCTCACCCAGTTCACCCACAGTTTGTGATACACCTCCCCGAAGGGTGATGCATGCTATAAACCATAGGCTATGATGGATCTCGGAACCGGCCTTGGCAATATGGATTGGTTTTGTGGGATTTGAGCCAAGTAGTGGATGGAGATGAAACCCACCATCACTTGAACTCTACTAGTGGATGGTAATGAAGTCCACCTCACTGGCATTTACATGATCGTGGTGTGTGTGGTTCATTATTATCCAAGAAAGTAATAAAAGAAGCAATCAATGATTATTCACTAAATGCATGCAATAGGTGTGTTTTACTTTCATAATAATAAGATAAGGAACCTACAAATTGAATTTAAGAATGCAAATCGTACATGCTAACCTACCCAATGGGCATGCCACAAGCAATCAAGCCAAACAGATGCATTGCTACTACAAGTTCTTTTTTATTTTTCTTCTACCTTTTGCTATGTGATGTTATAAGAAAATCAAAAACACAAATTTTAACCTTTCTATGCAAGCAAGTGAAGAAAGAAAACTGATTTTGATAGTCTCTGAAAATATAGCAAAAAATCAGAGGGTTTAGGCACTTACCTTGTCCATTTTGAAGCCTCCAAATTCTAAAATTTTGGGCAGAAATATCTTTATTTCACCACCACTCTAGGGTGGGGTTAGTAGAATCTCCACCACCATCCCATGGTGTGCTAGATAGAGGCTCTGCCACCATTCCATGGTGGGGAGGGGAGCACTTGCAACACAAAAATGGCAAAAAATGCAAGAAAGAGGTCAAATTTTCACCAAAATCAAAAGGGACGAAGGTCCCAACATGATCACCATTGAAGTAGAGAAAAAATATGCACCAAATTATGTGGAAAAATAAGTGTATCTACCCCATATGGATAATGATCATCAAAAAGGAAGCATACATGCAAAAATGAAACAATACCAAACAAAAGGAAATGAATCAAAGAAAGTATTTTCTCATTAATTTTTTGGATCCAATACAAGGTTACAGAAGTCCCCTTGAGGGATCAAAATGATGATATAATTGTTAAAATATTGGATGCCCAAATACCAAGTCTTTCACGGAATCCAGGTGCAAATCCAATGTTTCTCCATGTACCCACAATAGAGGTGGGAGATCCAATACCACCGCTGCTTGTATCTAGGTTATATGGTGTCTGATATTTCTTCCTAAATCCTTCTAAGGACCTGAAACTACACACAAGGAAGAAAAAATGGGTCAAATAGCAAGGGTGTATGATGAAAACATGCAATCCCCATAGGGGCAAAATGGAATATGAATTAAAAGTGCATGAAATGATATCCAAATGAATTGAAAATTTTAAGAGATGTTAAATAGGAGGTTTTTGGAGGATATCACCCAAAAAATATCAAAAATTACACCCGTAGACCCCTCGATTAAGTGCCACCCGCCTACAACCTACGAAAAGGAGGACAACAAAATCTCGAACCTGCACTCATTAAATACTCATGAAATTTGGTAAGTATGCATAAATTTTAATTTCAAGACAAAAAATATGGTCATATTTTCCAATTGGATCCTGGATCCACTTGCATCAAACTAGGGTGCCCGGATGGGCCCTACGAGCCTTCAAAAACTTAAAAATAGCATAACTAATTCATTTTAACTCCAAATGACCTAAAATTTGGACTGTAGCATAATGGCATAATGTAGAAAATAAAAAATTAAAAATAGTAAATAAATTGCTTAATAATTTACCCTCATATTAGGGGGGCGATGGTGACTACAACTATTTGGGGGGCACCCTAGGAGGGGATACCCACAAAATCTAGCCACTTTTTGTTACTAAAATACTGGAAGATGTTCCTAAATAAACTAAGGTGTTTTTTCATTGAATTTTGTGAATAAATTCACCTAGATGGAAAAGTTACGCTCGGATTACCTTCTTGAAGTCACTCGGTAACCTCCTTAGCAAAATGGAGATTTTGAGGGCAAAAATGTGCAATAAGGTGAGGGGAAATATCAGCAACACTCCATTTCATATCCTATAACTCCTCTCTATTATTTTTATGGATATGGAACCCATTTTATATCCCAAAGGGGCTCATGTGCAAAAATGCATGCAAGGGCATGCATGGTAGGAGGTGCCACTTGTCAAATGGGAGGCATGCACAGGGTGTGGAAGAGGATATCCTAATTTGGCCCTCAACAAGATGGATGTCATAAGGATTCCCTATCCTTTACCTCACATGCTTTGTTTGGGTGTTCAAATGGCAGTTTTTGTGTGCCATTTGGCCGAATTTTGACTTTTTTTGGGTCAAACTTCACCAGCATCCCACCCTGGGACGAGGGCTCACCACCATCCTAGGGTGGGACGATGGGCATCTACCATCATCCCAGGGTGGGACGGTGGTGAATTTTGTGCTAAAACCTCCTAAAATTGGGTCGATAGCCTCCAAAACCCTTTTCGGAGTGGCTAGAACCATTGTGAGCCTCCTAAGGGCTGCCCAAGGGGCCATATTATGTCAATTTTATCACTACTTGTGGATGCTTAGTCGGGTTTACCATATTTTAGTGTCTATAATTTGTTAGGTTTTAGCCATTTTTCTCCCTTTTGATATTTTCAATGATCTTTTGAGGTGTTCTTCATATGGACTAGCAAGCCTAGACAATCTACAAAGGTTTCATAACTTGAAATATTTGGGATATAGTTATTTCCATATATTGCTAATAATTAAGCTCCTTTTAATATAAACTTAAAATATTATCTTATTGATCCCTTGATTGAACATCTTGGGTCCTCTTTCTTCCTTTATTTTTCCCAAGTTTTATTTACTATGGTTTTTTATTGACCAAACACTATGGGACCCATCAAATTAAAGTGAATTTTAGTTTTTTAGCCCACCCATCTAGATGATAGGTTAGTCTACAACTGTTGTATGGGATAAAATCTTGCTAAAAGTATAACCCTTTTAGTTGTCACCAAAAAGGCTCTAGGACTATTATCAATGGAAAGGTTTGGCTTAATTACCACCAGAAATGCTATGAGTCATTGTCTATCTGATCTAGTTGGTCAGTGTAGCCTCATGCCATAGGGAGTTTAGAATTTGCTAGTTATTTTTAGCAAAGGTATTCCCTTGATAATATCTTTGTCATTTTTATAGCATCGACTACTTAATAGACCAATGGGTATTTAGGTCCTCTCATCTTTCTTCTATAAAACAATTAGTTGTAGGTGGAAATCGTGCTAATGGGATTTGTTTGATGTAGTTAAAATTCACTATAAGAACCTTAGGATATTATTTTGAAGAGATCAAGTAGTTGTTAGGAATAATAAGAATGAGGATTTTTTTGTGATAGCTCTTCATGTTGATAAGGTTTATGACACTCATCTTAACAACTCCATAAATCATAAGGAACTACTTGGAACACTTTAAGTATTTTGT
Organism: Wollemia nobilis; assembly: GCA_028583015.1. Taxonomy (NCBI): domain Eukaryota; kingdom Viridiplantae; phylum Streptophyta; class Pinopsida; order Araucariales; family Araucariaceae; genus Wollemia; species Wollemia nobilis. The sequence goes on from JAQPPZ010014295.1 coordinate 3,799,581, forward strand.
GATCACATTGATTCTACATAGAATAGTAGATTGGAGGTAAATATTAATACTTTAAATATGGAATTTTTGTAGGGATTTACTGCTTACCTCCTTAAGCTTTGTCATGTCACAAAAATCCTAAAAATCACAATGAGTATTGTAGAATCTGGTGGATCTACCTATTTAATCCAGGAATAGATTATCTAAGTGACTCTAGACAGACCAGGTTGGGTAAGGAAACCCCAAAAAATGGGCTTGAATATTTATCATTATGACACAATCACCCATATATTACCAGATTCAATGATATTATATTAATTCTTTATTATTTTTTACCAAACCAAGCAATGTTAAGACCATTAAGACTAGATCGGTGTCATGTCCATTGGGTAGTCATAGCATATTTAAATTCGATGACCCAAAAAATAAAAGGAAATGAGAACTAGTTAATTTTCATTCATTCAAATAATGTAATCATTAAAAACAATTCAACTAGCGAAGGAAATCATTACCCACATATTATGATTACAGTAATATGTAAATAAGCAGACACATAAACCATAACACAAGAATTGCCAGGAATGGAGTTGGATTTTGTATTATAAAATGATTTTACATAAAATCCTGATAGAATGCTCGGGTCTTATATAGTATTAAGTACAATGCCTCCCAAGTTCGAATATCACAATCAAGTGTTGTTTCTCTCCATCCTAATTATAGTGATGTAAGAGTCTCCAACTCTAACACATCCACAGGAAATTATTTCAGTAGATGAAGCTTCCCAAGAGGTCCCTAGAAATGGTAGAAATAAAGGGGGTGGTGAGAAAGATAGAAAAATATAGACAAAGGGAAATACAACTAACTTTTAGACACAACTTATACCTATACTTTTCTCTCTCAAAGGTTTGATAAAAAAACTCTGTTGTTGCATTGGCATCCCTTATATAGTGTTAGTTGATCAAGTGGGGCTGTAACCATTTCCTCTAGCTGGATCAATATCGCTCCATCCAAAAGCAAGATGTACAAAAAAATAGGCACGTAGCCCACGTCTCTCTATTTATGTAGGTGGTGGCTATGGTTTTGTATCATCTCCCCCACTACCCTAGGCTAGCGGTTGCACTGCACTAGACTCGTGTGCTCCTGGTGAATTGGGTCCCACCCCTCCTCTTTTGATATCTTGTATACTTTGGTCAATGTAGTTCCATGCCTCATCATGGAATGTTAAAGTAAATAATAAGAAGTTAATATCCTACATGGCTTTGTTCACCCTTTCTCTAGCCCATTCCACGGTGTTCTTGGTGAAGACACATAGACAATCCACCATTTGTACCAAAGCTATAAATTGCTTTGATAATTTTACATTAGGACCAAAGTCAAAATTTTGTATTTTGTGGAGCACAAAATCCTTGATGTTAGGAACCTGAATAAACTCATCGAGTTTGAAACCATAATATTCAAGTTCATCTTCAACCTCTCGTTTGGTGTTGACCAACTCTTGGTTCCACAAGAGCCAATTTTATCTATTCTATAGGAAGATGAAAAATTTGGCATACTCTTCATCAAAGAAATAGATAGACCCATTCACCAATGTAGTTTTCATCCCACTGATTGCTATGTAGTTCTCCCTAAACCTCTTATATATAGGAAATATGGTGTTCACTCTCTGATATTCTTATTGCAATCGATCACACAAGAGGTTGACAACGTACCTGGTGGCATAGATGTCATAAAATATGGACTAAAGGTCCTCCATTTTTTCCATTATTTTCTCCTTTATTTCTTGTTTGAATTCTTCTACAAACCCAATGTAATCACTGGCATGTACAACAATGGTTTGGGAAGGATCTAGAATTTACTTTAATTGATCAACCTTAGCTTGGAACTACTGTAATTGAAGCTGTAGTTGCCTCACCTCTTTAGCCTTGGTATTTAAAACTCCCATTTCTTTATCCACAACTTCTGCCACCTATACTTGAGATGCTATGTGGGTCTTCATCATATCCATCAAACCAGCCTCTGCTCTCATTACACCTTTACCAATATCAATGGTTGCTTCTTTGAGGCTCGACAGTAAAGGGATGTCAAACGTAGTGGTGGACACGTCACATGTTTCTTGTATAGTTGTCCCCTAAGGCCTGCTCACTCCTTTACTAGGATACCTTTGCTCCTCTATATCTTGTATTTGGTCTTCTTCATCTGTAGTGAACTAGAATGTGTCTCTCACCATTACCAGTGTGAAATTCTCAGTGTTCATAGTAGAAGACTTAGCTCTAGCTTTCTTCCTGGTCAATGACAGTGAGGGATTTCTTTCTTGGAATTCATATTCCCTAAGCACATTGGATAATCCCTCCACTTCTTGTATTTTATTTAAATCCTTGGTGGAATGGGACATTCTTATTTATTGATCACCAAGGTGGTGGTGAAAAATGAGGGTTGGCCCACTACCACATCAATCTTCTTGGATGGGCACATCAACATTTAGACTGATGAAGTCAAACTCTATGAGTGCTACAAGGAGTAAGTGACAAAATATTTCCCTTTTGAAGTGGAAACGGGAGAAATAGAGGAAGAGGGAAGTTTTGCTTGCTCCTACTATGCTTCATCCACTATTTTCATCATGAACTCAAACAGGTCAGTATCTTGATGGACCACCTAGAAAGTGGGGTCTTGGAATTATTCTAGGGGAGCAGTTGGAACCAGTGGCACCACCTTATCCACTAAAAATTCTTGGTGTAATCTCAACTTGGAACCATAATCTCCAACTGCTTCTAGCTTGCTATAAGGCCTTCTACTCATTTCCATACCCCTTCCAATGATCAATTTTCTTTGATGGTGTAGTGACCCTGGGATGCATGCACCGCTCTACTCTACTTGCAATATTATACCCAAAATGAAATGAAAGACCATGAAAAGCATATAACATGGAAAGTAACAAAGATAGATCTTTTTATTTGTATTAAAACCTGGTTACATGTCGGTCCCTCTTAGGGATACCCATTTTGATACAATGAATTACAAATGAGGAAGATGTCCCCTTAGCAAAGGGGTGGTGCACTTTCACAAGCTTCCCGGTTCCACACATGAAAATGTATGAGGGCTTATAGATGCCTCCTTCTCTAGGTCTAATTGCTAGAGGGATCCTCTTGCTCTCGTATGTTGTGGATTTGCTCGATGAACCTGTAGCCCTGTAAGCAATGAAACAACAACACACGCTTAGATGTCCGAGATTGCCTCCCTGGATGAGGTTGTTAGCAATAAATGAACTTAATGAAAATATGATGAAACTATGCTATGAAATCATGTAAATCTATGCTAATGATATGAAGATGTGAAGAAAGCAGAATAAAATAAGCTAATGTCTAAACCCTAAGCTAGGCCTGCGGGCCACTGTCCAGGACAATGGCCGCTAAAGTGAAACTTGCCTTCTTTGCTCCAAGGCTATGGATCAAAGCTTGTATCCGATGTTGAAATGGTGGTCGATTTGTTCATGTTAAACCCTTGATTGGCTAGCACCTTGTTGCTCCTCAAAGATGCTCCAATATGCTCTCCAATAGTAGGGCTTCGTTGTAATGGTAGTCTCCAAGGGAAGCTCTCCAAGTCTTGAAAGCTCTCCTCAATGACCTGTCTTGATAAATTCGGGATCCTTGGTGCTCTTAGGCTTGCACCTTTTAAAGTGTGTGAAACCCTAGGTCTATGTTCAAAACCCTAGGATTGAATTCCTCATGCGTAGTGAATGTTAGCATGAGAAGCTTTTGTCTTTTCTATGTTTAAAGACCAGTTAACTGAAGTCTAAATTCAGACTCAAGTCCTCCATGTGAACTAGTCATGAAGGGGAATGCAAAGTTACTCCCGCTCACCTTTATTGCATGCAGACTACCACTTCCACCCATGATTAGGCCTATTTGTCGACAAAATGTCTTTTATGGCTTAGTCGTTGTCATTTGCAATAGCTAAGGTTTGGTCGCTCTAGGCTACAATGGCTAAGGTTTGGCCACTCTAGGCTACAACTAAGGTTTGGCCGCTCTAGGCTACAATGGCTAGGATCTAGCCACTCTGGTTCATAGCGGCCAGGCTTGGATGGGCTAAGACTACCCCAGATGAGTGGTGAGAACCACTTTTGATACTTGGAAAGTCCAAGGTTTAGTCATATGGTCTAGGAATGTGCCTATGTGGGTAGTTCTCCTAAACATGACATGTTTTAGGTGTCTACAGATGCCCCTTTTGTGATGCACTATGTGGGAAAAACATAATGTGGAGCAAAAACATAGACTAATATGTTTGTAGGGTGTATGATGATCATTGATCTGATCAACATTGGATGTCCCAGTCATGCAAGACGGCACGTATCCTATGACCAAAGGCATTAAGGTGCCATTGGAGCCTTTTATGATTTGACCAAAGGTATTAAGGTACCTTTGGAGCCTTTTGTGAATTGACCAAAGGTATTAAGGTACCTTTGGAGCCTTTTGTGAAGTGACCAAAGGTATTAAGGTACCTTTGGATCCTTTTGTGAAGTGATTAGGAGACAAGCTTAAGTCAAATCCTAGCCTAGGTGGCAATTAGGAGACTTGGTTTAAGTCAAATCCTAGCCTAGGTGGCAATTAGGAGACTTGGTTTAAGTCAAATCCTAGCCTTTGTGGCAATTAGGAGACTTGGTTTAAGTCAAATCCTAGCCTAGGTGGCAATTAGGAGACTTGGTTTAAGTCAAATCCTAGCCTAGGTGGCAATTAGGAGACTTGGTTTAAGTCAAATCCTAGCCTTGATGGCAATTGAAAAATGAAATGATTTGTGTCTATTCTTTGTCCTTAACAAAAAAAGGGGATTTTTGCCAATGTGGATGGTATGAATGCAAGGCAAAGGGTGCAACCTTTGATAAAAGAACACAGTATTTTGAACCTAGAAATTGATGTGGATGATGTGAATGCAAGGTAAAGGGTACAACCTTTGATAAAATAATGCAATCTTTTGAACCTAGCAATTGACCTATTGATGATGTGATGTGATGTGTTACGAGTTGATTTGATGATGGATTCTTTATCACGTGCATAAGATGTATGTTCATATGGATGTTTATATGATTTGATTATTATGATCTGAAGTCAAATCCTAGCCTTGATGGCGATAGGAGACAAGCTTACTGGTTTGCTTGAATTTGCTTTTGATCTTTTGCTTATTTGCCCCAAGCAAAGGGGTGCATGATTATCTTTGGTAATGACTTTTGAATAAGTGAACTTAGCAATGATTTAGCATTTGATTGTTGACTTTGATTGTGCATGTTGTTATTATGACCAATGGACTTAGCAAATGCCATTGGGGCATTTTGGGTGGCCAAAGCGTTTATGGATGCCTTTGGAGCATTTTTTATTTTGAATTTGACCAAGTGGCATGAAGATGCCCTTGGAGTATTTTGATTAATTTTGACCAAGCAGCATAAATATGCGCTTGGATGCTTTTAGTGATTTGACCAAGCAGCTTGAAGATGCCCTTGGAGCTTTTAGTGATTTTGACCAAAGGGCTTATGATGCCTTTGGGGCTTTTTGTGATTTTGACCAAAGGGCTTATGATGCCTTTGGGGCTTTTTGTGATTTTGACCAAAGGGCTTATGATGCCTTTGGGGATTTTTGTGATTTTGACCAAAGGGCTTATGATGCCTTTGGGGCTTTTTGTGATTTTGACCAAAGGGCTTATGATGCCTTTGGGGCTTTTTGTGATTTTGACCAAAGGGCTTATGATGCCTTTGGGGCTTTTTATGATTTTGACCAAAGGGCTTATGATGCCTTTGGGGCTTTTTGTGATTTTGACCAAAGGGCTTATGATGCCTTTGGGGCTTTTTGAAATTGATTGCTTAACTGTTTGATTGCTAATTAAGGGAGGTATGATACCAAAAATGCCCCAGTTGATGTTTAGCAAATGTATATTTTTGGATGCAATTATGATTTTATGATATATGATGTTGATGATGTAATGATGATGATGCAATGCTTAGATGGATGCTTATGTAGATGCTTGTATGATATGATTATTGTGACATGATGTGATGTACCATGAGTTGATTTAATGATGGATTTATGATTGTATGCGTAGGTGGATTATGATGTGATATTGAATGTGAATGGGTGAGTTATGAACTATGTATTTATGGATGCAATGTTTATTGTTAAATGCATGTTTGATTTTGGTTTAATTGTATGCATCTAACTTATGCTATGATATGGTAAATGCAATGTGTAATGCGTTATGTATAGTGTTTAATCTAATGTGAATGAACTTGTATGCTTTAATCACTTAAAACATAAGGAATGCATATGATATGACTTTAACAATCTATTGGGTGATACCATAGAAAGTATAACAACCATGAATGTCAAAAATCATTCTTATCACAAGAATTAATTATTTAAACTATCCATATGTGAAGTGCAATGGCATGGAATGTATGTACTTTCTTGATAAGATTTTATAATTTAAAGGATTCAAAATAGTCAGTGGTCGTGTAAACATCATTTCTGACATTTATCCAGTATCTAACCTACCTTGTTAATACCCCTTAATTCACAAAACCTCATAAATAAAATTGATGATGTGATTGATGATATGATTTGTTGCTATGTAGGAATTTTTGAGGTTTTTGAGACTTAAATACTCTAGTTACCCTATAAAAAACTATGTACTGACCACACAAAAAACTTGAAAAAAAAAGGATTATAAAAAAAAAGACAAAAAAAAAAAAACCCCTGGGGGGAGAAAAAAAAATAAATAAAAAAAAAAAAAAAACCACCCCACGACGGGGGGGTCCTTAACCCTCTCACCAAAATAGGGAAACTCACGTTTTCCCTCCCCCCCTTCTTTTGAATTGGGGGGAATAAAACAACAGACGAAGAGGGGGAGACAAAAAACAACACACACACACAAAAAAAAAAAAAAAAAAAAAAAAAAAAAAAAAAAAAAAAAAAAAAAAAAAAAAAAAAAAAAAACAACCCCCTACAACATAAAAAAAAAAAAAAAAAAACAGAACACACCACCCTCCCTCATTATTTTTTTTTTTTTTTATTGAGGATAGGGGTTGAGGGAAGAGAAAAAAAATATATTATATTTTTTTTTTTTTTTTTAGAGATGAGGAGGAGGAGGAGAGGAGAAAAAAAAAAATAAAAAATTTTTGTGCTTTGTAATCTTGAATTTGTGCTTTGGAATCTTGAATTTGCACTTTATTTCGGGATTTTTGCTTATTTTGATTTAAGCAAGGGATTTAATTGGGTAGGGTGGAGCTTGTCCTTTTGCCAATTCTCAGCACCTTTGAACCGGTCGCATAGGGGGATAAGCAAGGAAGATCCTTTTCACTTAAGGTAACCTAGACCACTTTTGCAGCTTTCATCTTTCCCTTGTACCAACTAGGATTTTAGTGTTTCAATTAGTGATGGGATCCTGAATATCCAAGGCATTATCACAACTAGACCTTACCCTCTACTAATCAAGGTGGCTTTCTACAAAAGCTGATAAGACCACTAGATATGGTTGAGTGACTAGGAAACCTTAGTATATTCCTTATAGCAACATGAAATGGTTGTGTTGAAAAACATAGTTACACACATGGAGGCATGGATGAAGGTGGACTTGAATACTATGATTGTGATACAAATTGTGGCATCATTTGCAAGATTGTGATCCTAACATATGCAAATGTAATGGATGTAATGCAACTATTTGAATGCAGATGGAAGATGCAAATGTTTTTGTATTTTTGATTTTTGCATTGTTTTTGTGTTTTTGATTTTATGTTGACCAAAGGGCTTATTGTGCCTTTGGGGCTTTTGATTGATCTTGACCAAGCGGATTGGATACCCTTGGAGCATTTTTTATTGATTTGACCAAGCGGCTTAGAGATGCCCCTGGTGCCTTTTGATGAGATTTGACCAAGCGACTTAGAGATGCCCTTGGTGCCTTTTGATGATATTTGACCAAGCAGCTTAGAGATGCCCCTGGTGCCTTTTGATGATATTTGACCAAGCGGCTTAGAGATGCCCCTGGTGCCTTTTGATGAGATTTGACCAAGCAGCTTAGAGATGCCCCTAGTGCCTTTTGTTTTTTATTTTATTGCTTTTTGATTTGTTTGTATTTCTATGTTTTATATTGTTTTTGTATTTTGATATATTTGAATGTTTTTTTATATTAATATATTTGAATGTTTTTGTATTTTGATATATTTGAATGTTTTGAAAAAGGGGGAAGGTATGATACCTTAGGTATCCCCCATGTGCATGTTGTCTACTACAATGTAGTCAATAGGCTTAGGAAGAGTGATAGAAATCAACTCTCCCAATTGGGGCATGACAGAAATCAACTGGGTGTCCCTATCCAGATGGGGAGGAATGAGTGAACCATATGGATGGAGCTCATTTTGCTCTAATAGGTCTTGGACCATATTCTTGAATCTATGGCAATTGCAAATGTCATGGCCCTCTATTCGATGATAGAGACAGTGTTGATCCTTCCTATAACTCCTAGGTTTAGGCCTATCTGGATCTAGATGTTGCATGTCAGGTAATGTTAAGACCTTAGTCTCTTGGAGCTTCTGGAAGATGATAGACATAGGCTCATTTAAAGGAGTCCAGACATGCTGTTGTTTTGAGCGTTTAGCATGCTTTGGCCTGGTATGAGGACCAGGTTGAGCCCTAGGTATGTCACTTACTAGCTTAGAGGGCTCCCCTTGTATTTTTGATGCAAAACATGGATTGTTGGCTAAGATCATTTGTTGGTCAACAACCTAAAGCTGCTCCTTTCTAAGCATGTTGTATACTATGGCTTTGAAACCCCAACATGATTGAATATCATGACCATTTTGTCTATGGTATAGACAGTGTAGCTCTTCCTCATACCCTTGATGTTTTGGGTGATTTGGATCTAACTGGCCAACCTTAGGTAATCTGATAGCATTTGTAGCACATAATCGATTGAAAACCACTACCACAGGCTCAGGCAATGGGGGATGCTTGTTCGAATTTTGAGGTGGCTGAATTGGCATTTGCTTTGGCTGAGGCTTTTCTTGTGGCTGCACAAGGGACAATTTGACTTCAGATGAGGGTTGCTCTTGTAGCTCTTGGTTCTTGAGCTTGTTCATGATATATTGCAATGCCTCATTTTGCTCATTCACTTGGCACTCCATTCTATCTAGACGATCCAAGATGGAATGCATGACTGGCAAAGATTTAATGTGCACCTCTAGCAATGAGATTGGAATATCATCGCAGATTGACTTGGGTGAAAGAGTTGAAGTTAAAGATTCACAATCTGAATGTAAATCATCCCTTTCATTCACTTGAGCTGATGTGGATGCTTCATGATGATGCACTTTGCTAGTGGCATCCACAAGATTTTGCTTACTAGCTTGAATACCCTCAATCTGATGTGGGGAAAATGCTTGCTCTTGCTCTTGAGGAGGCCCTATGAAGAATGAGTCTGGGGTAACTAAAGCCAATGGTTTTGACCCCTTTACCATGGAAGTAACCTTTGATTGCACCATATCTTGTCTTATCTACTTTGAAGTTATTTGGTCATTTGACTTAATGTTAACCATTGCCACAAACTCTTGAGAAGGTGCTTTATCTTTTGGACCCATTGAAGATGCTTTAGTCATGTTAACTGATGTTCTCTTCTCCTCATCAAGTAATATGATATCATGATCTTTGGTTATGGGAGGAGGTAGCGACTTCTCGATGCAAGCCTCCATTGAATTTTTGGTGATTTTATCTGCATGAATGTTTGGAGGCCCGCATATCACCAGAGCTTCTTGTGGCTCATCAAACTTCTTGTAGTACTTGAATGGCTCAGGATCTTGGGGGACTACGTACACTTGTCCTTGGTGTATGAATTTTAAATTTTGGTGCACTATGGAAGGCACACATTCCATATCCCTCATCCATGGTCTGCCTAGAAATATGTTATATTGCTTCTCACCCCCCAGGATATGGCATAATGTAGGTATCGTCTTCATCCCAACCTGTATAGGTAAGATTACTGTGCCAATTGTTGAGGAAGTGGCATCATTGAAGGCTCTCAATGTGAATGTTGCATCCTTAATGTGTGAAGGTGGCAGATTTAAATACTTCAAAGCTGCAGTCGTGATGATGTTGATACCTGACCCAATATCAATCAATACTCTCTTGTACAAAATTTGATTGATGCTTGCTATGATGTGTAGTGGAGGATCGGGTTCATCTTTAGAGATTGGCTCAATCTCCTATTTGTAAAAAGCAATCACAGGGTCCTTTTGTAAGTGAATTGAATTGATTTTTGGTGTGGACCATGATAGATTATTGTCTTCAGTTGAATTTTTTGGTATGTTGTATTGATCAAGGTATCTTTTGCTTCCTGTTGTAGTATTGATCATACCAATAAAACCCTCATCAAGTGGGGCTATGTGCACCTTATTGACATGCTCAACTTGATTGTTAGGTGCTATGTTTGCTTCGTGTGTAGGCAAGGGGTCTTGGAGGAGTCTTATCTGAAGCTCTTGCCTCTCAATCATATCTTGCACTAAATATCTAAAGGGATGACATGTCTGGATGTCATGCCCCTTTTGTCGATGGTACACACAAAATAGCTCTTCTCTGTGTGCCTTTGATCTACGCTTATTAGGCTTCAATGGATGGATCTCTGGAAGGGTGATTCTTCATGCCTCATATAATCGATCAAAGAGCGATGCTAATGTCTCTAGAAAATTAGTATATTGTCATTGTGGCCTACGTTGTTGGCCTTGTATCTGATTTTGTTGCATATGATCTTGGGCCAGAGGAGGTTGAGCTTGGTAATTATGCCCCACTGTTAGAGGTGGTGCCACCTGACTTGAGGATTTTGAGCTACTCAAAATAACTTGATTAACTGGGGCTACCTTTTGTTGGTTGTTGTCACCTTTGAGATTCTTGTTTGACCATTGCCCCTTGTGGAGTTCACCCTCCTCTATCTTGATGTCTTCAATGACCTTGGCTTGCATCAAGGCCTCCTCAAATGTTTGATACTGTTGTAATTGTAGGAGAAGCGAGATTTGTTTTGAGCAGCTTCTAGTAAACATCTGAATGAGCTCTATTGTTGGTATGGTAAAAGGTAATTTTGACATCATATTTCTCCATTTCTTGCCATACTCCATGATTGGCTCATCATCAAGTTGACGAAGGCTTGCCAAGTCAGTAAAGTTTATCATTTTCTCAGCACTAGAGGCAAAGCGTTCCAGAAATAACTCAGCAAGTTGCTCAAAGGTGTTTATGCTATGATGGGGTAGATGATTATACCATTCCAAAGCATCCCCAACTAGCATTGTAAGAAAAACTCTCAGCATCAAGGGGTCATTGTATTGAAATTGGAAGCATGTATTGATGAATATTGTCACGTGCTCTTGTGCATCTTCGTCATCTTTGAATTTTTCAAGTTGAGGCATCCTAAAATTTGATGGGTATGTTGGTGATGACACTGATGGATGCAAAGGCTGATTGCTAAGCTTCTTTAGTGTAGGTTTCTGATAAACCAACCTTTGATTTTGCTTTTCAAATTCATTCATTCGATCAACTAGAACTTTGTATGGCCTCGATGAAATGATCTGATCTTCCAGTTGTTGCCCTTGATTAGGTAGAGGAGGCTGCTTTTGATGTTGAGTTGGACGATAACTATAATCATTAGATACCTCATCATAACTAGATTCAGAGTAAGTATCCACTTCTTCTTGATGTTCCCATTGGGACTCTTCATATGATTCCTCATCATATTGACCTTGGTATTGTTGAGGAGTATGAGGTTCTTGATGGTAACCAGATAATGACCTTTGATGTTGAACACTATTTTTGCATGATCGAGGGGGCAGATTCTGAGATTGCCCTGGATGCCTTATGCCTTGTTGCATCCTTTGTTGTTCATGCATATTTAGTTGATACACCCTTTGTTGGTGTGTTTGTTGTGAGTCCACCCATTGTTGATTCAATTGTTGTTGATCCATGCATTGTTGTTGGTAAAGTTGTGACCTTAGTGCCTGATGTGTATGATTTTGTTGTTCAGTTGTATAGGGGCTATGTACCCTCGTATTAGAAATATGAATGGTTTTGTCATATATTTTTCCCCTAGTAGGATCTATTAGTTGTTTTCCATGTTCTTTAAAGGTTGCATTAGCCTGATACTCTGGTCTATGAATGGACTCTGTATAGTCTGACAATGCAGACATGCAACGTGACTGCCCCACGTACTCTTCATGAGGAGTAGGATGATGTCTTGGATCCTCTTCCTCATCTATGAGGAAGGACACATATTTAGACTTAGATGTAAGCTCTGTGTATTCATACTTCATAGAAGCAGAACGTGCACATGCAGAATGCTCTCTGTGAGGAGTAGGGGATCGACTTTCTCGATCAACTAGAGTGGTTTGCTCATCTAGCCTAGGCCATGGTGTGCCCTCATTTTCATTTTTTGATTGATGTATGGAGCAAGCTGGTATGTGAACCTATGACATTGACTTATTAGGCCCCTCAGTGGGCAGATTGTTCTTTATATAGAATTCCATCAAGGTGTTCCAGTCTGGCAGGTTTCCTGGAGGGCCTATGGGTGCTTCCCTAGTAGGGCTATCTCGAAGGTTTGCCCCCCTATGGATGGTATTGATGTTATGATAAGACCTGGGATGCCATTCAGGGATGGCCATGTCCTCTGGACTGATTTGGATATGTCCCGTGGTCATGGAACTTGATTCTCTCTCTAGATTGGAGGTCTTGCTCATCATGGGAGGTCTCCCGACCATAATAAAATTTTTGGCTTCCGAAAAAAGGTTTTAAGTGTCATATATCAAAATGATCAGTGTGACGAGCTGATCACAATGGGCTATGACTCTAAAAAGTGACTTTCGGGTCAAAATTTTGTATTTTTGAAATAATTGGCTAACCGGGGCCCATGGGGAAATGCCCACTTTTAGGAATTTTTAGGAATTTTTGAACCGTGAAGAGTTAGGACTCAAAATTTTTGGGAGAGGTGCCCCAGGGGCTAACTAAGACAACAAAATAAATTTGGCAGTTTTTGGAGTTGTCTAGCCCACTTTATGACTGTTTCAGTGCAGTTTTTCCCTATTTTCAGCCTCGAAAATAGAGTAAAAATAAAACCAAAATAACTTTTTCGTTATAGCTCCGATTTGCATGATTCTCGATCCGTTGGATGCAGAATCAAAAAGTAGCTTTTTACTTTTTTTTTCAATAAATTTCCCTAAAAATTAGGGTTAGGGTTTGGTCCCAAATAACAAAGAAACACACAAAGCAGACAATATGATTATCTCTTTTATGGATTAAATGTGTGTCCTAAAACTGGTTTCAGTGTGTTTAGATTTGTTGTTGCTCTTGCTTTGGACTTAGAATGAAAGAACTCAATCATAGTGGTGATTAGGAACACTAGTGCCAAACATGATTTCTCAAAAGAGTCTAGGGTACACCGCTTAAATCCCAGTGGGGGGTTCGCCTAGCTCTTCCACTCTGAACCAATAATTGTTCCAATAGTGGGAGATAGTTTGAACACAAGAGACCAACACCTCCTTGAAGGAGTTCCCTATTCTATCTAAGGATATCTAGGGGGCAAGCCGGTGGAAGGAGGTGAATTCCAACGTCACCGGTCTGAATTGGGGGTTGGTGATGAAATCCAACCTTACCAATGTTTATAATGATACGTGCGAGTGTGTGTGAGTTATTTTTAGATTTTGAAATAGAAAGTGATGCATCAACCAACATTCATGACTACTTTCCTACAATGCCTAAAAAGAACATTTCATTTTCAGACAAATGCATCTATAACTAGTCTATATGATTTTAATGCACTCTCCTATTTTGTGATGAAAACAACCACTGATTGGGCCACATGCAAGCAAACCAAAACACAATGGCCTAGCACACTGGAGACTAGGGTAGACCTTACAGGCAGAGGTCCACTGTTCCTAGCAATGCCTAGAGGAAATCTAAAAGAAACCTAAGAAATGCAAAATGCAATTTTTATTTCTTTTCCTTTCATTTTCCCTAATTAATCTATGTTTATGCTTGTTGTTTCTAGAAATAAAATGCAGATAGAAAATCATAGAAATATTAGGAAGGGGTACCAACCTTGAATCCCACTCAGATGACAGAAATTTTTCCCTCTATTGCACTTCTAATTTAGCCACTATAGACCAGAGCAGCTAATATATGGTCGTTATAGACCAGAGCGGCTGACTCTTGGTCATTGTAGACTAGAGCGGCTGATTTATGGTCATTGTAGACCGGAGTGGCCGAATCTGCACACAAAAACATGAATCAGTAAATCGATAGAAAATAAAAACTTGGTGGGGGTCCCACCATGATCGCCATCTGTAGCGACCCCAGGATGCATGCACCGCTTTACTCTACTTGCAATATTATACCCAAAATGAAATGAAAGACCATGAAAAGCATATAACATGGAAAGTAACAAAGATAGATCTCTTTATTTGTATTAAAACCCGGTTACATGTCGGTCCCTCTTAGGGATACCCATTTTGATACAATGAATTACAAATGAGGAAGATGTCCCCTAGCAAAGGGGTGGTGCACTTTCACAAGCTTCCCGGTTCCGCACACAAAAATGTATGAGGGCTTACAGATGCCTCCTTCTCTAGGTCTGATTTCCTAGAGGGATCCTCTTGCTCTCGTATGTTGTGGATTTTCTCGATGAACTTGTAGCCCTGTAAGCAATGAAACAACAACACACGCTTAGATGTCCGAGATTGCCTCCTCGGATGAGGTTGTTAGCAATAAATGAACTTAATGAAAAATATGATGAAACTATGCTATGAAATCATGTAAATCTATGCTAATGATATGAAGACATGAAGAAAGTAGAATAAAAGAAGCTAATGTCTAAACCCTAAGCTAGGCCTATGGGCCACTGTCCAGGACAACGACCGCTAAAGTGAAACTTGCCTTCTTTGCTCCAAGGCTATGGATCAAAGCTTGTATCCAATGTTGAAATGGTGGTCAGATTTGCTCTCCAATTTGTCAGGGCTTCGTTGTAATGGTAGTCTCCAAGGGAAGCTCTCCAAGTCTCGAAAGCTCTCCTCAATGACCTATCTTGATAAATTTGGGATCCTTGGTGCTCTTAGGCTTGCACCTTTTAAAGTGTGTGAAACCCTAGGTCTATGTTCAAAACCCTAGGATTGAATTCCTCATGCATAGTGAATGTTAGCATGAGAAGCTTTTGTCTTTTCTATGTTTAAAGACCAGTTAACTGAAGTCTAAATTCAGACTCAAGTCCTCCATGTGAACTAGTCATGAAGGGGAATGCAAAGTTACTCCCGCTCACCTTTATTGCATGCAGACTGCCACTTCCTCCCGTGATTAGGCCTATTTTTTGTAAAAATACTTTTTATGGCTTAGCCGCTGTCATCTATAGTGGCTAAGGTTTGGCTGCTCTAGGCTACAGTGGCTAAGGTTTGGCCGCTCTAGGCTACAGTGGCTAGGATCTGGCCACCCTGGTTCATAGCGGCCAGGCTTGGATGGGCTAAGACTACCCCAGATGAGTGGTGAGAACCACTTTTGATACTTGGAAAGTCCAAGGTTTAGTCATATGGTCTAGGAATGTGCCTATGTGGGTAGTTCTCCTAAACATGACATGTTTTAGGTGTCTACAGATGGCCTTTCACATATTGTCTTCAAATTCATCCCCTTTATGAGTAACTTGCAGGAGAGAAAGCTTTTCAGAAACAACCTACCTATGGTGGCCCTCAAGGTCATAGGATCTCCATGTAACTTCAAGGAAGTAGTAGGTGTCCATGTTCCATATGGCCCACAACATTGCAAAGTGGTCTAAATATGTATAAGGGTCCATCGAGCAAGTAAATGACAACCATGGCACACTCCCCTTCTTCCTGAGGTATCTAATTCTAACTTCCTCGATAATTTTCCAGGTTATCTCTAGGATAGCAATTGAGGTTGGGCAATGCTTAAGAAATACCTTTGGGGGTGATTTGGAACCATATATTCTAATATAAGAAAATTCTTCTGTATAGAATAAATATCATGCCCTAGCTTCATGCAAAAATTTTCTCATCCCGATCCCAAGTCTATCAGGTTCAATGCTACATAGGCGGGTGTGTACTACTAGGAGGATGTTTCCAAAGAAGTCTATGTAACTAGAAAACCCTTATTGTATACACAATAGTGCATCCTAGATAGTGGCAGTAGTTACTCCTCCAAATCGAGTCACCAAATATTTGTCAAATTGTGCTATAACTAGATGAATAAAAAATGAGTAATAGGAAAATGGAGGGAGCTCTTCTTTATCAACCAGTATGGCTGCCTATAATTTCACCAGTTCTCTGTCCATGTGGTCACTAATGACATATTTCCATTGGTAGAGAGGTATTTTATCAGTCCTATTGCACTAGATAATTAGGAACATAACTTCTTTATAATTAGCTCCAATTTTTTGTGCCCAGCACCAGGTTGATCATATCAACGTAATCTTGTTCCCAGGGCTTGAGGAGGAATTTGTGAACTGGGAATCCAGGAGACCTGCATTTGCCTCTCTTTAAGATAATATCTAGGAATGTAGTTTTCAATATGTAATTGGACTATAGGGTGAGCGTGTGAAAGTCCAAGACCTACGAGGCTGTAGCAAGCCTGAGCACCCTCCCGATTCTATTAGTTTTTTACCTGGCCATGACTTTATTTCTATGGTCACAAATGGTTCTAGTTTTGGAGTCGTAGGCAACTTATAACCATGCTAGGAGGTCTAAGGAGTGGTACATCCTTGGGTAAGTTAACCAGCCCAAGTTGGTATTCCACCTATTACAAACTAGGTTGGGTTCATAGCTATCCCACTATGCCCTCATAAATAAATTCCTTAATAACGTGGGGTGGTGTTGGTTGTATTCCTCAGTAGGATTGAAACTATAAATGGTTACTCCTTACACCTCCTATTTTTGGTCTATCGTAATATCTCTACCCAAATTAGGTTGATTAGTTAGTGCCTTTGGGTCTTGGGCTCTCCCTACCCTTTTGATAATTGGCCATGCCCTAGTAATCTTCCAATATGGGTCTTGACATAGGGCACCCCTATTGCGACAATCTTTGGTAGAAGCCATGAGAACACACCTTCATGGATAGAAAGGGTTTTGCAATCTCTACACTCAACCTCATCAAGAAAGCTCTTTGCATACACAATTACGCTAATGGTATGGGGGAGATCTGTCATATTCCATTTAAAGAACCAACATTTAATTTACGTAGGTGGGGCATGTATTTTTTCATTCATTGACACTTTATGATTGGTCATGCCATGGAGCTGGGTGCACCATGTCATCCTCCTTGTTGGCTATGGGTTGGCTATACTTTATACCCACTTGATTGAATTACAATGCAAAGATATCTTGGGACATGTGGCAGTTTTTGATTCGCTTGAGCAGGGTATGCTCGAGCAAGGTGCATGACTTTTTGGGAGGAGAATGCAAAAATTGCACCTCATTAACTCTTCATACACCTAGAATAGGATTGGGCACATGGATTCATGTGCCTGGAAAAAATTCATGTGGTCCATTGAGGGAGTGGAGTGCATGGACCTCAAAGTGGGTGCATGACCTTATGCACTCATAAAAACCTCACACGCTTTAATGGAATGGAGTGCATGGACCACAATGGAGCACACGAGACCGTGCATCCTCAAGACCCTCTTGCATTCCAATCTCTAGTGGAGTGCATGAACCTAGAGGTGGGTACATGAATTTGTATACCCAAATATACCCTTGCATGCTTCATTGGAGTGGAGTGCATGGACATGATTTAGGGTGCACAAACTCATGCACCCTTCGGGACTTTGCACGGGTTGGGGGCTAGGTGCATAGCCTTGTGCATCCCAAAGTCTCTTGTGTGCTCCATTGGGGTGGAGCACATGGGTAGGATTGGGGCGTGATATGGTGCATGCCCTTAGGATTTTTTATGCACTCCACTTACGATGGAGCGCATGGACTCTAGACGGGTGCACTACCTTATGTGCCCATAAGGACCTTCACACACTCCATTGGAGTGGAGCACGTAGACTCAACTTGATGTACATAGATTCATGCATCCCTTAGACACTTTCATGCACTCCATTCCCCAATAGAGTGCATAGGCCAAGGTCGGGTGCATGGTTTCATGTGCCTAAAGGGATGGCCCAACTTGGGGCACACAAGCTTGTGCACCCTTGGACTTTTCATGCACTCCACTGGAGAGTGGAGCACATGGGATCAGACTTGGGTGCACCACCTTATGCACCCTTCAAAAAATAGGGAGTGTAACAAAAAATAAAAGGGAGTGGTATTCCATTGCTAACAGGACTCTTTGATACTATTAATAAGTATATTAGCTAGTTTAATAAGTTGTAATATGATATCTACACTTCTAGAGGTATTCCTAAGGTGACATAATTACAAAAGGATATGGACAAGGAGAAAAATATGGAACTACTCATAATTGTATTCAAAATATTATAGAGACCTATAAGATAGTTGTTGTTGAGTTCTAGATGCTTTATATATACTTTTCCACTTCTCTTCCACTAATTGATTAGGTGTTCAATTACTTCTTCATCATTAGACTCAAAGATAGAGGCATTAGGGTAATTCTTGTATTAAGCTCATACAAAAGTGGTCAAAGTTCAAATTGATAATAATACAAAGCAAAATTAAAGGAATACCAAGAAGCTATGTTAAAATTCAACATGTGATTTTCTAAGAAGGAAAGATGTAAAGTAAAATTATACTAAATTTGCATTAAAAAGCTTGAGGAAGAAAAAAAAATGGGGTTTTGATGTTGTTGTCTTCAATGCAAATAAGGATAATAGTTTTGATGGTGAAAAATCATAGGATCATGTAGCTTCTTATTCAGTATATTGGAATTCACATTTTCTTATGAGTATATTATAGATTTAGGGACAATGCATATGATAAAGCACAAATATTTTATCCAAGGTTAGAACAAATCATATTAGGGGAGTATGTTGTCACTAGATATGGCTCTTCTTTATAGGTGTAAGGTTACAGAGGTTAGTATTGGGTATTATTATTTTGTTAAAGTTATTCTTGTTCTTAGTATTGGCCCCAATGTTTTTTCTATATGTCATATTACAAATATAAACAAAATGGAAAAATTCTATCCCTACTTGTTGGGTAATAAATAATAAATAAAAATATAATATAGTTGCTTCTAGTTATTGTAATGAGTTGGATAAAATATATAATCTAGGGAAAATAATGTATCCTTTTGTTTCTTTTGCTCGGAAGAAGTATTTTATGGCTATCGTGGCTTATGTAGATTATAATAGTTATCAATGGAACCATAAAATTGGACATCTTAGCTATGGTTCATTAAGACATATGAGCTTTTTTCAAATGGCCATTGAACTTCGTCATATTTTCCCTCTAAGGGGTGCATGCAAAGGGTTATTCTAGGGAAGCACCATAGGGATACATTTCCAAATGAGAAAGTTAGATGTCATACATATATATATACCATGATTATACCCTCCATTTTCTAAAATATGTACTTCCTTTATTCATTGATAACTTATCTAAATATATGTGGTTCTATACTATTCATACCAAGGATGAGGTCTTTGATAAATTCAAGGTATTCAAAGCACTAGTAGAAAAATAGCTAGATAGGAAAATTATGTGTCTTAGGTTGTTGGAAAATTTGAGTATATTTTTGTCATTGATGTCAAAGAATTAATGGCATAAGTTAATGACATCGGTTGTCATCTATGTCAAGGAAAATAAAGTTTTAATGGTTTTACCATGATGGCATTTGAAAAATAAAAAGGAAGAGGTTTTATGATGGAAAAGACTTTTATCCAAAGAAAAGGTCCAAGAAGAAAAAAAGAGATTATAATATTTAAATCTATGGAGATTTAAATAATTATAATAATTAAAAATTAAAAGGGCCCAAAGGTTAAAATATAGATTATAATATTTAAATCTATCTTAGATTTAAATTATTATAATATTTTTAAAAAGGTTTAGATGGTGCCAAAATTTGAAATTGCATGGAGGCATTTGTTCAAAGTAAAGTCAACATCCAAAGTCAAAGGAAAAAATGTATAAAAAGGCTAATGTTTTGCAAGCCAAGGTGTTCGATCATCCATGAAAATTAATATCCGATATTGGTATTCATTCGGTAAGCGGTGGAAGCAAAGAAGGGTTTTTGTGAGTTTTGAGGGCAACACATAGTTGAGAGGAAGAGTGCTTGATTCCATACGATGTGGGTGGATAGCCTAGTTTACAGTCTTAGCTTGCAGAGCATGTTGCATATGGTAGGTGTAGCGACCTCGGGATGCACGCACCGCTCTTTTTTTATGCTACTTGCAATGTATTAAAAACCCAAGATGAAATGGAAGACAATGAAAAGCATATAACACGGAAATAACAAATATGGATCTCTTTATTCGTATTGAAACCCGGTTACATGTCGGTCCCTCTTAGGGATACCCATTTCGATACAATAAGGTTACAAATAGGCAAAGAGTACCTCTTTCACGAAGAGGTGGTGCACTTTCAAAAAGCTTCCCAGTTCCACACACGAAAATGTATGAGGGCTTACAGATGCCTCCTTCTCTAGGTCTATTTCCTAGAGGGATCCCTTTTGCTCTCGTATGTTGCAGATTTCGTCCGATCAACCTGTGGCCCTGTAAGCAATGAAACAACAACACACGCTTAGATGTCCGAGAATACCTCCTCGGATGAGGTTGTTAGTAATGAATATAACAAATGAAAGCAAGTGCAAATTAGACTAATGCTATGAATGCGAATGAATGAAATGATGCTATGCTAATGATATGCTAAAATAATGAATCTAATGTCTAGAACCCTAAGCTAAGCCTATGGGCCACTGTCCAAGACAACGGCCGCTAAAGTGATTCTCATCCTCTTTGCTCCAAAGCTATGGATCAAAGCTTGTATCCGATGTTGAAATAATGGTTGCTATGCTCTCCAATCTATCAGGGCTTCATCATACACGTGATCTCCAAGGGAACTCTCCAAGTCTCGAAAGCTCTCCTCAATGACCAAGATTGATAGATAAAATATGATCTCTTTGGTGCTCTTAGGCTTGCACCTTTTATAGTGTGAAACCCTAGGTCTATGTCCAAGCCCTAGGAATGAATTTCTCATGCGTAGTGCAAGTTAGCATGAGAAGATTTTTGTCTTTTCTATGTTTGGAGGCTAGTTAACTAAAGTCTAAATGCAAACTCAAGTCTCCTATGTGAACTGGTCATGAAAAGGAATGCAAAGTTACTCCCACTCACCTTTATTGCATGAGACTACCACTTCCACCCATGATTAGGCATGTTTGTCGATAAAACTACTTTTAGGGTTTAGCCATTGTCATCTACAGTGACTAAGATCTAGCCATTATCATCTATAGTGGCTAAGGTCTGGCCACTCTAGGCTTGAGCGGCTAGGCTTGGATGGCTTGAAAAGGCCCCAAATGAGTGGTGAGAACCATTATTAATGCTTGGAAAGTCCAATATTATGTCATATGATCTTATGAATGTGTCTATGTGAGTAGCTCCCCTAAGCATGACATGATTTAGGTGTCTACAGATGCCCCTTTTTGTGATGCACTATGTGGAAAACACAATGTTGAGCAAAAATGTAGACTGATCTATTTGTAGGGTGTATGGTGATCAATGGTCTGATCAATGTTGGATGGCCCAATCATGCAAGATGGTGTGCATCCCTTGAATCATTGCCTCAATATTCGGAGGACTTAGCTCAATGGCTTGGGCATGTTAAATTGCACTCATTCCTCAAACTCAATCGGGTAGCTTCAACTGCTACAATAATTTCGATCGGTAGGAGAGCTACAATTGAAGATGTCATGTCTACTTACGTTCCTAGAAAACAAGGGAAATTTGTGATTGTTGTATGCAATGATTCATAGGATGAACATGATTTTGTTATGATCGAGTGATATTTTGTTGATTTTGATTATGATTATGTTGAAGTTTTGAACTACTTCCTCACACAATGGATTGGTGAAGAAATGACAATGAATGAAGTGACAAGTCGCTTGACCAATATGACTAATCTGGTTCCTTTCTAGCATTTGTTGCTTTTAATGGGCAATCCCACATCCAAGTGTGATTCCAATTGTTTATGATAATCATCTATCCCTATCCCGAGGAGCGGTCCAACTATCAATAGCTTTCTTAGGGAGTTAGGATGAGTGATTCTATTTATGTTCATATTGTATCACTTTGGCTTAATGTTTTTGGTATCATAGGGGAATTAGGATGATCCTTTCACACCCATGGAGCAGTCCGACCATCTTGGTCTTCTTCGGGATTGAAGGGTGGCACATCGTAATTCCAAAATGAAATGCTTTTGCCCCAAGTGGCCTTATGGTAACCTACTCATCTCATCGAAATGCATGGAGTGTGAATCGTTGCAATCATCGAGTGGATAGAGCAAGTAACTAGGTACGAGGCCTGCTTGAGATTATGCTTTTATGTGATTTTTTTGTTATTTTGGTCATTAAGATGACTTCAATTCATCAAAATGTGTTTATTTAATGTTTTTGTCATCCCTCCATGGAAGGAATTTTCTTGTTTTTATCTATGGAGCAGGTCGCTATCAGGTCCAGCGGCCTCTGAGTTTTTGCCTATGGCCGTTGTCGCCTTGAGCGGCCATGAAGTTTGGGCCACTGATGTTAATGGCCAAGGCATAATTTGAAAATATAAAAAATGTATTTTAGGGTTTTGACCTATCACTTTCATTTGTTGTCAATTCACTTTTTAGAGCTCTGGTGAGACAATGACAGTTGTGATTTCTAAAGCTACCTGCATCGAGGACATGGCTGCATAGGGTGAGGCATCAACTACTGGAGGAGCCGGAGCTTCTCGAGTATTTTATTTTTTAAACCCTAACCTCTTTTCCTTTTCTAGGTAAAACTGAACCTCACTAAGTAATTGGCAAATGAACCTCACTAAACCTATTGGTAATGAACGAAATCCGTAGTTAGGCTTAGTATAGGTTTTTAAGTGGTGGGTTGGTCCCCATTTTTGTTCTTTTTCAATTTTTTTAATTTTATGGCCTAGGGTTCATGGGTTTGCCATGTTACCTTTCATTATCACTCAGAGCAATGAAAATTTGGACGCTGTCACTCAAGCGGCTAAGTTTGAACCCCAATGGTCAAAAATTTGACCATTGGGATTTGTCTTGTCTCCAACGCTAGATTCTGCTATAGGCGACAACGGCTAATCCCCTTAGCCAATTTTGCACAACTTTTTTGCTTTTTATTGGATTTTTGAGATAGTTTTTATTTTTTTGAAATTTTGAACTACTCTTTAGCCTGTATTGCATTGTAGTTATGTTTCATCTTTCTTTTGCTTTGCTTAGATCCTTACTACTTGGGCTCGAGACCCGAGGCTCATGAGTGACCTCCTACCTCTTCTGGATGACATAGATTGGAGGTGGCTTAAGGCTCATGGGCTCCAGTATGTTACCAGAATACCTCACATTATGTCGAACCAGGCTTACCTTACGACTTTGGCCCATCGTTGGGACCCTCGGACTAATACCTTCCACCTCTCGACCGATGAGATGACCATTACACCAGAGGATGTGTACAGGATCTTCTAGATCCCTTTTGATGGGGTGGCTATTGTTTCTTCGACCACTAATGCTAAGGTGGTCATCTTCACTCGAGTGTTTGGGAGGCATTCTGAGGATGCTCTCAAGGACAACAAGTCTGGAGGAGTGTCTATCATCCATTGGTATCGAGAGCATGTTTTCATAATGAGGCATGCGGTGCTGCTGATGGTCATCAACAATGTCCTTATCCTAGATTGCTTAGGCTTGAGGTTCCCTTGGAACCTCCTTGCGATGGTTCAGGACCTGATAGATAGTGAGGAGCCTATCATATATGCATGGGGTAGGTCTCTATTGGCTCAGTGTTATGATGAGTTGTACCACATCCATCGGAGGGGTCATGTCAGCATCACCTATAGTTGGCTTTTGCAGATCTGGGGATGGGAGCACATTAGGGTAGATCACCCTAAGGGGCTTCCTATTGAGATCATAATTATGGATAGGAGGATGCAATGCTATGGTGCTAGATGGGCCAGAGAGAGCGAGGAGTGCAAGAGCCACACTTTTGTAGGGGAGCTGACTCATTACACTGATACTTTCACTAGACTCCAGGATGGAGATGTCATATGGCACCCGTATCATGAGTGTCCTACTTGGGATGACCCTGACAGCTTTACTGCTAGGACATGGTATGAGCGATGGCTCATTGGCCACAAGGTTAACATCTGGGAGCACTTCTTCTACTCTCAGGTTCTTCGTCAGTATGGGTTGTAGCAAGATGTGCCACTAGTACCATTTTTGTATAGGTGCATCGGAGTAGAGAGAGACCTCCCTCCCCGATAGGTTACAGAGCTAGCTGATGAGGAGGATGCCCTAACTATTGATCCTAGAGTAGCTAGTGGAGTTACAGATGCATTTGCATGGTGGGGTGACCTGATGTGGTATGGTGAGGGCAGTTCGAGAGGATGATGGAAGATGGGGTAGACCCAGTAGGGATAGGGTTCATGCTAGGACTATGGCATGGGGCCAGTAGGTAGAGCAGGTAGTAGTGGAGGAGCAGGAGGCTCCTAAGGAGGTGGAGGAGGAGATGGAGCCTGAGGAGAGAGATTCTCCTCTTAAGGCACAGCTACATGATGTGGAGGTCGAGCTCCAGTCAGCCAAGATACAGGTACAATAGTGTGATGCCATCATAGCTCAGAGGGATACTACTATAGCATAGTTATCAGACTAGATACAGGCTTTATAGGCTACTATGGGAGGAGCTACCCAGATGCAGGTTGTTGTTGCCCCTCCTACTCTCGAGGATCCTTTGAGGGTAGCTCTCGAGACTGAGATCCATCATCTACAGGGTTTTTTGGATGAGAGTGATGTTCAGATTGTTGAGGATGCAGCCCAGATTATCGCTCTCTCGAGGTAGATCAAGAGGCTAGGAGCCATCCCTAGGGAGAGAGGGGCTATAGGTGGGTCACAGGTCAATAGGAGCTCTACATAGGGTAGTCTTCCATCCAACCTGGTCATGGGGCCCGGACTCATACTGAGAGACCAATAGGGTCCAACTCGCACCATTCTCCCAGAGATCCGTCCATAGGGGTGGTGCTATAGGGGGTGCAAGCCCAATATTTGATTGATGATTCACTTGGTTTTGATTCATTTTTGAGGTCGACTGACCTATATGACTATCACCCATGGGAATTTTTGTATATCCATGGACTTGACACACATACTTTTATGATATCTTTGCATTATGACTCATTATGTGTATCATTTATTGCTCATGTTTTTGTTGTTATTTTATTTTATGATGTGATGTGATGATGGTATTATGATGATTTGATGTATATGTTAGATGATAGATGATATTGTAGATGCTTATATGGATGTGTAGATGCTTATATGATTTGATGATATGATGTGATGTATTTTGATGATGAATGATGAATTCATGATTGTATGCAAATGGATATTGCCTATATGTTTTATGATGTGCTTTATGATGTGATGATGGATGATTAATGAATTGTGTTTGTGGATGCGATGTTATTGTTAAATGCATGTTTAATTTTGCTTTAATTGTATGCATCTAACTTATGTGATGGGATGGTATAAATGAACCTGTATGCTTTAATCACTTAAAACATAAGGAATGCATATGACATTGACAATCTTAATGGGTGATACCATAGAAAGTAAAAAAATAATCATGAATTTAAATAATCACTCTTATCATAAGAATTGATTAAGTATTCATATATGAGATGTAATGGTGTGTAATGTATTTTCTTGATAAGTTTCTATAAATTAAAAGATATAAAGTAGTCAGTGGTCGTCTATATACTATTTCTAATATATATGCGGTATCTGTCCTACTATGTTGATACCCCCTAATTTATAGAATCTTATAAAGAAAATGATGGTGTGAATGATGTTATGATTTGTTGCTATGTAAGAATTTTTGGGGCTTTTCAGAGATTCAAACACTCTAGTTACCCTATCAACAATTGTCTATTGACCACTCTAGACTTTTGAAAAGTAAGGCTTTTACCATGGACCTAGTTTTTCATGATCTCTGTGTGTGCAAGTGATTGTATATTTTGAGATAGAACTCAAGCATTTCCTTCGATGTCAGGCGGGATTCTTTCAGCCCATTGCTAAGATCAGGGATTCTCAAGTGTTCATCTCATCCTTATGTTGGACTTAGTTGGACTATACCACTAGGCAATATTGGGTTACCTAAGCTAGCTCATCCACATTCAAACATTGGTCTACACAAATGCATGAAGCAATTGTGATAGACATATCATCATGCGTAAGGATCTCTCCTTTCGATTTTGTACAATGCTGAGAATTCCAAGGATTCAAGCTTTATTCCTTTTTTGGCTTCTTTTTGGCTTTGGATATTTGCTCATATGTAGTGATGAAAATCACTTTTTATTTTTGATTGATTTTTTCTTTGAGCGAGGATTTTTGTAGTGATGATAATCACTATTTATTTTGCTCATATGTAGTGATGAAAATCACTATTTATTTTTTATTGATTTTTCTTTGAGCGAGGTTTCTTTGAATTTTTGATTTGTGTATCGGATCATTGCTATGAAATCTGGACTGTATGCTTGGCTTTTGAATATGTACTTTGCTTTAGGATTTTGCTTATTTTGATTTAAGCAAGGGATTTGGATAGGGCAAAGCTTGTCCTTTTGCCAATTCTCAGCACCTTTAAACCGGTTGCACAGGGGGATAAGCAAGGAAAATCCTTTTCACTTAAGGTAACCTAGACCACTTTTGCAACTTTCATCTTTTCCTTGTACCAACTAGGAATTTAGTGTTTCAATTAGTGACGAGATCTTGAATATCCAAGGCATTATCATAGCTAGACCTTACCTTCTACTAATCAAAGTTGTTTTCCACAAAAGTTGATAAGATCACTAGGTGTGGTTGATTAACCAAAAAACCTTAGTATATTATGTATAGCAACAAATAATGGTTGTGTTGAAAAACACAATTACACACATGTGTTAATGGAGGTATGGATTTGAATGATTTGTGCGACAAACTATGGTATCACTTTTAAAGCTCTCATGACATATGCAATTGTAGTGGATATGAAAATGCAATGCAATGATGTGGATGCAAGATGTGAGATGCAATTGTTTTTGTATTTTTTATTTTTATGTTGTTTTTGTATTTTTGTTTAATTTTGACCAAAGGGCTTATTATGCCTTTGGGGATTTTTGATTTTTGACCAAGTAGCATGAAGTACCCTTGGAGATTTTTGATTTTGACCAAGTGGCATGAAGTACCCTTGGAGCATTTTGATTGAAGTTGACCAAGCGGTTTGAATACCCTTGGAGCATTTTGAATTGATTTTGACCAAGCGACTTGAATACCCTTGGAGCATTTTGAATTGATTGGAGTTGACCAAGCGGTTTGAATACCCTTGGAGCATTTTGAATTGATTTTGACCAAGCGAGATGAATTACCCTTGGAGCCTTTGATTGTATTTTGAAATTTTATGTTTTTATGATTTGTTTTTGTTTTTGACATATTTGAATGTTTTTGTATTTTATGACATATTTGAATTTTTTTTTTTTATGTGTAGAATACCTTTAAGTGAATGATATTGAGAGGTTCAGGCTCCTCAACACCATCTAATGATATAAGGTGATATGCTCCAGGCCCAACTCTCTATGAAATCATGTATGGGCCTATCCAATTTACCATGAACTTATCTCATAGATGCGATGGCAGATTCAAATTCTACTAGTTTTCTTTGAGCACTAGATCTCCAACCTTGAATTCCCTTAAGTGGAATTTACTATTGTAAGCTCACGCAAGGTGATCTTGGTAAACGTGAAGATGCTCTAAAGCATTGACTCGACATTCATCAAGAAGCATCAACTGATCAAGGCGGCCTTGTCACGTGACATCATCATCTATGAAGTCCTTTAATGCTATGCATAGAGTTAGAATTTCCAACTCTAGTGGCATGATGGCCTCAGTGCCATATACTAGTGAAAATGGTGTTGCCCTAGTGGGCATCCGTATACTAGTCCTGTATGCCCATAGTGCAAGAGGTAACTGCATGTGCCAATCCTTGTGATTGTCTTGCACCATCTTCCTCAAGATGGAGACTATTATTTTGTTTGAGGCTTCTGCTTGCCCGTTTGCTTGTGGATAATAAGGTATTGAAAAACTATGTTGAATATGGTATTTGTTCATTAAAGCACGCACATTTTTGTTCTTGAAATATGGCCCATTATCCGATATTATCTTAGAAGGGACCCCAAAATGACTTATGATATTGTGGAGTATAAACTCCGCAATCCTTGGTCCAGTTGTTGATGTTAAGGGGATCGCTTCCACCCATTTAGTGAAGTATTATATGGCCATTATGATGAATGTGTGTCAGCCTGAGGATGGGGGTGAGATCTTCCCAATCAAGTCTAGTCCCCACTACGAGAATGGCCATGTTGCCTGGATGGGTTGCAAGGCTTGCGATGGTAAGTGCATTAGATTTGCATGATGTTGGCACTTACTGCATTTCTTGACATACTCATAATAGTCCTTTTCCATGGTGGGCCAATAGTAACCCATTCTCAAGATGCACTTAATGATGGCCATGCCACTGAAATGCCCTCCACATGTGCCATCGTGAGCTTGCAAAATTGCCCAGGATGCTTCTTAGGGCTCAAGACAATGGAGTAATACTCCATCATATCCTCATCTATAGAGGATTTCTCCTAGAAAGATGTATCTTGTTGCTTTCTATTTGAACGTTCACCTTTCAGTATGTGACAAACCTTGAGGTACTATTCCAAGTTTTAGGAAGTCCCATAGTTGGGAAAGCCAATCCTGATAAGCCATGACTTCTATAGAAAATATGACTTTCTTTTCCTATATTTCTGAGCTAGTGAACATGGATTGAGGAACAACTCTATGGTGTATGGTTGCACCACACTCCATAGGTCCTTGGGAGATCAAAGACCCCCAAGGTGCCATTTGCAAGAAATATCTAGCTGCGAAGGACCAATCCTGATTTGGCTCGATGTTGATCATGTTGATTGATTCTTGATTGTCAAAAGCTTCATGATGTATTGTTGAGTGCGAAAGCACTTTCACATGAATGGTTGTAAAATCAGTAGATAGATTCTGAGGGATTAAGGATCCCAAAGAGGCCATGGTGTCTACAAATCTATTTGATGTACGAGGGATTGCCTCGATGTCATACCATTCCAATCGAGCTAGGTAGGTGTCAACAAGTTCCTTGTAAGTCTTCAGGAGTGGGCACCTACATTGAAATAGTCCTTTGACCTAGTTTACTATGAGCAAGGAGTCACCAAAGATATTCAATATTTTAATGCCCATTGCTATGGTTATTTGGAGTCCCAAGATCAATGCTTCATATTATATATTGTTGTTTGTGCATGAGAAGTCTAGTTTGAATGATAAGGGCAATGGAGCACCCTATGGTGTGATAAAGACAATCCCTGCTCCACCCCTTGTTCACACTTTGAACCATCGAAGAACAATGACATGTCTCTTTCTTTCTTAGGTTCTTCGAGTTCTGGTGGATCTGATAATGCAAAGACCGCATCATCAGGCAATTCTATAGTGAGAGGCTTGTTATCCTGAAGAGGTGCCTCTGCTAATTGATCTGCTATGACTTGTCCCTTGATGGAATTTTGGCTTATGAACTCTAGATCAAATTCTATCAATAGCATGATCCACTTTGTGGTACGTGTATTGTGATATGTCTTGCTCATCATGTACTGCAAAGGATTTTGTTTTGATATGACGTAGGTCGTATGGCTCAACATGTAGTGTCACAACTTTCGAGTTGCAAAGACCATTGCTAAACACAAATTTTTGACATACGCATATCCTAGCTCATAACTCACCAAGGTGTGACTAATGTAATATATGGCTTGCTCTTTATCTTGTGCATTCTTTTGGGCTAACATGGTGCCCAATGCAAAATTAGTAGCTGATATATATAGTAAAAATGGTATGTCTGGCCTTGGTGGAGCCAATACTAGTGGTGTTGCCAGATAAGTTTTGATCTCTGCAAAGGCTTGATGGCATTCTTCATCCCAATGAAAGGGGACCTCCTTGCATAGCAACCGATTCATAGGTCGGCATTTGTCTGATAATTGCATGATGAATATTTTGATGGATGCTATCTTGCCTTGTAGGCTCCTCAACTCCCTAATGTTGGTAGGGGTGGCCATTTCCAATATAGCCTTTACCTTTGCAGGATCTACTTTGATGCCTCTCTTGGATACGATGAATCCCAAAAGCTTGCCAGAAGTTATGCCAAATACACACTTCTTAGGATTCAATCGGACATTGTGTTCTATGAGGTGATCAAAGACTTGTCTAAGGACTTCGACATGCTCTTGCCACAATAGGGACTTGGCCAGTAGGTCATCCATGTAATCCTCTAAGATCTTATGCATATAGTCATGGAATATGTATGTCATGGCCCACTGATATGTGGCACCAACATTTTTGAGACCGAATGGCATCACTTTGTAACAGAATGTTCCCCATAGAGTAATGAAAGTAATTTTATGTTGATCTTCGAGCTTAATCCAGATCTGGTTGTATCCAGAAAAACCATCCATTAGGGAGAGCATCTCATGACCTACGGTTGCATCTACAAGAGCATCTATGTTTGGCAATGGGAATGAATCCTTTGGTGTTGCCCTATTTAAATCTCTGAAGTCCATGCAGATACGGACTCTTCCATCGGGTTTCCCCATGGGTACCATGTTTGACACCCACTCAGGGTAGTCTATAGGAACTATGAATACTGCATCCAATAGTTTTTGCAATTCGTTCTTCACCATCAAAGTGATGGTTGGATGCATTTTCCTCAGCTTTTGCTTGACTGGCTTCTTCATGGGATCCAATGAAAGGTTGTGAATGACTAACTTTGGATCTATCCCTGGCATGTCTTTGTAAGTCCAAGCAAAAATATTTGGCCTCTCTTTGAGGAGAGGAATTAGGATGGCTTGTTCCTCTGGAGATAGAATTTCTCCGAACTTGACTTTTCTTGGTTGGGTAGGATCATCACTGATGTCCACCTCGAAAGTCACTTCTATAGCCATATGTGACCCATCC
The DNA here is from genome assembly GCA_028583015.1 of Wollemia nobilis. Lineage (NCBI taxonomy): Eukaryota > Viridiplantae > Streptophyta > Pinopsida > Araucariales > Araucariaceae > Wollemia > Wollemia nobilis. The sequence goes on from JAQPPZ010014295.1 coordinate 3,830,761, forward strand.
TCTAGCTGATGAGGCATGGGTATCAAATGAATGTCATCGATAGGATTTATAGGACCTACTGACTCAGGTTCCAAACCAACATGGAAGACGTCATACGCACAACCTGATGCAAAATGGAATGGTTGTAACATCTCTTCATTGGGGAAGAGGTCTTCAGGCTCTATGGGTGAATTAGTGTGATCCCAATCAATAGCCTCTATATCAAGATGCAATGATTTGGTAGGATCTGCTAGATTATGAAGTGGAGTGGTCAAATCAATGGAGATCATGTTGATGGATGGGATGAAATCTCCAGGACCACATGGGTGTAATCTTATCTCAGGGGTTTCCCTTCCATACTTACGATGAGGTTCTAGAGGAATGGGAATTTTGGATCTGGCCCATGAGCAGGGTGGATAATAGGATCATTGGGCTCTAATCACTCTCTGAATGTAGGCAGAGGGGGATTGACCATCTGGTGAATGGCAGCTAGGTCAATAGGTCTCCCCAAAAATCATAGATGAGGGTCTATAGCATGGAGTGCCACCTCTCTCTCTACTAGCTCATTGACTTGTCACAAGTGGTGAGGTCCAAGATAAGCCATCTCGGTCTCATCCTCAAAGTCATCATCACTTATCCAAAAACTGTTAGCATTGGTATGCGGCCCTAAGACAAGGGGCTCATGTCTTGGCCCTAAGTAGGCCATCTCTATTTCATCTTCATATTCTTCATCACTTATGAAGAATCCATTTGCATTTGTCTCTTGCCCCAAAGTCAGGGGTTGATGGCTCAGGCCTAAGTAGGCTCTTTCTATTGAGTCTTCTGATTCATAGTCACTTTCATCTGATGTATACCCACTCTCATCATGGATGGACCATGTGAATCTTTGTAAATAGTGAGGCCCCTGGTAGGCTAAGCCAAGTTGTGCCTCATCATCACTTGCTTCATATCCATTCTCCTCATCCCATGAGTTGTACCCTATTGGGGTGGAATCAATTGAGATGTTTGGATGATAAATTTTTGGTGGTGGTACGTTTACCATGGCCACTTGTCTGTTGCTCAAATTTCCTATTCTTAGGGGGTGATAAGGAATGAAATCAATGTCTTCTCCTAACCCTAAGCTTAATCTATCCAATGCCACTGCAAGAGAGTCATCTCGACCTCCGATATAATAGCCTAACCCAAACCTATCGGAGGGAAGCTGATATTGTGGCTCGTATGGCCGCCTGCGCCCCTGCTCATATATACCAAGGCCATAGCCATGCCAATGGCAATGCTCAAAGTAGCTTAGAGAAAACTCAGGATTAGAGAGGTAATGAACATTGACCATGAATAATTCATCACTATCCTCTTCTATGTCTGAAGACTTATGGGCATAGTCCAGGCCGACATAGACAAAATTGGTTTGGTTGGGAGGGATTCCAAGTGGAACCACTATTCCCACTAGTGGCCTCAAGTCCTTAGGTCTTCCCATGTTTTGTGTAGACTCAATGATAGGCATAAAGGTAATGTTCTGCACAAGGTACTCCCCTATGCCTGTGCTTGCCAAGTGTATTGATGCATGCGACGTGGATGACCCTACGGATGATACTGGTGAAGTGGGGTGGTAATCACTATCTTCATCTTGATCTTGAAGATCTTCTTCTTCCATAGGACTTGGCATTTCAGCAATGGCTATAGTTGGCACTTCCTTGGGCCTTTCTTCTTTGACTAAGGGTGCCTTTAGCTTCTGATTATCTTTTGGTTTTGATGTTGATGGTACTTTAGAAGCATTGACTATTTTGAGTGCACCAGGAGGTGTTGATGTGCATGGGTCTTTTCTTACCCTTTTGTCTTTGTTATCCATTTGTGTGGTTGGGGATGAAGGTGCTACGTATAGGTGGGTAGAAGGGATTACAAATTCTCCTAGAATGTCCACCTGATGGATGTATTTAAAAGGCTCTTCATCGGCCAGAACCACATAGACTTTGTTTTCGTGCACATACTTGACACACTGGTGCAAGATCGAAGGCACACACTTCATGGCCCTTATCCAAGGATGCCCTAAGAGGATGTTGTACTGCATAGCTCCTTCCAAGACATGACACATCACAGGGATGGTCTTGTGCCCCACCTTGATGGGTAGGACTATCATTCCCATAGTATTGCATAAAGCATCATTAAAAGCTCTCAATGTGTAAGCTCCTGGAATGATATTGGACTTGGGGATCTTGAGGTGCTCTATTGTTGTTGTTGTAATGATGTTTATTGATGAACCTGTATCGACCAAGACCCTCTTGAAAGGTAAGTCATTGATTGCCACTACAATGTTTAGCGGAGGGTCTGGTAAGGCAGTAGGTACTGTCTTAATCTCATAATCATAGAATCAAATTATAGGTTCCTGGCATTCTTGTACTTGTCCCACAAAGTGAGTGAATGCATTCGCATCTTGTGGTTGGAGCTCAATTGTCCTTAAAATTTCCATTAGAGTCTCCCTATGCTTTGGGGACTATTGTATGAGCTCATAGATGGATAACTTAGCTGGAGTCATCTATAGGTTTTGCTCCAATCTACTCTAGATAGTTACCACAGGTCATGTTGGTGGACCTGGAAGGTTGTCTTACCTCTACCTAGGTGTGATTGGGATATTCATGGGAGCTGTAGGAGGTTGCGGTTGACCATACCGCCTAGTCCTTGTTGCTATGTTAACAATCTCAACCATCCCAATGCATCCATGGGTAGGTATATCAGCTCGAACCTGATTGACTTGGGCCCCTTGCTCTCTAGGGGCCTCATGATTGGGCAATGGGTTTTTGTATATGCCCATGTCTCTATTATCGAGAGCTAGTGGGTTGTCAACTTTGAGTTCTCCTACCTCAATCATGTTTTGCACTTGATGCTTAAAACCAATGCAAGCCTCAATGTCATGCCCCGGTATCCTATGATAAGGGTAAAATTGATCTTCCCTATATCCTTTTGGCTTAGGATGGTTGGGATCTATAAGAGGTATATCAAGAAATCTGATCCTCCTAGCCTCACTCAACTGATTAAATATTGATTGCATTGACTCTATCAGAGGCGTGAAATAGCGAGGTGGCTTGCATTCTCTGTTTCACCCCTGATTGTTCCTTTGGTCGTAATTGGTTGGTGGGGGATGTGCTTGATAGTTCTAGGGTTGTTGTGCACCCCCATCCTTGGGTGTAGCCAATACGACTTGATTGACTAGAGTAGGGTTGCCCTACTTCTATTTGTACTTGTCATTCTTACCATTCTTGTTCCACTCCTTTTTGTTTCGGAGTTTAATGGTTCCCTCATCTACTTTTATTTCTTCGATGAGCTTGGCCTATGCCAAAGCTTCCTCAAATGAAGGATACTACTGAAGTTGTAGTAAGAGGGAGATGTGTTTAGAGCAAATTTTGGTGAACATGCGAATGATCTCTTCTATGGGAATGGAGAATGATAATTTTACCATGACTTTTCTCCATCTATTCCCATAATCCATTACTGGCTCATCATCATACTATTTCAAGTTGGCCAGGTCTGAAAGGTTCACCTTCTTCTTAGCACCAAAGGAGAAATGCTTTAAGAATGCATTTACTAGTTGTTCAAAGTTGGTTATGCTATGCTTAGGTAGTTGGTTGAACCATTGAGTGGCAGCACCTAAAAATGTCATTATGAATGTTCTTAGCATGAGAGCATCATTGTCTTCAAGATGAAAATAGGCATTGATAAAATTGGTGACATGCTCTTGTGCATCCTCTTCACCCTTAAAATTTTCTAACCTAGGCATCTCAAAGTGCTTAGGATATGGAGGGCTAGGGATTGATGGGCACAATGGTTGGTTGTGTATTTTGCTCAATGTTGGTGAGTTCCTAACTGCCTCTTGTTTCTCAAAGGCTTTCATCTTTTTAGCAAGCTCTTGAAATACCTTTGATGCATGGATTTCCTCCTCTTGTAAGCCTACTCATAGTGGCAATGGAGGTAACTCTCTATCCATTTTATTTGTTCCATTTTCCTCCCTCCTATGAGGGGACTCAGGATTGTGATCCTGGTTTGTTATGTTTGCCCTTTCCCCACTAGTTGGATTTCATTCATGGTTTGGTGGGGGATTTCATTGTGGGCTATCTTGTCTAGTGTGCCTCTCCTTAGGTGAGTCAATGCATCTAGTTCTTTGGTGGTCACCACCATTTATCTATAAATTGTTAAGAGCTAGCCGCTCAGCTTGCTCTCTTAAGCATGCTCATGTTGGTGCAAGAGTCTTTCTCTTTGTTTATCCTATTCGAGAGCTTCCACTAGCTCTCGCTCCTTACGTAATGCATTTTCTAACCACCTCATTCGGTCAGTTTGTACTATCATAGAAGACTCATGTTTATCTGACTCTGTTCTTGTTGTCTTGACTCATAGATTCCTCGAGGAGGTTTCTATTGTACCTATACTCTTGCTAGCTAATGTGACTTGTTTAATGTACTATTGAGTATCCCTATGATCAGACTCTATGCATCTACTATGGGGTCACTCTGAGGTACCCCCAGACTAAGAGATGTGTTTAGAAGTCATAGTTCATGAGCTTCCAGATGTAGAGTTCTCAGTAGCTATAGTTCTTTGAGTTGGTCATGTAGGAAACCGATCCAACCCATCTAGCTATCTTATTTTCCATGGCTGGTCCCATGGGGTGCCATTCACTCCTATGAGGTCATAGTCTATGGGAATATTTCCTTTTGTGTGAAGGGTTTCTTCTATCTGATTCCCATGACTAGATGTAGCTCTAGTTTCCTACCCTTCAGTGGGCAGACCTATTTCATATGTTTCTTGTGAATCTTGAGGTGTTGTGACTCTTGCTTGCCTTCTTGATGAAGAGGGCTTTGTGGTGACATGTTTTCTCCATGTGGATGGAGATGTAGTAGTCTCATCATCCCTATGTGAAGAATGAGTTTTAGAACCTTCTTTATGTCCATGTGAGGAGGAAGCCCTTGAAGCTTCCTCATATCTTTGAGATGTTTTTATGTGTTTAGAGGAGGCCCTTGAGGTCTCCTCATGTCTCCTTGATGAGGATGGTTGTGAAGCCTCTTTTTGTTTATGTGAATTTGTTCCATGATGTGGTTCCCTACTTGGGGTTTCTCGAGGAGATCCCCCAAGGGTTGAGTTATCACCCCTTAGGCTCATGGAGCTACGTCTCACGATCTTACGGGTAGGTCATTCAATGTTACTACGACTCCGCCTATGGGTATGAGTTGCTTCAGTCTCTCCCTCGGTATCAGACCGAGGGTGTTTACTTCTTGTTTTGACCATGTTGTCTATGAATTGATCTTTTGAGTTGTAATTTAGGAATAGCCACACAATACCAAACAAATGTTTATCTTGATTATCAATTTAAGTGTGCCCTAAACTATTTGGTGTGTTTTGATGTGTTGTTCTTTCGATTTCTTGCTCTTGTTCTTGGATTAAGAATGAGAAGACTCATCCATAGTGACAATCAAGTACACCCATGCCAAACATGATTTTCTCAAAAGAAGCTAGGGTACACCATTGAAGACCCAGTGGGGGGTTCGCCTAGCTCTTCCACTCTAAACCAATGATTGTTCCAATAATGGGAGACAGTTTGAGCACAAGTAACTTAGTATCACTATAAGTAAGTTTCTCAATCCATTTCTAGGAAGCTCTAGGGGGTAAACCAGTGGAAGGAGATGAATTCCAACGTCACTGGACTGAATTGAGGGTTGGTGATGAAATCCAACTCCCCAATGTTTAAATGAGACGTGTGTGTGTGGTGTTCATTTTAAGCTTGTATAACATAAAGTGCATCATATAGCAGCAATGAATCTTTCCTATATGCCTAAGTGCAAAAATACATTTCAATATTCAGAAAGATGCATGAACTACTATGATTTGTATGAGCGCACTTTATTTCGTGCAGCTATGGCCTCTAGCAGGGCCTCAAAGCAAGCAAACAACATACAATGTCTAGCACATTGGATTCTAGGGTGAAATTTTTAGGCATAAGCCATTGTTCCTAGCAATGCCTAGTGGAAATCTAAAAGAAGATCTAAGATATGCAAAATGCTTAATTCTTTCTCCTTTTATTCTTTCAATTTCCAAACATAAATGTGCTTTAAGTTCTCTATTTTAGACACACAGAAGTAGACAGAAAGCTATAAAATATCAGATAAGTTGTACCAACCTTTGATCCAACTCAGAGAGTCAATGTTTTGACCTCTGCTACACTCCAATTTTGGCCATTGTTGACCAGAGTGGCTGGTTCTTGGCCGCTATTAGTGGGAGTGGCTAAAGCTCTATTGGCCATTGTAGCTCAGAGTGGCTGATTTTTAGCCATTGTAGCTCAGAGCGGCTAGACCTGCACACAAAACTAAGTTAGTATTCTAGTAGAAAATGAAAAATTAGTGGAGGTCCCACCATGATCGCCATCTGTAGCGACCCCGGGATGCACGCACCACTCTCTTTTTACGCTACTTGCAATGTATTAAAAACCCAAGATGAAATGGAAGACAATGAAAAGCATATAACACAGAAATAACAAATATGGATCTCTTTATTCGTATTGAAACCTGGTTACATGTCGGTCCCTCTTAGGGATACCCATTTCGATACAATAAGGTTACAAATAGGTAAAGAGTACCTCTTTCACGAAGAGGTGGTGCACTTTCAAAAAGCTTCCCGATTCCACACACAAAAATGTATGAGGGCTTACAGATGCCTCCTTCTCTAGGTCTATTTCCTAGAGGGATCCCTTTTGCTCTCATATGTTGTAGATTTCGTCCGATCAACCTGTGGCCCTATAAGCAATGAAACAACAACACACGCTTAGATGTCCGAGAATACCTCCCGGATGAGGTTGTTAGTAATGAATATAACAAATGAAAGCAAGTGCAAATTAGACTAATGCTATGAATGCGAATGAATGAAATGATGCTATGCTAATGATATGCTAAAATAATGAATCTAATGTCTAGAACCCTAAGCTAAGCCTACGGGCCACTATCCAAGACAACGATCGCTAAAGTGATTCTCATCCTCTTTGCTCCAAAGCTATGGATCAAAGCTTGTATCCGATGTTGAAATAATGGTTGCTATGCTCTCCAATCTATCAGGGCTTCACCATACACGTGATCTCCAAGGGAACTCTCCAAGTCTTGAAAGCTCTCCTCAATGACCAAGATTGATGGATAAAATATTGATCTCCTTTGGTGCTCTTAGGCTTGCACCTTTTATAGTGTGAAACCCTAGGTCTATGTCCAAGCCCTAGGAATGAATTTCTCATGCGTAGTGCAAGTTAGCATGAGAATATTTTGTCCTTTTTTTATGTTTGGAGGCTAGTTAACTAAAGTCTAAATGCAAACTCAAGTCTCCTATGTGAACTGGTCATGAAAAGGAATGCAAAGTTACTCCCACTCACCTTTATTGCATGCAGACTGCCACTTCCACCCATGATTAGGCCTATTTGTCGACAAAACTACTTTTAGGGTTTAGCCATTATCATCTACAGTGACTAAGATCTGGTCGTATCTGTAGTGGCTAAGGTCTGCCCACTCTAGGCTTGAGCGGCTAGGATCTGCCCACTCTTGGCTTGAGTGGCTAGGCTTGGATGGCTTGAAAAGGCCCCAAATGAGTGGTGAGAACCATTGTTAATGCTTGGAAAGTCCAATATTATGTCATTTGATCTTATGAATGTGTCTATGTGAGTAGCTCCCCTAAGCATGACATGATTTAGGTGTCTACGATGAGGTTCAGTGTTCAAATCATGAGGAATATTTTTTCTTGGTCAAAAGGTTATGCATCGATTTTGTTGAAGAAGAAGGAGAATGTGCTCCTTTGTGTTAATGTGGGAAGCTAGCCCACGCAGTTTCCACCCTTGTGCTAGGGCATGGGGCCAGTGAGGATTCACAGGTTTAAGTAGTGACAACAATGCTAGGGGTAAAGTTTTTTTAAGGTATGCATATGGTGCTTGACTTAGGGAGTCATAAGGGTTAATTAATTAATTTTTTTTGTTTTAATGTGAAATAATTAGGGAGTCATAAGGTGTTATTTTAGTTTTAATTTTGAATTAAAAAGAGGATAGTGTGGAGTATTTAAGGTTGAATTAGAAAGGAGTTTTTGGGCTAAGTGTTTTGTATGGTAAATGAAATCAATGATGTTATGGTCTTGTTGAAAAATTAAGGTGCATTAAAATATTTATTTTAAGTAGGAGGTATAAGGTGTATAATAAATTTATGTGTGTAGTTTTTGGTTTGCTGTGTTGAGTATTATCATGCAAGAATAGGAGTTATAAGGTGTATAAGAAATTTAAGTGTGTAATTTATGGTTTTTTGTGTTGAGTATTATCATGCAAGAATATGAGTAATAAGGTGTTATAGTGGTTTGATATTTTATTGTAATTTTTATATGGTGAAATATATTTTGAGATGAAAACTCATGTGTGTGATGATGTGTGCAATGTTTACTGCTTTGATATTATTGTTTCAATCATTTGGATTGAAAAGTAAAAAGTTTTATCTTATACTATTCACCCCCCTCTCAATATAATCTTATGTTCTTCAATTGGTATCAGAGTGGGTTCCTTCATGAAAAGTCTAATAGATTGAAGGAAGATCCCACAAGAACATACATGACCTCAAAAAATGTAGAAGAGGCCATGATCAACATAAAAGAGAAATTTATTGCTGCTCTTAGAAATTTGAAAAATGTTAGAAGGAAGAATTCAAGTTTGAAGGATCAAATCCAAGAGGATGAAGAAGCAAGGATGGAAATTATAAAAAACCTCATAGTGCTCAAAGTAAAATTTGAAGAGGGAAGGAAAATTGAAAAAGATATGGTAGAACATTTAAAGGCAAAAGAGTTAGAATGTGAAACATTGGAATCAAAAATTGTCTCTCTAAGAGAGGAAGTTGAAAAGACTAAAGGTAAGTTACAACAAGATATAAATTTAGGGAAACAGAAAGAGGAGTCAATCCACTAAGGAAAAAATATATCAAAAGAAGAAGAGCCCATGACTTATGCTAATGCATTGAAAGGCAAAATAATCAAAAAGGAAGAAAGCAAAGAAGATCCATGGACAAAATTCAATTACAGGAACAACAAAGGAAGAAGCATGTGACCATATTATTCAAGGCACTCCAAAAAGTACAAAATATCTTCCATACCTATTGTTTTTCATGTAACAAATATGGTCATAGAGTTGTACATTGCACTATTTATATGAGAGATAATGTTGATAGAAATTTTAATTCTTTTGCACCTCTCATGAATGACAATATCATATGTTACAAATGCAATAACTTTGGGCACAAGACCAAATGGTGTAAAATGGTATTTTTTGAAATAAAAAAAAAAAGCGGATCAGAAGGCTCAAAATAATACAAACTCAATAATTAGTAGAGAGCAAAATGAGGAAGAAAAAATGAAGTCAATGTTGGTATAAACAACTCTTCATGTGCAAGATAAGAGAAAATAGTGGTTTCTTGATAGTGGTTGTTCAAGTCATATTATAGGGGACAAGAGTAAATTTCTTGTGGTTAAGGAAATCAATGGAGGATCAGTAAAATTTGGTGATAATGGTTCAGCAAAAATGTGTGGAAAAGGAACCTTGAGTTTAGATAATGGAAAAATAAAGATAGAGAATGTATTTTATTTCAAGGGATTGAGGCACAATTTAGTAAGTGTAATCCAATTTTGTGATTAGGGGCACACAGTAAATTTTCATCTGAATAGATGTGAGATCAAAAAATCTAAAAGTGGAAAGCTCATTGTAGATGACAATATAACTGCAAACAATCTCTACATGCTAAGTGAGATTAAGGGAGATATTTTTTTCTTATCAGAAGAATATGAGAGTTGGTTATGTAATAGAAGAATGAATCATCTAAACTTTGACAACATAGTGAAAATAAGCAACAAGCAGGCAGTCAGAGATTTACCCAAGATAAAAATGCCACAAAACATAATTTGTGCACAATGTCAACATGGAAAGAAAACAAAAACAAGTTTCAAGTCAAAATAATTTACGTCATCTAAACCATTGAAACTAGTTCACACTGACCTATGTGGTCCTACAAGGAAAAAGAGTTTACAAGGTGAAAGTTACTTCATGTTATTTATAGATGATTTCTGCATAATGACTTGGGTAGCTTTCTTAAAAGAAAATTTAGAAGCCTTTGATAAGTTCAAGGAATTCAAAGAATTAGTTGAAAATAAAATAGGTAGAAGGATTAAGTGTTTAATATCAAATTGAGGAGGATAATTTACTTCAGGTGAATTCATAGATTTTTGTGAACAATATGGGATCAAAATAGAATATTCAGTAGCAAGAACTCAACAAAATGGAGTAGTTGAAAGGAAAAATAGGACTATTGAAAATATGGCCAGAGCTATGTTGAATGAGTCTAATATTTCAGATGGTTTTTGGAGATATGTAGTTCATACAATAGTATATATCATCAATAGATATCAAGTAAGAGTAAATCATCACAAAAACCTATATGAGCTTTGGAAAGGGATAACAACTATTGTAAAATATTTCAAAATATTTGGAATCAAATGCTACATAATATGGGAAGAGAAAAATTTGGGTAAGTTTGGTTCAAGATGTGATGAGGGTATTTTCCTTGGCTATTCCACTAAGAGCAAAGCCTATAGGTGCTATAATAAGAGGAAACATACAATTATGGAAAGTATAAATGTGATGGTTGATGAATATACTGGGTCAAAAGAACCAACTCAAGAAATTGTGTATCAAGAATAAGAAAGTTACCAAGAAGAATTAAATGAAGAATCAAAATAAGAAGAAACACAAAAAACACCACCTAAGAATCCATCTAGGTATGTGTATAAAAATCATCCAAGAGATATGATTATTGGAAATCAAGATGAAAGGTAAACAAGGAGTAAGATAATAGGAACAAGTGAGCATGCAAATCTTTCCTTGTTGTCTAAAATTGAGCCCAAGGATTTCAATGAGGTAAGAGAAGATAAGTTTTGGGTCAAGACAATGAATGAGGAATTGCATCAAATAGAAAAAAGTGAGACTTGGGAACTTGCCCCACGACCAAAATATAATAATTTAATTGGAACTAAATGGTATTTTAGAAACAAGTTAAATGAACATGGTTAGATAGTCATAAATAAAGCAAGATTGGTATGCAAATGCTATGCATAGGTTGAAGGGACTAATTTTAATGAAATATTTACTCGTATTGCATGACTTGAGGCCATAAGGATGTTTTTAGATTTCTCAAGTTTCAAAAACTTCAAAGTATATAAAATGGATGTTAAATTAGATTTTCTCAATGGTTTATTGGAAGAAGAGGTCTACATTGAGCAACCTAAGGGGTTCAACCTAACTAATAAGTCAAGTTATGTATGCATATTAAAGAAGGATCTTTATGGACTAAAACAAGCTCCTAGAGCTTGGTATTCAAGGTTGGATAAGTATCTTTAGGAATAAGGTTTCAGTAAAGGAATAGTTGACAACAATTTATACATCAAAAATGAAGGAAATGACTTACTAATTGTGGTTGTTTATGTGTATGATATAATTTTTGGAGACAATAATGATAAGATGTGTCAAAAATTTGCAAAGAGTATGCAAAATGAATTTGAAATGTCAATGCTTGGTGAGTTGTCCTTATTTATTGGACTACAAATTTTACAATCATAGAAGGGTGTATTTATCCCACAAACCAAGTATATAAAAGAAATGTTGAAGAAATTCAAATTAGAAGATTGCAAACTAGTAAGTAACCCCATGGTTATAAGATGCAAGTTGAGTAAATATGATGAATCTCCTAAGGTAAATCAGACATTATATAGATCTATGATTGGAAACTTACTATATGTTACAACTACAAGACCAGATATAATGCAGGTAGTGGGATTGGTGGTAATATTTCATGCAGCTCCAAAGGAAACACATGTACTGTAAGTAAAGAGAATTATCAGATATTTAAAAGGGACTATGGATTTTGGACTATGGTATCCTAGAAGTGAAAGTTTCACTCTCATAGCATATACATATGTAGATTGGGCAGGCAATATTGATGATAGAAAAACACAAGTGGAGGAGTGTTATTTCTTGGAGATTGTTTAGTCTCTTGGCTAAGCAAGAAATAGGCATCAGTATCCTTATCCACAGTAGAGGTAGAGTACATTGCAATGGTTTCTTGTTGTACATAGGTGTTATGGATGAAGTAAACTTTAAAGGAATTCAATATAGAGCATGATCATCCCATATCCATACTATGTGATAATACAAGTGCTATAAACATTTTAAAGAATCCAATGATGCACTCCAAGACCAAGCACATTTCGATCAAATACCATTTTCTGAGAGAATAGGTGACAGATAAGCAAGTCAAATTGGAATACGTTACTACAAAGGAGCAGATTGCACATATTTTCACTAAACCACTTCCAAAAGAAACTTTCGAGTATATTAGAAGGAAATTGGGAGTAGTTTTACTTCCATTCCAAAATTAATCACCTCAAGGAGAGGAGGTGGGGAGGGGGCTGAGATAAGAGTCTTATCTTTAGACCCAAAGGAGTCCCTTTGCCATTGATGTCAAAGTGGGAGAGATTTTAGTAAGGGGGAGAGCATTCAGTTAGGGGGAGCAATTTCTCAGGGGAAGCAGATTTTGAATCAAGTGGTTTGGGAAAAGGAATTTAAAAAAAAAGGTTTACCATCAATGAAAAAGGGGGAGATTATTGGAAATTTTGAGTATATTGTTGTCATTTATGTCAAACAATTAATGGCATAATTTAATGACATTGGTTGTCATCTGTGTCAAGGAAAATAAAAGTTTAATGGTTTTACCATGATGGCATTTGCAAAATAAAAAGGAAGAGGTTTTATGATGGAAAATACTTTTATCCAAAGAAAAGGTCCAAGAAGAAAAAAGAGATTATAATATTTAAATCTATGGAGATTTAAATAATTATAATAATTAAAAATTAAAAGGGCCCAAAGGTTAAAATATAGATTATAATATTTAAATCTACCTTAGATTTAAATTATTATAATATTTTTAAAAAGGTTTAGATGGTGCCAAAATTCAAAATTGCATGGAGGCATTTGTTCAAAGTAAAGCCAACATCCAAAGTAAAAGGTAAAAATGTATAAAAAGGCTAATGTTTTGCAATCCAAGGTGTTCGATCATCCAAATAAATTAATATCTGATATTTCTATTCATTCAACAAGTGGTGGAGACAAAGAAGGGTTTTTATGAGTTTCGAGGGTAGCACATAGTTGAGAGGAAGAGCACTTGATTCCATTCGATGTGGGTGGATAGCCTAGTTGGCAAGCTTGGCTTGCAAAGAACGTTGTAGGCGGTAGGTTTGGTGTTCGAATCATGGGGAGTCTTTTTTCTTGGTCGAAAGTTTGTGTGCTAGTTTTTTTGAATAAGGAGCATGTGCTCCTTTGTGTTTGTATGGGTGGCTAGCCCACGCAGTGTCCAACCTTGTGCTAGGATGTGGGGCCAGCGAGGAGTCATGAGTTCGAGTAGTGATGGTAGTGTTAGGGTCAAATTTTTTTTAAGGTATGCATATGGTGCTCGACTTAGGGAGTCATAAGGGTTAATTAATTAATTTTTTATTGTTTTAAGGTGAAATCACTAGGGAGTCATAAGGTGTTCTTTTAGTTTTAATTTTGAATTAAAAAGAGGATAGTGTGGAGTATTTAAGGTTGAATTAGAAAGGAGTTTTTGGGCTAAGTGTTTTGTATGGTAAATGAAATCAATGATGCTAGTTGAAAAATTAAGGTGCATTAAAATATTTATTTTAATTAGGAGGTATAAGGTGTATAAGAAATTTATGTGTGTAGTTTCCGGTTTGTTGTGTTGAGTATTATCATGTAAAAATAGAAGGTATAAGGTGTATAAGAAATTTATGTGTGTAATTTCTGGTTTGTTGTGTTGAGTATTATCATGCAAGAATAGAAGTAATAATGCATTATAGTGGTTTGATATTTTATTATAATTTTTGTATGGTAAAATATATTTTTAGATGAAAACCCATGTGTGTGATGATGTGTGCAATGTTTTCTGCTTTTATATTATTGTTGTTATCATTTGGATTGAAAAGTAAAAAGTTTTTTCTTATACTGTTCACCCCCCCTCTCAGTATAATCTTATGTTCTTCATATGTTATATAGAGGAGGTGAATACATGATCAATGTAATTCATGAATTTTATCTCTTCATGTGATATCATATTTAAGGGCTATTAATTATACCCAAAATAGAAGCTAATAGTTGAGAGTAAGAATAGGTTAATCATTGAGATGACTCATTATATGATTCATGCCAAGGGGATGGAGAACACATTTTATGGTGAGATCATCACTTATGTAGCATACATCATCAACAAGGTTCTATTAGAGTAGTCTAAGGTATGACACATATTGATAGGTTAACAGGTGATAAGGTAGAAATGTATTGGATTTTCATCTTTGGATATTTATTATTGTCTCACATACCTAAAGATATTTAAAAAATGACACTATAGATTCAAAGACATATTTATATGGGGTATTTTGATACCTCTAATGCACATCACCTCTATGAACCTCATAGGTGTGAGATCATAATCAAGGGATATATCATTTTTATGAGATTATTCCAAGGGCTCCATCTAGTCTACCATTCAATATTTTTCTAGAAGATCCTCCAATTTATTCAATTGATCTAGTAAATACTTCATAAATTCTTGTAGGATCTCTTCTTTTTAGGGCTTCTTCTTCATATTCTAATAAAGTCTCTATGCATATAGATTTATCTCCTCCTTAGGTAGCACAACCTTCAACACATTCAACCTTAGGTTCATGGAATGATGAGCCAAACATACCAATTCCATGTGATTTATTTGTGGATTATGAGGAGAGAGGTGATTTTGATTTATATTCTTCAATTTTGGATTTTGATGTTGCTTTACCATAGGATGTGCATAGTTTTTCCATAATTCATCCAAAATCCAAGTGTGTTTGGACAATTTTATAGTATGAAAATCTCATTATATCTTTAGAGAAATACTATAAGGACCCCTATCAAGGACTTCTCTCAAAGGTTGACCATTATGGATTTATTATCATTTATGTTTAGGCTAAGGATCAATCAGAGTGGAAAAATTCAATGCTTGTAGAGTATGAGTTCTTGATGAAGAATTTGGCATGGAATATTATTCCTCTTAGGGAAGTAAAGTATGTTGTTGGTTTGAAATGGGTCTATATGACCAAGCATACTTTATATGTTCAAGTTAAAAAACACAAGGAACATATTTTTTCTAAGGGATTCTATCAATAGTAAGGAGTTGACTATGTAGACAAATTTGTATCAATTGATAGGTTGAATTCAATAAAGATGATTATTTCTAATGTTGATCCCATATTTGGAAGGTAAAACAAATGGATGTAAAGAGTGTATTACTCCACGATGAGCTTTAAGAGGATATCTATATGCAAAAACCATCTAATATTGAGCTTAATGTTCCTACTCCCTTGATATTTTGGTTGACTAGGTCCTTGTATAGACTTGAGAAAGCTCATTGTGATTGGTATAAGAAGATACAATATTTATTCCTCAATTATGGTTTTAGGTTTTGTGAGACCAAACATAATATTTTAATAAAACATCAATAAAGGGAGGCTTTAATAATTGTAATTTATATGGATGATTTTTTATTATGCATAATTCTTTACCTTGATTTAGGACTGAAGTTTTGGCTTCATGGTTCCTTGAAGATGATAAATTTAGGTTTCCTACACTATTTATTTGTTATTTATATTGATAAAAATAATTTTTAGATCACTATTTCTTATCCCAAGTATGCCTTGGATCTCCTTTAGTGCATTAGGATGAAATACTGTAAATTTAATTTGACTCCTTTTGCTTAAAGACTAAAACTTTAAGATAATTGTATGAATTCCTTAGTGGATGGCACTCTATAATAGTATTTTGTGGGAGGTCTCCTCTAGCATATCTACATATAAAATTATATTGCATTTTATTGTTAGCATTATCCTAGGTACACAAAGAATCATAAGGAGAATCATTATATAGAAACCAAGGGGATCATTATGTATATCATAGGTACTTATAAAATAAGCATTCATTTTTTACTTAATTCACTTCTAATTTTAATATTTATATTGGATTGATGATTTAGATATGTAGTGATCCACCAAATTTTATTTTCTATTTATGCTTTGGCCCTATTTAATGGTGATCCAAATTGTATTCTACTAGCTCTTAGTATTCCATGAAATATAAGTATTATATTTCTAATGAGGTAGCTAAGCATCTTTAATGGATGCTTATGACTCTAGAGTAGGTGGATATTCCTTAGACCTACCCTATAACTCTTCAATATGACAATAAAAACACATATAGCTTGTCCACAATCTAGTGCTTCATTAGTAGACAAAGAATATTGAGATTTGGATGAATTGTGTTAGATGGATTTATGCTTATGGGATGCTTGATCTAGTCTTAGCACCATCAATTGAGTAGGCATTAGATATTCTAACCAAGGTTATGCATGACATTTGTTTTGTTCATATGCAAGATCTACTTATTGTGGGAGAGTGTTTCTTAAGGGGGTTGACTTGTAAGGGTCTCTCTTTATATCCCTCATTCATATTTAGGGGATATTTTGAAATATATGGTGGATAATATTCCCTTGAGGTCATGAAAAAATTTGTATTGTATTGTATGTGTAACCTCTTTGGACCCATAAAACATTTCTAAAGATATTTTCATAGTAATTTATAATTTAAATCTAAAGGTTAATTAATTAACCTTGATGTAAAAGTAACTTTTGATTAGGTATATATATCCCATAATACCAAGAATTACATCACCAATTAGAGTGTATTCTATTTTTCTATAATTAATTATTTGTTGTCCATAGACATCCTCTTATATCATGTGCATTGCTTTCTATGTATTTATTTTTTAGCAAAACTAGGTAATGTGGGGACTCCATTTGTTTCTAGAAACTACTATAAAATCCAACATACAAGACTATAATATAAAAAAAATAAATCATATACATATTTATCTCTCCAAAATTCTCCTCTTTACATAATTAAGGTATACATTGTTATATAGTTATCACGTATCCCTTGGACATTAATACACCTATTTAGTAGACATAATTAACATGGCACTAGTCTTAATTAATCCTAATGCTAAGTAATATTTATAGTTCCATATATACATAACCTACCAAAGGAAGTGGGGTAGCATGAAGGACCATAGGGTCTTGTTGTGGCTGCTCCACAACGTACCCCAAAATTGGGGACCCACCTTTTTGCATGTTTTCCAAGAAGACCGAAGTGGCCCATATGCTAAAGATCAAAGAAAAAGCAAAACACCGCAAGGAGAAAAAGTGTCGCGATATCGCGACATGTTGCATTTTTGCGGTCCAAAGCAAAGAGAAAAGCAAGGAGGAAAAAGTGTCATGATATCGCGACATGTTGCATTGTCGTGGCCAAAAGAGAAAAAGTGTCGCGATATCGCGACATGTTGCATTGTCACGGCCAAAAGAGAAAAAGTGTCGCGATATCGCGACATGTTGCATTGTCGCGGCCAAAAGGGAAAAAGTGTCGCGATATCGTGACATGTTGCATTGTCGCGGCCAAAAGGGAAAAAGTGTCGCGATATCGTGACATGTTGCATTGTCGCGGCCAAAAGAGAAAAAGTGTCGCGATATCGCGACATGTTGCATTGTCGCGACCAAAAGAGAAAAAGTGTCGCGATATCGCGACATGTTGCATTGTCGCGGCCAAAAGAGAAAAAGTGTCGCGATATCGCGACATGTTGCATTTTCATGGCCAAAAGAGAAGGAAAAAGTGTCGCGATATCGCGACATGTTGCATTTTCGTGGCCCAAAGCAAAGAGAAAGAGCGAGGAGAAAAAGTGTCACGATATCGCGACATGTTGCATTTTTGCGGTCCAAAGAAAAGAGAAAGAAAGAGAAAAAGTGTCGTGATATCGCGACATGTTGCATTTTCATGGCCAAAATACAGAGAAAGAAAAGTGTCGCGATATCGCGACATGTTGCATTTTCACGGCCAAAAAGAAGAAGAAAAAAAGTGTCGCGATATCGCGACATGTTGCATTTTCGTGGCCAAAAGCAAGAAGAGAAAGAACAAGAAGGAAAAAGTGTCACGATATCGCGACATGTTACATTCTCATGGCTAAAAGCAACAAAAGAGAGCAAGGAGGCAAAAGTGTCGTGATATCGCGACATGTTGCATTTTCGTGACTCAAAAGGGGCAGGCAGGACAGTGAAACTGAAGACTGCATAGTGACGTGGACATAAGGACAAAATCCAATGAATAAGACAAAATGTTACATAAGGAATCTTTAATGATTTGAAATCATTTAAGATGGTCGTTAAACACATGCATGCACAAGGGAAGGTGAAACGAACAACCATTGGAAAATGAAACGAACAGCCATTGGAAAATGAAACGAAAAGCTTCTTAAAAATTTTAAATATGCCAGGCAAGGATGTTTTGAGGGGTTGGAAACTGTTGTGAGCAGGGTTGCAGATTTGAAGGCAAGAGGGCCATTCTGGACCTGTTTGGGTTGTTTTTCTTCCATGGACTGGTTTGGGAAAACCAAAAATTTTTGTTATTGTAAAATGACAAATTTTTAATACAGAAAATTTCAGAAAGTTGCATCTTATGGACAAGAAAGGAGTCATTTTCTGCATGCAAGATTAAATGTCTATTTTTCCCCTTTTCAGATTTTAGGCTTGTAAATGGAGTTTATGCAAGTTTTCTTGGTTGCTTCATGCGAATGTCTAAATCTGAAAACCTCATTTAAAACCCTAGGAGCCAGCACTTAGCTTATCCGGATTGTGCTTGTTTTGCAAGTCCAATAGGTTAGGTTGCATGCATGAAAACCTCACATCTTCGGTTTTGTCGAAATAGGATAGCATCATACTGAATGCATCTTATTTTCCATTTTCTCGCATTTCATTTTCACTTTTTCTGCATTTTATTTTCCAGAAATTTTAACTTTTTTTTAATTTTCAGGCATTAAAATAAACATTTAAAAATTTCAAAATCCAAAAATAATTTCACCATTGCGTAGGTTATACTTCAGACTTCCAATACGCACTTTGAAATTTCATTTTCGGAGTTGTTTAGTATTTTTAAAAATTCATCGAAGTTGTTGTTTTACTGCAGATTTTAAAAAAATCCGAAAATAGAAAATTTCCATTTTAAGGTCAAATTTCATTTTTTCAGTTTTGTTTTACACTCATGAGCCTATGATGACATTCCCTTCATGAAAATTCCAATTTCATTGAAGGAGTTATGTTTTATGGCATTTCACAAATTTCCATTTTTGGAGCCTAAAATTGCCCTCTTCATAAAAATTCTGATTTTACGAAAGAGGGGTAATTTGAGCATCACATTGAAGGTCATATGAGGGCCAACTCACATTTGCTTTATTTTTGGTTCAATGAACAATCACTAAAGTTTCATGGTAAAATAAACCAACATTGCCCCTTGTTTACAATTACTTGCAATCACTAAGGTGTTCCAAGCATTTAAATTGAATATCTTTATTTGAGATTACTAATACACATATGCAAATGCTAATATAGCGGAGACCTTGGAGAAGTTGTTTGTTTAACTTCTTTGCAAGAGGGGATTTGGAACCCAAATCCTAAGGAAGAGTGTACTTTCACAATTGGGTGAAAATACCACTCAACATTTTGGCGCTAGAAGGAGGGCCTGAAGTTGGTTTATTTCAGTGTGATTTAAATGCTATAGGGATTTAAATTTTGAATATTTCATGCCCTATTGATTATTATCTTTAGCCCTCTTTTAACAATACAACCTTGTAGTGTTAAAAGGAGGACATGAATTGCTATGCATTGTTCTAACGCTTTTGATTGTTCATACAGGAATAATGTGTTTTGATTTGATTTTGAAAAATTTTGGTCTTGACTAACGAGGTTGTCTCCATGCAATTACTTTCATTTGATTTTAATGGATACATCTCTTGGTTGATGCTAACATGATTATTCATACGTTACATGTTTGATATTTGCTAGTCATTTCATGCTTATTTGTAAGGAATTATTTTGTCTAAAATGTATTTGTTGTCGGTATTATGCTCTTCACTTGCGTGTAATGCGATCTTGTGAATCAGAAAGCCTACAACACTAGGAGTATGCTCTTCACTTGCGCATATGCGATCTCGTGAATCAGAAACTAATTTACATTTTTAGAATATTGCTTTGTCATGGTTCCTTCTTTTATTCATGACTAACAAATTGGTTTTGAAGTTATTCTTTGAGTTTCATTAATGGCTACAACTGCAGGAACGTGGTATGGGATACATGTTAATCCTTTGAACATTAGTGGAGATTCTCATGATTTACCCAAGAACGTAGAAAAACATTTGCCCAAATTTAAACACAATGGTCCAACATTAGCCGAGGAACATATTCAAGCCTATGTGGATATCCTAGTTAGATGGAATGTCGAACATGAGGATGTGGCATGTAGAATGTTTCCTGGAACCCTAGATGAGGTGGCATATGATTGGTACATCAATTTACCCACTGGTTCTATTACATCTTGGACTCAATTGAAAGATGATTTTATCAATCAATTTAGGTTGCTCATTGATCCTCTCATGATATATCAACAATTTACTTCTTGCAAAAGAGAACCTAATGAGCCAGTGAGAAGTTTCAACTTGAGGTTTCGAAAGCTTTATGCGAGATTAATTTCTCCCTATACTATTGAGGAAAGTGGTGCTCTTCAAATATACTTTCGAGCATTGGATCCATTGTTTGCCATATTTGTTAGGATGAATCCCTTGGTTACTGATCTTGCATCGGCCTACATAGAAGCTATGATTGTAGATCAACAATTGAGGCCACAAGGTTATGGAATGGAGCAATCAACTATGGTAGGACAACTAGGGGCTTGCAATCAAACCTCGATGGTAAATCAAGCATGGGCACAACAAAATTTGATATCAAATGTTTTTCCCTACAATCAACTTTATCCTACCATACCAACTTATGCTCCCACATGTGCTTATACAAGTACTTCCATCCATCCAACTATGCCTCAATTAGAGAATCATGTGGTCACCCATGGAACCATTGCAACAAATGTTCAAGCTTTGTCCGATGGGTATCAATCCAACTAATCCTACTACTTCTACCACTCAACCCAAAGAGTTCGCATCGGAAGTAAAAGAGCAAAAGAAAGTGGTTAAGAAGGTATGTAGGCATGTTCCACCACAAAAATGAGCACATCAATGTATGCATCCAAATCATCCTAGGAAGAAAATTCATAATGTCGATCTTAATGATGTTTCATGTTATGCTTCTTCAAGCGATACAAGAGATTTTGAGGTGACTCACGTTGAAGTAAATACCTATTCGAAAAGTCTTGAAGAGCATGAAGTTTTTGGAGAAGAAATTCTATGGATGGGTAACAAGAAGTTGGAATCAAATGATCACCATCTTGTTTTGGAAAAGAAATATCTAGAATCATTACCCAAAAAGGAGGATTTGGATGAACAAACTTATGTGGATATGATTTGGTCAGATGTACTTGCAAAGGATTGGAGCAACTATATGACACGGAATTCAAAAATCGATCCCATTATAGAAGCTCCTAAGTCATCACAAGTGGCTGAAAATGAATTTGAAAGAAAATCAACAAATGAAGTTGAAGACATAATCGAATTTCACCACTTGTTCTCGAAAGACACTTTGGATGATGTTCTCGAAAGTGATGACCAAGAGGATCCACACCTTCCAAATTGTGATAAAATTGAATCATGGGTTACAAATTTGGATTATGATAGCTTTACCAATTTGAATTCAAGAGATAACCCACTTTTGGAAATAACTGGACCATCTAAGGAAGGTGAAGATGAATTGGATGAGAAACATGTTGATGAATCGAAGATGAAGAAGAAGTACTTGAGCGTCACAACTTGAACTTGGAGGATGATTACTATGATTCGTGGAAGAAATGGGAAGAATATTATCAATCTAAATCTTCTAATAAACTTGTTGTGTCAATTAATATGCAGGATAACTCAATTGCTTCCTCACATGAGGATACTATAAATCCTGTACAATTTGAGAAAGTTTTGGAAGAGGAATCGAATCTCATCAAATTTTGGAACATGATAAGGATTCTACAACCATGAATCAAGAAAGAGAGTCACTTGCTTTAGATTCCTTTGAAGGAAAAGAAATTGAAAATCTTGATCCACTTACTTGTGCTACAATGATTATGCCATTTCAAAATGAGAAAATTACAAAACCTAAATCATTTGGGTTTGATATCATTGATGATCCAATTGAAAATCTCACGTTACCCAAAACAACCCAAGTGATTGATCATGGAAATGTGTTAGTTAACCCACCCCTAGATAGACAAGACTTATGGTTTGAAAGGGATGGACATATGTTCAATTGGGTACCTAAGTTTGGTGCCTTTGATAAACAAGTCATGGAGAAAGAACAAGTGCTACATGATGATGAATGTCATGAGAGAAAAGAGGAATTTTCAAATCCTCTTCAAGTAAGGTCAAATGAAAACATGCCAAAGGTAAAATCTCACCTTTTTGGTTTCACCATGCAAAATTCGAATGAAGGTTTGCCTAATGAATGGTTTGATTCAAATATTATTAATGTTATGGCTTTATTGAATGAAAATGAAAGCTTATTTCTACACCATGAATCAAAGTGCGGAATGGACATCTTAAAGAATAGACATAAAGGAATTGAATATCAATCATTGTCTAATCAATTTGAAAACTTGAAACTCCACCATAGGATTATTAATGAAACTAAATCAAATTGGTATGGTGAGAGGGGCAAGTGGAAGTTTGTTTCTTTGTTTGGTTTGATCTTGTTTTTGTTGGATTCCTACAAAACTTGGTATGCGTATCACGTCATATGTCTTTTAAAGAATTCTAATCAGGTTTGGGATCCGGGAAAATGATAATCCAAACTTTTGCACCATCTTGTATTATATTGTACATTTGTATATACTTTTGGTTTTCTTTTTGGTGTTTTGGTTTTGGATTGGATCTCATTTTGGTTTTAAGTTTTGTGTGTTGGTCCTTTGGACACTTTTGGTTTGTCTTTCAAAAAAAAAAAAAAGCGAGATGTCAACTTATGTCCTTATGAATGTTGACTAAGACTAAGAGAATATGAAACATCGGAATTGTATTGCAGAAAGCTCCACGAGTATCACAAACACATTAAAGAATATCATTTGGAACTTGTGATGCATGAAGTTGTCAGTTTTACACATTATGGTAAAGTAGGTGGTATACTCCATCCGCATTTCAAAAAGAGCAATGCATTCATCCATATCTCATGTTACATTCGACATTGCATATACATTTCATCTCAGTTGCATCTACATTTCAAATACAATCATTGAAAAGGTGTCGAATCCTCTTAGGGTTATTACATAACATATATTAAAAGGATCCTAAGGTTGGGAACTGATGCCCGAACTATCTTGAACCAAGCACGTTCTACACATATTAAAGAGAATCTTGAGTAAAATGGTCAAAACCATACTTGGAAGAAAAGGTGAGGCGAAAGGAGTATTTCGTGTCTGTCCTATCATGCAACATAATCCTTAAAACAATGGTTTTTACCACTCCCATAGTGCT
The DNA here is from genome assembly GCA_028583015.1 of Wollemia nobilis. Classification (NCBI taxonomy): domain Eukaryota; kingdom Viridiplantae; phylum Streptophyta; class Pinopsida; order Araucariales; family Araucariaceae; genus Wollemia; species Wollemia nobilis. Next base: position 3,854,405 of record JAQPPZ010014295.1, read on the forward strand.
TAAAGTCTAAAATCAGAGTAGTAAGGATAGGGTCTAATTCTCATCTCACTTAGGTTGAGAATCCGATTCCCCAAAGCTCTGATTTGACCTTCATGGAGTAGTAAGGATAGGGTCTAATTCTCATCTCGCTTAGGTTGAGAATCCGATTCCCCAAAGCTTCTATTTTGCCCGCTCAAGAACTTGAAGTTCCAAAGCAAATATTTTTCATTCTACTTTTATTGCATCATTGATATTGGATTGGAAGGATCGTACTACATGTCCCTTGCAAGGATGGGTAGTCATCCCCAAGGTTCAAGAAATCAAAAGTAAAGTCAAATCCTAGATTATGGGGTTGATCTCCACCGGGGCTATAGACGCCTGACTGGCAGTGGAGTATGCTCATGCATGGCAACATGTCTTGTCTAAAAGCAAGACCACTGACTGCTCAAACGGATAGGCTAGCCTGACAATTTCATCCATAACAGGTTAAATCATTTTGTTCAAGATGAGGTAATGAACTCCAGATCAGAGTAGCAAGGATAGGGTTAAATTCCCATCTCGCTTAGGTTGGGAATCCGATTCCCCAAAGCTCTGATTTCACTTACACTTGCACATGGGTTCAAGATGGTAGTGACACATAACCAACTTTGGGATCTAGTAAATTAATTCAGTATACACATATTTGATCCTAAGAGGGTTTGACAGTTTTAATATGCTTGTTCATGATACTAGAAAGTTTGAGCCTTTGCAAAGCAGGTTGTTATATCTCTAGCATATTTGTCATACATTAAATCCTGCACAAATCATTCATAACCTTGCATATGAATCATAAGTGAAACTGACAATGGAAAGTTGAACGAGTTTCAAATGATAGGGAATGAAGCACATTGCACACATCGAGCTGATGCTTAATAATTCTAATGCTTCATGTATTTCTCATCTAGTTTCATTCTTTGGATATTTGTTGACGCTTGTATTTGAGTTTTGAAGGTGTTCAAGTTGAGTTCTCACCGAAATGCTCAGGAGCATTTCCCAACAGAGTCGCCATTTGTTGTGGCTGCTCCACAACGTACCCCAAAATTGGGGACCCACATTTTTGCATGTTTTCCAAGAAGACCGAAGTGGCCCATATGCTAAAGATCAAAGAAAAAGCAAAACACCGCAAGGAGAAAAAGTGTCGCGATATCGCGACATGTTGCATTTTCGCAGTTCAAAGCAAAGAGAAAAGAAGAGGAAAAAGTGTCGCGATATCATGACATGTTGCATTGTCACGGCCAAAAGAGAAAAAGTGTCGCGATATCGCGACATGTTGCATTGTCACGGCCAAAAGAGAAAAAGTGTCACGATATCGCGACATGTTGCATTATCGCGACCAAAAGAGAAAAAGTGTCGCGATATCGTGACATGTTGCATTGTCGCGGCCAAAAGAGAAAAAGTGTCACGATATCGCGACATGTTGCATTATCGTGGACAAAAGAGAAAAAGTGTCGCGATATCGTGACATGTTGCATTTTCATGGCCAAAAGAGAAGAAAAAGTGTCAAGATATCGTGACATGTTGCATTTTCGTGGCCAAGAAAAGAGAAAATAAGAGAAAAGTGTCGCGATATCGTGACATGTTGCATTTTCGTAGTCCAAAGCAAAGAAAAAGTGTCGCGATATCGCGACATGTTGCATTTTCATGACTCAAAAAGCAAAGAGAAAAAAAGTGTCACGATATCGCGACATGTTGCATTTTTACGACTCAAAAAGAGAAGAGAAACAAAAGTGTCGTGATATCGCGACATGTTGCATTTTCACGGCCAAAAGACAAGAGAAAGAACAAGAAAGAAAAAGTGTCATGATATCGCGACATGTTACATTCTCATGGCTAAAAGCAACAAAAGAGAGCAAGGAGGCAAAAGTGTCGTGATATCGTGACATGTTGCATTTTCGTGACTCAAAAGGGGCAGGCAGGATAGTGAAACTGAAGACTGCATAGTAACGTGGACATAAGGACAAAATCCAATGAATAAGACAAAATGTTACATAAGGAATCTTTAATGATTTGAAATCATTTAAGATGGTCGTTAAACACATGCATGCACAAGGGAAGGTGAAACGAACAACCATTGGAAAATGAAATGAACAGCCATTGGAAAATGAAACGAAAAGCTTCCTAAAAATTTTAAATACGCCAGGCAAGGATGTTTTGAGGGGTTGGAAACTGCTGCGAGCAGGGTTGCAGATTTGAAGGCAAGAGGGCCATTCTGGACCTGTTTGGGCTATTTTTCTTCCATGGACTGGTTTGGGAAAACCAGAAATTTTTGTTATTGTAAAATGACAAATTTTTAATACATAAAATTTCAGAAAGTTGCATCTTATGGACAAGAAAGGAGTCATTTTCTGCATGCAAGATTAAATGTCTATTTTTCCCCCTTTCTAGATTTTAGGCTTGTAAATGGAGTTTATGCAAGTTTTCTTGGTTGCTTCATGCGAATGTCTAAATCTGAAAACCTCATTTAAAACCCTAGGAGCCAACACTTAGCTTATCCGGATTGTGCTTGTTTTGCAAGTCCAATAGGTTAGGTTGCATGCATGGAAACCTCACATCTTCGGTTTTGTCGAAATAGGATAGCATCATACTGAATGCATCTTATTTTCCATTTTCTGCATTTCATTTTCATTTTCTGCATTTTATTTTCCAAAAATTTTAACTTTTTTTAATTTTCAAGCATTAAAATAAACATTTAAAAATTTTCAAAATCCAAAAATAATTTCACCATTGCGTAGGTTATACTTCAGACTTCCAATACGCACTTTGAAATTTCATTTTCGGAGTTGTTTAGTATTTTTAAAAATTCATCGAAGTTGTTGTTTTACTACAGATTTTAAAAAATCCGAAAATAGAAAATTTCCATTTTAAGGTCAAATTTCATTTTTTCAGTTTCATTTCTGTTTTGCACTCATGAGCCTATGATGACATTCCCTTCATGAAAATTCCAATTTCATTGAAGGAGTTATGTTTTATGGCATTTCACAAATTTCCATTTTTGGAGCCTAAAATTGCCCTCTCTTCATAAAAATTCTGATTTTACGAAAGAGGGGTAATTTGAGCATCACATCATGGTCATATGAGGGCCAACTCACATTTGCTTTATTTTGGTTCAATGAACAATCACTAAAGTTTCATGGTAAAATAAACCAACATTGCCCCTTGTTTACGGTTACTTGCAATCACTAAGGTGTTCCAAGCATTTAAATTGAATATCTTTATTTGAGATTACTAATACACATATGCAAATGCTAATATAGCGGAGACCTTGGAGAAGTTGTTTGTTTAACTTCTTTGCAAGAGGGGATTTGGAACCCAAATCCTAAAGGAGAGTGTACTTTCACAATTGGGTGAAAATACCACTCAACAGGTCTTAAGGCGAGAGAATTTAAAAGGGTTTGGCCATTGGACACAAATATCTTGCACAAAATTGGGAGAAATCCAAACTATGCTAAACACTGAAAATAGGGACACCAACACTTGGGAAGAGAAAGGAAACTCAATAGAAATATGGTTAACTAACTCCCAAGCTTATTGGTAAAGATAACATTGATTCGAGATGACCATACCTTAGGAAATAATATTTTCAATGGTGAGGACTATATTTTGAACAACAAGCCAAAAGAAATAAGTGATATTTGGGACAATATTTCTCAACCAAACACGATTCATAAAAACCAACACTGATTGGGTTCATCTTGAAGGAAATAAGTGGATTTGACTAAAAAGAGATCAAAATCACTACATTTTCATAGGGGATAATCTTGAGAAGGGCAGCTTGGTATGACATAAATTCTAAGCAAATTTGAAAGAACATTTATTAATGCACATTGCTCAGAATTGCTACCATTGGAAGGAAATATTTTCTAGGCCATTACAAGGGAATGCTCACGTAAAATAAAGTGGTAAACCAAATTGTCAAATAGGTGGTCTATAATTGGCTTGAGAGTGCACAAATTATTATCATTGATCAATGGTTCGTTAGATAGCCATGGGTATTCCCAAAATCAAATGTGGGACCCATATTCGAGATGCCATCCGAGGCCCCTTTTGAGGATGTTATTAGTTTTGGAGACTGAGTTCCAAAAAATAGATTCCTATGGGAGGATGTTGTCATATAAAAAGAAGCTTTTCTAGAGATACTTGTTCTTGATGATGTCAAACCAGGTGACCTTGGTTTTAGTGATGATCCTCCAACCTTACTTATCATTTCCATGTTCATATTAATGATTCTCCTGAAGCCTAAGCCACCATGAGATTTCTTGGAGCAAAATTTATCCTAGGTCAATATGGGGAACCTAAATTTATTTTCAGATCTAGACTAGAGGAACCAATTTTAAATTTATTCTATCTTATGAGACACCGCCATGGGAGCCTTTAAGACGGACAAAAATAAAAAGAATATTATAAAGTAATCTCATATATATCAGGTCTCCTATATCACTAGGTAATATGAAACTATTTTTAGAATCTTTGTCTTATCAAGTCTTCATTCAAATAATTGCTAAGTGCTGAGAAATTTTTATTTTTGATTTCTTTTAACATTGATTGTAAGATACTCTTTTCTCTTATTGATGAATCCTTTTTAGTGTCTTCTATCAGGTTTTGTGAATTCCATTTTAATATTTCTAATATTTCTAAAAAATTTTGAATGTATAATTGTTCTCCTTGGACTTCTTGAATGTATATTTGTTCTTCTTGAGAACACAAGTTTCCTATTTCAATTATCTTTAACTCATGTATTTATGTTTCTAGTTGCTTATCGCCTATTTTATTTTTCATTAGATTTTTCTTTGCCATGTTCCTTTGATGTTGAATACCTTATGACTACCTAGTATTTTGAGATCAAAATTAATGATTTTTTTTTTTTAATTCTCCAATTTGTAGAATACATTGAGAATCTTAATGTTCAATAAATGGTTTTGATAGGAATCTAAGTTTCCAAGTTTTGTAATATACTTGAATCTCCCAATATGTTTTAAAAGTAGGTTTAGATTTCTTAGTTTGAGTTGAATCCATTTTATCTCCCTAATGTTCATATTTAATTTCTCACCTTAAATCTCCCTATGAATTAATAAATAGAAATCTAAAAATTATTTGATAATGCACCTTCAATTTTTTATAAGGTTCTTTATTTTGTAGACCGTTTATTGGATTTCTAATGTCTCAAAAGTTAGAGTAAGAGACTAATGCAAAATGCAATTTCCAACTTTTAAGCAATTAATGGTTTTGCTTATTTTATCCTTTAATTTTCAATGGTGTAGTTTTTTATTTTCCAAGAAACTAAATCTTGATGTAGTACTCCTTCTATCTCCCTAATTTGGAAATAAATGTTTCAATTTTCCAATGTTGAAAGCCTTATATCTCCTACTATGATTATTTGCAAATAATATTAAATCTCATGCAATTTTGTATTATATTTTAAGATATACTACCTTTGCTTAAATTACCTTTTAATTCACTAAAGTTGGTTTTCCAATGCAATAATAAACTTCAACCTTATGTTAAGTACCTTATACCTCCTTAAGGAAGGTAAATATTAAATTATGTAAATCTTTTACCTTCCCTGAAGTGCACATGCTAATTGGCCTCTGGTTTGGATCTTATATCCATGATTTTGGTGTTGCAATGATCATCTTCTATGAATGATAGTGAGCATTTATTTCTCAGGGCACCATATTACACTTTGACTTCTCTCAACTCTTGACTCCAATGTTTGAACTACATGCTTCCAATTTATTTGTTGCAATACAAAATATTTTCACAGTCTTCTTTAGGCACTATTGTAGACTGTGATATGCTATGAAGTCTCTAAAACTAATATATGCACTGTTTGGATCTTTCTAATTTTTCATTGTTATAGTAGCATTCAATATACTACACTATGGTGCGTTCACTTAATATTTTTAAACCGTTCGTGATGAAAGTTACAAAAGGTAATGTAAGGCTCCCTCGATTATTAATAAAAGGTGATGCACTTGCTATGTGGATTTGCAATGGTTAATTTTAGAAAAATAAATGTTTCCACACTTCTCACTATGCTACTTTAATGCATTCTTGTTCCAATGTGATAAAATAACCCTAATAATAAATCCTTTCAATGGTCACCGATGATGGGCAATGAAACTCTAATGACTATCTTCTACATGCTAATGTAACTCATGCTTGGCTTAGTTGGCACTGGATGTGAGCATTACAGTCTACCTCCTTGTACTCTTTGACTTCAATGTCGCTCATTCTTATAATGATTATTGGCCATGTGTTTCTTGTAACGTTTAAATAATTTTTGATGCCCATGTGAAATGATGATTATAAACTCCATGAAAATATTTCTAAACTATATGAAATTTAATTATTATATCATAATTCCTTCTTTTGTAATTCTCCAAGAAAAACAACTTTTATAGTGTCTACTCTAAAAATATTTCAATGATGCTAATTTAATTGATAGCTTCAATGATGCATCCTCAGGCTGAGTTAATTGAATCTTTAAACAATTTATCAAATGCTTTGATTATGGTTGAGATATTCTTCCTCACTAGCTCCAATATGCATTGTTTGAAATAGTTATCTCTCTCTTGAAACTTTTATTGTGTGTTATTGATGCTATGCAATATTATCGTGATCTCCTCCAATGATGCATGTCCATGAAATTTATCCTTAATGGTCTCCTTTAGACCTCAATAATTATAATGGTGAGTATATAATGGCTCAAATATTTTTTTTATGGATGTAATAACTTGATTTTCTATTTAATCAAATGAATTTTGTGCGACACTGGGGAGCACACACCACACTTGACCCAAATTGCAATGTATTTATTATTATATCAAATTGAAAGGAATGAACATGCAAATGACACATAAATAAGAAAAATAAATAAATATGCTTTTTATTGATATTTCCAGTCCATGGTTACATATTCATTCCTCTTAGGGAATCCTGCACATGAAACTGTATGAGGGCTTACAGATGCCTCCTTCTCCAAATATGCTCCTGGAGGGATCCTTATGCTCCTGATGCTTTGATATGATATTTTAGACCTGTACTTGCATTCATGGAAACAACAAAGCATGATAAGTAGAACGAGCAACCTTCCCAAATGAGGCCTTTTGTTAGCACATATGATAATCTAGATAAATAAACATCAATGCATTAAAATAAAGCAAATATAAGTAATGTTCATATGGAAACCAGGAATATTAATCTAAATATGATAAAATATTCATATCTATGCTAAATATATGTAAATAAAATAATAATAAATGTAGATCTATTACTAAGAACAAAGGATCGACCATATTAAAACCCGGCTATGCCTATGGGCCACTGTCAAAGATAGTGGCCTCTGACTTAAAGGTTACCTCAGGTATTATGGGTTGTAATTAATCACTCCTTGGCTCGGATTTATGTTCAAGGGTCACTATATGTGTCTCCTACACTAATTTGCAGTTGAGAATGATGGATCTGAATGTTTATGCATGGACGTAACTTAGCCATATATTATTCCAATGCTTCTCAAAGGATCGTAGATTGGCTCTTCATTTCGACAGGGCTTCGTTACACACAATTTGAACTTTATGTATATTTTTTCTTTTCATGGGAGAGTCTATATGTAGACCTCCCTATTAGATCTAGAACTTGGCTTCCTAGAGAATCCTCAACCCAAATTACATGTGACTGACCATTTAGGGTGAGAAGCATCAGTCACAAATTGGTATGGAAGGGGCAGTTAGGAGGAACTCAACGAGTTCCCCACCAAAATCCACCTGCTAACCATACAGAGGTAAGGTTACCTTTTGAAGGGATATTTTGTGAGTTGACCAAAGGGCTTATGCTACCTTTGGGGCCTTTTGTGAGGTGACCAAAGGGCTTATGATACCTTTGGGGCATTTTGTGAGTTGACCAAAGGACTTATGCTACCTTTGGAGCCTTTTTTGAGTTAAACAAAGGGCTTATGCTACCTTTGGGGCCTTTTGGGTTGACCAAAGGGCTTATGCTATATTTGGGGATTTTTTTTTTACAAAAGGGCTTATGCTACCTTTGGGGCTTTTTGTTTTTGACCAAAGGGCTTATGCTACCTTTGGGGCTTTTTATTTTTGACCAAAGGACTTATGCTACCTTTGGGGCTTTTTGTTTTTGACCAAAGGGCTTGTGATGCCTTTGGGGCATTTTGTGAGTTGACCAAAGGGCTTATGCTACCTTTGGGGCCTTTTTTTTTTACCAAAGGGCTTGTGATGCCTTTGGGGCATTTTGTGAGTTGACCAAAGGACTTATGCTACCTTTGGGGCCTTTTGTGAGTTGACCAAAGGACTTATGCTACCTTTGGGGCCTTTTGTGAGGTGATCAAAGGGCTTATGATGCCTTTGGGGCATTTTGTGAGTTGACCAAAGGGCTTATGCTACCTTTGGGGCATTTTTTGAGTTGACCAAAGGGCTTATGCCCTTTGGGGCCTTTTGGAATGACCAAAGGGCTTGCGATGCCTTTGGGGATTTTTATTTTTGACCAAAGGGCTTATGCTATCTTTGGGGCCTTTTGTGAGTTGACCAAAGGGCTTATGTTATTTGGGGCCTTTTGTGAGTTGACCAAAGGGCTTATGCCACCTTTGGGGCTTTTTGTTTTTGACCAAAGGGCTTGTGATGCCTTTGGGGCATTTTGTGAGTTGACCAAAGGACTTATGCTACCTTTGGGGCCTTTTGTGAGTTGACCAAAGGGCTTATGCTACCTTTGGAATATTTTGTGAATTGACCAAAGGGTTTGTGCTACCTTTGGGGCATTTTTTGAGTTGACCAAAGGGCTTATGCTACCTTTAGGGTTTTTTTTTTACCAAAGGGCTTATGCTACCTTTGGGGCCTTTTGGGTTGACCAAGGGATTATGGTACCTTTGGGGCCTTTTGTGAGTTGACCAAAGGGCTTGTAATACCTTTGGGACCTTTTATGAGTTGACCAAAAGGCTTATACTACCTTTGTGACATTTTGTGAGTTAACCAAATGGATTATGCTACCTTTGGGACCTTTTATGAGTTGACCAAAAGGCTTATGCTACCTTTGGGACATTTTGTGAGTTAACCAAAGGGATTATGCAACCTTTGGGACCTTTTGTGAGTTGACCAAAGGGCTTATGCCCTTTGGGGAATTTTATGAATTGACCAAAGGTCTTATTCCATTTGGGGCCTTTTGTGAATTGACCAAAGGGCTTGTGATGTTTTTGGGGTATTTTATGAGGTGACCAAAGGGCTTATGCTACCTTTGGAGCCTTTTGGATTGACCAAAGGGTTTATAGATACCTTTGAATATTTTTGGATTGACCAAAGGGTTTATGGATACCTTTAGAATATTTTGGTTTGACCAAAGGGTTTATAGATATCTTTGGAGATTTTTGTATTGACCAAAGGGTTTATAGATACCTTTGAAGCTTTTTGGGTTGACCAAAGGGTTTGTGGATACCTTTGGAACATTTTGGGTTGACCAAAGGGTTTATAGATACCTTTGGGGCTTTTAGTTTGATTACTTAACTATTTGATTGCTAATTAGGGGAGGTATGATACCAATAATGCCCCAGTTGATGTTTAGAAAATATTTTTGTTTTGATTTTATGTTATGGATGCAATGATGGATGCTATGCTTACATGATTTGATTTTTGTTATGTGATGTGATGTATTGACATGCACTAGCTATATGATGGATGTATGATTAGATGTTGTGATCTAGATGTGTATATGGACTACTTATGATGTATGCATTTATGGATGCAATGCTTATTGTTAAATGCATGTTTAATTTTGATTTAATTGTATGCATCTAACTTATGTTGTTATGATATGGTAAATGATATGTAATGCATTAATTACATGAGGATGATCTAATGCAAATGAACCTATATGCTTTAAGCACTTTTAAAACATAAGGAATGAATGTAATTTGAAGATAACAATCTAATGGGTGACACTACAAGATGTATAAAAATCATGAATGTAAATAATAAATCTTAGCATAATAATTAATAATTTAAGTATTCAAATGTAATATGTGATGATATGATATGTATGTAGTGATTTATGAGATGGAATGATTTGTTGTTGTTAGGGAATTTTTGAGGTTTTCCATGAGACTCAAACACCCTAGTTACTTGATCAAAAGTTGTATACTGACCATACAAAGCTTATGAAGGATAAATTTCTTGTTATGAATACCTAGATACTCATTATCCTTGTGTGTGTAAATGAATATATTTGATGAAACATAAGCATACCCCAGTGCCATGTGGGATTAATTCAACCTATTATTGTATTGGAGATCCTAAAATGTTCATATTGATCCTAAGCTAGACTTAGTTGGATTAAACCACTAGGTGGTACAAGACACCTAAAGATAGCTCTTCCACATGCAAACATTGGTTTGTACAAAAGTGAGATACTAATGTGATAAATATATCATCGTTCATAAGGATACCTTACGGTTCGTCCATGCTGAGAATTCTAGGGATTCAAGTTCAATACTCCCTCATTTTATTCATATTTATTTGGGATACTTGCTCATGATTTAGTGATGAAAATCACTATTTATTTATTTTTTTTCCTTTTCAGCAAGGGATTTATGTAGTGATGATAATCATTGTTTACTTTGTTTTTGAATTTTTGCTTTGTTCAAGATTTTTTTAGTGATGATGATCACTTTTTTACTTTGTTCAAGATTTTGCTTGTTTTGATTAAAGTAAGGGATTTATCCAGGTAGGGCTAAACTTGTACTTTTGCCAATTCTCAGCATTTCTAAATCGGTCACACAAGAGGATGACCACGATAAACTTTTCACCTTAGGATACCTAATACCACTTCGTAGTGTTCATATTTCCCTTGTTTCAACTAGGATTTTAGTGTTTTGATTAGTGATAGTATTTTGAAATATAAAAGGTGCTATCAAAACTAAACATCACCTATTAAAATCTAAGATAACTTTCTACAAAGTTTGATAAAACTAGTAGGTACGACTGAGTGACCAAAAAACCCTAGTATATTCCTCATAGCAACAGGAAGGGGTTGTGTTGAAAAACATAGTTACACACATGGGTGAATGGATGATGATGATGAATAGATGCATGATTGGCATACAAACGTGGTGTCATTTGTAAGATTGTAAACACACTCTACTCTAATTCCAATGCAACAGGTGGAATTGCCTAAATGCAATGCAACTATGCGAATGCAAATGCAAATGCATAATGTAAATGTTGTTATATTTTTTATGCTTTCAATTGTTTTTGATATTTTGATTATTTTGAATGTTTTGAACTTTTTGAATTTTGAATTGTTTTGTGTTTTTGTGTTTTTGACCAAAGGGCCTATGGTGCCTTTGGGGCTTTTGTGAATTGACCAAAGGACTTTAATATGCCTTTGGAGACTTTTTTGATTTGACCAAAGGGCTTGGAGATGCCTTTGGAGCATTTTGTGAATTGACCAAAGGTGCTATGATACCTTTGGAGCCTTTTGTTTTTTTATTTTAATGTATTATGATTTGTTTGGATTTTTTTGATGTTTTATACTATTTTTGTAATTTTGAATGTTTTGAATGTTTTTGAAATTTTGAATTTTATTGTTTTTATAGGGGGAAGGTGTGATACCTTAGGTATCCCCTGTGTGTGTGCTACTCAATGAAAGTGAGGAAGGTGTGATACCTTTAGAAGTATCACTTTGCTTAATTGAACTTGATGTGGATGGTGGGGAAGGTACATTACCTTTAAGACCCCAATTGCATATTTTTTCCATCGCAATGTAATCATATTGCTTAGGAAGAGTGACAAAAATTAGCTCTCTTAATTTGGGTATGAATTTCTATGGGGTACCCCTATCTTGATGAGATGAAATGAGTGAACCATCTGTGTGGAGCTCATTTAATTCTAATAGATCTTGGACTAGCTTTCAGAATGAATGGTAGTTGCGGATGTCATGCCCTTGTATATGATAATACATACAATAGAGGATTTCATCATTGGACCCATGCTTGGGATCTATTTGCTTGACCTTCAACAATATAAATGCATTTGCCTCATAAATATTTTGAAATAAAGTCACAGTAGTCATTTCAAAGGTTACCTCTTGCTGAGGGAGATTGTTAGACCTATGAGGCTACGACTAACCTTATGGTCTCATTTGGGATGATGTAGCCTCTATTTCGATAGGCTGGGGTTTTGTGGATAAATCATCTATTGGAAAAGCCCCACTCTCTATAATATCTTGAATCATATTCTTGAATCCATGACAATTATGAATTCCATGGCCCTCTATTTGATGATAGAGACAGTAATGGTCCTCTCTATAACCCTTAGGTTTAGCTCTATTTGGGTCTAAAGGACTGATTTTTGGTAAGGTGATGACCTTAGCTTCCTATAGCTTTTGAAAAATGTTAGGCATATACTTGTTTAAAGGATTCCAAATGTGTTGCTACTGTTTTGAGCATTTAGCATGCTTTAGCCTGGTATGAGGACCAGGTTGAGCCCTAGGTATGTCACTTGTTGGATCAAGGGGCTCTTCTTACCTTTTTGATGCAAGATATGGATTGATGACTAAGATCATCTATTGGTCGACAACCCGAATCTACTTCTTCTCAAGAATGTTATATACTATGGATCCGAAACCCTGACATGATTGAATATCAAGTTCATTTTACCTATGATATAGACAGTGTGAATCTTCCTCATACCCTCGAGGTTTGGATGATTTAGAAATAAATGTTTCACCTCAGGTAGGGTGATGGTATTTGTGGAAATTAACCAATTGAAAATCGATATAGAAAGATCAGGAAATGAGGGATGCTTGCTAGGTTGCTGAGGCAACCGAGTTGACGCTTATTCTAGTTGAGGATTTTCCTGTGGCTGTGTAGGAGACAGTTTGACCTCAAATGAAGGTTGCTTCTGTAATTCTAGGCTCTCAAGTTGTTTCATGATAAAGTGCAATGCCTCATTTTGTTGCTCCATTTGTGCCTCTATATTATAGAGGTAATTTTGCATATGCTCCAATACTGATAAGGCTCCCATGTGTATTTCTAGTGATTGGTCTGAAATACCATTATCTATTGAAGGAGGTGATAAAGTAGGTGCTAAAGATCCACCAGGTAACTGTAACTTACCCATTTCATTTATTTGAGTCAATATGGACACTTCATGATGATCCACTTCATTAGTGGTATTCACATGCTCAATTTTATGACTCAATTCATGTTTCTATTTCATCTTGTGGTGTTGCACTCTACTAGATTTGGTACCCCCCATATGATGTGGAGGGAATGCTTGTTATTGTTCTTGAGGAGACGCCATGAGAAGTGAGTTAGGGGTGACTAATTCCAATGGTTTTAACCCATTCAATGTAGAAGCAACATATGGTTGCACTATATATTATTTTATCTGCTTTAGAGTCACTTGGTCTTTTGTCTTGTTGTTGACCATTACCACGAACTCTTGAGGAGGAACTTTTTCTTGTGTCTCATTGACCTTCTTGTAATACTTGAATGGCTTAGGATCATGGTTGACCATATACACTTGCTCTTGGTGTATGAATTTTAGGTTTTGGTGCACTATGGAAGGCATGCATTCCATATCCCTCATCCATGGTCTACCTAGCAATATGTTATATTACCTCTCACCCCCAAATATATGGTACAATGTAGGTATCATCTTTATCCCAACCTGTATAGGTAGGATTATTGTGCCAATTGTTGGGGAAGTAGCATCATTGAAGGCCCTCAATGTGAATTTTGAGTCCATTATGCATGACAATGATAAATTTAAATGCTTCAAAGCTACAACTATGATGATGTTGATAGATGACCCAATTTCAATAAAGACTCTCTTGTATAGAATCTCATTAATGCTTGTTATGATGTGTAGCGAAGGATTAGATTCATCCTTCGAGACTGGCCTAATCTCCTGTCTATGAAAGGTAATCACATGGTCCTTTTGTAATTGTATTGGACTCATTGTTGGTGTGGACTATGATAGATTATTATATTTAGTTGAATTTTTCTTGATCAAAGCATATTTTGCTTCCTGTTGTAGTATTGATCATACCGATAAAACCCTCATTAGGCGAGGCTATGTGCACCTAATTGATGTGCTCAAATTGATTGTTGTTGGCCCCATGATTGGGATGATAATTTTTGAATATGTTGATGTTTTACAATATCTTCTTATCCAACATATCCTATACTACATTCTTGAATGCCACACAATCATGGATATCATGGCCATTTTTCCGATGATAAACACAATAGAGATCTTCCCTATACCCCTTAGCTTTGGGGCAATTAGGTGTTGGAAATTTGAGGTATTTTATGTTGTCATTGATGTCACATGGATCACATTTGGTTTTGGTGGCAAAAACACTTCATATATAATCATCTATGATATTTTGGAGAGCATGGATATATACAAGGTTTTTATGAAAACCAAGGTAGGCAAAATAAAAGGTTTTATTTAAAACCATGGTGGGCTTATGTGGAAAAGACTTTTCTTAAAAGCCAAGGTGGAATTTTGTTTCATTGAAAAAGGACCTCCGATGATGAAGATATTAAAGTTTAAAGTTTAAGTTTAAATTAATGGAGGACCGACCTATGTGCAATTAATGAAGGTTGGCATATATATATATATATATATATAATGTAAAGGTTTCAATTTATTTTAGAAAGTGGGCATATTATATATTGTTAGAAAGCTTATTTCAAGGGCTATTTGATTAACTTATTTAGCAGCAGAAATAAGGTGTGTGTAAATATATATTTCTGATTTTGCAAAGGGGTTCCAAAAGTGATGTTTGACTTGTTCTTTTTCAAGAGGATTAATTCTTTCATGAGGTGACAAGGTATGCAATATTTTGATTTATTTTATTTTATGGTATAAGTGGTTTTGGGAGTGAAAAGGTTATGCAATGTTGTGATTTATTTTATTTTATGGTATAAGTGGTTTTGGGAGTGAAAATGTTATGCAATGTTTTGATTTATTTTATTTTATGGTACAAGTGGTTTTAGGAGAGATAAGGAAGTTGTGCAATTAAAGGCCTTGGTGATGATTATTGAAAAGTGGAGTAATGTTGATTATTTTGTGATCTACTAACCCTTGTGAAGATTGGCAAAAGAATTTTGTGATTGTGGCAGATTTACAAAGAGATTTTTTCATCTTCATAAAAGGTATGGGAACATTCTCCTATTAATTGTTTATGGTGGTTGATTTCTAAAATATCATTGGAGGGAAAATAATTGTTTGTGGTTTCTTTTTCAAAAGTGGTTGGTTGAATTCTTCAAGGTTTTTTGAATTGAGAGTTGTGTCTAAACCTTGTTTGATAAGCATAGTTGTTGAAGTCCATTGGTTGTGAAAGAACTTGAGTTAGAAAATAATATGAGTATCATTGTTATGTGAGATTTGTGGTTGAGCATTGTTGGAAATATTTGAGTTGGTTGATACATACTTGGACTAGGGTTGTGTGAGAAATAATTGTCCCTTGTGATGATTGGTTGAGTTGAGTTGATTGAGCCTAGTCAAGTGATGTATGAAGTGATTGTTCAAGATATATGAAGTAAACTATTCCATAATTCTATTTTGAGTTGAGATTAAGGTTAGAACATATTGAGTCTCTAACAATTCTCTTTATGGTTCTATAAGACTTGAGTTGAGTTGAGGTTGACTTGAATTGAGTTGATTTTGATTTGAGTTGAGAGTGAGATTAGAACATATCGAGTCTCTAACAATTCTCTTATGTTTCTATGAGTTGATTTGAGTTGAGTTGAGATTTATTTGGGTTGAGAGTTAGTTTAGAATATATTGAGTCTCTAAAAATTCTCTTTATGCTTTTATGAGTTGAGTAGAGATTGATTTGGATTGAGAGTGAGATTAGAACATATTGAGTCTCTAACAATTCTGTTTATGTTTTTATGAATTTAATTTGAGTTGATATTGTTATTAATTGTTGAGTTCATTTTGAGTACTACTTGAGCATGATTGATTGAGCCTTTGAGAAGGCCTTTGGGACATATTTGAGGATAGTTTTGGGAAATATTTGAGGACAGTGTTGGGACAAATTTGCGGATAGATTTGGGCAAGTTATTGGTGAGCTTGCTAGAGCATATTTGGGCAAGTTCTTGGTGAGCTTGCTAGAGCATATTTGGACAAGTTCTATGTGAGCTTGTTATTCAACATTGGACAGGTTCTATGTGAGCTTGTTATTTAGCATTGGATAAGTTCTGTGTGAGATTGTTAATAAGGTCCTATGTGAGCCTATTGAGAAGGTTCTTAGTGAGCCTATTGATAGATATTTGGAGGTGACAAAGTACAAAGGATAGAGTCTTAGTGGATAGAGATCTAGTAGCCAATATAGTTGAAGATAGATCTAAGTGAGGAGTCTTCAAGTGGAGAGAGGTCCACTAGTTAGTGCAATAGAGAGACAAAGTCTTCTAGAAAATCACATAGCTAAAGCAAAAGAGGAAAGATTTCTCCTATGGAAGATATCCACAAAATTGATATTAGGGGATTAGCATCTCCTTTGGATAGAGATCCATAAAAATTGTAATTGGGAGTGATTCCCAAATATATTGATTGAGAAAGTTTTAGTAAAATATTTTCTCCGTGGAATATCCCACATTGGGTGAACCACATAAATTTTGGTGTCTCTATTGTGTATGGTTTTTATGCATTGCTTGGATTACTGCTATTAATACTGCTATATTTACACAACATAATATTGAATTGGAAGAAAAAATAAAAATTGGTCTTATACTATTCACCCCCCATCTCAGTATAATCTTGTGTTCTTCAATTGGTATTAGATTAGGTTTCTTCGGAAAGACTAACAACTTAAGGGTAGATTCTACAAGAACACAAATGGCTTCATAGAATGGATTATCTACAAATAAGACTCCATTGTTTGATGGTAACAATTATGCTTTCTAGAGCATGAGAATGAAAAATTACTTGATATCACAAGGATATGAGGTTTTGCAGATGGTTGAAAAGAGTATAGAGTTGAAGGTAATCCCGAGGAAGATAAGAATACCAAGAAATTGGTTGAGATAAATGTAAGAGTAATGAATTGTATTTTGAGTGGGCTTCATGAGATAGATTTTGTAAAGGTCATGGTATGTACTTCAGCTAATGAGATGTGGACCAAGTTGAGGAATACTTATGAAGGAGATTCCAAGGTAAATTTGGTAAAACTACAAACTCATAGAAAAATATTTGAGGAATTGAAAATGGAAGATTATGAAGATATTGCAAAATTCTTACTTTGAGTTGATGAGATTACTAACACTATGAGAGGCCTAGGTTTTGATATGAAAGAATCAGAAGTTACTCAAAATGTTTTGAGATCACTTCCCATGAAATATGATTCTAAGATTTCAGCAATAAAAGAGACAATGGCTATTAACAAGCTAACAATGGAAGAATTGCAAGGTACTCTCACAGCTTATGAGATGAGGGTAAGTAAGCATCAATCTCCAATAAAAGAGATTGCATTCAAGGCTTCAAAAAAAAGAGAAAGGGAAAGTTTCAAAAATAGATAGAGTTTTAGAAAATTATGAGGAAGATAACTTCATCAAAGGGAATAAGAACTCAAGGAATTTTAGAGATATAAGGAAAGTTAGGTGCTACAAGTGGGGTGATATTGGTCACTATGCATACAAGTTTCCACATGAAGAAAATAGTGATGATGAAAAATAGGGTCAAAGAAGAAAAGAAAATGGAAAGCATAAGCATGACAAATATGACAGATTCAAGAAAAAAAGGTATGAGAAGAATAATTTTTTTTTTAAGGCAAATAAATCTTACTACATTGTAGAAGCAAGTGATAGCTCAGATCATAGTGATAGAGATAATTCAGATGATGAAAAGGAAGAGCATTTATTCCTAGGAATAGAAGGTGAAAGAGAACAGTGCTTTGTGTGTGGTCAAAGAAATCTTGAGAGTTTGTTTGCTATAGAAGATTATAATAATCTCAGTGATAGTGAAAATAAAGAAGTATCACTTTTGGTAATATAAAAGGAAGAGGATGAGCCAATTAAACAAAAATCAAAAATTAAAATGCTAAAAGAAGAATACAAGAATATTGAAAACAATATTCGAATAGATGTCAAAATCAGAGAAGAACTACTTCAAACAATCAGTAATCTTAGAGAAGAGCTTCAAAATGCAAAAAGGATAGAAGAAAGGATGAATGAAGAACTAAGGGTAACCATGACAAGACATGATACATTAGATGAAAAGATTCAAAAAGGAGTGGAAATTTATTTTAAGGCTGTATCTTACTTCCAAGAAAAATCACACTCAAAAGGAAAAGAAGTTTTAAAAGATGAAATCAAGGAAGCACCTAATATTTGTAAGGAAATTTCCAAAGTTCCTATGGCTCCAAATATTCAGTTTGGTTCTTTTTTTGAGATAGGTGAATCAATATCAAAGGGAAAAGAAATTCTTGAAGAAAAATGCAAGGAAGAAACTAAGAAAGAGGGTTTAGATGCTACAAAAAAGGTTCAAGAATGCAATGCATAAGTTGTAGACGATCATAAGGATAATGGTCAAGAAAGGTACGAGGAACCAAGGCATGAAAAAAATGCTTTTCAAGGATATTGTTTTTCTTGTAATGGATTTGGACACAGGGCTATACATTACAGGATCCATGGATCAAAGAAGTTTGATTTTTCTAGAAGAAAATTCAAAGGAAGAAGTTATGGTTTTCAGGGACATTGCTTCTCATGTAACAGGATTGGTCATAAAGCTTTTTAGTGCAAAGTAAATGAGCAACATGGTTTTGTTTTTAGAGCTACATAATTCAGAAGTCATGGTTATAATGGTCATGAAAATAGAGCTTCACAATACAAGGTTCAAGAAAGGAATGGATATGGAAATTATTTTAAGAATAATTTTAGGACATGGGCACTAGCCAAAGGCTACAATATAAAGTGTTTTAATTGCAATAACTTTGTGCATATTGCAATATGGTGTAGGACTCAATTCGAAAGAGGTTCAAGGCAAGAAGGTCAAAAAGGTTCAAGACAAGAAGATAAAGTAATTCATCAAGATAAATATATCAGAAATATGTGGAAGGAAGCTGACAAAGGAAAGGAACAATGTAATATGGGATTAAATGTACTCCCACCCCAAAATTAATCACCTCAAGAGAGAATTTGGTGAGGGGGATAAGCTTAAGAGTCATATATTTTAGCCCCATAGGTGTCCCTTTTGCCATTGATGTCAAAGGGGGAGAGATTTGAGTAAGGGGAAGAGCATTGAGTTAGGGGGAGCATCCTCCAAAGAGTGTATTGAGTTAGGGGGAGCAACCTCCATATAGAGTATTGAGTGAGGGGGAGCAGCTTTGATTCTCATAGATTGTTTTTGTAGTGATTGTGGTGTTTGCATTAGAGGAGTTGCCATCAATGACAAAGGGGGATATTATTGGCAATTTAAGGTATTTTAAGTTGTCATTGATGTCACATGGATCATTGATGTCACATGGATCACATTTGGTTTTGGTGGCAAAAGCACTTCATAGATAATCATATATGATATTTTGGAGAGCATGGATATATACAAGCTTTTTGTGAAAACCAAGGCAGGCAAAATAAAAGGTCTTATTTAAAATCATGGTCGGATTATGTGGAAAGGACTTTTCTTAAAAACCAATGTGGAATTTTGTTTCAGTGAAAGAGGACCTCCAGTGATGAATATATTAAATTTTAAAGTTTAAGCTTAAATTAATGGATGGAGGGACGACCTATGTGCAATTAATGGAGGTTGGCATATATATATATATATATATATATATATATATATATATATATAAAGGTTTAAATTTATTTCAAAAAGTGGGCATATTATATATCGTCGAAAAACTTATTTTGAGGGATATTTGACTAACTTATTTAGAAGGAGAAATAAGGTGTGTATAAAGAGATATTTCATATTATGCAAAGGGGTTCAAAAAGTGATGTTTGACTTGTTCTTTTTCAAGAGGATTAATTCTTTCACGAGGTGACAAGGTATGCAATATTTTGATTTATTTTATTTTATGGTATAAGTGGTTTTGGGAGTGAAAAGGTTATGCAATGTTGTAATTTATTTTATTTTATAGTATAAGTAGTTTTGGGAGTGAAAAGTTTATGCAATGTTTTGTTTTATTTTATTTTATGGTACAAGTGGTTTTAGGAGAGATAAGGAAGTTGTGCAATTAAAGGCCTTGGTGATGATTATTGAAAAGTGGAGTAATTTTTATTATTTTGTGATCTACTAAACCTTGTGAATATTGGCAAAATAATTTTGTGATTGTGGAAGGTTTACAAAGAGGTTTTTTCATCTTCATAAAAGGTATGGGCACATTCTCCTATTAATTTTTTATGGTGGTTAATTTCTAAAATATCATTGGAGGGAAAATGATTGTTTTTGGTTTCCTTTTCAAAAGTGGTTGGTTGAATTCTTCAAGGTTTTCTAAATTGAGAGTTGTGTCTAAACCTTATTTGATAAGCATAGTTGTTGAAGTCCATTGGTTCTGAAATAACTTGAGTTAGAAAATAGCATGAGTATCATTGTTATCTGATATTTGTGGTTGAGCATTATTGGAAATATTTGATTTGGTTGATACATACTTGGACTAGGGTTGTGTGAGAAAGAATTATCCCTTTGTGATGATTGGTTGAGTTGAGTTGATTGAGCTTAGTCAAGTTATGTGTGAAGTGATTGTTCAAGTTCTATGAAACAAACTATTCCATAATTCTATGTTGAGTTGATATTAAGGTTAGAACATATTGAGTCTCTAACAATTCTCTTTATGGTTCTATAAGACTTGAGTTGAGTTGAGGTTGACTTGAATTGAGTTGAGGTTGACTTGAATTGATTTGAGGTTGATTTGAGTTGAGAGTGATATTAGAACATATTGAGTCTCTAAAATTTTTCTTTATGCTTCTATGAGTTGATTTGAGTTGAGTTGAGATTGATTTGGGTTGAGAGTGAGATTAGAACATATTGAGTCTCTAACAATTCTCTTTATGCTTCTATGAAGTTAATTTGAGTTGAGATTGACATTCATTGTTGAGTTCATTTTGAGTACTACTTGAGCATGATTTATTGAGCCTTTGAGAAGGCCTTTGGGATAGATTTGAGGATAGTGTTGGGACAGAATTGAAAACAATGTTGGGACAAATTTGAGGATAGTGTTGGGACATATTTGTGGACATATTTGGGAAAGTTATTGGTGAGCTTGCTAGAGTAGATTTGTGCAAGTTCTTGGTGAGCTTGCTAGAGCAGATTTGGATAAGTTATATGTGAGCTTGTTATTTAGCATTGGACAGGTTCTGTGTGAGCTTGTTATTCAGCATTGGATAAGTTATGTATGATCTTGTTAATCAGGTTTTGTGTGAGCCTATTGAGAAGGTTCTTAGTGAGCCTATTGATAGAGCTTTGGAGGTGACAAAGTACAGAGGACAAAGTCTTAATGGATAGAGATCCAGCATCCAACACAGTTGAAGATAGATCTGAGTGAGGAGTCTTCAAGTGGAGAGAGGTCCACCAGTTAGTGCAGTAGAGAGACAAAGTATTCTAGAATATCACATAGCCATAGTAGAAGGGGAAAGAGTTCTCCTATGGAAGAGATCCATGAACTTGAGATTAGGGGATCAACATCTCCTTTGGATAGAGTGTAGACACCCAAAAGTCACACATTGCTATTTTTGCATATCTATAGGTGATTCCAGACATCCCTAGGATATTGTAGACTATTGTAGTCATGTGTAGACATGCGTAGACATGTGTAGACATGCGTAGACTTCCATAAGTTCACCATAGTAACGTGTAGACTTCCACAAATGGCTTTCAGGTCCAAAACCCTAATAAGCCCTCAAAACTACATTTTATGCATCGAGATACCTTCAGACGACAACCCAAGGTGATGCATAGCCCATTTACACTCAATTGACACCCCCACGGGGTATTAATTGGCAAAATCAATTAAAAGTCAATTATCAAATTCTAATTTAATGTTGACTTCACTTAAGCCCCTTTTTAGGGCAAAATTGGATTAATTAACTCTTAATTCATAATTAGTGTTAATCAAATCCTCCCACATGTGCCAATTTAGGGTTTCCTAGGGTTTTCTTTTAATCCTCCCCTAAACATGCTTAAGGCCTAATTAGGATTAGCACTAATCCTTCCTCACACATGTGTGAGGATAGGATATTTCCTACTTAGAATGAGATGTTGCCACATAGCATCTATTAACCTAACCCTAGTCAGAATCAAACCTAGGTTTAGTCTATCTAACCCCCCTGCACCTTGCATTTGCCTATAAATAATGGGTCCTAAACCCCTAATTAAGTCTGATTCCCAAATTCAACAAAGTACTATTACTCTACAGAAATGGAAAGCCAATAGCACACAGTCCATTCCTGAAGCATACAGATGGATTCTGATAGCATACAGAGGCACCCTAGCTACCTTAGGATCGATCCACCAAAGATATTTCACCAGAAGAGCATCACAACTCAATTCATAGCCTACCCTATGAATCCAGCCCCAATTAGTGACCCGGGTCATGAATTGCATCTACAGACCCCAAATCACTCCAAATTTGGGAGGTAAGCTCTATTTCAATATGTTATTATCTTCTACATATTTCATTTTAATTTTTATTATAATTTTATAGTCATTTTTGTCTTCCTAAATATGGGGCCTGACTAAGGCAAGCCCCCAACACACTAACCCCATTTTGTAGGTCTTTCATAGGTTATCTAATAGATCTAAGGAAGAGGAACAACATACAAACAACAACCCAATGGTGGCCTGCATACATCGAAGCCCACCTACACTGAGGGATGCTAGAAGAAAGCATCATATTGATTGTAACCTTGTTAGGAATAGAGATGGATAAAGGGCATCAAGACCCTCTTGTAACACATGCTCATTAATATCAATGGAATACAATTTCTCTATTTAATGCATCATTTATGTTTATGTGTTAAATTATCAAATGTCATTTTCTACCCATTTCATTCTGGCACGCCTGGTGGGACCCCCACAACGGATAGTGCTAGATTCACTTTTCTTGTAAATCTGACATTATCTTCTATTTCTATGTTTTGTAGGTACCAAAACTATGTTTCACTAAAACCTCCAAAGTCCTAGGAATCATCCTAGGCCAGAAGATTCCTGATTTGAAGCCTCTGCACCTGATTCATGACCCACCCTACGATTTAGGTCAAATTCATGACCCGAGTCATGATTTGAGCACAGACACCTCAAAAACCCCCAAATCAGCTAGGGTGATCTTTTTAGGGGCCAAGAAAACCCCCTTAGCATCAGAATGTAGGTATTTTCACTTTTTCTACCTCTGTTGCAAATTTTTGGAAGTATAAATGCATTAATTAGTTGAATGACCATTACTAGGCCTAGTTTTGGGTTCATTGCAAAGTAGTTAAAGCATTAGGGTTTCTAAAATTTTTAGGACCTGCAACTTTCCAGCAAGTGTATAAAATTTATTTCTCAAATAAATTTGCATTTGTCTTTTGTTTTTACATATAGCATAAGCCTAAGTTGTTCTTCCTTCATTCATAGCTTACATTGCTAAAAGGAATTTTACATTCCAAAGTGAAATCAGGGTTTCTAATCCCCTCTTATATTTTTGAAAGTATTTTTACATTCTGAAAGTGCAAGTTAAGGTTTCATAATCCCTTTTACTCCATACACATTTGGATTGCATGTTTCTATGTTTTGCAAAGTAGATTAGTTTGCTTCACAAAGGCATTTAGACTAGCTCATTTCTTTACAAATATTGTAATCTATCTAATCATTTGCTTTCGAAAAGGCATTAGGATTAGTTTTCTTTTGAAAAGGCAAGTAGTTAGTTTCTTATCTTGTAAACATCGATAGTAAAACACAAACCCACACACACTCACGTGGTACCTTAAACAAGTGGTGAGATTGGACTTCATCCCCAATCCATCACTCGAGACTGGTGTGGATCGAGTTTCACTCTCCATAAACTCACCCCCCTAGACACCTAGTAGCCCCACAGGAGCAGTTTTCTAGATTTCATCACCAAAAAATCCCCCACTTTTGTGATTGGGCCCTAGATTTCATCACCAATGGTTACCTACAGAGTGGGATAGGATTAGCACCTTCATCCACAAGGCTTGTATAATTTGTGGAATTGGTAACTATCATTCTTGACTAAGCCCACCCGAGGGTGAAGCGAAAGCATGGGTATGCCGGTAGCAGGTCTCAGATAGTGCCACCTCTTCTCATGAGAGGATATTGTGAACTCACTTCAGCATAGTGAGTTCCACCCCTTTAGGATACCATTTTACTACACCTTCCATACAGGTCACCATTCACACATTGCGGTACCATTCTATCCTATGCATCTTTGGGTGTTGTAGGAGGTTTGTTATTGATGACATTCCTAATTTTCTAGAGTATTCACTCCATTACCCATGATTCTACATAGGGAGTATCAACATTATAACACACAAAATGAACATAACACTTTTATTTTCTCAACATTTAGAATTGATTCTGGTCTACCATTGTTTGCATGATCACAGACCGGTCTCAACACACCACACTATATATTATTTTGCTACACACAACATGTCACTTATTTTACACTCATAGTAGACACACTTGAGTCTACATCACACAGGGTTTATTCTTAAAAACCCCCTTTGACACATGCCACTATGCCTATGGTCACCCGTAGTAGAGCGCATGAGAAATCATGCTCTATGGAGGAATGGCCTCCCCCTTCCTCTAGTCAGTCTACTCTTACTCCTTCGATCATGAAGGAGAGGATTATAGATACATCTGATTCATGCATAGAATCTGATGCACAATTCACACACATGATGCCTCATGTCGAGATGTCAACTTTGAGTGAAATTCTTGCTACTTCACTCGCAGAGGATTACCCGCTCTTTGCAGCCCCATCCTCACCTAATCCCTCGACCATGTTCTATGACCATGTAATCTACACTACACCAGGATAGTCTCCTCCAGCCTTCACCATAGATGAGGAGGTCATGCCTACATCACCCACCTTTGCACACCCCTTTTTCTAGAATCTATCTCAATCCCTATTTGAGAATGATTCCTCCCTTCTAAACCATACCCATCCTGAGGTCGCATCATTCACCCCTACCATAGGAATGGTGTCGGACCCATCCTCATCCACTATAGGAAGCCAGAATCCATCCTTCCAAACTGCACAATAGATCCCTACCCAGCAGGAACCACAAGCATTCCCTCAAACCTCACGCTCGTACTCCTCACAAGAGTACCAACCATCCTCTTCTCAAGAGCCATTCTTCACCATATCTGAGGGTACCTCCCAATAGCCTCTTCAGGAGCAAGAGATGCAAACCCAAGTGGGAGTATACACTTACACTTTCCCCTCAACCCAAGCTCCTACCTCGATAGCTTATCCCACCTTTTCAGCAGCATTCCCACCTATCTCACAGGTATCCAGAGTGCATGATGCCCAACCCTTGGAGCCACCTTTGCCTATGATGACCTTTAGGATACCACCACCTATGCCCTTTTAGGCTCCCACTACCCATATCCATCCTACCTATGGATCGACACTAGCAATGTATGTACCTACTCAACCAAATTATTCCACATAGTTTAGCTTTCCTACTTCCTACCCTCCAGGGCAGAGATAGATCCCATATTTTGATACCTCATCTCGACCACCCCTAGCACCAGTAGCACCGACACCTACACCACCACCAACTACACCTAGCTTCTTTACACCTCCTCTAGTTTGGTCATCACCACCCATGGTCCAACCAGTATAATAGGCTCCAAACCAACAAGTACCCATGCCACAACCACATGTTGCTCAGTCACAGTATTATTATCCTCAATAGATGCCTACCCCACAACCTAGTGTGCCTATAGACATGACAACACATGTCACCCAATACCCACCTTATCATGATCAGGCACAATAGTATTCCCCATAGTATTATGAAGAACAACAATACCAATACCCACCACATCCACAAGGTCAGCCTATCATAGCCCAACCTTCAACTCCTATGACACCCAAACTTCAACTCTTGTGAGATGAAGTCAAAATGTTGAACCTACGCACCTCTAGCTATGGGCCACAAAAGCCTTGCTATGATGAACTATGCAATGAGCTAGTACATCCATCAGTCCCTATCCCTCCTTATCCCTATCACTTCGAAATACCAAAATTCGACAAGTATAGAGGTAAGGAAGATCCCAGAGAACATGTGAGCAACTACCGCTCATCCTGTTACCAACTGCATAGTAGTAACCCTCTTATGTTGCGTACCTTCTCCCTATCCCTCACTGGGCCAGCATTGGATTGGTACAACATGCTACCATGCCATAGCCTATACACCTTTGAACAACTAGCCAATTCCTTCTTAGAGCACTTTTCCATCAACATCAAGAAAAAGACCACATTTTTTGATGTCTACGCCTTACGATAAGTGGACGACGAACCCATCACTAAGTTTGTTGCCATATGGAGAGTGATTATTCATGATCTCACCCATAGCCTCCCCACCTCAGAGCTTGTGACACTCTTTTCCAAGAGTTGCCACAAACACATTTCCACATCCCTCCAACTTCATCAAAGTCATACTTTTGAAGATGCTATATCACAAGCAAAAGTGATCGAAGATATCAAGGTGCAATCTAGAAAGATTAAGTTGAGAGCTAAAACCAACTATAACTCCAACTTTCAATTCAATAGACCCACACCGAATCAACCTTACCCATGACCACAACAAACCAATCAAGTCATAGCTGCTACCCTAGCATTAGTACCGACTCCTCCACCCTATACACCACAACCACAAGCACTCCAAGCTAATGCACCTGCCCCACCTCGACCACAACAATACCATGGAATGCACCCATAGGGTCCACCATGCAACTTTACACCTTTATCTAAACCATTACCAGCCCTATTCCATAGATTGTATGAGGGTAACCATCTTGTTCTACCCGACATTCACCCATTGGATCCAAATGCACCTAAATATCATGACTACAATGAGCAGTTATTTTATCCCTTTCATAGGCAACGTGGCCATAATATCGATTCATGTCACTCCTTTTAGGGGCAAGTTCAAGACCTAATCGATAGGGGCATTATTCAGGTAGCAAACCCTTTAGCCCCACAGAACCAAAACCTAGGGATTTTCCAAAACCCTCTACCAGATCACAGAGGACCCAATCCCCCTAGACCTCCAAACAATCCTCCAGTGCCCCCTCACCAAGTCAACAATGTCCAACATGATCCTCCATCATGCGGAGTAGTAGGCATGATCAACCTTACTACGAGAAACCAATGGTACCCATCACCCCAGACAACACCTATTGTTTCTCCCCCTATCTAGTTTACATCCCCACAAGCATCCCAAAGGCCTAACATCATACCACCACCACCTCAAAATGTGATTACCATCCATGGTAGTCTAACCCATCAGCTACGCAATGCCCCCATATGGCTATCCATATTCGACCTCCTACAATAGTCTCAACCCCATCATGAGGCATTGAATGACATCCTACATTCCATTGACTTAGAGACACATGACACAAATGCTTTTGTCAATTTCATAGGGAACATCCCATGATGCCTTCAACCATCAATTAGCTTTCATGACCATGAGATAACGGAACTCGTTGGTGAAGGAGCCGATCCTCCCCTCCATATACAAGCTAATATCAATGATATTACCTACAAGTGGGTACTCATTGACATGGGCTCATCCATCAGTATCATATCCATAGTAGCCCTACATCACCTACACCTCCCTCCAACACATTTCACCACACCTTCCCTAGACCTGCATGCTTTTGATGGTTCCATGAGACCTACCGTAGGATCCATAGTTCTACCCATTCACGTAGGCATCCATACGATTCCCATCCTCTTCCACATCATTCAAGGAGAAATGCAATACAATATTCTCCTTGGTCACCCTTGGATCAGAGACATGTAGTGTGTCCCATCCACATTGCATCATTGCCTCAAGTATGTCCACAATGGACTTGTTCATTGTGTCCCAGCCGATGGAGACCCCTTTAAGTTTTGTAATATCATAGACCTTCCCCCTACACCTTCATTCTCATATTCTCAACTATTCCCTGTATCTTCTCACCAGTCAGTAGGAGCATCGATATCCTCTCCAATTTCCACCCCAACACCCCAGTGTTCATCAACAACACAAGCCTCGATATCTACACCATTAGCATCACATACTAGGGGACCTAAAACTGATACTATGCCTTCCCCACCACCATTCTCATGGCCTCCACAACCCTCTCAACCTCTACCATTCTAGTTTCCACCCACGATGTCGCAACCACCATTGCCACCCATTACACAACCGACTACATTACCTCCTTCACCCTCGCATATGGAAGCCCCTATCCTTCCTACACCACAGACACCGCCTCTTCCCTTTCAACCAAAACCTAAGACATTCACATCTCCATGCATCCCTGCACCTACACCGATGCCATCCCCTACATAGAACAAATAACCTATTCAACCCACAACAACCAAACATCATGAACCTAAACAACCAACACCCAGCTCGGATGAACCTTCACACCCTTCAACTACCACCATCAGGGAATCCCAACTTTCTCCTTCCTCATCTAACTCAGATACGCCACCCCAATTGCTAGAGCATGCCACACCATGCATATCCATATTCATGACAAACAATGGCCTAGGAGACTATAACGTACATGATGCCCATGTATGTGACACCCCTATCCAATATACCCAATATTTTGGTCATCCCTCAACCTCGGTATTGACTATTGGAACTATCATACAGTTAGGAAGTCCCAAAAACCATACCAACTTTGTGTATGTGGGAGTAGACTCTTCAATCCCCTCACCAACTTCTTCACCACCACAATCTAGCTTTGGTGATGCAATTACACACCTAGCCAACCCTCAATTTGCCTTGCACTACCTACAACACTTTCATTGGCATGGGTTTGGGTTAGGTCATTATGAGCAAGGGCTGCGTACACCCATTAACCCTCGTGTCCGCTCACCTACCGACAAAACTGGTCTAGGTTATCGCCCAACCACCACCTATACATTAGAATATGAGATACAAGATCTATCCTTACATCCTCCCCCATACCCAACACACACCTTGGAAGAGTACATTGACATGGACATGCTAGAAGACATGCCTTCACCCACATCAACCATCACCATCCCCTATGATTTCTTCCAAGAATCTCCTATGCTTGATACCTCTTTGTTCTATGATGTTCAATGATTGGTAGAACACTTTGCTACTTTATCTCTAGCTACACCACCAATAGAGTCGGATGCACTCCCGTATGATCCACCACCTATAGAGCCAGACCCGATGCCACCTGACCCACCATCGATATGCCTACCAGTATTCCCACCTATACATAGATAGTTACAGAGAGCAGCCTCTCATCCTCGTTCACCACCAGTCATCCTACGACCTCCCTTGAGCCTTTTGGGATGCGCACAACCTATCCAAATTCCATCACCATATTCTACCCCACCTACTTCACCTACAACATCGATTAACATGGTTGAGGTAGATTTACATTCTCCCCTCCATTACAGCCACCAAAAATTCGAGATGATACCCCAAACCCAAACTTTATCGATCTCGCACACATCTCACACATACCAGCACCTGGAGACTTTCTTCTCTCTCCTCACATCTTGCGAATAGCAAATACCCCTTCCTCATCCATGTCACACCAAATCCCTCAAGTCCATCACATGAGCATTTACGTAGATGATGAATTCAAGTTCAGTGAGGCCATCGATGACTTCAATCTCATCCCTATCCCTGAATAGTTGCATGATGGATCTCGCATGCTCATCGAAGACACGATCGATGTAGACATCGATGATGATCCAAAAAATCCACACATCCTCAAATTAGCCACTAGCCTCTCACCCAAGGAGCGCATCACCTTTA
Organism: Wollemia nobilis; assembly: GCA_028583015.1. Lineage (NCBI taxonomy): Eukaryota > Viridiplantae > Streptophyta > Pinopsida > Araucariales > Araucariaceae > Wollemia > Wollemia nobilis. The sequence continues at coordinate 3,884,415 of JAQPPZ010014295.1, forward strand.
CGAACTTCCTATGCAAGTATATAAAAGTGTTTGCATGGTCTTACAAAGACATGTCGGGACTTGACCCTATCGTGGTAGTGCATAATATTATACTAGATCCCAATGCCAAACCAGTAAGACAAAAGTTATGATGCATGCATCCAACTATCACATTGATAGTAAAATCTGAGCTCCAAAAGCTCCTAGACATTGATTTTATAATACCCATCGACTATCCCGAGTGGGTATCCAACATGGTCCCTATCCCCAAACCATCTAGTGATGTTCACGTGTGCACAGACTTTCATGACCTAAACAAATCTTGTCCCAAAGACAACTTCCCTCTACCCAACATTGACTCCCTTGTTGACTCCATCGTAGGTCACGAGATGATTTCCCTCATGGATGGATTTTCTAGATACAATCAAATTCAGATCAACCCAGCTGATCAACACAAAACTTCCTTCACAACACCCTGGGGGACTTTTTGCTACAAGGTCATGCCCTTTGGCCTTAAAAATGTTGGGGCAACCTATCAACGAGCCATGACCTACATCTTTCATGACCTAATGCACAAAAATGTGGAAGACTATGTAGATGACCTCATAGCCAAATCAAAGAAATATGTTGATCATCTCGAAGATCTCTGCCAGATTTTTGATCGACTACTAGAACACAACGTGCGCCTCAATCCAAAAAAGTGTGTGTTCGGTGTTACATCTAGAAAGATACTAGGATTCATTGTCTCCCAATGAGGCATTGAAGTAGATCCTAGTAAGGTGAAATCCATCATCGAGATGCCTCCTCCTACCACCTTAAAGCAATTACGTAGCCTACAGGGCAAGATTACCTCTATTCATAGATTTATAGCACAATTATCAGACAAATGCCAACCATTCAATCATCTCCTACAAAAAGGAGTACACTTTAAATGGGATGAAAACTATCAAGCCACATTCGATGCCATCAAAACCTACCTCACATCACCACCGGTTATGTCACCGCCACATCCACAATTACCACTGACTCTATACATCTCAGCCACAGAGCTTGCGCTAGGTACACTCCTAGCTCAAAATAATGCTCTCGACAAAGAGCAAGCTATCTACTACATCAGTCACATACTAGTTAGTTACAAAATGAGATACGGGTACATGGAGAAGCTATGCCTAGTAGTAGTATTCACCACCTAGAAGCTAAGACATTACATGTTAAACCACACAACTTTTGTCATAGCCTGAGACAATCCCCTACGGTATATGATGAACAAAAGTTATCACAACTCCCACATAGCTAAATGGATTATGCTCCTAACCGAGTTTGACCTAGAATTCATATCTCAAAAGTCCATCAAAGGGCAAGTCATTGCTGACCAACTGGCTGAAGCCCCTATAACTGACAACCAACCCCTACTCATCCAACTCCCCGATGACTCTATCTTTCACATAACCAAAGATGAGGAGTACGTCAAACCAGAATTCATGGCTGACCTCACCATGTTCTTTGATGGGTCTAGGTGTCTCCACATTGGGGGTGTAGGCATTGTTTTCTTTACACCAGAAGGAGAACCACTCCCATTTTCATTCAAACTTGATTTTCCTTGTACCAATAACAATGCAGAATACGAAGCCCTAATCCTAGGATTGAAACAAGCACACGCTATGCACATCAAATGCCTCCACATCATAGGTGATTCACTTTTGATTGTCAATCAAGTGCAAGAACTTTGGCTATGCAATTGCCTAGTCCTCCAACAATACAAGAAGATCACCCAACAACTCCTATCCCAATTTGAATGGTATTACCTCGAAGCCACACCATGCTCATCTAACCATTTTGTAGACACCATGGCCTCCTTAGGGTCCCTTATCCCACAAAATCCAATGTCTAGCACAACATCTATAACCATTCATACACTTACACAATCTGCTATATCACCCACACCTCCCATAGATGATGGTGGTGTATATGTGGTAAACATCGAACCTCACGACCCATGGTTCTCATAGATCAAGGAATACATCAAACTAGGCTTCCTACCATGTGATTTACCCCATGCTCAATGCCAAACATTTAAACAAAGAGTGATCCACTACACCTTGTTGGGGGACATCCTTTACCACCATAGCTATGATGGTATACTCTTGCGTTGCCTAGAACCGCAAGAATCACAATGGGTTGTACAAGAAACCCATGATGGCACTTGTGGTGGCCATTTTAGTGGCATGGTGATTACCAAATGCATTCTCTGTATGGGCTACTACTAGCCTAAAATGGAGCAAGACTACTATGAGTATGTCAAACATTGCATCAAATGCCAACAACATGCCAACTTAACACATTTACCATCCCAAGCACTTCAACCAATCCAGTCCATGTGGCCCTTCTCCCAATGGGGCCTGGATCTAATTGGAAAAATTACACCTGCATCCTCTAGCAATCATAAATTTATCATTACAGCAACAAAATATTTTACAAAGTGGGTCGAAGCCATCCCACTGGTCCAAACTATAGGAGCCAAAATTGCAACATTCATCATGGAGCATATCATATGCCGCTTTGGAATTCCCTCCCAAATTATTTTAGATAATGGGAAATATTTCAAAAACAAAACTGTCCGAGCCCTGTGCAACAGATTTCACATACATCATAGCTTTTCAACCCCATATTACCCTCAAGGAAATGGCCAGGTAGAAGCTACTAATAAAACCATCTGTTCTATTCTCTGTAAAACTGTAGTGGAATCTCACCGAGACTGGCATAATCAAATGCCCCTAGCCTTGTGGGCCTATCGTATGAGCATTCATACTCCCACTAGGGCAACACCTTTTTCACTTGTCTACGGGGTAGAAGCTATCATGCCCCTTGAGTTGGAGATACCCTCTTTATGGATATCCATGAAATATTTCATTGATGATGACACTGCTCGCCAAGCTCATCTAGATCAACTAACACTCCTCGATGAACGTCGCATCCATGCCATCGAGCACACATGAGTATATCAAGATCGCCTTCACCATGCCTACAATAGTAAGGTACATCAACATGAATATCATATTGGTGACTTGGTTCTCAAGGAGAACCAAAAAATCACAAGTCAGCCTCACCAAGAGCATGATAAATTCACCCCAAACTGGTTGGGTCCATTTATTATCACACACAAATATGGTTCAAGAGCATATCATTTGGCAAATATTGAAGGCCTTAATGATCCTGAACCCATCAACATCTTGCATCTTCATGCTTTCAATGCATGATTCATAAACACAGTCACCATCACAAGTGTCACATAGTATTAGAAATAAATCATTAAGCACATCACTAAGTGAATCTATTATTTCTGCTTTATTATTTTTGTATACATGTACATTTCACCTTTCTACCATTTTTATGCTTGGGGTATTTATTTTTCCTTTTGTAGGACTCACACCATCAGCAGGAGAGCTCTACAATGGCCTCACCTACCACCATGCAGGACCATCTATAGCCACAACAAAAACCCATTACATCGATCGATCTCGCCCGACCACCAACCACCCTTCATACCAAGTGCTCCTCACACTCATCCCATTCAGGTCACCACACTTCACCTCGACACCATTCCCCTCACCAATGAGGTTCATCCTATTCACCACACTCTGGTGACAGCCAGATCACCATGTCCTCTTTCGATGATAAAGAGGAATCCACCCAACCACAAGCACAAGGATCATCCTCCCATCCATCTGATGATCTCAAACATCACTATTCACCTCCAAGTCATCCACAACATCCCATAGGATCTTACCACCCACCTAATAGGGAATACACACCTCATCAACCTCACCCTACATTTCTACCCACTCCCCTTCCCAATGGTGAGTCTACCTACGCCCAGGCTCTACAAGCCCGTGTGGCCCAAGCTACTCAAGTCAGTCACACAAACATCCCTCTTTCTCATTCACGTCACCACCCAAGGCCATCGCCTATGCCACCAGTCCTCAAGACACCACCTTCACCACTATGAGGCTTACCACCCCAACAAATCTTACAATCACCATAGTCATTCCATGTCACTGCTTCCTCATCATAGCCCTATCCTTTTTCTACCACACATCGAGCCATTCCATTCACCTTGGAATCTTGATCACCCCCTTCCCCAATACCATCACCACCACACCATGAGATACAACATCTCATCTCCCGTATCAAAGCTCTAGAGTTGCAGATGAGCCACTACCATTGCCACGTTCACCCATGATAGTCTTCCATGACCCATCCATCTTCGCCACCATGCAGATCCCTTCCCTAACCCTAGACTCGACCCATGCCAGAACCCAGACCCATGCCTCCATTACCAGATCATCTTTCACCTAGACCTCGCTCACCTCCACTAGAGCCATACATCTATCCTATGCCTATTCCACATACACCACTTTCCAAAATGTTCCATCATCTCATGCACCAAGGTCTTATTGACCTACCTGAGATTTGACCTACTAACCCCTCACATCCTAAACCATGCAATTACAATGAGAATCAATTTTACATCTACCATCGCCAGCCAAGTCATGATATCAAAGAATGTAGATCATTCAAAACCCTAGTGCACAACATGTTGCACGATGAGCGTACCCCATCACCAGAGCATTCTTTTCCATTTAGCCGACTTGTCAGTCCTTCATGCCACATCACTCCTAGGACTTTACCACCCCATAGTACCCTAATAGTGCCCACTCACTATATTCATAATATTTCCAACTATGGCTCTAGCCACAACTCTAGCCATGTCATCACTTCACCATCCCACTCCCACCCAGATCTATGCCATTTCTCTCGATAGTAGTGTTAGTTACTCATCTTCTTCTATCTCATTCTTCTACTTCTTACATACATTGATTTATTTCTTCTCTTCTATCATTACTAGCTATTGGTGATCCCCTTACCTTGATTGGTCACCAAAGCCTATTTCTTCTCACTTCTTCCACTTGTACATTCCACTTTTACATCTTCTTTCTTCTTGGTGACTATTACATACACTTATACAGCTCACAACTTATACATCTACTACACATACACACCCCACACGCTAGGGCAACCATGATCATAGCATCACACTTTTTGTCATCATTACATACTTCACTCATCTATAAATAGGTTCTTCTAAAAATTCTCTTTCTAAACAACATAACTTTCTTCTTGTAAATATCACATTCCTCCACTTGCATCACTTACAATTACATGCATTGCACATATCCATGTGCTTTATAGTTAAAATTTTAATTCATGTTTGTACATTCTTCCCCAAAATGTGCCTCAATAGGAATAATACATGCACTTGTTAGCATCACCACCTGGATGTCCATTCCCCCTTTTTAGGATCAGGGTATACATAGGTGTCATGTTTAATTTTGACTACTCTATAGTTTAGGCAATCAAGTGTCACCCATAGCTACTGAGTCTTGTACATTCTTCTTATGGTCTTTTAGGCTGGTTCAACTTCTCTCATGAATCGCTCACAATAGGTTACACATTAACAATTTTGAGCCTAGGAAAGAGGACATCTTGAGTAGATATCACCATCTAGCGAATGGTATCCCCTGCTCGTCCTATCACCTGCATGGTCAACATACGACCTAGGGATAAACAAAGGGATCAAGCATAAGCAAAAGGTAAGAACAGAGCATAAAACAAATGCCAATGCTCTCAGAATAGATGAAAAAAAAAATCATAGAATAGCAAAAAAAAAGAAATGAAAAGAGCACTACCACAATCAGATAGGTCAACACTAGAACAGGGGCAAAAAACAAAAGGAAATACCTCTTGATATCACACATGTTATGCTTATCGCCTTTGGTCCTTAGGTTCAACATAACACTATGGGATAATTCCAAAAACCTACCTACCAGTGGAATAATCTTATAGGTGACAACACATCTCTTACATTAGCATCTCGCTTCTGTAGAAATCATTGTTGTGGATGGATGAGCTAGCTAGTATGGTAGCATCTACAATGGGTTAATCCTACCTCCCTCAAAATGGATAAATGAACATTACACATTCACACACATAGGTCCAAGACAGACTTTGAACCAGCCCGATCATGTTATAAGTTGCCACAAAACTTGTATAGCTAAGGGTTTGAGATTTGATTGTCATAACTATGTTAGTCAAAACCATTACACATGCCTTACATTATCCATCAACCCTAAAATCATGGAATGGATAGCATCCATACAGGTAAATGCAATGATACAAGTGCTTCCTTGGCGCATTTCAGTAAGTCCATACATGCATACATGCATCTATGTCAGATACATTTGATACACATTATAGTATTGCATTCATCCTACATGCATTTCATATCAAATTACATTTATTGCATTCATCCCATATGCATTTCAAAATCGCATCATAGTATCACAATTACTATACATACATTCATTACAAAATCATATTTGATATCACATCATATCGCATTGGAAATACAATCATAACACTACTCTACAATCCATTTATACCACAACACGATAATAGATCTAAACCATGTCATACATGTATATCTATTCATCAGACATATCTACAAATTATGTTAAGCTAATCCATGCAAACATAAACAAGAACACATTTCAAACCATCAAAATAACACATGTATATAATAGCCAAAATCAACAAGGTATATATATATATCATCCATACAAAATACCCAAAGGCTACAACCTAGGATCATGCCCATCATCATATATCATCAATACAAAATGCTCATAGGCTACAATCAGTAACAACTATCCTAGCTCCCACTAGGAGTCTCCCCATGGCCCTCATGGCTCACTCGCATCCCTAGCCCGGCTCGACTCCACCCTAAACTCTAGAACTAGATCCATAGTAGGCTGATCCTGAACCTCAGCCCTAGCACCTCTCTATCCCATAGTAGCCACACTACACTGACTCTGATGTGATGGCACCCACACCTATGACTGTGATCCAGACTGCACCACAATATTACCATAATCGGGTAGAGGGATCCCATGCACCAACAAGGTAGTCTCGCACATCATCTTCTTAGCGGCCTCGACCGCCAACTGACCAGTCAGAGTATCGATCGCCTGATCCTACCTAGACATAGCAGCCCTCATCTCCACCATGTCTACCTCCAACTACTGAATCTGATCATGCAACCTCTATACATCCTCTACAACTAGCCTCTCCAAAATATCACTAGGAATTTGTTATGCTATATCAACAAATACCCCAATATCAATGGTATCATCGATACCACCCATACCACCCCACCTCCCTCAGCCTGCTCCAATAGTCTGCTCCATCCCAACCTCTACACCCACATCCACCTCCTCTACCCTCATGCCCTAGGTGCTCATCGAGGCACCTACACGACATCATGACCATCATAGAGGAACATCCTCCTCAATAGCAATCATACTCACTCCCCTAGCTCGAGTCCTCCTACTCGTCCTCCTCTCTGGTGGAGATGCCCCAACAGCATGTGCCACCCACCCATCCACCACACCTCTCCCAGGCTCCCAAGACTATAGCACCCACCAAGCATCAAACTCTAGTGTCATCCCTACATCCCCTACATCTGAGATATCCATAGGAGGGTCTCTCTCCCCAACCCAAGGTGGTACAATAGGGCACTCTCCTCTATCTCCCTATCACCTAAAATAGATAACAGGAGTCCCTAGAACATCCTATCATAATCCAAACTAGCATTGTACTCGATCAAACTAAAAATACTTAGTCTATCAAGTATATCTCCCAACCAACCATCTACCCCATCGTATAGCCTACAACTGCTCATCATCCTCTCTCCAACTCACTCCACCCATCCATGGTCTCCATATAATATCATCTATCATCAACTCACTAAACTTAATCCTCCACAAAATTGGATCACCCTCATGAGGCCTCTTCATACCCTACTCCACCTCTATACTCCACCTCAAGGCATAAGGAAGCTCCTTATCCTCCACATGTACAGGCTGAGGTAACAAAGAAGGCCTCTCAATGGCTATGTGTTCCCATGCCCATACCTGTAGCAAGGGAATCACACTCAATCCCATCCATCTACCTCGAACCACCTCATATAACTCATGATACGCTTGGGCCAGAAGCGCAGGCACCCAAGCAAACACAACCTTGTGCTCCACCAGGTCACTAACTATGTCCAACATGTTCTAGGTAAACAAAAACCCAAAACTATCAGGGCATAGGTAGATATCATCATCATAGCCACACACTGCCTATCGGATATCTTCTTCTGACACCACAACCACTCATAGTCCATCTTGGCAGCATCGATCTCTCTCCACCCAACCCCAAAGAATCTCTCCAACACCTCATCCTTCCTCCCATATTCAACTGCCCTCATAGGAACACCCTCAATTGGCAACCGATAGATGTGATACACATCCTCCAATGTCACGGTCATTTCCCTCATAGGAAAATGAAAAGTGTTCTGGTCTGCATCCCACCGCTCACATAAGGTAGACACAAATGCCCTATTAGTAAAGATGCTCTTACACTCCCATACACCATGAAAGTGTATGTCATCTAACCACTACAATTCCTCCTCAGTCTTCATCAACTTTTCAAAACCTTGCTTAAAATTTCTCACCCGATGACGGGGTTCAAGCGACTTCACCTATTCAACACACAACACAACACACATCAGTAACCCACATAACAAATCAATCACATATAACATCATCACTCAAAATTTACAAATTAAAAACATTTAATTTGACATGCATCTCGAGACAAAATAACATACAAATAAAATGATAAAACACATCAACAACACAATCACATATTTGGATACCCATTTTGTCATTTTATGGCAATAATCCAAACACATACGACATACAGTACACATTGGTCACCCAAACAACCAATAACAAACTCAACTATACAACTAATATGGCATGCAATCCAAAACATGATCAATTAATATGACATACAAAAACAAATCACATTTTTGGATACCCATTTGCCCACTTAATGGTAAATGTGTCGACAAAATTCAGAAACAAAGCACCAATCAACACAGATCTAACAATCAAATTTATCCTAAAAACACCAAAATCGAACACATATCCAGGCACGCAATCTAAAAATAACAGTCACATTTTTAGATACCCATTTGCCCATTTAGTGGTGGAAATTCAAACTGACATCAAGTACAGTCTACATCGGGCTCCCTATAGCTCATTTTTAGTTTACTACTATCTACACCATGGCACGTAAATCAAAGGCATGTCAAATGAAGTCAACTACCAAAACAACTAACATTTTTGGACACCCATTTTGCCCTTCTATGGTGAAAGTGTTATCAGTTTTTAAATATTCTACCTCTAACATGGCAAATCTAATGCCCTAGAGTTCACACATTACACCTCAAACCATCGAATACCGAAATCACATCAAACGAAGTCATAAAAATAAAATAGTCACATAACGGAATACCCATTTCCTACTTTAGCAGACAAAGTGCAAAAACATATCGATGTCAGTACACCGTTACCTCACAAACTGATAGTCAAACTCTACACCTACTCTACCCATTACCCGGTCAAATTGGTGACAAAACAAATCCAATTGAAAAACCGACCGCACTTTTGGGTACCCATTTGGCCCGTTTATCACTACGTATTCAAATTTTACTTAAAAGTTACAATTTTTTTTAAATCGGGATGAAAACCTCCCCCCTCATTCATATTTTCCCAAAAAATAAAATACAAACAAAACAAAGTCAAAGATCACTTACCGGTGGGATCCCCGTACCTGATGCCAGCTGGTCTACATCCCTTCATCATCCTAGCTCTCACAATCGCTAATCGTGCTCCTTGCATGTCGTCAACTGCTCTCCCAAGTTGCTTTCCACACACGTGCATCATCCAAATGAGCCCCCACCATGCATATTTGGGCTAAAATACTACTTAGTTGTCGTTTCATGACCCAGGTCACGAGTTAGGTCAAAATCATGACCCAGGTCATGAATGAGGTCAAAACCATGACCCAGGTCGCGAATTCAATCAGAACACACCAGAACATCCCCAAAACCCTAGGAAAGTAGGGAAATGCCCTCTAAAACCCTAGGAGCCTCAAAAACTTACCTTTTAACACCACTTGCAAACACACATTGCATTTTACCGATAAACTTGTCACATTCATACTTTTGGACCACGTTGATCTGGTCACAAAAGCACAACAGACAACCATTGTCATTCTCAAGCAACTAGTATGGCATCGTAAATGTCATACAAATGTAGCAAAAACACAGCATTGCATTCACAATCATCCATTTCATTTTACCAGCATTGCTTTTTATTTCTTTCCTCTTCTTCTCCTTTCCTTCTTTTTTTCCCCCTTGGCTATCCAGTCAATGTTGTATGGTCACACTTCGAGTGACTACATACCTTTGATTAGATCCCATTATTTTCTCTTCTCCTTCTTGGCTATCCAGTCAATGTTGTATGGTCATGCTTTGAGCAGCTACATACCTTTGATTAGATCCCATTCTTTTCCCTTCTCCTTCTTGGCTATCCAGTCAATGTTGTATGGTCACGCTTTGAGTGGCTACATACCTTTGATTAGATCCCATTATTTTCTTTTTGTACTAAGCAATCATATTCATCATGCATTGGTATCTTTATCAATCGTTGCATCATCAAATCACCACATTCCATTCACCTCATTGTTGATTCCTCATTTGAGGGGGTATTCATATCCAAAGTCAGCTTTGCATGCAACCACAACATCAAAAATCCAAAAGCACGGTTAGCGCATTTGTCTACAAATTTTTTGTTAAATATTATCATACGATTATAATCTCAATCCCAAACAGACATGGGTTACATCAAGAGAGTTACGCATTACTATGGAGAAGTCAATCTAGCATTCATGTACATCGAGTACACAATGGATGATACGTTTGATCAATCCTAGCACAACATTTGGAAATGGACTTCATGACCACACTGATATGGTCACGAGTTGATGATCCAGATGTTAAACTAGCTCAAATGGTTTGACACTTGTCGCCATGTTCTCATCAATCAATCAACAACAAATATTTAGTTAGGCTTTTGTCCTAATCATACTTTTGGACCATGTTGATCTGGTCGCAAAAGCAAAGCAATCAAAAGTTGTCATTCTCAAGCAACTAGTATGGCATCGTAAATGTCATACGGACTCAAAAAAATCACATCATTGCATTCATAATCATTCATTTTCCCTTACTAGCATTGTTTTTATCTCTTTCCTCTTTTCCTTCTTTCCTTCCTCTCTTCTTCCCCTGTGGACATCCAATTGATGTTGTATGGTCACGCTTTGAGTGGCTACATACCTTCAATTAGATTCCATTATTTCTCTTATTTTCCCTGGATACCCGATTGATTTGTATGGTCACACTTCGAGTGGCTACATACCCTTTGATTGGATTCCATTCCCCTTCTATCCCTTTTCCTTCTACACAAACCCTTCATATTTTTGTATTAAACTATGTTCTACACAGTATAGTACAAAAAGGGGCAAAATGTAGACACCCAAAAGTCACACATTGCTATTTTTGCATATCTATAGGTGATTCCAGACATCCCTAGGATATTGTAGACTATTGTAGTCATGCGTAGACATGCGTAGACATGCGTAGACATGCATAGACTTCCATAAGTTCACCATAGTAACGTGTAGACTTCCACAAATGGCTTTTAGGTCCAAAACCCTAATAAGCCCTCAAAACTACATTTTATGCATCGAGATACCTTCAAAAGACAACCCGAGGTGATGCATAGCCCATTTACACTCAATTGACACCCCCACGGGGTATTAATTGGCAAAATCAATTAAAAGTCAATTATCAAATTCTAATTTAATGTTGACTTCACTTAAGCCCCTTTTAGGGCAAAATTGGATTAATTAACTCTTAATTCATAATTAGTGTTAATCAAATCCTCCCACATGTGCCAATTTAGGGTTTCCTAGGGTTTTCTTTTAATCCTTCCCTAAACATGCTTAAGGCCTAATTAGGATTAGCACTAATCCTTCCTCACACATGTGTGAGGATAGGATATTTCCTACTTAGAATGAGATGTTGCCACATAGCATCTATTAACCTAACCCTAGTCAGAATCAAACCTAGGTTTAGTCTATCTAACCCCCTTGCACCTTGCATTTGCCTATAAATAATGGGTCCTAAACCCCTAATTAAGTCTGATTCCCAAATTCAACAAAGTACTGTTACTCTACAGAAATGGAAAGCCAATAGCACACAGTCCATTCCTAAAGCATACAGGTAGATTTTGATAGCACATAGAGGCACCCTAGCTGCCTTAGGATCGATTCACCGAAGATATTTCACCAGAAGAGCATCACAGCTCAATTCATAGCCTGCCCTATGAATTCGGCCCCAATTAGTGACCCGGGTTGCAAATTGCATCTACAGACCCCAAATCACTCCAGATTTGGGAGGTAAGCTCTATTTCAATATGTTATTATCTTCTGCATATTTCATTTTTATTTATATTATAGTTTTATAGTCATTTTTGTCTTTCTAAACATGGGGCCTGACTAAGGCAAGCCCCCCATCACACTAACCCCCTTTTTGCAGGTCTTTCACAGGTTATCTGATAGATCTAAGGAAGAGGAACAACATACAAACAACCCTGTGGTGGCCTGCATACATCGAAGCCCACCTACACTGAGGGACGCTAGAAGAAAGCATCATATTGATTGTAACCTTGTTAGGAATAGAGATGGATAAAGGGCATCAAGACCCTCTTGTAACACATGCTCATTAATATCAATGGAATACAATTTCTCTGTTTAATGCATCATTTATGTTTATGTGTTAAATTATCAAATGTCATTTTCTACCCATTTCACAAAGATCCATAAACATTTAATTGGGAGTGATTTTCAAAAATATTGATTGAAAAAGTTTTAGTAAAATATTTTCTCAGTGGAGTAGCCCACATTGGGTGAACCACATAAATTGTGGTGTCTTTATTGTGTATGTTTTTTGTGCATTGCTTTGATTACTAGTATTGATACTACTATCTTTACACAACATAATATTGAATTGGAAGAAAAAATAAAAAGTGGTATTATATTGTTCACCCCCCCTCTTTGTATAAGCTTGTGTTCTTCATTAGGATCCAAGGTGCACACCTTCAGCAAGTTTAAAACCTTGGCCTCACAAAGGTGGTTGAAAATTTATGCCAAATATTTAGGCAATGGTGTATAGTTGTGAGGTGGACATTTCTATTTTTCCTTACCTTACTTCCTGTTGTGTTGGTCGTAATGCACAGGAGGAGGTTGAGACTGACAATTTTCTTGTTGTTGGCTCTATGCTGCTTTTGGAATATTTAACACGATATGATTGACGTGCATGGGATTCACCTACTGTTATTGATGTTGCATGCTCTTGTTCCATTCTTCCTTGATATGGATCTTTAGATCTCCTTCCTATAGCTTTATATCATCAATAATATTGGCTTGAGCCAAGGCTTCTTTGAATGATTCATACTATTGTAGTTGTAATAATAGAGAGATGTATTTTATGCAACTCTTTGTGAATATTCAGATGAGTTCTTCAGTGAGGACTGAGAATGATAGTCTAGCCATGATTTCTCACTTGTCCCCATAGTCCATCACTAGCTCATCATCATACTACTTTAAATTTGCTAGATCAAATAGGTTCACCTTCTTCTTGGTATTGAAGGAGAAGCATTCAAGGAACGCATTCACCAATTGCTCAAAACTAGCGATGATATGCTTGGGAAACTAATTAAACCACCGATTCACTAGGCTTGAGAACATCATGATGAATGTTATAAGCATAAGGACATCATTCTACTCAAGGTGGAAACACACATTTATGAAGTTGATCACATGTTCCTACACGTATTCCTCTCCTTTGAATTTGTCTAGCCTAGGCATCTCAAAGTGCCTAGGATATGTGGGACTCAATACTGAGGGGCACAAAGGTTGGTTGTGTATCTTGCTCAATATCAAATTCTATCCACCGATGTCCTGATTCTTGAGATACTTGACTCTCTCAGCTAGCACTTTTTATGCTTGAGGAGAAATGATCTCTTCCTCCCGAAGGGGTATTTGGGATGCAAGCAAAGATAATTTTCTGAGTACGGTGTGGTTGATTGTATTTATAGGCCAAATTTATAGAATATGGTTTAGGATGTTACTGATCTTGGTCATATGACTCTGATCTCTCATACTACCTATGCTCAAACTTGTTTGGCACTAAATTCTTATGTGGCCAAGAAGCATGTTGAGAGGTATGGTGAATATAATCATCTACTCACCTATTATGCAGCTCAAGATGCAAAGTAGCACATCTCTCATTGTGTTGCTACCTATACTCATTATGGGGAGGTAATTCTGATTGAGCCAATCTATTTGATCACTCTTCACACTCCTTTAGATCAAGGATATTATGCTCTTCTAGGTGGTGTTCATATAATCATTGTTGGCACAACCATTGTTGTTTTATGCTTTCTTGTTCCACATTTTCTAAATGCTCACAATCAATGTGTAAATCCTCTAATTGATCCTAGAGTATTTGTTCTCTCTGAAATGCAACTGACCTATGTGACCGATTTGATTGGTTTGTTGTGCTTGGTCTATGACTCTACAAATCCATGTGAGGGTTATTGTTTTCTTTGAATTGTGCAACAAGGTTGTTAACTCTCTTCCTTCGATGATTTGAGATTGCATTGATATTATGATCTTCCCTATGGGTGTAATATTCATGCAAGGATGTTGTTGGGGTGCCACGTGTTCATTGGGAACACTCACCACAGGTACATATAGGATGCAACTGAGTTATAGTTCCTTCCATGATGTAATCTTCAATAGATCTGGTAGATCTAAGAGGGGTACGATTGTGATATATGCTACCATGCTTAAATTTCCCATGTTAGGATCTTCTAGCACCTTGATCTAAGAAGTCAAGGTGATGGGTCTTCCAAGGTTGGGCAAGAGGAGTTCCTTCCTCACCAATACTATGGTCAGAAAATTAAAATCCCCCATGTTAATAAGGTTTTGGCATTAAAATGGGCATACAGTTTGTCACCTTCCCTCTATATTACCCCTCATTGGGCTGATTTGAACTCTTAGTGTAATGAGATGTGGCGGGTCTGGAAGTATTATCATTTAGGTTATGAGAAGATCTAGTGTTGGTTCTCTTGAGTGGGGCTTCTTGGTGAGATCCACTATGAGTGGTGTTGTCTCCACTGAGACTATCTAAATTTTGTTCAGGCATGCTTTGGACCAGTGTGCTACCTCTAGGGCCGTCTGGGCCCTCTGGTGCATTGGATACAACCTTAGTCTTGGATCAGGGACTGCCCCATGTATTGACCATAACCTTATGAAATTTAACTTCCAAAAAATGTTGTGGGTGCTATATACCAAAATTATTAGTGTTATGAGATGATTACAATGGACTATGATTCTAAAAGGTGGTTTTTGGATCAAAATTTTGTATTTTTGAAATAATTGGCCAATCGGGGCCCATGGGGAAATGCCCACTTTTAGGAATTTTTGGGAAATTTTATGCCATGAAGATTTAGGACTCAAGAGAGGTGTCCTAGGGGCTAAATAAGATAACAAAACAAATTTGTCAATTTTTGGAATTGCCTAGCCCATTTTATGACTATTTCAGTGCAGTTTTTCCCTATTTTCAGCTTCAAAAATAGAGTAACCATAAAACGAAAATAAATTTTTTGTTATAGCTCTAATTTTCATGATTCTTGATCTGTTGGATATAGAATCAAAAAGTAGATTTTTAATTGTTTTTTTGCAATAAATTTCATTGAAAAGTTAGGGTTAGTTTGATTACCCCAGCAATAAAGAAACACACAAAGTAGACAGTATGATTATCTCTTTTAAGGATTAAATGTGTATCCTAAGAACTTGTTTTAGTGTGTCTAGATTTTTTTTTTGCTCTTGCTTTCTTGTTTATGTTTTGGAATTAGAATGATGGAACTCAATAAAAGTGGTGACTAGGAACACTAGTTTCAAACATGATTTCTCAAAAGAGTCTAGGGTACACTGCTTAAATCCTAGTGAGGGGTTCACCTAGATCTTCTACTATGAATAAATAATTGCTCTAACAGTGGGAGATAGTTTGAACACAAGTAACATGAACCAACTTAAAAGAGTTCCCTATTATATCTAAGGACATCTATGGGGCAAGCTGGTGGAAGGAGGTGAATTCCAATGTCATCGGTTTGAATTGGGGGTTGGTGATGAAATCCAACCTCACCAATGTTATTGTAGTATGTGTAAGTGTGTGGGGTTCTTTTTATATTTTTGAAATATAAAGCAATGCATCAACAAATATTCATGAATACTTTCCTACATGCCTAAAAAGAATGTTTGTATTTAGAAATATGCATATCTAATTTAATCTAAATGATTTTTCATATAATGCACTTCCTACTTTGTGAATTGAGGCCACTAGTTGGGCCACATGCAAGAAAACTTACACACAAAAGCCTAGCACACTAGAGACTAGGGAAGACCTTACAAGTAGAGGCCCACTATTCCTAGAAGCACCTAGAGGAAACTAAAGAAATCTAAGAAATGTACAATGCAGTTTTCTCTTTATTTTCTTCATTTTTCCCTAATTAGACTATATTTTTGCTTGTTGTTTTTGGAAAATAAAAGTAGATAGAAGATCACAAATAAAATAGAGGATGAAAACAACCTAAAATCCTACTTTGGTGATAAAACTTTTGAGGTCTGATACACTCTACTATTGGCCACTATTGACCAGAGTGACTGATTTTGACCGCTATCAACTACAACAGCTAAGATCTGTTGGCCTCTTTCGACCAAAGCGGCCAAACCTGCACACAAAAACATGATCAAAATATTATTAAAATGACCAAAAATAAAAATTTTGTGGGGGTCCTACCATGATCACCATCTCTGCAACCCCGAGGAGCATGCACCGCACCTGAACCAACTTACAATGTATTTATTATTATATCAAATTGAAAGGAATGAACATGCAAATGACACGTAAATAAGAAAAATAAATAAATATACTTTTTATTGATATTTCCAATCCATGGTTACATATTCATCCCTTTGAGGGATACCCAGTTTGTGATACAATTAGTTACAAGCGGGGCATAAATGATGGTGGAATAAATCCCCTCACAAAGGGGAGGTGCACTTTTGTAGGCTTCCCGATCCCACACATGAAACTGTACGAGGGATTACAAATGCCTTCTTCTCTAGATCTACTCCTGGAGTGATCCTTGTGCTCATGATGCTTTGATTTGATCCTGTATACCTGTACCTACATTCATGGAAACAACAAAGTATGATAAGTAGAACAAGTAGCCTCCCTAGATGAGGCCTTTTGTTAGCACATATGATAATCTAGATAAATAAGCATGAATGCATTAAAACAAAGTAAATATAAGTAATGTGCCTATGGAAACTAGGAATATTAATATAAATATGATAAAATATTTAGATCTATGCTAAAGATATGTAAATGAAATAATAATAAATGTAGATCTATTACTAAGAACAAAGGAACGACCATGTTAAAATTTGGCTATGCCTATGGGCCACTATCAAAGATAGCGACCTCTGACTTAAAGGTTACCTTAGCTCTTATGGGCTATAATTAATCGTTCCTTGGCTCAAATTGATGTTCAAGGTTCTTCAGGTGTGTCTCCTACATTTATTGGAGGTTGGAAATGATGGATCTAAATGCTGATGCATGGAGGTAGCTCAACCATACGACATTCCAATGCTCCTAAAAGGGTCATAAATTGGCTCTCCATTTTGATAGGACTCCGTTACACACAATTTGAACTTTCTATATAATTTTGCTTTTCGTGGGAGAGTCTATATGTAGACCTACCTCTCAGATCTAGAACTTGGCTTCCTTGAGAAGCCTCAATCCAAATTGCATGTGACTAACCATCCCAAGTGAGAAGCATCAATCACAAATTAGCATAGAATGGGTAGTTAGGAGGAACTTAGGGATTTCATCACCAAAATATACCCACTAACCATGTCTATGTGCAATCAAACTATGTGATATGGGCATGTATTCACAGCCATATTGTGTGTGATGTTGGTTTCTATATGTTTTAGTAGACAGGTGTGACCACTTTAGTATTCAACAACCATATGTGGCTATTGTAGTCTTTAGTGGCTAGGTGTGGTGGTCGTTCCTCTTGAGAGTGGCCAGGCCTGGATGGGCTAGAACTACCCTGTTTGAGTGGTTGGGACCACTACTTGCTCTTGGAGAGATCCAAGAGGTTTCATATGGTTTGTAGATGTGTCCATATGGGTAGTATCATAAACATGATGCATTTTAGGTGTCTATAGCTTCAATCACTGTTGTTCTTGATTTGTTTTGAATAGCTTTGAAGTGCATTTTGTGTAACCCTAATAAATGGTCCTTGAAGATGGTGGTAGCTCATTGAATAATTCTATGCATAAATTAATATGATGTGGCTTTTAACAACTCAATATCATAATCTCCACCCTTGGTGCTACTTGAAATGGATCATTGTCTCCTTCTGGTATAGCTAAGTGACACTCCAATAATGTACCTATCCTTAAATGGTGGAATACCTTGGTGCTTGCACTATTTTTGCTTACTAAAGGTATTGTAATATGGTATAACTTGTCAAAAAATAGTGGCTCTTCCACATATTTTTCCTTGAATAAATGGTAGTGGCATTCTATGTAAATGCTTTTCCCCCTATTCTTGCTACCTTCACCTTTAATTTCATGAAATGATAGTAATGATGTACAATCTTTTGGACATTATAATGGTACCTTGTGGATGATAATACTATGCACTCTTGTATATGCAATATAGTATTTATAATAAAGTCTAATTTTGATATTTTAATTTCTATTGAAATATATCTAACTCTTATTTTTTGTAGGTTTTAACCTTGTAGGAAACTATCTTTTGCACTTCCTTGAAAACTTCAAATTCAAAATATTTTTATGCAAATTTCAAACCTAGAACCTGGTGCTTAATAACCTTAATAATGAACCATATATAAGAGTTCAACTAATGAACCTTTTGCACCTAAGTTTCATACCTTTTCAACCTCACTTTAATGATGATGTTCTTGGTAATTTGGATCACCTAAATGTTGTCTTGTATTAAATGAAATTGTAGCTCTTCCTTTCTATCCAAAATAGCTCTTTAGCCCACCAATTTGTAGTTTTGAACCTCTTCTAGATTACTGCCTAAAAATGTAGTTTTATGGCTTCAACTCTCCTTCAAGTTGCACCCTAAAAATATAAAACTTAGCATCTATTAATGCTTCCTAAATTACTACTTTCTTGTTGTACTCAAATATAAAAAAATTATATTGTAAAGCAGTTTCTCCTCCAATATTTGGCAAACTTATTTCCAAATCCTTCTTCCTTGGGTTTATTTTTGGATGGCGAGAATTATCCCAAATTCTTCACTATCAGGAAATTCTCCTAAAATGTCATCCAATGAGGCTTTCCTAGCCCTCTTCTTGGGCCTTTAATCCTGTAGCTTCTCTTTTCCTCAAAATTTCAATGAGACCTTTCATGATATCTTCAATATTCAATGGATATCTTCTTCTTGAGTCTCCTTAAATATTCTCTCTTGTGGATTTCTCTATTTCATTTCAATATACCATGTGCTTTGATACCACGATTAGCTTTTAATGCTATAAACTTGAAGGAAATGCAACCACAAGTGTTGAAATAAGCAAGCAATATTATATCTATGGCAAGAATTGTCCCAAATTATTCACTATCAAGAAATTCTCCTAAAATATCCTCCAATGAGGCTTTCCTAGCCTTATCCTTGGGCCTTCAATCTCGTAGCTTCTCTTTTCCTCAAAATTTCATTGAGACCTTTCATGATATCTTCAATTTTCAATGGATATCTTCTTCTTGATTTTCCTTCAATATTCTCTCTTGTAGATTTATCTATTTCCTTTCGATATACCATGTTATTTGTTACCAATGTTAGCTTTTGGAGCTTTAAACTTGAAGGAAATGCAACCACAAGTGATGAAATAAATAAGTACTTTATGAATTGACATCACTTGATAATAAAAATGATAAAGTTCCTCATAGTCTAGAACCAACTCACAATAGTCCTTCTATCTCCAATGATAAGATGAGGATTGAAGCTAATAATGTTGGGCTTCCTCTCTATTCACCTTAACCTTTGAGAATCCCTAACTTTGAAGGATCCCAAATTCCACCCCTTGAGTCTATCCCTGAGTGCTCAGGTGAGCCTTGCAAAGAAACCCTAATTGATGAACCTACAATCCTAGAAACCATCCCTGGATCATCTAGTCTAGTGGTTCAAAGAATTAGCTCACAAAAATTTAGCCCAAAATAAACTAGAAGTTCCAAGAAATCCCTTATTTATTATGGAGGTGATAATAATAAGGGTAGAACCTTGGCCAATGATCAATTGAAATAGGTATTAGCTAAATAAATGGCGAGTGGAATCCAAAAAACCCTATTCTCCATAGGGTTAAGTCAGAATAAAGATGAGTTCAAATGTATCAAACCTCCCCAAACTCAAGGAAATGGGGGTAAAAGGAATTTCAAATAATCTAAATGAAAATCCTCTCTTGGAATGTGAGAGGACTTAATGGTCTAGCAAAGAAAAGACTAGCTAGGTCATTAAGAAAAGAAGTCAATCCCACAATTTTTTTGATGCAAGAAACTAAAATAAGAGACAATTCAGATTTTGCCTTGAGAAAAAAACTATGGAAAAATGGGGAAGCCATTTCTTGTAGTGCAAAGGGTGCTTCAGGAGGTCTCATGTGCATTTGGAATTTGAAGAAGCTGAAAAGCAAATTAATACACTCTAATGATGTGTCAACTAGCATTTTATTTTTTGATAAGGACAAACATTTCCCATAGATACACACTAATGTATATGCACCTAATTCAATCCCTATCAGATCTAGGCTATCGAAAACCTTAAAAAAATTTAGAAGAGCTATCACAAATTTTCCTTGGATTTTAGCTGGGGATTTTAATAATCCCCTCTTCCCGGACAAGAGAGGTGGTTTTGGGTCAATATCAAAAAGCAATGGATGTTAACCTAAAAGGCAATAAATTTACTTGGACCAATAGAAGGAGTGGTAGCCAAATTTAGTTTAAAATGGATAGAGTCCTCTTTTCTTAGGAAGCTACTACAAAGGTGGGGGATGTCAACCTCCAATATCTTCTCAAATTGGTTCATATCATAGCGCAATTCTACTGGAAATAAACAACCCTCATACCTTTAGAACTCTATTTAGGTTTGAAGCCATGTGGATGCAACATCTAGACTTCAAGGATAGAATCATTCAATGGTGGCAATAAAATATCCATGGATCACCCTCATTCATATTGTAGAAAAACTGAAAGTGGTCAAATAAAATCTTAATATTTGGAGCAAATACATCTTTGGGAACCTTTTTGAGAATAAAAAGGTGATCAAGAACCATCTGGAAACAATTGAGAATGATATTATGATTGGTAAAAATGATGATGTTGCATTGATTTCCAAAGAAAATATTCTTTTATCATAGTATCATAATGTTCCAGCCTATGAGGAAACCTTCTGGAGGCAGAAATCTCAAGCAATTTGGCTCAAGGAAGGATATTCCAATGCAAAAAAATTTCACATTTCTACTCTAAGTAATATGAGTAACAATATAATTAAGGAATTACTCAGGCAGGATGGGAGTGTCACAATAGACATCCAAGAAATTAGGTCTGAAGGTGTATCTCATTTCATGCAAATGCACAAAAACCCAAATTTAGATTTTGCATTTGATTATGCTAAAGAATATTTTCTTTAGCACATTCTCCTTTCCATTTTAGAGGACATCAACTTCAAATTAACTGCTATTCTCTCAGACAATGAAATCAAGCAAACCCTTTTTTCTATGAAACCTAACAAGGCTCCTAGCCCTAATGGGTTTTCTCCTAGGTTCTTCCAGGATTTCTAGTATTTTTTTGGTCCTGATGTGTGTGAAGCTATAAGGGAATTTTAGTCCTCCAAGGTCATACCTCACAATTTTAATTCCACATTTATTGCTCTAATCCCTAAGCAATTCAAAATAGGATTATCACTGTAGAAAATCTCATTAAGCATGGAATACCTCTACCCAATAGGTGTTTTTTATGTCTTTTTGATTGGAAGTCTAGGAGCCACATTTTCCTTACCTGTCATTTTTCCTACTCCATTGTAAACGACCTTTTTCAAAAGTTCCAAATCAGTTGGACCAAGCCTCCATATATTTTTGATTTGTTCTCTCAATGACCTAATCCTTTCAGTAATCATTATCTTTGGGGGATATGGAAATTTCGCATACATCACTTTCTCTAGCAAATTTGGCTTGAAAGGAATAGATGTGTTTTTTCCAACTTGGCTAAGGACTTTGATTCCATTACCATTAGAATTATATTTTTTGCTAAGTGAAATGCACTCTTGTTCCCAAATTATCCTCATCTCATACCTAGGTTTAAAGTATCATTACTTAGTCTTTACATATCTCTTTAGATAATATCAACTCCAATCATTCCCAAAACTCTAGAAGTAATATCAAATGGATGCCTCCTCCCTAAGATTGGGTGAAACTTAATTTTAATGGGGTGGATAAAGGAAATCCAAGAAGAGCTAGGGCAGGGAGAGTACTCAGGGACTACAAAGGAAATTCTATTTTTACCTTTGCTAAATATTTGGGAGAACAATCTAACCACATAGCTGAAGCCAGAGCCCTGTGGAGGGGTCTGCTTTTAATTAAGAAATTTCTAGGAAAATTCATTAGTTAAGGGGACTCCTTAAATCTTGTTAATTACTTAAAAAAATTCAAAAATCTGGCATGAAAGGTGAAAAACCTAATATAAGAAGCTCAAAGCTTAATCCTTTATCAATAAGAGGTTATTATCCAACATGTCTTCAGAGAAGAAAATGGTGTTGTTGGAAATATGTTGAATATTTTCCATGTTATTCTGGTGGGGTTAACACTAAAAGGTACTGGACGTTGTGTACGATATACTCATCGGGGTTCGAGGTTGGTAGCCCTTTGAAAATTAGGGATCCAGGGGCAGCAGGCCCTGATCAAATTTTTAGGATTTTTTAAGTTATATTTAGATCCATATGGGCTTTTAGGGTTACTATATTTGAACCCTTGATTTTTTGCCCATGATATTGTAAAATTCATGTATGTGCCTTTATTATATATATAGCACTTACATTAGGGTTTGGAGAGATAGAAGAAGAAAATATTATTGTATTGGAGATGGTCAAATCAATGCAATAATAAATACTATGCTAGTTTTTGCCTAATTAAGCACTTCTAGGATAAATATTGTGTAATGTGTGAATCTACTACCTTTTTCCTTTGATTCTATAATTACTGATTTTCTAGTTTTAGTATATTGGGGCTCCTTATTTCTCTTCATTTGGTATCAGAGCTAGGTTTTAGCTTTGTTTAAGAACTAAGGGTTTCAAACCTGTGATAAATTAATACTTGAGTGGGAGCACGCAAAATGATCTAGGCAAAGGACAAATATGGGAAGCACATGAATAGATATTGGAAAATTTAATGGAAAAAAATTTGAGTTGTGGAAACTCAAGATGGAGGTTAAGTTGGTTGATAGAGATCAGTGGATTATGGTTTTGGGAACAAAACCAACATCAATGATAGATGAGGATTGGTTGAAAAATTTATAGAAATTCAAGGATCTCTATCAAATTGTGCTTATATGATTCGATATTGTTGAATGTATCTATAAAGGCCACGATAATTTTTTTATGGAAGAAGCTAGGAATATTATATCAGACAAAGTCACTGGTAAATAAACTCTTTCTTTGAAATAAGTTGTATTCACTTTGGATGAATGATGGTGACTCTGTGGCTAAACATCTAAATGCTTTTAACACTGTGGTAAGTCAATTAACCTCTATAGAAGTAAAAATGGATGAAGAGGAAAAGTGTATTACTTTAATTGATTCATTATATGATTCATGGGATAACCTTGTTATGGCTATCACCAATACTACATATACATTGAAAGTAGAGGATATAGTAGGAACTTTGCTATTTGAGGATATGAGATGAAAATATTCTAAGGATTATCATCAAAAGGAAGCCTTGTTTGTGAGAGGTCGTTCTCAAGAAATAAGCAAAACAAAATCAGGGGAAAAGAAATTAGGAGAAAAGAAATCAAAATCTAGAGGTAAATCTATTACCCCAAAAAAGAGGAAATTTTGGAATTATGGTAAAGTAGGGCATTATAAAAGAGACTGCAAATCAAAAAATGTTGATAATAATAATTTATCTAATGAAGGAACTTCTACAGAAATAAATATCACAAATGAAGATTCAAGGGACTTATTCTTAGTTGCAGCATGCTCAAGTGAATATGATGACTCATGGTTGATTGACTTAGGTGCTTCCTTTCATATGACTCCTCATAGGGATGGATTTTATGAATATGAAAATATATATGGCAGTAAAGTCTTCTTGGGAGACAATTTGACATATAAAATAATAGGTTGAAGAAGAGTCAAGCTGATGCTAAAATATGGAAGAATTAAAACCCTTCCTGGTGTGTTGCATATTTTGGGTTTGGCAAGGAATCTAATATCTATGAGTAAGATGAATTATGTAGATGTGAATGTGGTATCCAATAAGGATAGTTGCAATATGGTTTATGGATCCTTGGTGTTGGCAAGAGGAGTTCACACAAGAAATTTTTTTAGACTTGAGGCTAGTACTGTAATTATTAATTTCAATAACTCTTCAGTTGTATAGGAAAATAATATAGTTGAAATGGCTCTGATTATTCCTACAGTGAAGAAAATGTTGTGGCATCAACACATGGGGTATATTGGTGAGAAAGGACTTTGAACATTTAAAATAAAAGGTATGGCTGCAGAACTTTCTGATTGCCTATTAAATTTTGATTTTTGTGAGCATTGTGTTTTCAGGAAATAAACTAGAGTCAAGTTTCCAAGTAGTGATACAAGGTCTGAAGGAATTCTACATCTAGTTCACAGTGATGTATTTAGACTTGCAAAAGTGCCATAATTAGGTAAATCTATCTATTTTTTTACATTTATAGATGAATTATCAAGAAAGACTTGGATATATTTTCTATAGAATAAATCTGAGGTTTTTAATAAATTTAAAGAGTTTAAGGCTCTTATAGAAAAATAGATAGAGAAAAAGATAAATGTTTTGAAAAGTGATAATGGTGGTGAGTATTTCTCTAATGAATTTGAGTATGTTTACAAGGACTATGGAATATAAAGGTAGAAAACCACTCTGCATACTCCATAATAAAATGGGGTTGTAGAACAGATGAACAAAAAATTGATGGATAAGGCTAGAAGCATGCTAAGTGGTGTAGGGTTAGAAAATATATTCTAGGTAAAAATTGTTTTAACAACTTGTTATCTCATCAATAGATCTCCTACCTTAGCTTTGGTGGACAAGACTCCACAGAAGTATGAACTGGTAAGAAAATCTATCTCAAAAATATAAGGATTTTTGGTTGTGATGCTTATATGTATGTCCCAAAAGAGAAAAGGACTAAGCTAGACTATAAATCTAAAAAATGCATATTTGTGGGTTATACTAATATTGGAACCATTTATTGCATCTATAGGATACGATTGTCATGCTAAAAGAAATCATTTGAAAACAACGAGCTATTATAGGCTCTGGTCAACCTACCTCTCTACTCTAATAAAAGAAGAATTGCTAAAGAAAAGCTTATTAGAATGGGTAAGGAAACCCTAGTGGTAATCTTACAATTTTATGAGTATTACACACTCCAGATTTAGTTTATACATTATCTATATAAAATTTACCAAGCAAAGACAACTTAATTATTATGCCTTATGTAGATCAATGCCTATCCAATTGGGTTATTATAGCAATTTAACAACATTCATAACATGAAAAGAAAGAATGAGGAAAAGAAGAATTTGTGCCATTAAAATCATTCAAATATCATAATCAGTATAAGGGTTAACCAATGAAATAAACGCTCACAATATATTCGAATATCATAACCTATTATGAGAAAATACACAAAACTGAAGACAATGAAATGATAAAACTAAAACCCAAAAATGTATTAAATTCAACAGTAATGATTACATGTAGAGTTGGTAGAATGCCATTAAACTCTATTTTTTCAAAGATTTAATACAATGAGAAATCCTTGTTCAAATGATGTAACAATACTTCATCAATATTCCTTCTAAAATTTTAGCAATGAGAATCTCTAAATTTTAGGCTCAAAAAGACTAGAAATATTCTTAGCTCTCCAAATGCAACATTACCAAAACCTGCATAACAAAGGGAATAATGAGGTATGGTAGAGAAAATAGGCACAAATGGAATAGAACAACACAAATCAAATGGGCACTCAACTATACCTCTTAGAAAAATGCTATTTGTATTGCTTGATGTTGATTTTGACCCTGGATGATTCCTTTTATATATTCTAGTTCTTGAATCTATTATTTTTGGCATGATCATGGTCTTACACCTATCACCATCTAATTTATCCTTCAAAACTGGTACAACTAGCTTCCATTATCTCTTTTTTATTCATACTATATACCTTTATTTGGATTTTTTTTGTTTTAACTTGTTCAATCGGTGATATCAATGCCTTGAGGGTCTCCTTCTTCTGTTCCTCCATCTTTGGTTTCTCATTTTTGTGTTTCTTCTCGATTATCTGATTGACTTTCTACTTTGGATTTTTTCCCTTTCTGAACAAATTTCTCTTCATCTCTAGGGGGTGAGCTCAAATCTAGTTGCAAGCTGCATATTTTAATTTCTTTTCCTTTTTTGCCCTATTGTAGCCATTTGATCTATTTTTCGATCATCGTCCAAGTGTTAGTGTTAAAAGTTACAAAAAATCTTAACGTGTTCATCTCTTGTAAAATCCTATTTTTTTGTATGCTAATATAATTTTTACTTTTTTCATATTGGGTGATCAGCATATCCACAATATTCACTAAGAAGGTGGTTTATCTAGTCATTTTCAGTTCATCATATGTCTCACAATCAAAGTCTTCTATTTTATTTTAGAGGAGATCCTCTATACTGGTAGTTTCTAAGAATTCCTCTAATGATAACCCAATATCTATCAATTTATCTGTTATGTCATCCAATAGAGTAAACATTTCTATAACATTATTGAGCCATTTTTCTCTATTTTATCCAAACATAGCTGCTCTCATGAATTCAATATTGTACTTGATCTCAGTACCATCATTTAATAGCACTTCTTTATTTTGCATCTCCTCAAAATATTTTGGCATTAAGTCGAGGGTAGGGTGAATTATCTTAGTCTTATTACCTTTGATAAATAAAGCTTTCCATTTCCTGAGCAGTAACTCGAATCACCTTAATCTGCTTGAACATCTCAGTGATCCCTTTAATCTTATCTCAAATTTTAATTGACATATCCCTTTTTATTGTATTCAAATAGTAAATTGAGGATTTTTACTACCAAGGGGGTTATGCTATTGGGGTATTCTTCTACACCAACTCTTCCTTAAATTTATTTATTAAAGCTTGCATCTCTACTTTTTCTTTATCACTTGTTTATATTTTGCTCCTCAATTTTGTATTACTTTGATGAAGTTAGTCCATAGTTTGCTCTTATACTATTTTAGCTACTCTCACCATATTACCTTATTTTCCATGTAATGAAATTCCTCCTATTTTCTCATTGATTTTGAGAATAACAGGATCTTTTAGGGTAGGTATGTGTACTTCTACCATATCTAATTTGGGAGTCTCTATTTCTACTCTAGCTACAAAATTTTCTCCTCTACCTCTCATTCCTGCTACCACCTGCAGCTCATGCTCATTGGCAGAACTAAAAACCATTTGTTCTTTTGATATCTCCAACACAACCTTTGTGGATGGTAGTGACAACTTGGGTTTATTTGTTTCTGGGGTGGATAAAATTATTTGCATTTTAACTCTGTGATCTCTGAATATACCTCAAAATCCACCTACTCTTCTCATGTTCATATGTATTACTAATGAAATTTTTATCTCCTTGCCTTTTATCTTCAAAGATTTAGGAATGGATCTAGGAGCTAACTTCCTTACACTAGTCACTACTAATAGTTGGTCAGAAATGAGAATTATAGATTACTTGGAATAATTCAGCTCCTGAGGAGGTGCATCAATAAATTCCTTTCCCTTTGTTGTACTCAATATTTTAGAGACTCCTTGGGAAGTGCTAGGTGTTGCCTCTATTTGTAGGCAAGGATTATCAGAGACCGGGAGTTGGTGTTCTACAACATCTACCATGCTTACTGTAATCTCCATCTATTTAATACCCTGATCTTCTATTAATTCTAGCAAGAGGTCTTCTCTAATTACTTGGAAAAATTCTTGTAAGAAGGGGGCTACAGATTCTACCAAAACTCTTTTGATTGCAACAAAATCTAGGGGGTAATCATAGGGATTTTGTACTTGTGAATTACCTCTCTTTTCAATGGGGAACTTATCCCATATAGTCTACAAATATTTCCCTTTTTCTATAACATCTAATATTTCTACTTTGTAAGCATCTCTCATGTGCTCGACCCAGATGTAATCACAATTTTTCGTTAATCTCTCATATTTCTTATCTGGATCATAAGGTCACTAAGTTATTTCTTAAAAATCCATGAGATCCAAATCATACATCCCTTTGAGTAAAGTTGGATATCCTACAAATACATAAATTCCAAATTTGCAGGGGACACTGATCCACAAAACTCTATTGTGCTTCTTCACCAATCTCATTTTAGCCTCTTCGGCCACCTATCTACACAACTATAGGGCAACAAGAGATAAGGGATGTTACAGGCCAAACATAGGTGAATTTTACTTCTATTTTGTCATTGCCCTATCATTTAAATTGTCAACCTAGGGAGCTTCGTAAACTTCAAAAGTGTCTCAGACAAGATCACTTACTATACCCACTTTGAGATGAGTTCAACTAATTCTACTATTGGGGGGTTTAAAATATTGTCAATAATTCATCCACACCATAATAATTTACGTATGAATAATAAAATATTGAGAATGTAAATATTCATATGTGCATAAAAGTAAACCTACTACAGAAATGAAAATAATAGTACAGGAAATAAACCTCTAAAAGCAGGAAACTAATATAGGAAAGCATAAATAAAGGGGAAGGGATACTAGCTTGTAGTGGACCCAATCTCTAGCAGCTCCCTTCTAGCTAAACATGCAGTTAGGAACTCTCAAACTTTATTGTATTCACCAAAGAATTATTACAATGTTTCTATCTCCTCAGAATGACAAATAATTCTAAATATTATGGATTCTGGATATCTATTAGAGAGATATGTGTGTGTTTATATAGCACACACACAGATATTATGTTACAAATAAGTTACAATAGTAGTTCAATTAATAATAAACTGGGACATTCTGGTAAATGTAATTAGCATCTGCTAAAAATAGTCTTTGTTCCTAACAGTTGCACGTTTGCTAATTAGTGCATGCTTTTGCTGGTGTAGGTAAGATGTTCTCATCCATTGGTACAACTCCCAAAATTATCCTACATGATGTCGAACTAGAACGACATCGGTCAACTCTGCCCACATCACTTTACTCGGTCAACTAGCAAAGAATGGAGGTGCCTTCCTCATGTGCTTTTGAAAGGAAACTTTCGTATGTAGAAGGTGCATACTAATGTGGAGCACCTTCTTCCTGTGGAAGGTGCCTACTGATGTGGGTGCCTTCCCTATACGAAAGACACTTTGCCTTGTATGGGATGCCTTCCCTATGCGGAAGGTGCCTAAGTATGTTGGGAACCTTATTTATACAGAAGGCACCTAAGTATGGGGTTTATCCTCCTTCCTGGAGAGTGTCTCTTCATCATGAGGGACTTGCTCTATTGTCCCTAGAGTTGTCCCTCATTTCTTTGGTTGTTCTGGTGTCGATATCGTAGGTCCTTCGGTCCCTCCTTCAGGTTTTAGTAATTCTTCCTTCACCCCTAGTTCTGTCTGTGGCTGTTGGTCCACACTAGGCTCTGTGTCACTTAGGTCTATAACAAGGGGCTCTGTTAGGCTCCCTCCCCTATTAATATCAAAAATAGAGGAATTCTCCCCTACTTCTGGGCTACTTTTTTGAGCATCTGACCAGAATTCCCTTGAAGAGTATACTCTTTCTAATGAAGTAGGGAAATTCGTTAAGACCTCAATTTCCCAATCGATCTGAGTCGACGTATCCCTTTTCTCCATCTTCTTGGCCCAAAATTGCTGATTCTCCTCCTGTAGCTATTGGACCAACTACTCGATCTGAGTTATTCTTCGTACTCGCTCCTCCAATTCTTCCTTGTGTGTTGTCTGGAAATCCTCCAACATTTGTTGTGCCATCCAAAACTTAGTCTGCCATTCTAGGGCCTCTTCTAGGGCCGCATCAACCTCTTGATTAATGCCCAAAAAAGTCTTGACATCCTATGGGCTTCGACTAGTTAATTCTTGGAGGGTCTAGGCTATGATACCAGCCTCTAGGTCATCCTCATCTTTCTCAAATTATAGGAGTAGGTGTCACAGGCATTTCCTCCTAGGAACTAGCTCTAGTTATCATAATTAAACTCTACCACTGGCAATTCGTACCCCTTCCTCTATGAATTTGGGTAGGGGTGAGTGCCCCCTTCTACAAAATTGGGCAATGATAATTGCCCAATTTCTTCTACCTCTACTATAAGGCTTTCTTCATCTTCATCTGCCCTGGTAGCAGAATTTTCCTGCCCTTCCTGGCTACCATCTCCATCTGGATGGGAGTCTTCTCTTTATGCGTATTTATGGTGAACCAACACCAATATCAACCTATGGTGGGCCAAGGTAGAAGGTGCACCCCTCTGGTATCAAGATACTTCCTCCTTCTGGGCATTTTCTAGGTAGAAGAGCATGTTCATCTTCCTCCCATGCACTAGGTGATTTAATAACTGCACATGATTGACATGTAGGTGGGAATATTTCCCTATGCATGTGAAAAAGTGAGCAATTTTCTTGAAAAAACATTTTAGGTTCATGGGAAGTCAGCTTTTTGGCAGCCCCTCCTTCTCTACCTACACATTCTCTCCTAGCAGTAGTAATTTGGTGCATTGAATCAACATGTTGCCTTTGTATGTGCACTCGCCTGTGAGGAAATCCGGTCACTTGGGAGATGTATTTCGAGGTGACCGAGATCTCACTTCCATGTACTTGAGCTGAGTTGCCTCTCAAGGAGGCAACACATTCTTTAGCTGCCTCCATATCCTAGTTTTGATAGACAAGGGTACAGTATTTGAGCCATCCCTCGACTTTGAACTGAGTCCTCACCACCCCCATGATCCCCTCTGTCACTCGGCTCATTCTTCTTGATAGCATGATTCTTTGATCGTCCTCCCATGGCGCCTTTCCTAACCACTCTTTTGTTCCTACCTTATGCTCTCAGGAAAGCACCTTCTTATAAGGAAGGTGCCTAACCCTAGCATTCAATTTTGGGGTTGGTAAGGTACACATTTCAAGCCATATCATTGGCACAATGTTTTGGCCATGGGGGTGCATGATTTTCATGGCGGTGTTATTTTTTGATACTGCATAATCCATGAAATATTACATAAAAATTTAATTAAAATCATGCGCATACCTAATTGGATGTTCCATGTGTCATGAAGAGTAGTGATTCATCGGCCTATGACATGGAGGATGGGTATTTCACATGTGCGAATTATTCTAGACTTTGTTGTTGTGTTGTTTGAGGTTTGATGCCAAAGATAGAATCATAATTGGTCTTTGAAAAATTGTCTATCCATTATTCTTGAGGTGTGTGCAAGGATCTCACCCCGTAACTACATAATTTTTTATTCGGGTAGATTTTTCATCACGTGGGTCTGGTGGTAATCAAATGCTGCCCAATCATATGTTGATCTCATTCGAATAAATGCACACATGAAACCAAAGCACCGATTGTAAGTGAAAGGCACTTTTGGTGCCTTCTCGATGCAAAAGGTGCTTTAAATGAATGGTACCTTCCATAGGTGGAAGGCACTTCTACTTGACGGTGCCTTCCTGCTATGGAAGGCACTTTTGCTTTAATGGCGCCTTCCTGCCATGAAAGACATTTTTGAAGAATGACGCCTTTCTGCTGTGAAAGGCACTTTTAAATAATGGCACCTTCCCACTATGGAAGGCACTTTTGAAGAATGGCACCTTCCCACTGTGGAAGGTATATTTTTGAAGAGCAGTGCCTTCTCGCTATGGAAGGTGCTTTTGAATGGATGTGCCTTCTTGGAATGGAAGGCACTTTGATCATCATCATTTTTTTTTTCATGACATCTTCATGATGCAGAAGGCACCTTCTCAACATTTTTTTTTTGGAACTCTCCTATAGGCACCTTCTTTATAAGGAAGTTGCCTTATTTCAGTTGGGCACCTTCCCTATAAGGAAGGCACCTACCTTATCTAGGGTGTCTTCCTTATAAGGAAGGTACCTTATTTTCTCTAGGATGAATTGTTTATAAGGAAGACACATTTTTTCTGTGGGATGCCTTCTTTATAAGGAAGGCACCTCACCTCCAGCTTGATACCTTCTTCCAATGGACAACACCCACCTTAGTTAGGTGCCTTCTATGAGGAGGAAGATATTGTTTCTTAAGTGGGGAGTCTTCTTTGAAGAGGAAGGCCTTCTGCAAGGCATTTTTCATAGCAGCACATTGTGATCATCTAGGAAAGGGTGATCAAGCTTCCTCAGACTTTTCTTCATGCTGTCGTAGCATCCCCCTACTGGACTTGGCATGCAATTTCCCCCTGGAGGAGAGTTTATTGCCTTCACCCGAGATTGGATATATGTTACTTCTAAACTACATGTGCATGTGTTGGGATGTTGAGCCGGTTTAGGCTTGGTTTCCTAGATACCTATTTTTTGAGCTATCAGGTCTTCCACCTACAAAAGCAAAAAAAAAGAAAACTACACGTAGTTAGATGCATAATGTTCCTGGTAGGCCCTCTACTAGGATGCCTACAACTTACATGTGGGTGTCATCCTTGCAAAGCACTCCATAAGAAATAAAAAAAACCTAAACTAACTGATTTTGGTGGACACCTCCATGTCCACCATTTTACTTGTTGAGAGTTTGGTCCAGATTTACAAGGAGGGGGTCTCCCCCATGCCTGTTCTGGACTCCACCAGTAAATTTTTGGACATGTTATAGGGCTACAGTTGATGGCCATTCACTGTCAATACAACGTTGCTACTGTCAATGGTTTTGATGTATACAACACCATTCTTGATGAGCTCTATCACCTCATACGGTCCCATCCATCTCTGCATTAATTTGTCCTTCCGTTCTTGGAACCTAGAATCATACAACAACACCCATTCTCACCCCTAGAACTGCTTCAGCTTGATGTGTTGATCATGCCATTTTTTTCTTTGCTTTTGTATGATATACATTCTTTGTAGAGCATCCATTTAGATTTCATCTAGCTGGTTCAGCTATTGAACCCTCTTTTTGATCTTCTTCTAAGCTCAAATTTAATTCTAAAGCAGTTTTTAGTGTCTTAATTTCAAACTCAATGGGCATCATCGCACTCTTCCCATAGACTATATGAAAGGGTGTGAAGTCGGTGGTCAATTTCCACATGGTTTTGTACACCCATACTTCCTTTGAAATCTGTGTAGCCCAATATTTCCTATGTTGCTACACATATTTTGTTAGGATATTCTAAATCTCCCTGTTTGTAACCTCTACTTGCCCATTTGCCTGCGGGTGGTAGGGTGTAGTCTTGTGTCGAATTCTATATTATTCCATAAACTCCTTGATCATCTTGGAGGTAAATTGAGGCTCTTGGTCTATTGTTATCTCTTTGGGGACCCTGAATCATGTAAAAATATGATCAAATAAGAAATCAGCTATTGTTCTTTCCTTTGAATCCCTCAATTCTTGAACTTCCACCCACTTGGTGACGTAGTCTGTGTAGACTAAAATAAATCTCCTTCCTATCTAAGGTGTATTTATTGGCCCCACAAAATACATGCCCCACTTATCGAAGGGATCTAGATGCATTTGTGGTTGAAGGGGCATCTCGTCCTAATGGGTTATTCTACTCATTATTTGGTACTTCTCACACTTTCTAGCATAGGTGGTCGCATATTTAAATAGGGTGGGCCAAAAATATCCAGCTTGTAGGATTTTATAGGTAGTTCACTTCCTTGCAAAGTGTCCCCCGTATGGTTCATCATGGCAAGCTCTGAGTATTTTTGATAACTCCTGCTCTGCTCTGCATCTCCTTATAATTTTATCGCGTCCTATTATAAATAGGAGGTTGTCAACCCATACAAAGGAGACACTCTTCTCTACTACCACCTACTTTTATCATGAGGAGAGAGCAGGTGAGGTTATTTTGGTGGCCAAGTAATTGGCTATGTCTATGTACCATGGTGTTTGATCGTTAATGGTGAACAAATGTTCATCCAAAAATTGGTCTTCCACTACCACATGGTCTTCTGGCATCAATCTGGACAAAACATCTGTTACAATGTTGTCTTTTCCAGGTTTATCAACTATTGTTATGTTGAACTCCTACAATAGTAGAAGCCATATTATAACTCTTCCTCCAATAGCCATTTTGCTCTTTAAATACCTAATAGCTGCGTGTTCGTATGTACGAACACCTTGTA
Organism: Wollemia nobilis; assembly: GCA_028583015.1. Lineage (NCBI taxonomy): Eukaryota > Viridiplantae > Streptophyta > Pinopsida > Araucariales > Araucariaceae > Wollemia > Wollemia nobilis. The sequence goes on from JAQPPZ010014295.1 coordinate 3,919,133, forward strand.
TCTAGTGATATAATGGTGGAATTTTTTTATGGCATGTACAACCGCAAGGAATTATTTCTTCGTCACTGTATAGTTGAGCTCAACCCCTACCAAATTTTTGATGATGTAGTAGATGGGATAAAATTCCTCTCCATCCTTCTACCTAAGTACTGCTCCAATTGCATTGTTGGATGCATCACAATAGATATGGAAGGGTATAGCCCAATTTGGTCCCTTTAGAACAGGTGTAGATATCAGATTTTCCTTGAGGAACTGAAACGCTCTTTCACAGTCTTCTGTCCAATTGAATTCCATGTCTTTAGACAATAAAGTGTGCAAGGGTCTTGCAATTTTACTAAAGTTGGTGATAAATCATTGGTAGTACCCGGTAGACCCAAGGAAACTTCTCACCTCTCACAATATTTTGGGGCTAGGTAGGTCCTTGATGACCTCTATCTTCCTTTTGTCAACCTTTATTCCTTTCATGGAGAGATGGTGTCCCAATATGATGCCCTCTTGCATCATCATAAAGAATTTTTCATTACTAAGGGACAAATTATTTTCCTCACTTCTTTCAAGCACTCTTTCCAAGTTCTTCATTGCTTCATCAAAGGTTTCTCTATAAACGGTGAAGTCATCCATGTACACTTCAATCGCATCTCCTATCATGTCTGAAAATATGCTCAACACCACCCTTTGGAAGGTGGCAGGTGTGTTGCATAGCCTAAAAGGTAATACCTGATAAGCAAAAATTCCCCAAGGGTAGGTGAATGTTGTTTTATCTTGGTCTTCTTATCCTATTTGGATCTAGTTGTATCCACTAAATCCATCGAGGAAGGATAAGTACTTTCATCTTGAAAGTGTATCCAAGACCCGATCAATGAATGGGAGTGGGAAGTGATCCTTTTTGGTTGCTTTATTCAATGCCCTATAGTCCACATAAATATACCACTTCCCATTCTTCTTGGGGACCACCACAAGCAATGATACCCACTCACTATCAAAAATTGGATAGATGAATCTGGCAGACAAGAGTTTTTGCAATTCTACCTTGACAATGTCTTTCATTGCTAGATTCATTCTTCTTTGCGATTGCCTTCTTGGAGTCGCTTGCTCTTCGAGGTATATTCGATGGGCACATATTTATGTGCTGATACCTTTCATATCCAATTAGTCCTATGCAAATTCCCATTGGTGCCTACCTAGGAGTTCTTCTACTTCCATTAGTTGTTTAGGGGTTAACCCACTATTGACATTCAATGTCTTTCTCGACCCAACATTTATCTAATGAATGTGGTGGTCTTGGGCACCAACAAATGGTGACTTAGGCATGGTTCTTGAGGATTCTCCTTGGAGGAATTCTATGATAACACAATCCTCATCTTCTTCCTCTACCAATTTTTCTAACACCATCATCGACTAGATGATGGACATCTCCTTCTCTTTGTGCTTGGTCAATGTAGACTATCCTGACGAATCAAAAAACTACGTGGGGGATGAAATGATCAACCTTTTTACATTCTATCCATTGGAGATGGTCATCATCCCATCATGATAGCTAATGTAAGCATCGACTATCACCAACCATAATCTTCCCAAAATAAGCGGGTAGCCACCCAACCTGGTTTTAGACTATAAAACTAGGAAGTCGACCGGATATTCCCATGCATCGACCGTCACTATTATATCCTCCAACATTCCTTCTAGTGCTATGGTTGATCGATTAGCCATCTGTAATAATGTTGAGGTAGGTATCAAGTCTATGAGTTGTAGCCTCTGCATGGTCTCCTAAGGCATTACGTTGATTGTTGCACTGAGATCAACCAATGTATTGGTCAAGGAATGCCCCTCAATTTTTATAGTCAACACTAGACTGCCTGGGTCTACGTACTTAGGATGACACATCTTGCCCATCATTAAATCTGCCAACTTACCCATGACATTGATAGTCTGGGTCACTATTAGTCCTGAATTTCTGAGGCACATCTCCTTTATTTCTTTAGAATATATCGAGATGTATCAGATAGCTTAAAAAAGTGGAATTATCACTGTGAGATTTTTCAAGCTAGAAAGAATATCAAACTCAGGCTGCATTAATTTCCTCTATTCTTGCAGTCAATTATGAAATGAAGCCTTTGTTCTCTCAGCCACTTCTTCCACCTCTTCTATAAGATGTGTTTCTTCTAAATCTGCCTCATCTTCTATCAACGGAGGTATCTCTACTCCTAGTTGTCTACCTGATCTAAGTTGAATAGGATTACAACTAATATTATACATCTGGTACATCTCACCTTCTACATTATATGTCAACTGATTTACTCTGTTATTGGGATTTACCATCGGTTGTGTGGGTAGCTACACAGGTCTCACTGTAGGTAAGGCTGGCAAGTTTTACTAGGGGTGAGCTGGTGCTACATTCTATGGATCTGGATTCCATGGAGCATGACCTCTCCACTATTGCCCAGGGTATTGATATTGCATCCAGGGCTGTTGGTTCATAAATATTGTTCCTACGGGTGCATTGGACCAAGGAGATGGCCCCCACAACCCCATGTTAGGTGGTTGAGGCTGGCCTTGTGGCATGTATGGTCCTCCCTTATATGATGGCATTGGTGGCATATTTCTTGTAGGGGGTTATGGCCAAATTCTCCAATTACCTACAAAATAGGATTTTGTAACTTCAGCATCCTCCTTGATACTGGGCAATTGCGGGCATAATCGAGTCTTATGATTTAGCTTACAAACCACACATACTATGAATTTTTTTTTTGGGCATGCATTCTTTGTATCCTCTACATTTTGGGTAAAAATAAGCCAATGCTGCCTCATTTTCTTACTTATTTTTCTCTAATAGTAATGTATCCATCTACAATGCCAAATACAAAAGCATATCACTTTTCAAATCTTCCATCATATTGCCTATTTTTGTTTTTGTGACTGAAGAAATCACTTTCATGGTTCTAGGAGTGGTTTTTCCTCTCCTTCTTGAGTAGTTTCAACATAATTGTTGGATATCTTCCATAGCATGCTGGTATACATCACCTCTAGAAATCATATTGAGAGCTTCTAATGGTTTTTCGTTAAGTCCTCTCAAAAAGATGCTTTTAAGAGACTTATCAGCTAGCTTCTCATGAGGAGATGATGGAATATTGAAGTTGAATCTCTCCCAGTATTATTCAATAGACTCGTCTTCCTTCTGCATCATGCTCAAGACCTCCTCTCTGGAGTATCTAGCTCTTCCAAAGTCTTGATATTGCTCTAAAAAGAGCCTCTTCATTTTATCCCATGTGGCAACGTATTTGTCTCCTAGAACAATGAACCATAGCAGAGCTGCATCATCTAATATGGAAGGAAAGAGCTTCATATTTTGCATATCAGATTTGTAGTCCACAGACCTACATAGAACATCAAACTTAAATAAAAATAGGTCAGGGTCCTATTAGTCAAAAAGTGACTAACTACAAAAAAATAGTTGATGCACCTTTTTGGATATTTTCCAAGAAGACCGAAGTGGCCCATATGCTAAAGATCAAAGAAAAAGAAAAATACTACAAGGAGGTAAAAATGTCGAAATATTGCGACATGTTGCATTTTTGCGAGCAAAAGCAAAGAGAAAGAGAAAGGAGTAAAAAGTGTCGCGATATCATGACATGTTGCATTTTCATGGCTAAGAGCAACAAAAGAGAACAAAGAGGCAAAAGTTTCGCGATATCGTGACATGTTGCATTTTCACGGCTAAGAGCAACAAAAGAGAACAAAGAGGCAAAAGTGTCATGATATCACGACATGTTGCATTTTCACGAGCAAAAGCAAAGAGAAAGAGCAAGGAGGAAAAAGTGTCACGATATTGCGACATGTTGCATTTTCGCAAGAAAAAGCAAAGGGAAAGAGCAAGGAGGAAAAAGTTTCGCGATATCACGACATGTTGCATTTTCATGGCTAAGAGCAAAAAAAGGGAGCAAGGAGGCAAAAGTGTTACGATATCGCGACATGTTGCATTTTCGTGGCTAAGAGCAACAAAAGGGAGCAAGGAGGCAAAAGTGTCGCGATATCGCGACATGTTGCATTTTTGCGGGCAAAAGCAAAGAGAAAGAGTAAGGAAGAGACAAATGTTGTGACTTTATGACGTCTCATTTTCATGGTTGGAAGAGGCAGAAGATCAAAGTAAGAGATGAATGTCATGATTTTGTGACATGTCTCATTTTCGTGGCTGGAAGCAGCATAAGAGCAAAGCAAGAGATGGATGTCGTGATTTTGTGACATGTCTCATTTTCACGGTGGGAGGCAGAAAAAGAGTAAAGTAAGAGATGAATGTCGTGATTTCATGACATTTCTCATTTTCATGGCTAGAAGCGACAAAATAGCAAAGTAAGAGATGGATGTCATGATTTTGTGACATGTCTCATTTTCACGGTGGGAGGCAGCAAAAGAGCAAAGTAAGAGATGTTGTGATTTCGTGACATGTCTCATTTTCATGGATGGAAGTGACAGAAGAGCAAAACAAGAGATGAATGTCGTGATTTCATGACATGTCTCATTTTTGTGGTTGGAGGTGGCAAAATAGCAAAGCAAGGAAAGAATGTTGCGATTTCGTGACACGCCAGCTGTAAAGCAATAAAATGTATTTTTGGTAATCAAAGGCATGCACTGACACCAATAAGTGATTTATAACATGATTATAAGAAATCTAGGATAGAGCAGGCTTGCTAGATGATTGAAAATGTGACAGGCTCATCTAGAATCTAATCTGTAGAGAAGATATCTAATTCATAGAAGACTTGTGTATTATTAGAAACTGTAGATGATTGCTTGTAAAATAGTAAGATGTACTTAGAAAAAGATACTCTTTTAGGGTATATATAGGAGTGAGCGACTCCAGAAAAAGGGTTAGCTCTTGGACATTTACAAGACTGAATGTATGTACTTCGAATACAAGCAATAAAATCACATCTCCCATTGGCTTCTGGTTCATATCATGCAAGTGTATGTATTAATGTTCTTTATTTTTGCTTACAATATTGAATTGTAAATTGAGTTTGTTCTTATATCTTAACTTTCAAAATACATAAATCATATTGCTGGAATGAGAATCTAATATATATGCATGTTAAACAAAATATTAGAAATCATATCTAAAATTATATAATTTTTGCATGGAAATGTGTTTAAATGCTTTGGATAGAAGTAAGTAAATCTGTCTTTGTTGTTGTCTAATCTGCACCATATATTAGATCTAGCTTCGGCTATATTTCCCTCTCTTTCAGTATTACTTCCTTCCCCTTTTCCCATAAAAAACTTCAAGGAATCAACCTTCTATGGAGATCAGGCAAAAAGTCTCAAACCTTCTCGTCTTTTCAATGTTGACAAAATCTAAGGTGCAACTAAACAACCCAACGCAGATTTTGTTCCAACAGTTTTTGGCACGCTTGGTGGGACCTTAAATCCCACATTATTTTTACAAGGTTTGGTGTTTTACCTCTGATATTTAGAATAAAAAACCCAATCACCTGGCGACTCCGTCTGAAGGTATAGACCTAGAAAATACCTTATCTTTTTAGACCTAGTTAAAGCTAGTATATGTTTATATGATAACCAGATCCAAATAAAAAAACTCAGAAGAGCCCATTGAGTTCTTTGAGTTACATCTTTGTAGCTTAAGAGTGAATCCAATTTTATCCACAAGATCAAATCCACCTGCTACCAATAATAGCGCCATTATACCCTCTGTTTTACCATATTCTATCATTGGTTCATCTCCAACTGTTACTACAACCCTAATAGTTTAGATGAATATAGCAATTACAATGGCCACTCCTCCACCACCATATTATCTTATATGGAACCACACTGGTCCACTAAATTTAGCAGCCCATAATCAAATTCCTGGTGTAGCATTGAAGGCATTGCCTTCATATGATGGAATAGGAAAAACAACATATGAACATTGCTTAGATATAGCAGGAATGGCTACAACCTATAACATCACACAGGAGTATGTGATGATTAGATTGCTAGTTATCTCTTTGAAGGGTAATATTCTCTATTGGTATCGTGCACTCCCTCCTCAATTAATTACCACCTGGGAAGAGCTTGTTGGAAATTTGGTGGATGAATTCAATCAGCATGCAAATCTATTTTCCTTATTGAACCAGTTCACGATCATAAGGAAACATCCTCAAGAAGAAATTGTAGACTTCAATATCCATTTCAGTTGGACATGGGAAAGGGTTCCTCAAGGATTGAAACCAATAGAAGAGCAAGCAATATATTACTATCTAAGATCCTTTGATTTAGATATTAGTATGATAATACGACAATCAAGAATATTCACATTCCTTGCCATTTATCAACAAGCTTATATAGTAGAGAGATATCTCATAGCCACTGGAAGGTATCCACCCAAAGCAATAATGCCCATTTTTCTTGATATTCCCCAGGCTACTCATGCTGCTTCTCCTAGCTATGCTGAATTGAAGTTCATAGATCTTCCAAGATGGAATGGATCACCTTATGTACCTACAATACCAATGCCTCAAATTCCTTTGGCATTACCTCCTATTTCCGCTATACTTGCATTACCTGTGCCACCTCCTCAGCAAGTCCTCGATAATCAGCTTACTCTTATCCTGGACACCATGAAAAATCTAGCAAATGATATAACATCAATTAAAAAGAGAGAGGCTGAAAGGAATTTCTGCCAAGGAGGTTCCCTCAGGTAACAAGAGATGTAGCGCAATCAAGCAATAGGGGACAAGATAGACCGAGCACGATATATACAAATGAGACAGTGGAGGCAGAGGAGCCTCCCACTAATTTTAACTTTTTGTGTACTACATGTAACGATCCACATGGGGAAATTTTGTGTATGATACACCAGCATTATGTACAAAGTATAGCAGTTGAAAAGAGTAAATAAAAAAATAAAAGGCCATGTAAATATAATTAGAGAGAAGGACCACAACTTCATGATGCCTACAATAGAAAAGGTTTTAGTTTTGACAAGATCAGGTAAGAAAACACTGCATGTAGACCCTAAAGAGCTTCAGCCATTGAATGTTTCCCCTGCTCCCAAGGAAGTTCCCAAAGAAACTCCTAATGGAAGCCTCCCTCAGGAAAGAAAATATCAGTTTCCAGCTAAAATTCAAGGGCAAGAAACACACAAAGAATTTATTCCTCGGGGGGAGAATGAAACCCAAGAACATGCTAGGGAAAGGTTGAGATTCCCCTCGCCGACAAAAAGGCAAAGAAGCCGAAGCTACCCAGGGATACAAAAATAAATATGAAACTTTTTCCAAAGAAAGAGAAAGAATAGTTGATTCACCTACATTTAGTATAGTAGAGGAAATGAAAAAGACTCCTTCTAAGGCAAGTATGTATGATGCTCTTCAAATCCTAGGTCAAATCGATCTCCTACAGGAATCCCTAATAACAATGAAAAATGGAGGTGGGACTGCATCATCTTCAAAAATGTTTCTAACGAACTTGACGTCTGCCATTGGTAAGAATAGACCACCACCCTTTTATTTGTCCCTTAAAATGGAAGGATGGGTTGTCCACAACTGCATGATAGATTTAGGCACTGCTACCATGGTGATACCCAAAGCAGTATGTGATATTATGGGAATGGAGTACACTAGGAGCAGCACAGGCATCCTACAGTTAGATGGTACTCCAGTAAAAACTGTAGGAGTGATAAAGGATATTCCCATATGGCTACATAAAATGCCTCAAATGACAGTCATACAAGACATAGTAGTCGTAGACTTGGAGCCCTATTTTGGTATGTGTCTATCCAGAGAGTTCACAACAAATATAGGGGGATACTTATCCTTAGATTATTCTCATTTGGAGATACCTTTCATAGGTAGAAGGGTCAATATTTTTAATGAGAAACCATCTATGTTTCATGTAGAAAAGATTGGTGAAACTGACCGTGTAAATATGATGACTGAAGAAACAATAGAAGAAGATCTAATGGAAGAAACATTAGAAGAGCTCCAAGCTAAGGACGAGTTTTCTCTACAGAATTTTAATGCCATGATAGAAATAGAAATAGGAAACTATTATATTGAGAAACCAAAAAGAAAATTGATACCCTCCCTAAAAAAGGATGGTTCTGTGAATCAATTATGGAAGATTTTCTTTTATGGGGCTAGGTGCAAGAATGGATCTGGTGCCAGAATAGTTTTTATTTCTCTCACCAGAAAGGAAAAGGTTTTCTCTTATAGGTTGACTTGGAGTTGCTCCAATAATGCAGCATAATATGAGGCCCTGTGCTTAGGGTTAATAAGGGCTGAGAAATTGAGAATCAAACAATTACTCATCTATGGAGATTCAGAACTTATTGTGAATCAAGTCACCAAAAAATGTATAAGTAAACAACATTATTTGAAGGCTTACAGGAACAAAGTGTGGGATCTCTTAGAGGCCTTTGAGGCCCTAAATATAAAGTTTATACCTAGAGAAGAAAATACCCACGTAGATTTGTTAGCTTTAGTGGGAGCTAATTTTTGTCCTATAAGTAATGTTATTCAGAAGTCTAAAATTGTTAGACTTATATACAGGCCTTCAGTGCCTGATAAAAATATTTTTTGGCAAGTTTTTGAAAATGATGAACAGATACTGGATTTCTTAATCCATGAAATGAATTGCTCAACCAATCGAGATCTGCGATATGAAGAGGAAGAGGACATTATTTAGTTAAAAAAAAATCATATTCCTAAGGGTCTCATCACTTTTGAAATCCTGTTTGATAACAATGATAGAGCAGTTGGTCGAAAAATCAAGGTCGATAAATGAAGATACAAAGATGTAGAGTTGGAGATAGGCAAAATGATTAAGGTTGGAATTAGTTGTACAAAAGAGGAAGTGAACCAGATCAGATAATTGTGTAAAAAATTCCCTAACATCGTATCTTGGGTGTATAGTGATCTAAAAGTGTACAATAAAGATGTTATTCAACATACCATAGAATCAGAAGAAGGAGCTAAGACTTTTAGGCAAAAGCAAATACCAGTGAACCCAAAGATAGAATCTTTGATGAAATAAGAACTGCTAAAACTCCTTCAAGCTAAAATAGTATACCCTGTTAAACACTCCACCTGGGTGGCAAACTTGGTACCAGTCAAGAAGAAAAATGGAGATATCAGATTATGTGTAGATTTCAAAAATCTGAACAGAGCATCACTCAAAGATCATTACCCGCTACCTCAGATTGACCAAATTCTACACACAGTTGCAGGAGCAATGCAGCTCTTACAATTAGAAGAACAAAGAGAGCAATCATACAATCACAATCAGAAGCATATGGCAGATATTGAAGGATGGTTCAACAAAAAGACAACTGCCAAAAAATTTAGAGTGGGAGACTTGGTTTTGAAATGGAATGTAAAGAAATCTAAGCCAAGTAACCATGATAAATTTGATGCTTTCTAGGATGGACCATTTGAAATTGTTTCAGAGAAACAGTTCAATGCTTTCGAGTTGAAAGATCAAGATGGATTGATTCTTCCCATCAAGGTGAATGCATTTCACCTAAAGTTAATTTTTTGTTGAGAAATCAGGAAAGGAATTATATGTATAGTATAATATAAGTATATTCAAACAATATTTGTAAATATTACCATTTTTCAGCCTTAACAAAAAATTTCAGTCGCAACCAATTAGAAGTCGACATTTTTTTTGAATAGAGATACTAAGGTATAGAGGGAGTTTTGACGAGGTAATGTTCACTTTTTATCTAAGTGCATTTTCCTATTTTCTTTGTCTTTCTCTGAAATATTCTTTTGACAACTGCGTTGTTGACTCCGTTACCCAATGTATGAAGGTCTGGTTAAAAATTTTTGCATGCAAAAAATTCCCTCGGAAGGCACCAAGAATGTTAGTCAAAAAGTGACTAACTACAAAAAAATAACTGATGCACCTTTTTGCATATTTTCCAAGAAGACCGAAGTGGCACATATGCTAAAGATCAAAGAAAAAGCAAAATACTGCAAGGAGGTAAAAATGTCGCGATATCATGACATGTTGCATTTTCACGAGCAAAAGCAAAGAGAAAGAGCAAGGGGGAAAATTTGTCACGATATCGTGACATGTTGCATTTTCATGGCTAAGAGCAACAAAAGGGAGCAAGGAGGCAAAAGTGTCATGATATCACATGTTGCATTTTCACAACTATGAGCAACAAAAGAGAACAAAGAGGCAAAAGTGTCACGATATCACGACATGTTGCATTTTCACAAGCAAAAGCAAAGAGAAAGAGCAAGGAGGAAAAATTTTCGAGATATCGCGACATGTTGCATTTTCATGGGCAAAAGCAAAGAGAAAGAGCAAGGAGGAAAAAGTGTCACGATATCGGGACATGTTGCATTTTCGTGGCTAAGAGCAAAAAGGGAGCAAGGAGGCAAAAGTGTCAAGATATCATGACATGTTGCATTTTCGCGACTAAGAGCAACAAAAGGGAGCAAGGAGGCAAAAGTGTCGCGATATCGCGACATGTTGCATTTTCATGGGCAAAAGCAAAGAGAAAGAGCAAGGAAGAGATGAATGTCGTGATTTCATGACATGTCTCATTTTTGTGGTTGGAAGCGGCAGAAGAGCAAAGTAAGAGATGAATGTCATGATTTCATGACATGTCTCATTTTTGCGGCTGGAAGCAATAGAAGAGAAAAGCAAGAGACAAATGTCATGATTTTGTGACATGTCTCATTTTCACGACGGGTGGCAGAAAAAGAGCAAAGTAAGAGATGAATATCGTGATTTCATGACATTTCTCATTTTTGCGGTTGGAAGTGGCAAAAGAGCAAAGTAAGAGATGGACATCATGATTTCGTGACACGTCTCATTTTTGCGGTGGGAGGCAGCAAAAGAGCAAAGTAAGAGACAAATGTCATGATTTCACGACATGTCTCATTTTCACGGCTGGAAGCGGTAGAAGAGCAAAATAAGAGACGAATGTTGTGATTTCGTGACATGTCTCATTTTTGTGGCTGGAGGCGCAAAAGAGCAAAGAAAGGAAAGAATGTTGTGATTTCACGACACACCAGCTGTAAAGGAATAAAATGTATTTTTGGCAATCAAAGGCATGCATTAACACCAAAAAGTGATTTCTGACATGATTATCAGAAATCTAGGATAGAGCAGGCTTGCTAGATGATTGAAAATGTGACAGGCTCGTCTAGAATCTAATCTGTAGAGAAGATATCTAATTCATAGAAGACTTGTGTATTATTAGAAACTGCAGATGATTGCTTGTAAAATAGTAAGATGTACTTAGAAAAAGATACTCTTTTAGGGTATATATAGGGGTGAGTGACTCCAAAAAAAGGGTTGACTCTTGGAATTTTACAAGACTGAATGCATGTACTTCGAATACAAGTAATAAAATCACATCTCCCATTGGATTCTGGTTCATATCATGCAAGTGTATGTATTAATGTTCTTTATTTTTGCTTACAATATTGAATTGTAAATTGAGTTTGTTCTTATATCTGAACATTTGCAATATATAAATCATATTGCTAGAATGAGAATCTAATATATACGCATTTTAAATGAAATATTAGAAATCATATCTAAAATTATATAATTTCTGCATGGAAATGTGTTTAAATGCTTTGGATAGAAGTAAGTAAATCTATCTTCGTTGTTGTCTAATCTGCACCATATATTAGATCTAGCTTCGGCTATATTTCCCTCTCTTTCAATATTACTTCCTTACCCTTTTTCCATAAAAAAATTCAAGGAACCAGCCTTCTCCGGAGATCAGGCAAAAAGTCTCAAACCTTCTTTTCTTTTCAATGTTGACAAAATCTAAGGCGCAACTAAACAACCCAACGCAAATTTTGTTCCAACAGGTCCTCGATCGAGTATCCTCTAAAGGTAGGAATATGAGCAGGGGATATGTTTTTAATTTTGGTTTCTCCTACTCCTTCCTCAATCAGGAAACTAAAGCTAGATGAAGCCTCTTTTTCAGTCATTTTTTTAGTAAATGTGGTCTCTAATATAGTTCTTATGGCCTTACGGTTGTTCAAAAATTTTTGAGTCAGGCTCTAAGGTCGTCTAGTGTTATCGTCCAGTCTTCTACAACTTTCCACAGTAGTGCTTCCTTTGAGGGTATTCTCTTAAACAAAAGGTTTACAATGGTTCGTTCTTCCCTGATTTGATAGGATGAGGAAGCACTTTTCACAAGGTAAGGATCCTCACTCCAGTGGACTACTAGAAGTGAGTCGGACGAATCTAGTTCAAACTCAAAATGTTTGGCTAACTCAGATTTTGGTGGATTTTATTTTATGAACCGACCATCAGGTCCTCTTCTTCTTGAAGAAATCATACAAAGTCATATAGAAGGTTCTTAAGTATTGCAATTAATCTAATAGAGGCACTTCACAGACAATGGTGCCAAAATATTGTAGGCCAAACACAGGTGAATTTTGCTCCTATTTTGTCATTGCCCGATCATTTAAATTTTCAACCCAAGGAGCTTCATAAACTTCAAAATTGTCTCAGACAAGATCACTTACAATACCCACTTTGAGATGAGTCCGACTAATTCTACTATTGGGGGGTTTAAAATATTGTCAATCATTCATCCACATCACAATAATTTACATATGAATAATTAAATCCTAAGAATGTGAATATTCATACGTGCATAAAATTAAACTTACTACAGAAATGAAAATAATAGTGTAGGAAATAAACCTATGAAAGTAGGAAAATAATATAGGAAAGCATAAATAAAAGGGAAGGAACACTGGCTTGGAGTGGGCCCAGGCTCCAACATCTCCCTTCCAACTGAACATGTAGTTAGGAACTCTTAAAATTTATTGTATTCACCAAAGAATTATTACAATGTTTCTATCTCCTTAGAATGATAAATAATTCTAAATATTTTGGATTCTGGATATCTATAAGAGAGGTATGTGTGTGTTTATATAGCACACACATAGATATTCTATTACAAATAAGTTACAACAATAGTTCAGTCTATACTAAACTAGGACAGTCTGGTAAACGTAATTAGCATCTGCTAAAAACATACCTTGTTCCTAACAGTTGTGTATTTGTTGATTGGTGTATGCTTCACCTGGCATAGGTAAGATGTTCTCATCCATTGGTTCAACTCCCAAAATTATTGCATGATGTGGAACTAGAAAGGCACTATTCAACTCTACCCACGTCGCTTTACTCAATCAACTAGCGAAGAATGGAGGTGTCTTCTCTATGAAGAAGGTGCCTTCTTCACATGATTTTTATAGGTGCCTTCTATATGCAGAAGGTGCATACTGATGTGGAGCACCTTCTTCCTGTGGAAGGTGCCTACTGATGTATGTGTCTTCCCTATATGGAAGGTGCTTTGCCTTGTATGGGTAGCCTTCCCTATGCGGAAGGTGTCTAAGCATCTCGGGTGCCTTCTGTATATAGAAGGTTCCTACCTTCTGTTGGCACCTTCCTTGAAGAGGAATGCACCTACCTTCTATTAGCACCTTCCTTGAAGAGGAAGACACCTACCTTCATTCCTTAGATTCTGAAAGAAACAGAGTGCAAGGTCAATGAAAGACCTCAACTGATCCAAATCTATCAAAACCAACTACATTTATGCAAAAAAACACTAAAACATACAAATTAGATAACACATAATTCTATTAAATAATTACATAATCATTCATAAAAGTAAACAGTTCCTAATATATTGCCGCATAATAATCGATGAAACCCATACAAAATATGAGATTTTTTTAGGCTCATCAAGGGACAATACATAGGTAACATTTTAGGAGGAATCTTAGCTCCATAGAGCCAAATGTATGTGAACCCCTCAGAGAAGAAATAATACCCTATGTATTGTTTATTTATGAAAGCTCTTACCCCAAGATCGAGTCTCTCAGGGAGGAAACTAGTTAGAATCCAATAAATTTCAATCATGAAAACGTCACAAAACCAACCCATGTGAGTACGACCTTCGTGTATCCTCCAAAAATTGGTTTGGACGTAGGGACTCTCAATAGCCCCAACCCTTTTTTAGCTTTCCTCTCCTAATTGTCCCACTAGCTGGTGTATGAGGATGGAACAGTGAGAAAAATGAGGTATCTCTTATCTTTGTTACAAAACAACCTTTCTCAATTTTGTCAACTACATGTGCATTTGTTCACTCAATTCTTGCTCCTAGGCATAAATTAGGGTGTTTATTTCTTGATTACTTTGTTCTAATAAATATAATACTTTTCTACCCACAACATTGAGGTCTTGTACTCCTAAAATGATGTTAGCCATATCACAAAAATCTTGGACCCATGGTTTAAAAGCAGTTTTTCTGATGGGACACTCATCAACTATTTTCTCATGCTCTTCAAAAAATAATTTAAAAATATCTAAATTTGTTAACATCCAAGACTACATTTCAATTACCTATTGAACCAGCTGAGTATTAGAAGGCGCTAGATTGAAGACTTGCTTTATATGTATGGTCGTGATACTGAACACTGGCCAGTATCTATTGTCTCATAATTTCTTGGTTTTCTTATCGCATGCCAAAGCTAACCAGACTAGTAAGTCAAAGGAGTAGTACACCCTTGGACATATCAACTTCCCAGGTTACTGGTCCACCTAGTACTCCTAGGAAAACCCTTATGTTGCAGTCTCCTCACTTTGTGAAATGGGTCTCTATGATCATTTTCCATTGTGAGAGATAAAATTTGGATGCAAGTGTTCTCAATATCATACTGTTTTGCAGGAGTGAGCCTTTTTTTGGCCCCGCTCTTCTGGGTGAAATCGTACATCATACTCCTAGGCACAACTGGTCTGGGGAGTTTGGCATATGGTGGTTGGTCTATGACAAATTTCACCACTTCCTCAGTGTCTTTGAGTACGAAAGCAATTCCTCAAGATGCCATATTACTCTCGGTAACTATTCTAGCTCACTGAAATGAAACTCTCGAGTCTCTGCTCACTTTCTACTCTTTCAAACCAGTTCTTTTCTTAAGATTACCAGGGTGGTAAGGTCATTTTATATCATAAATTTAAATACTTTATGGCAAATTGGGTTCACTATCATCACATAACTTGCCATTAATACATCGTTACTATCTACCTTTTCAAATTTTCCAATGAAGCTTTGTCAAAGTGTCACATTCTAAAGTCAGACAGTTATGGTAGGTGGGTTTCCTCAGCTTGCACATCCATGAGAACTTTTATTTGTGTATTTGCAATCATTCACATCTTTCCTATTGGTTACTAAACTGATCCCTCCTCTGCCATGGAAATACGAAGGTGGTGGTGGTGGCTTTTTGTGAGAAAGTGCTATGCCACTTTGGGCCTGGGGGAAGATTTGGTTTTGGGAATAATTACACTATTAAATGGGTGGTGATCATATTTGAGATTTATTGAATTAGATTTGATCATTGAGGTGTGTGCCCATTGGATCCACCAACTCATGATGACTTTTGGATGGGATACACAAAATTTATTTCTGTTTGATACTCTTAGACCTGTAAGAACATTAGTCCCACAATCTAGAAAACATATGTCAATGGTGGTTATGCACATTATAGGAGATACCCAAAAGTTATTGGTTAGTCAATTTTACACCCTTATATTTTGCAAATAATAATCATCAACTTGATATTGAATCAATATTTTTCCCTTCGTCTAACATTTAATTATTGAAGGTTATTTAAAGTGATTAGAAAAATTACTAACCTCTAGTTAATGTGTAACCATTAATGAAATTCTTATCTTGGTGGCTCACTGTTTGATCAAACACATGATATTGCCTGTTCATCCAACTATCCAGACCAGTACCAACTTTTACTGAGGATAAGGGGTCAATATCAACATGGTTGGACCCTCTCTTAACCTTAATTGATTTTCCACTAGAAAAATAAACCATGTCTCTTAACCTCCAGGTAAATTGGTCATGCACGATTGTCAGATCTCGTTGAGGATCGCCATCATCATTAGATCTGGTAGAGCTATACGCCTTTCATTGGACTTTATTTTCCTTTTATAGTCATGAATGAGCGTATCCGTTGAATTGAATCGATGATAAGCACAATCATTCGATCTGCGTAAAATATTACTTAGTCAATGACTATTTTGACATTATTTATCTTCTTTAATCCAAGCGCCACCATAGGATCTAGTTGGATAGAGCGTGACCATCTAATTAAATCATAATTATACCCTTCTTAATGGGTGATGGCTTTGATAAAGCACCGTAATTGGATATTTACTCAAAATGAGCATGACCATTGGATTGATCCACGAGGTGCACTCATGTCTTTTATGGGACCTTGATTAGATTATGGCCATTAGATCTTGGTAGGTCAAAATGTGGCCTTTTATTTCATTTTAATAATATCGATCATCCGCAACTATTAGATATTGGTAGGTTGAAACAACATCACTGATTTCCCTTTATCTTGAAATTTCCCTTAAACGAAGCACCACCATCAGATTTGGGCTAGTTTGAGTGTTGTCATTGGATTGGTCGTTCATATATTACCTTTTATTAGCATGATAAATCATAGTCGTTGGATTAACTTACGATCAAGTGCTACCATTGATATCCATTGACCCTTTTCTAAAGAAGGCCCTTTTAAACCTTTGATCAACTTATTCAGAGTGCAACCATTAGATTAAATAGACTCAGGTGCAACCATTAGATTTGCTTGAATGCGGAGGCATTTGAATTTGACTTGGACGAAAGCTTTTTATTGGTTGATTGTCTTGAGATGCATACTGCCATTGGATTTTCTCTAGTGAGGGCACATCCATCGATATTCCTTGATCCTACACATGCTTTAATCATGAGTTTGAATAATGATTTTAGGCTAACCTTGGTGATTCGTGGTAAATGCACATCTGTTGGATCAACTCTCGATCAAGCGTAGCCATGGATCTTCCATGACATGTTATCTTCATAACTAAAAATAAACCTTGTATTAGCAAAAATAGGGAGGAGTTAGTAATGTGTTAGATCCTTGCTAATATTACTTAGTGGTTTTAATTAATCCTCAAGCATTTAACCCCTTTAAAGGTAGCTTTATGAATTTTTAGAAGAGCACATCTGTCCTATTAAACTATGATTGAGCACTACCCTTGGATCTTATGAAATAGCTCAATGCTTAATTAAAGCAATTTACCACTGTACTTAGGCTTTCAAACTTTAGACCATGGTGCTTTAAATATTTGACTTATTAAATTGAGCGCATCCATTCGATTTCACCTCGATGAAGCACTGCCCTTATATTTGCCCGATTTGTATATTTTTAATCAAGGGGGTGTATGCCTTTCAGTTTTACCATATGCTTGAGACTTTAGGCTATGACATTTGATTAAAACATTATATTTGACTTGGTCAATTTAACCAAAGGTTAACTTATTAAAGTGCATCTTTTTGATTAAGGACGATCTGGGTGCTACCCCTAGATTTTCTCAAGGTTCTCAATAGTTAATTGAAGGGGCACATACCCTCAGATGATTTTATTAGCATCCTACTCAAGACCTTGGGTTTTTCAAACTTTAGACCATGGTGCTCCCTTATTTGACCTTGATTTATCTCCTTTTGATACCTTAGGACTTAGGGGTTTATTATTTCTTGGATTCTAAACCTTTCTTTAAAGAGTTAGGTATTTTAATGGTTTGACCTTTTTAGTGGACATTTATTCAATTTGAAATTTATGGATTATTTTATGATAAAACAATGGTTGTGAAAGCAATCCAAAAATGGCTAAGGTTTAGTCAAAAATATCAACATTTAAAATCAGCTTTTCAGATGAAAAATGCAACAGAGGCCAAAAATATTTGCTAATTTTATTGAAAACAAAAATTTAAAATTGGGGGCCTCAGATGTTGAGTCAATTTTGGCTCCAACATAGGCTCTAACTAGGACAATGTGCTGAAATCATGAAGCACTTGAGAATTCTAGAATCTCCTATTTTTACTGTGAATACAAATCATCAAGCCTAATAAGCAAAATTGAAAAACAAAACACACTTACTTTTAAACTGAAAAATTGTACAAAACACATGATATCAAAGAAATAGAGTATTGAAAACTATAATTCCTTTTATTCAATTTGGAAACTAGGGTTAGAAATTTAGAAATAGATGAGTTTTTTAGATATAATATGTTTGTTTTAACAAGGTCATAGGATATGATTACACACAATTTGTCAAGGCTATTTGTTCCATCATGCTTTGGCCCATGTGTGTGTTAGTGCATCCATTTTTATCCCCAAGTATTCCAAAATTTTACCATGTTTGAGAAATATAGTTAAGCTTAGTGTATGATTTCACTCTTAAATATGTTCACCATTCTATAGGGCTCCACTTCCAGTCAAGCGTCTATAGCCTCGATGGATTTTCTTCTAATTCCATCCGATTTTACTCTACTACCAGTCAAGCATCTATAGCCTTGGTAGAGGTTTTCCAATATATCTCAGGTAGTGACTCAACTTGTGTTATATTGATTTTATTTCTCGTTTAAGAAATATTTTGATATAAGCATATTGTGCAATGAGTATTCCTGAGTTGAGGATTAGTTTCTAGCTAAAAAGGATGAGTGTAATAATTTTTAGCTCAACCACCTTCTCAAAGATAACTCTATTATTTGGAAATTGAAGTTACTTTAAGTATCATTGATAGTGTGACGCCTCAACATGGTATTTTAATAAACTCTAATTTCACTCTATTTTATCTCATATCATATGACCATACATAAACATTCATATTTGAAAAATTGTAAACATCATTAAAGTCTAAAATAAATATCCTTTCTTCTTATTTGTTCTTGGAGGAACCAATAGTAAGGAATACTTATCATACTAAAAATACCATGTGAAACAAAAAAACTCAGAATAATACAGACAAAAGAAAATTTCTTAACTGATAAACAAAATAACAATAAAACACATCACTCTATTTTTTGGGTTTTTGATTTTCTATTTTTTATTATTTTTATTTTTATTACTTATTTTATAGATAGGGCACTTCTTATTTCCTGGTCTCACCACAGGGACTGTACATCTTGAGGTTTTGGCCATTAATAGGGATAGCCATTGGTCCTCCTTGCAAAGTCTGCAATTTGTAAGTATTTTGACCAACAACATGGGCTATCTAGTATGGACCAATCTATTTAGGCTTGAGTTTTCTATTTTCACCATGCTTATCATTTTTAGGGTCCCAATAGATGACTATATCTCCTTGAGAGAAATGAGTACCTTTGGATTTCTTATTAAAAAAATTTATAGTTTTATGAGTTTGTTCCATCATTCTATTAAGGGTTTCTCTTCTTTGATCTTCTAACAGGACAATTTGGTCTAACCTTATTTATAAGGGGTTGGGGTCTTCATGATCTTGAAATATGAGGAAAAGTGCTAATTTTTCCATTCTAGAGGGTAACAAGGCCTTCTCTCCATATACCATTTCATAGGGAGTCCTTCCTATGTTTCTTTTGATAAAAATCCTATTAGCCCAAAGAAAAAAGTTTAGTTCATTGTCCCATCATCTTTTGTTCTTACCCAATGATCTTTTTATTCTAGTTATTACATTTTTATTTTATGACTCAGTAAGAAAATTCCCTTGGGTGTAATAAATGAACAAAATGTGAAATTTATATTCCATACTTAGCATAAAATTCTACCATTTCATATGAAATAAAATACTATTCATTATTTGTTACTAGTTTTTGAGGAACTCCAAACCTGGTTAGAATGTTTTATTCTAAAAATATGATAATGGTGGTAGTTGTGGAGGTTCTTAGAGGAGTAACATCTACCCACTTTATGAAGTAATAGGTTGCAGTTATGATCCACTTGTGCTGACCTGATGAATTAGGTTTGATCTCTCCAATTAGGTCAATGCCCCATTGAGTGAATGGTGCTTCAATGATCACTGGTTTGAGGGGCATGGCTGCCAGCTACTTATTTCCTACAAAAACCTGGTAGTTATGATTTTTTGTAACATATTTATATACATCCTTAAAAAGTGAAGGCCAATAATATCTTGCTCTCATGATTTTATTATCTATGGATTTTGGAACGAAATGTCCTCCACAAAAACCATCATGGAATTCATTAATTATTTTTGGGACTTCATTTTTATACAAATATACTAATAACACTCCATTATGGTGTTTCTAATAAAGCACACCATCTTGCACATGGTATTTCTGAGCTTGAAGCTTTACTGACCTCATTCTATTTGTTGACATATCTCTAGGAAAATATAGAGTTTATAAGTATGCTATAATTTCATCATACCATTTGCATTCTACATTATTGATTCTTCTATTATCATGTGTTTCATCTATTGTGATAACATTATTAGTCTTCTCAATTATATGCCAGGTGCTTTACTAATCCCTGCCCTCTTATAGTTTTGACTATTTTAAATTCGGAATCATATTGTAAAAGTTTTACCATCCATCTTGTTGGCCTTCCTAATGGCTTAGTTTGAGTAAAAACATCCTTTATTGTTATGAAAGGGATGCAATAGTAAACTTTATATACGTTTGAAATGTTCTAAATATTGGATGACTGCATAATCATGTTTTTATAGCAAGGTATATTTAAAATGTGCTCCTTTTAGACCTGAACTCATGAAGGTTATTGGCCTTTCATTATATTTGTCATCATTTTGTGAAATAACTGCAGTAATTGAGTGTTCAGATGCATATGAATAAATATTAAAGTCTTTAGAATAATTAGGGCATCTTAGGGCTGGAGTAGTAGAAATGACTTCTTTTATTTTATTGAATGATTCCATGTTTTCTACTATCCATTTTATCTCTCCAGTATTCTTCACCATGTCATTTATCGATTTGGTCATCTCTGTAAAGTTTGGCACAAATATTCTAACAAAATTTATCTTGCCAAAGAATGACCTGACTCCTTTTAAGTTCTTGGGAGGAGGAATTTTGGAAATAGCTTCTATTATTTTTGGGTCAATGCTTATTCCCTTTTCTAAAACTATGTGACCTAATAATTTTCCTTGTGTAGTCTTGAATATGCACTTCTTGGTATTTAGGGAAATTCCAAATTATTTTACACCAAGCAAATACTGCAACTAAATGTTCTAAGTGATATTTTGGATTCTTAGAAAATATTGTGATATCATCCAAGTATACAACCACTATTTTGAATATTAATCCTTTGAAGGCAAATTCCATTACTTTCTGAAAAGTAGCACCTACATTCATTAGGCCAAAAGGCATTCTTAAATATTTAAATGTGCCCCATGGTGCAGTGAATGCTATCTTTTGTCTATCTTTGGTGGAAGGCATCTTTGAGGGAGTGGGGAGTGCACCAAAGGATTTGAAAGGAAGACAGGACAGTGCCAAGGACAGAATGGTAAAAAGGACAGTGCAAAAATAAGTGGTCTATCGTCTCACAATCAGCAAAGCACAAGAAGCACCTGTTGGGAATAGCAAAACCCCTCTTATGGAGGTTGTCGATGGTCAAGGCTTTATTATGAAAGGCAATCCATGCAAAGTAATTAACTTTAGGAATAATACCCTTCCTCCAAATCACTTTCCATCGGTGATCCATGGCAATCTCGCAAGTAAGAAGGTCATAGGCGGTCTTGACAGAGAACAGACCATCCTCCATGCCACGCCAGATGATTCTGTCATCTCTTCTAACAGATGGAATTAAAACAGATCGAAGAATATTAGACAAAAAATTCATTTCATTGTTAAAGCCGTCTAGGACTGGCAAATTCCACCGAGGGGGAAGAGAGCTCCGATCAATGAAGTTCGCAACCTTGAGTTGGGAATTTGGATCCACCTGGGCTTTCAGGCCAGCAAGGTCCGCTCTCAACTCGAGAGCTCCATCAGTAACCCACCTGTCCTTCCAGAAGAGAATGGAGTTGCCATCACCCAAATTCCAGCGAGCACCAGAGCTGATCAGAGAGCGAGCTTGAAGCACAGATTTCCAAAAGGCAGACGCTTCAGGAGGAATCCCGACATCAAAAAGAGAACTTGATCCAAGATACTTCCTCTTAACCGACTTGACCCACTCTCTTGGGTCATTAGTCGAGATCTTCCAAGCGTGCTTAGCGATCAAAGCAGTGTTCATGAGTCTTGATCTCCTCATTCCCATGCCGCCTTGGTCCTTTCGCAAGCAAACCTTATCCCAGGCCACAAGAGGAATTCTGGTTTTTTCTTCATTGCCAGACCACAGAAAGGTCCTCTGAATCTTTTCAATCTTGGAATGGACAGAAACAGGCAGCATGAACACAGACATGAAGTAAGTTGGGATTCCTTGGAGACAAGCTTTGGTAAGGGTGGCTTTCCCAGCTTGCGACAGGAATTTGCCTTTCCAAGTGCTCAGCTTTTTGTGAAGACGTTCCGGGATCATGTCCCACAAGCTTCCATTGGCCCGGCCATTACAAGCCGAGAGGCAAACCCGGATAAGACGCGAGCCAGGGAATCAATAGTGCATTCCAAAATTTTGGCTATGCGGAGCTGCCTTCGCATAGGAGTGTTAATAAAGTAAATTTTGCTTTTGATGTAATTGACTTTCTGTTCGGTAGCCTTTTCATAACGGGAGAGGATTCGCTTGATGGATTTGGCTTGAGTGACGGACGCCCCAGTGGAGATGAGGGTGTCATCCACAAATTACTGATGAGAGACAGGATCGACTCTGGAGGTGGGAAAAATGCCAGAGATCTTATTCTGGCGAAGAGCCTCTTTCAAAGACCAACTCAGAACCTCAACCAAAAGGATGAATAGAATAGGAGACAGAGGGTCACCTTGTCTGAGGCCTCTGGCACTTTGGAAATACCCAACAGGGGATCCGTTGATTAGAACAGAAAAGGAGGGAGTGGATATGCAACTACTGACAAGGTCAATCCATTGAGGGTGAAAGCCAACTTGAAGAGGACAGCACAGAGGAACCTCCTGTCAACTCTGTCAAAAGCTTTATTCATGTCCGACTTGAGGAAAAGAGCGGCATTTTTGGAGCGGTGAGCGGAATGGAGGGTTTCATTGATGGTGATGACACCATCGAGAATGTTTCTGCCTTTCACGGTGCTTCCCCGAGAAGGACCAACCAAGGAGGGGAAGAAGGGACCTCGGACGGTTGGCTATGGACTTGGTTAAGATTTTATAAAAAACATTGCACAGGCTAATGGGACGATAATCAGAGAAACTTTTGCAGGCGGATGAGAGCAAGAAAGGTAGAATTTAGTTTTGGATGGATGGATCTGGAGGCTTGAATCTCCTGAATTGCTTCGCACACATCCGAGCCCACAACATCCCACATAACTTGAAAAAAATGGGGGGGAAAATCGTCAGGCCTAGGGGCCTTGTCTGGTTGCATGGAGAACAAAGCTTCTTTAATCTTAGACATAGAAAAAGGCTCTAGAAGCTTAGAGCTTACCTCGGGAGGAACTTTAACTGGGAAGTTATCCAACAGAGATTTCTAAACCTGGAGATCACTGTCAGGAGGAACACCGAGCAGATCCTGGAAGAAGTCAACCGCTTCACTTCGGATTTCCTCAATATCCTTGGTAACGCGTCCATCCTTGCACACCACTTCCCTGATTTTGTTAGCCCCTCTGTGCCGCAAAGTTGACGCGTGAAAAAACTTCGTATTGGAGTCTCCATTTCTCAACCAGATTTCCCTAGATTTTTGGTGCCAGAAAGTTTCTTCCCTTGCAAGAATAGAATGATAATCCACCAAGAGCCTCCTTTCCTCCTCCCTGAGGCAATCGGTGTAACCTTCGAGCTCCATTCTCTCCTCCACCAATTTTAGGTTCGCAGAAATGGACCTTTTGGACTCAAAAATGTTTTCGAATACCTCCTTGTTCCATGTTTTCAAATTCCTTTTGATTAACTTGAGTTTTAAGGCCACTCTCTTGGAAGCGGAACCTGCTACCTTCTGCTGCCACCGAGTCGTAACCATCCCTCTAAAGTCCTTGTGAGAAATCCACATGGACTCAAATCCGAAGGGGGTTTTAAAAATAGGCCCATCAACCGTCTCCGGGACAATAGGATTGTGATCAGACCCAATCCTCGGTAAGGTCGAGAGAGTTGCCGCACCGAGTATGGGAATAGCCTCTTGGGATATGAAGAATCTGTCAAGCTTGACTTGAATAAGATTGCTCCCAATCCTCCTATTGCTCCAAGTGAAGGATGCCCCCTTGAGGTCAATGTCAAGCAAGTTATTGGTAGAAACAAAATCTCAAAATTCTTCCAGACTGTGGCTAGAGTGGTCTGATCCTCCTTTCTTTTCAGATGGGTGAAGAGGACAGTTGAAATCTCCCCCTAGAACCCAAGGGAAATTACGAACGTTTCCCTCATCCGGGAAATAGCCTTCCACATTTTTGCTCTCTCCGAGATAGAGTTTGGGGCATACACATTAGACGAGGATCCAAGAAAAGTTAATGGCTTTGGAATGAAACAAAACATTGATAATCCTGCTGGAAGTTGAGAGAAGGCTGCCCTCAAAAATCTCTGGATCCCAAAGAATCATGAGACCGCTTGTCGTTCCCACCGCAGGACTGGAGAGGAATTTTGCCTTAGCCCAAATGACCTTAGCAGCTCTGGCAGAAGAGATAGCATCGGTCTTAGTCTCTTGCAAAATTAGGATAGAAGAATTCATCCTC
The DNA here is from genome assembly GCA_028583015.1 of Wollemia nobilis. Classification (NCBI taxonomy): domain Eukaryota; kingdom Viridiplantae; phylum Streptophyta; class Pinopsida; order Araucariales; family Araucariaceae; genus Wollemia; species Wollemia nobilis. The sequence goes on from JAQPPZ010014295.1 coordinate 3,943,723, forward strand.
TTTCTGAGATCAACCACCAATCTTCATTTGGCAGCTGCATTAAGCCCTCTCACATTCCATGAGAGGACTTTCATTTCAACAGTTTGATATTCTTCTTACCTCCCTTTCCTTGTTGGAGGGGAGGTTTTGGGACAAACGAGTCACCCATTTGGGAATCAGAATCATCCTGAAAAAGCAGTCGTTGAGTACCATTTGCAACATCTACCGTCGTCTCCTTGTCCCGCCTGTCTTTGTTGGGGGGACGACCTTGCTTCCTTTCGCTACCAAAATCAACACCTTGCTTTCGGCTTCTCGTATTACGAGGGCTGATATTACCAGACTGCTCACCCCTTCTTCCTAGTAGGTAATCTTCCAGCACATTTTGGGACTCGGGGTGGTTATGGTCCAGGATTTTGGGTGAATCTGCCTGTGCGGTGATTGGTGGAAGGGACTGGTCCTTCTCCTCTTGTGGTCCAAGGTGAGGGCTTGCACCACATGGCTCAGAGACCATTTGGGGGGAGACTGCTTCCACCGGGTGGGAGGATTCGGGATGGTCCCCAGACAGGCCTGGAGAATCATGCCCTTTTGCAGCAGGGTGCTTTGTTTGACCTTCACCGTGTTCCAAGGGGTTGCTGGAATCCCGTTTCTTCATCCCTCGATTTTGAAGAGGACAGTTGAATTTGGAGGTGCCCTTGAGAACTGCACTGGGGGCAGAAAGCCGGTCTGTTCTCATACACAATGGCTTGCTTGTGAAGAATGATATCTCCAGACCAGAGAGTGATGGATGATGGAAGGTCAGCCTCCAAATCCGCCAAAACGTAGAACCGAGCTTGAACAAATCTGGTTTGAGCTTTTGTGGGAGGGTCAATGGTAACCAACTCACCAATGGAGCATGCAATTCCTCTGATTACATTTTCATGCCAACAGAAGAGGGGGAGACTCGGGAGTCTAACCCATATTGGAGCAATGTTGATATTTTGGGTCTCGGGGTTGAAGTCCATACCCCACTTCCTTAGAAAGAGACTCTGCGACCTAGGAACCGGGGACCACCAGCCAGGATTTTACAGTAGTCCTCATTTTTATTCAGTCTAATTGCGAAAAAACCCTGGGATAAGGCCGCCAACTCCATGTGACCAGAGGTTCGCCATTTACCTGCCGCCCACTTGCGAATGGTCTCCATGTCGGGACGGCCGCCAATAAACTTACCGATGAGGGTAAATTTTTCGAATTCCACAAAGCTTGAAAGAATTTATGCCGGGATGTCCAACTCGTCCCCGACAGGAAACAACTCCTTGGAGAGTAGACCACTAAGGGTTTCTGAAGCCGTTGCCTGAGCGTACGACTTCTGAGGTCCACCTCCCCATTTGTCTGGTGGATCCTTGTCATGACCTACATCCTCTTCGGTTGGAGAGGACTCCTTAGCACCCCCGATCTCTAACTGCCATCCCTTCGCCCTGCTGTGCCCTTGGTTCAGTCTGTTGGCATTCCCGTGCTCTCCCGCAAAAGCTTTCCCGCCCGCTATCATCTTGGCCGTCAAAACCCTAGCTGACAATAACTTCAGAAATCTCTTAGTTTTTCTATATTTACCTTAAGATATTGGAGACATTTCTTTAGTTTTTCTATCAAAATGATGGGTTTTAATTTTTAGGGCCATCCGATATTTTTTCATGATTTACTAAACATAGGGTTGTTTTTGATTGAAAATGGCAAATTTTTCAAAAATAGTAATTTCGTATCTTTAGGGCTTTAGGAAGTAGGATTTTTCTTAGGGTTTCTCACATTGTAAAAAGGGGTGGAAAAACCTAAACCCAAAACCAAAACAATCTCAAAACCCTAAACCCTAAACCCTAAAAAAATAAAAATAAAAATAAAAACCTAAATGCGATGGAGATAGTTGTTATTATGGATCATTTCCAATTATGGGCCATCATCGAGGCAGTTGCAATTTTTTCTATTATGGACCAAGTGATCAAACTATTTAAGAGAGTTGCTGCAACAAGAAACATCATCAAGTTTTTGCATAGTAATTTTGCAAGAGGTATACAAGAGTGCTCAGCCTTATTGGTTGTATTTTCCTTTGTGTGTCTTGTCTAGTTACCCCTTTTCTTCCCCATTATTATGCAATTTTTTTTTAGAATGTGTCCAGTTTACTGAGATCAGTTCCAATGGCTAGGATTGGAAGCTAGGAGGCTATTTGTTACATCATTTGAACAAAGAGTTGTAGTTATCTATTGCATCATTTGAATGGAAAACTCATTTGTATTTTCTTAGCGAGATTTTATTACATTGATCAGACTAGAATTGTAATGATTTACTGTATAATACAATCTTGCTTCCTCCTTTTAGTAGTTCTATGTGTAGTTTTTCTTGTTGTCCTATTTACATGTTACATCATTTGAATGTGTAAATGACATCTTCTTTCACTGGCATGTTTAATCACCTTTGTTGCATTATTTGAATGAATGTGGTTGACTCAGTTTTATCTTCTCCCTTCTTCTCTCTTCACCATATTCTAATTTTGGCTACAATTGCCTAATAAATAAGGCACCGGTCTACTTTTTAAAGCACTAGCTGGGAGCTACTTTGAAGCTTGGTCAAATTTTATGGTGTAGTGTTATTTTATTTTTTGCAATTTGAATGAGCATGAGCATATAAGAAATATTGTAGGCTCACCTCTAGGGTTTCCTTACCTTAATAGGTTTGTCTAGAGTCTTAGAATAATATTTTCCCATGTTAAAGAGGCGGATCCTTTATAATCCAATGTATTTATTGGATCAGGGAAGTCTTGTAGCATGGAAAATCTATTAAGGGTGCAGGAATTTCCCCCAGTAGTTTTTGGCACCATTTTTGGGTAAGATTCAATACAATTTAAAAAAAAAAATTATCATAGTCTTTCTTGGAATGAAATTTGTGAGATTTGAATGAATATCAGGTTGAGTAGTCTTGGCCCAAGTATTGTTGAAGATCTTGTTCCTTCTTTCCACATCCATGCTGGTGACTCTGAATGAACTCATAAATTTAAAAATAAAAAAAGGAGGAGCTGGATCTGGTGTCTACAAGAAGAAGTGGTAAAGAAGTGCTTGCTGGAGTGCCAAATCCTGAGGTATTCTTCAAGTATCACAAAAAATATTCAATTCCAATTCATACTATTTTTGTTTATAGCCTGAATCTTTGTTTCAAGTAGTCTTCTCCTACTGTAAACCAAGTACCTATAGTGAATCAACCTGTAGTGAGTATGACAAATCCTAATGCAAATCAAAATATCAATGTAAATCAAAATGCCAATGCTAATGTTAATCAGTGGACGATCAATACATATAGAGATTTTATTTTACCGGTAAATCTAAATCCTCTCCTTGGTAAAGCTCATAAGTATTTGCCTAAATTTTAATGGGAACAATGTTGTCACCAATGAAGATCACATTAGGGAATTTCTATATGTCATGGATAGTCTTGAGGTGTATGATGAAGAGGTTGTCCTTATATTGTTCTTTCAAACTTTAGATAAGGATTCTCGAGAATGGTTCAACAATATTGGAGATGGTACTATCAATATTTTTCAAGAGCTAGAGCACACTTTCATTAGAAAATATGGAGAGCCAAAGAATGAACAGTCCTTGTTGATAGAAATGACTGCCATGAAAAAGAAATAAAATGAATCAGTGGAAGATTTCAATAGAATATTCTTTCAGACTAGAAATAAGATTCCAATAGCATTAAGGCCAAATGATGATCAGTCCATTTATTTCTACAAAAATACTTTCCCTAGATATTTTAGTTATGAGCAGAGATAACAAGCAACAACTACCATTGATATATGTATGGAAAGGGCTATTGAAATAGAGAGACGTATGATTGATAGTTATAATATTAAAGCATACTCTTTAGACACAATCAACTTGAAAGGAAGCCCAAGAAGGTTGGGTTATCTGTCCCTAAAAAAATAGATCAGGATCCTATGAACAAAATAGCTAATCAGTTGAATGAGATTTTTACTACTTTGAATAATAGGTTGGCTAGAATTGAAAAAGGTAAGTATAGTAGTGCAAAAAATTCACAGGGTAATAATAGACAGCACAAACCTCCTTTTAGAAGGAATTTTAATAGAAACTGGAATAACAATGGAAATGAAGAGGGAAACAAGAATCGGAATGGAAATTGGAAAAAGAAAGAAATAGAGAGAGATCTAGATTATGTTCCAAATCCCATGCCATAAAATAATATAGCATCAAATTATCCTTTTTTTTGCTCTGTCTGTGATGCACCACATAACCCTGTTGATTTTGGTATTTATCTATGCATTCTAATGTTGATTTAAATGTTGAATCTGAATATGAAGATATGAGAATTAATGTATGTTGGACTCGGGAGGATGAAACTAGAGAACAATAATTTGAAATGGACATGGACATATGTGACAATAATCTTTAGCAAAGATCATGGGTCTTTGCAAAGGCATCAACCTCAAGTGAGCCTACTAATACTAGATTTGATAGAATGAAGCAAGGAAAGGTTGCACCTACAACATAAGAGGTTGAGTCTTAAGAAATAATACATTATATCAATCTCAAGAATAGAATAGTGGGGGAAAAATTTGATGAAGGGCCCACACAAAAGGATAAAGAAACATGAGTGATTTCACAAAAAAAGGTAAATCATATGAAGCTAAAAATGATTCTTGAAGAGCCTGATGTAGAGGAGATTATCCAAAAGTAAAAAAATGACTAGACTAATCAAAAAACTAGAAAAGGAATTCATGATACAATAATCAGTTTGATTTGGGTTTAGAAGTTGGAAAATAGAAGGTCAACATCACTTTTGGAGAATTAATGACTATTCTAAAGTATCGGTATCAGGATTGTAGAGCTTTCAAATTAACTGATCAATCAAGAGGACAACCTAAAAATCCCATAGGCCTTATGAATAATGCAGTCAGAGCCTCATCTTCAGTTAAGCCATTTTACATCTCACTAAGGTATACATAATGCTATGGGGACCAATATATTATTCATTATTGTATGCTTTATAGTGGTGCTTCCATGAATGTAATGTTAAAATAAGTAGCTAATCAGTTAGGCTTGATTTATTAGAAAAAGCACCTTCCTATTTTTGTCATGGATAACTAAAGAGTACCTTATATAGGCATTATCACTAGACTTCTTGTCCATATTGAATAATATCCTAATAAAGGAGTGATGATGGATGTTGCAGTTGTAGATTTGGACCCTTTCTTTTCCATATTACTCTTTAGGCATTGGGTAGAGCAACTAGGTGGTACTATCCAATTATATTGGTCATATACCACTATTCTAATGTAGGATAAGGAAAAAGTGATATTGAAAAGAGAATCTTTAAATAGGTATTCATTTGAGTTTAGATATCCTAATGATAATATGGTTAATATCATGAATTATATTGAGGAAAAATACATGGGGGTTTACTCTATCTAGAATTCTCCTTTCTTGTTGGAAGAACCTGATGCTCAAAAATGAAGGCTGAAGCAGATGGAAAAACTGATAGAATTTTGACTTCTAAGTTATGGACTATGACATTCGATGGGGAAAAATATAAAGCAAGAGTAGGAGCTGGAGTACTATTGATAGACATCAATGCCAGCTATCTCTGCATACCATACAGGTTAGAATTTTCTTGTACAAATAATATTGCAGAGTATGAAGCTTTGTTGGTAGGGCTAAGGAAAGGCAAGAAATTGGGTGTTAGTTACCTCAAATTTAGTGGGGATGCTGAGCTTATAATTCAATATATCAAAGGGAGATATCAAACAAAGCACCCTATATTAAAGCAAAATAAGTAGGCAGTGTTGGATGAAATAGATAGATTTTTGGCTTTTGATCTGCAATTTATTCCTAGAGCACATAATCACAATGCTAATTTGTTGGCTATTAGTGCTTTTGGAGAAACAAACCTTGAGATAGAAACTTGGTTTATGGAAATGTTCCCAACCATATCTATTTATAATCTATATGTCCCAGGTAATGTGATATATTTACAACATTTTCATGATGATATACACATTAATGATTTTATGACTGCAAAATGAGTTTCTTGATGTTATTTATGATGAAAGTGATGAAGAAAAGCTGAAGGATCAGCTTGAAATTTTATAGGGAGTTGTATAATGAGGAGGACAATGATGCGGCTAGGCCATAAAGGGGCCTAGATTGCCATTTTTAGTCCTTTTGATATTTTTTCAAGCCTTAATTCCTTCATCTAGTGCTCCAAAAATGGATTTTAGTGGTTTTTTAAAAAAATCCAAAAAAGAAATACTTCTAGGCATGGGTAGGTTTTGAGATTTTATAGAAGGTTTAATATGAGTGATATGGTGATGGGTTTAATTTTTAGGGTCATCCGAGATTTTTTTGTGACTTACTAAAAATAGAGTTGTTTTTGTCTTAAGATGGTAATTTTTTTAAAAATAGTAATTTTGTATCTTTAGGGCTTTAAGATGTAGGGTTTGTTTTAGGGTTTCTTGCATTGTAATTAGGGATGGAAACCCTAAACCCTAAACTTGAAAACCCTAAACCCTAATCCTGAAAACCCTAAACCCTAAACCCTAAAAAAATAAAAATAAAAACCTAAAGGCGATGGAGATAGTGGCTATTATGGATCATTTCCAATTATGGGCCATCATCGAGGTAGTTATAGTTTTTACATTTATGAACCAAGTGATCAAACTATTTAAGAGAGTTTTTGCAACAAGAAACATTATCAAGTTTTTGCACAATAATTTTGTAAGAGGTATACCAAAGTGCCCATCCTTGTCAGTTGTATTTTTCTTTGTGTCTTGTCTAGTTACCCATTTTTCTTCCACTTTATTGTGCAAGTTTTTTTTGAGGAGGTATCCAGTTTATTGAGATCTTTTACAGTGGTTGGGATCGAAATCCATGAGGCTCTTTGTTACATCATTTGAATAAAGAGTTGTAGTTCTCTATTACATCATTTGAATGGAGAACTCACTTGTATTTGTTTAGTGAGATCTGATTACATTGATCAAACTCCCATTTTAATGATTTATTGGATAATACAATCCTACTTCCTCATTTTAGTAGTTCCATGTGTAGTTTTGCTTGTTGTCCTATTTATATGTTACATCATTTGAATGTGTAAATTACGTCTTATTTTACTAGTATGCTTAATAACCTTTGTTGCATTATTTGAATGAATTTGGTTAGCTTAGTTTTATCTTCTCCCTCCTTCTCTCTTCACCATATTTCAAGTTTTGCTACAATTACCCAATGGATAAGGCACCAGTATACTTATTGAAGCACTAGCTAGGAGTTACTTCGAAGCTTGGTCAAATTTTATGTTGTAGTTTTATTTTATTTTTTGCAATCTGGATGAGCATGAGCATATAAGAAATATTGTAGGCTCACCTTTAGGGTTTCTTAATCTTACTCGTACTATCTAGAGTCTTAAGATAATTTTTTCCTGAGATAAAGAGGTGGATCCACAAGAGTCCATAGTGCTAATTAGATCTGGGAAGTCTTGCAGCATGACAAATCTATTAAATGTGCAGGAATTTCCCCCAATAATTTTTTAGGTTGTTGCCCAGAAGACTTATTGTGGCCATTCCACAACTAGCCCCAAAGCTTGGGGACCCACTTTAAATTTTTTTGCTTGGGATTTTGGTTGTTTTCGTATGGTAATCTTGTGTTTTTATTTTGATCTCCAAGGTTCATTTGTGCCCAGTGCCTTATGGTATTTTTTAGTATTATGGTCAGATTAATAGGTTTTATTTGTTGTTTTGATTTTTTAAGTTAGTTTTAAAGGTGTTCTTTTATTGTTCAATAATTAAAAAAAACTAATTGATTAGCATTATTAAATAAAATTAAATATATATATATATATATATATATATATATATATATATATTATATATGTATGGAAATAAAATCAAATTTAAAATATATATTATATTTATGTATATAAGATATATAATAATAAATAAATAAATGGAATTTATATAAATAAAGAGTATACTTTCATTTTTATTATACCTATAAAAGGTCAAATCCTCATAAATGTTACAAGGATTCTAATATTACGAAGTTAGTTAATGTGCAGGATATAACGCAGTGGAGTGGTCCAATTTGTGAAATATATCACTAGATGATTCAACGAGCAGGGTAACGCAGATACTGATATGGACCCTTGATGTGGCACTTGAACTAAGGCCTTGTAGTGTATCTAAATAGTGAGACCTAATGACTAACAATGTGGACACTCTAGATTGGTTTTGATGCAGTGAATCACTGGATGACTTACTCTAGGGAGTTAGACATGGGCCCCAAGGTGACATGAGCTCTACAAATTCATACATGACTAGCTTAGATATTGAACAACTATTGTTATGTGGAGTTGCAGTATACTCTAGACATAAGATAGTGATAGTTTGAGGTATCGATTACATTCAACTGAGATTACATAGGCTCATTTTGGCCAAGCTGGTAGAGCGGACTCCTAAACCTATACAAGGGGTACTGGATGGATGCTTGGTCCATTTATAAAATCTCTCTGGTAAATGGGAGTGGTCTAGATACTTATGATTTCAAAAAACTTCTTCAGTGTATCAAAGTATCATGAAAAGGGTGGTTCAAGTTGATAAACAAAGACTAGGCAGTGTTATAAAGTATGAAGCACCGAAGACATTCACTATTCATGATAGCATATCCACAAAGTTTCATCTTCAAGCCAACAAAAAATAGTGAATGCATGGATACACAGGAGAAGGTGGGTCTAGGTCTTCAATACCTAGTAGTAGTTCATTTCACTTTATATCGCTAATCTAATCGAGGGATGAGGTGCAACATTAGTTCATCACTAACTACATTTTATAGTTAGTGATGCATATTTATTTCTTTTTATTTTCTTCATCAAAGCAATAATAAATGAATCTATTCATCATTTCATATTCACATTCATAGATAGATTTTAATCTTTATTTTCATGTTCAAAGTAGGGTTTAATGCAAGATAAAACTTGTTTAAAATCTACTTAACCAAAAGAAGATAAAATCTACCTTAAAACATTTCAAGATAAAATGAACTAAGGCTTTACATCGTGGTCATATGAGGGCCAATCACATTTTACTTTCCTTTTAAGTTTCATGAATAATCACTAGGATAGCATGATAAAATAAACCAACACAGACCCCTTGTTAACAGTTGCTTAAAATCACTAAGGTATTCCTAACACTTATTTGACACATCTTCACAAGATTACAATACACATGTGTAATGCTTATATGGCAAAACCTTGGAGACGTTGTTTTTGTTTTTAACTTATTTGCAAGAGAGGGTTTTGTGATAAAAATCCTACGGGTGAGTGTGGTTTTGCAATTAGATAAAATTACCACTCAACAAGACTCAATACAGTTTTGTGCTTGTTTTTCTCATAGTCTTTCCTGGAATGAAATTTGTAATATTTGAGTGAATAGCAGGCTGAGAAATATTGGCCCAAGTATTGTTGAAGATATTTTTCCGTATTTGCACATCCATGCTAGCGACTCTGAATGAACTCAAAAATTTAAAAATAAAAAAAGGAGTTGTATCTAGCATCTACAAGAAGAAGTGATAAATAAGTGCTTTCTAGAGTGCTAAATCCTGAGGTATTCTTCAAGTCTCACAGAAAATCTTCAATTCCAAATTATACTATTTTTTTTTCTAGCCTATATCTTGGTTTCAACCAGTCTTCTCCTACTGTAAGCCAAGTACCTATAGTGAATCAACCTGTAGTGAGTATGGTAGCTCCTAATGTAAATTAAAATGTCAATGTAAATAAAAATATCAATCAAAATACCAATGCTAATGTTAATCAGTGGAGGACCAATATATAGAGCCTTTGTTTTACCTATAAATCTAAATCTTCTTCTTGGAAAAGCTCATAAGTACTTGCATAAATTTCAAGGGAACAATGTTATCACCGTTGAAGATTATGTTAGGGATTTTTTGTATGCCATGGATAGTCGTGAGGTGGATGATGAAGATGTTGTCCTTATATTTTTCTTTCAAACTTTAGATAAGGATTCTCGAGAATGGTTCAATAGCCTTGGAGCTGGTACTATCAATAATTTTTAAGAGCTAGAGCACACTTTCCTTAGGAAATATAAAGAGAGGAAGAATGAAGAGTCCTTGCTGACATAATTAGCGACCATGAAAATGAAAGAAAATGAATCAGTGGAATATTTTAATAGAAGATTATTTAAGACTAGAAATAAGATTCCAGCAACATTAAAGCCAAATGATGATCAGTCTATTTGTTTCTACAAAAATTCTTTCCCTGGAGATTTTAGTTATGACCAATATGTTATTCATAACTACATGCTTGATAGTGGTGCTTCCATGAATGTAAATTCAAAACAAGTAGCTAATCAATAAGGCTTGATTTCTGAGAATGAGCACCCTCTTATTTTTGTCATGGATAACTAAAGAGTACCTTGTGTAGGCATTATCACTAGACTTCTTTTCCATATTGAAAAATATCCTAAGAAAGAAATGGTGATGGATGTTGTAGTTGTAGATGTGGACCCTTTCTTTTCCATATTACTCTCTAGACATTGGGCATAGCCACTAGGTGGTACTATCCAATTGGATTGGTCATATGCCACTATTCCAATGCAGGATAAGGAAAAAGTGATATTGAAAAGAGAACCCTTCAACAGGTATTCGTTTGAATTTAGAGATCGTAATGATAATATGGTTAATGTCATAAATTATATTATGAAAAAAGACATGGGGGTTTACTCTATCTAGCATTCTCCTTTCTTGTTGGAAGAACCTGATGCTCATACTATGGATCCAACACTGAAGGCTAAAGCAAATGTAGAAACTGATAGAATTTTGACTTCCTTGTTATAGACTATGACCTTTTATGGGGCAAAATCTAAAGCAAGAGCATGAGCTATAGTACTATTGATAGACATCAATGGCAGCTATCTTGGCATACCATACAAGTTAGAATTTTCTTATACAAAGAATGTTTGTAGAGTATGGAGCTTTATTTCTAGGGCTAAGGAAAGGCAAGGAACTGGGTGTTAATTACCTCAAATTTAGTGGGGATGTTGAGCTAATAATTCAATAGATCAAAGGGAGATATCAAACAAAGCACCCTAGATTAAAGCAATATAAGCAGGCAATGTTGGATGAAATAAATAGATTTTTGGCTTTTGATCTGCAATTTATTCCTAGAGCACAAAATCACAATGCTAATCTATTGGCCATTAATGCTTCTGGAGCAGAAAACCTTGAGATAGACGCTTGGTTTATGGAAAGTTTTCCAACCATATCTATTTATAAGCCATCTATCCTAGATAATGTGGTATATTTACAAGTTTTTCATGATGAAATACACATTAATGATTTTATGACTATGCAAAATGAGTTTTCTGATGTTATTTGTGATGAAGAAAAACTAAAGGATCAGTTTGAAATTTTATAAGGAACTAGATAATGAGGAAAATGACGTGGCTAGGCCACAAAGGGGCCTAGATTGCCATTTTCAGGCCCATTTTTTTTTAGCCTTAATTCCTTCATCTAGTGCCCCAAAAAAGGATTTTAGTGGTTTTTTAGAAAAATCCAAAAAAGAATTACTTCTAGACATGGGTAGGTGTTGAGATTTTATAGAAGTCTTAATATGGGTGATAGTGTTTTAATTTTTAGGGCCATCAGAGATTTTTTGGTGACTTACTAAAAATAGGGTTGTTTTTGGCAAAAATAGCAAATTTTCCAAAAATAGTAATTTCTTATCTTTAGGGCTTTAAGATGTAGGGTTTTGTTTTAGGGTTTCTCACATTGTAAAAAGGGGGAAAACCCTAAACCTAAAAAATCCTAAACCCTAAACCTAAAAACTCAAAACCCTAAACCCTAAAAAAAAAAAAAAAAAAAATGAAAACCTAAGGCGATGGAGATAGTGGCTATTATGGATCATTTCCAATTATGGGCCATCATCGAGGTAGTTACAATTTTTGAAATTATGGACCAAGTGATCAAGCTATTTAAGGGAGTTGTTGCAACAGGAAACATCATCAAGTTTTTGCACAATAATTTTGCAAGAGGTATACCAGAGTGCCCATCCTTGTCAGTTGTATTTTCCTTTTTGTGTCTTATCTAGTTACCCCTTTTTCTTCCCCATTATTGTGCAGGTTTTTGTTGAGGAGGTGTCCAGTTTACTAAGATCAGTTCCAGTGGCTAAGGATCGAAATCCAGGAGGCTCTTTATTACATCATTTGAATAAAGAGTTGCAGTTCTCTATTGCATAATTTGAATGGATAACTCATTTGTATTTGCATAGTGAGATCTGATTACACTGATCAGACTCCCATTGTAATGATTTATTGGATAATACAATCTTACTTCCTCCTTTTAGTAGTTCTATGTGCAGTTTTGCTTTTTGTCCTATTTACATGTTACATCATTTGAATGTGTAAATGGCATCTTCTTTCACTAGCATGCTTAATCACCTTTGTTGCATTATTTGAATGAATGTGGTTGGCTCAATTTTATCTTCTCCCTCCTTCTCTCTTCACCATATTTTAAGTTTGGCTACAATTACCCAATGGATAAGGCACCGGTCTACTTTTTGAAGCACTAGCTAGGAGTTACTTCGAAGCTTGGTCAACTTTTATGTTGCAATTTTATTTTATTTTTTTCAAATCTGGATGAGCATGAGCATATAATAAATATTGTAGGCTCACCTCTAGGGTTTCCTTACCTTACTCAATCTGTCTAGAGTCTTAGGATAATATTTTCCTGAGTTAAAGAGGTGGATCCACTAGAATCCATAGTGTTGATTGGATCAGGGAAGTCTTGCAGTGTGACAAATCTATTAAGGGTGTAAGAATTTCCTCCAATAATTTTTGGTGTCATTGTCGGGGAAGACTCAATACAATTTTGAGTTTGTTTTTCTCATAGTCTTTCCTAGAATGAAATTTGTGATATTTGAGTGAATATCAGGTTGAGCAATATTGGCCCAAGTATTGTTGAATATCTTGTTCCTTCTTTGCACATCCATGTTGGTGACTTCGAATGAACTCAAAAATTTAAAAATAAAAGAAGGAGGAGCTGGATCTAGCATCTACAAGAAGTGGTAAAGAAGTGCTTGTTGGAGTGCCAAATCCTGAGGTATTCTTCAAGTCTCACAGAAAATATTCAATTCCAATTCATACTATTTTCTATTTCTAGCCTAAATATTGGTTTGAATCAGTATTCTCATATTGTAAACCAAGTACCTATAGTGAATCAACTTGTAGTGAGTATGGCAACTCCTAATGTAAATCAAAATGTCAATGTAAATCAAAATTACCAATCAAAATTCCAATTCTAATGTTAATAAGTAGAGGACTAATAGATATAGAGCCTTTGTTTTACCTAAAAATCTAAATCCTCTCCCTAGTAAAGCTCATAAGTACTTGCCTAAATTTCAAGGGAACAATGTTGTCACCAGTGAAGATCATATTAGGGATTTTCTGTATGCCATGGATAGTCTTGAGGTGGATGATGAAGATGTTGTCCTTAGATTATTCTTTCAAAATTTAGAGAAGGATGCTCGAGAATGGTTCAATAGCCTTGGAGCTGGTACTATCAATAATTTTCAAGAGCTAGAGCACACTTTCCTTAGAAAATATGGAGAGAGGAAGAACATGAAAAAGAAAGAAAATGAATCAGTGGAATATTTCAATAGAATATTCTTTAAGACTAGAAATAAGATTCTGGTAGCATTAAGGCCAAATGATGATCAATCCATTTGTTTCTACAAAAATGCTTTCCTTGGAGATTTTAGTTATGAGCTAAGGTAGTAAGCAACAACCACCATTGATATATGTATATATACATATATATGGAAAGGGCTATTGAAATAGAGAGACATATAATTGATAGTGGTAATATGAAAGCATACTCTCTAGATCCCAATCAACCTAAAAGGAATCCCAAGAAGGTTGAGTTCTTTGTTCCTAATAAAATAAATCAAGATCCTATGAATAAAATAGCTAATCAATTGAGTGAGATGTTTACTAATTTGAATAACAGGTTGGCTAGACTTGAAAAAGGTAAGGATAGTATTGTAGAAACTTCACAGGATAATAATAGACAGCAAGAAGATAATAGACCTCCTTTTAGGAGGAATTTTAATAGAAACTAGAATAACAATGGAAATGAAGAGGGAAACAGGAATCAAAATGGAAATTGGAAAAAGAAAGAAGTAGAGAGAGATCTAGATTCTATTAAAAATCCCATGCCATAAAATAATATAGCATCAGATCATCCCTTTTATTTCTCTTCCTATGATGCACCACATAACCCTGTTGATTGTGGTATTTATCTAAGTATGCATTCTAATGTTGATTTAAATGTTGAATATGAAGATGAAGATATTAAAATTAATGTATGTTGGACTCAAGAGGATGAAACCAGAGAACACGAATTTGAAAGGGACATGGACATATGTGCCAATAATCTTGAGCAAAGAGCCTTAGTCTTTGGAGAGGCATCAACCTCAAGTGAGCCTCCTAGTACTAGATTTGATAGAATGAAGCAAGGGAATCTTGTACCTATAGCAGAAGAGGTTGAGTCTTTAGAAAGAATACATGCTATCAATCTCAAGAACAGAATAGTGGAGGATAAAGTTGATGAAGGGCTTGCAAAAAAGGAGAAAGCTACAGGAGTGATTTCACAGAAAAAGGTAAATCATATGAAGCTGCAAATGATTCTTGAAGAGCCTAATGTAGAGGAGATTATCTAGAAGCAGCAAAATAACTTGGCTAATCAAAAAACTAGAAAAGTAATTGATGATAAGAAATATTATTTTTATTTGGGTTTAAAGGTTGCCAAATAGAAGGTCAAAATCACTTTTGGAGAATTAATGACTATTCCAAAGTATCGGTATTAGGTATGTAGAGCCTTCAAATTAACTGATCAGTCAAGAGGACAACCTCAAAATCCCATAGGCCTTATGAATAATGTAGTTAGAGCCCCATATTTAGTTAAGCCATTTTACATCTCACTAAGGTATACATAATGCTATGGGGACCAATATGTTATTCATAACTACATGCTTGATAGTGGTGCTTCCATGAATGTAATTTCAAAACAAGTAGTTGATCAGTTAGGCTTGATTTATCAGAAAGAGCACCCTCCTATTTCTATCATGGATAACAAGAGAGTACCTTATGTAGGTATTATCACTAGACTTCTTGTCCATATTGAACAATATCCTAAGAAAGGAGTGGTGATGGATGTTGCAGTTGTAGATGTGGACCCTTTCTTTTCCATCTTACTCTCTAGGCATTGGGCAGAGCAACTAGGTGGTACTATTCAATTGGATTGGTCATATGCCACTATTCCAATGTAGGGTAAGGAGAAAATGATATTGAAAAGAGAACCCTTCAACAGGTATTCAATTGAATTTAGATATCCTAATGATAATATGGTTAATATCATGAATTCTATTGAGGAAAAGGACATGGGGGTTTACTCTATATGGCATTCTCCTTTCTTGTTGGAAGTACCTGATGCTGAGAATATGGATCCAAAATTAAAGGTTGAAGTAGATGTAGAAATTGATAGAATTTTTACTTATGAGTTATGGACTATGACCTTTGATGGGGAAAAATCTAAAGTAGGAGTAGGAGCTGGAGTACTATTGATAGAAATCAATGGCAACTATCTTGGCATACCATACAAGTTAGAATTTTCTTGTACAAATAATGTTGTAGAGTATGAAGCTTTAGGTCTAAGAAAAGCCAAGGAATAGGGTATTAATTACCTCAAGGTTAGTGGGGATGCTAAGCTAATAATTCAATAGATCAAAGGGAAATATCAAACAAAGCACCCTAGATTAAAGAAATATAAGAAGGCAGTGTTGGATGAAATAGATAGATTTTTGGCTTTTGATCTGCAATTTATTCCTAGAGCATAGAATCACAATGCTAATATTTTGGCCATTAATGCTTCTAGAGCAAAAATCCTTGAGATAGACTTGGTTTATGGAAAGGTTCTTAACCATATCTATTTATAAGCCATCTATCCCTAATAATGTGGTATATTTACAAGTTTTTCATGATGATATACACATTAATGATTTTATGACTATGCAAAATATTTTGATTTATTGAAAGATGAAGAAAATAAGGATGGCGAAATTTACAAGATGGGTATGAGGAGAATGACATGCTAGGAAAGGTAATTCATTTCCTTTTGAGATTTTCGAGCTTAATTCTTATCTACCCCAAAATAAAGGTTTGAAACAAAAAAATACTTTTAGACATGGGTAGGTGTTAATATTTTATAGAAGGATTAATATGGGTGATCCAATAATGGGTTTTAATTTTTAGGCCCATTTGAGCTTTTGGCCATATATCCAATACTTACTAAAAATAGGGTTGTTTTTGGCTAAAAATGGCAAATTTTCCAAAAATAGTAATTTCTTATCTTTAGGGCTTTAAGATGTAGGGTTTTTTAGGGTTTCTCACATTGTAAAAAGGGGGGAGAAACCCTAAACCCTAAAACCCAAAAAACCTAAACCCTAAAATCAAACCCTAAACCCTAAAAAAATAAAAAATAAAAACCTGAAGGCGATGGAGATAGTGGCTATTATGGATCATTTCCAATTATGGGCCATCATCGAGGCAATTATAGTTTTTGCAATTATGGACCAAGTGATCAAGATATTTAAGAGAGTTGTTGCAACAAGAAACATCATCAAGTTTTTGCACAGTAATTTTGCAAGAGGTATACCAGAGTGCCCATCCTTATCGGTTGTATTTTCCTTTATGTGTCTTGTCTAGTTACCCCTTTTTCTTCCCCATTATTGTGCAGGTTTTTTTGAGGAGGTGTCTAGTTTTCTAATATCAGTTCCAGTGGCTAGGACTGAAAGCTAGGAGGCTCTTTGTTACATCATTTGAACAAAGAGTTGTAGTTCTCTATTGCATAATTTTAATGGAGAACTCATTTGTATTTTCTTAGTGAGATCTGATTACACTAATTAGACTCCCATTGTAATGATTTATTGGATAGTACAATCCTCCTTCCTCCTTTCAGTAGTTCTATGTGCAATTTTTCTTATTGTCCTATTTACATGTTACATCATTTGAATGTGTAAATGGCATATTCTTTCACTGGCATGCTTAATCACCTTTGTTGCATTATTTGAATGAATGTGGTTGGCTCAGTTTTATCTTCTCCCTCCTTCTCTCTTCACCATATTTTAATTCTAGCTACAATTTCCCAATGGATAAGGCACCGATATACTTTTTGAAGCACTAGTTGGGAGTTACTTTAAAGCTTGGTCAACTTTTATGTTGTAATTTTATTTTATTTTTGTTGCAATCTGGATGAGCATGAGCATATAAGAAATATTGTAGGCTCACCTCTAGGGTTTCCTTACCTTACTTGAGTATGTCTAGAGTCTTAGGATAATATTTTCTAAGTTAAAGAGGTGGATCCACCAGAGTCCACAATGCTGATTGGATCAAGGAAGTCTTGCAGTGTGACAAATCTATTAAGGGTGTAGGAATTTCCCCCAATAGTTTTTGGTGCCATTGCCGGGGAAGACTCAATACAATTTTGAGTTTTTTTCTCATAATCTTTCCTAGATTGAAATTTGTGAGAATTGAGTGAATGTCAGGCTGAGCAATCTTGGCCCAAGTATTGTTGAAGATCTTGTTCCTTCTTTTCACATTCGTGTTGGTGACTCCGAATGAACTCAAAAATTTAAAAATAAATAAGGAGGAGTTGGATCTAGCATCTACAAGAAGTGGTAAAGAAGTGCTTGTTGGAGTGCCAAATCCTAAGGTATTCTTCAAGTCTCATAGAAAATATTCAATTCCAATTCATACTATTTTTGTTTCTAGCCTAAATATTGGTTTCAACTAGTCTTCTCCTACTTTAAACCAAGTACCTATAGTGAATCAACTTGTAGTGAGTATGATAGCTCCTAATGCAAATCAAAATGTCAATGTAAATCAAAATGGCGATCAAAATGTCAATCAAAATACCAATGCTAATGTTAATAAGTGGAGGACCAATAGATATAGAGCCTTTGTTTTACCTATAAATCTAAATCCTCTCCCTAGTAAATCTCATAAGTACTTGCCTAAATTTCAAGGGAACAATGTTGTCACTGATGAAGATCATGTTAGGGATTTTTTGTATGCCATGGATAGTCTTGAGGTGGATGATGAAGATGTTGTCCTTAGATTATTCTTTCAAAATTTAGAGAAGGATGCTTGAGAATGGTTCAACAACCTTGGAGCTGGTACTATCAATAATTTTCAAGAGCTAGAGCACACTTTCCTTAGGAAATATGGAGAGAGGAAGAATGAAAAGTCCTTGCTGATATAATTGGCTACCATGAAAAATAAAGAAAATAAATTAGTGGAAGATTTCAATAGAATATTATTTAAGACTAAAAATAAGATTCTAGTAGCATTAAGGCCAAATAATGATTAGTCCATTTGTTTCTACAAAAATGCTTTCCCTGGAGATTTTAGTTATGAGCTAAGACAGCAAGCAGCAGCCACCATTGATATATGTATGGAAAGGGCTATTAAAATAGAGAGACATATGATTTATAGTGGTAATATGAAAGCATACTCTTTAGAGCCCAATCAACCTGAAAGGAAGCCCAAGAAGGTTGAGTTCTTTGTCCCTAAGAAAATAGATCAAGATCCTATGAACAAAATAGCTAATCAATTGAGTGAGATGTTTACTACTTTGAATAATAGGTTGGCTAGACTTGAAAAAGGTAAGGATAGTAGTGCAAAAACTTCATAGGGTAATAATAGACAACAGGAAGATAACATGTCTCCTTTTAGGAGGAATTTTAATAGAAACTAGAATAACAATAGAAATGAAGAGGGAAACAAGAATCAAAATGGAAATTGGAAAAAGAAAGAAGTAGAGAGAGATCTAGATTCTATTCCAAATCCCATGCCATCAAATAATATAGCATCAGATCATCCATTTTATTTCTCTACATTTGATGCACCACATAACCCTATTGATTGTGGTATTTATCTAAGTATGCATTCTAATGTTGATTTAAATGTTGAATCTGAAGATGAAGATATTAGAATTAATGTATGCTGGACTCAGGAGGATGAAACCAGAGAATAGGAATTTGAAAGGGACATGGACATATGTGCCAATAATCTTGAGAAAAGAGCCTTGGTCTTTGGAGAGGCATCAACCTCAAGTGAGCCTCCTAGTACTAAATTTGATAGAATGAAGCAAGGAAAGCTTATACCTACAATAGAAGAGGTTGAGTCTTTAACAAGAATACATGCTATCAATATTAGGAATATAATAGTGGAGGACAAAGTTGATGAAGGGCCTACACAAAAGGATAAAGCTACATGAGTGATTTCACAAAAAAAGGTAAATCATATGAAGCTGCAAATGATTCCTGAAGAGCCTGATGTAGAGGAAATTATCCAAAAGTAGCAAAATGACTTGGCTAATCAAAAAACTAGAAAAGGAATTGATGATAAGAAAGATCAGTTTGATCTAGGTTTAGAGGTTTCCAAACAGAAGGTCAGCATCACTTTTGGAAAATTAATGACTATTCCAAAGTATCGATATCAGGTATGTAGAGCCTTCAAATTAACTAATTAGTCAAGAGGACAACCTCAAAATCCCATAGGCCTTGTGAATAATGCAATTAGAGCCCCATCTTTAGCTAAGCCATTTCACATCTCACTAAGGTATACATCATGCTATGGGGACCAATATGTTATTCATAACTACATGCTTGATAGTGGTGCTTCCATGGATGTAAGGTCAAAATAAGTAGTTGATCAGTTAGGCTTGATTTGTCAGAAAGAGCACCCTCCTATTTTTGTCATGGATAACAGGAGAGTACCTTGTGTAGGCATTATCATTGGACTTCTTGTCCATATTGAACAATATCCTAAGAAATAAGTGGTGATGGATGTTGAAGTTGTAGATGTGGACCCTTTATTTTCCATATTACTCTCTAAGCATTGGGTAGAGAAACTAGGTGGTACTATCCAATTGGATTGGTCATATGCCACTATTCTAATGTAGGGTAAGGAAAAAATGATACTAAAAAGAAAATCCTTCAACATGTATTCATTTTAATTTAGACATCCTAATGATAATATGGTTAATTTCATGAATTCTGTTGAGGAAAAATACATGGGGGTTTACTCTATCTGGCATTCTCCTTTCTTGTTGGAAGTACTTGATGCTCAAAATATGGATCCAAAACTAAAGGCTAAAGCAGATGCAAAAATGGATTGAATTTTGACTTTTGAGTTATGGACTATGACATTTGATGGGGTAAAATCTAAATTAGGAGTAGGATATGGAGTACTATTGATAGACATTAATGGCAACTATCTTGGCATACCATATAGGTTAGAATTTTCTTGTATAAATAATGTTGTAGAGTATGAAGCTTTATTGCTAGGGCTAAGGAAATCCAAGGAACTAGGTGTCAACAACCTCAAATTTAGTGGGGATTCTGAGCTAATAATTCAATAGATCAAAGGGAGATATCAACCAAATCACCCTAGATTAAAGCAATATAAGCAAGCAGTGTTGGATAAAATAGATAGATTTTTGGCTTTTGATCTGCAATTTATTTCTAGAGCACAGAATCACAATGCTAATATGTTTGTTATTAATGCTTCTGGAGCAGAAAACCTTGAGATAGACACTTGGTTTATGGAAATGTTCCCAACCATATCTATTTATAAGCCATCTATCCTAGACAATATGGTATATTTAAAAGTTTTTCATGATGATATACACATTAATGATTTTATGACTATGCAAAATGAGTTTTCTAATGTTATTTGTGATGAAAGTGATGAAGAAAAATTGAAGGATCAGCTTGAAATTTTATAGGGAGCTAGATAATGAGGAGGAAAATGATGTGGCTAGGCCACAAAAGTGCCTAGATTGCCATTTTCATGCATTTTTTATATTTTTTTGAGCCTTAATTCCTTCATCTAGTGCCCCAAAAATGGATTTTAGTGGTTTTTTAGAAAATTCCAAAAACGAATTACTTTTAGACATGGGTAGGTATTGATATTTTATATAAGGATTAATATGGGTGATACGGTGATGGGTTTTAATTTTTAAGGCCATCCGAGATTTTTTGGTGACTTACTAAAAATAGGGTTGTTTTTGGCTAAAAATGGTAAATTTTCCAAAAATAGTAATTTCTTATCTTTAGGGCTTTAATATGTAGGGTTTTGTTTTAGGGTTTCTTGCATTGTAAAATGGGAGGGGAAACCCTAAACCCTAAACCTAAAAACCCTAAACCCTAAAATCAAAACCCTAAACCCTAAAAAAATAAAAATAAAAATAAAAACCTAAAGGTGATGGAGATAGTGGCTATTATGGATCATTTCCAATTATGGGCCATCATCAAGGTAGTTATAGTTTTTGCAATTATGGACCAAGTTATCAGACTATTTAAGAGAGTTTTTGCAACAAGAAAATTCATCAAGTTTTTGCATAGTAATTTTGCAAGAGGTATACCAGAGTGCCCATCCTTGTTAGTTGTATTTTCCTTTGTGTGTCTTGTTTAGTTACCCCTTTTTCTTCACCATTATTGTACAGGTTTTTGTTGAGGAGGTGTCTAGTTTACTGATATCAGTTCTAGTGGATGGGATCAGAAGCCAATAGGCTATCTGTTACATCATTTGAACAAAGAGTTACAGTTATCTATTGCATCATTTGAATGGAGAAATCATTTGTATTTGCTTAGTGAGATCTGATTACACTGATCAAAATCCCATTATAGTTATTTATTGGATAATATGTTCATACTTCCTCCTTTTGGTAGTTCTATGTGTTGTTTTTCTTGTTTTCCTATTTATAGGTTACATAATTTGAATGTATAAATGGTGTCTTCTTTCACTGGAATGCTTAATCACCTTTATTGCATTATTTGAATGAATGTGGTTGGTCAACTTTTATGTTGTAGTTTTATTTTATTTTTGTTACAATCTGGATGAGCATGAGCATATAAGAAATATTGTAGGCTCACCTCTAGGGTTTCCTTACCTTACTCTGTCTATCTAGAGTCTTAGGATAATATTTTCTTGAGTTAAAGAGGTGGATCCACCAGAATCCATAGTGTTGATTGGATCAGGGAAGTCTTGTAGTGTGACAAATCTATTAAGGGTGTAGGAATTTCCCCAAATTTTTGGTGCCATTATCAAGGAAGACTCGATACAATTTTGAGTTTTTTTTTCTCATAATATTTCCTAGAGTGAAATTTGTGAGAATTGAGTGAATGTCAAGGTGAGAAATCTTGGCCCAAGTAATATTGAAGATCTTACTCTTTCTTTGCACATCTATGTTAGTGATTCTGAATGAAAGTAGAAATTTAAAAATCAAAGAAGGAAGAACTAGATCCGGAATCTACAAGAAGAAGTGGTAAATAAGTGCATACTAGAGTGCCAAATCTTGAGGTATTCTTCAAGTCTCATAGAGAATCTTCAATTATAATTTTTGTTTCTAGCCTAGATCTTAGTTTGAATTACTCTTCTCCTACTATAAACCAAGTACCTATAGTGAATCAACTTGTAGTGAGTATGGTAGCTCCTAATGCAAATAAAAATGTCAATGTAGATCAAAATGTCAATCAAAATGCCAATGCTAATGTTAATCAAAGGAGGACCACTAGATATAGAGCTTTTGTATTACCTATAAATTTGAATCCTCTCCTTGGTAAAGCTCATAAGTACTTGCCTAAATTCCAAGGGAATAATGTTGTCACCAGTGAAGATCATATTAGGGATTTTCTATATGCCATGGATAGTCTTGAGGTGGATGATGAAGATGTTGTCCTTAGATTTTTCTTTCAAAATTTAGAGAAGGATGCTCGAGAATGGTTCAACAACCTTGGAGCCAGTACTATCAATAATTTTCAAGAGCTAGAGCACACTTTCCTTAGGAAATATGGAGAGAGGAAGAACAATAGTCCTTGCTGATAGAATTGGCTACCATGAAAAAGAAATAAAATGAATTAGTGGAATATTTTAATAGAAGATTCTTTAAGACCAGAAATAAGATTCCGGTAGCATTAAATCCAAATAATGATCAATCCATTTGTTTTTAAAAAAATGATTTCCTTACAGATTTTAGTTATGAGTTAAGGCAACAAGCAATAGCCACGATTGATATATGTATGGAAAGGGCTATTGAAATAGAGAGATATATGATTGATAGTGGTAAGATGAAAGCATACTCTTTAGAGCCCAATCAACCTGAAAGGAAGCCCAAGAAGGTTGAGTTCTCTGTCCCTAAGAAAATAGATCAAGATCCTATGAATAAAATAGCTAATCAGTTGAGTGAGATGTTTACTACTTTGAATAACAGGTTGGCTAGACTTGAAAAAGGTAAGGATAGCATTGTAAAAAATTCACAGGGTAATAATAGATAGTAGGAAGATAACATGCCTCCTTTTAGAAGGAATTTTAATAGAAACTAGAAAAACAATGGAAATGAAGAGGGAAATAGAAATCAGAATGAGAATTGGAAAGATAAAGTAGAGAGAGATCTAGATTTTGTTCCAAATCCTATGCCATCAAATAATATAGCATCAGATCATCCCTTTTATTTCTTTGCTTATGATGCACCACATAACCCTTTTGATTGTGGTATTTATCTAAGTATGCATTCTAATGTTGATTTAAATGTTGAATATGAAGATGAAGATATTAGAATTAATGTATGCTAGACTCAAGAGGATGAAACCAAAGAATAGGAATTTGAAAGGGACATGGACATATGTGCCAGTAATCTTGAGCAAAGAGCCATAGTATTTAGAGAGGCATCAACCTCAAGTGAGCCTCCTAATACTAGATTTGATAGAATGAAGCAAGGAAAGCTTGTACCTACAGTAGAAGAGGTTGAGTATTTAGAAAGAATACATGCTATAAATATTAGGAATAGAATAGTGGAGGACAAAGTTGATGAAGGTCCTACACAAAATGGAGAAAACTATAGGAGTGATTTCACATAAAAAGGTAACTCAGATGAAGTTGCAAATGATTCCTAAAGAGCTTGATGTAGAGGAGATTATCCAAAAGCAACAAAATGACTTGGCTAATTAGAAAACTAGAAAAGGAATTGATGATAATAAATATCAATTTGATCTAGGTTTAGAGGTTGCCAAGTAGAAGGTCAACATCACTTTTGGAGAATTAATGACTATTCCAAAGTACCAATATCAAGTATGTAGAGCCTTCAAATTAACTGATCAGTCAAGAGGAAAACCTCAAAATACCATAGGCCTTGTGAATAATGTAGTTAGAGCCCCATATTCAGTTAAGCCATTTTACATCTCACTAAGGTATACATCAGGCTATGGGGACCAATATGTTATTCATAATTGTATTCTTGATAGTGGTGCTTCCATGAATGTAATGTCAAAACAAGTAGTTGATTAGTTAGGCTTGATTTGTTAGAAAGAGCACCCTCCTATTTTTGTCATGGATAACAAGAGAGTACCTTGTGTAGGTATAATCACTAGACTTCTTTTCCATATTGAACAATATCCTAAGAAAGGAGTGGTGATGGATGTTGTAGTTGTAGATGTGGATCCTTTATTTTCTATTTTACTCTCTAGGCATTGGGTAGAGCAGCTAGGTGGTACTATTCAGTTGGATTGATCATATGCCACTATTCCAATGCAAGGTAAAGCAAAAATTAATATTGAAAAGAGAACCCTTCAACAGGTATTTAGTTGATTTCAAATATCCTAATGATAATATGGTTAATGTCAAGAATTCTTTTGAGGAAAAATACATGGGGTTTATTCTATCTGGCATTCTCCTTTCTTGTTGGAGTAACCTAATGCTCAGATATGGATCCAAAATTGAAGGTTGAAGTAGATGTAGAAACTGATAGAATTTTGACTTTTGAGTTATTGACTATGACCTTTTATGGGGAAAAATCTAAAGCAGAAGCAAGAGTTGGAGTACTGTTGACAAACATCAATGGTAGCTATCTTGGCATACCATATAGGTTAGAATTTTCTTGTACTAATACCATCCTTGTCGATTGTATTTTCCTTTGTGTATCTTGTCTAGTTAGCCCTTTTTCTTCCCCATTATTGTGCAATTTTTTGCTGAGGAGGTATCTAGTTTAGTGAGATTAGTTCCTATGGCTGGGACCAAAATCCAAGAAGCTAATTGTTACATCATTTGAAAAAAGAGTTGCAGTTTTCTATTACATAATTTGAATGGATAACTCATTTGTATTTTCTTAGTGATATTTTATTACACTTATTAGACTCCCATTGTAATGATTTATTGGATAATATAATCCTGCTTCCTCCTTTCAGTAGTTCTAAGTGTGGTTTTGCTTGTTTTCCTATTTATATGTTACATCATTTGAATGCGTAAATAGCATATTATTTCATTGGCATGCTTAATCACTTTTGTTGCATTATTTGAATGAATATGGTTGGCCCAATTTTATCTTCTCCCTCCTTATCTATTCACCATATTTTAATTTTGGCTAAATTTGGCCAAAGGATAAGTCATTGATCTACTTTTTGAAGCACTAGCTGGGAGTTACTTCGAAGCTTGGTCAACTTTTATGTTGTAGTTTTATTTTATTTTTTGCAATCTAGATGAGCATGAGCATATAAGAAATATTGTAGGCTCACCTCTAGGGTTTCCTTACCTTACTCATTCTATCTAAAGTCTTAGGATAATATTTTATTAAGTTGAAGAGATTGATAAACTAGAATCCATAGCACTGATTGGATCAAGGAAGTCTTGCAGTGTGACAAATCTATTAAGGGTGTAGGAATTTCCCCCAATAGTTTTTAATGTTGTTACCGGGGAAGACTCAATAAAATTTTGAGTTTGTTTTTCTCATAGTCTTTCCTGGAATAAAATTTACGAGATTTGAGTGAATATCAGGCTGAGCAATCTTGGATCAAGTATTATTGAAGATATTTTTCCTTCTATGCACATCCATGCTGGTGACTCCAAATGAAAAAATAAAAAAGGAGTTGGATCTGGCATCTACAGGAAGAAGTGGTTGCTAGAGTGCCAAATCTAGAGGTATTATTCATCTCACAGAAAATATTCAATCCCAATTTATACTATTTATTTTTCTAGCCTGAATCTTGATTTCAACCAGTCTTCTCCTATCGTAAACCAAGTACCTATAGTGAATCAACATGTAGTGATTATGGCAGCCCCTAATGCAAATAAAAATGTCAATGTAAATCAAAATGTCAATCAAAATACCAATGCTAATATTAATCAGTGGAGGACCAATAGATATATAGTCTTTTTTTTACCTATAAATCTAAATCCTCTCCCTGGTAAATCTTATAAGTACTTGCCTAAATTTCAAGGGAACAATGTTGTCACCAATGAAGATCATGTTAGGGATTTTATGTATGCCATGGATGGTTTTGAGGTGGATGATGAAGATGTTGTCATTAGATTGTTCTTTCAAACATTAGAGAAGGATGCTTGAGAATGGTTCAAAAACATTGGAGCTGGTACTATCAATATTTTTTAAGAGCTAGAGCACACTTTCTTTAGGAAATATGGAGAGAGGAAGAATGAAAAATCCTTGCTAATAGAATTGCCTACCATGAAAAAGAAAGAAAATAAATCAGTAGAATATTTCAATAGAATATTCTTTCGGACTAGAAATAAGATTCTAGTAGCATTAAGAACAAATGATGATCAGCCCATTTGTTTCTACAAAAATGCTTTCCTTGGAGATTTTAGTTATGATATGAGACGACGAGCAATAACTACCATTGATATATGTATGAAAAGAGATATTAAAATTGAGAGAGATATGATTGATAGTGGTAAGATGAAAACATACTCTTTAGAGCCCAATAAACCTGAAAGGAAGCCCAGGAAGGTTGAGTTCTATGTCCCTAAGAAAACAAATCAAAATCCTATGAAAAAAATAGCTAATCATTTAAGTGAGATGTTTACTTATTTGATTAACAGGTTGGATAGACTTGAAAAAGGTAAGGATAGTAGTGCAAAAACTTCACAGGGTAATAATAGACAACGCAAGCCTCCTTTTAGAAGAAATTTTAATAGAAACTAGAATAACAATGGAAATGAAGAGGGAAATAGGAATTGGAATGGGAATTGGAAAAAAATAAGTAGACAGAGATCTATATTCTGTTCCAAATCCCATGCCATCAAATAAGATAGCATCAAATCATATATTTTATTGCTCTGACTATGATGCACCACATAACCCTATTGATTATGGTATTTATCTAAGTATGCTTTATAATGTTGATTTAAGTGCTGAATCTGAAGATGAATATATTAGAATTAATTTATGCTGGATTTATGAGGATGAAACCAGAGAATAGAAATTTGAAAGGGACATGTACATATGTGCCAATAATATTGAGCAAAGAGCATTGGTATTTGGAGAGGTATCAACCTCAAGTGAGCCTACTAATACTAGATTTGATATAATGAAGCAATAAAATCTTGTACCCATAGCATAAGAGGTTGAATATTTAGAAAGAATACATGTTATCAATCTCAATAATAGAATGGTGGAGGACAAAGTTGATGAAGGGCCTACACAAAAGGATAAATCTACATGAGTTATTTCATAGAAAAAGGTAAATCAGATGAAGCTGTAAATAATTCATGAAGAGCCTAATGTAGAGGAGATTACCCAAAAGCAACAAAATGACTTGGTTAATTAGAAATTATAAAAGGAATTGATGATAAAAATATCATTTTGATCTAGGTTTAGAGGTTGCAAAATAGAAGGTTAGAATAACTTTTGGAGAATTAATGACTATTCCAAAGTGCCGATATCAGGTATGTAGAGCCTTCAAATTAACTGATCAATCAAGAGTACAACCTCAAAATCCCATAGACCTTGTGAATAATGTAGTTAGAGTCCCATATTCAGTTAAGCCATTTTACATCTCACTAAGGTATACATCATGCTATGGGGACCAATATTTTATTCAAAATTGCATGCTTGATAGTGGTGCTTCCATGAATGTAATGTCAAAGCAAGTAGCTTATCAGTTAGACTTGATTTATCAGAAAGAGCACCCTCTTATTTCTCTCATGGATAACTAGAGAGTACCTTGTGTAGGCATCATCACTGGACTTATTTTTTATATTGAATAATATCCTAAGAAAGGAGTGGTGATGGACGTTGCAGTTGTAGATGTGGACCCTTTCTTTTCCATCTTACTCTCTAGGCATTGGGCATAGAAACTAGATGGTACTATCCAATTAGATTGGTCATATGCCACTATTCCAATGCAGGGTAAGGAAAAAGTGATTTTGAAAAGAGAACCCTTCAACATGTATTCATTTGAATTTAGAGATACTAATTATAATATGGTTAATGTCATGAATTATGTTGAGAAAAAAGACATGGGTATACTCTATCTGGCATTCTCCTTTCTTGTTGGAAGTACCTGATGCTCAGAATATGGATCCAAAATTTAAGGCTGAAGCAGATGCAGAAATTGATAGAATTTTGACTTTTGAGTTATGGATTATGACCTTCTATGGGGAAAAATCTAAAGTAGGAGTAGGATCTGGAGTACTGTTGACAAACATCAATGGCAGCTATCTTGGTATACCATACAGGTTAGAATTTTCTTGTACAAATAATGTTGTAGAGTATGAAGCTTTATTGCTAGGGCTAAGGGAAGCCAAGGAACTAGATGTTAATTATCTCAAAGTTAGTGGAGATACTGAGCTAATAATTCAATAGATCAAAGGGAGATATCAAACAAAGCACTCTAGAATAAAGCAATATAAGTAGGCAATTTTGGATGAAATAAATAGATTTTTAGCTTTTGATCTGTAATTTATTCCTAGAGCACAAAATCACAATGCTAATTTATTGGCCATTAATGCTTATGGAGCAAAAAACCTTGAGATAGACACTTGGTTTATGGAAAGGTTCCCAACCATATCTATTTATAAGCCATATATCCTAGATAATGTGGTATATTTACAAGTTTTTCATGATGATATACACATTAATGATTTTATGACTATGCAAAATGAGTTTTCTGATGTTATTTGTGATGAATGTGATAAAGAAAATCGAAAGGATCGGTTTGGAATTTTACAAGGAACTAGATAATAAGGAGTACAATGATGTGGGTAGGCCACTAAGGGGCCTAGATTGCCATATTAAAGCCTTTTGAGATTTTTTTGAGCCTTAATTCCTTCATCTAGTACCCCAAAAAAGGATTTGTCATTTTTTAGAAAAGTCCAAAAAAGAATTACTTCTAGACATGGGTAGGTATTGAGATTTTATAGAAGGATTATTATGGGTGATAGGATTTAAATTTTTAGGGCCATATGAGATTTTTTTGCGACTTATTAAAAATAGGGTTGTTTTTGGCTGAAAATGGCAAATTTTCCAAAAATAGTAATTTTGTATTTTTAGGGCTTTAATATGTAAGGTTTTGTTTTAGGGTTTCTCACAATGTTAAAATGGGGAGAACACCCTAAACCCTAAACCTGAAAACCCTAAACCCTAAACCTAAAAACCCTAAACCCTAAACTCAAAACCCTAAACCATAAACTCAAAACCCTAAACCCTAAAAAAATAAAAAATAAAATAAAAATAAAAATAAAAACCTAAATGTGATGAAGATAGTGGCTATTATGTATCATTTCCAATTATGGTCCATCATTGAGGCAGTCACAATTTTGCAATTATGGACCAAGTGATCAAACTATTTAAGAGAGTTACTGCAACAAGAAACATCATCAAGTTTTTGCACAATAATTTTGAAAGAGGTATACTACAATGCCCATCCTTGTCAGTTGTATTTTCCTTTGTGTGTCTTTTCTAGTTACCCCTTTTTCTTTCCCATTATTGTGCAGGTTTTTTCTGAGGAGGTGTCCAGTTTACTGAGAACAGTTCCAATGGCTGGGATCAGAATCTAGGAGGCTCTTTGTTACATCATTTGAACAAATATTTGTAGTTCTCTATTGCATAATTTGAATGGATTATCCATTTGTATTTTCTTAGTGATATTTTATTACATTGATCAGACTCCCACTATAATGATTTATTGGATAATACAATCATATTTCCTCCTTTTAGTAGTTCTATGTGTAGTTTTTCTTGTTGTCCTATTTACATGTTACAACATTTAAATGTGTAAATGACATCTTTCATTGGCATGCTTAATTACCTTTGTTGCATTATTTGAATGAATGTGGTTGGATCAGTTTTATCTTTGCCCTCCTCTCTTCATAATATTTTAAGTTTGGCTATAATTACCCAATGGATAAGGCATCGGTCTAATTTTTGAAGCACTAGATGGGAGTTACTTCGAAGCTTGGTCAACTTTTATGTTGTAGTTTTACTTTATTTTTTACAATCTGGATGAGCATGAGCATATAAGAAATATTGTAGGCTCACCTCTAGGGTTTCCTTACCTTACTCAATTTTTCTAGAGTCTTAGGATAATCTTTTCTTGAGTTAAAGAGGTAGATCCACCAGAATCAAGAGTGTTGATTGGATCAAGGAAGTCTTGCAGCATGACAAATCTATTAAGGGTGTAGGAATTTCTCCCAACAATTTTTGGTGCCATTGTCAAGGAAGACTCAATATAATTTTGAGTTTGTTTTTCTCATAGTTTTTCTTGGAATGAAATTTGTGATATTTTAGTGAATATCAAGTTGAGCAGTCTTGGCCCAAGTATTGCTAAAGATCTTTTTCCTTCTTTGCACATCCTTGCTCGTGACTCTGAATGAAATACAAAATTTAAAAACCAAAAAATGAGGAGATGGATCTGGCATCTACAAGAAGAAGTGGTAAATAAGTGCTTGTTGGAGTGTCAAATCCTAAGGTATTCTTCAAGTCTCATAGAAAATCTTCAATTCCAATTCATACTATTTCTATTTCTAGCTCGAATCTTGGTTTCAATCAGTCTTCTCCTACTGTAAACCAAGTACCTATAGTGAATCAACCTGTAGTGAGTATGGTAGCTCCTAATGCAAATCAAAATTTCAATGCTAATGTTAATAAGTGGAGGACCAATAGATATAGATCCTTTGTTTTACATGTAAATATGAATCCTTTCCCTAGTAAAGCTCATAAGTACTTGCCTAAATTTAAAGGGAACAATATTGTAACTGGTGAATATCATGTTAGGGATTTTTTGTATGACATGGATAGTCTTGAGGTGGATGATGAAGATGTCCTAGGATTTTTCTTTCAAACTTTAGAGAAGTATGCTCAAGAATGATTCAATAGCCTTGGAGCTGGTACTATCAATAATTTTCAAGAGCTAGAGCACACTTTCCTTAGGAAATATGGAGAGAGGAAGAATGAACAGTCCTTGCTGATAGAATTGGCTACCATTAAAAATAAATAAAATGGATCAGTGTAATATATCAATAGAAGATTCTTTAAGACTAGAAATAAGATTCCAACAACATTAAGTCCAAATGATGATCAATCCATTTGTTTCCACAAAAATGCTTTCCCTAGAAATTTTAGTTATGATCTGATACAACAAGTAGTAGCTACCATTGATATATGTATGGAAAGGGCTATTGAAATAGAGAGTCATATGATTGATAGTGGTAAGATGAAAGCATACTCTTTATAGCCTAATCAACCTGAAAGGAATCACAATAAGGTTGATTTCTCTATCCCTAAGAAAATAGATCAGGATCCTATGAAAAAAATAAGATAGTAGTGCAAAAAATTAATAGGGTAATAATATACAGGAGGAAGATAATATGCCTCCTTTTAGAAGTAATTACAATAGAAACTGGAATAACAATGGAAATGAAGAGTGAAACAGGAATCATAATGGGAATTGGAAAAATAAAGAAGTACATAAAGATCTAGATTTTGCTCTAAATCCCATGCCATCAAATAATATAGCATCAGATCAATCCTTTTATTGCTCTACCTATGATGCACTATATAACCCTATTGATTATGGTATTTATCTAAGTATGCGTTCTAATGTTGATTTAAATTCTGAATTTGGAGAAGAAGATATTAGAATTAATGTATACTGGACTCAAGAGGATGAAACTAGAGAACAAGAATTTGAAGGGGACATGGACATATGTGCCAATAATCTTGAGAAAATAACATTGGTATTTGGAGATGCATCAACCTTAAGTGAGCCTGCTAATACTAGATTTGATAGAATGAAGCAAGGGAAACTTGTACCTACAACCAAAGAGTTTGAGTCTTTAAAAAGAATACATGCTATCAATCTCAAGAATAGAATAGTGGGGGATAAAGTTGATGAAGGGCTTGCACAAAATGAGAAAGCTATATGAGTGATTTCATAGAAAAAGGTAAATCAAATGAAGCTATAAATGATTCCTAAAGAGCTTTATGTAGAGGTTATTATACAAAAGCAACAAAATGACTTGGCAAATCAAAAAACTAGAAAATGAATTGATAATAAAAAATATGAGTTTGATCTAGATTTAGAAATTGTCAAATAGAAGATCAGCATCACTTTTGGAGATTTAATGACTGTTCCAAAGTATCGCTATCAGGTATATAGAGCCTTCAAATTAATTGATCTGTCAAGAGGACAACCTTAAAATCCCATAGGCCTTATGAATAATGCAGTTAGAGCCCCATCTTCAGTTAAGCCATTTTACATCTCACTAAGATATACATCATGCGATGGGGACCAATATGTTATTCATAAATACATGCTTTATAGTGGTGCTTCCATGAATGTAAATTCAAAATAAGTAGCTGATCATTTAGGCTTGATTTTTTAAAAAGAGCACCCTCCTATTTCTATCATGGATAACAGGAGAGTACCTTTTGTAGGCATTATCACTAGAATTCTTGTCCACATTGAAAAATATCCTAATAAAGGAGTGGTTATGGATGTTGCAGTTGTAGATGTCGACCCCTTATTTTCCATCTTAATCTCTAGGTAATGGGCAGAGCAGCTAGGTGGTACTATCCAATTGGATTGGTCATATGCCACTATTCCAATGTAGGGTAAGGAAAAAGTGATATTTAAAAGAGAACCCTTCAACATGTATTCATTCGAGTTTAGAGATCCTAATGATAATATAGTTAATATCATGATTTTTTTTTAGGAAAAATACATGGGGGTTTACTCTATCTGGCATTCTCCTTTCTTGTTGGAAGAATCTGATGCTCGGAATATAGATCCAAAACTGAAGGTTGAAGTAGATGTAGAAACTGATAAAATTTTAACTTCTGAGTTATGGACTATGATATTTTATGGGTCAAAAATCTAAAGCAAGAGCAGGAGCTGGAGTACTGTTGATAGACATCAATGGCAACAATCTTGACATACTATACAAGTTAGAATTTTCTTGTACAAATAATATTGCAAAGTATGAAGCTTTATTGCTAGGGCTAAGGAAAGCCAAGGAAATGAGTTAATTACCTCAAAGTTAGTGGGGATGTTAAGCTAATAATTCAATATATCAAAGGGATATATCAAACTAAGAACCTTAAATTAAAGCAATATAAGTAGGCAGTGTTGGATGAAATATATAGATTTTTGGCTTTTGATCTGCATTTTATTCTTAGAGCACAGAATCACAGTGCTAATTTGTTCGTCACTAATGCTTCTAGAGAAGAAAACCTTGAGATAGACACTTGGTTAGGTTCCCAACCATATCTATTTATAAGCCATATATCCCAGATAATGTGGTATATTTACAATTTTTTCATGATGATATACACATTAATGATTTTATGACAATGCAAAATGAATTTTTTGATGTTATTTATGATGAAAGTGATGAAGAAAAACTTAAGTATCAGCTTGAAATTTTATAGGGAGCTAGATAGTGAGGAGGAAAATGATGTTTCTTGACCACAAAGGGGCCTAGATTGCCATTTTAGGTCTTTTAAGATTTTTTCGAGCCTTAATTCCTTCATCTAGTGCCCTAAAAAAGGATTTTAGTGGTTTTCTATGAAATTCCAAAAAAGAATTACTTCTAGACATGGGTAGGTGTTGAAATTTTATAGAAGGCTTAATATGGATGATAGGATTTTAATTTTTAGGGCCATCCAAAATTTTTTGGTGACTTACTAAAAATAGGGTTGTTTTTGGCTGAAAATGGTAAATTTTCCAAAAATAGTAATTTTGTATCTTTAGGGCTTTAAGATGTAGGGTTTATCGCGTTGTAAAAAGGGGTGGAAAACCCTAAACCCTAAACCTAAAAACCCTAAACCCTAAACTCTAAAAAAATTAAGTTAAAAATAAAAACCTAAAGGCGATAGAGATAGTGGCTATTATGGATCATTTTCAATTATGGGCCATCATCGAGGCAGTTACAGTTTTTGCAATTATGGACCAAGTGATCAAACTATTTAAGAGATTTTTTGCAACAAGAAACATCATCATGTTTTTGCATAGTAATTTTGCAAGAGGTATACCAGAGTGCCCATCCTTGTTGGTTGTATTTTCCTTTGTGTGTCTTGTCTAGTTACCCCTTTTTCTTCCCTATTATTGTGTAGGTTTTTGTTGAGGAGGTGTCCAGTTTATTGAGATCATTTCTAGTTGCTAGGACCAAAATATAGGAGGCTCTTTGTTACATCATTTGAACAAAGAGTTTTATATCTATATTGCATCATTTGAATGGAGAACTCACTTGTATTTGCTTACCGAATATGATTACAGTGATCAAACTCTCATTGTAATGATTTATTGGATAATATAATCCTGCTTCCTCCTTTTAGTAGTTCTATGTGCATTTTTTCTTGTTGTCCTATTTACTTGTTACATCATTTGAATGTTTCAATGACATATTCTTTCACTGGTATGATTAATCACCTTTGTTGCATTATTTGAATGAAAGAGGTTGGCTCAATTTTATCTTCTCCCTCCTTCTCTCTTCACCATATTTTATGTTTGGCTACAATTGCCCAATAGATAAGGCACTGGTCTAATTTTTGAAGTACTAGTTGGGAGTTACTTCAAAGCTTGGTTAACTTTTATGTTGCAATTTTATTTTATTTTTTTCAATCTTGATGAGCATGAACATATAAGAAATATTGTAGGCTCACCTCTAGGGTTTCCTTACCTTACTCGGTCTATCTAGAGTCTTAGGATAATATTTTCTCGAGTTAAAAGGGTGGACCCAATAGATTATATAGTGTTGATTGGATCAGGGAAGTATCACAGTGTGATAAATCTATTAAGGGTGTAGGAATTTTCCCCAACAGGTTTTGACACCGTTGTCGGGGAAGACTCAATATAATTTTGAGTTTGTTTTTCTCATAGTCTTTATTGGAGTGAAATTTGTGAGATTTGAGTGAATATTAGGCTAAGTAGTCTTGGCCCAAGTATTTTTTAATATCGTGTTCCTTCTTTGTACATCTATACTGGCGACTTTGAATGAACTCAAAAAATTAAAAATTAAAAAAGGAGATGGATCTAGAGTCTACAAGAAGTGGTTGTTGGAGTGCAAAATCCTAAGGTATTCTTCAAGTCTCACAGAAAATCTTCAATTCTAATTCATACTATTCCTTTTTCTAGCCTAAATATTGGTTTCAATGAGTCTTCTCCTAGTGTAAACCAAGTACCTATAGTGAATCAACAAATAGGGATTATGATAATTCCTAATGCAAATCAAAATATAACTGTAAATAAAAATGGCAATCAAAATGCCAATGCCAATGTTAATCAGTGGAGGACAAATAGATATAAAGCCTTTGTTTTACCTATAAATCTAAATCCTCTTCCTGGTAAAGTTCATAAGTGCTTGCCTAAATTTCAAGGGAACAATGTTGTCATCGATGAAAATCATGCTAGGGATTTTTGGTATGCCATGGATAGTCTTGTGGTGGATGATGAAGATGT
Source organism: Wollemia nobilis (assembly GCA_028583015.1). NCBI lineage: Eukaryota > Viridiplantae > Streptophyta > Pinopsida > Araucariales > Araucariaceae > Wollemia > Wollemia nobilis. The sequence continues at coordinate 3,979,549 of JAQPPZ010014295.1, forward strand.
TGTCCTTAGATTTTTCTTTCAAACTTTAGAGAAGTATGCTCGATAATGGTTCAACAGCCTTGGAGCTAGTACTTATAATAATTTTCAAGAGCTAGAGCACACTTTCCTTAGGAAATATGGAGAGAGGAAGAATGAAAAGTCCTTGCTAACAGAATTGGCTACCATGAAAAAGAAATAAAATGAATCAGTGAAATATTTCAATAGAATATTATTTAAGACTAGAAATAATATTCCAGTAGCATTAAGGCCAAATGATGATCAATCTATTTTTTTCTACAAAAATGCTTTCCCTGGAGATTTTAGTTATGAGTTGATACAACAAGCAGTAGCTACCATTAATATATGTACGAAAAGGTCTATTGAAATAGAGAGACATATGATTGATAGTGGTAATATGAAAGCATAATCTTTAGAGCCCAATCAACCTGAAAGGAAGCCCAAGAAGGTTGAGTTCTCTGTCCCTACGAAAATAGATCAAGATCATATGAACAAAATAGCTAATCAGATGAGTGAGGTGTTTATTACTTTGAATAATAGGTTGGCTAGACTTGAAAAAGGTAAGGATAGTAGTGCAAAAACTTCACATGGTAATAATAGACAGCACAAGCCTCATTTTAGAAGGAATTTTAATAGAAGCTGGAATAACAATGGAAATGAAGAGGGAAACATGAATCAAAATGAGAATTAGAATGGGAATGTGGACCCTTTTTTTTCCATATTACTATTTAGGCATTGGGTAGAGCAACTAGGTGGTACTATCCAATTGGATTGATCATATGCCACTATTCCAATATAGGATAAGGAAAAAGTGATATTGAAAAGAGAACCCTTCAATGGGTATTCTTTTAAATTTAGAGATCCTAATGATAATATGGTTAATGTCATGAATTGTGTTGAGTAAAAAGACATAGGATTTTACTCTATCTGACATTATGCTTTCTTGTTGGAAGAACCTGATACTTAGAATATGGATCCAAAACTGAAGGCTAAAGCAGATGTAGAAACTGATAGAATTTTGACTTCTAAGTTATGGACTATGAACTTTTATGGGGTAAAATCTAAAGTAGAAGCAGGAGTTGGAGTACTATTGACAAACATCAATGGTAGCTATCTTGGCATACCATACAAGTTAGAATTTTCTTATACAAATAATGTTGTAGAATATGAAGCTTTATTTCTAGGGCTAAGGAAAGCCAATAAACTAGGTGTTAATAACCTTAAAGCTAGTGGGGATGATGAGCTAATAATTCAATAGATCAAAGGGAGATATCAAACAAAGCACCCTATACTAAAGCAATATAAGCAGGTAGTTTTGGATGAAATAGATAGATTTTTGGCTTTTGATCTACAATTTATTGCTAGAGCATAGAATCACAATGCTAATCTATTGGCCATTAATGCTTCTGGAGCAGAAAACCTTGAGATAAACAATTGTTTTATGGAAATTTTCCCAACCATATCTATTTATAAGCCATATATCCAAGATAATGTGATATATTTACAAAATTTTCATGATGATATACACATTAATGATTTTATGACTATGCAAAATGAGTTTTTTGGTGTTATTTATGATGAAAGTGATGAAAAAAAATTGAAGGATCATATTTAAATTTTACAAGGAGCTGGATAATGAGGAGTAAAATCACATGCCTAGGCCACAAAGGGGCCTAGATTGCCATTTTCAGGCCTTTTGAGATTTTTTCCAGCCTTAATTCCTTCATCTAGTGCCCCAAAAAAGAATTTTAGTGGATTTTTAGAAAAGTCCAAAACAAATTACTTCTAGACATGGGTATGTTTTGAGATTTTATATAAGGCCTACTATGGGTGATAGGGTTCTAATTTTTAGGGATATCTAAAATTTTTGGGGGACTTACTAAAAATAGGATTATTTTTGGCTAAAAATGGTAAATTTTCTAAAAATAGTAATTTTGTATATTTAGGGCTTTAAGATGTAGGGTTTTGTTTTAGGGTTTATTGCATTGTAAAAAGAGGGGGGAAAACCCTATATCCTAAACCTGAAAACCCTAAACCCTAAACTCAAAACCCTAAACCCTAAAAAAATAAAAATAAAAACCTAAAGGTGATGGAGATAGTGGCTATTATGGATCATTTCCAATTATGGGCCATCATCGATATAGTTATGATTTTTGTAATTATAGACCAAGTGAACAAACTATTTAAGAGAGTTGCTGCAATAAGAAACATCATCAAGTTTTTGCACAGTAATTTTGTAAGAGGTATACCAGAGTGCCCATCCTTATCGGTTGTATTTTCCATTGTGTGTCTTGTCTAGTTACCCATTTTTCTTCCCCATAATTATGTAGGTTTTTGTTGAGGAGGTGTCCAGTTTACTGAGATCAGTTCCAGTGGCTAGGACTGGAGTCCAGGAGGCTATTTGTAACATCATTTGAACAAAGAGTTACAATTCTCTATTGCATCATTTAAATGGAGAACTCATTTGTATTTTCTTAGTGAGATTTGATTACACTGATCAGACTCCCATTGTAATTATTTATTTGATAATACAATCCTACTTCCTTCTTTCTATATTTCCATGTGTAGTTTTACTTGTTGTCCAATTTACATGTTCATCATTTGAATGTGTAAATGGCATCTTCTTTCATTGGTATGCTTAATCACCTTTGTTGCATTATTTGAATGAATGTGGTTGGCTCAATTTTATCTTATCCCTCCTTCTCTCTTCACCATATTTTAAGTTTGGTTACAATTACCCAATGGATAAGGCATCGATCTACTTTTTGAAGCACTAGATGGGAGTTACTTCGAAGCTTGGTCAACTTTTATGTTACAATTTTATTTTATTTTTTGCAATATGGATGAGCATGAGCATATAAGAAATATTGTAGGCTCACATCTAGGATTTCCTTACCTTGCTCGATCTTTCTAGAGTCTTAGGATAATATTTTTCTAAGTTAAAGAGGTGGATCCACCAAAATCCACAATGTTGATTGGATCAGGGAAATATTTCACCGTGAAAAATCTATTAAGGATGAAAGAATTGCCCCCAATAGATTTTGGTACCATTATCAGGGAAGATTCAATATAATTTTCAGTTTTTTTTTTCTCATAGTCTTTCCTGGACTTAAATTTATGATATTTGAGTGAATATCAGGCTTAGCAATCTTGGCCCAAGTATTGTTGAAGATCTTGTTCCTTATTTACACATTCATTCTAGAAAATTTAAAAAACAAAAAAGGAGTTGGATCTGGAATCTACAAGAATAAGTGGTAAAGAAGTGCTTTCTAGAGTGCCAAATCCTAAGGTATTCTTCAAGTCTCACAAAAAATCTTCAATTCCAATTCATACTATTTCTATTTCTAGCCTGAATCTTGGTTTCAACCAGTCTTCTCCTACTGTAAACTAAGTATCTATATTGAATAAACCTGTAGTGAGTATGGCAGCTCCTAATGCAAATCAAAATGTAAATATAAATCAAAATTTCAATTAAAATTTCAATCAAAATTCCAATGCTAATGTTAATCAGTGGAGGACCAATAGATATAGAGCCTTTTTTTTACCTGTAAATCTAAATCCTCTCCTTAGTAAAGCTCATAAGTACTTGCCTAAATTTCAAGGGAACAATATTGTCACCGGTGAATATCATGTTAGGGATTTTCTGTATGCCATGGATAGTCTTCAGGTGGATGATGAAGATGTTGTCCTTAGATTGTTCTTTCAAAATTTAGAGAAGGATCCTCGAGAATGGTTCAATAGTCTTGGAGTTGGTACTATCAATAATTTTCAAGAGCTAGAGGACACTTTCCTTAGTAAATATGGAGAGAGGAAGAATGAACAATCCTTGCTGATAGAATTGGCTACCATGAAAAAGAAAGAAAATGAATCAATGGAATATTTCAATAGAAGATTATTTAATACTAGAAATAAGATTCCAGTAGCATTAAGACCAAATGATGATCAGTCCATTTGTTTCTACAAAAATGCTTTCCTTGGAGATTTTAGTTATGAGATGAGACAGAAAGTAGTAGATACCATTGGTATATGTATGGAAAGGGCTATTGATTTATAGAGACATATGATTGATAGTGGTAAGATGAAAGCACACTATTTAGAGACCAATCAACCTAAAAGGAAGCCCAAGAAGGTTGAGTTCTCTGTATCTAAAAAATAGATAAGGATCCTATGAATTAAATAGATAATCAGTTGAGTGATATGTTTACTACTTTGAATAACAGGTTTACTAGACTTGAAAATGGTAAGGACAGTAATGTAGAAAATTCACAAGGTAATACTAGATAACAAGAAGATAAAAGGCCTCCTTTCAGAAGGAATTTTAATAGAAACTGGAATAACAACATAAATGAAGAGGGAAACATGAATAAAAATGGGAATTGGAAAAAGAAAGAAGTAGAGAGAGATCTAGATTCTGTTCCAGATTCCATACCATCAAATAATATAGTATCATATCATCCCTTTTATTGATCTACCTATGATGCACCATATAACCCTATTGATTGTGGTATATATGTAAGTATACATTCAAATTTTGATTTAAATACTGAATCTTGAGATGAATATATTAGAAGTAATGTATTTTGGACTCAGGAGGATGAAACCAAAGAATAGGAATTTGAAATGGACATGGACATATGTGCCAATAATATTGAGTAAAGAGCATTGGTCTTTGAAGAGGCATCAACCTCAAGTGAGCCTGCTAATACTATATTTGATAGAATGAAGCGAGGAAAGCTTGTACCTATAGAAAAATAGGTTGAGTCTTTAGAAATAACACGTGCTATCAATATCAGGAATAGAATAGTGGAGGACAAAGTTCATCTTGCACAAAAGGAGAAAGCTACATGAGTGATTTCACATAAAAAGGTAAATCATATGAAGTTGTAAATGATTTTTGAAGAGCCTTATGTAGAGGAGATTATACAAAAGCAACAAAATGACTTGGCTAATCACAAAACTAGAAAATAAATTGATGATAAAAAAAGATCAATTTTATCTAGGTTTAGAGGTTGCCAAACAAAAGGTCAGCATCACTTTTGAAGAATTAATGACTATTTCAAAGCATCGGTATCAGGTATGTAGAGTCTTCAAATTAACTGATTAGTCAAGAGAACAACCTTAAAGTCCCATAGGCCTTGTGAATAATGTAGTTAGAGCCCCATATTCAATTAAGCCATTTTACATCTCACTAAGGTATATATCATGCCATGGGGACCAATATGCTATTCATAACTTCATGCTTGAGAGTGGTGCTTCCATGAATGTAATGTTAAAACAAGTAGCTGATCAATTAGGCTTGATTTTTTGGAAAGAGCACCCTCCTATTTCTATCATTGATAATATGAGAGTACCTTGTGTAGGCATTATAACTGGACTTATTGTCCATATTTAACAATATCCTAAGAAATGAGTGGTGATGGATGTTGTAGTTATATATGTGGTCCATTTCTTTTCCATATTACTCTCTAGGCATTGGGTATTGCAACTAGGTATACGACCCCGAGAAGCATGCACCTTAGTCTAATTGCAACATTATATCAAAATAAAAGAGCATGAATGCATAAATAAAATGGAAGTGATAAATGCAAAAGATATATTTTATTGATTTATTTGAAACTCATGTTACATATTGGTCCCTCTTAGGGATACCCCATTGATACAATGAAATACAAGCAGAAATAAAGGCTCCCCCACAAGGGGATGGTGCACTCCGCAGACCTCCTGGTCTCGTACATGAACTTATATAAGGGCTTATAGATGCCTTCTCCTTCTTTTCTGGAGGGGGTCGTGCTATAAGGTCTTGTATCTTGATGTAGAGGCTATTAATTGGGGTCGTGCCAATTCACCCATAGAGCTTGAAGACCTCTTCCCCAATGAAGAGATGTTACAGCTGTTCCATTTTGCATCAGTTTGTACGTATGACATCTTCCATGTTGGTTCAAAACCTGACTCAGTAGGTCCTATGAATCTCGTCGATGAGATTCATTTGATACCCACGCCTCATCAGCTAGAGGATGGGTCACATATGGCTATAGAAGTGACTTTCGATGTGGACATTAACGATGATCCTACCCAGCCAAGAAAATTTAAGTTCGAAGAAAGTCTATCTCTAGAGGAGCAAGCCATCCTAATTCCTCTCCTCAAATAAAGGCCAAATATTTTTACTTGGACTTACAAAGGCATGCCAGGGATAGATCCAAAGTTAGTTGTTCACAACCTTTCATTGGATCCCATGAAGAAGCCAGTCAAGCAAAAGCTGAGGAAAATGCATCCAACCACCGCTTTGATGGTGAAGAATGAATTGCAAAAACTACTGGATGCAGTATTCATAGTTCCTATTGACTACCCTGAGTGGGTGTCAAACATGGTACCCATGGGGAAACCTGACGGAAGAGTTAGTATTTGCACGAATTTTAGAGATTTAAATAGAGCAACACCAAAGAATTCTTTCCCGTTGCCAAACATAGATGCTCTTGTAGATGCAACCGTAAGTCATGAGATGCTATCCCTAATGGATGGTTTTTCCTGATACAACCAGATCCATATTAATCCCGAAGAGCAACTTAAAACTACTTTCATTACTCCGTGGGGAACATTATGTTACAAACTGATGCCATTCGGTCTCAAAAATGTTGGTGCCACATATCAGCAGGCCATGACATACATATTCCATGACTATATCCATAAGATCTTGTAGGATTACATGGATGACTTTCTGGCCAAGTCCATGTTACGACAAGAGCACGCTAAAGTCAGACAAATCTTTGATCGCCTCATAGAACACAATGTCCGATTGAATCCTAAGAAGTGTGTATTTGGCGTAACTTCTAGCAAGCTTTTGGGATTCATCGTATCCAAGAGAGGCATTGAAGTCGATCCTGCAAAGGTAAAGGCTATACTAGAAATGACCGCCCCTACCAACATTCGGGAGTTGCGGAGCCTCCAATGCAAGGTAGCATCCATCAAAAGATTCATTGCGCAATTATCAGATAAATGTTGACCTATGAATCGGTTGATGCACAAGGAAGTTCTCTTTCATTGGGATGAAGAATGCCATCAAGCCTTTGCAGAGATCAAAATTTATCTGGCAACACCGCCAGTATTGGCTCCACCAAGACCATAAATATCGTTTTTACTATAGATTGGCTACTTATTTTGCATTGGGCACCATGTTAACCCAAAAGAATGCATAAGACAAAGAGCAAGCCATATATTACATTAGTCGCACCTTGGTGAGTTATGAGCTAGGATATGTGTATGTCGAAAAGTTGTGTTTAGCAGTGGTGTTTTCAACTCAAAAGTTATGATACTACATGTTGAGCCATACAACCTATGTCATATCAAAACAAAATCCTTTGCAATACATGATGAGCAAGACATATCACAATACACGTACCGCAAAGTGGATCATGCTATTGACATAATTTTATCTAGAGTTCATAAGCCAAAATTCCATCAAGGGACAAGTCATAGCAGATCAATTAGCAGAGGTGCCTCTTCAGGATAACAATCCTCTCGCCATAGAATTGCCTGATGATGCAGTCTTTGCATTATCAGATCCGCTAGAACTTAAAGAACCTAAGAAAGAAAGAGACATGTCATTTTTCTTCGATGGTTCAAAGTGTGAACAAGGGGGCAAAGCAGGGATTGTCTTTATCACACCACAGGGCGCTCCATTACCCTTATCATTCAAACTAGACTTCCCGTGCACAAACAACAATACATAATATGAAGCATTGATCCTAGGACTCCAAGCATCTGTAGCAATGGGCATTAAAAGATTAAATATCTTTGGTGACTCCTTACTCACAGTAAACCAGGTCAAATTACTATTCCAATGTAGGTGCCCACTCCTAAAAACTTACAAGGAAATTGTTGACACTTACCTAGCCCGGTTGGAATGGTATGACATCAAGGCAATCCCTCGTACATAAAATAGATTTGTAGACACTATGACGTCTTTAGGATCCTTAATCCCTTAGAATCCATCTGCTAATTTTACAATTGTTCATGTGAAAGTGCTTTCACACTCAGTAATACATCGTGAAGTTTTTGACAATCAAGAATCAGTCAACATGATCAACATCGAGCCAAATTAGGATTGGTCCTTCCTAGCCAGAGATTTCTTACAAACGGTACCTTGGGGGTCTTTGATATCCTAAGAACCTGTGGAGTGTGGTGCAACCATACACCATATAGTTGTTCCCCAATCCGTATTCACCAACTCGAAAATACAAGAAGAGCAAGCTATCTTTTCTATAGAAGTCGTGGCTTATCAGGATTAGCTTTCCCAACTACAGGACTTCCTTAAACTTGGAATAGTACCTCAAGTTTTATCGCATACTGAAAGGCGAATGTTCAAACAAAGAGCAACAAGATACATCTTGCTAGGAGAAATCCTTTACAGACGAGGATATGATGGAGTATTACCCCATTATCTTGAGCCCCAGGAAGCATCTTGGGCAATTTCACAAGCTCACGACAAAACATGTGGAGGGCATTTCAGTGGCATGGCCATCTTTAAGCTCATCTTGAGAATAGGTTACTATTGGCCCATAATGGAAAGGGACTATTGCAAGTATGTCAAGAAATGCAGTAAGTGCCAGCATCATGCAAATCTAACACACTTACCATCATAATCTTTGCAGCCCATCCAGGCAGCATGGCCATTCTCGTAGTGGGGACTAGACTTGATTGGGAAGATCTCACCCCCATCCTCAGGATGATACACATTCATCATAACAGCCACAAAATACTTCACTAAATGGGTAGAAGTGATCCCCTTAACATCAACAACTGAATCAAGGATTGCAAAGTTTATACTCCACAATATTATAAGTCATTTTGGGGTCCCTTCTAAGATAATATCGGATAATGGGCCATCTTTCAATAATAGAAATATGTGTGATTTAATGAAAAAATACCATATTCAGCATATTTTTTCAACGCCTTATTATCCGCAAGCAAACGAACAAGTAGAAGCCTCAAACAAAATAATAGTCTCCATTTTGAGGAAGACGGTGCAAGATAATCTTAAGTATTGGCACATGCAGTTGCCTCTTGCACTATGGGCATAGAGGACTAGTATACGAACGCCCACTGGGGCAACACCGTTTTCACTAGTATATGGCACTGAGGCCATCATGCCACTAGAGTTGGAAATTTTGACTCTACGCATAGCATTAAAGGACTTCATAGATGATGATGTTGTGCGACAAGGCCACCTTGATCAGTTGATGCTTCTTGATGGACGTCGATTCAATGTTTTAGAGAATCTTTGCGTTTACCATAATCACCTTGTGCGAGGTTACAATAGTAAAGTCCACCTAAGGGAATTCAAGGTTGGAGGTCTAGTGCTAAAAAAAAACCAACATAATTCGAATCTACCACCGCATCTACGAGATAAGTTTGTGGTAAACTGGATAGGCTCATACATGATTTCATAAAGAATGGGGCCTGGAGTATATTGCCTTATATCATTAGATGGTGTTGAAGAGCTTGAACCTCTCAATATCATTCACCTAAAGGCATTCTACACATAAAACACAAAAACATTCAACTATATTTCATAAAATTCAAAAACATTCAAATATGTCAAAAATTCAAAAACATTCAAATATTTCATAAAATTCAAAAACATTCAAATATGTCAAAAATTCAAAAACATTCAAATATTTCATAAAATTCAAAAACATTCAAATATGTCAAAAATTCAAAAACATTCAAATATGTCAAAAACACAAAACAAATCATAAAAACATAAAATTTCAAAAAGGCTCCAAGGGTAGTTCAAACCACTTGGTCAAACATCAATTCAAAAAAACTCCAAGGGTAATTCATACCGCTTGGTCAAACACCAATTCAAAACGCTCCAAGGGTATTCAAACCACTTGGTCAACTCCAATAAATTCAAAAAGGCTCCAAGGGTAGTTCAAACCGCTTGGTCAAACATCAATTCAAAAAAGCTCCAAGGGTAATTCATACCTCTTGGTCAAACACCAATTCAAAATGCTCCAAGGGTATTCAAACCGCTTGTTCAAACATCAATTCAAATACTCCAAGGACATTCAAGCCGCTTGGTCAAAATCAATTTAAAAGGCTCCAAGGGCATTAAAGCCGCTTGGTCAAAATCAATTCAAAATACTCCAAGGGTATACAAACCGCTTGGTCAACTTAAAATCTCCAAGGGTACTTCATGCTACTTGGTCAAAAATCAAAAAGCCCCAAAGGCATAATAAGCCCTTTGGTCAAATCAAACAAAAGTACAAAAACAACATACAAATCAAAAATACAAAAACAATTACATTTCATATTTTGCATCCACATCATGCATTGCATTTTCATATCCACTACAACTGCATATGGCATGAGAGCCTCAAAAAGTGATACCACAGTTTGTCATACAAATCATTCAAATCCGTACCTCCATTAACACATGTGTGTAATTGTGTTTGTCAACACAACCATCATTTGTTGCTATACATAATATACTAAGGTTTTTCGGTTAATCAACCACACCTAGTGATCTTATCAATTTTTGAGAAAAACAACTTTGATTAGTAGAAGGTAAGGTCTAACTATGATAATGCCTTGGATATTCAAGATCCCGTCACTAATTGAAACACTAAAATCCTAGTTGGTACAAGGAAAAGATGAAAGCTACAAAAGTAGTCTAGGTTACCTTAAGCGAAAAGGATTTTCCTTGCTTATCCCCCTATGCAACCGGTTTAAAGGTGCTGAGAATTGGCAAAAGGACAAGATTTACCCTATCCAAATCCCTTGCTTACATCAAAATAAGCAAAATCCCAAAGCAAAGTACATATTCAAAAGGCCAAGCATACTGTCCAGATTTCAAAGCAATAATCCGATACACAAATCATAAATTCAAATAAACATATCTCAAAAAAATCAATAAAAAATAAACAGTGATTTTCATCACTACATATGAGCAAAATAAACAGTGATTATCATCACTACAAAAATCCTCGCTCAAAGAAAAAAATCAATCAAAATAAAAAGTGATTTTCATCACTACATATGAGCAAATATCCAAAGCCAAAAAGAAGGGAATAAAGCTTGAATCCCTGGAATTCTCAGCATTGTACAAAACTGGAAGGAGAAATCCTTACGCATGACGATATGTCTACCACAATTGCTTCATGCATTTGTGTAGACCAATGTTTGAATGTGGATGAGCTAGCTTAGGTAACCCAATATTGCCTAGTGGTATAGTCCAACTAAGTCCAACATAAGGATGAGAACACTTGAGAATCCCTGATCTTAGCAATGGGCTAAAAGAATCCCGCCTGACATCGGAGGAGATGCTTGAGTTCTATCTCAAAATATACAATCACTTGCACACACAAAGATCATGAAAAACCAGGTCCATGGTAAAAGCCTTACTTTTCAAAATTCTAAATGGTTAGTAAACAGTTGTTGAGAGGGTGACTAGAGTGTTTGAATCTCCAAAAAGCCCAAAAATTCTAACATAGCAACAAATCATAACAATTCACACCATCACTTTCTTTATAAGATTTTATAAATTAGGGGGTATCAACATAGTAGGACAGATACCGCATATATAGTAGAAATAGTATATAGACGACCACTAACTACTTTAAATATTTTAATTTACAGAAACTTATTAATAAAATACATTACACACCATTACATATCATATATGAATACTTAATCAATTCTTATGATAAGAGTGATTATTTAAATTCATGATTATTTTTTTACTTTCTATGGTATCACCCATTAAGATTGTCAATGTCATATGCATTCCATATGTTTTAAGTTATTAAAGCATACAGTTTCGTTTATACCATTCCATCACATAAGTTAGATGCATACAATTAAAGCAAAATTAAAACATGCATTTAACAATAACATCATATCCACAAAAACAAGTCATTAATCATCCATAAACCACATCATAAAACACATAGGCAATATCCATTTGCATACAATCATGAATTCATCATTCATCACCAAAATACATCATGTCATATCATCAAATCATATAAGCATTTACACATCAATCTATGCATCTTCAATATCGTCTATCATCTAACATATTCATCAAGTTAGCATAATAGCATCATCGCATCATATCATAAAACAAAATAACAACAAAAATATGAACAATAAACGATACACATAATAAGTCATAATGCAAAGATATCATAAAAGTATGTGTGTCAAGTCCATGGATGTACAAAAATTCCCGTGGGCTACAGTCATATAGGTCAGTCGACCTCAAAAATGTATCAAGGACCAAGTAAAGCATCAATCAAATACTGGGCCTGAGCCCCCTACATCACCTCCTCTAGTGCCACCTGCCCCTGTGGCGGTATCGCGAGTCGAATGATGTGAACTTGTCAATTTCTCTATTCGAGTCCAGGTCCTCTGGCTAGGATGGGTGAAAGACTGCCCTGAGGTGGAGTGCCCACTGACCTGCGAGCCACCTGAATCGGGTGGTTCCTTAGGGACAATCCCATGCCTCCTGAGTTGCATCTAAAGAACGATGATGTGATCCACATGTCCCAGGATTCGCTCCTCATACTCATCCAACAAAGACTAAATTTGTCCCACATCCACTTTTGAAACTGCCATTGGAACCTCCTATGGTGTAGGAGGAACAACTAACTACATCCTAGCATCACCACCCTCAATAGTAGTCTACAGAGACTTTATCTGTGCTGTGAGTTGCTCAATGGTAGCATCTCGTTGTTGTACCTGGATCTTAGTTGCATGAAGCTCAGCCTCGACCTCATGCAGCTATGCTCTTAGAGGAGAGTCTTTCTCCTTGGGCTCTAACTCCTCCTCAGGAACATCAGGATACTCCACTGCCACCTGCTCTGCTGGTTGGCCCCATACCTCGATCTTGGCTCGGACTCTGCGTCCTATTGGATCTACACCATCATCCTTGCGCCATAGACTACCAACACCATGCCACATCTGATCACCCTACCACTGAGTGTATGCCTATATAACTCCCCCAACCACTTTAGGGTCAACATCTGGGGCATCCTCCTCATTTGAAAGCTCTGTAATATGCTATGGAGGTAGTTCCCTCTCTACTGTGAGGCGCCTGTACAAGAACGGTATCAAGAGCACATCCTTCTATAACCCATACTGACGAAGAACTTGAGAGTAGAAGTACTCCCGGATGGTAACCTTATAGTCAATGAGCCATCACTTGTGTCGTGTCCTAGCAGTAAAGCTATTTGGATCATCCCAAGCAGGACACTCATGGTAAGGGTGCCATACGACATCTCCGACCAAAAGTCTAGTAAAAGCATCAGTATAATGGGACAACTCCCCTGCAAAAGTGCGGCTCTTGCGCTCCTCGTACTCTCGAGCCCATCTAGCAGCATAGATGAAAAGAATAATGATCTAGACATTTTTCCAAATTTCTCAAGAGGAACAAAGTCAGAATCTCAAGATGAAATAGAATCAGAGTTAGAATATACAAAAACTTCCACAATTCCTCAAAGAAAGGAACCAATATGGCTTAGGAATACACTTAGAGAATCAAATTTGGAACAAATTCCAGATATTACTACTACAAGACCTCAAAATCATAGTCAAAGTAGAATGAATACAGGGTTATTGAGTGCTACAGAAGAACCGATAACAACACTTCAGGCTCTAAATCACTCATAATGGAAAACAACTATGGAATTAGAGTATTCATCACTACAAAATAGCAAAATATGGAGTCTAGTAGAGTTACCTCTAAGAAAAAAGGTAGTAGGTTGCAAATGGGTTTACAAGATTAAGTATAGAGCAAATGGAACCCTAGAAAAATACAAAGCTCGATTAGTGGCCAAAGGATATACACAAACAGAGGAAATTGACTATGAAGAAACATTTGCACCAACAACCAGAATGACTACTATCAAAATAGTATGTGCCTTAGCAACTCATCATGGTTGGAAACTTCATCAAATGGATGTCAAAAGTGCATTTCTTAATGGTGATCTAGAAGAGGAAGTCTTCAGGTCTCAACCAGAAGGATTTGTTGTCAAAGGTCAAGAACATAAAGTTTGTAAACTAAACAAATCCTTATATGGTCTAAAGCAAGCACCAAGGGCATGGAATATAAAGATAAATAATCACTTGTTACAACATAGTTTTAGATGAAGTCCTTCAGATCCAAGTTTATATACAAGAAAAGTTGGAAATGATATATTAATTCTCATAGTATATGTTGATGATATAGTAATTACAGGAAGTTTTGAAAGGCTTATAAATGAAATAAAGAAGGATCTTGAGAAGGCATTTGAAATGATTGATTTATGACTTATGAATTATTGTCTTGGTCTAGAAATTCATCATAATACAGATAACATCACAATCACATAGACAAGATATGCAAGAGCTCTACTAGAGAAATATAAAATGGATAATTGCAAGCCTAAAGATACTCCTATGGAACAAGGACTTCAATTATCTAAAAATTATGGTACACATTTAGTCTCAGCTACAAAATATTGATAGTTGACTGGAAGTCTTCTATACTTAACCAATACTCGACCTGATTTAGCTTTTGTTGTAAATTATCTTTCAAGGTTTATGCAAGAGCCTAGAGAAATTCATTGGAAAGCTACAAAAAGAATATTACAATATATCAAGAAAACTACAAATTATGGATTAATCTATAGAAGATATGTTAAATATTTTTGTTTATGGAGGTATTCAGATTTATATTATGCAGGGTCTGTTGATGATAAAAAATCTACTTCTAAATACGTCTTCTACCTTGGATCAGGACCAATTTCATGGCACAGTAAGAAACAATATACATTCGCACAATCATCCACAAAAGTAGAGTATCGTGTAGCCATAGATATAACTTGTGAATCTCTATGGTTATAATACATATTATCTGATATGGGAATAAAAATAACTACTCTAATTCATTGTGATAATCAAGGAGTACTCAATCTAATAAAAAATCCCATTGTACATGAAAGAACAAAGCATATTGAAGCACAATGTCATTTCATCAGAGATAATTTTTAGAATCATCATATCAGTTTGAAGCATGTTTCTACTGATGAATAGGTAGTAGATATATTCACAAAAGCTCTAGGTCAAAACAAGTTTCAAGCTTTCAAAGATCAGTTATGCAAATCAAGAGAGGATCATCTCAAATAATGTAATACAGGGGGGTGTTAGAATATATTACATTATTTGATATGTGGAAGGTCAAGGGTCTTTTAGGAAAGACCAAAGGTCATTTGTAAATCTATATTATAGACTCTTAGTTCTATATTCGAATGTAACAAGTTCTTATGATATCAAGAGGAATTCTAATTTGCTTCATATGCTTTACTTCAATTCATAGTTATATTTCTTGTTTCATAGAGTGCAATTGCTAACATATAGATAGTTGACATGGGCTATACATAACCTAAGGTGGATTATAATAAAGTATAATATTATAATAATAAGATGGATAAGGGTTTAGGATTCAGTTTGGGTTAGGTTTATACCGTCCCTATAGTAGCATTAGAAAATGGATATATAAAGAAGAAATATTGTCATTATAATCATCATCATTCATATCAAGTATTCTCTTGTAATCATATTTGCCCATGGAGTGGCCTCTCATCTTGGGAGATATTGTGGAGTTATTCCTTCCTTAAGGAGTATACCTTGAGGGTATTATCTATATTTGTGTCTCATTGTGTGGATTATCTTAGTGAAACATTATTTGTGGATGAATAATTTGATAAAATGATTTATGTTAATAAGAACAAAGTTTTTAAGAAATCCAACTTTTACTACAATACGATCTTATTGCTTCATCTTGAAGTTTATCTCATAACCAAAAATTGCTCTCTTTCTCAATCATTTTCACTTCACAATCTCTTGCCATGAATCCAATCTCATAACATTTGTGGCATTGGAATGCAATGTTTTCATAATCCACTTGTTGATCTTATTCTCTTTATTCAAATTCAATCTTAATGGATTATGACAAAGGTTTTGAAACATCAGTAGCAACAAATATATGAGCATATACAACATGTTTTCAATCCTTAGTAGTTGGTCTCTCCTAGATGAAATACCCTAGGGTATTGCTAGTATTCTTCAAAAATCCTTATTTATAAGTTGATATGGAAGTCGAAAAAGCCTAACCCACAATACAATTTGTTCATAGTTTCTACCGCGATAGAAAATTATCATTATGTGGTCTTAAATATAAAGTATCTCTCCCCCTCAACCATTGACTGGCGCCCATTATTTTATCCCTAATTTTCAAACTTGAAAAGATGATTAAGAAACAACCTTTAGGAAGAAAAGTCATGGAGTAATTTGAATTCAATCCCCACTTCCACTTGATCCAATTTTAAATCTTTAAAACTGCTAACCATTACCCATGGAACTTATGTATTAACCCTTCTCTTTTAAGAACCATTATATTATCCTCGATCAACTCATGATAATCACTTCTAATGTAACATTTGTTCTTTAGATCAGGTTATCTATCTATTCACTCTCTCTTATCTCCAACTTGGACATCCATACTTCTAGCTAAGGCATTGCTACTTCCTATTTGGAATTTAAAATATGAATTTCCTTCCATGTTACCTAACTTTTCCTAATATCAATCCTTTATTTTTTGGATTTCTCCAAATATTGGAAGCAATAAAATATAAAGGCTCCTTACTTGCACTTCTTCCTATTTGCACCTTCCCTACACTTTTTTCCAAAGATCTACAACAAGAAAAAGTGAGGCTTGTTCTTGGCTCACACTCGTTTCCACCTTACACTTACTTTCTCCTCGTACTCACTCATCTAAAACACACAAGATTCATCTATTCTCATGATGAATGCTTTCAGTTTTATCTTTTATATCTTTTTCTATAACATCTTTATTATCTACTTTTATATTTTAAAATATTTTATATATACTAATAAACATGCACTATTTTTGTGAAGTCAACCATTTGGAACAAGGATAGTGATGATTTTTCAAATCGCAAAAAATAAAATTACAAAGTACGAAGGATTAGGGGTTTTTCCTGAAAAACATCTCATCTTTTAGGAGCCATATCTTCGTGAAGAGTTATTCGATTCAACTGATTCTTGGACCAACTTGTGCAAATAGCTTTAAAATGAGTGGTCATATGCAACAATCCGAGCAATATTGAGGGAGATACAGGTGAAGTCAACCATTCGGAACAAGGGCAGTGATGATTTTCAAATCACGAAAAATGAAATTGCAAAAATTTGAATAGTTTTAAAATGAGTGGTCATATGCAAAAATTTGAGCAATATTGAGGGAGATACGATCCTGTGAAGTCAACCATTTGGAACAAGGGCAGTGACAATTTTTCAAATCGCGAAAAATGAATTTGCAAATATTTACCAACTAGGGTTCGAACGATGGGAAGAGCAATGAAGGGCTAGGACTTCAACAAGGCAAGACATTCTATCTGGATAAATACTTTTTTAGCTAAGTTATTTTTTCCCTTTCTTTATCTTAGAAATTGTGCATGAAAATTTTATAAAGTTTTTATCAAATATTATATTTGTTATAGAGCTTTCAGTTTACTTTCATCAAATTTTGAGTTTTAGTTTCATTTCCATAGATCAATTTATAGTTAAATCATTAGAATCATTCCTAGTGGTAGAGGTTAGTGAGTGCACCTCAAAGAGATCCTCATTGCTCCAAGATAGGGCAGTTTTTGATAAATTTAATGGGTATTGGCCAAGGGCTTCAGCCTTGAGAAAATGGACTAATAGGAGTTGGAAGTCTCCAGAAGTGATTCTATCATTTCTTCCCAAAGTTTTCTTCCTAGCCATTTTTTTTTCTAGAGAAGAAATATAAAGAATCCTAAAAGGGGGTCCTTGGTTTATGGGAAGAGCAGGGTTCTTCATTGCCCGCTGGTATGAAGGTTTTTCACCTGAAAATGTAAATCTATCCCTAGTACCAATCTGGATTAGGATGTTTGGATTGCCCATTGAATTTTGGAAAATAGATACCTTCAATGTAATAGGCAACACTCTAAGAGAATTCCTTGAGATTTCAGATACAACAAAAGATGGATTTTTGGCTATTTATGCTTGAATATTGGTCATGATTGATATAAGTAAAGCTTTACCAGAAATAATCATTCTTAAGTATGGGGATAAGATATGGATCCAAACTATGGATTATGAAAACATATCTTTTAGATGTAGAAGATGTCATGAGGTGGGGCATATTGAGATATCATGCCCTAAGAAGAGCCCAACAGAATCATTTGTATAAATTCGTAAGAGAAATTTACAAATGGTTATGGATAAATATGGTTTTCAACTTCCAAAAAATAGATCTAGAAAAATAAAAGAAAATGAACAATGGAGACCAATAAGAATTCTTTTGAGGTTTTAGCCTATGAATAAAAAGTAGATCAAAACTTAGAGGACACATGACAACAATTTCAACATATTAGCAAGGAACTATCTATTCAATATGATCATAATTTAAGGAAGAACATTCTAGATGAACCCAAGGAATGTGTTTCATCAGATTTTGAAGACTCTCTTGAAGTACCATGCACCATTCAGGAGAAAATAATTGGTAAAGAAACTTCAATTTTAGAAGTTAATACCTCTAACATTAATAAGGAAGTATAAAAAAATGAGCAGGATAACTCAAAAGCTTCTATAATAGAGCTAAGAGAGGATAAATATGTTGAAAAACAAAATGGTGAAAGAATATTGAGGAATAGAATAAGACCTATTCCTGATATAGGCAAGGCAAAAAGAGGAAAACCCTCAAATTATCAAGCAAGATCCAGGGAAGCAAGAGCTAACATAGAGAAAGGAACACAAACTAAGTTGGTTGAACTTCTCTTTACCAAACAACAAAATGATATTGGTAATACACAAGAGGGGCCAAAAGCCCTTAATGAGACATGATTATCATCTCATGGAATATAAGGGATGCTAATGCCCCCTCAAAGCATAGGTGTATTAGGGACCTATGTTTAAGTAATAAACCTAATATTTTTTGTATCCAAGAAACTAAAATGATAAAAAAAGAAGTTTCAAAAACTATGAAAGCAGTTTGGGCAAGATGTGAATGGGATGTTATGGATTCTGAAGGAGCAGCAGGGGGAATTTTAACTTGTTGGAATCTTTCTAGAACCTCTTGTGTAACCATTCATAAAACTAGACATTGTATAGCCTCTTTAGTCACTTGCTACTTTGTTGATATTCACTTCATCCTTATCAATGTGTATGGTCCTACAACTCAGTCAGGAAGATTAGAATTTTGGAGTGGGATTGAGGCCTTTATGAGAAGTAAATAACAAGAAACCCGTTTCATGATCATTGGAGATTTTAATGCCATTACCAAGCTGAATGAAAAATTTGGGAGAATTAGGAAATTGACCCAAAGTATGAAAAATTTCTCAGCTTTTATTCAAAACAAAAATCTATGGGATGTTGAGTTTGAAGAAGACAACTATACTTGGACCAACAACAGGAGAGGCCATAACCTAATAGCAAAAAAATTAGATAGATGCATTCTCTCAGATCATTGGCTAGATGAAGGAACTTGTGCTAATATTAATACCTTAACAAGGATTGGTTCATATCACTAGCCAATAAGAGTTAAAATGGTAGTTAGTGAATTCAAAAAAATATCATATTTTAAATATGAGCAGATGTGGGAAGACCATCCTCAATTTGTTGATATGATAGCTCAAACATGGAATTCTTTAGGTAATGGTGGGTTGTATGCTCTTCCAAACCAAATCAAAGCTATGACATCTAGATTAAAAGAATGAAATAAGAACACCTTTGGAAATATTTTTGAGAATAAAGAAGAACTAAAAGATAAAATTTCAAAATTTTAAAAAGGTGATGAAAATAATACAAGCTCAGAGGAAAGAGAGTTGCTCAGTGAATATCATAATATTTTGAGTAAGGAAGAGAAATTCTGGAGATTAAAATCAAGACAGACTTGGTTAAAAGAAGGAGATAAAAATACAAAGTTTTTTCATAGGATGGTTATAGTACATAGATCTTCTAGAATTGGTAGAATTAAATCAATAGAAGGGGTTTGGATTGAAGATCATAGTGAAATTAGAAAAGAGGCTAAGTCATTTTATCAAAATATTCTAGGTTCAGAGGAGACTAAAGTTCTTAATGATAAACTTCTTCAAGATGTTCCTTCAGTTATAACAAATGAAGACAATAGGAAACTGATGGAGCCTATTACTCTAGAAGAAGTTCATTTAGCTCTTTTCTATTTTAATAAGGATAAATCCCCTGGTCCAGATGGGCTCTCTGCAACTTTTTACCAACATAATTGGGATATAGTGAAGGATTATTTATTGGTGGCAGTGGAACAGTCTAGGGTAAAATAATACATTCCTTATAAAATAAATGCAACTTATCTTACCCTAATTCCAAAAAAGAAGGATGTTGAATTGTTTGATTCTTTTAGACCCATAAGCCTATGTAATATGACTTATAAGATTATTTCCAAAGTGATGGCGAATAGATTAAGGCCATTGTTAGAAAAAATCATTTCATAAGAGTAAGGAGGTTTTGTGAAAGGGAGACAATTTTTGGATGGGATCATAGTAGCTCATGAAGTTATACATTCAACAGTTTCAAGAAAAGAGAAAGTTATGATTTTAAAACTTGATATGAGTAAATCCTATGATAGGGTTAAATGGAATTTTCTTTTTGCAGTTTTAGATAAGTTTGGTTTTGGGAAGAAATGGGTTAGATGGATTAAAGCTTGTGTCTCTACGGTTTCTTATTCAGTGTTGGTCAATGGGTTAGTGACCAAATATTTTAAAGCCAAGAGAGGCCTTAGACAAGGAGATCCTTTATCTCCTTATTTGTTCATTATTATGGCAAAAGTTTTGAGTAGAAACTTAAAGAAGGCTTACAAAGATGGATTTATAAACGAACTTAAGGTTAGTAATAACATCGATGACATCACCCATCAACAATTTGTAGATGATACAACCCTTTTTGGAAGGGCAAGGATAAATGAGGCCAGAGCTTTGAATAACTTTTTAAAAGAGTACGAAAGAGCTTAAGGGCAAAAAATTAATAAGACTAAATCCAAAATTTACTTTCTTAGCACTCCTGCTAATATCAAAGCAAGAATTTGTAGGTTGCTTCAAATGGAGGAGGCAAATTTACCAACAACTTATCTAGGGATGCCTTTATTTGAGGGGAGAATGAGGATAGATTTATGGAATCCAGTTATTAGTAAAGTTTAAAATAAACTTCCAGCTTGGAAAGGTAGATGGTTATCATTAGCAGGGAAGAGTGCAGTTAAGTAAGTCGGTCTTACAAGCCATTCCAACATATTACATGTCTTTGTATTCTATGCCAAAATCAGTTGAAAAAGTTTAATCTTTATTATGCGATCCTTTTTATGGTCAAGTTTACATGATAAAAGGAAATTTTATTTGGTGAAATGGAGCAAGTTGTGTGATGATAAAACCAGGGGAGGTCTTGGTTTAAGAGCTCTTACAGATGCAAACTTAGCTCTTAGGGGAAAAGTTATCCGGAGATTGTACAAAGAGAGTCAAAGACAATGGGCAAGAATTCTTCTAAGTAAGTATGTTTATCCCAATGACCCAAGTTTAATGTTTACTCCATTCTCTCTTCCAAATGGTTTTGCTCTTTGGAATGGTTTAAAAAAATCTATTGATCTTATGATTAAAGGTTTAATATGGGTGGTGGGAACCAGAGAAAAAATTTCTATTGGATGGATACTTGGTGTGATAAAAAACCACTCAATTTAGATCCAGTTTTGAAACCTTGGATGAGATTGCTTCAAGACAAATACGGTGATAGGGTTTCAAACATTTTTTACAAGGATTGATAAGGAAGATACAAATGGAAAGAAGATTTTTTTGCAAGTATAATGTCAAGAGGCAATTGAGTAGAAAGATAACAATTGTAAGTATTCTGAGGGGTGCCAAGGATAAATTGATTTGGGAGTTGAATAGCTCAGGAGAATACACAACAAGAAGTGGATATAATGTTCAACACCAACATATTAATAATATCACTAGAATTTGGAGAGATATTTGGGATAGCCCAAGCATTCCTAAAGTCAAAATATTTGTTTGGCTAGTAGGTCATAGAAGAATTTTATCCTAGGATAACCTTATGAAAAGGGGTTTTCATGGCCCTTCTAAATGTGTTTTCTGTAATAAGGAGGAGGAGAGTATTGACCATATCTTGGAACATTGCTCAATAGTTTGGAATCTATGGCAATGAATTCTTAATATGTTTGGTAAATGCATGGTGATGAATAGCAGATTGAAGATTGGTTAAAGCAATGGCAAAGCACTTATAAAAGTGAGGCTTTACAAACAATATGGGGTATATCAAAAGATACAATACTTTGGACTATATAACTACAATACTTTGGACTATATAACTAGAAAGGAATAGAAGAATATTTTAAGGAAAGGAAAGCAGTTTAGAGGTACTGAAAAAGAAGATATGTTTAGCCATAAAGGAGTCTAAACCAACCCCATCAACTCACCCAATCCCTAATTTGGAAGCAGAGAGTCTTGATAGATGGAGTCAAGTCATTAAATGGAATTATGATGTTGGGTACAAGAGAAGCAAAAATAAGGTTAAAAAATATAAAGTGGAAACCACCAGATGTGGAGTTGGTTAAATTAAATTTTGATGGAGCATCTAAAGGAAAACTAGAACCAGGAGGAGGAATAATTAGAAATAATAGAGGAGAGATTTTGTTTCATTATGCTTTCAATTGTGGATTTAAGACAAATAATGAAGCTGAAGCTTGGGCAACTTTAAAAGGGTTCAAAATATGTAAACAAATGAAATGGAATAGAGTTTGGATGGAAGATGATTCTCTCACAGTAATAAATGCAATTTTGAGGAAAGCAAAGGCTCCATGGAACATACAAGAGATAATTGTGGAAATTCAAGATCTTGCTAAAGAGTTTGAAGAAATTAGGTTTACACATATATTAAGGGAAAGAAACAAATATACAGATAAGCTAGCCAATAGAGGGGTTTTGATTGAGGATCATGAAGTTAACATCTCCTTTCCATGGTTAGAGGAAGTAGAAAGTTTAGTTGAAGCTGACAAAAATTGTTGATTGCCTAAATCAATTAATGATTAAGATTTACTTTAATGTTTTTCATTGGTAATATCTGTTTTATTTTGTAACAATAATGTGTGTTCATTTAGACTATTTATTATAATTTTTGTGGTTGCACTTGTGTTTTAGGAAGGAAACTAGCAATCCGGATTTGGAAAAGAGGACTATGTTAGTGCGATGTTTTGGAAACATTACTCTACTATGATGCAAGGCATAAATAGTAGAGGTGAAATTTTGGCATTGTAAAGGCTGCTATAGGAAAATGTCAAAAAAGATGCTAAATTCTGGAGTAATTGTATTCATACAAAGATTTGAAAAGATCCAAAAAATGAAAATCAAGAATTCAAACATTTTATGTAAAATGATGTAGGTTTCTAACTATAGCATCTCAATTGAGATGAGAAGTGTATATATTTGTAAACTCTCAAGCTCTAAAGAAGAGAGATGTAATTTGTTAAGGGTGGGGGACCCGAGTACAACCTCTTTTTATCAAGCAAAAAAAACATGCATTATTTTTTTAAAACTATTTTTTGATGCATAGAGGAATTGGTAACACCTATAAACCCTAGCCCGCTAGATAAAGCAAAGTCAACAGAACCTCGATTCTCTAGAGAATCAAACTAAGACAACCAACTAGTAAACACTTGACCATTACCATCCAACCTATCTCCTTCTGAGTATTCCATGGTTTGCAAAATACCTGATCGAGCTTGAGCGCCACCACTATAAACCTTAGCTTGTCAGATAAAACAAAGTCAATGAAACCACGACCCTTCAAAGAATCGAACTGAGACAACCAACTGAACCTAGGTGTCTTGACCGCTACCATCCAACCTATCTCTTTTTGGGTATGCCATGGTTTGAACCTAGGTCTCTCGAAATAGATCCCAAAACTCAAACCACTGTGCTATCATTACAACCTCTTATAATTTGTTAAATTCTTATATTCATTTAATCAAATTATTTTCAAATAATATTAAGATATACACATTATAATATTATATAGGAGAATTGGTTACAACCACACTATTTTTAGTAATTGCGTGTTTTTTTTTTGTTATATTTAAGAATCAATAATGACTCTTTCGAAAAGCTACCATTATACCCATGTCCCATCTCGGTAAACTTTTACTCCAAGTGAGCATTCCCCATAAGGGCTTGGGATTGGAACCCCCAACCTCAAGCTGGTAAGCACTCAATGGAAACCAATAGGTCTACTACCTCCGCTCACAATTGCATGTTATAATAATAGTACTACTTTATGCTGGACAACCCCAAGATTTGAACATTGCTCGATAGTCAAAATGAGCTATGGATGTTTTTTTTTATTATTCATAGGAGAGTTGGTTACAACCACACTATTTTTAGTAACTATCAAGCACAGGGTTCAAATCACAGGGACTGCTCTCACCAAACCTATTCCACCTCGTTGTTTTTCACCCGACATGAGGGGACCATCGATCGCTTAAGATTCGTATCATCGTTGTTGATCTAACATGCACTCAGGAGGATTGAAATCAAACTACTACCTTTGCAAACATGCTGCTCCCAAAATTTGAACATGAATGTTTTTTTGGTAAATGCCTAAGATTCGTATCATCGTTGTTGATCTAACATGCACTCAAGAGGATTCAAATCAAACTACTACCTTTGCAAACAGACTGCTTCCAAAATTTGAACATGAATGTCTTTTTGGTAAATGCCTGATCAAACAAACAACTACCAATCCACCTGACCCTTGGAGACGAAAAAAAAAAAAAAAAAAAAAATACTACACGTTTAATATCATTTGTATGCGCCTCGAGGTACTTTATTAAATAAAAAAAAAAAAAAAATACTACTACTTTATTAAATGGTTCCTTCTCTTACAGAACAGGATTTCATCAGTATTTTAAATTTGCGGACGCTTCGAAAAGAGCACAATCTGAGAGCTCTAATCCCCATAACGTAAGCCCACCCTTAAAAGGGTTTAGGCGTCTTAAGAAGTTCAAAACCAAATGTGAGCTTTTCAGATTTCCAGAGTACCTCTCGACGGTGTTTTGAGCGAAGAGGCAACAATTGCCATTTTCAGATTTCCAGAGTACCTCTCGACGGTGTCTTGAGCGAAGAGGCAACAATTGCCAGCAAAGCAATTTAATGGAGCATCTTCTCCACTGAAACATTCCTATCCATTATCAAACGCAAAACCTTTGTATTAAGATCCTGAAAATGGAGACCGCCACAGGAATGCTGGGAGGGTTTAAGGCTATATTTAACAGGGCCAAGGGTATGCTGGAACAATCGTCGCCCCATGCACGCAATGCGGCCTTGCTTCCCTTCCTTGTTCACATTCATGCTTCCGACTCAGGCCATCTGCACGTGCTGACGTCGGATTTTCACTTCAACACATGGCATGCCCTATTCAACTGCGATCAGCTCAATCAACTGGTCAATTCCTTTCTTCCCTCCCCTTCCTTGTTTTTTATCTGTTTGAGGATTTCCATTCATTAGGCCAGCTCACAACAGCAAAGTGTGCATTGAAATTGCCTTTAAATTCATTCTGTAATGAATTTGTAATATGGTACTGCATATCGCATATGACAACATGAATTAGAACTTTCAACATAAGACCTTGTGCATGCACATTGCATATGGTGAAATGACAAGCCATTCAAGTGGTCATGTTATTTTAGAATTAGGGTTTTAGCCCTGGGCATCACCAGCTTAAAATTGAAAAAATAAAAAGGACCCACAAACTCAGCAGGTGCTAGCCACCGTCAAATCCCAAAATTTACGAAAAATTTAATTTTGCAATAAAAAAAAAAAAAAAAAGATTCTAAGATAGTTGAAATAATGAAAATTTAATGAAATGGATAAACTCACTTGAATTTGAATTTCTCAGAGTGATTGGCAGTTCAGATCACCCTCTACCGGAGAGAGCGGAGGATATCATAAGGAGAGGGCGGCAGATGTGCAAAAAGCTACAGTTCAAAAAATTGCAAATAGAACACACCACATGATTGAAATAATGGAAATTCAATAAAATGGATAAACTACAATTTGAATGTCTCAGAGTAATTGGCAGTTCAGATCACCCTCCACCAGATAGAATGAGGGAGGATATCGTCAGGGTGAGGGCGGCAGATGTGTAAAAAGCTACAGTTAAAAAAATGGAAAATAAGACACACCACATGATGAATCGTATTATAGCTGCGTGAATTTGTGTTAAGTAATAAATGAATCGATTTTGTTTGAATATCTATAACTGAAAACTTGTCTAAAGCCTGCCTGCAGTCATATTCATAAATGCATATGTTGGTTTGAAGTTTGGAATGGTCCTCCGTTTCCAAAGGTATTGTGGGCAAAGTTCAGGTCTAAGCTCTCCTTTGGTTTAAGATTGCGATAATCTTATTAGCCCGCATTAAAAGGGAGGGGGAATTTTTTATTCCCGTGTAAGAGAGAGATCCCTAGGAGGAAAGCCAGCCCCCTTCATTCTTTCACCACAGCATTCTGTTCCTTGGGTGCTTGATTAAAAAAATAACAAGGGGATAAGCAATTTGTTTTTGAAGATGCCAAAACCAAATGGTATAAAATGCCTCCTTTTAGGGTTCTCTCTCTCTTTCCTCTCTTTATGATGGTCATGAATGAGGAAGCTAGGGTTTGAAGGAGGAAGTTGTGTGGTTGTGGCGTCGTTCTTCTGTCTTGCTTGCGGAATCATGGCGGTCATGCATGAATCTTGCTTGGTAACCCCCTTGGCAGGGATGTCTCCTTGGGTCTGCCTTGTCATATACAGGTTGATTGGGGTTTTTGGGAAGGAATACTTGAGATGCCATGAAGGTTTTGGAGGTCAGGGAAAGTGGAGGAAATTCAAGATGAGGGTTGTGCTTTGCTGCTTTTGACAGGTCATAATTCATTGCTCTTCACTTTTCTTGGTTTTGATCAAGGTTACACAAGGTTGGGGGACGGGGGACAGGGGACGGGTTTTAGGGACGGCGGGGGACAACAAGCCAATTTTAGGAAACGGCTGGGGGACGACAAGTATAATAGTATTAAATTTTTTAGAAATTTAAAATAATTTACACAACAAAAATGAAAAATACTAAATACTAATAGTTTACAACAAAAATAGTTTGCAACAAAAATATTTAGAACTTAGAAGCCATTGGAATAATTTAAATTCTAACAAATGTCAAAAATACTAATAGTCTCATTACAACAAAAAGAGTGTACATTTACAACAAAAATAGTCTCATTATGCAGGTTCTTCTGCAGGGCTATCATTATCAATATCTAATGAGCTGCCCTCATCATTTGAGTGAAGAGCCTCCAATGGAACTCCAACCAACCCTGCCTGATCCCGATCCTCATCAATTTGTCCTGCACCCTTTGGATCAACATCCCATCGTGTAGCTGGAGATTGCCTATACTCTGGCTTAACTCTCTCACAAGGGCGAAGAGAGCTATGCATTGTAACTAGCTTCTTCGCTTTGTGAGAGGTAAGCGTATTCCTCCTCACATGTGGATAAAGCTATATGTGGACCAATTCCTCTCAGCAGTAGAGGAACTAGCAACGTGCGAAAGAAGTCTAATTGTTGCAAGTTAGGTGTATCATCCCCATATAGCTGCCACCATCCAATGGGATTTGATTGGGCAATGGTAGTCCTATCCTCTCTACACTCTAGTTGGCTGAAGCAAGGGCCCCTAAGATTCATAAAGTTGATCCATTTATCTCTAAGTTGAGCCCTCCTCCTTCGCATACATCTTTTTAAGGGTTGTGCTTTGCTGCTTTTGACAGGTCATAATTCATTCCTCTTTCACTTTTCTTGGTTTTGATCAATGTTACACAAGGTTGGGGGACGGGGACAGGGGACAGGGGACGGGTTTTAGGGACGGCGGGGGACAACAAGCCAATTTTAGGAAACGGCTGGGGGAAGACAAGTATAATAGTATTAAATTTTTTAGAAATTTAAAATAATTTACACAACAAAAATGAAAAATACTAAATATTAATAGTTTACAACAAAAATAGTTTGCAACAAAAATATTTAGAACTTAGAAGCCATTGGAATAATTTAAATTCTAACAAATGTAAAAAATACTAATAGTCTCATTACAACAAAAAGAGTGTACATTTACAACAAAAATAGTCTCATTATGCAGGTTCTTCTGCTGGGCTATCATTTTCAATATCTAATGAGCTGCCCTCATCATTTGAGTGAAGAGCCTCCAATGGAACTCCAACCAACCCCTCCTGATCCTGATCCTCATCAATTTGTCCTGCATCCTTTGGATCAACATCCCATCGTGTAGCTGGAGATTGCCTATACTTTGGCTTAACTCTCTCACAAAGGCGAAGAGAGCTATGCATTGTAACTAGCTTCTTCGCTTTGTGAGAGGTAAGCCTATTCCTCCTCACATGTGGATAAAGCTTTATGTGGACCAATTCCTCTCAGCAGTAGAGGAACTAGCAACGTGTGAAAGAAGTCTAATTGTTGCAAGTTAGGTGTATCATCCCCATATAGCTGCCACCATCCAATGGGATTTGATTGGGCAATGGTAGTCCTATCCTCTCTACACTCTAGTTGGTTGAAGCAAGGGCCCCTAAGATTCATAAAGTTGATCCATTCATCTCTAAGTTGAGCCCTCCTCCTTTGCATACATCTTTTTAAGGGTTGTGCTTTGCTGCTTTTGACAGGTCATAATTCATTGCTCTTTCACTTTTCTTGGTTTTGATCAAGGTTACACAAGGTTGGGGGACGGGGGATAGGGGACGGGTTTTAGGGACGGCGGGGGACAACAAGCCAATTTTAGGAAACGGCTGGGGGACGACAAGTATAATAGTATTAAATTTTTTAGAAATTTAAAATAATTTACACAACAAAAATGAAAAATACTAAATACTAATAGTTTACAACAAAAATAGTTTGCAACAAAAATATTTAGAACTTAGAAGCCATTGGAATAATTTAAATTCTAACAAATGTCAAAAATACTAATAGTCTCATTACAACAAAAAGAGTGTACATTTACAACAAAAATAATCTCATTATGCAGGTTCTTCTGCTGGGCTATCATTATCAATATCTAATGAGATGCCCTCATCATCTGAGTGAAGAGCCTCCAATGGAACTCCAACCAACCCCACTTGATCCTGATCCTCATCAATTTGTCCTGCACCCTTTGGATCAACATCCCATTGTGTAGCTGGAGATTGCCTATACTCTGGCTTAACTCTCTCACAAGGGCGAAGAGAGCTATGCATTGTAACTAGCTTCTCCGCTTTGTGAGAGGTAAGCCTATTCCTCCTCACATGTGGATAAAGCTATATGTGGACCAATTCCTCTCAGCAGTAGAGGAACTAGCAACTTGTGAAAGAAGTCTTATTGTTGCAAGTTAGGTGTATCATCCCCATATAGCTGCCACCATCCAATGGGATTTGATTGGGCAATGGTAGTCCTATCCTCTCTACACTCTAGTTGGTTGAAGCAAGGGCCCCTAAGATTCATAAAGTTGATCCATTCATCTCTAAGTTGAGCCCTCCTCCTTCGCATACATCTTTTTAAGGGTTGTGCTTTGCTGCTTTTGACAGGTCATAATTCATTCCTCTTTCACTTTTCTTGGTTTTGATCAAGGTTACACAAGGTTGGGGGACGGGGGACAGGGGACAGGGGACAGGGGACGGGTTTTAGGGACGACGAGGGACAACAAGCCAATTTTAGGAAACGGCTGGGGGACGACAAGTATAATAGTATTAAATTTTTTAGAAATTTAAAATAATTTACACAACAAAAATGAAAAATACTAAATACTAATAGTTTACAACAAAAATATTTAGAACTTAGAAGCCATTAGAATAATTTAAATTCTAACAAATGTCAAAAATACTAATAGTCTCATTACAACAAAAAGAGTGTACATTTACAACAAAAATAGTCTCATTATGCAGGTTCTTCTGCTCGGCTATCATTATCAATATCTAATGAGCTGCCCTCATCATCTGAGTGAAGAGCCTCCAATGGAACTCCAACCAACCCCTCCTGATCCTGATCCTCATCAATTTGTCCTGCACCCTTTGGATCAACATCCCATCATGTAGCTGGAGATTGCATATGCTTTGGCTTAACTCTCTCACAAGGGCGAAGAGAGCTATGCATTGTAACTAGCTTCTTCGCTTTGTGAGAGGTAAGCCTATTCCTCCTCACATGTGGATAAATCTATATGTGGACCAATTCCTCTCAGCAGTAGAGGAACTAGCAACGTGTGAAAGAAGTCTAATTGTTGCAAGTTAGGTGTATCATCCCCATATAGCTGCCACCATCCAATGGGATTTGATTGGGCAATGGTAGTCCTATCCTCTCTACACTCTAGTTGGCTAAAGCAAGGGTCCCTAAGATTCATAAAGTTGATCCATTCATCTCTAAGTTGAGCCCTCCTCCTTCGCATACATGTTTTTAAGGGCATTCAAAAACCCTTGTCTCACCTCTGGATCTTTGTAGGGAGGCACTCTCCCAGGCCTAGGCTCATACCACTTTGGGTTTACCGCATATGCTGCCATATGAAGAAGGGTGTTCATCCTATCCCACCTCCTCTGTATAATAGGTCTAATGTGGGCCTCATAGAATAATAATGTTGGATCTCTAGCACAAATGATTCTTTTCATCTCCCCTAGCATGCTATCAAAAGTCTCATAGATTTCTCATAGATTAGGAGCATCTGTATCAACATATCTGATGACTGCAACAATTGGGACAACGAAACGCACAATGTACCTACAAGAAATGAAAAATAAAAATAAAAAACTTAGACTATATGAGCAATCCAATTTGAAACTAAAAATGAAAATCATAAAATCATAAATGATAAATCAATGAATCATAAACAAAAAAAAAACATGAACCAAATCTTAACATCAACATTTCGTACTTGGCTTGAGTCCACCAATTATCATCCAATACTTTGTATCTAATTTTCTTTCCCTCTTCCGTCCTTGATTCCGCCCACTTCTTCCACTTTGTGCATACTACCATGGATTATAAAGCATCCTGCACCTCAATCATCCTCTCCAATAAAATGAAGTAGGTGGCATATCTAGTATCTGTTGGTTTGATGAACTCCTTTAAGAAGGACCAAAAGAGGGCTAAGGAAGTGTGATGGTTGCAAATGAACATTTGCAAGTCTCTAGCTTGTGCAACCATAACCCTACCCCAATCTATCTTCCGAATGTCCTTAAATGCATTGTTCAATGCATGAACACAACATGGGGTCCAAAAAATATGTCTACATGACTGCTCTATCATTGGCCCCGCACGCTGGCAAACAGGGGCTGCATCTGTAATTACTTGTAGTGTACAACAAAAATATTTAGAAAAAATTACACAACAAAAATAGTCTCATTTACACAACCATATAGATTTTCATAAGAAAAACGAAAATTGATTACTTGTACAACATTGGAGGGTCCAACCTTCTCAACAGCCTCCTTCAACAGGAGGTACTGGCGTTCAACATCCTTTCTTTTCCCGTGCAATCAACGGCTCGAAGAAAATTGGGACCTGTTGAACATGTGACAATAATATTGATGAGTACGTTGATGAATGTCAGTCCACCCATCCATGATGGTAGAACATCCACTCGTCAACCATATGTCCCTCATCTGCTCCATAACCAAATTGCATTTGGAATATTGTTTGTCCAAGAGAGAGGTACGAAGCCTATGCTCTCCAGGCGGTGCATATGAAGGCCCTACCTTGGTTGCTTTTTTGAATATTTCCTTGAAATAGGGGGAACGTGCAATATGGAAAGGAAGCCCATGTGCAAAAAAAAATTGTGCTACTACATCATCTGCTTCCTCTCTTGCTTGCACATTAAGCATCTCATTTATAGTTCCTTTTTCTTTGAGGGCAGCGGTGGTATACTAGAGGTTTGGGTAAATTCTTGTCATTGTCTTGAGGAGGCTCCAAAGTCACTTCTAGATGATTGGCCAGGTTTAGGGAAAGACATGCCTAAACCTTTAAGTTTGGCCTCTTGCACAAGCCTATTGGCTTCAGCCACTTGTAGCCAGTTCATTTTTTTGCAAGGCATAACCCCTGTTCCTGTTTTATCAGTGAGATGAGATTCAACCCTAGTATAGATGCCCTTAAACTCAGTTTGATAAAAGTTGCACAGCCATGTTCTTGAGCCCACAATTGTTTTTTTTCCTTGGTCACGGTTGGTTACAAATTGCAGCAGAGGTTTTTTAATATTAAATGGACCCTTGACATATACTTTTAACAGTGGTGATGGACAATCAAAACTAGAAGTAGTGCTGTTCTCTTTGGAGGTTTGAGGTTGGATAGTAGAGGCAGAATCCTTAGCAATATGAATGTTTTGATTTTCATTTTGGTTTTCCCCCTCCATTTGAATGTCAAATGGGTTTGATTCATAGCCCTCATTGCTGCTCATGTTGAAACTTGAAAGAAAAATATGAAAATAGACTTGGATGAGGTAATGAAAATAGGAAAACAAACTTGGATCCCTTGCTGCTCCTTTGCTGCTATTCTGCTGTTGTTTTCACTGCTGTTGCTGCTGCTATTTTGCTGTTGTTTGAACTGCTGTTGCTTCTGCTATCCTGCTGCTGTCTTCACTGCTGTTGCTGCTGCTCTTCTTCACTGTTGTTGTGCTGTTGCTGCTGCTCTTCTTCCCTGCTGTTGCTGCCTGCTCTTCTTTTTCACTGCTGCTTTTGAATGAATGTGTTTTACTTTTAAACTTTTAGGTTTAAACTTTTTCTTTTTACCTTATAGTCTCTTTTGAGGGTTTGGGGGGGGGGTGGAGACTTTCATGGGTCCCATCCCTCATATTTTTTTTTTTAATTTTTAAAAGGATTTTTTTCTTATTTGAGTGGATTGTTGGAAGTCTCTCGGGACGCTTGAGGGATGCCTAGGCATCCCCCAGGAGTCCCTGGGGACGGTTGGGCATCCTGGGAACAGTCGAGGGGTGCCTAGGCGTCCCTTGGCAGTTCGGGGGCTCGCAAGGGGCCGTCCCCAGGGACAACTGGGCGTCCTTGGGTACGGCCCCTTGCGAGCCCCCGTTGTCCCCCAAAGGGGGATGATGGGGAAATGTCCTTGATGCCGACCCCCCGTGCTAGGGGATGCGTCCCTTAGGGGGGGGAATGTGTCCCCATGTAACTCTGGTTTTGATTCTAGCATGCTTTGGTCTTGGGAGGAAAAATTTGGAGAAACTTCTGAGTCATATTTTGAAGCCTTATTTTGTTAGAGTTTTTGCTGAAGAGGAATTTGAATAATGAAAAAGATTTTTTTTTTTTTAAATGTGAGGTTGTGTCACATTGGCCTGCTTTGCATGGATGGTCATCTATTTTTATGGCTTTGCCCATAGATTGACTATGCATGTTGTTTCCCTTGAGGAAGTTCACCTTTAGTAAGGGGATTTTTGCATAATCACAAATACCCATTTTGAAATTTGTACTTGGGTAAGAGGTGTATGAGTAAAACGTTCTTTGCTTTGATAAGAAAGCACATTGACTTCTGAATGAGATTTGCATGCTTATTGTGGTTTTGTTTGTATAGTGGTTTGTATCATTGGTTGCTTTGTTTGAGTGGGACTGTAAATGCATTTTGTGAAATGCATCATGATGACTTTCCAACAGAGAATAAATATATAGTCTTATTGCTGATTGTGGTCTTGATTTGATGCCTCAGCCTGTATAATTGTGTGCATGATGAGGATACAACCATGTCAAACACATAGTATTTCATTTCAAATCCTTGACCAAACATTATGAGCACCAGAAGAGAGACTTTTTCCATTATTCGTAGGAAATCTCTTTGATTATTAGGCTGTAGTTGGTTCCTTACTGGAATGACATGCTGAATGGATATTCTATGTGTTGTATCTTTCATTATGCACAGAGGAACTTTGTTCCATTTTAGCAGAACACATGGTATTGGATGGGAAAGAGCTGTTACTTGCATTCATAGTTACGCCGAGAGGTGTTCCTACAATGGCAGACAGGGGGGTGGGAGGCAAAGAGGTCATACATGTCACGCCGTAAACAATTTTTTTATTTATTAAAAAATCCGACATTAACAAAAACATTTAAAATATTTAAACTAAAACAGCCGACTAACCAACCGTTGCAAACATTTAAAATATTTAAACTAGCTTAGATATAAAGGATATATATCTAAAAACGCCGAGAGTTATCAATCCCGAGGCACCTATCTTGGAGATCACACCCCCAAGAAATGAGATAGGCGCCTCGAGATTGATAACTCTTGGCGTTTTTAGATATATATCCTTTATATCTAAGCTAGTATTTAAAATGCTTTGTAGTATGCTAGGGAAGGTAACCCAAAATCTGGTAAGGCAGCACCTTGCCTGAATACCCTTATAGAAAATGATGCTGTAGTATGATTTATGTGCTATGTGACATACAACCATTTTGGTGACAACTTGCATATAGGAATGGTTTGTTTGTTTTCACTCAGACTGTAGCCTTTAGACAGTGAATGAATGACTAACTTTGAATTCATATAGAATGCATTGGATAGATAAGCGTGAGAACTGTTGACATTTTAGTATAGTGGAAAATTTATATGGCTGCTTGGTACCGCAATACTAAAAGAGTCTCATTGATTGCATTATGACCAGCTAAGAAAAAAAATGGTTGAAACTCTGTATATGCCTGGAATTGTATTCAGAATAAAGTTTAAATAGTCTTCTTTTGAACTACAACAATAGTGAATAACTTATACTTTCAAAGTGAGAAGTTCTCCTGATAGAAGAGGGGTGATTGTCAAAATCTTGATGCCTCTCAAAGTGTTCTTTGATACCCTCTTTGTGAAATTGAAGATGAGTGGTAACTGTTAGAGATAGGTCCAGTATGTTGGCCTACACAATTGAACTGGGGATAATATGCTGATTTGACATGTATGGATGAATGCATTCATTGTAGTGATTGCATGTTGGTATGTGCAAATATTGATGGATATTATTTATAGTTATACATGGTACATTCATTCACCTGGGTACATATTGATCTTTGTATCATAAATCTAGATCTAGTTATGTGTATATACACATAAGTTCAATAATGTAATGCAGCATCCATATTTGAACATAAGATAGAATTACACACACACTCCATTCTTCATCTGTTGGTTTAACACATTCGCTCCCTCAAGGGATGGTCAGAACTCTAGTTGATGGGAGTTGAGATGGGGTATTCATGATGGAATACTTTAAGATGGGCAGAAAAACACTCTGATGATATCCTCCCTCCTTGAAATTGAACTATAGCAGCTGACTATCGTCCGCAGAAGAGTTATCTTTGATTGTCATTCTTCACGACTTCTGATTGTAAATTTATAAACAGTTGTAAAGTACTTTTGTGGTGTCAAATGAAAACATACCATATTAATTAGATTATTCTATTTGTACGGTAAACCTGTTTAGTTTTGCATTTAATTAGCATAGGCTGTTCAGATAATCTTATGTACTGAGATGAATAAATGAAAATATATGATTAAATACTTTTCTCTGGTAACTATGGATAAGTAATTACTTTCTATCTTCTGTCTCAAAACTCTGGTTCTTAGTTCTTTGAATCTTGCTTTAAGTAGAACCTTAAATTGGGAAACTTGCAATAATGGCTTTTCAAGTGTAACCTGTTAAGATGTTTAAAGACACTACAACATTTAAAATTTTGAATGATATTTGTATTTTGCTATGAACAAGTACTATGCGATTCTATAAACCATCTCTTTTACTATTGGAAAACTTGAACATTACCTTTCACTGGCTTTGCGATACTTGGAAGGTGAAGTCTTGACATGTTGGAATCAAATCTGATTGAAACTACTTAGTTTCAATCTAGGCATGAAAGAAGTTAGATGGAACTAGATGTTGAACTTGACATAGGCAAAACAAAAAACGATAGCCTTGGTATATGGAAGTTATTAAAAATAACTTGATGTTCTTGACATATGCGGAACTTGGTAAGTTAACTTGCTGGTCTTGGCATAGATGGAACTTGATAAACAACTTGCTGATCTTGACATGAATGGCAGTTAATGTAATGCATTGCTAGGCTTGAAATAGATAAAACATCGTGCTGTTCTTGACATATATGGAAAATGATAAATTAATGGTCTTGGCATAGATTGAAGTCTAAGTTACCGGTTCGTTTTGGGTTCGGGTTCGGGTTCGAAGAACCCGGTTCGCCGGTACGGCAAATTTTTTTTTGTCTTGGGTTCGTTTTGGGTTCGGCCGTACAAAAATAAATAAAAATCATATATTAATTTATTAAATCAACATTTTCATTTACTAAATCAACATTAAGCATTTCACATTGGTACAAACATTATCACAACTGGGATGCCAACATTTCTAATGAACCACATCAACACTATCACATATTGAAACAATGAAATATCAAATATTTATTATTTTAATATTCCTCTTCAATGTCTTCATCGAAAGCATCAACATCAACATGTGATTCATTAGAACCACAAGCAGTAGCAGTAACACTAGCACTAGCACTAGCACTCCCACTCCCACTGACACTAGCACCAACACCACTCAATTGGCTTGGCGAAGCCAAAGCCTCTGTGTCAAGTAATAAATGATGGGAGTGGGAAGCATCTAAATCAACATCTTCTGCCCTAACATCCCAATGCTTTGTTGGCCCTTCCTTGTAGTTTGATTGCATATGTGATAAAAGGCGCAAGTTGGAATGCACATAGACCAACTCCTCAGCCTTCTTTGCTGCTAGCTTGTTGCGCTTTTGCGAGTGGATAAAGGAGTATGTACTCCAATTCCGCTCTGATGAAGACGAACTTGCAACCTATTAAGAAAATCACAAGGGAAATTTTTTTAAAACCAATGCAAAATAAAAAATTGAAGAGTTCAAGATTTAGAAAATATAAATTTTAATTTTAAAATTTAAAATCAGACCTGTGATAATATTTTGATTGCAAGAGATTGCAAGGTTGGGGTTGTTTGCCCATGCAAATACCACCACATATGGGCATCCTTCTTGTATTTGTCACGACAAGCGCCAAGGCTATGTCCTATAGAGGAAATGAAGTCTCCGAATTCAGCTGAAACTATGTCCTCAATCTCAGGATCGGGATAGAGCCTTCTGAATGCTGCCTTGTAACCTTCACTAACTTCAATATCCCTATATGGTGCCACTCTACCGGGCAAAGAAAGGATTTCATTGCTATAAAATCTGGGACTCAATGCAAAGGCAAGGAGATGCAATGGAGTTGTCATTTTGTTCCACCGCTCAATTAGAAATGACTGCACTTGTTTGAAAAATGTCTCATTGGGATCTTGCTCTTTTGTATTGATGATGGCTTTGATCTTCTCAATCATTGAGTCAATCCCATCATATACCTCTCCTAAACATGGCTGATCCGTGTCTACGAATCGGATCATGCTTATGATAGGCTCAGTGAAACTGAGCAAGTAATCAACACGACCCCACCAATCATCATTGAGGATCAACATCTTTATTTTTTGTGCCCTCTCAGTGCTTGATTGCCGCCATATACTCCATAGGTTACTAATAACCATATTTTGCAATGCCTCTCGCACTTCCACAAGTCGCCTCAAGACGATTGTGTGCGAGGCAAATCGAGTCTCAACAACCTAGTAAAATAAAAAAAAATTAAACAACAAAACAAAAATGTTTTCAAAATTTATAACAAACTAAACTGAAACATAATCATACAAAATTGTTACCTTTAACACCTCCAATTTTGAGAATTGTCTGAAGATAGCTTGCGACATGTGATGGTTTGTCACAAACATTTGAATGTCTTCAGCCTCAGCATAAATTTCTTTTATCCATTCAATTTGATTCCCCAACTTTTGCAGCATTAAGTTGAGTGAATGGACAGCACAAGGAGTCCAAAATATATGCTCGTACCTTGCCTCCACCAACATCCCTGCTGCTTTACAGTTTTTGGCATTGTCCGTTATGACTTGGACAACGTTTTGAGAGCCCACTGATTCGATTGCTTCAATCAAAATGTTAGCAATGAATTGGGCATCTTTCACTTGCCCTTCACAATCAACTGCTCTCAAAAACATTGCCCCCTTGGGGCTTATTGCAATGACATTTATCAAAGGACGATTTTTTGCATCTTTCCATCCATCAGAAACGATGGACAACCCTGTCTCAACCCATGAATCTCTGACGGGCTGCAATGAATCTTCTACAATTTTTTTTCTTTTGTTAACAAAGTGGTGCGCACCTTCTCATAACCTGGGCCTTGGTACCCTTTTGGAGCCTCATTAATGGCTTTCACCATATCTTGCCAATATGGTGATCTAACCACATTGAAAGACAAGTCGTTGGCATACACACAACGTGCAATCGTCTGATCTGCAATGTCCCTAGACTCATTTTGGAATGCCTTTTCCAACGGTCCTTTTGTTCTTTTCCGTGAAAGAAAAGAATCCTCTTCATGTGTGGAAGGTGTGGTTGAAAATGGATGGGGTGCAACCACAAATGGGCTACCAGCAGGAGGTGGGACAGTAGGTGGTTTCTTTGATCGAGATCCTTTCTTTGCCAAAGGATGACCTGATTGTAAGGCAGCTAAAGCATCTGCGTCTTCTTGTTCTTTTATGTATTCCATAATCACAGATGTTGGCACTGGTGCATCTTTTGACCCTGGGCAAGCTCTAATGCCTTGGCCAGGCAATGCACACAAATGAGCTTTTACTCGACTGTATGAGCTGCTATATCGAACATTGCAAGTATTGCAAACCCATACATAGCCCCCACCCCCTGGAAGCTGCTCTAACATACTAACATATTTCCATAGTGGGGCTTTTGGATCAATTCTAAATCGGGATTTGCCTACAGAGCTTGCACTTGTTGCCATTCTAATTTAGAATCTGTAGGTGAAAACTGAAAGTTTAAAAATCTGTCCTTTGCTTGATGAACTTTGAACCTGAAATAAACAGTAGCAGCTAAAAAATTAAAATGGCAGCAAGCTATGACTATGAGGAAAAAAATTAACGTAATTTCAGCTAAATTTTAGAATGAACGTAATTTCACAAATTCACAGATATATACAACCCTAAATTTTAGAATGAACCTAAAGTTTAGGTATAATTTCGCAACGATTGTTTCGAAACTTTTTGTTTCTTTTTGCTGTCCTCTGTTTTTAAACTGTGTATGCTTCAGATTGTCATATGTCATAATACAATAGTTATTCATATGTCATAATAAACTCGGAGTTTGATTTAGTTATTCCCATTTCTAAGCTTTAATTAAAAAAAATTTGAAAAAGGTTTTTTATTTTATTTTTTAATTTTAAAATTTAGTATAATCTTATCTAATATTAAAATATTAAAATACAAAGACTAAAAATATTAAAATATTATTACTACAATATCTCACACCAAACACCAAACTTATTTTTTTAATGAAAACAATTTTTGTAGACCCGGAGATCCAGTGCTCAAGTGCAAGGTTTTTTATTTTATTTTATTTATTTTTATTTATATAAATATTTACAAAGTTAGTAAGTTTATATATTTAATAAGCCATTATAATATTATATTAATTAATTAATATATTAACTTAGTAAGTTTAGTTATTTTAATATTTTTAGTTTATTTGATTTGTCTTTACTAACCTGATACGGACCCTAACAGACTTATATTTTTAAAATATTAAAAATTTAAAATATTAAAATTGTTTACTAACCTGATACGGACCCTAACAGACTTATATTTTTAAAATATTAAAATTGTTATTTAATATTTAACTAAGTTACTAAACAAGAAAATTTAATAAATTATATTAATGTATAACACGGAACACCCTATTTTTTTTATTATTACAAAGGAGAGTTGGTTACAGCCTATCTTAACACGGTTAAAGAAAATACAAAATAATATTATAATATAACACGGTTATAGAAAATATATAACACCCAACAAAATAATATTATAATATAAAACGGTTATAGAAAATATATAACACCCAGCATTATCCGAAAGGTAGTTTGGGCAATCCGAAGTCGCTTCATAAATTCCAATTTTGGCTTTAGGTATTGCAGTGCGAGCTTAGCAGCGATGGGGGCCACAGATATGGACGTGGAAGCCCTGAGAAAGCTAGTGATGGAAAAACAACGCATAGTGGAAAAGCAGGGCGATGCGGTTCGGGCGTTGAAGGCGTCAAAAGCAACGAAGAAAATATATAACACCCTATCTTTTTTTTTTTTAATATTTATCTAAGATTCTAAACCACGGTTTGTCGGGGGAGTAGATTAAAAATTTATTAAAAAAATTATCTAAGAGGCCCGTGAAGTGTGAAGTGCTACGTGTCGGAGATAGTGTCCGAGGACGGCGAGGAGATAAACGTGGCTTAATTCAAAGGTTGTGAGAAAAATGTTGTGGTTTTCCTAAATGTTTAAATGTCTAAAGTTGTGGTTTTCCTACATATTAACAGTGAAAGTTGTGTTTTGCTACGTTCGTTTCAGACTGGTCTTGCGTATAGAGATAAAGCTAGTGAACTGGTCTTGCGTATAGAGATAAAGCTGCTAAACATACCTCACCCGTGCGACAATCTGCGAGCAGCTAAGGTTTGCGACGCTTTGACAACTACGGTTTGGAGGAGAGCCTGCTACGGTTTGGAGGAGAGCCTTTTGCAATTCTGAAGCACACTTTGCCAGGAGCCTTCTGCGATTCTCAAGAACGCTTTGACAACTAGGGTTTGGAGGAGCCTTACCTAGGGTTTGCAAGCCTTCTGCAAGCACGCTTTGATAGCTAGGGTTTGGTCTTTGAGGAATAGTTTATTAGCTAAGTAGTCTTGTCTTTTAATTCTCGGAACGATGCCACTTGCAACAGAGTACAAAGTAGGTGGGCTTTTACAATCGCAGTAGGTGGGCTTTAGGCGGGCTTTTACAATGCATGTTATTATTAAAAAATTTAAAACTTAATAGTTAATATTAATATTTAATTTTAATTTTCCTGGGTCCGTCCAGGGTCCTGTCCGGGGGACCCTAGATGGACCCGGGTCCCTCGGATAGGACCCTGGACGGACCCACAGGCGAACAAGATCCAAAATGAGTCTAGTATGCCTGTGGGTCCGTCCAGGGTCTTGCCCGGGGGACCCGTATCGAGACCGGATACGAACCGTACCAGGATCCGGGGCTCATAGGGGGCAAACCGGTAACATAGATTGAAGTTATTGAAATAACTTGCTAGTTTGGACAACTACTGGTCTTGTTGGTCTTGACCTATGTGGAACATGATAAGTTAACTTGCTGGTCACAACCTAGATGGAAATCGATGAGCAACTTGCTAGTCTTGACATAGATGGCAGTTATGACCTCAATATAGATGGATAAAAATTAAATGTTTATACTCGCTGGTCTTATACAAGACATAGATGGGAGTAAATGAACATACTTGCTGGTCATATACAAAACATTGAAAGGGTTAAATATATCAACTCACCAATCTTGTGCAAGACATGTATGGGAGTTAACATACCATACTTGCAGGTCATAAGGTGACTTGAAGAAAGTATTGGTTAGATTAGAACATTATTGTTTTTTATATAGTGTTATGGATCTTTAAAGAAAAATTCCATACCTATTTGTGGAAACTCAATGTCACGAGTTGTTATTACCACATAGATCTGTCCTTGGTAGAGGCATTCTCATGTATAAACTAGAAAGCTTTGATCCAAAATTACAGGGGAATTATTGCCTGATAAATAAGTAACGACAAGAATCAACAATAGGAAGGTGAGAGGGATTGGGAATTGTGCTTCTTCTATGGAGATTTTATAATGTTCTTCACCATGGAAGAAGATTGTCTTGGGTCTCTGAAAATGGCTTATGGATGATTAATAGAGTGGGTCTGTTTATGAAGCTTTGGACTGTGGTCTTCAACCCATTTCGGAAATGCACCAGTGGTTTTGGTATGGGCTTACCACTGGGGTTTTGACAAGAAGATGTTAGTAAATAGTTGTTAAATACTTATCTCATGGCCTCTGATATTGCCAAGGAGACTTTTAACATTTTTTTTTTAAGCAAAAAATCCCTTGCGAGGTCGCCTTGGTCT
The DNA here is from genome assembly GCA_028583015.1 of Wollemia nobilis. NCBI lineage: Eukaryota > Viridiplantae > Streptophyta > Pinopsida > Araucariales > Araucariaceae > Wollemia > Wollemia nobilis. The sequence goes on from JAQPPZ010014295.1 coordinate 4,021,746, forward strand.
GAGAGACCACGACCAGGGGGTTCTACACCGTCAAAGTCACCCGGGAGTCGCACGGCCCTGCCTGCACCAACATTATCAATTGGATTTTGGGTACCCAATTCAAATTTTTGGTAGGGTGGAGATTCGAACCTGGGACCTCCCTTGGAAGATTACCCTCTCCTCTCCAACTCACCTACAACACCTGGGTGAGACTTTTAACATTAAATATGCTAGAATCTGTTTTGAATGGAGTTGAAGAAGCTATTACTAACTTGTATTAAGTTTCAACTATGTGATTACCCTTTTGGAACGATCTCTATATATGTTAGCAGATATTAACTCAATCTCTTCGCCGAAAATGCATAGAGCAACACCAGAGTGGTCCAATCTTACTAACCAACCACTTTGAAATTGTCAAATTCCCCAATACAATTTCACAATCCAACAACTTTGAAGGTGGCAAATTGCCCAATACAATTTCACAATTTTCAAGAGTCAACATGGTCCTTCCTTATAATACAATGATGTTTTGTGGGATTAGAGCTGCAAACATGCATAATGTAAGAGGAGAACTTCCCTAGTAGAATGAGCTCAGTGAAGGTGGAGAAACGTGTCTCGCAACATGTATAGGTGGATTGGACATATATCCGACTAAAGGCCTAACATTGGTGTAAAAGTTTACAAGTGATTGAGGATGTGTGGAAGTAACTAGGAACACCTTTCAAGTTACTAAGGATTTGATGCATGTACAATGTTATTAGAAAACATAAAATATTCTAGTAAGACAAGAAGAGAGAAGATATGAAGTATCTAATAGGGCCTATAGAGTTACCTTGTGATTCCTATATTGCAAGAGTTAGATCGACATATACTCCTTTGCCAATTGCATGAAGTTTTTGATAGGGTCTATAGAGCCAACTTTTGCTTCCCTAACTGCGTAAGTGTTATGAACCTTCGTTTCTCTTAAATACAAAGGCATCCACAATATGCTAAATATTAAATAAATCAACCACAGTAATTAATCCACACAAGACAAGATGTGATAATACCCTTCAGGTAGGGCAATACCAATGTTATTTCTTAAGGAAGGAACCACTCCACAATATCTCCCAAAATAAGATCCGCTCCATGAGCCAAGACTGTTACAAGAGAATACTTGATATGATTGATGATGATTACAATGACAATATCAAATGACCATATACCCATAGATTACAAGAGATTACTTGATATACCCATCTTCTAATGCTACTTTGGGGAGATGACTCCTAACCCTTATCCCACTCATTATTGTCAAATAATATTATAATATAATCAACCTTGTGTTATGTGTGGCCCATGCCACATTTCCATAATACCCTTATACATTATATCCCCATATTCCTATCCCTAGGTACTATAACATTCCACTCTCCTTACTAATGTTTCATCCTTGAAACATGAGAAGAAACTAGATAATATGATTTGCAAAGTAGTGTTGGCAACTAGTACCAATTTTGATCATCCTTCCATCCAAGTAAAATCTTGATTGGTGGTTGTCTGTGACATAGTTGCCAAGCTGCCATTGTGCTACTTGAATATCCATAACTGCTCTGTGGGCTCCATGCTTTTTCTGCTCAACTCTGATATCTAGAATTACTATGCTCTTTTTACCAAACACTGCCATACTTGATGCCTTTTTGACTCCATTTAGATCCATAATAATATTGATGCCCTAAGCCTTGCCTCCAAGATTGTTGTCGCTCATGGTGGTGTGGTGGTGATATGCTATAACCTTAACTTGATGTTCTATTTCCTTTGATTCTTTAGCATTTTGTTTCATTGTTTTAAATTCTTCCTCAAGCTCTTCTCTCATGTGCCCTTCTTTTGGTGCATCTATGTGCTCTTTTAATAAAGCTTCTTTGGATTTTGTTGTTGCTTCTTCTTGGGACTTTGCTATTGCCTCTGTTGTAGACTTAGCTTTTGATTCCTCTAATGTTTCCCTAACTTGTTACTCAACCATAACTACATCTTGTTTCTCCTTGGATCCTTGCTTCTTAAGCTGAGAAATATCTTGTAGTGTTATCTTCTTTTTCTTGTACCATTACTTCATGAACTTCTTTTGCACATTAATGTTAATAGTACCCAAAGAATCCAACCAAGGATAACCCATAATAATATCCACATCATCCATCTCAATAGCATGAAAATATGAATGTAAAACATATTTATCCATGGTGATATTTAAATCTTCAAAAATATGAACATTCACACCCTCAATTTGTATGTCTTTAATTTTTGTTGCTTGAACCTGCAACCTCTTAGCCAAAGCAATATTAATGAAATTATACTTGTTGCTAGGATTTATGGAAATAATAACCTTTTCCATCTGAATGCAACCATGAACCTGCAAAATAGAATTTTTAGATTCAAAGAAATCCTTTTGATCATTGTTTAGCCTATCTGACACCAAAGTTGTGGTTCCCTCAGCCTGCACACTATTATCCTTATCTTTTCCTTCTGCCAATTTCTTGAAATTTTCCAAATCTTTTTAATTCCTTTTGTTCATCCTAAGCCTAGCTATCTTTTTATATGGGTTCCATTGACTCAAGAATGCTTGCTTTGTTTCTTCCCAAGTCAGTTCATAATTATGGGCCATAAGAAAACTTTGAAACCAAGAGAGAGCTTCTCCTCCAAAATAAAAAGTAAGCCTAATGTTCCAACAATAATTAATAGAATACAAGGATTTAAATTGTTTCCACCATTCTCTAACATCAATATCATCTTCTCTAGAAAACTTTTGTAGCTCCATAAGTTCATGCCCCAACAAAAAGACAATGCAAACTAGGGTTTTATGAACTAGGGTTTCATAAAAATATATATCTCCTTATTGATTTGAAGCTAAACTTCCAAAAAAAATCTCCTTCAAACACAATAACAGACGATTTGCTTACCTCAACTAAAAGATATATCAAATTTCGTTTTTGAAAAAACGTCATTGCCTTGTTCCAGACAATTGACTTCACAAGGTCGCATTTCCTTCAATTCTACTCGGATTCCTTCATATGATCACTTGCTTTGAAGCTCTTCAAATTTTGGATAAAATGGTGCAAGAATCGTTTGAATCGGACAACTTTACACAAAGATATGGCTCTCAAAAAATGAGATGTTTTCTAGAAAAAAAATTGCTAAAATTCTGTAATCCACAAAACAATTTCCACTTTGCTAGAATCGTTGCTTTGATACCACTTGTTATGAATCTTTTCTTCTCATAAATATAAAGGCATCCACAATATGCTAAATATTAAATAAATCAACCACAATAATTAAGAAAGCCCTCTCTATTTTAAAAACTTTCACTTCGACCACACAAGACATGATGTGATTATATCCGTCAGGTAGGGCAACACCAATGTTATTCCTTAAGGAAGGAACCACTCCACAATATCTCCCAAAATGAGATCTGCTCCATGAGCCAAGATTGTTACAAGAGAATACTTGATATGATTGATGATGATTACAATGACAATATCCCTTATTTATATACCCATCTTCTAATGCTACTTTGGGGAGCTAACTCTTAAACCCTTATCCCACTCATTATTATAATATAATATTATCATATAATCAATTGTGGGCTATGTGTGGCTCGTGCCAACAATCCATAGTACCCTTATACAATATAATTTAATATCCCCATATTCCTATCCTACCTCTTCGATAGTTGGTTATTACTCCCTTGGCCTTGGGGCAGTTAGTACCCTTTGTCGTGGGGTTGACCCTTATCTGGCATCTTGAAGACAATAGCTTATGTAGCATCATCAAGGCAAAAGTGTGTGTCTAATTCTCTCCTCTCAACTAGAAAATACCCACAACTTCTGACTTTAGAATATATATACGTTCAATTCTTTTTATAGTGCTAGAATATGACACTATATTTTATTTTTTTAAAATATAGAATAGTATCTATGAACTCTTATATACATAAGGTTCTAGTTCACTGATAAGGGAAGGAGTGATAGGAATATTGGGATATGATATTATATTGTATAAGGGTATTATGGATAGTTAGCATGGGTCACCCATAACTCACGGTTGATCATATTATAATATTATATTATAATAATGAGTGGGATAAGGGTTTAGGAGTTGGCTCCCCAAAGTAGCATTAGAAGATGGGTATATAAAGAAGGGATATTGTCATTGTAATCATCATCAATCATATCGAGTATTCTCTTGTAATAGTCTTGGCTTGTGGAGTGGATCTTATTCTAGGAGATGTTGTGGAGTGGTTCTTTCCTTAAGGAATAACATTGTTGTTGCCCTACTTGGAGGGTGTGAATGTTCATATTTTTGAAGATTTGAAGATCACCATGGATATTTTTATGCTATTGAGATGGATGATGTGGATATTATTCTAGGCTATCCTTGGTTGGATTCTTTGGGTACTGTTAACTTTAATATGCAAAAGAAGTTTACGAAGTTATGGTACAAGAAAAAGAAAACACTGTAGGATGTTTCTTAGCTAAAGAAGCAAGAATCCAAGGAGAAATAAGAAGCAGTTATGGCAAGAGAACAAGTTAAGGAACTGGTAGAAGAATCAAAAGCTAAGTCTACAACAGAGGCAATAGCGGAGTCCTAGGAAGAAGCAACAACAAAATCCAAGGAAGCTTTGTTAGAAGAGCACATAGATGCACCAAAAGAAGGGCACATGAGAGAAGAGCTTGAGAAAGAATTTAAAATAGTGAAACAAAATGTTGAAGAATTAAAGGAAATTGAACATTAGGTTAAGGTTACAACATATTGCCACCCACACCACCATGAAAAACAACAATCTTGGAGGTAGGGTTTAGGGTATCAATATTATAATGGATCTACATGGAGTCAAAAAGGCATCAAGTATGAAAGCGTTTGGTAGAAAAAGCATAGTAATTCTAGATTTCAGAGTGGTGCAACAACATCATGGAACAATAGGACCAATCATTCAGAATATCAGAGTATAGCACCGAAGCATGTAGCCAACAGAGTAGTTATGGATATTCAAGTGGCACAATGGCAGCTTGGCATCATCACAGACCACCACCAATCAAGATTTCACTTGGATGGAGGGATGATCAAGATTGGTACCAGTTGTCAACATTGCTTAGCAAATCATATTATCTAGTTTCTTCTCATGTTTTGAGGACAAAACATTTGTAAGGAGGGTGGAATGTTATGGTACCTAAGGATAGGAATATGGGGATATGATATTATATTGTATAAGGGTATTATGGATAGTTGGCATGGGCCACACATAACCCAAGGTTTATTATATTATAATAATGAGTGGGATAAGGGTTTAGGAGTCGACTCCCTAAAGTAGCATTAGAAGATGGGTATATAAAGAAGGGATATTGTCATTGTAATCATCATCAATCATATCGAGTATTCTCTTGTAATAGTCTTGGCTTGTGGAGCGGATCTCATTTTGGGAGATATTGAGTGGTTTCTTCCTTAAGGAATAACATTGGTGTTGCCCTACCTGAAGGGTATTATCACATCTTGTCTTGTGTGGATTAATTATTGTGGTTGATTTATTTAATATTTAGCATATTGTGGATGTTTTATATTTATGAGAAGCAAAGGTTCATAATAGTAAGTTATGGCTCTTTGTGTAATGTCCCCTTTTCATCGAGTTAGATCATGTGGGACCCATGAGCCCATTTCTATACTTCTCGGTGGGTGTGGGTTATGTCCCCTTTTCACTGAGTCAGCACATGTGGGACCCACGAGCCCATTTCTATACTTCTCGGTGGGTGAGGGGTGATTGCTAGAGAAGTATATACTAGTGAGGATTGGTTTCATTTATTTGTCCCTGGTATTTTTATGAGTTTTGGACCATTTCCTATATTTTAGGAGCATTTCCTAAATTTTAGGAGGTCGGTTGGAGGCGGGACCCTCACCATTAGTTTCCTCATGGGGGATTTACCCTAAGGGGACCTTTTTACTATTGACATTATTCATGCCCTTGGAGATTTTTAAGTGTACATGTTCATTATAAGTGCCCTGGGGAAAACTTGTTCCTATTTCTTAGGGGCTTTTGGAGGGCTTCTGGGGACAGGACCATGTCATGCAGCCTGTCGTTGGATTCGGGTGTGAGTCAGCTGTTCATAATGCTTTATTTCAGGTCTTTCGGGCGAGTGGTTCTCCAGCTATGACTGATTTACTGATGAGGGGTCAGGGTTTATTGGCTACTTAGGCAATTTAATGTTATTACACTAGTGCCATGTTATGTGGTACTTGATTATTAACATTAAATTTGACATGTCCTAAGTGATATTAGTGTCATATCAAGTAAAAATAATCTCTATTCATTTCTATTGACACTTGAGCTAGGCGCCTAGGGTTTGGAGCATGTCAATGAATAAATAGAGGCCACCCAACCTTTGAGAGATTCATTCTATGCTTATATCACATTTTTCAGACCTAGAGAGGGCGGCTACTCCAGGCAGCACTCATCTACCGATTCAGGGACAAAAACCCTTGGATCCAGAGATCAGAGGACGGAACCCTTCTGGTTTCTTGTGGGCAATCTCATCTAGGGATTGCATTGAGCTGAAAACATTCTCTTTTCTACGGGTAGACTGATTTGAGGGGCGGGTGGAGCAGCATTATACAGCAGCATCAGTTCTGATTTTGGGAAAGATCTTCTACCAGGTGCTTTACTTCTAGTTAGTTCCATATTATTATTACTCTATTGATGTATTCCAGCAGATTTTATCAATAAAATACAGCTCCAGGGTTATTGTACGGTTTATTTTGTTAGTTACATTGGTGTGGTACATTGTTCTTTTCTTTCTGGCATCATTCTGGTTAAAAAAAAATTATTAGATAGAGGGCATCACAGTGGTATCAGAGCCGATTTCCTGCCAGCCTGTGAACCATGGACAGAAATGAGAGAACTCTGACGGATGAGGAAAGGGCAGATCTATTTCAGAATACTCTGATAGGGATTCAGAGGGGTCAAGAGAGAATGACAGAGCTAATGACACAAATGTTACGGCTTCAAAGTAACATGCATACTGCCATTCCTTTGCAGAATCCAGACCCTATTCCTATTAATACATTTCAGAGAGGGGAAAGCTCAACTGCACATAACCGACCAACGGTTAGTCAAACAGGTCCCATTCTAAAACCCGTTAAGCCCATGTTTATACAAAGGAATGAAAGATCAGATTCTGAGACAATTACTTCAGAGGAGTTAGACACACTCTTTATGGAGTATCAAAGGAAATTGGAAGACTTCAGGGCTACGGTGACTTTTGTCAATTTCTTGGAGATACTCAGGAAGAAGTATCCGGGTGGTAGAGCCCATGTTAGCAATCGAAATGATGATAGGAGAGATTTGCAACATAAAGTGAATAAACTTAATGCTCCTACTTTTGATGGCAGCAACAAAATATCCACTCGGGCATGGTTGCAAAAGTTACAGACATACTTTACACTCAGCCCTATGATGGAAGAGGATGCCATACAATTCGCTACATTGCATTTGGAGGGTGTTGCCTATGACTGGTGGCACCACGGTTTGATTACTCAGGGGCACAACCTTGTGCAGACATTCAATGATTTCAGCCAGAGACTGTTGGACCGCTTTGAGTGGAAGGATGAAGAGGAGTACTTCAGGGAGCTTGCTAGAATCAGACAACAGACTTCAGTGGAGTCATATGTTACTGAATTTCAGCGAGTTGCGGTCATGGTACCCGATGTATCAGAAAGGAGAATCACTTTTCTCTTTATTGAGGGTTTATTCGAGCCCCTCAAAGGTCTAGTTAAGGCCTTTGCACCCTCATCACTACAAGATGCTATTAAGAGGGTGTTGACACTTGAGCCTTCTATGCTTAGGAGCAGATTTTCATCTCAGCCTAGAGCACCTACTACCGGGCAGCAGAGAGGGACTTTTCAGAGAGGAGGACAGCATGGCAGCAGGTTTAATTCGCACCCTCAGAGAGCTACACCTCCACCCACTATGGCAAAAAAGATTGATGAGCAAACTAGAAATGAACTTAGAAGAAAAAAGTTGTGCTTTACGTGCAAGGAGCATTGGGAGCCGGGTCATAGATGCCTTGGCAAGGGCCAAGTCCATTACATTGAGGTAGTATCTAATGAGGAGGAGGCTGGTTATGAAACTGATGAATCAGAACAGCAATAGGCAGCAGAGGAGCAGATTGCTGAATATGAGCCTGAGCAGTTGCTAGGAGGGTAATACCGGCACTAGAGAAGGTACACTTGCAACTCTTTCAAGAGCACCACGATATCATCCTTTCAGGGTTCGTGGAGAGTTATCCAGACAGTGGATTATTGTGCTCATTGATAGTGGGGCTACCCACAATTTTATTGATGAGGGCCTCGTGGCTAAGAGGAGGTTGAAGGCGGAGGACTTCTCGGGGTTCAATGTGACTGTCGTTGATGGTTTCACTATCCCATGCATCAAGGTAATTCGACAGCTCAAGCTATCTTTGGGTGATTATATTGTATGTGATGACTTCTATGTTGTTGGATTGGGTGGAGCACACATGGTTCTAGGTATACAGTGGTTGCATTCCCTTGGGGAATTTTCCTAGAATTATCAGTCCATGGAGCTGAAGTTCAAGTCACAGGGGAGAGACATGGTACTTAAGGGCATACATGAAGACTCGCCACAGATAGTTACAACCAAGAGGATGGAGAGGATTTTCCGTAAGGGAGAAGCTTTATGGGCAGCCAATTGCTTTATGATAAAAGGCATGCCTATTGTACCTTCAGATGAGCACCACACTTATCATGTTGACATTCAGACTATCTTGGATAGGCATAGTGTTGTGTTCGGTGATATGCCTACAGGGTTGCCATCGAATAGGGGATTCCAACACATCATAGAGTTGGAGCCGGGCTCTAAGCCCATCATGATCACCCCCTACCGCCATCCATGGATATATAAAGAGGAAATAGAGAAGGCTATAAAAGAACTTCTGGAGATGGGTCACATTAGACCTAGTTCTAGTCCATTTGCTTCATCGGTAGTGCTTGTAAAGAAGGATGGTACGATGAGGATGTGCATAGATTATTGGGCCTTGAACAAGAAAACAATCAAGAATAGGTATCCCATTCCCAGGATCGATGAGCTTATCGATGAGTTGCATGGAGTCGTCTACTTTTCAAAAATTGACTTAAGGTCCGGCTATCACCAGATCCATGTGCATGAGGAGGACGTGCACAAGACAGCCTTCAGGTGTCATTGTGGACACTATGAGTTCATGGTCATGCCATTCGGGCTAACGAATGCACCAGCCACTTTCCAATCAGCCATGAACCAGGTATTTAGTGCCCAGTTGAGGAAATTTGTTTTGGTATTCTTTGATGACATTTTGATCTATAGTAAAACCTGGGAGGACCACTTGAGACACTTGGATACAGTCCTCGAGATATTGCAGCAGCAGGTCTTCTTTGCAAAAGAATCCAAGTGTGAATTTGGAGTTACAGAGATCCTATACTTGGGCCACATCATTGGTGCTAAAGGCGTTCAGGTGGATCAACAGAAGATCCAGGCTATTCAGGAATGGCCAGCCCCTACTACGTTGACCCATTTAAGAGGCTTCTTAGGCCTATGCAATTACTATCAAAGATTCATTAGGGGGTTTTCACAGTTGGCAGCACCCTTGACTGAAATGACAAAGAAAGGAGCCTTCATATGGAGTGACGCAGCTCAGAGAGCTTTTGAGAAGCTCAAGCATGTGATGTGCTCATGCCCTGTACTTGCCATTCCCAATTTCTCACTACCATTTGTTGTAGAGTGTGATGCTTTAGGTGAGGGGATCGAAGTTGTGCTGATGCAAAAGGGCCAACCCATAGCATTTGAGAGCAGAAAATTAAAAGCTACGGAGAGGACATTTTCTATCTATGACAAGGAAATGCTTGCCATTATGCATGCTTTGGCTAAGTTCAGGAAATACTTAGTTTGTGGCAGATTTGTGGTGAGGACAGACCACAATAGTTTGAAATTCTTCCTAGGCCAACGTGATTTAAATGATCGGCAGCAAAAGTGGGTAAGTAAGCTTCAAGCTTATGATTTCGATATTGAGTACGTGAAGGGTAAGAAGAATGTGGTTGTTGATGCTCTTTCCCATATGCCTACTTTCTATGCCATTTCTTCTATTGTTGCTGATTGGAAGGCTTCTATCATGGCCGAATATGCCAAGAATGCCTTTGCTACTAGTGTATTGGATGGGAGTGTGAAGGATGATAGGTATGTTGTGGCAGATGGCCTTATACTGTATAAGAACAGAATACTCCTTGTACCTGAGTCCAAAATGAAGGAGAAGATTATGAGGGCTTTGCATGATGCACCCATAGCTGGCCACCCGGGCTTCTACAAAACTTATAGGCAGCTGAGAGAGAGGTTCTCTTGGAAGGGCCTCAAGGAGGATGTTCTTAGACATGTTAGAGAGTGCACTACTTGCCAACAGAATAAAGCAGAGCACACTTCCCCAACAGGTTTACTACAACCCTTGCCCATTCCCAGCCAGAAATGGGAAAGTATATCCATGGATTTTATCATAGGTCTTCCTAAAGTGAATGGCAAGAACTGCATTTTTGTGGTAGTGGATTGGTTAACTAAATATGCCCATTTCTTTGCCATCCCTACGGAGTTCAGAGCACCACAGGTGGCTGACCTGTTTTTTAGAGAGATATTTCGACTACATGGCTTGCCCAAGACCATTGTTAGTGATAGGGACAACAGATTCCTCAGCTCCTTTTGGCAGGAGTTATTTCGTTTGATTGGCACCGAGCTCACTCCTAGTACCAGCTATCATCCCCAGACTGATGGACAGATGGAGATAGTTAATAAGTGGGCCGAAGGGTACTTAAGGAACTATGTCACAGATCAGCAGACAACCTGGGTTAAGTGGTTGCACCTTGGAGAGCATTGTTATAATACCACTTACCACATGTCCATTGGCATGACACCATTTATGGCACTATATGGATATGATGCACCTACCTTCACTGATTTAGTGTTCACTGACAGCCGTGTACTAGTAGCTGGTGACTTTGTGGAGCATAGCAGAGACATTTTGAGGTCACTTAGAGACCATTTGCAGTGGGCACAAAATCAGCAGAAATTTTATGCAGACCGACACCGCACTGAGAGATCATTTGAGGTGGGAGATATGGTCTTTCTACGCCTGCAACCTTATAGGCAGACTTCCATGAAATGAAGTGGGGCTGAAAAGCTCAAACCTCGCTTCTATGGACCTTACAGAGTATTGAGAAGAGTTGGTGAGTGTCAGGACTGAAACTGAGGGGATTATATTTTATTGATAAATGGTTACAATATATAGGCATAAGCCTATATGATGAACATGACACTTGTCAATGAAACTGACAAGTGTCAAACTGGCATAGTGCACATTACATTAACTCTAACATTCCCCCTTAATGTGCACTATCCTAACTAAAGAAAAAAACAAGTCAAAATTAGGTAACATTCCCCCTTAATGTTGACTTCTCTAACAAAAATCTACATCCTCCTTTATTGCTGATTTGGTCTAGGCTCGTGCTCTCTGCGCTTGGCTCTCCAACTATGAATAATGCTAGATTCATTGTGTATACATCTCGGTCTGTTGCCTCAGGGTCAGCCACTTCCACGGGTCTGTTGCCACTGGGTTAGCCGTCTAAGTGCCTCGGGGTCATCATGGGTGCCTCAGGGTCAACCACTTTTGGGTCTGTTGCCTCTGCAGGTCATCCTCAGTGGATGTTGCCTCTCGTAGGTCACTGACTAGATTCACCATGAGTATGAAATCCCTCCTCATGGTGAACTCAATCTAGAAGGTGTCGGTCTCTGCCGAAAATGCACCTAATGAAAGGAAAAACGAGCCATATAAGAGTGTCGGTCTCTGCCGAAAATGCACTCAATACAATAAAATGAGCCATAGATCCAAATAGGAGGAGAGAAGAAGAAAAGAAGAGAATCTTCTGAAGTGTCTTCGTCTGTAGTCTTCAGAAGTAGATCCGGAAAAACCTCGGATAGAGTCTAGGGTGTCTTTGTCTGTAGTCCCTAGTATAAGTGTCCTTATGGTGACCATGTCATCCCACCGAAATGCATGGGTAACCAGCCGCTGCATTCGCCAAGTGTATAGAGAAGGTCACTAGGTACAAGGATCACATATAAAATTACCTTGGGAGTGTCGGGTACAACCGAGAGTGCACTCCAAGGTAGAAAAATTTTGAGGCTAAAAAACTCAATTGAAACAGCCTCAAAATTACAATATGACACCACCATTGTGTCCGTCGCGAAAAAACGTTTCCAACGACTATAAATACCCCTATATTCCATTATCAAAGGGGCCTTCATCATGAGGAAAAACCATCAGGCCTATCTAAGGCAGTAAAATAAACAACATCGCTCAATGGCGGCATCGCTCTCAGGCGGAAAAAATAGCATCAATACAATTTTCCCTCGTAGGGAATTACTGTGACCATCCATCTTTGAATACAATAAAATGGCTATGAGAGCCTTCCAATCCCACATTCCATGTGGAAACAAATGGCCAAAGAGGCCCATTGGTCCCCTCAAAAAAAAGATTTCTATTTTGAAAAAATACAAGGCCATGTGGGGGAATAAAGTCTCTACATTGAAATAAATAAGTGGCCCCTCCACTTTATAGACTATGTAACAACTTTCAGGTTTCCCGGAGTTCTCACAACTCGTCATCGGGAAAAGAAATAAAAATAATAATGGTGATCATCGGGCTCTCCTTTAGTCAAAAAAATGGATGCACGCAGGCGTACCTTCCAACAACACTAAAAACAAAACCTATTTTAATTCAAACAATTCTTCACCGGTGCCCAGCGACGTCAACATCACCGCGGTGCTCGTCACAGCGATGTTAGAGGGCCCACCGACGTCATCGCCAAGTGGCCGCTGCGCGCGTGCTCCCTCGCCAAGTGGTCGTTGCCAATATTAGGGTTTTTTTAAATCAATCAAGATTCGCGATCCAATTCTCTGCATAAAAAAAATTGTTAATTTATGTTTCCATGGCATCCGCGACATCAACCCGTGCAGGCGGCGCTGAGCGAAATTGTTTGCGACGTCCTCTTTGCCACTGATGAGCTGCTGCGGGTGAAAAAATTGGCGGTAGGCACCGGTTCGTTTTTTTTGGGCGGCGGAGCAGCCCTCCAAGAGGTAGCGAACACAGGAGGCTACGGATATGGTGGATCCGACTGCTTGTTGAGGTACAGCGAGGTGGACTTCGCTATCGAGTTCGCCTGCTCAACCTTATCGCGAAGGACCAGGGATCGAACCACGCCCAGCGAAACCACTCCTCCCTGTAAATCAATGGAGTCACGAATGCAGCAGTCCAAGGGATTCGAAATCAACGCGGCCAAAGACGGCAACTATGAAAATTTCACGGCCAACAGAAACACCGCATGCAAAAAAAATACAGGCTTAATCACAGCCATCAATCTCATTCCCACCGAGCAGTTCGGATATCTTCGACTGTTGTTGATACGAAAAAAAATATCCCGCCACTGTCGAAAGCGAATCGTCGCTCCTCTCAGCCACAAAACATGCCCATCATGAATTAATAAATCCATAAAAAAAATCAACCGCTGTACACAAAACCGGCCAAAGTCAGCGGTTGCTTCAGAAAAGCTTTTGTGAGATCTGCTGCTACTGCTGATTTATGCAAAACAGAATCCGCAGGTTTATGTGTACCGCAAGAATGCCTATTACAGGTTGATCGAAGGGAAAAATTCACATTCCCACATTTAGGGCATGTCCAATCTCCTTGTCCAATTTCTCCGTTGCCTTCAACTCGGCCGTTCGTCGCCGCTAATCCCAGGTTGCATGTCAGCCAACTCCAGAAACAGCTATTTTCTCGATCGAAAACTCCTGCTGATAGGGCTTCTTGCAAATCTTAAAAAAACTAAAAAAATCTGAAATATCTGGAGGAAATTTTGGCCGCATAAAAATTTCTCAAAAAATTTCCCAAATTTTTAAAATTATTACCATCTGGTTTCTGATCCATCAGATGATGGAGAGCATACTCCCTCGGTAAAAAATTAAAAAAAAAATGGGGGGAGGGAGGATTTCCATGAGGGAAATCCCCCCTCAAGCTCACAAGCTCAGGAGACCGCCTGGAGCTCTGATACCAAATGTCAGGACTGAAACTGAGGGGATTATATTTTATTGATAAATGGTTACAATATATAGGCTTATTGATAAAAATAGGTTACAATATATAGGCATAAGCCTATATTCAACACATGACACTTGTCAAGTGAAACTGACAAGTGTCAAGGTGAAGGCATAGTGCACTTTAACTCTAACGGTGAGGTGGCCTATGTGTTGGAATTGCCAGCAGGGAGGCGGATTCACAATGTTTTCCATGTGTCTTGCCTTTAAAAGGCACTTGGATGACAGGTTGTGCCACCAATTGATCTGCCACCCCTTGATGATGAAGGGAAACTTGTTTTGGAACCAGATGCCATTGTTGACACACGATAGAAGAGATTGAAGAGATTGAGGAACAAAACCATCACAGAGTACTTGGTCTGTTGGTGGGGCCTACCCACAGAGGGTGCTACTTAGGAGGGACCAAAGATACTTGAACATTTGGCATTACATTGCTTGTGTGCAAGCAATTCTAGGAAGGGCGGACTTGTGATGTTCCATTTTCACTGAGTTAGCACGTGTGGGACTCATTAGCCCATTTCTATACTTTTAAGTGGGTGAGGGGTGATTGCTAGAGAAGTATATACTAGTGAGGATTGCTTTCATTTGTTTGTTCGTGGTATTTTTATTGGTTTTGGACCATTTCCTATATTTTAGGAGCATTTCCTAAATTTTAGGATCAGTTAGAGGCAGGACCCTCACCATTAGTTTCCTCATGGGGGATCTAAGGGGACCTTTTTACTATTGACATTGTTCATGCCTTTGGAGATTTTTAAATGTACATGTTGATTATAAGTGCGTTGGGGAAAATTTATTCCTATTATTAAGGGCTTTTGGAGGGCTTCCTAGGACAGGACCATGTCATGCAGCTTGTCGTTGGATTCGGGTGTGAATCAGCTGTTCATCATGCTTTATTTCAGGTCTTTCGGGTGAGTGGTTCTCTAGTTATGACTGATTTATTGATTAGGGGTTAGGGTTTATTGGTTACGTAGACAATTTAATGTTATTACACTTGTGCCATGTTATGTGGTACTTGATTATTAACATTAAATTTGACATGTCCTAAGTGATATTACTGTCATATCAAGTAAAAATAATCTCTGTTCATTTCTATTGACACTTGAGCTAGGCACCTAGGTTTGGAGCATGTCAATGAATAAATAGAGACCGTCCAACCTTTGAGAGATTCATCCTATGCTTATATCGCATTTTTCAGACCTAGAGGGGGTCGGTACTCCAGGCAGCACTCATCTACTGATTCAGGGACAAAAACCCTTGGATCTAGAGATCAGAGGACAGAACCCTTTTGGTTTCTTGTGGGCAATCTCATCTAGGGATTGCATTGAGCTGAAAACATTCTCTTTTCTACGGGTAGACTGATTTGAGGGGCGGGTGGAGCAGCATTATACAGCAGCATCAGTTCTGATTTTGGGAAAGATCTTCTATCAGGTGCTTTACTTCTAGTTAGTTCCATATTATTATTACTTTATTGATGCATTCCACAAGATTTTATCAATAGCATACTGCTCCAGGGTTATTGTACGGTTTATTTTGTTAATTACATTGGTGTGGTACATTGTTCTTTTCTTTCTGGCATCATTGTGGTAAAAAAAAAGAATATTAGATAGCATGCATCACACTTTGTACGATTGAAGTTGGAGGTAGCTCACTAATCACCAAATCATAACTTCATTTCACTGTGCTTCTGGTGGGCTTGTTGTTTCAGCCTATGTTGACCTAGTTGAAGGTTATCTTGAGTAACATTAACTGCTTGTAACTAGGAGAAATTTGGCAAGCAGCTTGTCATGGTGTGAGGTGATTACCCATGGAGAGCCTCAAAGGGAATCATTTAAGTAGCAGTGTGATAAGTGGTATTGTGCTGCAATTCTGTCATACAAGGCTACTTTTGACACAGAGTTTGTTCATCTGACATTTAGATTTGGAAATAACCTTCTAAGTATATACCCTTCAGTCTAAGGATGCTAGGTTGAATTCATAACTAATTTGGAGTTCTGTAATTTGGCAAGTAGCTTGTCATGGTGTGAGATGAATAGCCATGGAGAGCCTCAAAAGGAATCATTTAAGTGGGCAGTGTGATAAGTGGTATTATGCTGCAATTCTGTCACCAAAGCTACTTTTGACACAGTTTGTTCATCCGACATTTATATTTGGAGATAGCCTTCTAAGTATATATTTATCACCTTGTTTGCCCTTCAGTCTAAGGGTGCCAGGTTGAATTCATAACCAATTTGGTGTTCTGTAGTTTGAAGATATTGGTTCCGAATTTGTTGGTATAGCTTGGGTCTGGGTTACTGATGATCATTTTAGGGAATCTGTTGAGAACATGGACCAGCTAGGAACCCGAACGCAGGACCTTTTAGAGTGCACATATGGTTGCTCGAACTACCAACACTTTTATGTTTTAGTGATGAGTGTGGATTGACACATCTCCAACACTCTTCCCAATCCACAATCAAGGAGTTAAGCCTAGCCAGCCTGACAGTGATACCATGTTGAGAACATGGGCCAGCTACTACTTGAATGGAGGACCTTCCATAGTGCACATGTGGTTGCTCTACCAACTGAGCTTCCAGCTGTTTGATGTTTGAGTGATGAGTGTGGATTGACACATCTCCAACAGAATCCGTGTTGTCAATTTGTTTCCCTCACAAATGGTCAAGCCACTCTACCTGCCTTGAATTTGTTCTTGTTTTAACCCTAGAGGTTGGGACTCTCAAGCTGTACATGCTCCATATAAAGTAGCTGATTAAAGACCCTGGGATCTAGGATTTAAGACAAGATAAGGGCAAAGAAAGATGCCCAATCCAATGTATGTGGTTAAGGAAGAATATAGACAGATTTCAGGAAGAGAAGTTTGGTTTTCATTCTTTGATATTGTGCTCTCTTGTCCACTGTGAAATATTTTATTCAGGTGCAGGATGCCCTAGGGGACTTGGCATCCTAAATTGCTAATTGGCATGATGTTTTCTTTCAGTGATCTGATTAAAGACTGAAAACAAAGAGAGACATAAATAAAATTTTCATTTCTTTTCTGCTAAAACAAAGGGCACAAAGGAGATGCAAGAGTACAGTTCTTGTTAAATGATTCAAATGAAGACAATACCCAAGGGGAAAGTGCAGCAGAGAGCAAGATACAAATTCTTTCCAGGAATGTGATTAATCTTATAAGAATATATCAGTCCTAAAAATGTCTCACCTGATTTTATAACGAAAAATTAGAATTAATTCAAGGGGCATCAAGATTGTGTAATGAGCTGCCCTATTCTGTGTTTGGTGTTTTTGCAATAACTATGGATTAATTTGAACATGCAATAATACCCAAATGAAAGAAGCCAATAACAGCAGCATGCAATGATACCCAGATGGATTTAACACTGAATAATCGATTTTTATGCAGAACCCATAATCAAAAATAGCTTATTAATTCATATCAGCAAATTAACAACAATGTTTAGAAATTCCAGATGGATAAATGTCTTCAGAATATCATTATAAACATACCAATTTGCTATTATCTCAAACTGATGGACTATAAACCTCTGAATCTTTGATTGAATCACATAAGCGTGAATCCTGAGTGAATTCACCAGCCAAGAACTGGGTTTTCGTCCAGCTCCCTTCTCCAATACTGAGGGTTTCCGTCCTCAGAACTTCAACAATCTGCACACTGTCGATCCCTGAAATGGAACCGATCTGCCCTTCGGGGTTTCGTCCGTCGGGTTATCGATTGGGGTTTCCGTCCCTTTCGATGAAGAAATATCAGCTGCCGGCCTTAATCTCCAAGAGAAGAAATAACATAAACCAGAATGTCTGAAATGAGACCAAGCCACCAAATAAATAGACTCCTCCACCGCAAACTCCTTTTGCACACGCAATGTGGGATAAAACATAAAACATAACTTATTTTAAGTCCCACATCCTGCTTTTATAATATAAGGTTAAAACTATATAAAGTAATTAAATAATTCCACTTTATATAATTAAACCCTTGCGCATTAAAAACTCAGCCTTTTGATTAACCAATCTGCAAACTGAAGATAGAAATGGACACCCATTTCGGCGAAGAACATCATTGCATCGTCCATTCCGCTAGAAACCCTAAAAAAAACTTACTATAAATAGTAAGTCCAATGATCCATGCTCAGAATGACTCCGGAAAGCAGGCAACTGAAAACATACTGCATTCTGATGAGGACTGAACAACCTCCAATGAGCTCCCACCCATCTGACATAGTCGTTGGGAACCCCTAAAACTGACAAGCAAATTAGAAGCGTGAAAGGGACATTACAGTCCGCCCTTCCCAAAGATTGCTTGTCCTCAAGCAATTCGATCTGTATGCCAGGATCCCACAAGAATCTGAAAAATATCCCACGACGGAGACACTGCCATGAACTGCCATCCCAAAAACTGGCAACACTGTCAAGCTTTATCACCAAACTGATACGCCGGAACCCTGTAATCCTGACCATCCCAGTCATCAAACTGAAGAGTGATCCATCACTAAAACTAAATAGAATCCTAGGGTCCCAAACCAGAATCAGAACAATACTACCACGCTGACGCTGTGCCACTCTGATCATAACTATAAAGTCCATGTGCCACAACTGAACTCTCCTCATCAACAACTCAGTAATGAATCCATTATAACCATCCAAACTGCCATACCTATGAGAGCCGGAATCTGAAACATGAAGGACCCCCTGCCATGGCACCTCTATGTGGTACATATATGTAATCTCTCTGTCAATCACGATCCTGGGCAACAAAAAATTCAATATGCTCAACCAATCACCATTAGTCAGCTCTGAAAGATGAACATCATGCCAAGTGATAACATCACCATCACTAATCTGATATCTCCTAATCCTCCAAGGTTCACTGCTAAACACCTGTATGATTGGTTGGTGATCCCTGTCATGCATAGATGATATTGTATTAGCTGCATTCATACCCTTGTGAGGCTCACCGGGATCCCATACCTTGTGACTGTCACCAAACATGCTACTGGAATCAGGAAGCGCTCCACCATCCAACTCAAAGAGTGGATTGTCAAAAGTAACCTCTACATCCCACTCAAAAAGAGGATTATCAACAAACTGAAAATTACCTCCATTTTCTTGATGTTCACCTGTAGTCTTTGGAAACTGATCTAAATCAAAATTTGTATGGAGTCTATCTAGCTCATCAATCACCTGCTGGATTTCCTTAGCTCTTTCCTCATTTTCATACTCCCTAAATTGTTCAGCAATAGCAAGGTGATTTTCTGCTTCTTGTAGAGCCATTTGAGTATTCTCCAATGAATCCTTAGTAGACTTAAGCTCAAAGGTGAGCTTATCAACTTCGTCTTCTTTTTCCTTCAATGCAATAAGAGTCCTTTCTGCAAGCTTGATGGAATGATCTCTGTCTGTAAGTAACTCCAAGAAACCTGATTTCAAATTTTCTAAAGCTTCTATGACTGTCTGCAACTCAACAATAGAGGTTACTCCTTCAACACCCTTCTGTCTCTTCTCAATTTGAGCCTTCCAACAAAGTTTTTCAATGAGCTTGTAGGTGTTATCAAAATGTGTTAAGGCAGCAACAATCTTATCTTCACTAAGCATTTGATAAAAATCAGCTTCATGTAATAAATTTTCTAATTTGCCTTCTAAATCTTGACTCATAAAATCAGCTTCTTCTATGTTATCCACTTTGCATATTTCATGTTTTGAAGTTTGGGCAGCAACTATTTCAAAAGGAAATTCATCTCCACTTCCCAAAACTATAATAGTCTCAGGTTCATTTTCTAGGCCAGCACTCTGCTCAAGAGGAAAAACATCATCAATTGCAGCTTCATCTTTTAAATCTGTAATAGTTTCCATCACATTGGAAAAATCTCCTTCCAAAAACCTATTGATTTTGTCTACTTCAGATTTCAGCTGAGACTCATCCTCAACAACGTTGATTTCTTCATCAAATTTGGGGTTTATAGAAACTTCATCATGAAAAACATCAACATGCATTAATGAACCGATGCTAGGAGATTCATCATACCTCATATAAAAAATCTCACAATCCTCACTGGATTGTTCTGAATGCATTTCCACAGCGGTTATTTTGTCTTTCTCATCATCACTAAAATCATCCTGATTCTCGGTTATGCATGATACCTGAAATGAAGCATCTTCTCCAAACTCTAAGGTCTCAACTTTACTGCTGTCCTCAACTTGATTTGGCCGCAAAAAATCATTGTGCGTGTTGTTTCCACAGATGTGACCAAGTGACCATTCCCTTTTGCAAGTGAAACATCGCCCTTCTCTCCTCAACTGATTTTTGCTTCCGTGAGGAAGTCCTGTAACCTGCAGATCACTCGGTTTCCTTTCCTTTCCTGTTAACTGCTGTTTACCCTTGTCAATCTTCTTTGGGACAACAAACTCAACTTTATTAGCCGCAATATTAGCTGCAGTTTTAGGATCTTGTAAAGTATTTTGTTCAACTTCTTTCTTCGGCAACTTTATGAATGAAAAATCAACCTTATCCCGAGGAAAAACTGAAGGTAGAGAAATTTGCATCATTGCAGTTAATTGACTGATGGATTTTTGTATTTCACTCTGAGTCCTATCCCAATCACGCTGTCTCCTAGACCAATCATTATAAGACTCCATGAATCTGAAATTTAATTAGGCTTCCACAGGCTGGCAGAATAGACTTGCTCTGAATTAACAATACCCAAAACTCTTAAAGCCCAAATCAACCAAATGGGTATTCAAATCACCAATACCCAGAAACTGGAAACCCTAGATTTGAAAACGGCAACCAAACCCTAACTTCCAAGTCTGAAAAATACTCACGCTGCTAAATTTTTTTTTTTCACACAAAAACCCTACCACGAAGCTGGCAAGATCACAACTTTGATACCACTGTAATGGGCTGCCCTGTACTGTGTTTGGTGTTTTTGCAATAACTATGGATTAATTTGAACATGCAATAATACCCAAATGAAAGAAGCCAATAACAGTAGCATGCAATGATACCCGGATGGATTTAACATTGAATAATCGATTTTATGCAGCGCCCATTATCAAAAATAACTTATTAATTCATATCAGCAAATTAACAACAATGTTTAGAAATTCCATATGGATAAATGTCTTTAGAATATCATTATAAACATACCAATTTGCTATTATCTCAAACTAATGGACTATAAACCTTTGAATCTTTGATTGAATCACATAAGCGTGAATCCTGAGTGAATTCACCAGCCAAGAACTGGGTTTTCGTCCAGCTCCCTTCTCCAATACTGAGGGTTTCCGTCCTCAGAACTTCAACAATTTGCACACTGTCGATCCCTGAAATGGAACCGATCTGCCCTTCGGGGTTTCGTCCGTCGGGTTATCGATTGGGGTTTCCGTCCCTTTCGATGAAGAAATATCAGCCGTCGGCCTTAATCTCCAAGAGAAGAAATAACATAAACCAGAATGTCTGAAATGAGACCAAGCCACCGAATAAATAGACTCCTCCACCGCAAACTCCTTTTGCACACGCAATGTGGGATAAAACATAAAACATAACTTATTTTAAGTCCCACATCCTGCTTTTATAATATAAGGTTAAAACTATATAAAGTAATTAAATAATTCCACTTTATATAATTAAACCCTTGCGCATTAAAAACTCAGCCTTCTGATTAACCAATCTGCAAACTGAAGATAGAAATGGACACCCATTTCGGCGAAGAATATCACTGCACCGTCCATTCCGCCAGAAACCCTAAAAAAAAACTTACTATAAATAGTAAGTCCAATGATCCATGCTCAGAATGACTCCGGAAAGCAGGCAACTGAAAACATACTGCATTCTGATGAGGACTGAACAACCTCCAATGAGCTCCCACCCATCTGACATAGTCGTTGGGAACCCCTAAAACTGACAAGCAAATTAGAAGCGTGAAAGGGACATTACAGATTGATTTTGCCTAAATTTTGAAATAAGGAACCCACACCCTAACAAAAACACTGGCTTAAATCAACTTACAGATTAATAAGTCATACCCTCAACTGAAATAATTTACCTCAACAGAGGGTCATGTGCCCTTTTAGTTGCGCCTTTCAGTTATTTTATGGCAAGTAACCTTGTGTTTGATTTGTCTCCTTGGCTTTGAACATAATGATCCAACTATGCCCATGAGTTTCTTCAAACAGATTTTCCATATTTTTTTGAGCTGTTATTCCAAATGATATCCTAGTTGCATTGCTTTCCATAATTTTTGCATCTTCTATGCCTCTTCCAATTCAAACCTTCCAAAGTTATCTGTCCACCTCTGTGGGAGAGAATGGTGAGTGGAAAACGGCATAAGGATTTAAGGGAATGATAGTGTTTTGTTGAATGGAGTATAACATTTGAGTAGACCTTTTTTGTGTTCATCTTTCTGATTTTAAATTTATATGGCTACCCACAATTTTTGCTTGTAATGGTAAAATGATTGGTTAACATGTCTTCTGACCAGCTAAAATGATTATAACAAGTAACTCAAGGACAAGAAAAAAATCTGCATGCATTCACTTGGAAATAAGTTGAACAGCTGATTTAAGTGTTTGCTTGCTAGAGGTTTATCAATGAAAGTTAAGAACAGGGGGTATAATGTGGTATTTCAATAGGTTGTTGTGTTGTTAACATGCAAAGGAGATTAAACTTAAGGCTTAAAATCTTTGACACTTTATGGTGAGTTATCTCTATAAGAGCACACAGCTGCATTTCCTTCTCATTATTCATCTTGATGAAGGATCATGAAAAATGGCCAGAAACATTGAGTTCTTTTCTTCTCCTAGTATACAGATTTTATCCAGAAGTTTTTTTGTAAACAAACTATGAACTGTTAAAGTTCAAAGTTCTCAATAATCACTTAATTTTTTTGGGCTGCTTATGATAAAAGACATGTCTACATCAATTACAAGATCATGTATTTACACGGGAGAGGCTTATGTGTTACCTGTGTCCATGGGGCTTGGGTTACTTGAGAAATGCTCTTGTAAATATGCATGGTGTTTAGGGATAGGCTGTATGCATGAGGAAGCATGGACAAAAGGGATTAACTAATACTTAAGGATTCGAGTGAATAATCATATCCAAGCGACAAAGATACAGTATTTTTATTATTTTTTAAATTGATTACATGGGATTGAAACGTGCACCACCCATATTACATCATCACCATGTTACCATTGTATTTCAACAAACCACGGTGGTATGATATCGCTTGGCAAGATTTGAACTATGTCTCCCCGTTGGCAGACCATATTTTTTATTTTATTTTATAAATTGGTTACATGGAATAGAAATGGCCCCATTCATATTGCATGATGACTGTGTTACCATAGTAATTCAACAAACCACATAGTGATATTACAACAACAATTTTGTTTATTATGAATATATTGCCTAGCAAGATTTGAACCTGGGTCTCTACCTTAAAAGTTGACATATTTAACCACTTGAGCTCATGCCAGTTGATGGGAGACCACTTTTTTACCATTTGAGCTAATGCTTTTTTGATGAAAAAGATATAATATTATTATATTACATAGCATGTATAATGTCTTAAAGCTTATTATGAGAATAGGCACACGTCTTAAGTATTTTGGATGTGATTAATATTAATGAGTTGGAATAGAGGCTCGACAATTATATAGTAGCATCTGGTTTGTTTATTGTTTTTTTTTCCAACCTTTTTTGTATATACTATGAGTTGAAGTATGTGGTACACCTTTTTATTGATGTCGCAATATCAAAGACTTTTTATGGTATTGATGTTCCTAATGGACCCCTTCATTTGTAAGCTGAGTCATCATTTCTTCCTCCTTGCCATGCTTTATTATTTTGATTTGAATTAAGTACGAACAAAATGTATTATCTTCTAGCGAATGGAGCACAGCATACCTCTGGCAGTAGGACATGTAATATGCATGTTTTGTTTATACGATATGTTGTAAAAGAGCGACACTCAGTTAAATGTATGCAAAGAAACTTCTACTGAATCAGTGTCACACAAATGCATATGGAATTATGTAATGTCATAGTATGGTATAATGTCTGGCAGCAAATATGGAGACTCAGCAACTACCTGCAAATATAGCAGTAAAATGCGTCTCTTTATGGGGCACTCATTCTAATTCTTACCAAATTTAGCTTCTTCTTAGTCATAGTTTGCGTTTAGACATGTGCCAAGATGGCCAACTTTATGTCCATGTTGACATCTCCTTATACTTCAACTGGTTGTATGCAGACATTGGGTCTTTTGTGTATGTAGTCCCATAAGCCAGTTTTTTTCATCCATAACTGCTAATCAACATATTCATTTATTTATACTTTTCTTCATCTGTAGGCATTCCTGCCCAGTCAAAGTGGAATGATTGTGTGGTCTGCTTGTAATATTGATGTGATTACATTGTTTGCAGTTTTTTGAAAACATTGTATCCCTTTTATTAAGATTTATTGTGGATTTTTCTTTTTTTACTTTGAAGGTTACTATTTCTGCAGTCTATATGATTGAAATTAAAAGTTTAAAGTCCCTTTTTCATACAAATATTCATTTCAAAGATCTTTGGCGTTTCATACTAGCTAGGCTTGTTTTCTATTAATTGCAGTCCTATTGTATTTATTTTGAGCCCCCTTGTGCACCGATGTTTCCCTTCATCTGCATCTTATCTTGAGCTGTAATTTTTCGTTGTGATGAATTATTAAAAGGCTTACATCCAGCAGGCCATTGGAATGGGCAGAAAGAAACACTGGGGTTCAATGAGAACTTCTCCACATTCTTACAAATTTTATATAAGGCCTTCACATCGGACAACGTGAAGATTGAACTTGGTGGTCCTGCCAGTGCAATCGGTGGAAAAGGTGTGGTTTTAATTTGGTTTTAGTTTTGATAATTATATTTATTGGCATATCATGGGAAAACGACACTCCAATTTTGCGTAGTTGTTCCTGATGTTCAAGGCCTCGTCTGGTATGCTTGTCAGGTGCAACGTCTGCAAAGATTAAAGCAAATTCCAATTTACTAGGAATCTCAAGAGATGTGTGTCTTCATCTGGAGCTGTTCAAGGGTAGAAGTGCAAATGATGCAGTTGGTGCTTTGGCATTGGATCTTTATGAGGCCTTTAACACAGGTCAGTTGCTCAGTTATCTTTTTAAGTCCCATGAGAATCGAATGCAATGTAAGGGCCATCCTTTATGTTGAATGGCTTAATATTTTGTTCAATAAAATTTGAAATCATGTATAAATCATTCTACAAATATTCCTTGTCAAATTAAGGCTGGTGGTTTGGAGCCAGTTAATTGTTAATATTAACAAATTCAATGTTTCTTCTTTCTTTCTTTAATCTAGAGTTTGCCTTTAGACTGATGTGCTTTGAGAAAGCCTGCAAGCTGTTTGGTCTTAAGAGTAAGATTCTTATTTTTGAAACTATTAGAGAATCTCAAGAATTGTATAAGTCGATGCAGAAAATCATCATTCACAGGTATTATTTTAATTTGGCATGCCCCTATGGTCATGGGTCACATCCTCCTGGCCTGAATTTCATTTCCAACTTAAAATTCATCTTGTCTCCAGTTTTTCATTAAGTTATTGCTATCTGAGTTGTGGATGTTAGTTTCCCTTATCAGGAGTTCAACATGTTGGAAATTAGAATTGATGTTAGACATGCTAGCAATGTGATATTAAAATCTAAAGTTTGTGCTTGGTGTTTTGGAGGGCAGTGCTCCAAATGTATAAACTAAGAATAATCTTAGAGGCATTGTGATCTGGTGTACAGGCATCCCACCTCAGTCCAGCCATATGTGTAATTATTGGCTGTAGTATTTAACATATTATCATTTTTTCTTCAAAATTCTTATTGAATGTTTCAGCAACCTGAATTCCTTATATTGTATCAGAGTGGGAGAGCAAAGACTTTCTTCATGAAAAAAACAAAAACAAACAAGTTGAAATTTTGCAGGTCCAAGGAAAGGTTAGTATGTCATCTCATTGACAAGAAAGAAAAATATTTAGAGAACAAATATTTCTTTGAATATATAAATGGGTGAATGAGATATTCTATTTATAGTTAAACTCATGTATACCAAAGTAAACTTCAAGTTGGGTAAGCCAACTGTAGAGCTTCTCTGCATAAACTTGACCCTCAAAAGGTAGAATCTTTACTTTTCTTCTGCTTTGGATGATAATTGATGCACCGTTCAAGCTTTTTCCTCAGAGTTGCTCATTTGATGGGCCTTTGCCATCTTATCTCCCTAAATTAACTTTACCATCTCTTATCAACATTGAAGAATACCAAACTTCATAGTTAGGGCTGCTGCCAATCTATGAATGGAACTCATGAAATTAGCTTGTATTTGGACTGTGGTAGGAACTGTGGCTTCCAAAATTGCTAACCATGCCTCGTGTGCATCTTTCTCATATGATCCCATAGCTGTAACTTAGGCTTTCCACCTCCTAGCCCCAATATCACGTTCAAAGGGCTCTAAAGCTTCTTCACCACTAGGTCCTCCTTTCTTTGTTAAAGGCATACAACCAAAAAATTTCCAAAGAGCCAAGACCCATGTTGCATGGAAATGGATACTGTGTTTGACACAGATACGGCAAATTTTCTACACCTAATATGGATCCGGCTGGATACGACACTATAAAAAACATATATTTTATATATATTAAAACATAAAAGTTATAACAAAAAATGTTTACACATAAGTTTTGAATAGGATATTTTCATTAACTAAGAAGATGATTGTCATTGATTTTTTAATTTTCAATTTATTTTTAATTTTTTAAATTGCATATTCTTCTTTTCATCTCATGTTTTGAATACAACTCTAGATGTGCCTGGGCCTTACCAGGATATTTTAGATATAGACCAAATAGAGGTGGTATTTAGATACATCTGCATAGGGTACCCATGTTTTTAGTTTAAAAGTTAAGTAACTTTTAGGGGCCTGGAGCAGTACACATATTAAACCACCCTATACTTGTCAGGTCCATTATGCGTGGGAGGAAGCACTCGTTTTGTGCTATCTGCCTAGGGGGTGTACATACCATAGTAGAGAAAATCGGAATCGGGTAGTAAATCGGCTGGGGAAAAAATCGGCAAAAAAAAAAACCGAAGAAAACGATTTTTTTTTTTTTTTCATGCATATTACAATGAATTAACATTATGCAAATCAAATATTGCAATAAAAGCAACAATTCAAGTCAAGACATCATACAAGGCTCAAGCTTTAAGTACACATGAAAGTGACAAAAGTTCACAAAACACATCCTGTATTGCTTATAATATGAAAAGGTACAAATTACAAAATGTGTCAAGACTCAAAATGCCTCAATAGGCCCACTATCTATTGTCTTCCTTTGCCCCTTGTCCTAACATAAGCCCTAGTCTCTCTTGCTTGATGTGTGCTTGTAGATGCTTGTGCCGCTTCTCGTGCTAAGGCCTCTTCTTGGTCCCTTGCTGCCATCTCCTCCGCTAGGGTCTCATAGTTTTGCAATTCTTCCATGCTGAATAGAGGCTCTTGCTGTACCTAGAAGTTCAACTAGATGAGGAAAGGGACAAAAAAAAATACTATAAGATATGCTTTTAAACGAAGAGGAGGAGAGGAGAAAAAGGTCCCACCGAGATTTGAACTACTACCTGCTGCTCTTGTGCTTCTGCATTCGTGATCCATTCAGATGATGGATCAATGTCACTTAGGTCAATGGGCTGAATATTTGTTTTTTCAAAAGATTTTTGGTGGAGACGAAGGTTGTAGTGCACAAACACAAGATCATTTAACCTTTCTTGTGTAAGTCTGTTGCGCTTCTTGGAGTGTATGTGCTCAAACATACTCCAATTGCGCTCACAACCTGAAGAGCTACATGGTTGAGATAAGATTCTAACCGCCATGTGCTGCAAATTGGGCGTAAAATCACCAAAGTCATCCCACCATAAATCTAGAAACAACAACAAAAAAAAATTAATATTTCACATGTAACAGCTAAAAAGTTTAAATTTTAAAACAAAATCAGAAGACAATAAATAATAATTCGATGAGGTTTACGGTTTACCTGGCCTCATAAACTCAATAGCATTTTTGCATTGCATAGATGGGAATTGGCGACCACGACATGCCTTATAATCTTGTATCTCGGCATGCGTTTTATTGCACAATTGTGGATTCCCGGAGAACATGCGGTCAATGCAATCTTGAAGGCCAATCTTGACCTCATAATCAGCACGGAATGTGGGCTCATAAAAGAATTTGGGGTTCAAATAGTAACCCGCTGCATGAAGAGGGCTATGGAGTTGTGATGTCCATCTGTTATCAATGATGGTCCAAATGGCATCATATTTGGTGCGGTTATGTTCATAAAATGCAGCAATGGCCTCTTTCGCCCTATCCATAGCCTCATATACAAAACCCATTGGAAATTGTTCTCCATCAACAAGACGAAGAATCTTCACCAATGGCTTTGAGACCTGAAAAAAAAAGAAAAAAATAATTTAAAGAAAAATATTTTACAACATAAATAAAATAAAACAAATTAATAAGCGTAGTCTTGTACCTTGATGGCCTCATCCATGGCCATCCAGAAGTCCTCCTCAAACAAACAAGTATAAACATTTTGCCCCTCAGATGATGTGCGGTATCTTGCAACTGCTTCAGAATTCCACTCATCACTCACAAACATTTGTTTTAGTGACCCTCTTGCATCATAAATGCTCTGCAATGTCACAAAGTTTGTGGCGAAGCGTGTAATGCCAAGCCGCACTAGCTCCCTCCCATTGGTAAATCGCCTCATGAGGCTAAGGACCCATGAATGGTTGTAAATGAATTTTGTGATGGCCTTAGCCTTCCCTACAACCTCTGTCACCCAAGGTAATTTCCCAATGTCCTCGAGGAGCAAATCAAGACAATGGGCTGCACATGGGGTCCAAAAAATGGTGGGGAATCTCTCCTCCAAAATCCTCCCGGCTGCCTTATATGCTGCTGCGTTGTCCGTGATGATTTGGACAACATTCTCCTCCCCAACCTCCAAGACAACCTCCTCCAACAACCCTGCAAGCATTTCGGCACTCTTAACTTGTGCCGATGCATCTACCAACTTAAGGAATGCAGTTCCTTCTGCAGATGCAACCAAAAAATTAATTAGGGTTCTTCCCCTCCCATCTGTCCAACCATCAGACATGATAGTGCAACCCTTGGTTCTCCACACTTGACGTTGGTTGTCAAGCACAACCTGAAGTATAAAAAAAAACATTTAGTCATGCACATTGCATATTGATTTTATCATATTAATATATATAAAAAAAATTTAGTCATGCCATATATATAAAAATTTAGTCAAGCACAATGACACAACCTGAATGTCATCCACAGATTGTTGAAGGAGAGGGCCCCTAAGGTCATCAAAAGTTGGCGCCTTAAATCTTGCGCCGCAACATGCGACGACATCTATCATGCGCCGCTAGTATGGAGACCTTGCCACATTGAAGGGAATGTCAGAATAGTACCAAAAAGTGGCAATGGCTGTCCTCGCTGCACTGTGCTTCTCTTGGTTCCACGCGGCCATACCCTCAAGCGTGGATTGTGTCCTTGCCCCTGGCACAAAACGATCTACAAAAGAGGACTCTCCCGTCCCACTAGCTCCTTGTGCACTTGAAGGACTCGAACTACTTTGTGGAAAGAACCGCTTAAAGCTGCCACGCCCACTAGTACGAGCACCTCGGGAGGGGGGGGATGAAATGGCATCGCTATAACTTCTTTTGTTACTAGCGTTTTCATCTGCCGCAGTGATCATGGCGTTTACTTTGTTCTTAACATCTTCTGGCACCTTAGTACATACTGCTATATTATTTCCTGCTAAGCATGCCAAATGGAATTTGAGGCGATAAACGCCTCCATTATAACTATTGCCACAAAAATTGCATTTAAAATGATTTTTTGATTGCCCTGGCAGTGGCGTTGCATACGCCCATGCTGGATCCAATGGTTTCATTTTTTATATGCCTGCACATGGAAACAAGTTAGTAACAACAAAGTTACAATCACATGAAAAAAAGGAAAAAAAAACTAAACCCTAAACCAAAAGGCTAGGGTTTAGGCCAAGTCATCTCTATGGGTTTACAATCACATTGTTCAGCTTTTAAGTTTTAACATTCAAACAATAAGTATAACTTAAATAGCCCAAGTCATCTCTATGGATAAACTGAGTAATAGCAGCAGCAATAACAACAATAACAGCAATAGAAGCAGCAATGGCAATAGCAGCAGCAATGGTAGATAGCAGCAGCAATGTTAACAGCAATAACAGCAATAGCAGCAATAACAGCAATAGAAGCAGCAATGGAAATAGCAGCAGCAATGGTAGATAGCAGCAGGCTTTGTATATATCTAGTTGCCAAACTTAAAGTTGCATACATGGAAACTAAATCAACTAATGGAACTCAATTAGAGTGGGGTGAAGGAGGAGATGTAGGTAATATAAAGCAGGAATCACAGGCTCTAGGAAGTTCTGCAGACATATTTGTAGTGTTGCCTAAGGTAAGCAGCTAGCACTTTTGGTCTATCCAAGAAGGAATAAGCATTTCCAGTAAAGAATTAAAGAGCAGCGACTTGATTATGTAGGAGAGTTTTGTTCAAGAAAACAATCTGAACTAGATGTAAACATATCCTAGCAAGTTTCTCATATACATTTTAAGGAGCTTGCTTTTAGCAATTTTCAGTGATACTCTTTATTTCTGAAACAAAATGTTCTTTATTGTTTAGAAGCAAGAGACAAATATGAGAAGGCTTTTAAAATATTTAAAGTGACATGTCTTAAATGGAAAATTTGTACAATTCATGGATAGTAGAAATTGGCTGTATGATTTGTGTGAATGACTAGCGTGTGCAAGGATGATAGCTTGTATAGGATTATATTGATCTGAAATATGTTTGTATTATACAATTGTAAAGTATGGCAGTTGCTAGATATCTGCTATTGTAAGATCCTTAATTGTGATGGCTGAAGTTAGCATGTAGGCTTGTAAGATTCAAATGATGCATTTAGCATTCTAATAATCAATTTTTTATGTTGATTACTATGTCTATGCCAGCAGCAATGGTAGATAGCAGCAGCAATGTTAACAACAATAACAACAATGTTAACAACAATAACAACAATAACAGCAATAACAACAATAGAAGCAGCAATGGTAGATATTAGATAACAGTAAATATAGGTAGCCACGTCGCCACCTGTGTCGGGGGTCAAGGGGGCGGGAGCCCCCTTGCGGGGTCGAGGGGCAGCGCCCTTGCGGGGTTCGGGGTGGAGCCCCGAAACCTCAACGACAAAGGAGGAGAAAAAAAAAAAATCCTAAACGACAAAGGAGGAGAAAAAAAACCCTAAGCCCTAGCCTAATTTCAAAGGAGGAGAAAAAAAAAACCCTAAACGGCAAAGGAGGAGGAAAAAAAACCTAAGCCCTAGCCTAATTTCAAAGGAGGAGAAAAAAAGAAAAAACCCTAAACGACAAAGGAGGAGAAAAAAAACCCTAAGCCCTAGCCTAATTTCAAACAGCCCTAGTCTAATTTAAAAAAAAAAAGAGTTTTAAAAAAATTCTGACCTTGAATGAATCTTCTGGCTGGATGTTGTTGGCTGTCGGATTCCTTCACACCGCAATCGCTCGCGCTCCTAGGATGCCTCGGCGAAGTTGGTCCAGCTGGTAGCAAGGTAGGAGAGAGTTTTTTGGTCTTTGCAAGAGGTCAGGAGAGGTAATTAAAAAAGACACTTGCTTTTTTCTATTTATCGGCCGCAGCCTCTACCTGCACGGCTGCGGCCCCCTCTAGATTCAAACCTTGAACCTCCTATGTGGAGTACCCAAGCCTTCACTGGTAGGCCCGCTTAAGTTGCATTGGATATGTTTGGATCCGGTACTTATGTATTTGGATACATCTGGATATGGCACCCATGTATATGGATACGTCTAAATATGGTATCCAAAAAGTATCATATCTGTATCTATATCATGTGGATACAGGTATTCGAGCAAGAGAATTGCTGGATACAATAACTATGGTCAAGGCCAATCCATTCTGATACGGAATTTGACCTTTTATTTGTCAATATATGACTAAACTTAATTCACCAAACATACCTTATCCTTTCTATATGCCAATTTCAACGAACATGCTACTAAAATTCAACATAATGCACCATTTGATTAAATACTCTCAAGTACAGCAACACAATGGAAAGAACTATGAACAAAATGGAAAGAACTATGCAAAACAAGTATAAAATGACATGTTCAAACAATTGATGCATTTTTTAATGGAGAAAACCCTCTATGGATATAAAATCTCTGTCACAAGAAAAGGATATACTTTATTGTTGCACCAAAATGGTCTTTATAATGTGTAGACAAAGTTGCTCCCTCATGAAGCTTGGAACCTGTGTAGTTCTACTTTGCTGAGAAAGCTCCTCTCTTTACATGCCTAGTCTGCACAAAAGTGACCAAAGGAACTCTCTATCCTTTGCATTAGACATATTTATCAATTTTACAATGTCATTCTATTGTTTGTCTCTTCATTTTCTATGTTTCAGTTGCATCTGGAGATTCCTCAGCTTCCCTGACTGAGTTTGGACCCCTTTTGACCTCTTATTTTGTGTGCCACATTGATTCTGTGTAGTTGAATCATGAAATCCCAGGATTGGTCTGCAAATGTATTATTTTTTATGTACTGGTCCATTTTTAGTCTGTTATTGTTTATCAAACTTTCATTGACGAGTTCTTTGATCATTCTAGTTTCCCTATTGCTTCTTGTTTCTCTGTCAAAACTTTTTAAGGTTTCCCCAAAATGAGTCAAATGATTTGTATGACTCAGTTAACTTGTAAATTGTTAAAGTATCTGTAATCTGACGTTATTAGTTCAAGGTTGATAGTGATGTAGTGCCTATGGGCACATCTGATGTTAGCCCATGAGTGTATGCAATGTAAGCCTACAGGCGTACTCTATGTAAGCCTATGACATCTTTATATAAGCGTATTGGCAGTTTTGATGTATTCACCCTTTAGCGATATTGGTTAAACTACTGCTATGGTTAACCTTGATGAAAGGGTTTAATATATTGTCATTTAACCTTCAATTCAGGTTATATTGGCTTGAGGTTAGCATTTAATTGGGGATTAGGTAGCACTATAATTACGTCCCAATGACTGATCCATTGTATCAGTTCGTGATATGGTACCATGGTGTGCCTTTGGGCACTTATCCTTTATTCCTTCTATTTCACATATCTCTCTCGATTTTTGTCTCTATGCTCTCTTTATTATCGCTCTTCTGTTGTTTTGCATATGATTGTGGTGAATGTATGATTTGAGTTGTTTCTGGAAAATATTGTGAATAATACCCCCAAATGACTGATCCATTTTATCAGTTTGTGATAAGATATCATGGGGGTGCCTATGGGAACCGGCTCGTTATTCCTTATATATCGATTTCTCTCTATTTTCATTTATATGCTCTCTTTATTATTGCTCTTCTATTATTCTGCATATGATTGTGGTGAATGTATGTTTCGGGATATTTCTGGGAAATATTGTGAATTCCACATAAATGATCCATTTTGGATCAGACCTACCCAGCAGGAGGCTTTTCTTCCCATGGAAGCTTTGTTATTGAGAAGATAAGGAAACAATTCTTTCATCCTCTCTCTTATGTATCATTTTGCTGTGACCAACCTGCCAAAGCTCTTGCTTCCCTTTGTGTATGGCCCTAATCTTTTGCCAACCAATACCTTCTTGTAACTCCTCATGGGAATTAGCTGCAAAGTTGTCTGTGTAAGGGAATACTTGGTCCCTCTTTTTGTTGTCCAACGTGAATGGCTAAACAAGTCACAAGTTTTCCACATTTACCCCTGAATTCATTTGCATATAAGAAGGCAAATTCAACATGTATGCATTGTCAATTACTTGCTGTTTTGTCTAATAAGATAATAACTCCATACCCTACTGATATGTTCCCACAACAAGCGCAAAAGGAATGAAAACTTCTCTCCCTTATATTAATCATGATAGACATATTTATAAGTGCGGAGACTGACTATACTGAAGATAATTTCTGATAATTCCAATGCTAACAAAGTGTGATGATCTCAAGGATCATTGAAGTTGATTCCAAAGCTAACAATGAGCAATGATCTGATAATACATGAGCTGGCATCGCAAGTGTTGTTGTTTACATTATTGTTATCATCATTCCTCCCAACACAGAGCATTGGACTCCAATGTCAACAAGTGAAAAAGATGAACCCCAATGATACATCATAGGATGATGTAGGTGCTGCAATTGTTGATGATGATGTGACAAATGTCGGTGCTGCAAATGATGATGATGATATAATAGACTTGGCATGGCATGAGTATTGAAGGAAGCTTTTGTGCAAAGAAATTCCCATGAATGATAGTTCTACGTTAAATACATGTAGAAGTCCTCAAGAAGAAAAATATCACTGTTTTGTAAAGGAGTTCATACTCAAGGTAGGCAAGACCCATATTTATCCTGCAGATATGCTTACTAAGCCGGTCAAGACAGAGAAGTTTGAGTGGTGCAGAACTTCTCTGGGCTTGCTGAAAATGTGATAAGGGCAGCATTGGGCATTTGGCACTTGGATGGAAAAACATAGGCAAAGAATTCCTGTATATCGACTTCAAGTGGGAGAATGTTAGGAGGTGAAGTCAATATCCAGATCTCCAATGTTCTTCAGCGAAGAGGTGCATGGTGGTGCAGCTTATAAAGAGGAAACAAACAGTATTCTGTAGTCTTCCTTTGGGAGAGGAAACAAACAGTTTTTTGGACTCTTCCTTTGGAAGAGGAAACGAACAGTTTTTTGGACTCTTCCTTCAGAAGAGGAAACGAACAGTTTTTGGACTCTTCCTTTGGAAGAGGAAACGAACAGTTTTTGTTTTTTCTATAAAAGGGGAATGACCCCTTGTATGTAAACGATGATTGTATGTAATTCTGCCAAAATCAATAAAAGATCAAGCTGCCATTGCCCCGTGGTTTTTCCTGCACATTGCAGGTTTTCCACGTAAAATCTGTGTTACTGTTTTTTCCTGTGTTATTGTGTTTTTCTGCTTGCACAGAATTTTGCTATTTTTCTAACATCTGGTATCAGAGCCTAGGGTTTTGTGTGAGTGGGAGCTGCAACAATGACTGGAAGTGTAACCAAGTTTGAGATTGAAAAGTTTGATGGCAGGAACTTCGCCCTATGGAAGATGAAGGTGGAGGATTTGTTGGTTCAAAATGACCAAGCCCTAGCCTTGAAAGGGGTCGCGAGTAAACCAAGCAACATGAAAGATGAGGAGTGGGCAACGTTGGATAGGAAGGCGGTTTCTACAATCCGTCTATGCCTAGCGGACTCCGTCTTGTTCAATGTTGTTGAAGAAAAGACCGCGGAAGCCCTTTGGAAGAAGCTTGAAAAGTTGTATGAGACGAAATCTGCAACAAATAAGGTTTTTCTGAAAAACAACTTTACAGCCTAAGGATGAAGGAGGGTTCATCTGTGGCAGATCACTTGAATGAGTTTAATACCCTTATCAGTAAACTGGTTTCAATTAATGTGAAGATGGAGGATGAGGACAGAGCTATCACCCTACTTTGTTCCCTCCCGGAGACTTGGGATCATTTGGTGATGACCATCAACAATTCATCATCAGGAGCTCTAACTTTTGATGATGTGGTAGCCGCTTTGTTGGCAGAAGAGTTGAGGCGGAAAACGTCTTTGGAACCCTCAACCAATGAAGCCCTAGCTATGAGAGGTCGATCTTTTGAGAAGAGTCAACAAAGTAGATCACAGTCCAGATCTAAGTCTAAAGGACGCAAGCTGAAAGGGAAGTGTTGGCATTGCGGGAAGCCAGGGCACTCAAAGAAGGATTGTTGGCAGTTAAAAAAGGAAAAAAATGGTGAAAAGCAATTTCAGCCTTCAGCTGAGGCCAATACAGTAAATTCTGGAGAGACGACAACATGTGAGGCTTTCTGTATCAGCAACAACAGATCTGTTTTATATACCTGGGTTTTGGACTCGGGTGCATCTTTCCACATGTCTCCTCACAGAGACTGGTTTGACAAATATCAGCCATATAGTGGTGGGAAGGTCTACTTGGGTGATGATCACCCTTTAGAAATTGTGGGAAGAGGGGACATAAGGATCAGGCTGGACGATGGTAGAGAAAGGATGTTATGTGATGTGCGACATGTGCCAAATTTGCGGAAGAATTTGCTCTCAATCAAGATGATGGATAAGCTAGGGTATTTTGTCACTTTTGGTAACAACTATTGCAAAATTACCAGAGGTGCTATTGTAGTAGCAAAGGGAGAATCTTATGGGACCCTATATCGTTTATGCGGTGATACGGTGACAAACCATGCAGCAACAACAACTTCAGTTCAGGATGCAATAATGCTATGGCATCAACGCCTAGGCCATATGAGTGAAAAAGGTCTGAAAATTCTGCATGACAGAGGTATGCTTTCTAGGATTAAGTCTTGCAATTTAGACTTGTGTGAGCACTGTATTTTTGGTAAACAAAAGAGGGTTCGGTTTAATGCAAGCCCTGGTAAGAGTTCTGATTTTCTGCAACTTATACATTCGGATATATTTGGACCGGTCCCCACTCAGTCCTTAAATGGTGCCATCTATTTTCTGACATTTATAGATGATTATTCTAGGAGAGTGTGGGTTTATTTTCTGAAGAAGAAGTCGGAAGCTTTGCAGAAATTTAAAGAGTTCAAAACTCGAGTAGAGAAAAGTTTGGGCAAGCCTGTTTTATGTCTTAGGTCAGATAATGGGGGTGAATATTGCTCCAAGGAATTTGATAAATTTTGTACGCAGGAAGGAATTAAGCACCAGAAGATTGTACCATATACTCCACAACAAAATGGTGTGGCTGAGTGGATGAATCGCACAATCATGGAACGTGCAAGAAGCATGCTCAGCGCATCCATGTTGGATAAAAGGTTCTGGGCAGAGGCTGTTAATACAGTCGTTTACCTCATTAACAGGTCACCTACAACTGCGTTGGATGGACAGATTCCGGAGGAGGTTTGGTGTGGTAAGCCATTTGATTACTCTCATTTGCGTACCTTTGGCTGTGATGCATTTGCCCATGTGCCTAAAGAAAAAAGGTCCAAACTTGACCCGAAGTCAAGCAAATGTGTTTTTCTCGGCTATGGAGATGCAGTAAGTAAAGGGGTATAGACTGTGGGATCCTACTGCACACAAGGTAATTATTAGCCGAGATGTTATTTTTGATGAAAAATCCATGCAAAGGAAGGAGGTACAACAAACACCTAATGTTGTACCAATTGAAGTAGACATGAACGAAGATGAAAATGAAAATCAGCATGCTGAAATTTTTGACCAGCATGCAGAACAGCAAGTAGAACAACAAGTAGAGCAGCAACAACAGTCACAACACCAAGAGCCACAATCAACAGATCATTGGGTTAGAAGATCTACACGTCCACAAAAGTGTCCGGAAAGGTACTCTCATGTTTATCAGTCCTCTTTTGCTTTGTTAACTGATGATGGTGAGCCTAGTTCATTTCAGGAAGCTAGAGAGTCCGAGAA
The DNA here is from genome assembly GCA_028583015.1 of Wollemia nobilis. Classification (NCBI taxonomy): domain Eukaryota; kingdom Viridiplantae; phylum Streptophyta; class Pinopsida; order Araucariales; family Araucariaceae; genus Wollemia; species Wollemia nobilis. The sequence goes on from JAQPPZ010014295.1 coordinate 4,059,537, forward strand.
TGCAGAAAAGTGGAGGAAATCCATGGAGGAGGAAATCGAGGCACTTCGCAAGAATAAAACGTGGGAACTTGTGGATCTCCCACCTGGAAGAAAGACTGTTGGAAACAAGTGGGTGTACAAAGTGAAGAAGAACAACGATGGGTTGTTGGAACGTTATAAAGCTCGCTTGGTGGCAAAAGGCTATGTGCAGAAGTCAGGTATTGACTTTAATGAAATTTTCTCTCCAGTTGTGAAGATGACAACTATTAGAGTTCTACTTGCACTTGTAGCTGCACAGGATTTAGAACTGGAGCAGCTTGATGTAAAGACTGCTTTCTTGCATGGTGATCTTGAGGAGGAGATTTATATGGATCAGCCTGAGGGCTATGAGGAAAGAGGCAAAGAGCATCTGGTTTGCAGATTGAAGAAATCTTTGTACGGGTTGAAACAAGCGCCAAGGATGTGGTACAGGAAATTTGACACCTTCATGAAGAGCCAAGGTTTCAGCAGGAGTGAAGCTGACCATTGTGGATACTATAAGAGGTTTGATGATGGCAGTTTTATTATTTTGCTGTTGTATGTTGATGATATGCTGGTTGCAGGTCCCAACATGAAGAAAATCATTGATCTTAAGGCTCAGTTGGCTAGGACATTTGAAATGAAGGATTTAGGAGCAACAAACCAAATTTTAGGGATGAAGATACACAGGGACAGAAAAGGAAGAAAGATCTGGTTAAGTCAAAAGTCATATATAGAAAAGATTCTGCAGCGCTTCAATATGCAAAATGCAAAACCAGTTAGTACCCCACTTCTTTCACACTTAAAATTGTCTTCCAACCAAGTGTCCTAGAACAAAAGCAGAGAAGACAAGCATGTCTCGTGTACCGTATTCATCAGCAGTAGGAAGCCTCATGTATGCCATGGTGAGCACTAGACCGGATATTGCCCAAGCAGTGGGAGTAGTTAGCCGGTACATGGCAAATCCTGGTAAGGAGCATTGGAATGTGGTGAAGTGGATATTTAGATATTTAAGAGGCACTTCAGATGTTGCTATTTACTACGGATCGGATAGTTTGCAAGTTAAAGGTTTTGTGGATTCTGATTATGGTGGAGATAGAGATGGGAGAAAGTCCACTACAGGATATACTTTCACTCTTGCTGGTGGAGTTGTGAGTTGGGCTTCTAAGTTGCAGTCTGTGGTAGCTTTATCAACCACTGAAGCAGAATATATTGCAGCGACTCATGCCAGCAAAGAGGCAATTTGGCTAGAGCGATTGTTGGGTGACTTCAAGGTAATGCAAGGGAAAATTACGTTGCATTGTGATAGCCAAAGTGCTATTCAGCTAGTGAAGAACCCAACATTCCATGATCGCACGAAACACATTGATGTCAAGTACCACTTTATAAGAAATGTGGTGGAAGAAGGTAGGATCCGTTGCAAAAAATTAACATCGAAGTGAATCCTGCAGATATGCTTACTAAGCCGGTCAAGACAGAGAAGTTTGAGTGGTGCAGAACTTCTCCGGGCTTGCTGAAAATGTGATAAGGGCAGCATTGGGCAATTGGCACTTGGATGGAAAAACATAGGCAAAGAATTCCTGTATATCGACTTCAAGTGGGAGAATGTTAGGAGGTGAAGTCAATATCGAGTCTTCCTTTGGGAGAGGAAACAAACAGTTTTTTGGACTCTTCCTTTGGAAGAGGAAACGAACAGTTTTTTGGACTCTTCCTTCAGAGGAAACGAACAGTTTTTGGACTCTTCCTTTGGAAGAGGAAACGAACAGTTTTTGTTTTTTCTATAAAAGGGGAATGACCCCTTGTATGTAAACGATGATTGTATGTAATTCTGCCAAAATCAATAAAAGATCAAGCTGCCATTGCCCCGTGGTTTTTCCTGCACATTGCAGGTTTTCCACGTAAAATCTGTGTTACTGTTTTTTCCTGTGTTATTGTGTTTTTCTGCTTGCACAGAATTTTGCTATTTTTCTAACATAAAGAAGAAAAATATCACTGTTTTGTAAAGGAGTTCATACTCAAGGTAGGCAAGACCCATATATAAGGAACTTAGATTGACACTTACAAAAAACATCTAAGGTGTACATACAAGGCAATGTGGATGAATAAGCCTCCAAAGTGGAGCAATCTGCTTTATGAGTCAAATGATTCCCTCCATGAAACGGAGAAAGCATTCAGATGTGGAATAGAAGCTTGTGCTTAAAGCAGTTGAATATTTTTCCTGTGCTTCTGAATAGCTTAAAATGGGACACATGTAGATGCTGAACCTGCCAAGTCTTATTAAAAAGATCTTTACAACTAAGATCTATCAATATGAGGAAAAAAATATTGTCTTCCTATTTCTAATTCAATCGTATATGAAACGAAATCACATGGATAAAGAGAGTTAGGGAGGGGGTGCTTCCACTTTAGAGAACCATAGAAGGCAACTCCCTTCACAAAAGCCAAGTTCAAAGCCTTTGATAACAACTGGTATGTTGATGAGATTTATTCTTGTAATTATCTTCTCCTAGTAATTTTTTCCTTATTTGTTGCAATTATCTTCTTCTTCCTTGTAATTATCTCCTTTTTGTAATTATCTTAGTTACTAGCTAGAGTCCTAGTTTGCATGTTCAGTTCATCTCAGTTGGACTGAATGAGGTGTCTATGCATTTCTAGTTCAAGGACAGTTTGTGAACCTTCAACCTCATCTTTGTAAATGTATTCATGCTTCACTAATGAAGAGTGTACATCATCAGTTTTGGCGGATATCTTCTCCCATTTGCTCTTCAGTCTCTGCGTTTTGCTGTTTGTATTCCAGTGAGTGCATGCTGCTGTTATAATTTTACTGCAGGGACATATCATTTGATATCAGAGCCTCATTGAGGTCAATGCATCCTTGCTCGCTTGAGATCCATCCTTGCTGAGTTTGTTCAGCCTCAAGTTGAGATTGGTCTCAGCACAGTGCCTTGCTGTTGAGTTTGCTGCCCCAGGGTGCTGTTTGTATTTCAGTGAGTGCATGCTGCTTTTTTAACTTCACTGCAGGGACATATCATATGTGCATACACCAAGCAGCAAAAGGAATGAAAATTTTTCTCCTTTATATATATATATATTTTGAATTTATATGGTGGAATTGGTAGCCGCCACGAATCCAGGCAGGCTGTCCAGCTTTTATGGCCGCCACAGTATTCTGCGCTGTCCGCCCTAGAAGCCGCCACACAGATCTTCGCGTAGTATGCCCCTATAACCACCATGCCACAATCATTTTAAACCTTTTACGCCGCTGAAAGCACCAGGAAAGGGACAAGCGTTCAGTCCGGCGACTTTGCTCCTTTATATTAATCATCTTAAATACATGTATAATTACAAAGAGTGATAACATGAAGATCATTTTTAGTAATTCCAATGCTAACAAAGGGTGATAATGTCAAAGCTAGTACAAGAAGTGGCATCGCGAGTGTCATTCTTGACATACCTATCCTCATATTTGCGAGCAAGGCACTCAATGAGCACAATGGAGTGCCTCATTTTTTCCAAGTTGGTGACTGTGTTTGGCTTCATTTAGACAAGCAAAATTTTCACAATTGACAACATTCCAAGTTGAAGTCTGTTAGATACGGGCCTTATACGATCTTAAACCAGATTTTCAGCAACCATTAGTGGATAATACTTTGCTTGATTTTCGAACTTGAACCAATTAAAAGAAGGAAACCGCTATTTGGTGGGCTGCAAAGGCATTTTGCCAGTGCAAACGAAATTTTCTCCAAGTTAGCTCTTGCAAAGAAGTTTCCTCATCTAAAGTAGAATTCGGAGATGAATACCACTAAGTAGGGAGGAAATGATGAGATTTATTTTAGTCTTCAGTCTTTTAATTATCTCCTCCATCGTAGGAAATATTTCCCCATTGTCAATTCCTCCTTGGGGTTCACTTGGAATAGTAAACTAGAGAGTCTTAGTTTTCATGTGTAGTTCATCTCAGTTAAATTGAAGTCTCCTTGCATATGTATAGTTCAATAATTGCATGTAAGCTCAACTAGTTCAGGTGTCTATGCATGCCCAGGTTAAGGGCAGTTTGCAACCACTGAAGCTTACCTTTGTAAATATATTTATATCTCACTAATGAAGAGTGTGCAACATCGGTTTTGACAGTTATGTTCTCTCCTCTGCATATCTGTTTGTCTATCCTGCTCTTTTAGTTTTACTGTAGGGTCATATTGTTTACTCGAGTGAAACCATACCATGTTTGCAAGATGAGCATGATGCTCATCCCTATGTTGGTTATGACTTGTTTTGTACTTAGCTTGTGACTTCTCTAGCTCTATTACCTCCATTTAAATACTCTTTAAATGCCTTTCGTCATATTCTTCCTAAGAAGAAGGTGATTAATCAAGCAGTCAAAGATGATGTTAATCGACAATTTATTCAGATCACTTGGTTGACTCTATTGCAGCCCTCTTAGTTCTAAGTTGGCCTTCTGCAACAAACATTTCATGAGGATGGAGTATGATATTATTCTTCATTAGTGACATTGGACACACAACCTTAGGATTCCTCTTGGCCAGCTTAGAGTTCGCTCACATTATCTGCGAGTGGAGATGGACAATCATATTCTTGGAGAAATAGGGTATGTTGCCTTTGCTCTCTTCAAGAGGTGGAGATTGAAGAACAGTTCATCTTCAAGTGTCTTGTTTATTACGAGATTCAAGAGAGGTACCATTGCTTGTATTGAGACTTTGGCAATCTGCCTGTCACTTTTTTCAGACCATAGATGCTTTGGTTCTATACCTTTTCATGAAGCTATCGATCTTTGGCGTTAGGTATTACAGGAAATATCGACTACCACTTGATTAATCACATCATTATTTCACCCTATCTCTGTCATTGAGAGTAATGAATGTTTATTTGAAGCTAGAACTCTTGATAATGTTAATCGCAAATTTGTGTGCCCTTATTTTCAATTTTGCATACAAGAGTGGCTACTAGGATTTCGACGCTTTCTTCTTTTTGTCTGCAGTGAGACAAGACTGTTGTTCTTTAGCGTTGTGTTGTAGACACCCCTCATATGCCTAGAAGTTGCAGATTGACACAACTTACCAGTTTCCTACCTTCTTCTATTGGATTCTTGACCATGGATCATAGGAGAGTCTTTAGAGGTCAAACTTTATCCTTGTAGGATTATCCAACTAGGCCCCTTTAATCCTAACCATTCTCTTGGGAGCATCATTAGATCCTATGTTGGCCCCATAGTTACAAAAATCCCGATCGGATCCGATTTTTTCCATTATAGTGGGGTTGCCGATATCAAATTGCATCGGTTTCCCGATTTTTGCCTTTTTCTTTTTCAAAAAATCGTGATTTTTGAAAATATCGGCGATTTTTGCACAAAATTGTGATATGCATGAAAAAGGCTTTTTTCAATGAGATATTGCATTTTCTTCGGGTTTTTTTCACTGATTTTTTGCCTTTTTTCCCTTTTTTTTTGGTCGAATCCCATTTTTTCCTGATTCTTTTTCCATGCCAATTCTGATCTGATTCCGATTACTCAACTATGGTTGGCCCATTTGGTATGGTTGGTGATGATGATGACTTTGTTTCTATTTAACATCTCACTACAAATTAGAGTTGGCATGTTGATCCACACTAGCTGTTTTTTATTTCTCTTTTGGTTTGATTTCTGGCTCTCTCTTCTCTTTATCATCACTTTTAACATGTTAGCGTTTCCCATTTTTGGGTACAACCCTTGAGGCTTGCACTAAAATGCCATACAATTGTTTCACTTTAGTGTACTTTACCCTAATTTTCTTTACTCTAGTTCAGCTTGTTTTCTAACACTTTTTGGTTACTACAGTGCATTGTAACAACTCTTTTCAATGAGTTCCATTGGCCTACTTTGGTCATTCGTGGATATTAATAAAATTATCCTATCTAGATGCTTATACACTCTTTGTTGTATTGTCCTTATCCTCTCAACTGATTTTGCTGCCTTGGTTTTTATCAAATTAGCTTCTTCATAATTTTTTGCTACCCATAAACAACATTGACTGGTTTGAGAGGTAACTAGCCAATACAAGTCTCAAACAGGTACAAGTGTGTAGAAGAATGCAACACTCTATTGCAGGAATGCTGAATATTATATGACGTTGGACTGTAGCAAAGCGGGTGTTAAGATATGTGAAAGGGACACTTGATTTTGGCATTTTGTATAGCAGAAGCAAAGACCTCAAGCTGTGTGGGAATACAGATTCAGATTGTACAGGCTCTGTGGATGACATAAAATCCACTTCTAGGTATGTTTTCAACCTTGGCACGGGTGCAGTCACATGGGCCAGCAAGAAGCAACATGCAGTTGCCTTTTCATCGTTTGAAGTAAAATATCGAGGAGCAGTGAAAGGAGCGTGTGAGGCAGTTTGGCTCAAGAGGATGCTTTCAGACATGAAAATGCATCAGACAGAGTCGACACCCTTGTTTTGTGACAATCAAGGGGTGCTCAAACTAGCCAAGAATCCAGTTATGAGCGGACCAAACATGTTGAAATACATTGTCACTTCATCAGACAACTTGTAGAGGATGGAACTATTAAGCTGTAGTACTGTCCAACAGAGGACCAAACTACAAACATCTTTTCCGAGTTTTTGGGTCGTGACAAACATGTAAAATTTCAGGATAAGCTTGGTGTGGTTAGTAGATTAACCATTAAGGGAGGGTGTTAGATTAATATTAGATTAATAATGGCCAATCAACTTTTAGACTTGGGCATTAATAAAGGCATTGTGACTTTAGGTTATTTTATGCTTTTAAGTTGTATTCCACTTTAGTGTGTATCTTGGTCTATCCCACATTCATAAAGTGGATTGACTCGACTTATAGTAATCCTTTATAAGGAAGCTTTCACTCCTCACTTTTATGATGATATATGCAATATAGAGAACTCTCATGAGTAATCTTGGTTTCTTTTATGTGTTCTGTGTTATCGTGATAGGAACATTGCTCATGAAGGTACGTATGTGACATTGAGAGGTATGTTTCAACAACGCACAATGCTAAAGTGGGAGAATTCGATGTAGTGAATCACAAGTAGACAAAAACAAGAATTTCCTTGAAAGTAAAAAGACTATGGTAGATATTAGATTACTTTTGGAATTGGAGGCCCATGAAAGGATGTGAAGCCTTGGGTGGAGTAGAAGTGGTGAGTGAAGACGATGCTGACACATTAGAGAGTGAAGACGATGCTGACACATTAGAGAGTGAAAGACAAAGTAATATTGGGATGGACAGACCCAATATGCTTACACAAAATTGACACATACAATTGGAGATGTGACGAGAGAGAGCAACTAAGAGTGAATGATTGTTGTGCCAAATTAATGCCCTAACTTTGTTATGATGAATGAGTATAGAGGAACTGCACGAAATCATTAGGCGTCAGTACGACAAACTTAAGGGGAAAGCACTTGACTGATGGAACTAGAGATGGTAAAAAAAAAAAAAATTTAATGGCAAAAATTTGAAAAATTTAAAGTTCGAGAATGCATTTGACAAATTGATGACTTTTCTTGATGTAGTGAGGAATGACATCAATATCAATCTTGTCATGAGGCACATAATAGGAAGACATGGTTGGGCATAATTGCCGTAACAACAATAAATGCTTTTGGAATAAAGGAAAAGAGTAAATCTTCCTTATAAAAAGTTAAAAGAGAAATATGAGTTTTCATTCTAGATAGAAGCAAGCAAAAATTGGAAGGGAGTGTTGAACAAGGTACAACAAGAGTATTGTCATTGTTGTCAACACAGACAACAATTGATGTAGTTGAAGCAATGGACAAGAATTCTGAAGTCAGTCGGATCAAGTACAGTAAATTTGCAGGAAAACAGAAGTCACCAAGATTCAGAAAATTGCAAAAAAGACCAAGTAAGAAAACTGTCGCGATATCGCGACAGGTTGAGAGGTCCGTTAGCAGAAAGAAAAATTGTCGCGATTTCGCGACATAACCGAGGAGAGAGAAAATGCACGCCAAATGGTCGCGATTTCTCGACATGTCCGAGGAGAGAGAAGATGCAAGCAAATTTGTCGCGATTTCGCGACATGTTGGCAGAAGCGAAGAAGGAAGCAAGGTGAAAAGATGTCGCGATTTCGCGACATGTTGGAGGAAAATGCACTAAGTCAAGGAAGTGTAGCGATTTCGCTACAAGTTTGAAAGTCAAGGCGAAAGAGTGCAGCGATTTCGTTGCATGTTGAAATGAAGGGCAAAGAAGGTGTAGCGATTTCGCTGCATGTTGAAAGTCAAGGCGAAAGAGTGCAGCGATTTCGCTGCATGTTGAAAGTCAAGGCGAAAGAGTGCAGCGATTTCGCTACAAGTTGAAATGAAGGGCAAAGAAGGTGTAGCGATTTCGCTACAAGTGAAAAAGCACAAACAAGCAGGTGTAGCGATTTCGTTGCATGACAAAATGCATGGAAACAAAGGTGTAGCGATTTCGCTACCATTCAAAGTTGCAAAAATTAAAGATGTAACAAGTCAAAAGCACAAGGCACAAAGTTGTAGCGATTTCGCTACTGCATGAAGCAAAGAGTGTACGGAAGCAGTGAACGTCGCGATTTCGCGACATGTTCCATTTTCGCTGGAGTCTGCAAGGAGAGTTGTACGGAAGAGCAAAGTGTCGCGATTTCGCGACATGTTCCATTTTCGCTGAAGTTTGCAAGGAGGATTGTACGGAAGCCCAAAGTGTCGCGATTTCGCGACATGTTCCATTTTCGCTGAAGTTTGCAAGGAGGATTGTACGGAAGCCCAAAGTGTCGTGATTTCGCGACATGTTCCATTTTCGCTGTTGCTGGCAAAGGAGAGTGTACGGAAGCCAGAAGCGTCGCGATTTCGCGACAAGAAGGATGATGACGTCAGCAAAAGCCGGAAGCGTCGCGATTTCGCGACAAGAATGATGATGACGTCAGCAAAGTCAGAAAGTGTCGCGATTTCGCGACAGGGTGCAAGGAAAGCTGCTGGAAGCCGGAAGTGTCGCGATTTCGCGACAACATACAGGATGACGTCAGCAAAAGTTCTAAGTGTCGCGATATCGCGACATGAACAGAGGGAAAGCTTTCAAAGCCAAAATGGTCGCGATTTCGCGACAAACAAGGGCATGAAGTGTACGGCTTCAAAAAGTGTCGCGATATCGTGACGAGTAATCGATCGCGAGTAAAACCCGCAGGAGCATGCAAAGTGACATGTGTCAGAAAAAGCATACGAGAAAATCATGCGACTGTTACGTAAAAAGTAATCGATGTCGGATCGACAGTTACACGTTGACGAGTGTCGGACATGCATGGGAACAATATGTATATGCATGATTGAAAAGCGTTCGAAGTGTCATATAGGCTGTATCGAAAAAGCATTCGAACGGCCGCAGTGCAGCATTCGAACAGCCAATTGAAAATGCATTCGAACAACCAATTGAAAATGCATTCGAACAGTCGATTAAAATAAACGTATTTGCAGCATTCGAAACATAAAATAGGAAGGATCGAAAAGCTTTCGAGAAGAAGGATGTGCAGCATTCGAACAGTCGTATTTGGAAGGATTCGAACAGCCGCATTGGAAAGGAGAAAAGAATTCGAACGACTCGAGAATGTAATCCGACTGCATGCAGGATTGAAACGCTATGGAAGACAAAGAGTTCCGATGAGAAAAACAGATTATAAAAAGGACAGTCATGTAGAAAATAATGTTGCTGCTGTTAGAGAGAAATTGCTGTAAAAGGAGGGTTAGAAAAGAGTCAAGAGAAAAATTAGCAAAGCCGTGAGAGTGTGTAGAGTTGGGTTAATTGCAGACCGACCAGGGTCGTGCATGAAGTGAAGACATTTTTATGTCATTCTAAATTGATTAGAATTGCAGTCCAAGTTGGTGCTTGGTACTAGGGGTTGGTGCTCCATCTGTTGCAGCAGAAAATTACAGGGGTTGGTGCTCCTTCCAGTAAATGCTGGTAAAGAATTTGTAAAATTGGTATTTTGCAAAGACTGGATTTGGATTGAAGTCCAAGCAGTCAATTTTGAGGAGTAGCCAAATTGATGAACCTCATTATATTGTGTGTTGTGGTGTGCTCTCATGTTCAATTTGCTTTTCTGGTTTTAAAGTTCTCTGTGCTTCAGTTTTTGAATGCTGTTGTTTTGAATTTTAAATAACTACATTGATTCACCCCCCCCTCTCAGTGTCATTGTGTGAATATCAGGGAGATGATTCAAGTCCAAGCAACCACCACCAAGGCACTATTTCTAGGGATAGACATGAACCGGTTGATGAGCAAGGATGACTAAGAAGAAGAAGAAATCATAGCTAGAGGAGAATTCAAGGTGGTTGTTTACGTTCGCGATGTTGCTACTTCAAAGAATGGACACAACTAAATATCAATAACACTCGCATTCTATAGCCACTGCCAATGTATTGTCATTTATATAATCGTATTGAGCACATTTTGTAGGTGCCAATCGTTGAGCATTGGGCAGAAAAAGTCTATTCTTGGCATACAACGTTGTTGGCAGAATGCCCACCTACTTTGCCACGTCCAACAACCAATGTTTGCCCTTTGCCACAAGCCATCTTCAAGGTGCACTTGAAAACCCTATTGCAGTATAATCTGCCATCGGTTACAAAAATCTCTTTGGCCGTTGCAAGATTTGCGAGTTTTGTTGGCAAGTTCTGTTGGCTAAATGTTAGAGAAAATGTCATTGGCCCCAACCCTACCGATAGACCTCTTGCCATTGGAAGATTGTTTGAAGCCATCATCAACGAGTTTTTGTTTGTTGTCTCAGCTTGCTTTGTGCTGTTATAGTTGACACTTGTCCAATTTTTGATAAATTTCCACAATCTCAGTCGACAAGATCTTTAGTATCCCAATCAACATTATCATTGTTTTTGCATCATTGGTAGACTTCTTCTCCACACAATCAACAATCCATTCCTGTTTGCAAGCTTTCCCATGGTTTGAATGTGTGGTGTCATTTGCTATGGGAGAAGGGTCTTCACTGTTGTTGTCTACAATTGCCTTATCATCGACAATCACATGGCTCATGTCGTTTTCCAAATAATCTTGAGTTATTCGAGCCATTGTGGAGCTTTTGGCGTCTAACTTGTTGTCATCAACAAAGCTATTGTTGTTGCCACATTGAGCATTTGTCAAAAAATTTATTGGTGAGTCCCTAGCCTGTCCCATCATCCTATTGTCACAATGGCTCTTGCCATCATCAACAAGTTCATTGTAGGCACCATTTTGATCATCAGTTATGTTTGCTAGTATCCTATACTCAACAACTATTTCCAAGTCCTTGCCATCCATAAGGTAGTCCTAGTTTTGGTAGTCGAAAGAATCGCAACTGACTTCATAATTATTTGCATTTCGCTTGTTTTCCTCCCTTGTCTTATCGTTGATGTTCTCCCCTTAGTTTTTTGTTGTGAGCCGAACACCTTAGCTTGTCGTTGTTAGTACCTAGTCACTAGCCATCATCATCTCCCAAGTCCAAGCTTCTATCATTGTATGGGTCTACATCCAGTGAGTCCAAGTTCAGGGTCAAGTTTAAGTCCAAGTTGAATACAATAGAATCGAGCATAGCATTTTTGGTTGAGGATGTGCTTGTTGCCCCACCAACACTCGAACTTGCCATTGTTGAGATTTCCACTTCTTATTAGATAGGAAGTACAACGTCATCATTGGACACAGAGGAAGAAAGTACGTAGTTGTTTGGTAGCAATTGATGATTTGAGCAGCGAAGTGTATGTTGAAAGTAGGTGGAGCAGAGGCCTTAAAAATGTGTGTTTGAAGAGGACACCTATTTTTGATAGTGATCTTGTTGGGAGCCAAATATTTTATGCACGACCTTTAGAATCCTTCTTTGGCATCAACACAATAGGTGAAGAACATGGTAAAGTACTTGGACAAATCACACTTAGGTCCAATAAGTTTTGCAATTATTTCACTTCTTCGGAATCCAAAATTGACCATATAGATAACCTTGTTGAGCAATGGAGATTCGAGCAAAAATTGAATTTCATATCATACCTATTTTTAGAGGCAACCGTCTTTATTTTTGGAATACTTATTTAAATAGTTGAATCAATCCATCCAGTTGTTGCCTTTGCTCCTTTGTAAAACTTGCATTAGAAGTTTTTACCCTTAGTAGTCCCTCTCTTTGTCTGGATTTCAAGAGTAGCAACACAAACTAATTGCATACATTGATAAGCCTCTTTGTTTGATTTGCAATCATCATTGAATTTTTTGCTTGCCTTTGTAACTATTGATGAAGAATGGCACTCCATTCTTGATAAGGTAGTATATAGGTTCCATTCTCTAGAATATTGCATGTCTATCTCACATGCATGGGTCATCGAGGGCTACAACATTACACTCTACTTCAATGATGTTGCTAGCTATAGTGACTCTGATTTTACATTGACTTGTGGCTTGCATTTTAGAATTCTTGTGCAACCATCCCAATGCATCTATGGTTCTAGAAGTTTCTATGTGTCCAACCAAAGCTGGTGTACCAACATTTTAAAATTAAATTCCTTCATGAAATGGAATTGAAGAGTGTGCCAACCTTATTTATTTTAATTTGAACTTTGCTGTGAAAGTATTGCATAATTCATCTAACTTGGATTTTTTGGTTCCATTTCTTGCTCCCTTTTGTATTGTGGTGCATACAATTTGTCATCTACATTGGAATCACATTCCACTTTGTGCCCATTATTCTTGTTAGCCATGTTATTTTTGGATTGCTTGTTCTTGTAGTTCTTGTATTGAAGATCCAAATTAAGCTTCAAACACATCACCTGGTTATGTCCATCTATATTACAATGGCCAAAATGGTTCTTTTTGGATGCTTGTGTTTATGGACAATAGTGTCATTCCTTTCTCCTTGGCCATTCTCCTTCAAGGTTTTTTTTTTTCCTTGTTTTGTTCGAGAAAGAATTACATCCACCAAACAATAGGATTACAAGGAAAGTCTCTTCTTAAGTAAGCAAGGTGACAAAGCACTTGGCTTTTTGCTTATGTTTGCAAGAATTAATATTGTTACGCATATATTTTAGTTTTCTTGGATCAAAATTGCCAAGTTTCGCCTTCATAACTTCAACTTATGTAGTCTCAATGGAGAGAGATCCTCTTGAAATGATGGCAATGCATCTTCCACAAGAAGAAAAGGTTAGCGAGATGAAACATATGTTATAGTCTTTTGCAAATGTTTGCTATCATCCAAGAGACCCCAAGCAACACTTCTTTATCTGAAAGCATAGTAGAGAAATCCAGAATCGACTCAAAATTGTACTAGAAAAAGATTCGGGAGAAATTGGCAAAACATCATTAAAAAAAAAACTGAAGAAAACACATATCACAATGAATTAACATTAATCGAATCAAATATTAATGATGTAAGACTGTAAGCTTAAACTACACTTGAAAGTGGCAAGTGATACAAGCTTAAACTACACATGAAAGTGATAAAAAACATCTTGTATCGCTTATATAATATGAAAAGGTACAAATTACAAATTGTGTCATAAGGCATGACAAATTGTCAAATACAATGCTTTAATGCCTTTGAATGCTTTTGCCCGTTGCCCTAGCACAAGCTCTAGTCCCCCTTTGTTGATGTGTTCGTGCCTCTTCTTGTGCCTTTAGCTGTTATCTCCTCCGCTAGGTCTTCGAAGTTTTGTAATTCATCCGGGGAGAAGAGAGGCTCTTCTTGCTAGTGCTGCTCTAGATCTATGATCCATTCAGATGATGGATCAATCTCACTTAGGTCAATGGCCTCAATACTTGTTTTTGTAATTCTTTTATGGTGGAGGCGAAGGTTGTAACGAATAAACACGAGATGTTCAACTTTTCTTGTGTAAGCCTATTGTGCTTCTTGGAGTGTATGTGATCAAACATACTCCAATTGCGCTCACAACTTGAAGCGTTGCATGGTTGAGATAAGATTTTGATGGCCAAGTGTCGCATATTGGGCGTAAATGCACCAAAGTTGTCCTACCATAAATCTAGAAATAACCAAAAAAAAAAAAGAATCTAATAATTCACATGTAAAATAGTAAATTGAGATTATTTTTTAAAACAAAATCAAAAGACAAAAGAAATAATAACTCGATGAGGGTAACCTGGCCTCAATTTTGACCTCGTTCAAATGAATTGCTGGGATGGGAAAAGGACGCCCAACATTCCTTATAAGACTATATCTCTTCTTGTACCTTATCGTGCAATTCCCGATTGAGGCACATGTGGTCAAGGCAAGCTCAAAGGCCCACCATCGCCTCATAATTGGCATGAAATACATCAAAATAAAAAAATTGGGGGTTCAAGTAGTACCCCACTGCATGAAGAGGGCTATGGATCTAAGATGTGTGTTGTCTACCAATGATTTCCCAAATGGGACCAAATTTGCTACGGACATATCCATAAAATGAGGCATTTGCCTCTTTTGCCTTGTCCATAGCCTCATATACATATGTCATTGCAAATTGTTCTCCATCAACAAGACGAAGAACCCTCACCAAAGGCTTTGACACTTGAAAAAAAGGAAAAATAATTTAAATAAAAATATTTTACAATAAAAAAATTACAAATTACAATACAAGATTTGCAAATGGAAAAATATTTTAAATTAAAAAAATAAATTAATAAACTTAGTCTTGTACCATTCATAGCTATCCAGAAGGGCTTCTCAAACAAATAGGCATATACATTCTGCCCCTCATTGGACAATCGGTATCTAGCAGCTCGTTCGGAATTCCAGTCATCACTCACAAACATCTACTTCAATGACCCCCTTGCATTATAGATGCTCTACAATGTCATGAAGTTGTGGCGAAGCCTGTAACTCCAACCCACACTAGCTCCCTCCCACCAGTAAATTGACTCCTGATCTGGAGGACCCATGCATGGTTGTAGATGAATTTTGTGGTAGTCATGGACTTCTGTACAACCTTTGCCTCCCAAGGTAATTTCCCAATGTCTTTGAGGAGCAAATCGAGACAATGGGCTGCACATGGGGTCCAAAAAACAGTGGGGAATCTCTCCTCCAAAATCTTATTGGCTGCTTTATACGTTGTTGTGTTGTCCGTGATGACTTGGACAACATTCTCCTCCTTGAACTCCATCACAACCTCCCTCAACAATCCTGCAAGCATTTCGGCACTTTTAACTTGTGTCGATGCATCTACAGACTTGAGGAATGCAATTTCTCCTGTAGAAGCAACCAAAAAATTAATTAAGATTCTTCGCTTCCCATCTGTCCAGCCATTAGATATGATATTGCAACCCTTCATCCTCCACACCTTGCACTGGTCTTCAACCACAACCTGAATTATAAAAACATAGTTTAATCATGCATGTGCGTGTATAAATTTAATCCCCTTTGATCTTTTTGAAGTTTGCTTTTTAAAAACATAATTTAATCATGCATGTGTATAAATTTAAGCACAACTTGAATGTTATCCACGGATTGTCGAAGGAGAGGGCCTCTAAGGTCATTAAAAGTTGGCACCTTAAATCCTACGCCACAACTTGCGACGACATCTATCATGTGTCGCCAGTATGGAGACCTTGCCACATTGAAGGGAAGATCGGAAAAATTACCAAAAAGTGGCAATGGCTGGCCTCATTGTGTTGTGCTTCTCCTAGTTCCACACAGTTATACCCTCAAGTGTGGGTTGTGCCCTTGGCATGGAACGTTCTACAAAATGGGACTCATCCCTCCCACTCCCTACGTGTGCAACTGATGGACTCGAACTCTCGTGGTGAAACAGGCTAAAGCTGTTGCTGGTATAGTGAATTCGAGAAGGGGGTGATGAGATGGCCTTGATTTGTCTTCGTTTGAGGTCTTTTTTTTCTTGTGTGCTAGAGATGAGGGCATCTACAACATTACTAACTTCTTTTGGCACCTTTGGGCATGACTTGACATCATTCCCTTTTTTCTTTGCCAAATGGAATTTGAGGCGGTAAATGCCTCCATGAATAAGAGACCCACAAAAATTGCAATAAAATTCCCCTTTCTTTTCCCCTTCCCTTGCATACTTCCATGCTGGATCTCTTTTCAACATTTTTTTGTTATCCCTGCACATGGAAACAAGTAACAACAAAGTTACAAACAATTACTTTAAAAAACAAAAACCCTAACCCTAAACTAGGGTTTAGGGTTTTAACTTTTAACATTGACAGCTGAAAAAAGGGGCTTGCATACATAGTAATCAGGCAGCAATATTTACTTAAAAGAAGAAATTAAGTAAAAACCCTAAACTTTAAACATTGAAAGCTGAAAAAATGGGCTTGCATACATAGTTATCAGGCAGCAATATTTACTTAAAAGGAGGAAAAACCCTAAACTTGAACTGTAGACTAGGTGCTGGGGTTTAAAGTTTAAACATTGACAGCTGAAAAAATGGGCTTGCATACATAGTTATCAGGCAGCAATTTTTACTTAAAAGGAGAAAAAAGAAACCCTAAACCCTAAACCCTAGACCTAGTTTTTTAAATTTTTATCTCAAATGCAACAGTTGGGTGGCTGTTGCATTTGGTGTTAAATCTTAAAAAGCCAAAAACAAAAACATGCTTGAAATAGAAAAAAAAAAAGAGTTTCAAAATTTTTTCTTACCTCAGATGAATCCTTTGGGCGGCTATTGGTGGCTGCCGAATGGCGAATTCCTACGAACTGCAAAAATTCAGCAGTAAGGATGCCCTAGTGTGTTTTGTTTGGTGTGGTAGCAGGTAGGTAGATCCCTTTCTCTAGTTTGCAACAGGTAAAAATGAAGGAAATTGAAAAAAAAAAGAAAAACTTTATACTGTTTTCTCTACTTGTGCAGCTGCAGCCGATTTTTTATTGTGGGAATTGTGATTAAGTTTGTGAATCTTGTTTTTTCAAAAAATCTGCAAAAAATTGCCAATTTCCAATTCCACGTCGATTTGACTTGGATTTTTGGCAGACTTGGAAAAAATTGGGGTATTGGTGATTTTTTGGCAATTTTTGTAACTATGTGTGAAAGAAAAGATGGAAACTTCTGCCTAAAACTAGGACTAGAGCCCTTGAGCAAGCAAACATCTTCAAACACATGAATAACTGTTTCCTCCCTCTTACAAAGAAGGCACTTGGAATTTGAGATTCCAATTTTTTGATGTGTCTTTATTGCGAGTCCATGATGTGTCACAGGCTAGACAAGAAAGTTTTGTTTGAACGGGTATCTTGACTTTCATATTTCTTGACAATGCCATCACTAATCCTCTTTTGGGTCAGAAGTGTCCCAAAACTTGTTTAAACACATAGCAATTGGAAGAGTGTGTCTTACTTGTTCGTTTAAGTTCTTGGGCTCATAGTGAAAGACGATTCTACGATTGATCCATCTTCAATCCTTTAAATGGAGACCTATTCCCTATAGTTGTTGTAGGTAGACGAATTGATGCATGTCACGTTTGCATGAGTGCAACTTATTGCTAATATGTGTAAATAAGAATTGTCGTATGTGTTTGTCACGTATTGTTGTGTATGTATGTGGCAATATGTGTTTGTAATTATGCATGGTTTATTTTAATTTTAAATATACATGGGTAGTTAGGTAGGAATTAGGCAGTTGCCAATTGCCAACCTGTCCTGTATAGCTATATGTCAACATCTATGTTTGTCAAGGTGTGAGGTTAGTAGAGATGGAAATGTTCGTTGAGTTATGATGTTCGGCAATGTAAGTTTGGTCGTTTGTATGCTTGGCTGGACCATGACGTATTGCAAATAACTAAGTTATCTCTGTAAGTCTTTTCATTGTGCAGTTTTGTTTAATCATTTATAATGAAATTGGATTCTAATGTGTTGCATTCCCTTCTTTTTGGCACTGTTATTTGTATGTGTTTGGGTTGAAGTTGGTGACATGGAGTTGTGATGAGCATCTTGCTTGGGAGGTACACAATGATGACAATGGGAAGCATACGATGTGGTTGACATGGTTGTACTTCAAGCATTCGTTTGCACCCTTGAGAGGAGGGAAGATTGGACTTGAACCTAAAAGTGATGCATAGTCTTTCAGTGATTTCAACGAAGGGTTAAAGGTGCGTGATGAAGGGCCTAGTGATTACGAAGGACAAAGTGTGCATGATGAAGGGTTGATTGTCGATGAAGGGCTAAGCTTGCATGATGAGGGCATGGATGTTGACATTGCATGCGACGGGGCCGTGCATGTCGATAAAAGCGTATGTGCCAACAAGGTGTGCATGTAGACAAACGTGTGATGATGCGGTGCACAACTATGTTGGTGAGTGTCATGGAGTTTGTGATGACATGATACATGATGTAGTGCGTGATGAGGTCCAAGAGATGAGCAAGATTAGCAAGTGGCTGTGTAGGTGATCCTAGCATAGACAAATGTGGGGAGGTGCATCCGAGGGTGCATAGGTCATGAGTTTGGCAAAGGAGCAACTGTAGAGGGGTGCATGGGATAGCGACAATCAATAGTAGTTGATGCAAGTCTATAGGTGATGGAGATCACAAAGATTGAGAGTTGATGTTGGAAGGACAAGCAATGCACAAACAATGTCAACAACTAATTTTTGCAGTTTGACATGAGAGCAATTGCAGGGTGGAGCATTTGACATTGTGTAGGGAGTCTGCCATGGGTGCAACTGCAGGTTGGTGTGTCCGATAGTGTGTGGGACTGGAGTTCAACACATGCACAACTATAATATGGAGTGTTTGATGATGCATGTGCTGAGTGTCCCATATTTCATAGTGGTGGAACAAAATATGCAATTGGACATTGGAAAATCTGCATCATGATTTGGAAGGCCAATGGGTAGATGAATGAAGTAGATTGGAGGTGGTTATTCCTTGTGATATTGCATGGAATTGCAATAGATTGGTAACTAGAATTACGGTAGGAGTTGTAGGAAGTCTACATGGAGGAGGAATTCAAGTTGTTTTGCAATGACGATGATATCATTGCAAAATTCCACCGAATAGGGCAAAGTGAGTTAGAGTGTGTATGGTCCTAGAATTGTAGGTTGAATGTGTTGCACAACTATCTAAAGGAAGAGGCATTAGACACATTGAAGAAAATGTGGTTTATGTAGTGCCTTTTTCCTTCATATGGAAAGAAGATTATTGTGGTCCCTTTGACGTCATATCAAGAGGCCTTTGAGCAGGCCATGAACTTAGAAACGTATGTAAAGATGTTATTTAAATGTTGGAGTCAAATAGTCAGTGACAAGAGTGACTCTGATAATGGGAGTGACTATGAAGGTAAGGGTGATGGCCTTAAGAATGAGAGAAACTTGGAGGATGCTTCGAGGATATCATCCACATGTTGGGGTTGAGAAGTGAGTGATGTGAGTGACTTCGAAGAGGAGAGGGAAGACAATATTGCCTTCAAGAATGAGCATGACACAAAGAACACTTGAGGTGTATGAGTCTCAAAGTAAGACTATTCCAACACAGAGGGAGACAATTGCGGCATAGAGAGACATTGCTCCAACAAGAAGTGTTGCTAGTGGTAGAGTTTGTAACAACTTCCAAAGTTGTAAAAAATGCCAAATTGAGTATGATAGTAGTGGTACAATGCCATACTTGTCATCTATAGGGGCACTTAATGTGAGACTGTCAGAATGAGGCGAGTTGATATGATCTAATGTCATGTAGAAGGCTCAAGAATTTTGGGAAGAGTTGAAGCTGTAGACAGGAAGTAGGACAATGTAAACTTGATTGTAGTTGAGGAGTTAGAGCAAAAGGTGGTGTATGTGTGACGAGTTTGTGCAGATGCTAATGTTGACGTTGATATCGATGTCAGCATAATTAGAGGCATTTGTAGGGAAAATCTTGGAAACATTGGGAAATTTTAGCATTTTTTCTTAATGTTTTTGTTTGTAGACCGAGGATGAGAACAAGAAGGGAACATGCAACATGTCTGAAGGTGAATGAGAGGAAGAGTGTATTCTGGATGTTGTAGGATGGCATCTGGATATGCAAGGATGTTAAACAGAGAATGTAGACTTTGTAATTGAGGACAAAGAACATTGATGAAGGATGCTAGTCAAACAATGAAGCCTGTTGTCTAGATGATGGAGGTCAATCTAAAGAGAAGGCGGTTGATGAAACCAGTTTGGGTGGAAGAAGACATTGGCCATGTCAAGATGTGGCACTGAAAAAGGACACAAGTGGTTGGATGGAATGGCTATACTTCAATAATTATTTTTTGAGAAGGAAAATAGGAGGGAGGGAATGGCTCTCTTATAAATTGAAAAATAATTGATTTTGAGCTTTTTATTTTGATGGATGAAGTTGGCAAAGAGATAATTGTTGTTCGGATGACCATTGTCAAAACATAATTCTCCTTGTGAGCAGTTGTGGAGACAGGCATGCATCGACTAGAGTACAGATGTACCCAAGGGGAAATCGTAGGTTGAGCCAATCGACTAATGAATGAAGAAAGGAGAAGAGTTGAAGTGTTTGATGTATTGAGCTCGACAAACTCTAGCATGCACATTGTTTTTAGGACGTGAATCCTAAAGACATTGGCATGACTCAACAGGCTAAAAATAATAGAGGGTGAATGTGTAGCATGGTGGTGGTATTCCACCCTTGGAGGAACAGTTTGGATTGACAAATTCAATATTCAAATGTATAATGATGAGGTTGTATGTCTTGCATCATATCCTTGCGTCTGTTTGTCTTGTTCCCTGCTTTAGATGGCCCAATCTACAAATAGGATGACCTGCCCTTTTCCAAATGACTTGCCTTCAGTCTAGACGACCTAGGCTCTTCACTGTATGGACCAATAACTCACTGTAAGACCTGTAAACTTCACTATACGACCTGGAAACTACCTTGTATGGCTTAGCACTAGGCTGGATGGCCTATCAATCACCTAGACGCCCTTGTACGATAGAACTTGGAAAGAATACAAATAATAGATTGCATCTAATCTACTAAGCAATCATCAGTGATAGTACATGCAAAGGACACACAATGGCAATAACAAATGATGAATGAGTATGAACAAATATTGCATTAATAATAGCCTGTTATGACATTTTGACAACTTGATACAACACTTAAATACCATGCCAACCTTGATACCCACATACCATGCCAACTTTTGTTTCCATGCCAACAACAAGAATGAATGAGGGAAGGGTCTTATTTATACAACTAAGGAGGTAGTTGCATCCTCCAACTTACTAACTACCCGACACCTCATCATTTTCTTAAATTACATTTGGCATGCTTTGAATTACATTTCATTTTATAAATCATTTTGTGACTAATGACTTATCCATACATAACTAATACTTCACTTAACATTACACATTTCCACATACAATATTACATCATGACTTTATAACATAAAATATATCAAAACTCTTAATGTGTGCTTACTTGACTTCCAACGCACTTATTCATTGATTATGCAAACATGTCAATTTGCCTGCCTACATCTATCCCCTCCTCTAGACTTGTCGGTGTCCTCGATGACACGAGCTAAACACTAGGGATAGAAGCATTGAATACCATAGTGGAATCTCTTGTTGCGATCCTTTCACTTTCTCTTATTCTAGACATCTTCTACAACATACTTCACTTCAAACTGCTTCCAACAATACATTGTTCTGCAATTGCTCACTCCACTTTCTGTATTTAGTCATATGATCAACGTGACCAACATGATGGGCAATGCCCGTTGCCACCTTTGTTGGGGGTCAAGGGGCAATGCCCCTAAACATCAATGGCGAAGCCATTGAAACCCTCATTGTCTAAATTGAATTCTTCTCCTTGTCTTCATTTTGGTAGCCTTCACTCAAGCAACTTAAGCAACTTCCCCTTAGCTCTGAATGACTTCTCTTTGGCGCCAGATGACTGCTTCTTGGCCTCTAACGACCTTGCCTTAGCCTTTGAAAAACATCCCTTGGTCTTAAATGGCTACTTTCTTGGCTTTGACAACCCACCTTCTGAGTTAGACGACATTGGGCTAGATGACCTACTTTCTATGTCAGATGGTTTGACTTCGGACAACTCAACTTTGGAGAGGCTTGCCTCAACCTTTGATAGACATTCCTTGGGTGTTAGACGGCTACTTTCTTGGCCTGGACGACCCACTTCCTGAGTTAGATGCCCTTGGGCCAGAGGACCTACTTTTTGCATTAGACGGTTCAACTTCGGACAACCTGCTTCTGGACAGTCTTGCCTCAAATGACCCGACTCCATATTGCCTACTTCAAGAGGACCTTGCCTTAGACAACCCAAATCCAAACGACCTTGCCTTAGATGGCCCAACTCTGTATGGCTTGCTTTCAGATGGCCCGACCTCAGATGACCCAACTTCGAATGACCTGCTCTCGGAGGGCCATGCCTTAGATGACCTAGATTTGTACGACTTGCTTTCGAAGGCCCTTGCCTTAGACGATCCAACTCCATACGACCTATTATTTGCTCAGATGACCTGTATGGACTTTCGTACAATCTTCTCCCGTTAGTCGGTCCTCTAGACGGTCCATACCACACACTCTTCCAATCAGACAAACTCCTTGCCTCGAACTTTGTGCTGCTTTGTCCTTTCCTTAGACAACTCCACATGTTCTCCAGACAACCTGACATCATCTTCATCCCAAAGTTGGACTATAGACAGCCCTACATGACTACCGAATGGGCGTGATCTCTTCAAATGGCTTGGGGTGTTCGTCTGACGGCTTGGGGTCAGTCTGAGGCTTAGACGGTTTCCTTAGATGGCCTAGGGAGGGTCTAAACGACCCTCTCCTTGGTACCTATTGTCCCTGCTAGACGACTAGGGTCCTAACTTAGACATCCTAGGCTTAGACAACTTAAGCTCTAACAATCGAGGCTTGGGTCCAGACAACCCAAGTCTAGATGGCCACACGACCCTAGCAGATGACCAAACAACGAACAATCTCTCTCTTTGTCATTTGTATCATCACTCTGTTTGCATCACTCACTTGGCCATTTGCATCAACCACTTGTGCAATTTCAACCATTTGCTCTATCTCTACCTCTTGGATTGTAATTAAGTTCACCTCCTCAATTGCAATAAGATTTATGAAGTTCACCTCCTCTGCTTCCTGGCTAGGGTTGTGACTTCTCCGTCGCTTTGATTTCTCTATACATTATTAGTTCATGTCGACTTGTAACACTTTGACATTCATGTGCTAAGTGCCCCCTCAAATGGCATCGCCAACACTGTACAATGGGATTGCCCTCAGTATTATACTCAATTTTGTGTCTTCTAGTTCTCTGGCGTTTGTCACAAACTGCATCACCAATGGCACCCCCTTGGTACAATCTCCCTTTGTGCTGCATATTCCTGTAGCAATGATCTTGCACTCTCCAAGTCACACTCATCCTCAAAGTCATTGTTCTTCTCTTCAGAGTCACTTCCTTCATTGACTTCTCAACCCCAACACTTGGACGATGAACTACTCTCATTCTCAAAATCATCACTCTCATTGTTAGAGTCACTCTCAACATGATAATCACTTTCATATTTAGGGCCAGGCTCGTCCGCATTAATGTGACCTTAACACTTTAATGATGTCTTTGCATCACTTTCCAAGTTCAAGGCTCGCTCCAAGGCCTCTTGATATGATGTTGGAGGGACCACCTTGATCTTCTTTTGGTACATAGGAAGAAGGCCCTCAACGAATACCTCTTCAATTCATCTGATGGATCTTCCTCTTGATGGGTAAACATCCCACTCAACCCACGTTTGTAAATAGTAAAAACGAATAAGCTCTTTCTCACCTTATTCCATTCTATAAATTTCAGCAATGACCTCATTGCCATTGTGAAAAAAACAAAATTCCTTCATGAATGCTTCACGCAACTCATCCCACGTTTGGTACTTGCCCTCTAGCAATCTCATGTACCAGTCCATTGCAATTCCATGAAATGTTGCAGGGAATAACCTCCTCCAATTTGCATCATTATTTTGCCCATTTGCTTTCCACATCATGAGGTAGATTTTCCAATGCTTGACAAGGTCTTTTGTTTCCCCTCCATGAAACAATGGACACTTACATGATATGCCAAAATTGGTCTTTGTTTTGATAGGTTGATTTGACATTGGCAATGATTGTTCACATGGCTCTCCTTCATGCACATCATTAGGCACACCCCATTGCAATTGCTCTCGCATTGGACTCCCATCCCACACACTATGAAATGTGCCAACCTGTAGTTGCTCCAATGTCGGACTCTCGTCCTACTCACCATTGAACACACCAACCTACAGTTGCTCTAGTGCCAGACTCTGGTCTCGCGCACCATCAGACACACCATCTTGCATTTGCACCAATGTCAGACTCCGGTCCTTCTCACCATCGGGAACATCAACTTGCAATTGTTGTAGCGCCATACATTCTTTGTTGCCATGCAATTCACGACCACGTCACTTGCTATTGCGTGATTCTCCGTTGCTATCAAGCAACTCTCTGTCGTTGACATGCAACCCTCTGTTACCAACATGTAACTCTCTACTACCTTCTGTTAACTCTCTGCCATTGGCATGCAACTCACCACCTCTGTCATGAACATGCAATTCTTTGCCGACGACATGCCAATGTCCATGCGCAAACCCTTGTGCATCTCCTCTGTGCATGTTCGCTTGCATGTTTGGTTGCGAATCTACTTGCATGTTTGCTTCAGGCATTGACCCTTCATTAGTGTCAACAAACAAGTCTGCATCTTCATCTGCTTCGTTGGCTGCATTGTAATCATTCCATTGTTGTCGTTGTGCACCTTCCCGAGTAATTTGCTCATCACAACTCCATGTCACTAGGCTTGAGCCAACTTCGAATAGGCAATGGTGCTAGAATGTAGAAATGGAATATAACATAGTTATTGTTCTTGTTGGTGTGCAATCTTCAAACTTCTGCGTATTGACTACTCTCTCTCTGTTTCGTCTGTCTCCTACGCCCTCATGATAAGTTATCTGTTATCCACATTTCCTAACTTTATGCAATGCTGGTTTGAACTTAAATGACAATGATGTCAAATATATCATGGTGGTGGTATTCCACTCTTGGAGGAACAATTTGGTTTGACAGATTCAATATTCAAGTGTGTAAAGATGAGGCTGTACAACCTGCATCATATCCTTGCCTTTGACTACCTTGTTCACTGCTTCAAATGACCTAGTCTGCGAATAGGATGGTCTGCCCTTTTCTAGAAAGCTTGCCTTCAGTCTAGACGGCCTAGGCTCTTCACTGTATGACCCAGGAACTTGCTGTACAGCCTGGAAACTTCACTGTATGGCCTGAAAACTGCCTTGTATGGCTTAGCATTAGGCTGGACGACTTATCAATCATCTAGACAGCCCTGTACGACAGAACTTAGAAAGAATACAAATAACAGATTGAATCTAATCTACTGCAGCAATCATCAGTAACAGTACATGCAAAGAACACACAATGGCAATAGCAAATGATGAATGAGTATGAACAAATATTGCATTAATGATAGCCTGTTACAGTATTCTGACAACTTGATACAACACTTTAATACCATGCCAACCTTGATAATCATGTACCATGCCAACCTTCGTTTCCATGCCAACAAGAATGAATGAGGAAGGGGTCTTATTTATACAACTAAGGAGGTAGTTGCATCCTCCACCTTACTAACTACCTGACACCACATCATTTTTTTAAATTACAATTGACATGCATTGACTTAAATTTCATTTCGTAACTCACTTTATGACTAATGACTTATCCGTACATAACTAATACTTAACATTACACGTTGTCACATACAATATTACATCATGACTTTATAACATCAAATATATCAAAACTCTTAATGTGTGCATACTTGATTTCCAACGCACTCATTCATTGATTATGCAGACATGTCAATTTGCCTACCTACATATGTTAGGTACCCAAGATAGGTACTTAATAATATAATATTGTATTGTATGTTGGTATGAGCCATAAATGAACTATTGAGTAAGGAAGGCCACATGTCAAATTAGAAATAGGTAGGAGAATAATGTCATAGAATCATATATGTAACCGTCAAGGAATATTGTCATAGAATCATATATATAATCGTAAGGGAATATTGTCATATTATTATTATGCACTTTGTAACTCATGGAAGGTGAACCACCACATGGGTGACCTTATAACTCATGGAAGGTGAACCATCACATTCTTGTATAAAGAGAGATGTACCCCCATTGTAAAAGAGAAGTCATATAGGAAGTATTCTTTGTAGAAGTCTTGGCTCGTGGAGTTGGAGATCTTATGGAGTGGCTTCCTTCCAATAAGGAGCATTGTTCGGTGTTGCCCTACCTCAAGGGTATTATCAATCTCTATTTTATTGTGTGGATTGTTATTGTGGAATTTATTTGTGGATGCATGTTTAATATTTTTGCATATTGGTGAATGATTTATTTTAATGAGAAGAGAGGTTCATAACCACATCTATCCCCTCCTCTAGACTTCTCGGTGTCCTTGAGAGCATATGAGCCAAGCACTAGTGATAGAAGCATTGAACGCCATGGTGGACTCTCTTGTTGCACTCCTTTCGGTTTCTCTTATTCCAGACATTTTCTACAACATATTTCAATTTGAATTGCTTCCAACAATACATTGTTTTGTGATTGCTCACTCCACTTTTTGCAATTAGTCATATCATCAACATGATCAACATGACCAATGTGACCAATATGATGGGCAATGCCTGTTGCAACCTTTTTCGGGGGTCAAGGGGCAGTGCCCCAAAACCTCAATGGCAAAACCATTGAAACCCTCACTGTCTAAATTGAATTTTTCTCCTTGTCTGCATTTTGGTAGCCTTCACTTGACCCACTTAACTAGCTTCCCCTTAGCTCCGAATTACTTCTCTCTAGCTCCAAATGATTGCTTCTTGGCCTCTAACGGCCTTGCCTTAGCCTCTGACAAACAGTTCTTGGTCTTAGACGGCTAATTTCTTGGCTTGGACGATCCACCTCTCATGTTTGACGGCCTTGGGCTAGACGATGTACTTTCTATGTAAGATGGATTGACTCCAGATGGTTTTTTTTTTGCATATATTTATATATGTATATGTTTGTGTGTGCATGTGTACTGGTTATCCAAATTGAATGTCCCTAGAAAAACTAAACCTCCAAACGTTTTTGGCCTTTTGAACCTCGGAATCAAACTGTACCTAGTAACTATGGTTGTTTCTAGTTTGTTGGCAAGGACGTCGACAAGTCTACAAGAGGGGATAGATGTAGGTAGGCAAATTGACACATGTCATGTCTACATGAGTGCAACCTATTAGTAATAAATGCAAATAAGAATTGTCGTATGTGTCATGTAGTGTTGTGTATGTACGTGGCAATGTGTTTGTAATTTGTTTTGAAACAACTTCAATAAATATAGCAATAGTAGTAGCAATCTAATAATGCACACATAACAATATCCAATGATAAAAATAAATCAGATCCAATTGCTAGGAAATATAATATGTAGTAATCAAATCCCAGATTCAAATCAATGCAAATCCTTAACCACTTGTAGAGGGCAAAGTCTTATAGCCACTTGGAGAGGGTGAAGTCTCATATGCGCAATAGAGGCGACTAAGATTCGAATACGAAAGATGATTCCAACTACCACCTGACTCTTCCTATTTATACACTATGTGAATCATAAAACCTAACACTAATGCTCAATGGCCAACTATCTAAACCTAGGGCTTGAGCTAATAAAAATAAAGATAGTCAACGTGGCTATATTGGAGCCGTTACATGGCTCCCCCCCCATAAAACTTTGTCCTCAAAGCTAGAAAAGACTGGAAAATGGTCGTAGGCTCCCACATAGCATCTTTTAAAAGGTCCCGCCACTTGATGAAGAATTTTTGAATTTGTTCGGATCGAAGATGACGAACTCTAGACTGCAACACTGCTTCTGGCTAGAGAGTGATTTGACCTTCTTTATCGAGTACTAGAAGCTCCGTTTGGGACTGCATCTTCTGGCAAAAAACCTTTTTGAGACAAGTTACATGAAAGACAAGATGGGTGCGAGAAGATGGTGGAAGGTCCAATTGATATGCCACTTCACCAATACGACAAATCACCTTGTAGGGCCCATAAAATTGAGGAGCCAACTTTTGACTGGACTTGGTCTTCAAGGACAATTGCTTATAGGGTTGTAGATGCAAAAAGACCATATCGCCTACGACAAATTGTCATTCAAAATGGTGTGAATCTTATTGTTGCTTCATGCGATTTTGGGCCTGGGTCAAATTATCTTTAAGAAGCTAAAGCACAAGCTGTTGTTGCTATAACAAATCATCTGCCTCGGCAGCCTCAGAGGATCTTGGAACATAGTTTGCCACTGATGGAGGGTTTTGACCATACAATGCTTCAAAGGAGGGCATCTTGAGCGATGAATGGTAAGAAGTGTTGTACCACCATTTAGCTAATGAGAGCCAATGAACCCAATGATATTGTTTGTCTTGAGCAAAACAATGGAGGTAAGTACCCAAACATTTATTAACAATCTTTGTCTGGCCATCCAACTTGTTGGGAAGTGAAGTCACTATACAGGTGCACAGTCAGCAGAAAAGGAAGCTGCAGCAGACTAGACTTCTGGGTTGCTAGATATCTAGGTCAGATGTCTAGGCAGCAGGCTAGACGTCTAGGCAGCAGGCCAGACGTGTGGTCTGCTAGACGTCTAGGCCAAACGTCTAGGCAGCAGGCCAGACGTCTAGGCTGCTAGACGTCTAGGCAACAAACGTCTATGCCAAACGTCTAGGCAAGTAGACGTCCAGGATAGACGTCAAGACAGTGAAGCCCAAAGGAATGCACCTTTTCTATTATCCAATCTTGACAGCTCTGCCATTGCTTGGAGGTTTAGAAACATGTTATCGATTTCCATTGCATTATGTTCAGGTTATAGCAAACTCTGTTTGGTTCTCTCATCAATTAAAATTAGGACCCCGAATTTAATAATCTACTCATCCGTACCGTCAATACAAGATCAGTAATCCTTTATCGACACTTGCTGAATTATTACTGCATTCACAGTAACATTACATATAAACATTCTGTCATCTTAAGCCGAGAAATATCATATGACATGGCCAGTTGAATCTGTTCAACTGGGCACTCACGCATTCAGTGATCCATAGTAATGGAAAGAAAAAAACTAAGTTCCGTTTAAGCCGAAAAGGCATGCGCACAACTTGTTTTTCTCTTAGTTTTCTTAAATACCAACTGTGAAACAACTAGTTAAAAATTTCGCTATTTTAAAACGTATCTTCCGATTGCAAATATGCAAATTTCATCAACCTCTGCACGTCGTGCAGTGAGATTTACCTCTTGCGTAACTCCCATCATCACAGATACTACATTGTCCATATTCCTACCGTTGTGAAGGCTTCATGTTATCATTAGACAAATTTCCTTGGCTGTAACTTATTTAAATTTATGTTTTGATTTTCCAGAACTTTGTTTTTGGTTTTCAACACCTGTGTTTCACCTGATTTTTCAGAACTTCTTTTGCTAACTAGATATACTGGCTCACCAATGAGAATTTCACTGCCCAGGTGATGTTGAATGTTATGCTGTTGTTTCTGTCAAACAAACCTTATCTAACATATAAAGTCGCTTGTCCTGAATCCAAAGTATAATATACAGATGAAACAAATATTTTGACTTCTTCACCTCAGTCGGTGTTCTAATCAAGTTAACAACAAGCGAGCTTTATAGCGTTCCAACAACCCATCGTTGTTCTTCTTCACTTTGTACACCCACTTGTTTCCAACAGTCTTTCTTCCAGGTGGGAGATCCACAAGTTCCCACATTTTATTCTTGCGAAGTGCCTCGATTTCCTCCTCCATGGATTTCCTCCACTTTTCTTCATTCTCAGACTCTCTAGCTTCCTCAAATGAACTAGGTTCACCATCATCAGTTAACAAAGCAAAAGAGGATTGATAAACATGAGAATACCTTTCCGGACACTTTTGTGGACGTGTAGATATTCTAACCCAATGATCTGTTGATTGTGGCTCTTGGTCTTGTGACCGTTGTGGCTGCTCTACTTGCTGTTCTGCATGCTGATCAAAAACTTCAGCATGCTGATTTTCATATTCATCTTCTTTCTACTTCAACTGGTACAACATTAGGAGTTTGCTGTACCTCCTTCCTTTGCATGGATTTTTCATCAACAATAACATCCCGACTAATAATTACCTTGTGGGCAGTAGGATCCCACAGTCTATACCCCTTCACTATATCTCCATAGCCGAGAAAAACACATTTGCTTGACTTTGGGTCAAGCTTGGACCTTTTTCTTTGGGTACATGGGCAAACGCATCACAGCCAAAGGTACGCAAATGAGAGTAATCAACAGGCTTACAACACCATACCTCCTCCGAAATCTGTCCATCCAACGCAGCTGTAGGTGACCTGTTAATACGATAAACAACTGTATCAACAGCCTCTGCCCAGAACTTTTTCTCCAACATGGATGCGCTGAGCATGCTTTTGGCACGTTCCATGATTGTGCGATTCATCCGCTCAGCCACACCATTTTTTTGTGGAGTGTATGGTACAGTCTTTTGGTGCTTAATACCTTCCTACATACAAAATTTATCAAATTCCTTGGAGCAATATTCACCCCCATTATCTGACTTGAGACATAAAATCGATTTGCCCAAACTCTTCTCTACCCGTGCTTTGAACTCTTTAAATTTCTGCAAAGATTCCGACTTCTTCTTCAGAAAATAAACCCACACTCTCCTAGAATAATCATCTATAAAAGTTAGAAAATAGATGGCACCATTTAAGGATCGAGTGAGGACTGGTCCAAATATATCCGAATGTATAAGTTGCAGAAAATCAGAACTCTTACCAGGGCTTGTAGTAAACTGAACCGTCTTCTGTTTACCAAAAATACGATGCTCACACAAGTCTAAATTGCAAGACTTAATCCTAGAAAGCATACCTATGTCATGCAGAATTTTCAAACCTTTTTCACTCATATGGCCTAGGCGTTGATGCCATAGCATTACTGCATCCTGACCAGAAGTTGTTGTTGCTGCATGGTTTGTCACCGTATCACTACATAGACGATATAGAGTTTTATAAGATTCTCCCTTAGCTATTGCAAGAGCCCCTCTGGTAATTTTGCAGTAGTTGCCGAAAGTGACAGAATACCCTAGCTTATCCATCATTTTGATTGAGAGCAAATTCTTCCGCAAATCGGGCACATGTCGCACATCACATAACATCCTTTCTCTACCATCGTCCAGCCTGATCCTTATATCCTCTCTTCCCACAATTTCTAAAGGGTGATCATCACACAAATAGACCTTTCCACCACAGGATGGCTGATATTTGTCAAACCGGTCTCGTGGGGAGACATGTGGAAAGATGCACTCGAGTACAAAACCCAGGTATATAAAACAGATCTGCTCTTACTGATACAAAAGGCTTCACATGTTGCCGTCTCTCCTGAATCTGCTGCACTGGCCTCAGTTGATGGCTGATTTTGCTTTTCACCATTCTTTAATTGCCAACAATCCTTCTTGGAGTGTCTTGGCTTCCCACAATGCCAGCACTTTCCTTTCTACTTATGTCCTTTAGACTTAGATCTGGACTGTTTTCTACCTTGTTTACTCCTCTCACAGATAGGGCTTCATTGGTTGAGGGTTCCTGAGACGTTTTTCGCCTCAACTCTTCTGCCAACAAAGCGACTACCACATCATCAAATTTTAGAGTTCTTGATGATGAATTACTGATGGTCATCACCATATGATCCCAAGTGTCCGGGACGTAACAAAGTAAGGTGATAGCTCTATCTTCATCCTCAATCTTCACATTAACTGAAACCAGTTTACTGATAAGAGTATTAAACTCATTCAAATGATCTACCACGGATGAACTTTCCTTCATCCTCAAGCTATAGAGCTGCTTTTTCAGAAAAAACCTTATTTGTTGCTGATTTTTTTTCATACAACTTTTCAAGTTTTTGCCAAAGGGCTTACGCGGTCTTCTCTGTTAGGATCCTATCCTAACCCTAATTATTAATAATAATATAATACCTTTCATATCTTAAGGTTGTATAATTTATAATATAATAATTAATGAATAATTAATTATTATATTATAATATTAGGTTAGGCTTAGCATAAGTCATAATAATTAATTATATTAATTATTATGAACCATCGTGATGAAGAGACGTAGGGTTTAGGATAGATATATATTATTGTCCAAACATTCATTCAAATGTATCCATGAATAATATAAATATATATTTAATTGACCCATTGGAGGCATTCTCTATTCCAGGGCAAAAGTTATTCTCTTAATTTTGGTATTATTTTATTTATTTATTAAATATATTGCTAGAACCTTCAGGGTTCTACCATATGGTATTAGAGCCATGTTGGACCGAGAGTGGTGGGAAGCACACTTGGAAAACATTATTAGAAAGTATCTAATGGAACTGGAAGTAGAGGAAAATGAAGAAATTGCCTATGAAGAAGAGGAGAAAGAAATAGAGAAGGGAAATGCAATTGAAGAAGTTGCTCTTAACTCTAATTTTTTTTTTCCTTCCGAGGAGCTGTTAGCTGTGGATTTTAAAATGGTACATATTACATTTCCCGAGAAAAAAACAAATAATGCAAACCATAAAAATGTAATTTTTTTTTTTTTAAAAGTGCACCAGGGAAAAGGGGATATCAAGGACAAAGGCTTCCAAAAAGCTGTGTTTTACATATCTGCATTTGGGTTATACACACAACCATCAAGATAAAATCCAAATTAGTATGACCCTAACACAGGAAAATCATTTCTTCAATCGTATCTCCAATGTTGTTTGCAATAGTTTTTCGAACAATTTAATTAATGCAGAAGAAGAAACAAAAGTTTCTGAAGATTTCAAAGGTATGATCCAGCAATGGATCAGTTTGGTTATCTGCTAGATATGCTGGACAGTGTGGGCCTTTCATCTCTGAGGCCTCCACCATGGCCACCACCATTAGATAGCTTTCTCTCCACTTGAACGGAAGCCTCTAACCAAGCCGTCTAGGATGCAAATGGCTGTCAAATACTAGACAAATGGCCTATGAAATTTTCCTCGCTGCAAAAATAATTCAAACAACATTTTGGTTGCTGCTTTTAGATTCTCCTTGTTATATTCACTCTCATTTAGAGTGTCGGACAAAAACATAGATTGTTACAGAAGTGACTACAATTTAAAAATATACACACAATACATACATAGAACAATAATGTCGGCTGCTGATATCATAGTCAGTTCATTTGATTTCCATCAGATACGGATTAATTCACATGAAAGCTCATGAAATGTATAATGCAAAGGAAAATGTTTGGATTAGCATTCTCGCACTTGTGCAATCAGAATTCTAATCAGCTATAACACTGTTTGGTGACAATAGATTGGATGTGCACAGGATATTACCATCATCATGCTTATCAAAGGAACCACCAAGCTTCAATCATAATCACATATTCAACTTCAAGTGCACTACCTAACTTGTCAAGAATCCGCTCCATTAAAAATAAAATAGCAAAACTTGTGAATGTCATCATATCTAATAAATATGATACTTCAGTATCAGTCAGAACCACTCCAAAATATGGACGACATTTCACGACAACATTACCTGGAATCCATCCTAGCTGTGGGATCACTGAAAAGTCGTCAATTAGCAAACCAAGTGGACATATGAAGTTGACGTTGATGAAAGAAATTGCCAATGAAAATAATATTGAATGGAAATTTGAAAATCTGCGGTGTGGACCAGACTGTTTCATAGAAGGAAAGAAGATAGAGCTGTCCTCAAGACCTCTACCAATGGTAGCACAATTCTGGAAAATACCAAAGATATTTGTGAGTTGGAGAAACGGCCCATGGCTAGCTATTACCAGGACTCTCTAACTGCAAATGAAAATCATGTACAAAGATGTTGCAACTGCAGCCCAAGCATCCCTCAAGTTTGCAAAGCAGGCAACCACTGCTGCACAAGCAGCTCTATGTCGTGCCAAAAGTGAATCAAATATATTTTGTTGAACATCTTCACTAAAATTGATTTATTGGCTCCCCAATACTGATTATATTCTTGAACATCTTCACTAAAATTGATTTACTAGCTCCCCAATACTGATTATATTCACTTTTGGCACGACATAGAGCTGATTGTGCAGCAGCGGTTGCCTGCTTTGCAGACTTGAGGGATGCGTGGGCAACATCTTTATACATGATTTTCTCTTCATTGTATCCAAGCTAAAAGCCCTCATCTCTTGAAAATCTTGCAGAATTATACTAGTCATTTGCGGTTAGAGAGTCCTGGTAATGGCTAGCAATGGGCCGTTTCTCCAACTCACAAATATCTTTGGTATTTTCCAGAACTGTGCTACCATTGGTAGAGGTCTTGAGGACAACTCTATCTTCTTTGCATCTATGAAACAGTCTGGTCCACACTGCAGATTTTCAAATTTCCATTCAATATTATTTTCATTGGCAATTTCTTTCATCGTCAACTTCATATGTCCACTTGGTTTGCTAATTGACGGCTTTTCAGTGATCCCACAACTAGGATGGATTCTAGGTAATGTTGTCGTGAAATGTCGTCCATATTTTGGAGTGGTTATGACTGATACTGAAGTATCATATTTATTAGATATGACATTCACAAGTTTTGCTATTTTATTTTTAACGGAGCGGATTTTTGACAAGTTAGGTAGTGCACTTGAAGTTGAATATGTGCTTATGATTGAAGCTTGGTGGTTCCTTTGATAAACATGATGATGGTAATATCCTGTGCACATTCAATCTATTGTCACCAAACAGTGTTATAGCTGATTATAATTCTAATTGCACAAGTGCGAGAATGCTAATCCAAATCATTTTCCTTTGCATTGTACATTTCATGAGCTTTCATGTGAATTAATCTGTATGATGGACATCAAATGAACTAACTATGATATCAGCAGTCGACATTATTGTACTATGTATGTATTGTGTGTATATTTTTAATTTGTAGTCACTTCTGTAACAATCTATTTTTTTGTCCGACACTCTAAATACTGAGAGTGAATATAACGAGGAGAATCTAAAAGCAGCAACCAGAATGTTGTTTGAATTATTTTTGCAGCGAGAAACATTTCATAGGCCTTTTGTCTAGACAGCCATTTGCATCCTAGACGACTTGGTTAGAGGCTTCCGTTCAAGTGGAGAGAAAGCTATCTAATGGTGGTGGCCATGGTGGAGGCCTCAGAGATGAAAGGCCCACACTGTCCAGCATATCTAGCAGATAACCAAACTGATCCATTGCTGGATCATACCCTTTGAAATCTTCAGAAACTTTTGTTTCTTCCTCTGCATTAATTAAATTGTTCGAAAAACCATTGCAAACAACATTGGAGATACGATTGAAGAAATGATTTTCTTGTGTTAGGGTCATACTAAGTTGGATTTCATCTTGATGGCTGTGTGTATAACCCAAATGCAGATATGTAAAACACAACTTTTTGGAAGCCTTCGTCCTTGATATCCCCTTCTTCCTGGTGCACTTTTAAAAAAAAAAAAATTACATTTTTATGGTTTGCATTATTTGTTTTTTTCTCGGGAAATGTAATATGTACCATTTTAAAATCCATAGCTAACGGCTCCTCGGAAGGAAAAAAAATTTAGGGTTAGGAGCAACTTCTTCAATTGCATTTCCCTTCCCTATTTCTTTCTCCTCTTCTTCATGTGCAATTTCTTCATTTTCCTCTGCTTCCAGTTCCATTAGATACTTTCTAATAATGTTTTCCAAGTGTGCTTCCTACCACTTTTGGTCCAACATGGCTCTAATACCAAATGGTAGAACCCTGAAGGTTCTAGCAATATATTTAATAAATAAATAAATAAATTAATACCTAAATTAAGAGAATCACTTTTGCACTGAAATAGGGAATCCCTCCAATGGGTCAATTAAATATATATTTATATTATTCATGGATACATTTGAATGAATGTTTGGACAATAATATATATCTATCTTAAACCCTACGTCTCTTCATCACGATGGTTCATAATAATTAATATAATTAATTATTATGACTTATGCTAAGCCTAACCTAATATTATAATATAATAATTAATTATTCATTAATTATTATATTATCAATTATACAACCTTAGGATATGAAAGGTATTATATTATCATTAATAATTAGGGTTAGGATAGGATCCTAACAGAGAAGAGCACGAAAGCCCTTTGGCAAAAACTTGAAAAGTTGTATGAAATCAGCAACAAATAAGGTTTTTCTGAAAAAGCAGCTTTATAGCTTGAGGATGAAGGAAAGTTCATCCATGGTAGATCATTTGAATGAGTTTAATACTCTTATCAGTAAACTGGTTTCAGTTAATGTGAAGATGGAGGATGAAGATAGAGCTATCACCCTACTTTGTTCCCTCCTTGACACTTGGGATCATATGGTGATGACCATCAGTAATTCATCATCAGGAACTCTAAAATTTGATGATGTGGCAGCTGCTTTGTTGGTAGAAGAGTTGAGGCGAAAAATGTCTCTGGAACCCTCAACCAATGAAGCCCTATCTGTGAGAGGAGTAAACAAGGTAGAAAACAATCCAGATCTAAGTCTAAAGGACATAAGCAGAAAGGGAAGTGCTGGCATTGTGGGAAGCCAGGACACTCCAAGAAGGATTATTGGCAATTAAAGAATGGTGAAAAGCAAAATTCGCCATCAGCTGAGGCCAATGCAATAGATTCAGGAGAGACGACAACATGTGAAGCCTTTTGTATCAGTAACAACATATTTGTTTTATATACCTAGGTTTTGGACTCAGGTGCATCTTTCCACATGTCTCCCCACAGAGACTGGTTTGACAAATATCATCCAGACTGTGGTGAAAAGGTCTATTTGTGTGATGATCATCTTTAGAAATTGTGGGAAGAGAGGATATAAGGATCAGGATGGACGATGGTAGAGAAAGGATGTTATCTGATGTGCGAGATGTGCCCGATTTGCGGAAGAATTTGCTCTCAATCAAAATGATGGATAAGCTAGGGTATTCTGTCACTTTCGGCAACAACTACTGCAAAATTACCAGAGGGGCTCTTGTAGTAGCTAAGGGGTATCGTTTATGTAGTGATACGGTGACAAACCATACAACAACTTCTGGTCAAGATGCAGTAATGCTATGGCGTCAACGTCTAGGCCATATGAGTGAAAAAGGTTTGAAAATTCTGCATGACAGAGGTATGCTTTATGGGATTAAGTCTTGCAATTTAGACTTGTGTGAGCACTTTATTTTTGGTAAACAAAAGAGGGTTCGGTTTATTGCAAGCCCTGGTACGAGTTCTGATTTTCTGCAACTTATACATTCGGATATATTTGGACCAGTCCCCACTCAGTCCTTAAATGGTGCCATCTATTTTTTGACTTTTATAGATGATTATTCTAGGAGAGTGTGGGTTTATTTTCTGAAGAAGAAGTTGGAAGCTTTGCAGAAATTTAAAGAGTTCAAAGCACGAGTAGAGAAGAGTTTGGGCAAGTCGATTTTATGTCTCAGGTCAGATAATGGGGGTGAATATTGCTCCAAAGAATTTGATAAATTTTGTATGCGAGAAGGTATTAAGCACCAGAAGACTGTACCATACACTCCACAACAAAATGGTGTGGTTGAGCGGATGAATCGCACAATCATGGAACGTGCAAGAAGCATGCTTAGCGTAACCATGTTGGAGAAAAAGTTTTGGGCAAAGGCTGTTAATATAACTGTTTATCTTATTAACAGGTCACCTACAACTGCGTTGGATGGACAGATTCCGGAGGAGGTTTGGTGTTGTAAGCCAGTTGATTACTCTCATTTACGTACCTTTGGCTGTGATGCGTTTGCCCATGTACCCAAAGAAAAAAGGTCCAAGCTTGACCTAAAGTCAAGCAAATGTGTTTTTCTCAGCTATGGAGATATAGTGAAGGGGTATAGACTGTGGGATCCTACTGCCCACAAGGTAATTATTAGCCGGGATGTTATTGTTGATGAAAAATCCTTGCAAAGGAGGTACAACAAACTCCTAATGTTGTACCAGTTGAAGTAGAAATGAATGAAGATGAATATGAAAATCAGCATGCTGAAGTTTTTGATCAGCATGCAGAACAAGTAGAACAGCAAGTAGAGCAGCCACAACGGTCACAAGACCAAGAGCCACAATCAACAGATCAATGATTTAGAAGATCTACACGTCCACAAAAGTGTCCGGAAAGGTATTCTCATGTTTATCAGTCCTCTTTTGCTTTGTTAATTGATGATGGTGAACCTAGTTCATTTCAGGAAGCTAGAGAATCTAAGAATGCAGAAAAGTGGAGGAAATCCATGGAGGAGAAAATCGAGGCACTTTGCAAGAATAAAACGCGGGAACTTGTGGATCTCCCACCTGGAAGGAAGACTGTTGGAAACAAGTGGGTGTACAAAGTGAAGAAGAACAACGATGGGTTGTTGGAACGCTATAAAGCTCGCTTGGTGGAAAATGGCTATGTGCAAAAGTCAGGTATTGACTTTAATTAAAATTTTCTCTCTAGTTGTGAAGATGACTACTGTTAGAGTTCTATTTGCAGTTGTAGCTGCACAGGATTTAGAACTGGAGCAGCTTGAAGTAAAGACTGCTTTCTTGCATGGTGATCTCAAGGAAGAGATTTATATGGATCAGCCAGAGGGCTGTGAAGAAAGAGGCAAAGAACATTTGGTGTGTAGACTGAAGAAATCACTCTACGGGTTGAAATAGGCGCCAAGGATGTGGTACAAGAAATTTGACACGTTCATGAAGAGCCAAGGTTTCAGCAGGAGTGAAGCTGACCATTGTGCATACTACAAGAGGTTTGACGATGACAGTTTTATTATTTTGCTGTTGTATGTTGATGATATGTTGGTTGCAGGCCCCAACATGAAGAAAATCATTGATCTTAAGGCTTAGTTGGCTAGGACATTTGAAATGAAGGATTTAGGAGCAACAAACCAAATTTTAGGGATGAAGATACACAGGGACAGAAAAGGAAGAAAGATCTGGTTAAGTCAAAAGTCATATGTGGAAAAGATTCTGCAACGCTTCAATATGCATAATGCTAAACCAGTTAGTACCCCACTTCTTCCACACTTAAGGTTGTCTTCCAACCAGTGTCCTAAAACGGAAGCAAAGAAGACAAGCATGTCTCGTGTACCGTATTCATTAGTAGTAGGAAGCCTCATGTATGCCATGGTGAGCACCAGATCGGATATTGCCCAAGCAATGGGAGTAGTCAGCCGGTACATGGCAAATCCTGGTAAGGAGCATTGGAATGCGGTGAAGTGGATATTCAAATATTTAAGAGCCACTTCAGATGTTGCCATTTACTTTGGATCGGCAGATTTGCAAGTTACAGGTTTTGTGGATTTTGATTATGGTGGAGATAGAGATGGGAGAAAATCCACTACAGGATATACCTTCACCCTTGCTTGGAGGAGCGGTGAGTTGGGCTTCTAAGTTGCTATCTGTTGTGGCCTTATCAACCACTGAAGCAAAATACATTGCAGCAACTCATGCCAGCAAAGAGGCAATTTGGCTAGAGCGATTGTTGGGTGACTTCAAGGTAATGCAGGAGAAAATTACGTTGCATTGTGATAGCCAAAGTGCTATTCGGCTAGTGAAGAATCCAACATTCCATGATTGCACGAAACACATTGATGTCAAGTACCACTTTATAAGAAATTTGGTGGAAGAAGGTAGGATCCTGTTGCAGAAAATCAACATTGAAGTGAATCCTGCAGATATGCTTACAAAGCCGGTCAAGGTAGAGAAGTTTGAGTGGTGCAGAACTTCTCTGGGCTTGCTGAAAAAGTAACAAGGG
Source organism: Wollemia nobilis (assembly GCA_028583015.1). Classification (NCBI taxonomy): domain Eukaryota; kingdom Viridiplantae; phylum Streptophyta; class Pinopsida; order Araucariales; family Araucariaceae; genus Wollemia; species Wollemia nobilis. Next base: position 4,099,391 of record JAQPPZ010014295.1, read on the forward strand.
CAACATTGGGCAATTGGTAGAAAAATTCCTGAATACTGACTTCAAGTGGGTGAATGTTGGGAAGTGAAGTCACTATACAGGTGCACAGTCAGTAGAAAAGAAGCTGCAGTAGACTAGACGTCTAGGTTGCTAGACGTCTAGGTCAGACGTCTAGGCAACAAACCAGACGTCTGGGCTGCTAGACGTCTAGGCAGCAGACCGGACGTCGGGGCTGCTAGACGTCTAGGCAGCAGACCAGACGTCTGGGTTGCTAGACATCTAGGCCAAATGTCTAGGTAGCAGGCTAGACGTCTAGGCCAGACGTGTAGGCAGCATACCAGACGTTTGGGTTGCTAGACGTCTAGGCAGCAGGCCAAACGTCTGGGCTGCTAGACGTCTAGGCCAAACGTCTAGGTAGCAGGCTAGACGTCTAGGCAACATACGTCTAGGCCAACTGTCTAGGCAAGTAGACGTCCAGGATAGACATCAAGACATAGAAGACGAATTGCTTCAGTTCTGCATGAAAACGAATAGTTTTGCGGAGGCTTCCTTTGGTAGAGGAAACGAACGGTTCAGGGTCTTCCCTTCATGCTCTATAAAAGGGACTTGATCCCTTGCATATGGATGTAACGTTGAAAATGTTGGGAATGTGAATGTAAAGTTCTCTTGAAATAATAAAAGGAGAAGTTGCCATTGCCCCGTGGTTTTGCTGCACATTGTAGGTTTCCACGTAAATCTCTGTGTTACTTGTGTTGCTGTTTTTTGTTCTTTGTCATTGTGTTTCTACTTGCAGGTCTAAAATCTAAAGAATTTCCTAACACAACTGAGGGTGATAAGAAGAGGATATACTCAACTTAGTACCACTAAGATGAAACAATTCTTTCCAAAAGTTATTGGTGAAGACAGGGTCACGGTCACTTACAATGGACTTGAGCATACCATGCAATTTAAAACAGAATTAAGAAATACCTTGGCCACCTCACTTGCTGAATAGGGATGCTACAATGCATAGAAATGAGCATACTTGGAGAGGCGATCTACTACCACAAAGACCACAGTTTTGTCCTCAAATTTGGGTAAGCCCTCAATAAAATCCATAATATGTGCTCCCATTGGCGGTCAAGGATAGGCAAGGGTTGCAACAATCTAGTATATTTAAGTACTTTCTCTATGTTATGTTGACACACTTCACACTAGGCCACAAAAGTCATGACATCTACTTTTAGTCCTTTCCAAGAAAAAGATTTCTTCATTGACTGATATGTTTTCAAGAATCCCAAATGTCCCACCAAAGGGGATGCATGCAATTCTTGGAGAACACTTGTCTTAATAGTCGAGGATTGAGGAAGATAAATGCGATCCTTTTTGTAGAGCACAATCAGTATATGGGAAACAAGGATGCAACAATGGGCCAACCTCCATCTTCTGAATGATTCGAGTAGTCTTGGGTTTGAAAGCCAATCCTCCCGAAGTTGAGAAAGCCATTGGGGAAGAGGACTAGAGATGGCATTGACAACAACATGCTCATATTTGCGAGACAACATGTCAGCCACCACATTCTCCTTTCCTTTCTTGTAATCAATGATAAAAGCATACCTTAAGATCTTGGTCATCCATTTATTTTGTTTAGGGCATGAGAGACGTTGCTATAAGAAATGCTTAAGGATGCTATGGTCAATCTTGATGAGGAAGCGATGCCCAAACGAGTAAGGCCTCTATCTCTCAATGGCATGGAGAACAACAAACATTTCCTTCTCCTAAGTAAACCGACCTGGATTCTTGTCCGAAAGTTGCATACTTTCAAAGGCTAATGGGTGTCCATCCTGCATCAAAACAACTCCAATACTTTTGTCAGAAGCATCACACTCAATGATAAAAGATTTGCTAAACATCCTTAATGAGAACAGTGAGACGAGCGACAATCTTGCCATAGTTGTGGACAAATTTCCTGTAGTAGCTATTGAGTCCTAAAAATCCATGGAGCTATATAAGGGATTTGGGTAAGGGCCAATCTTGCATAGCTTTGATCTTGTTAGGATCTACCTTGGCTTCTTCCTAATTTACTGTATGTCCCATGTATTCTACCTCCTAAATCCCAAATGGACATTGGAACCTGTTCCCTTTGTAATAGGTGAAGAACTTTGTCCACATGAACTAAATGATCCTTCTAGGACTTACTAAAAATTAAGATATCATCAAAGAACACCATGACAAATTTGCGAAGAAAAAGACAAAAGACAGAGTTCATGAGACTTTGGAAAATGGAAGGAGCATTAGTGAGGCCAAAAGGCATGACTAGGAACTCATAATGACCCTCATGTGCACGAAAAGCAGTCTTAGGGATATTCTCTTCTCTAACTCTAATTTGATGAAACCCATAACGCAAGTCTAGTTTTGTAAATTCATCCAACAAATCATCTATAATAGGGATAGGAAACTTATCTTTGATTGTGATCTTGTTGAGAGGACAAAAATCAAGGCACACATGCCATGAATTATCCTTGCGTCGTACCATCACCATCGAAGAGGAGTATGGACTAATGCTTGGATGGATTCCTTCCTCCAACATTTCCTAAACTAGCTTCTCAATTTTAGACTTTTGGGGTTGGGGATAGTGGTAAGGATGCACATTAGGAGGTTGACTTCCTAGAACAAGGTGGATGGCATGATCATGTGTGCGCTTAGGAGGAAGACTCATGGGCTCACTAAAGACCTCCTCATAGTGATCCACAATGTTTTGTAAATCCAAAGGAAGGGTTGGAAGAAGCAGCTCCAAAGACTGAATATCCATGCAATTGACTTGGGCAAAGAATCCACGACCACCTTTCTTCAATATCTTTTCCATGCTATGTGAACTGATCACCTTGCAGGGAGGGGGTTGGATTCCTTGGAGACAAATGACCCTTCCATTCTCCATCCACTTGACATATTATCTTTGTCGATTAATAGCAATATCACTGAGCTGAGATAGCCATTGTTCTCCCAAGATGACATGTGAACTATCTAGGTTCATGGCAAAGAGATTTCCCGACCAAGTATAATTCTCCATTTGGATGTTAACTTTAGCTGTTCAACCCACACACTAAGTGGTACCCCCATTTGCAATTAAGACTTGAGATTTATCCTGATTTGAAGAATTGATATACAAGCCCAAAGACTTTGTTGTCTTACTATCTATAAAATTGTGTGCTACTTGAATCAATCAACACATTGACACACTATCGTTTAATGAATCCTTGTACCTTGATAGTATGGTGAGCTTGGAGCCCCATAAGAGCGTGAGCAGAGAGAGCCATGGTATCATCCTCATGTTCTACGTCATCTACTTTTGCTGCTATGAATCTTCACACGCCCTTCTGCTACAAATTCGCACTCCATATGGTGGTGAGACCGAAGCTTTGATACTGCTTGTTATGAAACAACAGTAAATACAACAATAGCAGTAGCAATCCAATAATCCACAAATAACAATATCAAATGATAACAATAAATCAGATCCAATTGCCAGGAAGTCCAATATGCAGTAATCAAATCCTAGATTCAAATTAATGCAAATCCTTAGCCACTTAGAGAGGGCAAAGTCTCATAGCCACTTGGAGAGGGCAAAGTCTCATATGCACAACAAAGGCGACTAAGATTTGAATATTAAAGATGATTCCAACTACCACCTAACTCTTCCTATTTATAGACTAAATCAATCATTAACCCTAACCCTAATGTTGAAGGGCCGACTATCTAAATCTGGGTCTTGACCTAATAAAAATAAAGATAGCCGACATGGCTATATTGGAGCCGTTACATAATTATGTGATGTAATTGGGTTATTTTAATTTTTAATATACAAGGGTAGTTTGGTGGTAGTTTGGCAATTGCCAACCTGTAACCAGTCCCGTAATACCTATATGTATGCATCTATGTTTGAGGTTTGATCTTAGTAGAGTTGGAAATGTTCGTCAAGTCATGATGTTGGTCGAGGTTGGTTAAGGCAAGTTTGTTTGTTTGTATGCTTGGCCAGAAGATGATGTATTGCAGATAAGTGAGTTATATTTGTAAACCTTCTCATTTTGTACTTTTATTTAATTATATATGATGGAATTTGATTGTAATGTGTTGCATTCCCTTCTTATAGTTGTAAGGAAAGGCATTTGTTAGGTAAGATTTTGAAAAGATCTAAGAAGACTCCTTTATTTGAAGGATTGAAGTTTTTTTGTTGCGTATAGTTCTTGCCACAACCGCCATTGTTGATAGTCTTGGTTCCAAAGGTCCTTTTTACAAAAATATATTTTCTTGCTAACCTTTTACTTGCAAAAATGGGTAAATGCCTAAAATGCCCTTGAAGAGTGTGGGGAATTTTAAATGGGGCGAGCAAAAAGATCCCAAGCATCCAAGGGACCTTCAAACTGCTGATAGAGAGAGATGATAATTAATTGCCACTCTTTCCAAATTCTCTTTAATTAAGTAGATCTAGACAATGTGAATGCTTAAAGATTTCTAATGATGTCACCAAGTTGAAAGAGGCCCCTTAATCCCTTGAATATGGTGAATGGAAGCAATCCTATGATGAAGAAAAATCTACCAGGCTGCCTCTCCCATAATTGATCTCACAATCCATATTCCAGCTAACACCACTCGTGCTGTGATGTCAGGGATACCCAAACCCTCACCTTTCTCAGAAATGTACAAACACCCCAAACAACTAGGAGGAGGCCTTGGCCTCTTCTTCTTTACCCTAAAGGAAGGGATAAAATATATCAAATATCTGGGTTGTGTCCTTCACCAACACTATTGAGGAAAAATCTTCATTGTCATCACCTGAAGTGGAGTCATTAACTTGAGACTCTGTAACATCGTTTGTTCTCAGATACGAAGATTTGACTATTGCATCATACAAATTGCGTTGAACAACCTTTTGCTTCTAATATTTGGGTTTCGTGCTCTTTGTGAACCATACTTAGTCAATCTACTCATTGGTGTTTCAAAATTTTTCATTGGCACGTCAAGTTTTTGACATACATTTCTTTTGCTTTCACTCATTTTGTAGGATTCTGAATTTGGACTTCTATCACTCTCAATGTTTCCTGTCTTAAAAGGTCTTGTGGGAAGCTCCTTACAAGTTTGAAAATATTGTTAACCTCTCATTGTCACTTTGTCATTTTATCATTTAGGGAATATCTTGTCAATATTTTGTAATTTGTGCTTATTTTTAACTTGATAACCATCACCATTTTGTGTCTAGTTGAGGGCATATTTTGTGTCATTTATAATCATCATTGTTTGAGTTATTCATTCCAATTTTTTAAAGTGTTCTTGTCAATGACTGCTTCATGAATCCTACATGAATTTGGAAGTAAAACGGTCTAAGAAAGACCAAAGCACTTCCAATCAGCGTGGGTTCAATCAAAGTGGAAAGCAATGACAACAATACCAAGAAGAAGTAAAGAGAAACCAAGGCAACTATAGTAAGAAATAAGGAAAGGGAAGAGGCAAGCTTCAGTGCACCTTTATGGCAAGAACAAGCATATCAAAAAGTGGTGTTTCAAGAAGATAGAAACCAATAACAAGCAGATGAAGAACATCCAAGGAAATGGGGCCACCATGACAATTATTTCTGGTGGGGCTTCCAAAGCGTAGCATGCAAGTAAACTAAAGAGGGTATTAGTGGTAGGTTTTGGGTGCACTCATCACATGGCTAATGATGATAGGATTATTTCCGGGGAGTTCATGGAGAAAGATATTCTTTCAGCCAACAAATCCAGTATGCCTGTTTTGGGACGTAGTGATGCAGAGTTTCAGAATGATGTGGTTCATGGTATTCACCATGTTCTAGATTTGAGCTCCATTCTTCTTTCCCTGCACCAATTGTGCTGTACGGGGTAAGAGGAGTTTTGGCCAAATAGGCATCTATGTGGATGACTTTGTTTTGACTAGTAGTAGTGTTGATTTAGTTCATGGACTGAACGCACATTTGAAGGCCACCTTTGAAATGTTAGACTTAGGTCGTCTACACTTCTTTCTTGGCTTCTTGGATTTACATTAAGGATGCGATTTTTCGTCTCTCAACCCAACTATGTGGAAGATTTGATGAAGATATTTTAGATAAGAAATGAAATGAAATGAAATGAAATATTATTAATGTCCATGGTGGGCCAAAATAAGACCCAAGGGACTATAAGAAGGACAATAATGACTGCTAGCTAGCAGGCTAAAAAGCCCAACAAAGAAAAAAACTAATATAAATACAAGAAGAAACTCGAGAAACGGGCCAAAGAGAAAGGGAAAAGAAAAGAAAAGGGAGAGCAGATGGGGGGAGGGCTGCAATCCAACAGAGAGGAGTGCACGCCAAGAAGAACGAAGAGAGAGGAGGGGGGAGGGAGCAACCTAGGGGGGCAAGCTCCAAGAACCCTCCCAAAACTAATCTCTCCTAACAGTCGAGGCCGAAGTACCGGAGCTGAAGAAGTCCATGATGTCTCTGCCCATTGCTAGTTTGGAACCCTGACAAACTGTTGGTGCACTGTCTAGTGACCTTGCTTCTGTCCGAATTGGATGATGTAGGGCGTTTTCGATTGAAGTCACCTGGTCCGTCGGAGTTGGTGAAGTATGTTGTGATGAGCCGATGTTGAGGGGGGTGAGATCCATTTGGAGAACTTTTATGTCGTCGAAGCTGAGTTATCTCCCTAAGAAAGAGTGCGAGACAACGCTGGTCCAGGTACTGAAGAAGGTAGAAACAGATCGAGAGTTGTCCCTGAAAAGGCAATGGAACCTACCTCGGATCTCATAATAAATGGGACAACAAAAAATAAAGTGATGAAGGGTTTCAACTTCACCCAAGGAGCAAAATAAACAAATCCGCTCCTCCGTCGGAATATGGTGATCTGACTCAATCCGAAGTTGGTGAGAACACACCCTGAGTTGCCCAATAGTGATCCGAAGACTATGCATACCATTGGGGGTCAAGTAGACAAGGGATTGCAAAATTGAAAAGATTTATGTAACACTTTATAGATAGCTTGTGTGCAACCTGATCTTTCTCACTCACAATCACCTTATGTTTTTTCCAAGTTCATGTAGGATCAACAAGATAGTCATTGGCAGGCAACAAAGCAGGTTGTGAGATATTTGAAGGGTACACATTAGGGGTCAAGTAATGGTATACTGATCTTGGATTGGGCTGGATATCTAGATTGAAGGTTGTCCACTTAAGGTTATGTTTTCAACCTTTTATCTGGACCTATTGCTTGGTTGTTAAAAAAACAACCAATGGTTGTGCTGTCCACCATTGAGGAAGAGTATAGAGGAGCACTAATTGCAACACAAGAGACAGTATGGATCCAGATTTTGCTTGAGGAGACTGGGCTTCCATAGAAGAACCTGACTACCATCTATTGTGAATTTGTAACAACATTAGCACCATCAAGGTATTAGCAAACTCAGTCTTACATAGCAGGACTATGCACATTGAGGTCCATGCCCACTATTTGTGAGAGAAGATTTAGAAGGTTATTTCTCTCATCTATTGCAGGGATGGAGACCAACTGGCTGATATCTTCACCAAGAGTTTGGCAAAGGAGATGTTCACCAAATTCCTAGGTATGATGGGTCCTCAAGAAGTTGGTATTAGGGGGGATGATGGTGTAATGCCACCTTCTTAGTCCCTTCAAATCCGTGTCTAAGGGGAGATGTAAGGATATTGTAAACTTGCTTGGTTGGGCCCATTGTCACCTTGTAATTTGACCATCATTTATAAATATCCTATCGTTATGATACCATCTGTTATCTTGAGTTTTTCTTTCTCCAAATATTTTATGTTATAGTGTCTATGCTTGTTCCTGTGGATTTGTAGGCTCTCTAACAACAAGTCAATAACCACAGAATGGAAGGATGCAAAGAATTTTTAGATCCATTACCTCTCATTTTTCTATCCATTGGCAGTCTAGATTGTTTGACATTTATTGTTTATTACAGTGAAATCTTTTGTGTTATAGTGTCGATGCATGTTCCTGTGGACTTGTAGGCTCTCTAACAACAAGTCAATAACAACAGAATGGAAGGATGCAAAGAATTTTTGGATCCAATACCTCTCATTTTTCTATCCATTGGCAGTCTAGATTGTTTGACATTTATTGTTTAGTACAGTGAAATATTTTGTGTTATAGTGTCGATGCTTGTTCCTGTGGACTTGTAGGCTCTCTAACAACAAGTCAATAACAACAGAATGGAAGGATGCAAAGAATTTTTGGATCCAATACCTCTCATTTTTCTATCCATTGGCAGTCTAGATTGTTTGACATTTATTGTTTAGTACAGTGAAACATAAACAGAAAACTGTTCATAAAATCATTTGGATTAAGAGTCCTTTACATTTAAATATCTAGTGCCTTCATTTCATATTATCTATCGTATTTCAGAAACAATGGGGTGTATAATTGTACCTTCTAAATGGATGATATTTTGTTTTTGTTTTTCTTCTGAACGTGAAACAGCAAACCGTCAGATAGCTGAGCTGGAGTTGCTTCTTGAAGAAGAGAAGGTACTATTCTTATATGCACTTTCCATGCTTCCACAAATATGAAAACCATTTACATGAATGGATCTGTGAGAAAGAAGTTTTGGATTAATATTTAATGTTATGAGCATGACCAGTTGAAGAAGGAACTGCTATGGAATGCTTTGGCATTGGAGAGTCAGTATACCTGTAATACATTTGGCAATTCTAGTATTTTATCAATGGAGAAGAAATAGTGATGCATCGTAAGTCAATATCATGTCTTAACATCCGAAATACACCAACAGGGATTCCAGAATATCATTGAATAACAACATTTTAATCAGTAATTATCTAAAACACTCCCCTTTTAATCAGCATAATTTAGGAGGTTCGAGTTTTTCAAATTCTTGATTTGTAATTATGAAAAGTTTTGTAACCCTAGTTATGGCAAATAGTCTCGGAGTATTAAAAATTAAAGGTGATCTGCAAATAATGTTGCCTATGGATCGTAGAAGGTATAATTGCTCCTTTCTAATAAAGTTCTATTATATGATCTTGTGAATTAAATTGGGTAAAAAAGAAAGCAACATTTTTTTCCTTGACATTTTGAATTATGTTTTGACCTTTTTTGTAAATGGACTCATTGACTGGTGGTTTTTTCCTGGCTGAAAGGTTATTCATCCTACCATCAAACATCAAACTCAGAAAGCAACTGACATTGAGAGCTTGAAAGCTGAATTCCTCTATAGTTCAACAGTTTTTGAGTATCCATGTTGCTAACCTGTTTAACCAGCTTGTCTTTAATGTCTTTCCTCCCTCTCAAACATCAACATTCATAGCAACAAGGTTTGTCTGAACTGGGCCAAGGTTTGGTCCAGTTTGGAACTTTTTTTAAAAATTATTTAAAAAAAGAGTTGCATTTTAAAAAAAAAATGAAATCGAAATTATTAAAAATGAGCACATTCTGAACATAACGTGTATACCCTAAACCCTAACATGCTGTTTTTATCATTATCTTATACCTTCATGCAACTACTTTGACTCCGCTGCCGCTGTACAGTGCAAGCTGTAGGTTCAATGCAGGCATGGCTTCTAGCCTTCAACATTCCATTGTGGGCAGGGCTTCTAGCCTTCAACATTCCATTGTGGAGGCAGGGCTTCGATGCTTTGAAAGCAGGCAGGGCAGTGTTGAACATTCAGGTAAATGTATGACTCAGGAGGGAAGTGCATGTCCCTGGCCAGCCTGGCACGTTGTAGGAAATGGGCTGAAGGGGCTGAGCTGCATGAAGACCCCAGAGACTGAGTTCAATGGGCTAAATGTCAAAGAGGAGGATTGTAGCATATATATTCATCATTATGTTCTTTTAATGTTTATGTGTGTCATTTGCAGGTTTGTTGGGTTGTTTATATAACGGTTTGATTTTACTTTTAATGTATGTTTTAATAGGTTTTTTAATTATAAATACACACACATATAATTTTTTGAACTAAACCAAACATTTTTTAAAAACAGTGAACTTTTGAAATTTGTTGACCACCTGTTTGGACCAAACATTCCGAACATTGTAACTGTGTCAACACTATCCACCCTATTTAGATATTTTGTGACTGACAGAATGCCAGTAGCTGCTAATCTACCATGGGTGAACATAACCTTGCTGTCAGCATTTCAATGTGTTAACTCTGGTGGGGATCAAGCTCAATAGTCTATAAATACTTCTTATATTAAAATTTGATTTATTATTCATTCACACTTTGGCTCTAATCTACTGTATACAAGCATGAACTGAAACCATAGTAGAGAAACTCAGACTCGGTAAGGCCCACTTGGGACTTGGCAAAAAAAAACTCAAGAAATGCAATTTTGCATTGAATTTTTTTTTTTTTTCATGCATATCACAATTAATTAACATTATGCAAATAAAAAATGAATATTGTAAGTGATACAAGCTTAAACTACACATGAAAGTGGCAAGTGATACAAGTTTAAAAAACACATTAAACCGACAAAACACAATTCAATTAAAGCAATTTTAATGCATCCAAAATTCAAATATTCTTGTGTTGCTTATAATATAAAAAGGTACAAATTAAAAAAAATGAATTTACATTGAACCTGGAGCGAGTGCAAGCTGGGAGCGAGTAGGAGGAAGCATGAGCAAGAAGCAGGAAGTAGAAAGCAAAGTGCGATCAAGGAGCAAGTGCCACTTCTTGTTCCAGATCTTAGGAGAAACTCAAAAACTAAAGGATTCATGTGAAGAAAATCTAGGTAACATGGCAAGAAAGTCATTTTTGAAAGTCCTTACTGAAAGTAAGGATGCCCTAGTTGGAAGTAAGGATGCCTTAGTTGGAAGTATGGATGCCCTAGTTAGTGATAAGAGGAAGAGCGAATCTATGGCAAACCCTATCCAGGTAGCAGATACTACACCAGAAGTGATTATCAAGGATGAGATGATTGAGCATGATATAATGGTTCTTAAAACTAGAGGGTTAATATGTAAGTTCCATGGATACTAGCCAGGTTTTTATGAGATTCAAAATTGGATCAAGTGGAAGTGGGGATTGAATTCAAATTACTCCATGAATTTTCTTCCAAAAGGATTTTTCCTCATTATCTTCTCTAATTCAGAAATAAGGGATAAAATAATGGATGGAGGCCCTTGGTTTAGGGGCAAAGATGCATTATATTTAAGACCATGGAGTGAGAATTTTTTTATGGAGACAGAGACTATTAAAAGGCTTCCAATATGGATTAGGCTTTTTGGACTTCCTTATCAACTCATCAATAAGGAGGTTTTGAAGAATATTGGTAATACTCTAGGTGAATTCATCCAAGAGGGACCAACTACTAAGGAGAGAAGGCATGTTGTATACACTCAAATATGTGTTGCCATGGATATTTCAAAACCTTTACCATAGTCCATTAGGATTAAATCTGAATCAAGAGAATGGGATCAACAAGTGGATTATGAAAATATTGCATTCTGATGTCACAAATGTCATGAAACTAGACACATGGCAAGAGATTACAAAGTGAAAATAATGGAGAAAGAGATGGAAAATTTTGGGCATGAGGGTAACTTCAATATGAAACAAGGAGATCATATCATAGGAGAAGCTAGGTCAAATCAAGGATTTTCCACTCCTAAGAAAGTGGCAAGAAAAACCCCTCTACATCATCAAATGGCAAAGGCCATTATAGTTCACTCGAATCAACCATTAGAAAAAAAAATGACATAAGGGATGAGGAAGTACAATGTGCAAGTTCAAATATAGGAGTTAAAGGTGCGAAGGAAGATGGGAAGGCAAATTTTAAAGCAAAGGAAGATGGGAGGAAATTTTAAAGCAAATGAGGTGAAGGAGGTCAAGCTTAATCTAGGTAAATCATCTTCATTTTCCTCAAGTAGCATAAAATATTCTCCTTACAATAAAAATGAAAGTAGTACAAAGTGTATTCATTGCACTTTAGGGTTTCAAGAGCAACACAATAAAGAAAATCATATGGAGGATATCCAAGGAAATTTAGGGTTTCTAGGCAACATAAGAAAGTAATGACTATGGAGGATCATCTATGCACTTTAGGGTTTTAAGGCAACATAAAGAAGAAAGTGTTAATGAGGCTATTCCTTGCATTTTAGATTCTTTAGGGCAACATAAATATTTAGAAGATAAGTCTCATTATGAACAATATGAAAAATAGAAGAGATTGATGAAGATGAGAGTGTTGGTGGGAATGGAAAAAGGAGAGGAAGGCCATCAAAGCATGAACAAAGAGAAAAAGAAACTCAAAAGGATATCGATTTGGGAAGCCAAATAAAAATATCACAAGTGTTAACAAGAAGTGGGGCTAAGCCCACTAATAAAAATAAAAGGTGATGATGAAAATGATATCATGGAATATTAGGGGTATGAATAAGACCCCTAAAAAAGAGTTATTAAGGAATTAATAGGTTGTTATAGTCCTAAGTTTATTTTAATACAAGAAACAAAATTAAGTAGTGAGGAATGTAAGGATGCTTTTAAGAAGATTTGGAAGATGGGTGATTGTCTAGCAGTTTCTTCTATAAGAGCTTCAAGTGGTATTGCAATAATATGGGACAAATGCAAATGGGATGGGCAATTATTAGAAGCAAAAAGTAATTGGGTTGTTAGACTATTTTACAAGAAAGAGGAAAACATCAAAGTTGGGGTTATAAATGTATATGCTCCAACTATAGTTACTCCTCATGAAAGATGTTGGAAGGACCTTAGCATATTTTTGTCAAATACAATGATGATTCATTGTGATCTATGGATTCTTGGGGGTGATTTCAACATTGTTCTATCTCCTTTGGAAAAGAAGGGTGGTATTCTAGGATGGTCTAAATCAATGCAATATTTTGCTTCATTTGTCAATTCAAATGACCTTTGGGATGTTAGTCCTTCAAGTTTTCAATATACATGGGATAATAGATGCATTGGGCAAACTCATATAGCAGAAATATTGGATAGATTCTTGTTATCCAATAAATGGTTGCAAACAAAGTATACAATCTCTTCAAATATTTTATTACGAGCAGGATCAGATCACAAACCCATTCTTTTGACTTGTGATTTACCCAATAATGGTCATCCAAATCCATTTTACTTCTAATCTATATGGCTCCAAGACCCTAATTTCTTCTAGATGGTTATGTTATGGTGGGATGAATCAAAATTTGAAGGATCATATATGTACAGGTTTGTTCAAAAGATGAAATATTTAAAGGAGCAAATGAAGATTTGGAATGCCAAATATTTTGGTAACATTTTTAAAGAAAAGAAAGAAATTGAATCCAAGCTCAAAAATTTACAAGAGAGTAGAAACTAATGGAATGGATCAAGATTCTTATGTGAAAGAAAAACAATTACTTTCTGATTATCATAATGCATTGAAAAAGGAGTCATATTGGTTCCAAAAATCTAGAGAGAAATGGCTCAAGGAAGGAGATAGAAATACAAAAATCATGCTACAACAAAACAAAATTTTATTTTCATCACATCAAAAATATTTTAACTCTAGATGGAAGAAATATTGAGGAAGAAGATATAAGGAAGGAAGCAATTAATTATTTCAAAAATATTTTGTTAAATACTAGGCAAGATAAGGAGGCACAAGATAAGCTTTTGCAAAATATTCCATCAATTATCACATAAGGACAAAATGAAAGCTTGATGAAGAAGATATCTATGGAGGAGCTACATGAAGCAATTTTCTCTTTCCATCCTAACAAGGCACTTAGCCCCAATGGATTTCCTACAATTTTCTTTCAAAATTTTAGGATTTATTGAAGAGTGATATGTTAGTTGCGATTGAAGAGGCCCAGAAAAGGAAGGCTATAATAAGTGAGATCAATGCCACTTTTATTACATTGGTTCCCAAGAAAGGCAAGAGAAAATATTTTGATAATTTTCATCCAATAAGCCTTTGTAATATGATTTATAAGATCATTTCAAAAATTATGGCAAACAAGTTGAAAGGCATTCTAGATTGTGTTATCTCAGAGGAACAAGGTGGTTTTGTTCATGGTAAACAAATTCTTGATGGTATAATCATTGCATAGGAGGCCATACATTCTCTTCATTCCATGAAAAACTAGGTATGCTTATGAAATTAGATATGAACAAAGCATATGATAGGGTTTCCTAGAATTTTCTACATGATATTCTCAAAAAGTTTGGTTTTGATTATAGTTGGTGTGAATGGATTAAATGTTGTTATAGCACTACAAAATATTCTATTTTGATCAATGGTTCTCCTACTGGTTACTTCAAGTCATCTTGTGGACTTTACCAAGGTGATCCACTATCTCCTTATCTATTCATTATTCTTGTAGAAGCATTAGGGAGAGCTTTCTCAAAGGTAAAAATGGAAGGAAAAATCAAAGGTATTCAAGTTGCAAAAATGGTCCCTTTGAATCTCATCTCCAATTTGTTGATGATACTTTTCTTTTGGGCCATCCCTAATCAATGAGGCCATGGAGTTTAAATCAATATTATCATGCTATGAGAAGGCTACTAGACAATTGGTTAATACTACAAAATCCAAGATTTTTTCATTAACACTACCCTAGATTTACAACAAATTATTATGAATATTTTAGGGTTTAAAATTGAAAAATTTCCATCAACCTACTTGGGTATTCCTTTGTCTCATAAAGGAAATAAAAAGGAGCTTTGGATCTCTTGTTTGGATAGAATGAAAGCTTGTTTGGTAGGTTGGAAAGGTAAGTTCTTAACCATGGCAGGAAGGCTACAACTCATAAAGACTACATTGCAATCCATCCCTATTTATATGATGTCACTTTCAAGATTGCCAATAGGTATAGCATCAAAAATTGATAAAATTCAAAGAGACTTTCTTTGGAAAGGTTGTGAGGAAAAATTTAGGTTTTCTCTTTGTAAGTGGGATAGGGTTTGCAAAGGAAAGAATATTGGAGGAGCAGGCTTGCAAAATTGTAGACTTATGAATTTGGCATTAGGGGCAAAGCTTGGGTGGAGATTATTCAAAGATCAAGGAAAGAATTGGGCAAAAATATTACTTCAAAAATATATAGGTTCTCTTGATGCAATGAAATTATTTAGGAAAAGAACCCTACCCAAAGGATCATCAACATGGAACTTCATATCAGAATAGTTTCAATTGATAAAGAAACATATTAGATGGTCAGTCAATGAGGGGAATTATGCAAATTTTTGGTTTGATGCTTGGTTGAAGCCTTATCCTCTTATCTCTAACTCAAAATGGCAACCATTGGCTCAAGCATGCCTAGCTTGTAAAGGTCCAAAGGTCAAAGACTATATTAATATGAGCAACAACTCTAGATCATGGATTTCTATTAGTAACCTAGTTGAAGGAGAGGAACTCAAACAAATTGTAGATGAACTTCAAAAGATGCTTCAAGAGTTTTATTTGCCGATTTTTACATGAAAGGATGAGTTGGTTTGGAATCTATCAAAGGATGGTGGATACTCGATCAAGTTGGGATATGAGGATTTAGAGCAATCAAAATTTCCTACTCCCAAATATTTTCCTTGGAAGAATGTTTGGTCATTAGAGGCTCTCCCTAAGGCCTCAACATTCCTTTGGTTAGTAATTCAAAGTAAGATTCTTACAGGAGAGAGTCTACAAAGAAGAGGATATCATGGACCTTTTAGATGTGCCTTGTGTGAGAAGGATTTAGAAACATCAGACCATTTACTTCTTCATTGTCCCTTTGCTCACACCATTTGGGGTTACTTTTTTAAAAATATGAAATTATATTGGGTAGCTCCATCAACATTGAAAGAGTTGATGAAATATTGGATTAATTATTTCAAAGCTAAAGCATTATGTATTCTATGGAGGATTGGCCCTACCATTATTTGTTGGAATTTATGGCTTGAAAGGAATAATAGAATTTTTAAAAATAAATCTCAAAATCATGCCCAAGTTTAGAACCATATTATTGCCTCTCTTGCAGAATGTCTACAAATATGGTGCTCATCATGGGAAGTCTCAAGTGTAGAAAAAGAGGTGGTAACAACTTGGTTATAGGATTTGAACATACATGGAAGAGTCATCTATGATAATGGAATTAAAACAAAGGATCTACTTCGATCTAGGGTAAAATGGAAATGTCCAAAAATTGGGTTTATCAAAATTAATTTTGATGGTGCTTCTAAAGGAAATCTAGGAAAAGCTAGTGGAGGTGGTGTTTTTAGAAATAATGAAGGCAAAATTCTCCTCACTTACTCAGAATCATATGGAACTTCAACTAACAACTATGCAAAGGCTAGGGCACTTCTTACAAGGATTAAAATTGCAATAGAAAAAGGATGGAAATATATTTCAATTGAGGGGATTCACAAATTATCATCAATGCTATCAACAAAAATGGATGTGGAGATTGGATAAAAAATAATATTATTGTTGATGTTCATCACCTATTATTGGAGGCAATCTCTTGGAAATGTGAGCATATTTATAGAGAAGGAAATCGGGTAGCAGATAATTTAGCCAATTGTGGTGTTGATCTTCATCTTGGTGAAATTCAAATTTTAGAAGGCAATTGGCCAAGTGAGATTTTATCTCTTAATCAAAATGATGTCAAGGAGCTGATTGTGGAAACATAGCACTTTGAGGAAGTTGAAGAATATATTTAATAGAAAAAGAAATGAAAAAAATTGTGATAAAAAGGCATGTTGGATATGGTTTAATTGACCTAACAACAAATGTAATATTTTGGTATTTTGATGGGAGTGGCCCCCAATAGAAGCCACATATAACTTATTAAAAAAAAGGGTACAAATTACAAAATGTGTCATGAGTCATGACAATGCCTCAAGATCTTGCAATGCCTTTGCCCTTTGCCCTAGCAAAAGCTCTAGTCTCTCTTTGTCGCTATGCTCGTGCCTCTTCTTGTGCCTTGGCTGCTAACTCCTTTGCTAGGTTTTCAAAATCATCCATGGAGAATATAGACTCTTGTTGTTGTTTTTGATCTGGCTCTCTGATCCATTCAGATGATGGATCAATCTTGTCTAGGTCAATGGCCTCGTAACTTGATTCTGCAATTTTTTTATGGTGGAGGCAAAGGTTGTAATGAACAAACACAAGATCATTCAACTTTTGTTGTGTGAGTTTGTTGCTCTTCTTGGAGTGTATGTGCTCAAACATACTCCAATTGTGCTCACAACCTGAAGTGCCTCATGGTTGACATAAGACTTTCATGGCGAAGCTATATAGATGCGTATATGTACCAAAGTCTTAACACCATAAATATAGAAAAAGACAAGGAAAAGGAAATTTAATAATTCATACATAAAATCATAAATTGAGATTATTTTTTAAAACAAAATCAAAAGACAATAAATAATAATTCGATGAGGGTTACTTGGCCTCAAAGTTGACCTTGCTCGAATGCACTGCGAGGATGTGAAAAGGATGCCCTCACATCTCTTATAATCCTACAACTCATCCTGTATCTTATTGCGGATTTGCTCATCAAGCACCATGCAGTCAACGCATTGTCGAAGGCCCGACATCACCTCATAGTTGGCCTTGAATGAATCAACATAAAAAAATTTGGGGTTGAGGTAGTGCCCCGTTGCATGAAAAGGGCTATGGAGCTGGGATGTCCATCGTCGGTCAATAATTTCCCAAAGGGGATTGTATCTGGGCTCAGAATAACTATAAAACGAGGCAATTGCCTCTTTCGCCCTATCCATAGCCTCATATACATATCCCATTGGTGATTTTTCTCCATCAACAAGATGGAGAATCCTCACCAAAGGCTTTGACACCTAAAAAAAAAGGAAAAATAATTTACAATACAAAATTCACAAATGGAAAAATAATTTAAATTAAAAAAAAAATGGTAAAATAAAATTAAAAATTTAGTCTCGTACGTTGATGGCGTCATCCATGGCTGTCTTGAAGGGCTCCTCAAAGATATCGTCATACACATTTCGCCCTTCATTGGAGAGTCGGTATCTAGTAGTGTCTGCAGCACTCCACTTATCGCTTGTCTGCAGCACTCCACTTATCGCTTACAAACATCCCCTTCAATGCCCTTTTTGAATCAAAGAGGCTTTGCAATGTGAAAAAATTTGTGGTGAAGCATGTAACTCCAGCCCACACTAGCTCCCTCCCACCAGTAAATTGCCTCATGAGCTGGAGGACCCATGTATGGTTGTAGATAAATTTTGTAATAGATCTGGCCTTCTATACAACCTTTGACACCCAAGGTAATTTCCCAATGTCTTCAAGTAGCAAATCGAGACAATGGGTTGCACATGGTGTCCAAAAAGGGGTGCGGAATCTCTCCAACATCCTGCCAGCAACTACATATGTTGCTGTGTTGTCTGTGATGACTTGGACAACATTCTCCTCTCAACTCTAACAAAAACTCCACCAGCAACTGTGCAAGCATATCGACACTCTTAACTTGTGTCGATGCATGTCTTGATGAATACAATTCCTCCTATAGAAGCTACCAAAAACTTAATCAATGTTTGTTGGTCCACCCATTGGACATGACAGCGCAACCCCTCTTCCTCCACACCTTGCGTTGCTCATCAAGCAAAACTTGAATATCGTCCACGGATTCATGAAGGAGAGGGTCCCTAAGATTGTCATAAGTTGGCGGCTTAAATCTTGAGCTGCAAACTATTAGGGCATCTACCATTCCCCGCCAGTATGGAGACCTTGCCACATTGAAGGGAAGGTCGGAAAAATACGAGAAACTTGTAACGACCTTCCTCTCTGCCCTATGCCTCTCCTTGTTCCACACGGTCATACTCTGAAGCGTAGGTTGTGACCGTTGTGTAGAACGTTTTGCAAAATAGGACTCTTTTGTCCCACTCCCGACGTGTTCAACTGATGGACTAGAAGTCTTGTGGTAATATCAGCTATAGGTGCTGCCGGTACCCTCTGTACGAGGTTGAGAAGAGGGGTTTGCCATGGCTTGGCTTGTTCTTCGTTTGAGTTCTTTTTTCTCATTGTCTGAGAGGATGGCATTGCATTCTCTTTGAACATCAGTTGACACCTTTGAGCATTCCCTGACATCATTCCCTTTTTTCCTTGCCAAGTGGTATTTGAGGCGGTTTATGCCTCCAAAAAGTTTTCCCCACAAAAATTGCAGAAAACCTCCCCTTTCTTATCCTCTTCCCTTGCATACTTCCATGCTGGATCTCTTTTCCCTGACATTTTCTTGTGGCTGCACATGGAAACAACAAACAATTACTTAGAAACTTAAAAAAAAAATGCCCTAGGGCTTAAACCCTAGTTTAAACATTGACAGCTGAAAAGAGTTTCTCTAGCTTAAATGCAACAGTTGGGTGGCTGTTGCAATTAGTTTGAGTCTTAAAAAAAGAAAAAAAAAAGCCTGAAACTTAAAAAGAGAAAAAAAATGACAGCTGAAAGAGTTTTTCTAGCTCAAATGCAACAGTTGGGTGGCTGTTGCAATTGGTTTGAATCTTAAAAAAAGAAAAAAAAATGCCTGAAACTGAAAAAGAGAAAAAAAATTGACAGTTTAGAGTTTTTCTTCCCTCATCTGAAATAGTTGGTCGGCTGTTGGTAGCTGTTAGATTCCTTCAAACTACAAAAATTCTGGTCTTAGGATGCGATTTTGTGTTTTCTTTGGTTTGGTAACAGGTAGTCTCACCCAGGTGTTGTAGGTGAATTGGAGAGGAGAGGGCAATCCTCCAAGGGAGGTCCCAGGTTCGAATCTCCACCCTACCAAAAAGTTGAATTAGGTACCCAATATCCAATTGATAATGGTGGTGCGGGCAGGGCCGGGAGCGACTCTCGGGAGACTTTGATGGTGTAGAATCCCTTGTTCGTGGTCTCTTAGAGCAAGGCGGCCCCACAAGGGGTTTTTTGCTTAAAAAAAAAAAAAACAGGTAGTCTCTTCTCACTCTCCAATTTTCAATAGGAAAAATGAAAAAAAAAAAAAAGTTTTTGCCGTTCCTTGCACCCATTCAACGATGGCGGAATTTTTTCTTTGGTCTCAGCGAGTATTCAAAAAAATCAGCTGAGTTTGAAAACCATTAATACCATTACTGAAGTTGGTTCTTTATTTCCCATTATTGAGGTCATAAGTCCCATATTTACTTCTTTTGTCATATTGTGAGTTTGGGGTCTAGTAGAAGTGAGATCAGGTAGTTTTTCAAACTTTGAATCTTTGAATTTGTTTGTATAACATTTTGCAACCTTTTGAGGTAGTATTGTGGCTACTGATTCTTCGAAAGGATGATTCTTCATGAGTTTCTTCATTTGGTTCTATATCTAAAATAGGAAATGTAATGTCCTTAGAATGTTCATTGTCTGCCTCGCATCCTTCATCAAATATTACATCTCTACTTACAAAGATTTTCTTTGTAGTTGGATCCATTATTTTGTAACCTTTTGACTCATCATATCCAAGAAATATACCACATAAGGTTTTGTCATCTAATTTTGTCCTTTTCTGTTTTGGAACATGCATGTATGCTTTACATACACAAATCCTTAGGTGTGCTGTTGAAGGTTTCGCTCAGGCTAAGCTTCTTCAAGTGTAATGTTTTTAAAAATTCTCGTGGGCGATCTATTTTGAATATATACTGCAGTATTAATAGCTTCTGCCCAACATTGTTTCTCAAGTTTTGCTTCTTTGAGCATAAAACGAGCCATTTTTATAATAGAACGATTTCGTCTTTTTGGAATACCATTCTGTTGTGGTGTATAAGCTATAGTGAGTCGTCGTTATATTCCGTTTTGTGTCAAGAATGTTTCAAATTCTCTAGACAAATATTCTCCTCCCCTCTTTGAGCAAAGTACTCAAATTGGATGTCTAGTCTCTGTTTCTACAAGTTGTTTGAATTGTTTGTAATATGTAAAAGCATTTGATTTCATTGTCAAAAAATATACCCACATTTTTTGTGAGTAATCATCAACAAAGAGTAGAAAGTATTTGTGTCCCCCAAGACTGACTGCCATTGGTCCACATATATCTGTATGTATTACTTCTAATGGTTCTTTGGCCCTTTGTGAACTGAGTTCAAAAGGTGCTCTATATATTCCTGCTAAACATTGGACAAACTGTAGTATGCCATGTTAAGTTGGGCAACCCTATTACCATTTGATATCTGTTTAATTCTTTTAAGAATGAAGCACCTATATGACCAAACCTCTTATGCCAAAGATCATTTTTTGTTCATGTGCTGACAGATAGAGCAAGATTGGTGATGATGCAATGTCAAGAGCAAACAGAACATTTTTGAAGGAACTAGTGGCTATAAACTTTTCTTGTTTGGTAATGAAGCATTTTTTTTTTATCAATAATTCTAAATTCAACCATCATACCTCAGTCTAACATTTGAGATACTGATAACAAATTACTAGCCAATCCGGGTACATACAATACATTTTCAATTGTGCATTTTCCATAAGGTAGATTGATTGAGACATTTCCTATTCCTTTGACTTCATAAGTTTTATCATCTGCAATTGTGACAGGTTTACCATTTGTTTTCTGAAAATAATTAAACCACTATTTGTTTACAGTCATATGTTTGCTTGCTCCTGAGTCCATATACCAACAATTATCCCCTGCCCTTTCCATGGCATGTGTCACTTCCAATTCTTGTATTTATAAATGTTTCCTTCAAGTATTTTCCAAAGAAATGCTCACAAAATAATGCATAAAACAAGTCTCTCTTTTAATTATATCTTTTTAGCTCCCTTTTATTTTAAGCACTTTCAAGAAAATTTCTTTTCCATAAATCTCCTTTTATAATGTCCTTTTTCTTGTTGCCTTGACTTTTGTTATAATCTCTTCTTATTATTTAAAAAAAAATCAAATCTTCTTCAATTTTATTTACTAAGGCAGAAAATTGTTTTTCCTTCTTCCTCTCTTTTCAATAAAAAAATATCAATCTTCCTTTTAAATTTTCCTATTTTTGTGTCTTATGTTATAATCTCTTCTTATTATTTAAAAAAAAATCAAATCTTCTTCAATTTTATTTACTAAGGCAGCAAATTTTTTTTCCTTCTTCCTCTCTTTTCAATGAAGAAATATCAATCTTCCTTTTAAATTTTCCTATTTTTGTGTCTTATGCTGCTTCGACTTTATATCGATTTCCAATTTCCTTTCTTTTAATTTATAAGTTTCCTTGTAAACTTCAATCTTCAAAATAACTCTTTTTCAAATATGCAAACCTTTGCTCTTAGTTCTTTCCAAATATTAAATCTTCAACCTTGGCACTTAATTCTTTTTAAATATTAAACCTTAGCACTCATAAAAAAATGTGCATGGGATATTAAAAGTACCTCACAACGCTTTCCTGCTGTCGTTTCAAAAGATTGACGTTCCTGCAACCTTGACGTTAGTATTTGCTGCGCTCTAATTCTGTGATTGTAAATTGCTGCTTGCATTTATTTTTCATCCACCTTTTGCATCCATTTCACAAATTGTTTCTGAAAGCTTTGGAATACTACACTCAGGGCAATATCCAAAAAAGGAATGGACACCTTGTTTTTGACCTTTGCTACTCATGCAAATGTACCAGGCTTTACTGAGGAAGACTCTACGGCAATTTGCAATACAAAACGGAGTCAAGCACTCTGTTACGGCTTTAACTAGACATCATATTAGAAGAACTTGAGCATCCTTCACATATGGATGTACAAGAAAAATCACCAGGGTGAACAAATCTAAAAGATGGAGATAGACACCGCTTCTCGGAAACAAAGTTCTCTTCCATATAGGCAGGGTTCACGAGATTCGTAGAAAGAATGGCTTCTTGGGACAAACTTCATTCAGGTACTTGGGATTCTTTATTTATGAGCATGGCGTACACGTGGATTCGGATAAAGTTAAGGTATTTTGTGAGTAACCACATCCATCCAACATTTCAATTTAGAGAACTTCAATAAAAAGTTCATTTGCATCTACTCATACATTGCCCACCCACTTCATCAACTTCTCCTCCAGAAAACTTAAGTTACGAATCTGCCATGAGGAAAGGATTTTGTGTTAACGCGCCCAGATTCGCCCACCAGCTTGAAAGGCCGGAAGGAAGGAATGCCTTCCGTGCCAATCTCCGGAGAAGGCCGGCTCCTGTGGGTTTTTATGGTTTGAGATAAGAGTGCAGGAAAGAGATAAAAATGCGGAAAGAATTTACAAATGTGATTGGAGTTGGGTGGGGGGAACTAACAGTACAGCAACACATCAATCACCACTACTTACTGCATCATAAATACAAAGCATAACCAGGAACCGCAAAACCTAAGTATACTTTCTGTATAAAGCAGTGTACGCACAGCTACAATGGCTCCCTAACAGACATTCCCTACAAGGAACTAACAGTACGGCAGCGCATCAATCACCACTACGAACAGTAACATAAACAGAAAGTAACCAAGAGATGTCAGATCCAAGTATGTGTGTTGTGCAGAGAATTTGTACGCACAGCTACAATGGTCCCCTAGCAAACATTCTCCCTACAAGAACTAACAGCACGGCAATGCATCAATCACCACTACGGACAACAACATAAACATAACACACAAACTGAAGGAACTGCTACCAAGTTTATTCTATGTATCCTCTAATCAATGAAGTTCAAGAGTACTTGGCCACCAAATGCTGAAGTGAATCAACAAGCCATGACACAAGCAATGCCTCAGGAATACCTGACCACCAAATGCTGAAACGAATCAACAAGCCATGACACAGGAAAACGTAAAGCATAAATGTAAAGGAGAGGCAGCATAAAAAATAAAAGAAGTAGAACAGATCCAGGCATATACTTTATATTGATAAGCAGAAGCACAGTTACAATGGTTCCCTAACAGACATTCCCCTTCCACCACTTTACAATGAAAATGTGGTGGGTATTTATAGCCCAAAGTCCCCCCCGTTACATTAATGGGCACAAAGTCCCAGTCAAACATTAGCTGACAAAAGCAGCCGCGGAACTTGCCGATGTTGACTTTTGTCGGGCTGGACTGTACTCTCGGCATGGTCTCCCTGAAGGTTGAACAGCCACGTGGCAGCGCGCTAGGTAGAACTTCACATTGACGAGAATGCGGGTAGCTGAGGCAGGTGGAAACTCACATCAGCCTTAAATGAGGCAGCTGGCATAAGTAGTGCAGCCTATGCTTGTCCTTTTGCTCGACATGTCTTGGCTCGGATCCCAAAGTTGGACACTTGTCGGATGATAATGCTTGACACGTGTCTGCCTTGAAAGGCAGTCTATCCAACTTCTCCCGGGATTAGAGCGCAATCGGGTAGCATAGGTGAAAAACAGCGCAGTCGGGTTGGCCTATTTCCCTACTGCGCACCGGTCAAAGGGCGCAGTCCGACTTCGTTGCGAAGTCGGGTTGCGCATCGGTACTTGCTGATTCTCACTGCTGTTCGGACTTCGCACGGACAAGGGAGCGTAGTCCGACTTCGCTGCGAAGTCGGGTTGCGCTCCAACACTTAGTCAATTTCTCTGCCAGACTGTTTCCAAGTGCGCTCAGGAAGAAGGGCGCAGTCGGACTTCGCACAAAAACTGGGCGCAGTCGGACTTCGCACAAAAAACTGGGTTTCCTGGTTCTGCTTCCCGGGGCCATAACTTTTGATCCGCTAACCCGATCGCCTATTATAATATATCGTCGGAAAGCTGGCGAGAAGATCTGCAATGATAAAATATCCAGAGCTCATTTTGTCCATTTTATCGCCCCTGTTTATGGCCCGCGAAAACCCGAACACCTCAGCATGCTCTTTACCGCTTTAAAGCTCCAACTGGAGGGCGCACTCCGACTTCGCTGCGAAGTCGGATTGCGCCCTGACACTTAGCCATTTTTCAGGGCAACTGCTGTCATTTTTGAGATCTGACTGAGGGGCTCAAAAGAAAGAGGGAAGAATGAGAATGTAGGGAAGAGAGAGAAAGGGGGAGAAGGAAGAGCAGCTCTCTTACAAAAATTGAAAACATTGCATCCCGTGCAAAATGTGACAACAGCCACCATCATACTTCTTACACAACTCAAAAGTTTTCTCAACAATAGACTAAAAAATAGCCTTAACAATAATCCTAGAAAACAGTCTTAGCAGCAGCCATGAAATACAAATCATTAGCAGCAGTCCCAGAAAACAATTGGAAAACAGCCTTAGCAATAGTCTTGAAAATAGCCTCAGTAACAGTTCTGGAAAACAGTTGTAACAACAGTCTACAAACAGCCTTATCAACAATCTATGACAATAGCCTTAGCAACAGTCCACTGCACATACTCTGTATATAGCTACAGATTATAACTTAAATTGTTTTTATCCTCTTCCTTCAACTGAATTTGGTTAGGATGAAAGCTGTCAGGGGGGACCCATCTTTGGTTCTTTTCTCTAAGCACACCTAAATTTGCCAACGAATGCCACACTGTTACCCTTTCTATAAGTATGTGAAAATTCAAAATTCTATAGAGATTTGAACAGCTGTAATGTTTCCTTGATGATACTTGACATTTGCCAGCTTACCCTAGCTTTCCCTTTTAAGCAATTAATAATATTTAGTCTCCCTCTACCACCGATTTCTTCACTCCTATGTCTATGGCTAGCTTTACACTAGCAAGGGCTGCTCTATGCTCAGTCTGACAGCTGGTCATAGTGCCTAGATATTCAGTAACTGCCCCCACCATAACACCACTGTTGTTCCTGATAACTCCCCCTCCACCAGCTTTACCTGGGTTACCTTTGGAAGCCCCATCAAAATTTAGTTTCATCCATTCCTCTTTGGGAGGATGCCAACTAACTTGACCTCTCAAATTTGTTTGGACAACATCCTCTTTTTCTAAAGGTTTAAGATTCCATTTCAAGACTATACTCGCCTCCTCACCAAATTCAGGTTTTCCCTTCAGCTTCAAAATTGATAAATTATCTAGAATGGATCCTTTACTGGTTTGAGAAATTCTGGCTATAAGTCTTTTCTCCCCTCTAAAAAGCCTTCTATTTCTCTCTAACGAAATGCCTCAAGCATAGTGAAACAAAGCAAGATACCAAATGTTGTTAAATCTGCTATTCCTGAATGGCCTTTCCCATAGTTGTATCCAATCTACCATGTTATCTGGTGTTAAAAAATATTATTACATTATTCATGTGGGCTGATATGTTGTAACAATAAGCTTAATTTAGCTATAGACTTGTTATAAGCTGTTACAACCACAACCTAAGTTTATTTTAGGTTGTTCTTCTGTTATGTATGTCTATGTAAAGGTTGTTTGTTACAACCTCCACATAGACACCTGCGTTTTTATTTATGCACTATGAATGAATTAAGTGAATTTTTCCCAACATGGTATTAGAGTGGTGTGAAAGACTTAGGAGATGAAGCTTTGGTTTGATGGGCTGGTTCTACTATTGTAGTAAGCACACCAACAGTGCTAATGATCTTGCCAGCTCGTTAAAGTCAAAGAGAAAGAGTGTGACAACGCCCACATCCAACTTGGACGAAACATTGGACCAATGAACCTTCTACAACAGTGAGTGGATCTATTGACAAACATCCAAGCAAGCCTTCAAACGTGTCCATATTAGTGTTTGTACCCCATAATCAAACTTGATGGGGTGAAGGAGATCTGTGGAATCGCAACCATAGTCATCAAGCATAGTTGGCACGTGACATTGAAAGTATTTGCACATTCGGAGGAAGAGAGATCTCGAGATGCTATGGATCCAACCTAAATGCTGATTGGAAATCATAGATTGCGTTATCTGTGGCTCTATTTCTGCATTGTGTTCCACGATAGTCGGACAAGCTGAGATTCTTGGTGGCCAAGAAAGGAGTGGAAAAACAACGGTGCAGCCCAAGTTGAGCATCGATGGTCTTGATAAAGTGGACGCAGGTGCAGAAAGGAGACTGAGGGCATCACTAGGCCAATGGCCCATATTTCGTTAGTTAAATTTAGACGGCCGTATAGTGGAGACTAATTAGCGAGCCGTCGATAGTTTTGTACAAGACCTGTGACGTAGAGTGATTGTGAACAACAAATTCGTCAACAAAAACAACTGCAAGTGGCTGCTGATAGAGGTCTCATCTTCTTCGAGAAGGTAGTTGGCTTAGACCAAGGAGATGACACAGGCCTAAAATAAATAAAAAATCGCTGGTAAAAATAAAATAAAAAAAGTGCGTGAATCCCCAGACCAGCGTGATGTGGATGAAGATTAGTGACGACATCAAAGCTGCATTGACCACATGCTAATGCAGTGCCACGTGGCGAGAGTGTGCTATGTATCTTGTGCCGCGGATCTGCGACCTGCGTATATGACGTAGCCTGAGTCCTGCGGCTTGCGCTCTAGACATAGATCTGCAGTAGACAACCTATGCACCCCCACATCCATATTTGTCTATAGGAAAATTGAAGCGAAGGAGGTCGTGTTCGTGGACGTGCAAAGATCTAGTTAGGTGTAGGGCTCTTGTCCAGCCGGTGCTCAACGTGGTGTGTAGTAGATCTGGTCAACGCAGGCGGTTGCCTTTGACTTGCCTTGCTGAAATTTTCCCAACAGACGAATGCGGGAAGCCTAGACCTGGATCGTAACATGTAAAAAGAAAATCACCAGCTAACATGGTCAAAACGAGCTAAGAATAGATGAAAAAAAAAGAAATTGTGACAAAGGTCAGCAACCACTCCTACCAAATATTCCCAATGAAGGTGGAGAAAATGAAATATGCCACCTGATGCAGTCGTAGAAGTTGAGCAAATCCGGAGTAGTCGGTGGCTGAGCTTGGGTGGAGCCGTCAGAGAAGAGCAACACTTGAAAAGAGGTTTTCAAATATTACCTCGGCCTCTTGTTATCCGACAAGCGGGTTAGCCATGCTGGATAAGACATGGAAACAAATTCGGACAACCAACAAGATCTAGGTTTGAATCCCATCGGCCTCATAACATTTGCATTTGTTTTTTTTTTTAACAGTAGGCATTCAACGCTATTGCATAACAACACGTGCGTTGTTGGATTAGAGGACATGTGAATATAAAGGATTGGAGGAAAGAATCCTCGTTTGTGCTTGGTATAAAAATAAGTGGTGGCATTTGTCAATTTATTTATTTTAACTTCTAAAGGGAGCGCCTTTTTTGTTTTTAGAAGTTAAAAAAAACAAAAAAAACAAAACACCTTTTATATTAAAAAAGGGGCGTGGGCATTTTTTAAAAAGTGGGGCATTTTTTATGTGAAAATAATAGAGGGGTTGAATTCATACAAAGGGCGCTATTTTCTTCCCATCCAAAAAAAAAAGGAAAAAAAAAGTGAATGTTAGTTTTTTCAAAAAGGGAAAATTTATAAAATCACTTATTTTATCAAAATATAGGGGTGATTTTTTAGAGCTATTTGCATAAAGAGAGTCATTGTAGTCATTGTAAAACAATGCAATACCAATGGAGTCCGACATTGTCACCCTTCTTACAAAATTAACAATTGTAAAAGGTGCATTTTTGGTGGAAACCGACACCTTAAAACATGGGAAAATCAAAGAAAAAACAAGCCCCAAAACAATCAGAAACTCACCAGTTTTTCCCAGCAAGTGAGGTTCTTTATGAAGACAAACAATTCCTCACATTAAGGAGTTGTGTGCAAACAATTCTCAAGGATGTTGATGTTTGTGAAGATCTTCAAACAAATGGTGTTATATTCCCTATTGATGTTGTAAGGACAGTATACATGGCTTTAATAACACTTGACATCTATAAGCATCAAAAGGTCAAGCCCATGGTGGTCGATGCTTGTTGTGACACAAGTGACCTCAAGCCCATGGTGGTCGATGCTTGTTGTGACACAAGAAACCTCATGCCCCAAGTGGCACATGCTTGTTGTGACACAAGCAACCTCATGCCCCAAGTGGCACATGCTTGTTGTGACACAAGCGACCTCATGCCTATAATGGCAGATATTAGTTGTGACATAGGTGACCTTATCACAAGGATAGATTTTACCTATGACACTAGTGACTTAAAAACTGATAATCCTAAAAATGAGCACCATGATCTTGTCAATTGTGACAAAGAAAATATTGTTAAAAGCCTTGATGATGAAGAACTTGGGTGTTTTGAAAAACACACCAAAGGAATTGGTTTAAAACTAATGCAAAGAATGGGATACAACTGTCAAGGATTAGTTAAAAATGGGCAAGGGCATAAGAAAGGCGATAATATCAAATGTTAGGCCAAAGAATGAAGGCCTTGGCTATGATGGTCAAGCAAGAAGCAATAAGACCAAGTTTGTGAAACCAAAATCCCATACAACTCCTAGCAGTCATTGTGGAAGAATTGGACATGTAACAACTAGGTGTTGGAACCTACATCCTTGTGACATATGTGGTTGTACTAATCACTCCCTTACAAATTGTTGGTACAAAGAGAAAATGACCAATAAGATTCATGTTGATTGTGGATGGACAAATGTCACACAATGGAACAAAATGAAAGAAATGTTGCATGGCTCCTACAGAAAGGGTAGACCCAGTGGCAGTGATCCAAAGGCAGACCCAAAAGCAGTGACCTATAAGCAAACCTAGAGCGAGAGCCAGAGCCAAGAGCCAGAGCGAGAGCTAGTGCCAGATTTCATTGTTCTCTCCTCTACATTAAGGGGGATAGTAATATATGTTGTCCCAAATAATGTAATAAGGGGGGATGTTAGGAAATATTATTACATTATTTACGTGGGCTGATATGTTGTGACCATAAACCTAATTTATAGCTATAGGCTTGTTAGAGGCTATTACAACCACAACCTAAGTTTATATTAGGTTGTTCATCTATTATGTACGTCTATGTACAAGTGGTTTGTTACAACCTCCACATTGACACTTGTGTAATTATTTCTGCACTATGAATGAATTAAGTGGATTTTTCCCAACATTGGGCAGGACCCAACTTATTCTCATTTCCAAAATTAAATCATTAAGAACCTTCAATGAGCATTTACATTCTAACATAATGTGTTTCATAGATTCTTCATTAGCTTCACATAAGTAACACCTATTAGAAAAGTAGTAACCTCTTTTTTTTAGATTGTCCACAGTCAAAATTTTATTCTGGGATGCTAACCAAAGGAAAATAGCTATCTTTGGAATAACTTTCCTACCCCATAATTTCTTCCGTGGAAATCCTCCACTCGGTTCTACCAAAAGTAAATCATAGGCTGAGTTGACATTAAAAAGTAAAAACTCCCTCAAGGGAATGACCCCAAACAATGGAATCTTCCCCCAAGGATGAGCACACATGATACGCCCTCAATTTATCATCGAGTTTATCAAGAGCTTCTACATTATGTGAATTTCTTCTTAATTTCTTCCATCCTACTTCTTCCTTCCTTTCTACGTAATCACAAACCAAACTACCATATTCATTCTCCAATTCATTCCTGGATGGTTTTCCAGCCAAGCATCCTCCCAAAAGTGAACTTTAGTTCCTTTACCAGCTTTGCATATGGCACCTTTCCAAAGCACATCTCTACTTCTTATACAGTGGTTCCATAAAGATGAGCCTCTGCAAGGGTCTAAGGTAGTCAAAAACCTTTTTGCATCTTGATTGTCCAGAAACTTGTTCTTTAGAATTCTTGCCTACAATGAATCCCCTTCCTTGATGATCCTCCACCCTATTTTTTTCAGCCAAGACCTTATTCACATTTCGGATGTTCCTTAGACATAATCCCCCACTTGATTTAGGCTTACATACTTTGTTCCATCCAACAAGAGGTAGTCTGTTCCTTTCTTCTGATCCTGACCATAGGAACCTTTTTCAGAATACTCTCCACTGTGTTTGCAATCTTCCCAGAAATTTTAAACCCTGAGAGAAGATACACAGGGATGGCAGGAAGAGTGCTTTTCAACAACTGAAGTTTCCCTGCCTGACTTAGAAGTTTACCTTTCCATCCTGCCAACTTTTTCTGAAACTTGTCTAGCAATGGGTCCCAAACATTATCCTTACATATACCAGTAAACATTGGCATACCAAGATAAATTGCAGGAAGAACTGAAATATTGCATCCCACCACTCGAGTTATTCTCCTTAGTCTGTCCTCAAGCGTGTTCAAAAAAAGTGGTTTGCTTTTTTCCAAGTTAATTACTTGGTGATATGCCTTTTCATAAAGGTTGAGAATCCTTCTAAACCCTCTAGCTTCTGCTATAGAGGATTTACCAAGGAGAATCGTGTCATCAACAAATTGCAAATGGGTAATGGCTCTAATAAAGAAACTCGTGTCATCAACAAATTGCAAATGGGTTATGGCTCTAATAAAGAAACTAATGAATGCTCATAGTTACCATCAAACCACTCCAGTGAGAGTACTCTATCCAACCTCACTAGTATCAAACTCTCCTCTAATCTTCTATTAGTCCAAGTAAATTTTGCCCCATTCAGCTCCACATCAAAAAGATCAGATCTTGAAATAAATTTGGAGAAAGGGGTCACCAAACCAAACACACTAGGGCATCCTAACAGCAGATTGTTTGCGGTTTGAAGGAATCCGACAGCCACCAACAACCACCCAAGTAAAAAGTTAAAACCAATTGCAATCATCGCGATTTTCGTAACAAAACATATAAGTAATTGCAGCATCAAAATGCAAACAAGGAGAAAAAATCAGTTTAGATAGTGAAGGTATTAATGGTTTTGGTGCTGCCCCTTGACCTTGCAAGGGGGCTCTTGCTCCCTTGACCCCCGACATAGGTGGTGACGGGCGTTAGCAACCAAGGCACAAGAAGAAGCATGGGCACAACGACAAAGAGAGACTAGAGCTTCTGCTAGGGAAAAGGTCAAAGGCATTCAAAGATCTTGAGACATTGTATTTGTCATGACTCATGACATATTTTGTAATTTGTATCTTTTTTTTATATTATAAGCAATACAAGAATATTTGAATTTTGGACGCATTAAAATTTCTTTATTTAAGATGTGTTTTGTCACTTTCATGTGTAGTTTAAGGCTTTAAGCTTGTATCACTTGCCACTTTCATGTGTAGTTTAAGCTTACAGTCTTACATCATTAATATTTGATTTGCATAATGTTAATTCATTGTGATATGCATGAAAAAAACTTTTTTCAATGAAAAATTGCGTTTTCTTCTGTTTTTTTTTGCCGATTCCTGATTTTTCCTGATTCTTTTTCCAGCCTGATCTTAAGCCAATTCCGATTTTCTCTACTATGGTGTACCCTACCTTTGGACGTTTGCACCGTCTACTTTGTATCACCCCGCTTACCCTGCACCCATGCACCTTTACAACCTTTGATTTATTGTGGTTGCTTGTGTCCGATTTGACTTTCAATGCTTTACTGAACTTGGATTTGGGAGGATGACATTTTTTATGACATTATCAAGTATGATGGTTGTTGGCAGAGATGTTGAGGGCACACAACTTATTTTTTTCCGAGTGTTAAGAAATTGCAAAACCTGACAATGTAAGTTAAAACTGTCCTTGAGCCATCATGGGATGGAGGCAACAAAGAGGAGAGCCATCTGCAATCTCCGAAGGCTTATAAGAAGCAAAGCTTAGGAGAGAAATAGGTTAGAGTATGCTAGCAGTGAAAGTAGTGGGAAGAAGGGTGTTAGCGAAAAAAGAAGAGGAGATGAAAAGGTTTAAGTGGCAGAAATATCATCACTTTGGAAGAGAGGAATCACAGTTAGAGAACCATAAATACCCAAACAGTGGTTGGAAGCAATGTCATAAGCATAAAGTTTTTGATTATGGTCTGGGAATGTATGCAATTTACTTACCTTGGAGTTATTATTGGAAAATCATCGAGTGCCTTGACAAAAGTAAGGAAAGATGTACAAAATTAATGTAAGAGAGATGGCAGCAATGATGCAGACAAGGGGCGTCCTTATCTCCAGAAAAATTTCATCCTCTCTAGTAGAAGCATTAGAATATGTAAGAGTGCAGAAGGAAAGTGAAGAAAAATTCTTCAGACTATATCCCTCTTATTCTGGAGTCTTATACTTGAATCTCCATAATTCCTGAGTATGAAACAGAGAGACAGAAGATATATGTCACAATAATTAGAGTGAAGATTATGCTTCAGATAGGTGTCACCATCTGAAAGGGAAGGACCTTAGGAAATCATACAAGTTCAATTGGAAATTCAGATGATAATAAACAAGAAGTGAGGCCTTCTCTGTAGTTTTGCTGTCTTCAAGTAAGCACAGAGGAGGCTGACCCTCATGCACCAATGGAGTGGAACATGGAGTGACCACATGTGAGCATGTCAGAGCATGGAAGACGGGATTAGGTGCGTTTAGGGACTTTGGCGAAAGGAGCTCTATGAGTAGAGAAGGAAGAAGGGAGAATGAAGATGAGAAGAAATCCCAGTCATTTCTTTTATGACATGGAAAGTAAACTAGGGACCAGCGATAAACTATTAAATGATTTTTGGGATGGATGACATTAAATCAGAAATATCACTCACCTGGATGGAGACCAAAGAACGTCAAAACGTGAATGGAGTAGGGTTTGCAGCTGATTCACACAACTATCAAGGTTTTTATGTAATACAACTGATGAATAATGTTTTTTAAGCCAGATTTGTATAATGTTCACACATTTCTTTTTGTTAATCTATATTATTTTCGTTTTTAACATTATTTATGGCCTATAATGGGTCCTAGGGATCCATGTGTCTAACTTCAAATGTCAAGAAACATTCAGTTTAATGTAGTTTGTCTACATATACAAAATTTTGATCTGCATCTCCATCTCAAGAACTGTCCCAGAAGAGGGTTAACAGAGAGATCCAAAACATTGTTCAAAAACTCACCATAGAGAAATATTCCAAAACATTTCAATATTATCACTTGTTTTTTGCAAATTTCTGAAAAATGGCAAGGATATAGTCCAGAAGCATGTCCCAAAATTTATGTTTTTGGCTGCTTCATAGCTGTTTGTTTCAAGAAATTTTCTCCTAGAGAAGCCCAGTGAAGGAGGCAGAGGGAAGAGCCATCTTCTAGTATGGGGAATAGTCCTTATGATTTGCACATTTCACTGTTCTACTAGAAAGGAGTAATGTTAGAGTAGCATATAGACATGCCCCACATTTCATAACTCAAAGCAATTGTGATCATCATGAATTCGTAGAATTTTGTATTGCTGAGGATGTTTACTATGAATGGCTTTTTTTGTAGTTATAGTCTGGACGAGCAGGAGGAATATGATAACAGAAATAATAATATGGTTTGCATGCAAGGATGTTCAAATGTTTCTTTGCAGTCGAGAAATATAGATGAGGATGAAATCAATGGCTAAGGCAGTCATGAATCCCATGGCATGATTTTAGGATGTTTTGCCAAAATTACTTTTTGTGTGTGTGATGATTCCCTTAACCATGCCTGCATTCTATTATTGTCATGAACTATTTTTTAAATGCATGGGGATAATTGATTCCTTGGTAGTCCAGATGCAATGGCCAAACCAGAGATAAGGATGGAAGAAATATTAGATAGGCCTTATGGGGCCTTGGGAAGATCTATTCTGCTGCTTGCATCATATATACCAACAGGAAAGTTCCTGCTGCTTATGTCATCTAAGACAAAGGGAAAGATAGTATGATGGTGAAGGAGAAGATAGAACCATCATAACAGAATGGCTCAGAGTTCAAGGGTCAATGATTGCAAACATAGTTGGCATGGGCAAACAAAAGATTTTTAATGGAGGAAAATGAAGTGACTGGGGATTCAAGGGGTTTGTGTCAACAATAACAAAGGTAGTAAATTATCATCAACAGTTCCAACCAGTTGAATTACAGTGATCATGCCATGAATTGACATTTTAGTGCTTCTCTGCATAGAGTCAGTGGTGATGTGTCCCTTGTCCTCTTTAGTACCATAATTAATTTCCATCCAGATTCCATGGTGTTCAAAACTAAATCTCAGCAAACATTCATTAGAGCTTCCTCTTTAATCAAGGTCATTTTTTTTGTCTCTCAGTACTAGACAAAGCTTACCCCCATTTCAGACAAACAATACCCATACTTCTATTTCTTTGAGTAGCTGTATCATTGTATTTCTCAATTGGGAATATCATCCATGTTTCATTCTTCTCGTCTAATAAAATAACCTACTCTGTTTTTAAAATTTGATTTTCAAGAAGCCAATCTAAGAAGGACCTTAGAAAAGCAATTAAAAAAAAGAAGAAGAAAAACAATCCTTAACCGAGTCCTTATCACAAACACTTTCTGCCGAATCAAGGATCATCACTGAATTATTTTTTAGGTAGCTATGGCAGAGTTGCATTGATAATGCTGATATATCTACCTTCTCATAATTCTTTGTGAACATTTTTTTAAATTTTTGGAGTCCTCCTTGCACAATACCATCATGAACATCATCATGAGAGTTCAGAAAGCCTTGAAAATATTTTGTTTCTTTTGTTATGCAAATCAATCTCATAAAATATAGAGTGCTTTTTAGTTCACATTTTCAACACTTTTACAGGGGACATGCTTGTTATTCCAAATGAACAAGGAAGGGGGATTTATGTTTTGATATGAAAATGTTTGATGAATTCTGAAGACTAGTGTTTGGAAATATAAGAGTAGATGCCTCACTAGTCCACAGCATTTGTTTCATCCTTAGACATGTTTTACTTTTCCTTTCACTGCCACTTTCATTTAAACTTTAATTTTTTAGTTTCTTACTGCTACAGATGCCTTATGCATTCTTGTCCTTGACATGTGCTTTTTCCACCTCCTTTCCTCTGATTTTATTTGGTCAGTAAGGGACACTGCTACGTATTCTTTCTTTCTTCTGAGCTTCTTAAGACTTATTGGTTCATCTATGCGAAGGAATAAATGGAGTACTAGAATTAGTAGATAATAAGTGAAGAATGACACAAAAATGTTCAAATCTTATTTAAAAAGAATGACCTTGTAATAGTTTTTGCAGCAACATATTTACAAAGCCAAGTGCTTCTCATATCTGGGCTTTCTCAACTTGATGGAGTTATGGTCAATCTCACTGCAGAGGAATTATTGTTGATTTATCGAGTCTATCACAGACTCAGCCTATTTATGCTTACATCCTTACCAGCATGACCACAATGTAGTTATATAACTAGTTATTGGTAAGACATGTAGTGTTGTGCCGATCATCCTATTCATAAGCTAATAAACATTGACTACTTTTGGTTACATCCATTATTAATTTATTTCATATTGCTGCCTGTTGACCTACACCTGTCTGATTTTTAGTCGGCTGTGGTTATGGAAAAACAATTAAGGTGTCAAAGCATCTCAAATAGTTTGTAACCTATTTGTCAACTGGTTGCGGCTGAACTTCACTTAAAGTGGCCAGTATATGGCCAGACCAAATATATGGCTAAAACCATTTTGAAATACCTCCATTCGCAGATCATTGAATATTCTAATAGGGTGGGATAGGGTTACTTCTAAACTAGAAATTCTTTTACGTTGTCTATTTTGTATTAAATCTACTTTCTTTGGCCCAGCGTGGTGGTTAAAGCCTAAGTTTGAGCTTATTCTCAAAAGTATTTTTTGGTTAAAAATCATTGCGAATGAGGCTTATGAAATTCTATATCTGCGGAAAGAAAAACACATAACTACAATAAGTTGTTTAGGTTTTCTTCACATGCATAGGGTGCTTCATCATTAGCAATTTTGGGATGTGATTGGTTTTGTGGACTATTGCATATGGGTAAACTTATTGGCAGTTGAAGTTTGACATTGATTGTTAGAATATTGAAGTTACAAATGATGAAAGGAAAAATGTTAAGCTTGATTGGTTGCCTTTTATGTCAGATCATTGAAATTAAAAGTTGTAAACTGATATTTGATATGGTTTCTTATTTATTGTCATGCAGAAGAAAAATTCAAGAATACTAGATGCAGTGGTGCAAGGCAAGGCTAATTCCATACACTTTAGGTCACATGCCATTCCTAATGACTCTACAGTGGTGTGGGATGAAGGGCATCATTCTGAGTTACCCCCTTCTGGAAATCCTTCAGTGGCAATGCCAGAAAATTCTGTTTTTCAAATGTCTCTTCTGGCACCCATGCAGCCTCAGTTAGAGGTTTTTCCTGTGCAGAAAGATTTGAAGCATTCATCTAGTAGAATGCGTAGAATCAGTGGTGTCCGTAATTCATCTTTAAAGTTGGCCATGCAAAACAGCTATGCGAGGATCTCTAAACAAACAGGTAAACAATCTTTTCAAGTAAGAATCTCCTAGCTATATCTTGGGTTTTGTTTGTTTCAGCTTATAGATAGTTTGAAGCTTTGAAATTACTTTCTGACATATGTCCTATGTAACATGGTGTGTCAGAGTTCAAAGATAAATACATCACAAGTACAAATCTTAAGGATTGTCATTTTGCAGGTACAGTGAAGGCTTGCAATTCAACCAGCTGCAGTTCTGAGTGTGAAACTGTTCCTGAAATTTTAGAGTCAGCAAGTAACAAGAACAAATATCGTGATATAGATATGGATATACTAGCAAAGATAGAAGCTGGTGGAGAGAATAGGAGCTTGAAGACAGATTCATGGGCCAGGTTATTTTAGAGCCTTTAAACTACAGTGTGCTGTTTAATTGGACTTCTTTTAGTCATGCTTTCTGTTTGAAATAATTTTGTTATTTAGTTGTTGCATGAGTGTTGTTATTCTATCAAATAATTATTATTACTAATTAGTTTCTTTTTAAAGAGAGATCAGAGATGGGTATTTCTTAGTATGTAAAAAGTTGGTTTTAACTTTTTACATTTTGTGAAGTTCTTTCCTAAAGTAGGAAATGAATGTCAGACATTGAAATGATCATTCCCATTTTGCATCTTCAGGCGACATTATTTAGAATGGAGGAAGTTTCAAGGTTTACCGGAGATCGACATTGAAGAGCTTCCTTTGCCTGAATTTGCTGAAAGCTTGGTTAAATTTTTTTGCATGGTCAAAAAGCGCAATGGTGATCTCTTCCCTTCAGAGAGGTAGAGTAGATCATATGGTAGATTGATTCCATGATTAGGTTCTGAAAATGGCATTTTCGTAGAAGGTTGTGTAGGATGGTAAATATTCTGAATTGATACTTTTTGAGTTGCAGTCTGAAAGCCATGTTCAGGGCCTTCGTACGAATTTTGCAGTTCCATTATAAAAGACTTGCTGTACTTGGAAGTTACAATGGTCCAATTGTGGATGCCAGCAAAGATGCTCTTTTTGAGAAGGCTCGTTTAGCATGCATAGAGGCAATGAAGCATAGCCTTGCCAATGGAGCTAATCAAAAGAAGAGGAGAAGGACTGATGAAGATCATTGCCTTTCAGAGGAAGAGATACTGCAGCATCCAGATAGTCAGCCATCAACGCCACAAGGTCTATCTAGACGTATCTGTTATTATGTTATTCACAAATTCGACATTTATGGGGAGACAGAACTTTATAATACTACTGATGTTGAGTTCCAACGGATTCTTGATGAGAAGGGCGAAGTCTTTTGGCAGTAAGTTGATTTTGCTATAAGTTTTCAAATGAAATAAAACTATTCAATACTTTTTTTTTAAATCTGGAAGATGGTATTTAAATCCTAGATGCATAAATTATAATAAAAGGACCATTTCTGGTCAGAAGGTAATGCCTTAAGGGCTAGTATGAAAACTTATTGCTCTATGCTAAGTTGAATTGGAAATGTAGAAAAAATTAATAAAAATGAATTAAGGAAAAGGAGCTAGGCAACACTTTATGCGAGCTTTTCCTCTTTTTATGTAAGGCCATTAAAAAATATCCCTTTTAAGACCTTCAAAATGAGGGTTTTGACTATTTAGAACCTTTGCTAAATCTGGTGGAAGTTCCATGAAATTAGTAGACCGTCAACTTTGGCATTATATCCTTTTAAATTGGCAGAGCCTATAAGTTTAGCAAAACTGCTTTGAAATTTGGAAAAGTTATCAGAAATAACAGAAACTCCAACTAAATCAAGAACTTCGAATTTTAATTGCTGATTTAATAACAACTCTAAAGAATAGTTTTCATTTAATTTAATTTTTTTCCTTTTAAATGATGCTTTAGGAAAATTGAATGTCCAACTTGCAACTACTTGTGTCTTGATCAATGGTTCTGAAAAATTTCTGCAATTGCCAAAATCTAGAACTGTCTGGTAGAATCACACATGGTCTGTGTGTGGGACGTGATATACCTGCATACTAAGGTGGTAACATTTTTACATACAACAATCTTCTGCTCTTCACATCTATACATCTATACCTTGCTTCTTGGACCTTGGTTAGGCTGTTGAAACTTGAAAATGGAATTATAATGAATAGGTTTACACCATGGCAAGACTGTAATGGTTTGTCTGCAGCTAATCTATGGAGACAACATAAGTTTCAAACATTGCCTTCCATTTCCATTGCAGGATGAAGGAGTTTTCAGACAACAATGTTTTTAGGTATAATTGGGACTCTTATGGTTAAGATCTTAGGGAAAGAAACAACTGATTTTAATATTGCATTCTTTGAGAGCTGATTACTCGTTCTGTGCAGATGAACCCTCCCTCAGGGTATCTCAATATAAGTCTGCAAACTTCTGGGTCATTGGACTCCTTCACATGTAATGAAAGTTTCATGAGAATTTGCATTTGAATCAGATGTCTGATATTTGTCATTCATTTCTCTCAATGGTAGTTTGATGTCTAGCATCTGGATTTTTTGGACTGGTAATTATGGTTCACAACTTGGTCATATCTTGTGGATGTCAAGTCTCAGAAAATATTCAGGAGAATTTTGAAGGAAAAGAAACAGTGAGCATCTTTCAATCCAAAATTTCCAGGGCACTCTAAACAAATATAACATCATTGCAGTATCCATGTAGAGCATAACAAATGCAGCTTTTAGTGTAGTGGCTGCTTGAAACAACCTGGTGATCGATTAAATAATTATGTTCCATTGCCTGAAAATTAGCCCAAGGATAAACACTTGGCTTGAAAATTTGGTCTAGTCTCATAGTTACAGATCTGGAAATTGCACTATACAGATCTGGAAATTGCACTACACTGCCATTGCGCCTGTAATGATCTTTTATTTTTTATTTATGTTTTTCAAAGTCAGCTTCATTAATATCTCAATACTCTTCAACAGTGGCTGTTTGATGTCTTCAAAAATATAACGGTTACTTTAGTCTTTGATA
Source organism: Wollemia nobilis (assembly GCA_028583015.1). Taxonomy (NCBI): domain Eukaryota; kingdom Viridiplantae; phylum Streptophyta; class Pinopsida; order Araucariales; family Araucariaceae; genus Wollemia; species Wollemia nobilis. The sequence goes on from JAQPPZ010014295.1 coordinate 4,139,471, forward strand.
AAAGCATACTTTTCATGTACTCTACGAATACAGCAATAATATTCCAATGTATATAATCATTTTCAATATTTATTATGTTTGAACTTTATAAAATATATTTACCAAATTATTTCACAAATATTCATTTAGCTTTACAATTGTTTTTGTCGGTCAATAATGTTAAGGTCTTGTCTTTCCTCTGAGTAGGCAGTCCTTATTGACATTGACTTAATGCTCTTCAGACTGACTTAGGGTTTACCCAGATCTTTTGCTGCTTTCTTTATACTGATTTTTTTGCTCAAGTCTTTAAATTTTGAATCTTTGCATTCCCTTTCAGGCACATGAAAGGGCTTGCTCCTATACCATGTAGGTTTTTCATATTCACAGTGGCCATTAAGATTAATAATGAAAGATTCAAAATGCACAAAAGAAAGGTGGAGAAATGTATTTAGAGTGGAAAACCCATAAGGAAACACCCATAATGAAATTTATCTTCACTGTTGTCTTCCTTGTTGGCAATTATACAAGGTGGAAGTGCTGAAGTAATTATAACTTTTTAACCACCGAGTAACTCTTAACATAAAGTGTTACCCTTACATCCCAAATGGACACTTGTTTAGTGTCATTTACATAACACCACCTTTGATATTTTCTATTGTAAATTTGTAATTGAACATTGGATTCATTTTTTATCTGCTTCTCCCAACATTTGGAATATTTCTTACAACCTTCCAAAGGAGCATGGCAAGCAAGACTCAGGAATGATGGTATATCTAATGAACTCCAAGCTGCTAGCCATTAGTACCTTCAACTGCAGTTGATCAGGCTGCAACATATACAATGAATACCATTGTTACCAATGTTTTCATTGTTACAACACTGAACAATGAAGGACTTGAAAAAGAATTTCTCAATTTATTTCCTCAGTCGAAAATATATTGATTGTTGGACCTTCCCTCATACAATATTTGCATTTTTATTTTTTTGGTGTAATGGGAGCCAGGTATCAACAGGGTTTTTACCCTAAAGTTTTGACATTTTGCAAACTGTTTTGTATGACATATGGCTTGAGTTGACGGCAACACGCAACACAAGAACTGGCATCAAGGCTCAATGGTGTTTCTGACACAGCACTGGACAATCTTATGACATGGATCAGTGATGTTGCCTGCTGTTGAATAAATGCCAGTACCAGAATTTGTAGCAAGCTATGTTGTCATAGTTAGAACGTTAAAATGCCCATGTAGTTGATTTAAATTGTTATATATATATATATATCTTAATTTTTTGGCAGGAAAGGATGAGGTTACTATTTCAAGTCTTGTATTTATTGTATGAGTCAGGTGGCTATCTCTGTCTGTGTTTTAGGATGCTAATTACATGGTATAATAAGACCTTATTTGTTCCCGTGGACTATAGGGTTCAGCAGGTTCTATTATTTGATTTGAATTAACCAATAACACTTTGGGTTTCTCATCGATTGCAATTCAAACTCTTATAAAGTTTTAAAAAATTTGTAATCATGCAAAATTGTCATATCATGACATTAATTAATGGTCTAATGGTCTATTCTAAGATATAGTTCATTGTGTTTCATTGGATCGGTACTGTGATTGGCTCATTGACAGATTGCAATCATTCATGTGGAGAGCTGACTGTCCTGATTGCCTTAATACATATATGTCCCAGTGGCAGGATGCAGTCATTCAGTATTCATTGCAGCTTGCTGCTAGGGATGGGCTTTGTAAAACGAATTGGAAAGAAATGAATAGAAAATACCATAGTAGCAAAAATCGGACTCGGATCAGACTCAGAAAGGTCGACTCGGTGGTCAGACTTGGGACTTGGCAAAAAAACTCGGCAAGACTTGGCAAAAAAACTCGGCAAAAAGAAAAAATGAAAAAAAAAACAATTTTTTATTGAAAAAATAAGTTTTTTCATGCATATTACTTATATATTCTAACACACTTACTCAACATTCAACTTTATACAAATAAGAAATTAACAAGAGGAAGGGACATATTCTTTCTTGTATTCATCAAAATGTTTATAGTACAAAATGTGCTCATGAGCCATGACAAAATACAAAATCAAAACATTTTAACATAGTCTTTAAACATTTTTATATTTACTACTATTATTAGAAATGTTAGGATTATTATTTCTTAAAACTAGGTTTAATGCTATCAGGAACCTATAAATAATTTTCAAATTTATAAATAATAATTTTTTGGTGGGTGTACTCAAGACTTGTATAATAATTATTGAACTATTCAACGTTTATAAAACTTATTAAAATATAATTCTAACATAATTATAACTTATTTTTTTCAACCAGAAACATAAATAATTTTTTAAATAAAAATAATAAAATTAAAATACAAATAAAATTTATTACCCCGAAAACTTTATGCTTTTAAGACTTGTCAATCAATTTTTTGAACTTACGTCTTTAAAAGAAAATTTATATTTTAAATAAATTATTGAAAAATATTGTCTTATTCATCAATTGTTTTATAACATGAAGGTTTTTGTTTATATGTATATACGGACAAATAATGATTAAAAAATATAAACTTCATTTAATTTAGCATGTGCTTAACAGGGAAATTTTTTTTGGTCAAACCAATTGGCAATAATTTTATATAGTATAAGCAAATGGAATGTCGTGTTCCAAAGAAGGCCGATGTAGCATTAAAGAAAAAGACCCGCATTCAATTCAATGAAGTTTTAGTTGCGCCGAATGACAGCGAAACGACATACAACATGCAGTTTGGAAAAGCACAGTGCATTATGCGTGTCATGCTGAGTAATTTCATGGTTTATACCTTACAGGCGCCTAACGACAACATTTCGTTCCTTGGTGACGAATATACCGTATCCACCATCGCAGGGACTTCGAGGCCAAGTCTTCCTAGAGGTGTAACACTCTTTAAGGAAGAAAGGAAGCCCAACCGCCCATTTCTAACATTTTTTTTTTTTTTTTTTAAATTTTAGCTTTAATATTTTCTAGGCTAGCCGAGTCTTGACGTCCGAACTCGTGAGTCTGGGTCGGACTCAGACTCGGCCCTGGACTTGGCTCAACTCGGCCGAGTCCAGGAAAAAAACGAGTCCGAGTGGACTCGGTGCGGCTGAGCCCACTCGGACTCGGACTCGGACTCTATCGAGTACTTGGGAGTCCGGCCGAATTTGACAACAGAGGAAAATACCCATCTATGTGCCAGTGGGATCAAGTCAATTAGGATGATGTAAGTTGTCATGTGTTTTGTCGTCTTCCAACACTAACAAGCTGCTCCTGGTTGTTGCAGATCCTTGCTTGAAATCTCTGTTACATGTCGGGTTGTACGTAGCTTCATCTTTGTACGTAGCTTCACCTGCCATTTTTGAAATTTTATTATGTAAAAAAAAAAGGATATTTGAAAATTGCATATAAATTGAATAGTCAAGATCAAATATAAGGCAAGTATTTCAATTTTTTTTTTTTAATTCTTTTTTACGAGTACACAGAGAGAAATAAATAAATACATGATTCAATGGAGTCAAAGTGAGAAAATATGGGTATTTGCTATCCATGATCATGCTGGAAATTTTGGAAAGAAACTACAACACACCTATTGATTCTTGTGAATTGAAAAGATTCTTCGAAGTCCGATATACGAGACTGTCCAAGAATTCCTTGGTTATGTCTCTTGATCAGATAAACTACTCTGTTTAAATCCTTCTTATCTGTCTCCAACTTTGTTTTATGATATTTCTCCTAAAGTGTTTACGACCATGGTGTACACTGCAACAAAAAAAGATGCATTAAATCGGCATTTCAAGATAATGTCCACTTCCTATGGGTTCTGGATGGTGTCGACATAAGTGATTAAGTTTTTTTTTTTTTTAATTCCTAGAAAAATTTATTATAATGATTTTTTAATAAAATTATATATAATAATTTTTAATTAAAAATCATCCTTTTAGGTTGGCATGCGTCTGTGGAGCTTGGTGGTTACACTTTATTACTGTCTCATCATTAGATTTTTGTCTCTTAACCTATTTTTATATATTATTTGATGGATAGTGACATGAAGTTACATGCATTGGATGTACTTTGGTTTTCAATACACCTGTGAACACAAGTCTATAGGTTTCTTGTGTGCTGGCTATGGTGATGTCAAATACAGGTTACATTTTGCTTTAAGATTAAGGGCCATCACATCCATACCATTTAATTTAATATGTTATTTGCCATGGACCAATGGCAACGCCTAGGTCCGAGGTGTAGACCAATTGGTTCATCCAAACCCTATAAGGGGGCGGAGGTCCAAGGTTCAAATCTTGGGCCTCGCCGGACTGAACGCTTGTCCCTTTCCTGGTGCTTTCAGCGGCGTAAAAGGTTTAAAATGATTGTGGCATGGTGGTTATAGGGGCGGACTGCGCGAAGATCTGTGTGGCAGCTTTTGGGGCGGACAACGCAGAATACTGTGGCGGCCATAAAAGCTGGACAGCCTGCCTGGATTCGTGGCGGCTACCGATTCCACCATGTAAATTCAAGGAAAAAAAAAAAACAATGGCAACGCCTCCACTTTCCCAGGTTAGTGTGTATGTGTCATGTAATTTAGGGGCTAGGCAGGATAGTATGTGATAGTGGACCTTGTAGTCGTTGGGCAATCCAATGAAGAAAAAATTGGCAACTCAATGACTCAATGATCACGATAGTATGTGACAGTGGACCTCGTAGTCGTTGGGCAATCCAATGAAGTAAAAATTGTCAACTCAATGACTCAATGATCACACTAAATTTAAGACAAATCTAATGTAAATTGTTTGGAGGAACTAGCTGCTATGCAGCTTTTGTTTTAATCAGTGTTGAAAGGAACTTCAAAAAATGATGATTATTATGCATATCATGATTTTTCCCATCCCCCAGTTTATTCACAAATAGTCGATTTCTTCAAAACATTGTCAATATTTTCAACAGAAAGGGAAAAAATTCACAAATTTTGCTGATTTTTTCCCAATTAATTGCTGATCCAATTTTATCCGGGTCTCGCCATAAATTGCAATCAGGTTTTTTTCAAATTTGGTTTTAATAGAGCAACTTATTTCTAAAAAGCAGGAAGTAATTATTTTATGACTAATTAGAACCAGGATGAAGGAATGTTGAAGTTGGGTTATACACGGTTCCACTTGTTTGAAATTGGAGCTAGGGTTTGCCTTGCCTTTCCACAGAAAATTATTCATGCCTGTTCCAACTGAAACCAGGGATAGGGTTTGTTTCACCTTTACGCAAAATTCTTAATGCCTGTTCTAGCTGGAATTGGAGCTAGGGCTATGATTTGAAAGGTAAACTCTGCCTTAGCATGCTCTTTAGACAATGTTAACTCCCAAAGTTAGGTATACTTGGCTTATCAAATGGATCACAAAAGTTGAGCATTTTGGGATTGATCTTTGATGGCGAATGCCAAATATCAAAATGAGCTTTGTGAGGACACTAACATTGAGGCATTACAAGTCAAATGCATGACAAGGTAAAAAGATTGTCAAACTACAACAGTCTGAACAACTTTATACATCTCCCACGATTTTCATCATCTTTGAGAGTTGCTCGTGATATATAACACGAGCAAATAGGAATCCTTGTTCAATATGAGAATCTTAAGAATGAGACATGCTCATCAACATTCACTTCAAAACAAATTGAAGAACATAAATCATGGGTTCCAATGGTCAAGGGCAAGAAAGCTCCTCCAATTGTGGAGTTAGCAATTCAAACCAAATATGATAGGGAAAGGGCAAATCAAGCTGAAGAACTCAACGTTCGAGCTCAAGGTCATTCATAGCCTGCTAATCCCATTAAGGCAGACCGTGATTTCTTGTATAACTCATTGGATTTCCAGGATATTAACCTTGATCAGGCATGGGTAGCCTGATTCTGCTCAGCTAAGGAACATATGAGGGATTTAAGAGCCAAGGAGAAACATTTTACTCTTTTCAAAAAAAATTAATTGGGTGAGGATAGATGAATTGCAAAAAGAAAGTGTGCAAGTAATAGCTGCTCGAAAGTAGAACAAATGGGAAGCTATTTGTGATTGGAAATCAATGATTTGTGACTCCCTCCTCTAGGGTGGTCTCATCCTTGCTTGTAAAATGAAGGTGTTCTTGGGTACTATTAGGTAACAATAGCCTCTATCATGTGCTACAACTTAATTGGGGTGATATGGTCTTCTATGGCTACATGGCAAGATATTTCTTCATTGGATCTAGCTTTTGAGACAAAGACCCATGAGATTTTTGAACAGGCTCTCCCACCTATCAGTGGTTACTTTTGGGTTTTGCTTTCAAGCATGAGAAACGTCGATAAGGTTGTGTTTTGCAGTTTGGGTGGTTTGGCTTGCCTCATTTATGATTGCTTAGTCAACAAGTGTTATCTGTTGCATTAGATGAGTATTCTAGATAAATGTGATTCTAGATCTAGAGGGCCTACCCCCTTTTTGAGACATCTTTATAGTAGTATGCTATTTTCCTCCAAGATCCTCATCCTTTGTGACCTATTCGTGGACCTTTATTTGGAGATTTCTATCTATTCATTGTTGGGTAATGTCATTCTTTTAGGTGGCTTCAATGCCCGGATTGGGATCCAACAGGCACCTTTTCATGATCTCATGATGGACAAGGTCTGTCTCATCGAACTTGGCCCCAAAAATCTTGCATTTATTAGAACTTTTGTAGAAGAAAGGCATCCTCGCACTGCCTATGGAAAACACTTGAGTTGTGCAAGTCATATGGCCTCCTATTTCTCAATGAAATTCTTTAGATTCCTAATTCGAGGCTTACCTATTTTTTGAATGGGGAGGTGTAGGTGTTGTTGATCATGTCATCACCAATGTGAACTTGCTTTCTGATATTCATAGCTTTCAGGTTTCTAGTCAGCTTCCCTTGTTTGATTATGCAATGTTAACTATCTCCTTGAATTGTTTCTCTTTTATCTTTCCATCTTATTGTCCTCTTTTGCCTAGTCCTACCATCCATCCCATGATTCATTTTGATCCTTGGTTTGCCAATGATTATGCTTCTTGTTTCTCATAATTGATATTCGAATACTACTCTTAATTCCACTATGGTGACAACTAAATATGGATATTTGTCTCACATGTCATGGGATGCATTCCTTGGCTTCTTTACCTATGCTTTTCCTTGGTCAAATACCATCTGTTGCATTGGTACATGCCCCTATGAATCATTTGTAGGATGAAGAATTAAGTTCATGCATTGAAAGCTCTGTTTTGCTCTTATCCATGAGCTTATTGCTGTCTCCCAAGCAGAGAGAATATAAATGTTTCCTTTGACATATGAAAGTTTGTTACCACTAGTTTTGTGAAATTTTGGATGCTCTTTGTCACTCTCTAGAAGTCTTCTGGCACACTCTTCTTGTTTGGTAGCCTCCTTCCATGTGCATTGATGTCCAATCCTGGGTTTTCCATCCTAATACTTTATATATGAAAAGAGCTATATATAAATTATGCACCAGCAAGGATGCTGATTTCGAGGGATTTCAGGCCGAATCCTAAAATATGGTGCTCAAGCTCTTGTCCATCCCATTGCAGAATTATTCAATGAGGTTGTTTATTTTGGTTCCCCTTCCTTTTGGTCACAAGATATTATCTACCTCACTCATAAATCTGGCGACTATTTAGATCCGAATAACTACAAAACTATCATGATGGGGCACACATCTGCTAAGATTTCTGCCATAGATTTGAACACGATTCTCTTAAAAATGCTAGATGAGGGAAAATGGAGAGTGAGAGAGGGCTGGTTTCAAAGGTGGGCATCAAACTAAATCCATGTTTTCAGTCTTCGAGCTATTATTAAGAAGGCTCATCAATGGTCTTCTAAAGTCCTCTATTGTTTTGTAGACTTAAGAAAAACCTTTGACACTATTCCTAGGCAACTTCTGTTTTAGAGACTATATGATTGGCATCTGAGAACTCTTTATCACTACCAACAAGAAGTTATATTAGGTAGTTGTTGGTTTTATTGGACAACTTTTGATTTCTCACAGGATGTCTAGAGAACCATTGGTGTCAAACAAGGATGTCCTCTTTCTTCCTTATTCATTGGGATCTACATTGACGGGCTTAAAGAATTTATTCATTGAAATACACATGTTGACTATGGTTGTCTTCTAGATCATGTCATGATAGCGATATTGCTTTTTTTAGATGATGTAGTTCTTCTTGCTCATCCTCCTATTAGAATATTATGTTATATTACATTATTTTTACCAAAAGTAGCGGTCATAGGCGCTCTCCAATTTGGTTGAATAACCACTAATTGGTTAGAACCAACTTGTAACCAATTGTAACCTTTATATTTGAAATTAATGAGAATGGTCAATTGCTTCGTCAAATTCATCATGGTACCAGAGCCAGGGACGATTAACCTACGGGGACGATAGACCTACGGACGGAGGACCTGACAAACAGCCGACAAACCCTGACGCAGACAACGGACAGACTGACGCAGACAGAGGACCCTGACACACAGCGGACAGACCGGACGCAGATAGAGGACCCTGACACACAGCGGACAGACTGACGCAGACAGAGGACCCTGACACACAGCGGACAGACCGGACGCAGATCGAGGACTGACGCAGACAGAGGACCCTGACACACAGCGGACAGACCGGACGCAGATCGACGGTGGAGGAGGCGAGTGGAGGCAAAAGGGTGGGGTTGGTTGCCCGAAGGCAACCGAAAGCTTTAGCGCTTTCGGTATTTTTTCAACCCTCCCACAGTGGCCGCACAGGCCATGTGGGATAAATATTTTTTTCCCCTCTCCGGCCTCGACGCGGATAATACCGCCGTGGTTCCCGATTTGTTTCATCGGGCCCTTCGGCTTCCGTGGTCGGTATGGTGGCTGTTCGGCGGTAGGTTGTGGTTTCGAATCCCGTCGGGGATTTTTTGATGACTGGTTCCGTCGCCTTTGACGCCTATGCACTGTTGACGCCCGAAGGACCTGTTGACGGCCGTAAAGCACAGATTGACGCCCAACAGGTGTCATTTACACCAAAGGAAGCATTATTGATGCCTTGAGGCTCCAATTTTTTTTCATTTGGGGATCTTTAACGGTATTTTTTTACCCATTCTTGTCTATTTTGCAATTTGAAGGGGGAGTTCACAAATTTCACTTGCAAAATTGTCAGACAAAGGGGGAATTGGTAATAGGAGCTATAATTTGTGGGCATTTATGATTGTTTTATTTGCATTTAAATACTCTGTTTTCTTGCATTATCAATCATAAATTACAAAAACATATAAGACCCCAAATTTATACCCTATTTGTGCAATTTATTGCACAACAGCGTTCGGTATTTGAGATACCTCTGGTCCACACTTACAGGTAATGTTGTCGTGCTTTGGACTACTGTATTCACCGCCTAATATAGCTGCAACAACGACGTCTGAGCTTGTTCTCTATAAATCATCGGGGAGAAATAAGGCAAACCAGTTTTTTGTTTTTTTCCCATTTCATACCCACATCGTGATTGTTGTTAGGCGTAAATCCTGACGAAAGCTTTTTTTTCCAAAGTGTTTAGGGGAAGTTACGCCCCACGCATGCGGAATAAAACTTTCTATGGTAGGTGTCATTAACAACACGATGCCCTTTCAGTATCGCCTATGTTCAATATATTGTGCTTCTCATATGTACTTATAGTCTCCCTCACGTAAGGGCGAGTACATATTGAGTAGTATATTGTTCATATATACCTATAGTTTCCCTCACGTAAGGGCGGGTGTATATTGAATGGTTACAATATAAATATCTAGCAGGTATAAAGAAAGGGAGACCAATTGGTGGTATAAGGAACCTTCATAATGGCCACAATTCATAAGTATCTCTCAGATTCACAATTGTTGAAAGGTCCTAACTTTGTTCCATGGAAGACAAAGATGAAAGCCATACTTCAGTTGGAAGATTTATGGGATGTAGTGACTGGCACTGCCAAACGTCCTCAAACAGCAGGAACAGATCAAGATGCTTGGGATAAGAAAGACAAGAAGAGTCTTGTGTTTATCTTGCTTGCTACTACAGATGAGGTGCAACCTCATATTTGTGATGCGAAAACTAGTAAGATATCCTGGGATGCTTTGATCACAGTATATGAAGGGAAGAATCAATCCACTATTCTCCATCTTCAAACTCAACTACATAATCTCAGTATGAGTTCTGGAGAAACAGTTGACATATTCCTTTGCAGAGTGGCAGACTTGAAAGCAAAATTGAATGCTATGGGAAAACCTGTGGATGATGATGTCTTGAATTATGTTATCTTGAGAGCATTACCAAGTTCCTACAAGATGTTGATCACTTCTCTCAATGTTTCTGGTAGACAAGTATCATTTGTGGAACTGGTAAACTTGCTTCAGATTGAGGAGGCAACTCAGGTCCAGAAAGATGATATGCCAGATAATGCTCTCTCCACACAACAAAGTGGTAAAAAGCAAGGCCAGTTTCAAAAAGGGGGTGCTTCTTCCAAAGGCAAAGGGAAGCAATCTCAACAAAAAGATACAAAATATTGTAAAATTTGTGACATGAATAACCATGACACCAACAGGTGTTGGTTCAAAAACAAGCAACCAAATGAAAGAGGTTCACAAAAGAAGGGCAAGAACAAGCAAAAATACAATAAGCATAAGCAATCTAAAGGCCATGTTGCTTATGCTGAATCCAACTCAGACTCAAATTCTCCTGAGTCCGATTCAGATTCAGATTCTGACTCTGAAAGAGCACACAAGGTGCTCATGACTCATACTTCGTCTTCCCAGATAGATGTTGTATGGTATATTGATTCAGGAGCTAGCAAACACATGACTGGGGATAAATCCTGGTTTGATACTTTTGTGGAGAAAGAGGGTAAGCCAGTCACAATTGCTGACAATCAAGTATATCAAGTAAAAGGAGAAGGGGATATTTCTGTGTCCCTTCCTGATGGTAATTGTCAAATTGAAAAGGTTCTCTATGTTCCAGGCTTAGCCAATAATCTGCTTTCAGTCACACAAATGTTGGATAGAAACATGGAAGTCGTGTTTCGAGTTGTCAATGGCAAGAAGAGATGTTTTATCACACACAGTGGTAAACATGTTGCAACCGGATCTTACAAACATGGCTTGTTTATTCTCGATGCTATTTCCACTCCACATGTTGCTTTGGCTGCAACTACAAAGGAGGCCACCTCTCTCTGGCATCGGCGTTATGGGCATCTCAGTTCTGGATATTTGCTTGAATTACACAAATATGGGATGGTGAAAGGTCTTCCACCCCTCTCATCTATCTTGCCAGTTTGCTCAGATTGCTTAGCAGGGAAGCAACATCGAGTACCTTTTGAAGCTAGCTCCTCTCGAGCTACAAACCCTTTAGAGCTGGTACATACCGATCTGTGTGGTCCTATGCCAACCAGCTATGGTGGGAAAAAGTATTTTCAACTATTCGTTGATGATTGCTCACGGAAGATGTGGGTTTTCTTTCTTCAGTTGAAATCAGAAGCATTTCTCTACTTTCAACAGTTCAAGAAGCTTGTTGAGAAGGAGTCGGGATGTTTGATAAAAACCCTCCGCTCAGATCGAGGGGGGAATACACCTCTGAAGAGTTTTCAGAGTTTCTTAAGAAACATGGGATAAAAAGACAACTGACTACCGCCTATACACCTCAGTAGAATGGGGTTGCAGAAAGAAGAAATCGTTCCATTATGGAAATGGTTCGATGTATGCTAAAGGGAGCACATCTTGAGGATCAATATTGGGCAGAAGCAGTAAACACAACATTATACCTCCAAAATAGAGCACCCACCAGAGCTCTACAAGGGAAAACACCACAAGAAGCATGGAGTGGTAAGAAACCTTCCATTTCTCATCTAAGGGTGTTTGGATGTAAAGCATTCATGCACATTCCAAAACAGAAAAGGAGGAAGTTGGATGAGAAAACCCTGCAGTGTATCTTTCTTGGCTATGATGAGTACTCAAAAGGTTATCGATTGATTGATCCTAAGACCAAGAAGACACATGTAAGTAGAGATGTTGTATTTGATGAAGCTCTCACATCAAAAGACACATCCACAATTGTATACCTAGATGAAGAAGAGCCTAAGAAGGAGGTTCAACTTCTACAACAAAAACAGAAAGTCCCAAAATGGTATACTAGCACTTTGAGAGATGCTAAGTTGAAATCCCTTCCCGATCTATCTCTTGATAGGCCATGTACTCGCAGTATGACTCAACAGATGAGAGCAGAGGAATCTACTTCAGAGGTTGACGAACTTTGTCAACACTTTGATGATTTGTCAATGGGTACAGAAAATGATAGAGAGGAAGATAAGGATGGAGAAAAAATTTATATGTCTACATTGAATACAAACGAACCCACAACGGTTCAATCTGCACTTGATGAACCACAATGGAAAGAGGCCATGGATGTAGAACATAAATCTCTCCTTAAAAATAATACTTGGAAGTTAGTCGATCTGCCAATGGGAAAGAAACCCATAGGCTGCAAATGGGTGTTCAAAGTGAAGTATAAGGCAGATGGATCTATTGATAAGCATAAAGCCCGGCTTGTTGCAAAGGGATATGCTCAGAAAGAAGGCATAGATTATGAAGAGAATTTTGCCCCTACTGCAAAAAATGACTACCATTCATGTACTTTGTGCCATGGGAGCTCAGTTTGGGTGGAAATTGCATCAGATGGATGTTAAAAGTGCCTTCTTGAATGGTGACTTACAAGAAGAAGTATACATGACTCAACCAGAAGGATTCGTGGTTGAGGGGCAAGAACAAAAAGTATGCAAGTTGATCAAATCATTGTATGGGCTAAAACAAGCTCCTCGAGCTTGGTATATCAAGATAGACAGTCACCTTGTGCAGCATGGTTTCATAAGAAGTCCTTCAGATGCAAATCTCTATATTAAGAAAAGTGGTTCTGATATAGTGATTCTTGTACTTTATGTGGACGATCTGATCATTACAGGAAGCTCAGAAAGAATGATTGACTTAGTGAAAAATGACTTGAAGCAATCATTTGAAATGACAGATCTAGGACTTCTACACTATTGTCTTGGTTTAGAAGTTACTCAAAAAAAATTTCATATTAGAGTAACACAAAAGAAGTATGCCAAGACTTTAGTAGAAAAATATCGGATGACTAACTGTAAGTCAAAGGCAACTCCCATGGAGCAAGGACTTAAGTTATCTTGATATGATGAGTCACCTCGGGTAGATGGTACTCTCTATCGCCGATTGATTGGGAGTCTCCTATATCCGACAAATACCGGACCAGATCTCGCTTTGTTGTGGGATATCTTTCAAGGTTCATGCAAGAGCCTAAGATGACACACTCGGAAAGCAGCAAAAAGAGTGCTTCATTATGTTCATGGTAGTACAAATTATGGTCTGGAATATAGAAAGAATAATAATTTTTTCTTATTGGGATACATAGACTCAGATTATGCCGGATCTATTGATGATCGTAAATCCACTTCTGGATATGTTTTTCATCTAGGATCTGGACCTATCTCATGGCACAGTAAGAAGCAGCATGTGGTTGCTTTATCTTCTACAGAAGCAGAATATCGTGCAGCCAGTGAAGCAGTCTGCGAGATAATGTGGTTAAGTCGCATTCTTACAAACATGGGCCTTCCAAAGAATCTTCCTCTTCATTTGTTTTGCGACAATCAAGGTGTTTTGAATCTTGTCAAAAATCCAATCTTTCATGAACGTACCAAACATGTTGATACCAGATGTCATTTTATTCGAGATGAAGTTCCAAAGCACCATATACAACTTCAATACATTTCTACTGATGATCAAGTTGCAGATATCTTTACCAAAGCACTTGGGCGTATCAAATATGAAAAATTTCGAGATACAATTGGGATTTGCCAATAATGTAATAAGGGGGGATGTTAGAATATTATGTTATATTACATTATTTTTACCAAAAGTAGCGCTCATAGGCGCTCTCCAATTTGGTTGAATAACCACTAATTGGTTAGAACCAACTTGTAACCAATTGTAACCTTTATATTTGAAATTAATGAGAATGGTCAATTGCTTCGTCAAATTCATCACCTCCTAAGGGCTTGCAAAGAGAGTTGGATGCTCTTTCTTTGCTTTAATGACTTAAAACAATTGGCATTCAACCTTAGCAAGACTAAATTGATGATCTTTGACACATCAAAGAGTACCCTTTCTAAGTTTTAGTCTCTTGTAAGGGCGAGTTTACTGAAATCACCACTGCTTGCATATACGTGGCGGTTGAGTTTATGGGTCCTTCCTTTAATCTTTGGCCATGGCTTTGCAAGAAACACATATCTCTTAGAGTCTTAGAACACCAATGTTTGAAGTGAGACTTCAAGACATACCGAAGAAGTGTCTTTTTGATTGCATTATCCAAAATCCTTTATGTATTGAGTTTTGGGGCCTAAGTCTAGGGTGTGCCAAGTTATTTCTCTTCTTTTGTCCATTGGCATCTCCATAGATCATTTACCTCCATTCAAATACTCTTTAAAAGCTCCTCCTTGCCTTCTTCCTGAGAAGGTAATTAATCGAAGTAGTCAAAAACAATGTTTATCGACAATATATTTTGATTACTTTGGTCGCTATATCTCAACCTCTTAATCCAAAGTTCCCCTACTACACTGAACATTTCATGAGGATTGAGGATGACATTATTACTTGTCTTGATTAATCCTTGCAACATTGGACACATAGCCTCAAGATTCCTCTTGGTGAGCTTAAAGTTTGCTCACATCACTTCTAGGTGGAGACAAACCACCGTATTCCTTGAGAGGAAAGGGTATGTCGTCTTTGCTTTCTCCAAGAGGTGGAGACTGAAGAATATTTCATCTTCTTGTGTCTTGTTTATTACAAGATTTGTGGAAAATATTTTTGCTTGTATAGAGACTTAAGCAGATCACTTGTCAATTTTTTCAGCTATCCTAAGCAAAGATGCTTGGCTTTGTACCTTTAGGAAGCTATCGCTCTTAGACGTCAAGTATTATAGGAGAGATTGGCTACTGCTTGATTAATCACCTCATTCTTTTGCCTTATCTCTGTTGTCTTAATGACAGATTTATGCATCCTTGTCTGTATACAATAGTGGCTACTAGGGATTCATTGCTTTCTTCTTGCATGTGGCAGGACAGGATCGCATTTCTTCGATGTCGGGTTTCAACCACTCATGTACCTAGGAGTTGCAAACAAACGCAGCTTATCAGTTTCCTATTTCTATTGGTTTCTCAGCCATGGATTCTAGGAGAGTCTTGGCGTGTTGGACTTTATGCCCTCTCTATGGAGCACCATGAGGTCTTGTGTTGGCCCTTTTTGGACAGTTGGTGATGTCGATGGCCTTGTTTCTCCTTTACATCCCAGTACAGGGTAGGGTTGGCACTTGGATTCAGTTGAGCTCTTTTCTCTCTCTTTTACCTTTATTGCTGGCTCTCTATTCTTTCCATCCTTAGTTTTAGCATGTTAAAGTTTACCCATTTTGGGGTCAAACCCTCGAGGCTGTAATTTTATGCCATACAATTGTTCAACTTTAGTGTAGTTTAGCCTACTTTCTTTACTTTGGTTTATCTTATTTCCGTAGTACATTTTTGGTTACTAGAGTACCTCATAAGATTTCATTTTGGCAAGTCCTATCAGCCTGCTTTGGTCATCCATGAACATTAATAGAATTTTCTTATCTTGTCTTATATTATAGAGTTCTATATTCAGCAAGATACAGTGTTACTTAGAAACTATGGCATACAGTGGACTTTAGCACGTAGGCATGGAACATTCAGTAGTTTTCTGGACAAAATTGCCCCTCAAATTTGCAATTGGCATTGCATTTCCCTGTGCCTGTTAAATTGGGATCCCTTTCACTTGCTCTCTGGTGTGCAATCTATACCTTTATATGTGGTCTGAATATTTCACTTTCTATTCTACAAGCTCTTTTGTACTGATATTTATCTAAATCTATAATATATTTGTACTGTATTCCAGATTTGAAGACTGTTTTTAAGAGGAAAAAACTTCTTGTCCATATTTTCCAAGTTGATGACAAATGTATTAAAAGGAATAGTTTGATGCTATGTGGAACATATACAGATTTAGGATGAGATATAGGTATAACTTGTACAGAAAATTTAAAAATGAGGATATAGATACAATCTATATCTGTGTGCATTTGAGGACATACAACTTAAAGATAGTGAAAAGAGATCTTTTGAAGGTGTTCTTTGGGTGGTGGAGTTTCATGGGGGCTGGATATGCTATACCTGTATTTGGGCTATATCATAGCCCGACCAGTGTCAGAAATGTGGATATGGTTTTTCCAGACCTAGAGAGAGAGTATCTTGTATTCTAACAATTTAATGTTACTCTGAGCTCAATTACCATGTAAAAGCTGGTTTCTAAATCTTGCATAATTTAGCGTTAGATGCTTGGTTTATGCACTTATAATGGTTTATTCTTTCTCGACTTATGGTGCAGATATGATGAAAGGCGAGCATTGAAATATAAGAGCAAAACTTCATTCCGAGAAATAAAATGCTGTGGAGAAAAAGATGTAGTGGATTGTTTTGATAAATATTTCATGAGTCTTCCACCTAAGCCTCTTGAGGGTGAACCACGCCGATTTTTTCTTGCTCCAATTAAAAGGCCAACATCAAATGTCAGTTTAGCTTCATTTATCATTTGTCTTCAGAAAAAGGCTATGGAAGATTGCATTTTATTGTTCTGTTTCTCTTTCACAGGTATGGTTCCGCCATCAAAATATTGGTGTGAGAACGTTGTTGAAATGGTACAAGCAAATGTGTTGTCCCCAGTGTCATCCGGAGTTAGATGTGGCAAACTGTTCTCCAAGCCAACAAGCAGGATCATTGTTAAGGTTTAGTTAAAATTGACACTCATAACAACAAATTTCCTGCTTTCAATCATATTCTATAAGTTTCATTGTAATTTTTATTTAACAGACCAGACAATGTGTTATGCATCTCTAATAGCTTGTCTGTTCATCTTTATCTGGTTCAGAACATGTTGCTCACCTGCTGGTAATAGCAATGAACCGAACTCTGTTACAAACTTGAATATATCATCCGTAGGTAGATCGGCAGTAGATCAAATGAGCATGCCTGAAAAGCATTCCACAGACTTCAATAATAGTGTAGAAATTTCAAGCGATTCAGATGCAGACAGTCTCGACTCTGATGATGATAATGAAATTGAGATGAGTGTATTGAATTCTCATGAAGAGAGCAGCTCAAAGGACTTGAGAACTTCTACATCATCTCAAATAGATGAAATAAATTTGTAATACAATATCTGATCTCTGCATCTTTGAGAGGGATGTTTTTATTATATTTTATTTTACCTCAGTGGTGGGGTGTATTTTGTTTCACTGATTGAAGTTCATGGAACATCTATCTGTGGCTTCCTGCAGTCACTGATGTAATACTGGAAGATTAAATTGTGATAGGTATTGGACATTTTTCAAGACTTCAGAATTTCTTATACTTCTTGATTGGAAATTATATTTTAGTCTTATATTTGGATGATAGACTGATAATCCAATTATCTTTATCTATCCAAACTTTTTGCATTGATGGGAATTACTGCATCTTTTTCTTAGGTCATCAAGCAATAGGATGCAGTGGACAGTGAACTTGGATACAATGAACAATTAAGTTTTTTCCAATGGCAGGTGCCACATGTCCATATAGATGCCATGGTTAAAGCAAATTACTATGCTGGATATACTACGTTTCCCTGTATGGGGTTTTGCAATATAATGATTATTATCTATGGTAAGACTATTGGTGTTTATTTAAAACACTGTTTGCCTTGCATAATTCTAGATCTATTTTAAAATCAATGGATTTTCTGAATGTTTGAAGTTCTTTTGCTGTAATGTCCCCCTTGGTTGGGACTGTTAAAAAATTTCTGGTCTAAATCTTATTGCGGATATAAAACTTGAAGAACAGAAACAAATTCCAACAATATAACCCAAATTGCAAAATATACAAAATGCATTGATTGAGAAATAACTTGCAATTTTATTTCAGATTTTATTTTAGGGCACAAATTACAATGTTTTCAAGATCAACAATCTTTCCACAAATCCTTATGCAATCTGATTTTTAAAACCCTTGAAATACTTTATCAGCAAACACCAAAGTACCTCTGAAATCGTTGAAGCACCAAAGCGTGAATCCTGTGTGAATTCACCAACAGAGAACTGGGGTTTCGTCCAGCTCCAAAAATCTGAGGGGTTTCGTCTAGCTCCAAAAATCTGAGGGGTTTCGTCCTCAGCCACACCGTTGGGGTTTCCGTCCCTTCGGAGAAGAAGTCTCAACCACTGGCCTCAAACTCTAGAGAAAATAACCAAAATCCAGAATATGACATGAAATGAGACCAAGCCACCGAATAAATAGACTCCTCCACAACAAACTCCCTTTGCACGCTCAATGTGGGATAAATCATGAAACATAACTCTTTTTAAAGTCCCACGTCCCCTTTTAATAAAATAAGGTTTTAAACTATATAAAGTATTTAAATAATTTTACTTTATATAACTAAACCTTCGCATATTAAAAACTTGGCCTTCTGATTATTCGATTTGCAAACCGAGGATAGATACAGACACCCATTTCGGTGAAGAATAGCATTGCACCATCCGTTTTGCTCGAAACCCTAAAAATTAACTTACTAAAAATAGTAAGTCAAGGCTCTGTCCATCCGATTCAACATTTGAGAGTGGATTCGAATACCCATATTGCTCAATTATCCACTCCCAGAACTTTAGTTAGGCTCCCCTGCAATCTACCCTAGCCTATGAGAACCCGTGAGTAGGCTAAACCTTTGCATCTAACTAACTACTCATAAAGGGGACATTACATTTACATACCAAGAAAGAAAAATGTTTCACGATTCAATAATAAAAGGTTTCTAGAATTTGCCTATGTGACAACCCATAATTAAGATGAAAACTTCTAGAAGATCACCTGGTCTTCACATCAGGATTACTCGAAAAAGATGATTACAAACATGGGCTTCTTACAGAGATGACTCATGGAATTTTTATGATCTAAGTATACAATATTGCCAAGTCTAAGAATACATTAAGTCAATAATAATAGCAGCCTGCATTAATTTTTATTATTACTGTCATGGAAAGTCAATGGCCTCTAAATATGGTTAAATGAATGTCGCTTTCCCTATTCAAATTACCCAGGTGTTTAAAATTTCAATAGATTCTGTGAGCTTCCTTTGGTGGTAACTTTTACAGCTTCCATCGTAATGTGGCATCCAGCGGTATTTGAATGCTTCTCTAATGACGACCTTTGTGGTTTTATTGAGTCCTAATTTTCTATGATTCACCATTAATCTACTTTAGATGGACCTTCATGATTTGCCAATATACATCTTGTTACATGGAGTACAAGAAATGAGGTAAAACTTCCTTTTATTTGCAACTTATGCCAATAAG
The DNA here is from genome assembly GCA_028583015.1 of Wollemia nobilis. Classification (NCBI taxonomy): domain Eukaryota; kingdom Viridiplantae; phylum Streptophyta; class Pinopsida; order Araucariales; family Araucariaceae; genus Wollemia; species Wollemia nobilis. The sequence continues at coordinate 4,158,965 of JAQPPZ010014295.1, forward strand.
AGACTAATTAGTTGAAACAAAGTGAAACTAGTGGTGTGAGAAGGAAATGTAAAGGTGTTAGAAAATTATTTATTTGATAAGTTAGAATGTATGAATAGATTTAGGGATAATAAGGGGAGATTTGTTAAAAAGAAGCCCCAACAAGTCGTAGGAGCACAAAAATCATATCCAGAGGTTGCACAAGAGTACTCATTACCCATAATCAAGATCCCAAGTGGTCCATTGCAATAATAGGAAGTACTAGTGAACTATCATCATCAGTACTAGGGTCTATAGGATTTCCTGATTAGACGAAGAATCCAGTAGCCCCACCCCTCTTCCGTACATATTTACATTTCCAATTTTTTTTAGACAAGTCTATAACATATGTTGAGAAGACAACAATATGGGGGATAGGAAAGGTGAAAACAATATAAGGGATTTAAAAAGTGGTATACATCATTAGGAAACTAGTAATTGTATTACAACCTTCACATATCCTATTCGATTAGATCCCAATACACAAGCCCCTATGAAAAACATTTCTCCATCAAACTTACCTATCTTTAAGGGGACTATAGGAGAAGACCCAAATCAATTTTTGTTTGAATTTAAAGTCATATGTCAAACTTATGATTACACAACCAATAATCATAAACTTAAATTGTTTCCCTCCACACTCAAGGACTCAGCTATGCGATGGTTTATGGGGTTAGCCTTCGAATGCATTCATAGCTAGGATGATATGGAAAAGATCTTAGAAAAATACTAAGAATATTGCCATGTCAAAGATCGAAAAGAAGAATTATTTAGGATAAAAAAAACAAGGATGAAATTCTTGAAGATTACTTAGATTCTTCTTTGTTCAAAAAATATGTGGGAAGGGATGGACCAAGAACTTGTTGAAGTAATATTTTTGTGAGGATTACAATATGATTCAAGGGATGTCTTAAACCTCATGGGAAAAGGTGATGTGAACAAGTTAGATCTCTCTAATATTACGGAACTATGTAGGAATTACTCTTGAACAAGGAGAGGAACTTGTAGACATTGAGTAGGAAAGAGTGACAATGAGATAGGAGAACTATTAGAAGTTTCCAACTTTAAAATTGATATTCTCCTATAGCTAAACACAACATTGGATAAATTACAAGCTAAAGGTAGGGTCAATGAACCATTGGTCATATATTGTCCAAGATGTAGACAAAAACATGCCTTTTAGGAATGCCCTTTAAACAAGACCAATATATATATAGCATATGTGAGAAAATTCACCTTATGGATTGGTGATCTCTTACTAGAAATCAAGGGTACCCTTGGAAGGAGGCATCTTAATATATAAGTCGATTATGTGGGACAAAAAAACAAAATTTTCCATAATCAAAGAGAACCATGGGTACAAAATCCATGGAATGCTCCATGGAACATGCCCTTACCACAACAACAACGGGCCAATACCCTTGGTCTCCATCTCCTGAATGGACTAATCAAGGATGGTTTAACCCACCATGGATGCAACCAATGCCTAATCAATCATGGTCAAATTAGAACTAGCAATGGTCACGACCATCCCAATATAATCAACCTTATGGGGGACAATGATGGTTTCAAATTCAACAAGCATTGCTACCAGGACCTACTAGTGCTTCCCAAATAGTATAGACACAACCTCCAAATCAACCTCCACTACCAACTCAACCTATGACCAACCTAAATAATAATAGGTAGACATACCTTGTCTACAATACAAAATATAATGACATAGATAATGTTAATGCTATCAGTTGTGATAATGTGCAACTTCATTCAGAAAAGTATTTCTTGATCTAAAGCCTCCTAAAATAGAATAATTACAAGAGGAAAGGCAAATTACTCCACCAAATCCTAAGCCAACAAATAAAGAAGAAGAAAATCTTCCAAAAAAGTATGCCTTCAAAAACTTGTAAAGCACCATATCCTGAAAGATTAGAACCTAAAGAGAATTATGAGGAATCTTATCTGATAATAGAGCTAAAACATTTAAACATAACAATACCCTTACTCCAGGAAATCAGGGATGTACTGATCTTAAACAAGGTTATTTAAAGAAATGTGCATTAACAAGCTTGGGAGAAAATGAAAGGATTATACAAAGATAATACAAGTGGATGGAAAATTAGCTAACCTCTTAGAAGGAAAACTCATTTCACCCAAATATGGAGATCTTGAAAACATTGTCATTATTGTTTCCATCAATGCAGTAAATATACCTAATGTATTGGTTAATTTAGGAGCAACAATAAATGTCATGACTACAAAAATGGTGAATCAATTATCCTTGACCAATATGCGATCTACCTCTACTATACTTTAGCTAGCATATTAGTCTATAGCACAACCTGAAGGAATAGTAGATGTACTAGTAACCATAGCATCACGGGAGTATCTTGTCGATTTCATGATTCTCCAACCAAGAACTAGGATGAATGATTATCCATTGATCCTTGGACAACCTTGGTTGGCTATGACTGTTGCTTTCATAGATTGTCATTCAGGAGATATGACTATCTCCAATGGATTAAATACCAAAAATATTTCTATATACCCTTTAGCTAGACCCTCCATGGATTTATCTGCAAATCTTTAAGTGGATGAACCTAGTGAACAAAACAACCTTGCTTGCTTGGCCATGGTCATAGTAAAAGAGCATGCGGAATAGCTAGATCCATTAGAAGTAGCTCTCTTTTGTAGATGAAAATATCTTGTTAGAAATTTCAAATAAATCTTGTTCAGATGACGAGGGGACTATATATAGTCCATATATTTCAATGGAGGGATGAGGATGAAATCTCTGAACCTTTGTCACTACAAGTAGTCCATTTAATTTGACATACAGATAGCAAAGGCACCTCCTCTCATATTTTAAATGTCCTTTAATGAATATTATTCTACAAGGATTAATTTTAATGATAACACTAGAATTTTCCATTCCCTGCTACCCCACCATTGTCCTTTAAAATTATTAGTAAGTAAATGAGTCAACTCGATGCAACCAAACACCAAATAAATAGAAATACAATTGGGAATTTTTTTCAATATTAATAGTTGGTTGGTGGATATAGAAGAAGCTAAGCTATTTGGTGTCTTAATTCAACATGTCTATGTATTTTCATGGTACTATAGTGATATGAAGGGAATCCATCCCAACATATGCACTCATAGAATCTATACCTCTGAGAAAAAACTTGTTTGCCAACCACATTGGAGGATAAATCTTGCTTTGAGGGATATGATAAAGATAAATATTGAGAAGCTACTAGATGTAGGTTTTATTTACCTATATTTGATAGCCAATGGATCTCACCATTGGTTATTATTCCCAAAAAGAACAAAAATATGTGCGTTGACTACAAAGAACTTAACAAAACCACACAAAAATATTATTTTTTGTTACCTTTTATAAATTAAGTACTCAATACCCTTTCTGAAAGAAAAACTTTTCTTTCCTAGATAATTTTAGTAGCTACAATCAGATATAAGTGGCACCAGAAGATCAAGATAAAAATACTTTTATATATCCTTAGGGAGCAATTTCCCATAGAGTCTTACCATTTGGGTTATGCAACGTTTCAATTTTTCAACAAATAGTTCTTGCTATTTTTATAGATATTATAAATTAATGCATTAAATTATATGTGGATGATTTCACAAAATATAGAGAAACCTTCAATGCGACTCTCCATAACTTGCATAGAGTTCTTATCCAATGTGAAGCCCATAATCTATCTCTAAGCAATGAAAAACATTTAATGATATTGGATGAATAAATTGTATTAGGATATCCTATATCATTTGTAGGCATAAAAGTGTATCTTAAGAAAATAGAAGTTATAAGTCAGTTGCATCCACCCTAGACTCAAAGGGATGTTAGAAGCTTCTTAGGACATGCCAACTATTGCAGAAAAATTATTTAAAACTTTACAAACTCACCACTCCATTATTTACTCTCCTTACCAAGAATGTTAAGTTTAAGTGGACCAAATAATGTCAACTGGAATTTGAAGCCATGAAGGAAAAGTCAACCACTACACCAGTATTAATAGGACTTAATTGGAAGCTTCCATTTCACATTCATATTTATGCTTCCAATACTACAATGGTTGCAGTCCTTGGTCAACGAGTTGAATAAAATGGAAAAATTATGTCATTTACTATATTAGTAAAAATTTAATAGGTGCTAAAAAGAACTACACCATGGTTGAACGAATTTTTGTGGTAGTAGTCAAATGCAATCAATAAATATCATCATTATATCATAGGATACCCTATATATGTGTATACTAACCATTCTGCAATCAAATTCTTAATGAATAAACCAATGGTAAGTGGACGAGTGGTCATATGGTTGTTGCAACTATGGGAATTTGACATCACTATTGTAGATGGAACCGTTAGGGCAAATGTAGTTGTTGAATTTTTATCAAGATTAAACACTACCAAGGAAAATAAACCAATAGATGATTCTTTTTCTAGTGAACATTTGTTTGCAATATCAACTCACTCTCCATGGTTTGTAGATATTGCTAACTATTTGGTAATTGGGAATATTCCTTCTAACCTTACTACAAATGAAAGATGTCAATTAGTTCAAAAAAGTTTATCATTTTAGTGGGTAAAAGGATTATTATTTAAATATATACTTAATCATGTTTTGCAAAGGTGTGTGAGGGAAGATGAGGTCTATGACATCCTTTTGGCATGTCATGATGAACCTTTCAGAGCAAACTTTAGTGAAATGAACCACACAAAAGATTATAGAAACATGATATTATTATCCTTCACTTCATAAGGATGTGAAGAAATATGTTTCCCACTATGATCAATGTCAACGAATGGAGAAACCTACTGCAAAAAATGAGATGCCTCTTCAACCTCAAGTAGTTTTAGAACCCTTTGAAAAAAAGGACATAGATATTGTAGGGCCCATTGGTCCATCATTGTAGGGAAAAAAACACATCATACTATGCATAAATTATGTAATTAAATGGGCCAAAGTAATTGCACTTTAGTATGCCCACAAGGACAAAGTAGTTGACCCATTATATGAAAAATAGCACTTTGGTGTTCCTCACAAAATTGTTTCTTATTAAGGACCCTAGTTCACATCAAAAGTTATTCATCCATTTATGGAATATTATTAAGTCAAACATAAGAAGCCCTCAATTTATTACCCATAGACCAACAATCAAGCAAGAGTTACTAATAGAGAACTAGAAAACATTTTAACAAAAATAGTAGCTTCACATAGGAAAGATAGGGCCAATAGATTATTAGAGGTTGTATGGGCTTATAATGTTACTTGGAAATCCACCATTGGATTCACCCCTTATGAATTAGTTTATGGAAGGAAACCCATTTACCTATTGAACTTGAGTTGCAAACATTACATATTACACTTAATGTTGGTGTTGAGTTGTTGCAAGTACAACAAGAAATAATTTTGTAGCCTAGTGCACTTGATGAATTACAAAGGAATTCCCTTCACCAAACAAAGACTGTTTAGAAACAATGAAAGACATGGAATGATAGACATTTAAAAAGCAATAAGCACAAGCCAAGTGATTGGGCATTGTTTGATTCTCTCTATCTTGACTTCAAGGGAAAGCTCCAGACTCGATGGCTAGGACCATACGAGATCAATCAAGTTTTTGATAATGGAATTGTGTGACTAGTACCTATTGATGGCTTAAGGAAAAAGATGGTGGTAAATGGAAATCACTTGAAGCTATACTATAAACCAATGTCAAAAGAATATTTATAGGCTAGTTTTCTTTCATATTCATATATGTATGTTGTGGGAGAAACCTCTTCTCCCATGAAAAGAAGAAGAATGATTGTCTTTCCATATTAAAAAAAATCCAATGGTGAAAACTCTTTTAGGGTGCCATTGGGCCAAGACTAGTATGAAAATCAATTTTTGGTGTACTAGTATTGTAAATAAAAAAATGGTTGTGAAAATCCCTTGTGGATGCAACCAAGGTAGAAGTGGATTAAAAACTAGAAATGGTGGTCCCTTCTATGTGAAAAAAATTAAAAAATACTATATCTATTATAGGTGTGCACCCTTGTGTATTTATTCTAGATTAACCCTAAAAGTTATCCTAGCTTAGTTACCCTTTTCAAGGCATCATGGTTGATATATTCCAATGAGGTATGTGTTTTCTTCTTTTTACTTTGTTTAATCTCATAACTTTTACATAATTTTAGAAATTTTATAGTCTATGGTGCATAAGGAATGTTTCTAAAGGGACCCTAGTAGATTGCAGTTGTTTTGCATGGCACTAGGCTTTTTGAGTGTCATTTTGGTTGAACACTGGATTTATTTTTGGGCAATGCTAGAAGGTCTGCAGGTAACCACCATGCTGATTAGCATTGGATAGAGTATTCTAGTGTAGAACAATCAAACACTCCATGTGGAAGTAATCCCATTGGAAATGCAAAATGCCTAAGTGTTCCACATGGCAGTAATCCACTAAAAGTAGGATGATGAGATTGCAATTTACATGGGAAATTGGAAAAGCAAAGGAGATAGGTCCAACACAAAAAAAATAAAGAATGTAATCTGCATGGGAAATGTACCTCAATAGAAAATTCAAACTTGACATGCCTCTGTGCACATGTTGTCCAAGTGTGTTTCTCTAGCTAAACCAATAGTTGTCGATTACACAGGTGGCACACGATAGTTAGAGGAGGATCTGGCACTTGATTTATCCCATTCCAAGGAATGATGTTGAATTGATGTAAATTAAATAGGCCACCTTTCTTCATGCATGCATAAACAATAACTTACTTTCTTCATCCTCCCTCTACAACCAGTGATGTCATTGATAGACCTTGCAAACTAGTCACTTCTTTAAATACTATAAATACCATGGGATAAAAAAAAAATTAGTGCCATAAAGTATCATTGAGTTACTACAAAATCTAGAGGTAGTGCAAATATTTGACATTGCAAGGTGGTTGCAATTATTTTTTCAATTTGAAGGTTGTAACATTGAGCTTGTTTGCATGATGGATATGCCAATGTTAAAGGAGTCAAGATTCTAGTAAACCCTACTATGCTTAGCGAGATATCTGAGCTACCACTTATTAGTCAAGAATTCTTTCAATCTAGGGAAACCACCTCTACACTTTTTGGGAAGTTAAAAAAAGAGGGAGATCTAGAACCAGTTTATGACATCCACCACAACCACTATAAGGGACTCAAGTGTGCTAGTTTCGTCAGACCATGGAATACCTATGATGGGCAATTTGCTCCTCTATTTAGGCTACATTTGGAAATGCTTATGTAGACACCTAAAAAGTATCATATTTGCAATGGTTAAATGTTAATATTTAATAAATTATGCAACTATTTTAATTAATATATTTCAACCTCATAAATATTAACATTAAATATTCTAGCCCCTTTGACCATCCAAAGCACCTTCCTATGCCTAACCCACAGTCATTATGAGACCATTCCTCTATTTTTAACCACGTTCACCTAATCCTAATTAGCATTTATTCCCCTATTTCCTCCACATTCCAAGTGAATTAATGCACATGGGTGAGGATTCCCTCCACCCAAGCACATTATTTTCTATGGGTGACGAATATCTCCACCTAAAGAGCATTAGTGAGGCATGTTATGGCATTTCATACGCATCATTGGGTGTCATAGTGAAAATAGAGAATGTTGTATATTTGTCCATCCAAGCAGCCAAGTGGGGAAAGTCAAGATTCCTCCTCTCACCCCAAGCCACTTATCCATCATCATCTTGCCCCCTCATTATTCTCCTCCACCCTTGGGACATATTACAAATATGCCCTCATTTCATTTGCTTAGAGTGCACAAAAAAACACTACCAAAAATTTGTCCAGAGTTTTTTTGATCGTTTGTGTAGATTTTTGAATTTGTGATTGTAGATACCATTCAAAAATCTCAAAGACATCGATCACGGGATATTTTTGAAAAACATGTTAATATTTGTTTTGTAACTGCACTCATCTTTGAATACAAAACAACACCATATTTGCACCAGAAGCTCTGAAACATTTCCAAAAGGATCTAGATCCAAGCTTGAAACCCCTACCATAACACAATGCCAACCACCTTGGGAAGTTACATAGAGCCAACCACCCCGTGCGGTTGCCAACTCCCTGTACGATTGCCAACTACCCTGTGCGGTTACACAGAGCCAACCACCTTGGGTGATTGATCCTCAAAGGCAAACAGAGACTCAAAATCAATAGTAGACAACCAAGCAAGGTAAAACAAAGCAATTTTTAAGGTTTTGTAATCATAATGCATAGTTTTGTTACTTCTGTCAAATGTTGGTGAGGTTTTGTAAGCTTTTTGTACTCCTTTTCATGATTTAGGGTCTTATCTCAAAAGGCTAAACAAATGCTATTGATGCTTTTATTGTGGGCTTGTGTGCATAAACTGGGATCCACATAGAGGCTCGAGATATTAAGCAACAAGACTTCAAAACCCTTCCACCAATTTATTGTGTGATCGAGGAGATCATTTGTGGTACCATAGGACTCATCTGCAAAAGAAAAACCTCCCTTTTGGGAGGTCCATTGTAATTGAAAGGACTGATTTGTAAAAAAAAAAGTATTAATTCAATAGTTTCAATTTTATCTATTTACATGTAATGGTACATTTCCTTGGTCACATAAATGGTGATCATGGTGGGACCCTTTGCCTTTAACACATTTGACACTTGTTTTGCATGAGATTTGACACTTGCATCTGACATATCATGTCCTGTGTGTTTTGCTTAGGGGTATTCATACTTGCTTTCTTGCTTTATTAAATTTTTGTTTCTATCATATATATTGAGGAGAAAAAAAGGACACAGTCACCTCATTCAAATTAGGGCTCGATCTTGCAAGATCTAGCCACCAAACTCAGACACAACCACCCAAGGTGGCTACCAAAATGAGACATAACTGCCTAGGGTGGCTACTAGACTTAGACACAACCACCTAGGGTGGATACCAGACTCAGACACAACTGCACATGATAGATACCAAAATCAGATACGATCGTCCATGATGGCTACTAGACTTAGACACAATTGCCTAGGGTGACTACTAGACTCAAACACAATTGCCCAAGGTAGCTAGAAGACTAAAAAAAAACTATGTAAGGTGGCTACACAAACTCAAGCAAAACCACATAGACATATACTCAAAGGCACAACAAGATCAGTTTATTTTCTTTCCAGCTTAGATTCACAGGTTAGTAGCTTATATTCCTTAGTTTTGTGTAGAGGCTCATGTCATAGTTCACTTTGTCATTTCTTGTTTGAATCACAAATTACTTTTAGTCATCTCTTAATTTACACAGGCTCAAGGCTCATTTGTTTAGTTGTTATTTGCACAAAGGATCAAGGCTCATTAGTTTAGTTTTTATTTTCTTTCAAAGACTCAAGGTCCATTAATTTAGTTGTTATTTGCTTTCAAATACTCAAGGCTCATTGTCTTAGTTGTTATTTGTTTTCAAGATTCATTAGCTTAGTTATCATTGGCTTTCAAGGCTCATTAGATTAGTTATTATTTTTGTGGCTTGTTAGATCCATTTTTATTTTCATAGTTCATTAATATAAAGGTTATTATTTTCATTTGCATCCTTAGGATTAGCTTTATATCTGCATGGTAAATAGGTATTTTTAGCATAAAAAATAAAACAAAATAAAACGAAACAATAAAAAAGCAAATCAAATCAAGCACACACTTTGCACAATACATTCCATAAATATTTTGCAAGAAAAACCAATTAATGACATTAGATTTCACCACCAACCATCGATTAATCCTTTAGACACCATATCTAGTATGCATAGTTTCATGGATTTCATCACCAACCATCAATTGATCCTTTAGAAATTATATATAGTATACATAGCTTCTTGGATTTCATCACCAAAAATCTGGTTACCCTTAGGGCTAACTCGGGGTAATTTTTAGGTTAGATGCCATTTTTTTATAGGCCTTAATAATTTTTGGATTCACAACTATTATTTTTATTCGAGCCCATCTAAGGGTGAAGCGAAATCCCGACTAGGCAAGTAGCAGGACTTAAACAGAGTGGCCTCTCTCGAGAGGTTTTTTTTTTCCTTAGGATACCCGAAGCTGACCCACATTCCTAGGAAGCCACATTAGCCATTATTATCTTATTCTTCATAAGGGGAGTGGGCATAAAAACACCCTTATATATCTCATTCCATCACCCCTTTATAGTTCCTTGGATTAGGGAACATAAAACACACAAAAACCAAAACAAAAAAATCAAAAACATAAAAAATTACAAAAACATTAAAAACATAAAAAAACATCAAAGCAAAACCAAAACATCAAAACAAATATTGTTTGTTTAATTGATTGCTTGATTTTTTGTTTGTATAGATAGTGCATTTTTTTTTCAAAAAAAAAAATAATCACCATGAGCACCATTGCTAAGAACCTCCAATTTGCATCCCACTCCATTCCTAATAGCCTATGGTAATGACCCACAGTCAAGCCAAGACTCAATCCCAAGCCCAAGAATCCATGGACCATTCAGGTCAATCCTCCCATACTTCAATATCTCCCTCGACTCATCAAGGGGATGCATCGCAAATCCACCATGGTAGCATATCTAATGAAGTGCACCATCACAAATATCATCTGTAAAAGAAACATCACACTGGATATGATTCTAAAATGATTCACTATGCCAACCATAATATCCCTCCTAAATAACCTCACCTTGAGACTCCCCTCTCTCTAGCTAATCCCAATGTCACACCCATCGATCTTGAAATCATCTTCCTTCTCTACACCAATTTTATATATCATCCCCAATCACCTCCTACCAACTAGGATCCTTCTTCATTGTATCTCCCACCACCTAGCTCACCACGACCATTCTTATCTGCATTGCACATTCCTACCCACACTGACCTCCAACTCTTCTAGGTGTAAGCTTATAATCCCTATCATCCTCCATAACCTCCCTCATCTTCTATTAGTTTTCACCCTACCTCGAGTGTCCTAACTTTTAGAATGTTGTTAAAATTCTTCCCACTTGAGGTAAACAATCTAACCCCACCTTAACAAATTACAAGCCTAATATCGGTGGCCACTGATCTGAACCACCCATCCTCTTCCAATCACATTCATTCATCATAATGTCAACACACTTCTATACCATCCTCCTATGTTATGCATAATTCTCACCATCATCATCAAGCCCAAGTCTATGCCTCTTCTCATCAACACACATCCGATCTCTCTTCTTCTTTTTAATTTTCTAATCTACCTCAACAATCCACCACTCTAAATGTTGCTCCTTCTTCCACAACTTACTCTTTAACCAATACCACTCATATCATTGGTGCACATGTGGCACATTTTTCTACCTTATTTTTTTGCTTGTCCTTCTCAATATTACGATCCTCTTATCTCTTCTCATCATCCATATTTGCAAAAAGTACCCACAAGCAATTTTCCATGTCACATCCACTCTTCACACACTTCTCATAGTTTCCAACAACCACCTTAGATCCTAAATCCTTCATCTCATTCATCTGCTCAGGGAAACTTCTTTCCTCAATCTCTTTCATGGACCTCTCATCCACCCATAGTACCCACAATATATTTCCACCCTCATGATTCTCACTAGTGGCGAATGACATAGTCACAAAACCCATACCAACATAAAACACCACCTAACCAGTATCAATCCATTTTTAATCAATATCAACACCACTCTCATCAATATCAACAATAACCACTTCCAAATCAACATCAATCTACCTTGCAACCATACCAATCAAATCCAACCCAATACCCATATCAATTAACCTCCATACAACCCTCCCACTCATATTAGCTATCTTATAATTAACCCAAACCATCCCTTGCACATCATCAACATCCAACTCATCAATAGCCATCGAATCATCCACATACTTGTGATCAATGTCATAAACCACATCAATATTCACCCTTGGATTCCTAGGTTCCCCAAGCCCCATATTCTGATCCCAACAAACATCATTACCATAAAATTCATTCATGTCAATCATATACCCTTATTAAGCCATCCCATTTGACTCATCATGATGCAACCTATTCAACTCCCCAAGTTGCTTTGGATACATTTCAACTATTGGCTAACAAGGTCAATAGTTTAGAATCACAAGCGCTAGGTATCAAAATCCAATGATGAGTTAGCTTACAAATTATCCCATCCACCCTTCAGTACTAACACTACCGTATCCTCCCTTGTTTGAAATACCTAAGTTCAAAAAATTTAAGGGAAAAGAAGAACCTCAAGATCATGTCAACACTTTTATCAATACCTGTTATCTCATAAATGAGATAGAACCTCTCATGCTCCACACATTTTTGTTATCCCTTGTAGGAGGATCCTTGGATTGGTATAACCACTTGTCCAGAAAACAACCTTTACAATTTTAAACATTTGGCCAATATCTTCCTAAAGTGCTTTGCTCTAAATTTTAAAAAGAAAACAACACTAATGGATCTCACCAATCTTCAACAATTTTATGATTAATCTATCTTTGATTATAGCAATTTATGGAGAGTTGTACTAAATGAGTTACCATTTTTTATCCCCATCATTGAGCTGACCTGAATGTTCACTTGAAGTTTTTTAAAATTGATATCCCTCCTGTTACAACTCCAATAGTATCAAACTCTTGAGGAAGCCCTGATCTGAGTAAAAATAATTAAAGACATCAAAATTCAAGAGGGAGGGATCAAGCTCCGAAAGAAATAATGGCCAAAAAAAATGCTAAGGGTAACAACAACAATCAATCAATCAATCCAATCCAGCCTAGATCAACCAGGTAGTGTTGAGTAGCCCAACCACTCAACCCCCACAACCTCAACATCCACCACAATAACCTTCATATCCATAGCAACAATTGACGTTCAACATTATGCCACCTCTCGCTCAACTTTAAAATCCTAACCAACCCACTTGTTATTTTGGATACCCTCAATGATCCCCACGTAACTTCACGCATCTTTTAGAGCCCTTGTCAATCATATTTCAAAAACTTATGGATGCACAGTTGATCTCTTTACCTAAAATAAGACCTAAAGATCCAAACAAACCCAAAGGAAGAGGGTATAGAGAATATCATTATTATATCTTTTATTAATAGAAGGGCCATGATATCAATGGTTGCATTCTACTCAAACACATAATGTAGGATTTGATTGAAAAGGGGTCTATTAAATTTGACAATCCTTTTGCCCCACCTAATCAAAACCTTCATATTTATCAAGATCTATTACCATAACATGGGGTAAAACAACCCACCAACCGGAACCCAACAGTCACCCCTCAGCTGAATCAAGTCAATGACATCAACAATATCCCAAATTACCAAGGTTTTGTTGGCATGATTCATGTTGTCACCAAAAATTGATAGTACTATGATCAACCAGCACCACCAACTGACCCTTCAAACGTGCCTTCCTCATCAACTTTGCCACCTCCATAAGTGCAAGCCATGATATCTCAACCTCGACCAGTCCCCATATTAAGAGTAGGCTCACTTATAGTCTCAAAATGGTATTGAAAAAAGCTCTAGATTTATGAGGGAATCCAATAATCACATCCCCATCGAGAGGCATTAATGGATATCCTTAAGGCCATAGAGTTGCAAACCCATGACCCTAATACTTTTGCTAATTTTGTGGGTAATATGTAAACTTGCACCGCATCGACCATTACCTTTTATGAAAGTAAAATCAAAATTATTCTTATGGAAGGACCAGATCCACCCTTACACATCATGGCTTCTATCGATAAAAAAATTTCAAATGTGTTTTGATTGACATAGGCTCTTCCATCAACATCATCACATCATATACCTTTAAACATATTAACCTTCCACCCACTCATATAATAAATTTCACTTTAACTCTATGGGCTTTCAATAATGCCTTGTGCTCAACACTTGGAATAGTTGTCCTCCCTATTCAAGTAGGGGTCCAGACCATCCACACCTTGTGTCATGTATTGGACAATGTAAGGATATTTCTATCCTTATCTTGCAATGCAATAACAACGATCACAATTGCTAATAAACAATATTTACACATTAGTTCTCGAGAATAAATGAATGAATAATGGAATGAAAGTAAATCAATAAGCTTACCACTTTAGGAGGGCTGGTCCTCACCACTTGGAGGGCTCAATACGCTGCAATAATGAAAATGAAATTTGGAATAGAAATTGGATGATAAATTAAATCAAATCAAAACTATATTAATAGTAAATTAATTAAATCATCCTTGGAAGCATCAACATAGCCGACTAGCTATGTTAGGTATGTAACATGGCTCCCCTCCTCGGAAAGCTTTGTCCTCAAAGCTAGAAATGTCTGGAAAATACTTTCAGGTTCCCATGTAGCATCTTCTTCAGGTAGGTCCTGCCATTTGATGAGGAATTCTTTGATGTGACGAGATCTCAGCATACGTGTTCTGCTTTGTAAAATTGCTTCAGGCTGGAGATATATACGTCCTTCTTCATCGAGTACTGGTAATTCTGACTGAGAATGTACTTTCTGGCCGATCACATTTTTGAGATAGGAAACATGAAATACTGGATGTATACGAGATGAGGGAGGAAGCTCGAGTTGATATGCCACTTCTCCAATGCGACACACTATTTTGTAAGGGCCATAAAATCATGGAGTCAACTTTTGACTGGTCTTGATCTTCAATGACAACTTTTTGTAGGGTTGCAAATGCAGGAACACCATATCACCTGTATTAAATTATCTTTCTGAACGGTGTGTGTCTTGTTGCTGCTTCATACGATTTTGTGCTTGGACCAAGTTGTCTTTGAGAATGTTGAGCATTGATTGTCGGTGTTGGAACCAATCATCTACTTGGGCCACTTTGGAAGAACCTGGAACATAATCTGCTATTGTTGGTGGTTTGACTCCATACAATGCTTCAAATGGAGACATCTTAATGGAATAATGGTACGAAGTGTTGTACCACCATTCTACCAAGGAAAGCCAATGACTCCATTGATACTGTTTATCCTGAACAAAACATCTTAGATAGGTACCCAAACATTTGTTAACTATCTCAGTTTGGCCATCTATTTGTGGATGGTATGCAGAGGACATATTCAACTTGGTACCACTAAGACGAAATAATTCTTTCCAAAAATTGCTAGTAAATATGGGATCACGATCACTTACAATATTTTTTGGCATTCCATGCAATTTGAAAATTGAATCCATAAATACCTTAGCCACTTTGCTTGCTGAAAATGGATGTTGTAAAGCCTGGAAGTGAGCATATTTGGAGAGGCGATCCACTACCACAAAAATTACTATTTTGCCTTCTGATTTAGGAAGACCTTCAATAAAATCCATTGAAATATGTTCCCATTGACGATCTGGAATAGGTAATGGTTGAAGCAATCCTGGTGATTTGACTATTTCACCCTTATTGCATTGGCATACTTCGCATTCAACCACCCATTGTTTAACCTCTACTTTTAATCCTTTCCAATAAAAGGATTGTTTTATCCGCATATAGGTTTTCAAAAAACCTGAATGTCCTATTGATGGAGAAGCATGTGATTCATCCAGAATCTGAGATTTGATTGTAGAATTGTGTGGAATGTAAATGCGATTCTTTCTTCTTAAAACCTTGTCATCATAGGAAAAAAGAGGATGCTTGGATGAACCCAACAACAATTCCTGAATTATTTGAGCAGTTTTTGTATTTGACAACCATTCTTCTTGCAACTGAGAAATCCATTGGGAACATGGACCTGAAATAGCATTAATAACCACTTCATCTTCATATTTTCGTGATAATGCATCTGCATTTACCTTTTTTTCCCTTTCTTATACTCGATAACAAAATCATATCCCAACAATTTTGTTAACCACTTGTTTTGCTCTGGATAAGAAAATCGTTGTTCTAGAAAGTGCTTGAGACTACTATGATCGGTTTTAATAATAAAGCGGCTACTGATTAAGTAGTGTCTCCATTTCTCCACTGCGTGTAGAATAGCCAACATTTCTTTCTCATATGTGGACCTTCCCAAATTTTTTCCTGAAATTTGTTTACTTTCGAATGCCAAAGGATGACCTTCCTGCATTAGTACTGCCCCAATACCTGTTCCTGAAGCATCACATTCAATCACGAATGGTTTGTGAAAATCCAGAGTTGCCAAAACTAGAGTAGTACACATTGCTTCTTTGAGGGCCTCGAATGCTTGAGTGGCTGCTTCCGACCAATGAAAAGCATCCTTTTTTGTAAGAGTCATGAGAGGAGCTGTAATTTTTCCATAGTTACGCACAAACTTGCGATAGTAGCCGGTAAGACCCAAAAAACCATGAAGTTTCTTGATGGTTTTAGGTAAGGGCCAATCCTGAATTACCTTTATCTTATTAGGATCCACTTTAACACCTTCCTGAGAAACTATATGACCCAGGTACTCAACTTCTTGAACACCAAAAGAGCATTTAGAGCATTTGACAAACAATTTTTCCTTGTGTAGTATATGAAGAACCCTTCCCACATGCATCAGATGATCCTTCCATGTTTTACTATATATGAGTATGTCATCAAAAAAGACTAGGACAAATTTGTGAAGGAGTGGATGAAACACATGGTTCATGAGACTTTGGAATGTGGATGGGGCATTAGTGAGACCAAAAGGCATGACCAAGAATTCATAGTGACCTTCATGAGTACGAAAAGCTATTTTGGGAATGTCCTCTTCCCTAACTCTAATTTGGTGAAAACCAGAACGTAAATCCAATTTTGTAAAAAATTTTGCACCATGTAGTTCATCTAGTAAATCATCAATGATAGGGATAGGGAATTTATCCTTGATGGTGATTTTGTTAAGGGGATGAAAATCAGGACACATACGCCAAGAATTATCTTTGCGATGGGCCAAAACTACTGGTGAAGAATAAGGACTAGTGTTGTGATGGATGACTCCATGTTCTAAAAGTTCTTGGACAATTTTCTCAATTTCTATTTTTTGAGGTTGGGGATATCGATAAGGATGACCATTAGGAGGAAGACTTCCTGGGACAAGGTGTATGGCATGGTCATGAGATCTTTGGGGAGGTAGTCCTTTTGGTTCTTGGAAGACATCATCATAGTTAGCCACAATGTTTTGCAGATATTCTGATTGAATTTTTGGCATATCTTGTGCTTGTCGTTCCATACAATTAATTTGAGCAATGAATCCGTAACTTCCTTTTCTTAATATTTTCTCCATGCTGTGAGAACTTACTACCCTTGATGGAGGTGTTGGAATTCCTTGGAGGTGAATGGTCTTTCCATTTTCTTTCCATTCCACAAAGCGCTGCCTGTAATTAAAACTGACCGTGTCCAATTGTTCTAACCATTCAACTCCCAAAATGACTTATGAATTCCCTAAATTCATAACAAAGAGAGGCCCATGCCAAGTATAATTTCCCATTTGTAATGAAATTGGAGATGTTCTACCGATACATTGAGCATTTCCTCCATTTGCAATTATAACTTGAAACTTATCTTGATTGGAGGAGTTAATGTGTAAGTTTAATGCCTTGGCTATTTTTGTATCGATAAAATTATGAGTACTTCCTGAATCAATCAACACATTTACCTTCCTTTGTCGAATGAATCCTGATACCTTGATTGTATGGTGAGTTGATAGTCCCATAAGAGCATGTACTAAAATTGCCATAGTGTCCTCTTCAACTACCGCCTCCCCTTGTTCAATTTGATCTTCTGTTATGGGAGAGTCAGGTAAATTGATATCCACTATTTCCTCCTCATCTTCCTTGTCAACATATTCTATTTGAAATTTTTGTCTTGGTACACATGCTTGATATTTTGGATGGTGATTGCGATATTTAAAGCAGTAATATCTTGATGGTTGATCATTTCTATGGAAAGAGTTGTTGCGATATTGATGTCGATTATAGGAATCACGTCGGACAGATGTTCCATATTGCACCTTTTTCTCAGCCAACTTGGCAACCTTTATACAGGTATCTAAAGTGTATGGATCTTGCAAGTCAACTTCAATTTGAATATTCTCTTTCAACCCATTTCTAAAAGTGGATACCACCACATCGGATGGTAAGTTCCTTGCGTAGGAAAGCAGACTAGTGAATTCTAAAATATATTCCCTTACTGATCTTGTTTGCTTAAGTGACAACAACCGAACCATGTATGAAGATGAAGATCCTTCATCAAATCTATTGAGGAAAAGTGTGCTGAATTCATCCCATAATATGGGATGCCTATGCTCACATTTTTGCCATGCAAACCATTGGTAAGCTTCAGTACCTAGTTTGGAGGAAGCAAAAGGAACTTGTTCAGATTCAGGAATCCGGTATAAATCTAAAATGCCTTCCATTTTAGCTAACCACCCACGTGGATCATTACCCTCAAAGGTGGGCATATCAATGCATGGGAAATTAACACCATTAGGACCTCTTGGTTGTTGATAAACTTCATCTCTATCCTGATCCTCATTATTTCTCTGTCTATGGAAGCGATTTGGGGCAACACCAGTAGGACCTCTTGGTTGTTGATAAACTTCATCTCTATCCTGATCCTCATTATTCCTCTATCTATGGAAGCAATTTGGGGCAACACCAGTAGGACCTCTTGGTTGTTCATAAACTTCATCTCTATCCTGATCCTCATTATTCCTCTGTCTATGGGAGCGATTTGGGGCAAGAGGGGTTGTTTGGTTTTGGTTGGACATTAGTTGTGTCAACATTGCAGTCAAATTATTCATGCCCTCTAGTAATTGGGTGACACAATTTTGCACATTTTGGCTGTTTGCATTGGGGTTTTCTATTTCCTCATGTGTGAGATTCTCATGGGAAGAGGTAGGAGAAGGAATGGGGGCCATGGTGTTAAGAATTGGATGATCGGGATCAAAACTATTAATGCATAAAGGAGAGTTGTATTGTGTACCTTTTGTTCTGGGAGGTCTTCTTGGTGATCTTAGGAGCCCTTCATTTGAATTCTCTGAGCTTGATAATCGACCGTTTGGTCCTTTGGTCCACCTTTCGCTCATGCACTTGCCAATAAGTTCTGCTTAAAAATTATTTATCTTCAATTTCTACAAAAAAATTGGTTAATTTGGCAAAAATTTGAGGTGATTTTCCGCTTCAACTGTCGCTCCAAATGCGACATGGAATTGAGCTTGAATCTCAATGACTAGTTTAGGTTTTGACTCCAACGGCTATATTTAAATTTTCAATGATTATTACCAAGCAATGATGTCCCTTATTTTTATGCCTGACACCTAACACACACTTCTACACTCGAGAAGTGATAGGGACTAATACACACTTTGAAACTCCAAAAAGATGAAACAACACGTGACAAAATAATGACAATGACATGGAAGATGACTTGGACATGGGACACAACATGATAATGACATGGAAGATGACTAAAAAAGGGACAATGTGGACTCAATCGATAATCGAGACAATGCCTAAGACATGATGCGACTTGAGGAACAGGGAACGTGATACAACGAGATCTTGAAGGGGAGGTGATAAGCAATAAGAAGGAAACACTACACAATAAGATGAGACCAAGGGATGGAAACTTGATAGTGAGAACACACCATGAAATAATGGACACGACCAACCTGAAGGTATGCTAGGCATGCTGATGACAAGACAAACTAGAGGACAAGACTAGGATATGTCAAACGATATGGAGGACAAGTCAGGCGAGGTGATGATGACATGTGGATAGCACCAAGATATGATAGGAGACTACATGTAAGGGAAGATACACTATGTGACCAAAGTCACATTCAATTAGAAGTGGCTTAATACTTATAAACACCACTTTGTTACACGTACACTACATGTGGGATAAATGTCCCGACAGAATTAAAAAAATAACGCGTGTAGCTTAGTTTTTTTGACTTGATAATTTTAATCCTGTCTTTTGATTGGTCTATGAGGCTCACTTTTGTATTCAATTTGCGATGTGCAAATACTTCAGCGGTTTGATTTTTTTTGCTGCAATCGTTTGGATCTTCTTCGTAGGCTGAGGATGCAATCGATGATTTATCCATTGCTTGTGCTGGTGATTTGATTAGAGTGCATTTTATGCATGATGCTTAATTGACACCCATCTAAAACAATGTTGCTATGCAAAGTTTCACATTTTTACTTCGACTTCTTGACTCGTTCATGATGATTTTAACACTCGTAACAACCTTGCACGGTGATTTTTATCGTTCTGTGTCCAGCAAAATTTTAATTGTGTGCTTCACTTTCATGACTTTGGGATGCAAATTAGAGGTATATAGATGGATTAGGAATGCCTCTCCCCACAAGGCTTCATCGGATCGTAGGAAACTGATACCACATGTGAGGATATTTTTATATTTATCTTGCAATGCAATAACAATGATCATAATTGCTAATAAACAATATTCACATAGAAGTTCTCGAGAATAATAATGGAATGAAATTAAATCAATAAGCTTGCTACTTTATGAGGGTTGGTCCTCACCACTTGGAGGGCTCAATAAACTGCGATAACACAAATAAAATTTGGAATATAAATTGGGTGATAAATTAAATCAAATCATAAATATATTAATAGTAAATTAATTGACTCCTTGGAAGCCTCAACATAGTTGACTAGCTATGTTAGGTATATAACAGATAAATAAATACAATATAATAAGCTCCTTGGAAGATCATGGATACAAGATATGCAGTGTGTACCCTTAATGTTGCATCATTGCTCAAATATACCCACAAGGGTAGCATTCACTGTATTCTAACGAATGATGAACCTTTCAAATATTATCACTTGGTCACCCACCTACATGAGTCTCTTTTACCTTCTACCCATATATCCCTCACCAATATTCCACTCACCTCATCTTACCACTCAATAAAATCTCACCCTTACTCACCTGCATCACTTGTACCCAATTCAAAACCTACCCACTTAATTCCATAAATTTAATTCTTCATTCATTATTAGGCACTAATCACACTCCTTATATCACCTCAAATAAAACCCATACACCTCCTTCATATTATTCACATATCTCTCCTCAACACTATCCACCTTTCTTCCATCCTTCTCCCAATGCTCAACCATTCCATCCTTCTTCTAGCACTCAATCCACTCACTCCCATTTCAAACCTCTCCATTATCTATATTCTTCTCATACCCCTTTTTCATCCACATTTACTAGGAATCCATCGTCAACCTCTCATATCTCATCCACACCACTTCATAATTTACCTATAAACCCTTTTGTCCATTACCCCTTACCAACTCCATCCAAAATGCACCTTTCCACTCCTAATAACCTTAACCACTAGCCTATGACCCCTATATTCACTCCTATCTCTCTCATCATCGAACAAGTTACTACCACTACCACTCCTACCTCCACTATATTCATCCCCACACAATCTTCTCAAACCATATTTCCTTCCATGGCACCTGATCTGCTCAACCTCCAAATTCATCTTATGAGAACCCATATGTCCTTGACATGGTTCAAGTGACACAAAATTATTTTCTACCACACTCATCTGCATCCTCGTCCCCTTCCATGCATAACGTTGATCCTTCATCCTCATTTGCCTCTCCAATACTCCCATATCTAATTGCTAGTATCTTTGTACATATGACTACTCCTAGCATAGGATAATATCTTGTAATTAGTGTCACATTTATACCTTTAGTTATGGATTCAGTTAGGAATTTTGTCCATCCTAGTTGTACCCCCTTAGCCATTGGTGTTGTTGTCCTCATGGGCTCTTCCTCTAATCACACAAATTTCATGTATGGGGAAATCGATTCATCATTAGACAAACCTCCTAATAAATATTCTAAAGCATTGTTATTAGGCAACACCAATTTTTTGGATAACTCCTCATTCACCATGAAGTATTTTCAACGCCTTAATTGGTGAGGATGCAACCTTGGTCGCTATTAGCAAGGAATGTACACTATTTTAGGGCCTCATTATCAGCCCCCTCAAGATAAATCCAACGTAGGATAAAATCAACATTCTCCAATAGACCTCCTTGAAGACAATATTTGACACATTACCCTTGGACTCTAGGAGGATAGCAATGATGCGTACATTCACCCTGCGTTTACTCACCTATCACCAAATGAATTTTTCCAAGTTTCCACTATTCATGCCATTCCATATGACACCTTGGAAGATGATTTTGAATAGCCATTTAAGGAACTTTTGATTGTCTCTAATAGCTTCGAAGAAGAAGAATTTCCTATGTCCCCATTACAAACGTGAATAATTTTTACCTATGTTTGTTTTCTATTTTAATTCCCATATTTCCTATGCTCCTCCCATTGGAGCACCCCGATGCACCCATACATCCCCCACCTCCACCATGGACACCTCCACCTAATTCATGCCCACCCATTCTAAATCAACTTCCTCGCAAGCATGTACAAGGGAACCCAACCTCCAATTTACAATCCCATTCATTACCCTAAGTCAACATGATCTTTGTTGACTTATACACATCCCTCTATAATACAAATGACCTTGCACACCCCATCCCCATCAACACCAGTCTCATCAAATTTGAGCAGATCTCATCCCCTTCATCTATCTATTATTTCATTCCATTAGATAAATTACTTAGAGACTCAAATGTCTATTGTCCTCCTTCTCCCCCTTCTTCACCTTATTCTATTTATCATGTTGAAGTCAGTGATACCACACAAACCTTATTCGATAATATAATCCTCACCAACTTGAGGATGGTTCCCACATGCTCATTGAGGAAACCATCAATATAAACATTAGCATTGACCCTAACAATCTCAAAGTCCTTAAACTTGGCAAAAGTCTCTCATACAAAGAGCAATCATTTTTTGTCAAGCTCTTGATCGAATACCAATAGGTTTTCACATGGTCCTACAAAGATATGCCTAGCCTTCATCTAAATCTCATTATCCACAATCTCACATTAAATTCCAATACCAAATTGATCAAACAAAAGTTTAGGAAACTTCATCCTAGCATTGCCATCATGGTCAAAGAATAATTGCAAAAAATCTTAGATGTGGGCTTTATATAACCAATAGATTATCCAAAATGGATCTCAAACATGGTGCCCATTGGTAAGCTTAATATGGGGATACACATTTGCATTGATTTTCATGATTTAAACAAAGCATGTCCCAAGGATGATTTTATTCTTCCCAACATCGATAAGCTCATGGATTCCACCGTTGACCATGAAATGCTCTCCCTAATGGATGGTTTTTTAGGATACAATCAAATTTGAGTCAATCTTGATGAACAACACAAGATAACCTTTACAACTTCTTAGGTGATATTTTTCTACAAAGTCATGTCATTCAGTCTCAATAATGTAATATATACATACCAATGTGTCATGACTTACATATTCCATGATTACATGCACATATTAATAAAATATTATATGGATGATATTTTGGACAAATCTAAAACTTGCCATGACCACATAGATATTTTGTAAAATGTTTTTTATTGGTTACTCGAACATAATGTGAGAATCAATCCTAAAAAGTATGTCTTTGATGTCACTTCAGGGAAAATTTTAGGATTCATCATCTCCAAACGTGGTATTGAAGTGGACTCTAATAAATTCAAGGCCATTGTCAAAATGTCACCCACTAAGGCCCTCAAAGAACTTCATAGCTTGCAAGGAAAAAAACAAGTGATATTTTACTTCATTGCTCAATAATAAAACAAATGCAAGTCATTTAATCATATTTTACAAAAGGGGGTCACATTTCAATGGACCACATAATGTTAGGAGGATTTTGATGTTATTAAGTGTTACCTTGCTTCCCTGCTAGTTTTATCACTACCTTGACCAGACATTCCATTTCATTTGTACATATCTTCCACTATTGTTTTTTTCTAGGGACTAAGTTGGCTCAGAAGAATGACTCCAATTAGGAACAAGCCATATATTATATTAGCCATAACTTGGTGAGTTACAAAACTAAGTATGCATATGTGGAGAAGCTCTACCTAGTTGTTGTATTCACAACCAAAAAGCTTCACCACTATATGATTAATTTATATAATATATGTCATTGTAAGAGAAAATCCAGTACGTTATATGATGAGTCATACTTACACCAATACCCACACTAAAAAATGGATAAATATCTTAACAAAATTTGATCTTGAATTCATAAGTTAAAAATCCACAAAGGGTCAGGTCATTGCTAACCAACTTGTTGAAGCTCCTTTTTAATATGATCAACCACTTATCATAGATCTTCTAGATGATTCCATATTTAGTGTTACCAAGCTCCAAGAGCATGTCAAACTTGAAGATGAAGTTGATTTTACCTTTTTATTTGATGGGTCTAAGTGTTAACAAGGGAGAGGTGCTAGAATTATGTTCTTCATTCCTCAATGGGTTCCCATACCTTTTTTATTTAAGATCAACTTTCCCTGCACTAATTATAACAAAGAATATGAGGCATTGATTCTAGGACTTCAAACCATTGTTTCCATGTGCAGTAAATTTATTCAAATCATAGGTGACTTCCTCCTTATTTTCAATCAATTTAATGGAGTTTACTAATGTAAATACCTGATCTTGAAGTCTTATAAGTAAGTTTTTCACAAATTTTTAACCAAATTTGATTGGTTTAACATTGAAACTTTTCTAAGGTTGTATAATAATTGTTTTGAAACCATGGTTCGACATAAACCAACCAATAACATCACTCACATTCAAGTGACAATGCTTTCCCAATCGACGATCTCTTGGGAATATTCTAATGATGAAAAGGATGTCCATACCATTCAGGTAGAGCCTTACCATGATGTATTTTCTCAAATCAAGGATTCCCTCAAACTTGGTACCCTTCCTTATAACTTACCATCAGCCACTAAATGCATGTTCAAATAAAACATGACTCGATACACTTAAGGGATGTGCTTTATCATCATGGCTATGATGTTCTTCTTCATTGTTTCAAACCACAAGAGGTAAATTGGGTAATATCTCAAGCCCATGTTGGTATATGTGGTGGTAATTTTAGTGGAATTGCCATCACAAAGCGTATTCTATGCATGGGTTATTATTGGCCCACCATGGAATATGACTATTGCACACATGTCAAGAAATATCTAAAATGTCAACATGATGCTAATTTAACCCATATTCCATCACAAGCTTTACAACCCATTCAATCCCTATGGCCATTTTCACAATGGGTCTTGGATCTTCTTGGAAAAATGTTCCCTCCATCCTTAGGATAACATACATTCATAATTACAACCACAGAGTACTTTACCAAGTGGGTTGAGGCTATTTCTCTCATGAGTATGACTAGACCTCGAATTGTAGAGTCTATACAACACATCATGTATCATTTTGGTATCTCTTTGAAGATCATATCCAATAATAGCCCTCCATTTAAAAATAGGGATGTTCAAGAATTGTGTAACAAGTATCATATCCAACACAACTTCTCAACACTCTATTAACTTTAGAGTAATGAACAAGCTAAAACTACCAATAAGACTATATGTGCAATTCTTAAGAAAACTGTACAATATAATCACAAATATTGGTACCTCAAACTGCTTTTGGTTCTCTAGGGTTATCGCACAAGAATTTGTACTCTAATAGGGGTAACATACTTCTCACTAGTCTATGGTGTTGAATACATCATGTCTTTTGAGATCAAGATCCCAATCCTACACATATCCTTGCAAGAATTCATGGATGAGGACACAACCCACCAAACAAGGCTCTATCAACTCACTCTCTTTGATGGATACAAAATCAATGCTCTTGAGAAGCTTTGTGTTTATCAAGATCAAATCAAAATATCCTATGATCATAAAATCCATCCAAAATAATTCCAAGTTGGTGACCTCATACTCAAAGCAAATCAACAAAACTCAAATCTTCCACCTCATTTACATAATAAGTTTATTGCCAAATGGCTTGGTATGTTCATTGTCACACAAACATTTGGATTGGGGGCCTCTAAAATTGTTACTCTCTCAAGGGAGTTGAGAAACCTAAACCCATCAATATCCTTCATTTGTGTGCATTTATTGCCTAGTTCATATTCCACTTTGTCTTCTTGCAGATAATCAATTAAAAAAAACAATAAAAAAAAATAAAAAATAAAAATAAAAACCATGCAACAAGCTCATGTCACTATTGGTCTATATATATATATACGGAAAGGTTGTGCACCCACAGACCTTAACCAACATTGAATGACCTAAAAGTTGTAATACTTCAATGGTCAATCTTTGAAGGAGGTCGGTTCCTTTGAAGTTCAATCTAAGTGATCCTAAAGTATGGAGGGAAAAGAGCGTTGAAGAAAGTAAAATAAGATGAATCTAGAACTTATAGTTGTGCAAATTAAGTCACATAAAGACACATGCATAGTAGAATATCATGCAAATAGACAAGTAAATTATCTAATTCACTAGCTAGTTTTACTATCAATCACAAAATATTTAGTCTCATTATAATGTAGCTTAACAGATTACAAATTCTAGAACAAGTGATAATATCATAAGCATAAATCTAGAAAGCAAAATAAACACCATGAGAATTTGACAATCTTAAATTATAAATAGGTAATCATTCATACATACACATTCTGCAATTGAATTGAACCAAAGGTCAGATAACAATCTCTTTGTATTAGTCTGCAAAAATTCTTCTTACATGTAAATTATAAAAGCCTAAGAGCAAACCTTTTTTATATTCTACATTCTAGTATATAATCTTTTATAATGTATTCAGTTAGCAAGGCATTATTGACTAAAAAATTGTTGTTATATCAGAAGATTTTCCAACTTGCTAAACTAATTGGAGGTATGGTTGTTCTAACCGCTCAATCATGGTTTGCTGACCTAGTTGGGATCTGCATCATCTTGATTCATGTCATACCTATTTCTTTCATATGATTCTTTGATACTTATTGACCTTCTTAGTTGATCTACCTTATCACCTACACAATGACCTTGATGGTGGTTATGTTGTTAATATCTTCTAATAAGTGATCTTATCGTATAGGTTTTATGGGATGATGACCACCCATGTGCTGATAGGTTGATGCTGGATTATAGTTTTGACTTGCTCATTCATGGATGTCGAGTTCCTAGTAAGGGTGCTAGTGGATATTTGCACATTCATCTAATTTGGTAATTCAAAAAAGTTTTGGTACCCTAATGGGATCCATTCGAGTACAAATATTCTAGCAAGTCCAAGACTTAGCTAATTTTGCATGCTGATATCATCCAATAGTTTGATAGAGATTTGGGATCTTTATAGACTTTGACCAAGTGCAAATCTTGTGGTGCATTCCATACTTGGCCATTTCAGTTGTCTATAATCCTCTAGTCATGCAATAAACTTTTGGTACCTTAACGGGCTTTGACTAGGTACACATATTTTAGTGGGTTCAATATTTAGCCAATTTTGCATGCTGATATCATTTGGTAGTGTGATGAAGATTCAGTACCCTGACAGACTCTAATCGGATGCAAATATTTTGGTGCATCCCATACTTGGCAATTTCAGCTATTTTGAATCCTTCGATCACACGATGGAGATTTGGTACCTTGATGGGCTTCGATCGAGTGCAAATATTTGGATGGGTCTAATACCTAGCCCATTTTGCATGTTTATATCATTCGATAGTGTGACAAAGATTCGATACCTTTATAGGCTCCAACTAGATCTATATCTTTTGGTACATCTCGTACTTGGCCATTTTAATTGTCTTGAATCCTTCAATCATACGATAGAATTTTGGTACTTTGGTAGGCTCCAAATAGGTACAAATATTTTGACAGATCCGATACTTAGCCAATTTTGTGTGCTAGTATCATCTAGTAGTGTGATAAAATTTTGGTACCCTAACAGACTCTGATTAGGTATATATCTTTCAACACATACCATACTTGGCCATTTCAGCTATCTTGAATTCTTTGATCATGCGATGGACTTTTGGTACCTTGGTGGGTTTTTGCCAAGTAGATATCTTTTGGTGGGTCTAGAACTTAGCCAATTGTGTGCACTGATATCATACGATGGTGTGATAGAATTTTAAAACCTTTGCAAACTTCGACTATGCAAATATTCTAGCACATCACATACTTAGTTGTTTCAGTTTTCTAGAATCTTTTTGCAGGTTTGTCACTTAGCCAAATTTTTGCCTTACCTTCAACTTTTTGATCTCAGGATTTGAAGCACCATCCTTAGCATATCTCCACCAATTTTTTTAGTTTCTTCCTAATTTTGTTGTACTATATTCCTTTGTAGTTTCTTCCAAAGTGCATGTGGGTGATGCTTGAAAATACCCACATTCTTGGTGACTCACAAGGAATTTTTTCTTCTTGAAAAAGAGAACTTAGACTGACTGACTACATGTCATAGGGATACAAAAATTGGTACTAATAAGGCAAATAAAAGAGGAAAAACAACACGGAGGTATCAGGGTGGTATATTTTTGCCTGAACAACATCTATAAAAAAAAGAAATGAGGATGATGGCAAGCTGGGTGATGGGGTTGGACACAAATTTTATAGGTAATAGAATATGGAATAATGTGGATGATGGATCAAAAGGATGCATGGGGATACCTGGAGGACGTGATACCCCCAAATAACTAAGGCAAAGGCTCACAAAATGGACTCTATGACAAAAATTTTGGGCATAAATATGGATAGAATTGGAAAAAGAGAAGAAAAAGATAAACAAGGATAACCTAAAAATGGGCTATCCCCACAAGATTGAGAATATTTGAGTGAATTTGGCTACAGTTGGTAGCTACCTTAGGTCTAGGTCGAGTGACTTAGGAAATCACCATTCTTTTGCTTGTTGTGACTCCTATATTCTCTTCTTTTCTTAATCTGGCTAAGCAATAAATCTTTCATTGAGTTGCTTCTAGACATCTATTCTTCCTACTTTTCTACATGTTGCTACTTGTCAATGTTGAAAGGTATTCTCCAAGGGAGACTTTTAAATAGATTTAGCCTTGAGCTCAATTGTGCCAACTAACACTTTCATCATAATTTGTGATCTAGGCAGATCTTGCAAACACCAATGATTTTATATGGATTTAGTACTTGATTTAATGTGCATTTGATTCCAAGTACTGATAGCCTGATGACATGTACTATTGCTACCTTCTTGTTTGTTGTGTTAGTACAGTATTTATAATTGTCATTCAATTTTTTTTTGAGTTGGTCCATTGGGATTCGAAGTTATTATTGCTAAAATGACATTATGATACAATTATACAAGTAAGATATATTACAAGAAATATTGCTTTAAAAAAATATTAATCACCCCTAGTATCGATGGATGTTGAGATTCTCCTTCCTGTTGGGGCTATCTATGTGAAGTAGCTTCTAACGATTCACCATGTTGTGAAAAGACCTAAGATGGTATGAGGATCTAGAGTTTCTAGCACATATTATTCCAAGCCTCCAAGGAGGATTTTGGAATTCCCCTAAGCTCAACCATAATCCCTTTTAGTTTGCAAATGTTTCCATAAGGAGGATAGCTATACCTTTCAGCCACATGCTCAACTTTCATTAATATATGGGAAATCTTGTAGAAGAGCATAAAAACCTTTTCCACATATAGTGGCTCTGGTAGTGAGTCAATCTCACTTTCATCTTGGGTATGCTAGTCAAGTAGTTGGTTGATCACTTATGCTTTGTGAAAGCGCATGTTGTCATCCTAGAAACTAGGTGCTCCAAGGCCCTTGAGCTCTTTAGCAATAATGCTCATTT
The DNA here is from genome assembly GCA_028583015.1 of Wollemia nobilis. Lineage (NCBI taxonomy): Eukaryota > Viridiplantae > Streptophyta > Pinopsida > Araucariales > Araucariaceae > Wollemia > Wollemia nobilis. The sequence goes on from JAQPPZ010014295.1 coordinate 4,188,810, forward strand.
CTTCAGCTTATTTTATGCGAGAAATAAATATTTCACATCCCAAATAGATGAGCTCCTTTACATGATATATCTGGGTTTCCCAAAGTCTCCATTCCTCTATATCTTTGCTAGGCTATTTTTATAGGATAGGATATTTTTCAAGATATGTTAACACTTTCCTCAGTATTTATGCTTCTTGAAACTTGGCCATCAGGGTGATTTCTCCATTTTCAATTTATTTCTTTGATTCTATAGATACGAAAACAATTTGTCACAATTTGATATAAAAGGGAGGGAAGGCATGTGAAATTACTCCCTTTATCTTTTTACAGTAATGGATCCTAACTTGTCTAAGCCAGTCCTTGGAAATTTTTGCACCATGCAGCTTATCCTTTTACTACAAATTATTAATGGTGATGGACATGGCTTCTTCCTATTATCGCAACTTCTCCCTGAGATATTGCAGCTCTATATCTTGTTGCTTGATATTTTTATCCTTCTGCTGCAAGTATTTCTAAGGAGCTTTCTCAATAATGTCTTTCAATTTGCTCACTTTATTTTTTAGGGTACATTTATCTGATTTTTCTTTAATAAGCTTGATTTCTAGGGTTTCAACTTTCTTTTTAGTAGCTACCAAATTTTTGTCTATCTTTTTTTACTGAACATATAATGTGTCTACCTCTGTATGGATGGCTTGAACGGTTTTAGATTTTGATTTTTTTGAAATGTCTTTGTTGTGCTCTTCTATTCATCAATATTCTAGTCTCATTTGGGAGATGGACTTCTTAAATTTTGGTTTGGATATCACCTTAATCCTTCTTCCTTTGATTGGGTCAAATGTGTCGTAACCCATGGTAACAACCTCTTTCTTTTTATCTTGTAGTTGTTCAAGCTACCCCTCTTCCTCCCTTAATTTTTGTTGATTCTCATTTACAATATGGATGGTGGAAAAAATATTTGGTAGTGTTTCTTCAGTGGCCAATGGAATAATCAGGTTAGCCAAGAATATTGGTAGTAACATGAGGGGATAATAAATCATAGCTTTTGTAGGGGATATGGTTTCTTGCAAAACCTATTGCTTTTGAGTTAGGGGTGGGGGAGTGAATAATGGAGGGTGAGGCAAAGAATATTATAGAATATGGGATTGGGCCAATGGGATGGATATGAAGAATGATTGAACTAGTGGAGTATGTGATATGGTTGACAAAATTCGTGGAGAATTTAGCTCCCACGGATGCTAATATGTTAGCATGAGTATTATGTTTACCGGGAATAAATTTAATATTTAGGACCTCAAAGAACTCTAGTAAGTCCCATACTCTATTTTTGTATTCCTTAAGGTAATGTTGTGTAATATTGCACTTTTTTGTAACCTGATTGACAATCAACTCAAAATCACCAAATATTTGCAGTTTCTTGATTCTCATATTTTTAGATTTCTTCAACCCTAAACATAGTTCTTCATATTCTGCCGCATTGTTTGTGTAGCTCCATGTTATCTAGTATGAGAAGTCCTTTTTTATTTTTGTAGGTGATATTAGCACTATACCTACTTTGACATCATTCTTGCATCTTACACCTTCAAAGAATAAGTTCCACATTTGATCTTGTTAGGAAATCTGATCTATCGAAGTTGTATTTTTCTTTTCCTCTAGTTTCATGATTGAGTAGGTGCCAATTACTATTTCAATCATAGCATTGAATTCTTTTATAGAGAATTGATCTTCAATTTGGATATCCTTTAGTACTTCCTCCATTAGATCTCCTTCTTCAGTCATTATGTTAACTATGTCAACTTGATGATTTTCTTCTTCAAGTTTTTCTATATGGAAAGAAGATGGTGTTTTAGAGAATATTTTGACTCTTTTGCCCCTGAATGGGATTTCCATATGTGAATAATCAAGATATAAATAACCACCCAACTTGGAAGTGAATTCTCTTGACAAACACATCCTAAAGTAAGGTTCTAGATCTACCACCACAATTTCCTAGATGACAGTGATTTGGGATATTCTATGCAACTTCATGGGGAAATCTTTGATTACACCTACTATTTTCATAGGTGTGCCATCTAGTTGTAGTACTCCAAGACTACTCCTTATGTATTCAATACCCATTATTTCACAAACTGCTTTGGGCATCATAGTAGTAGCCGCTCCAAAAGTCAATCAAAAAATTATGTACCACCCATTCTTCCATCCGTAAGGACAGATAGAATGGAGATGGTCTATTTTTTCTCATTACTGAAGTATGGTTACCTTGAGCTAAATTGAGCACTGTTTGTTCTTTCTTTTGATTCTTGATTGTTTTGAGTGAAGCTTGCAAAATATCAATCTATCCCAAGATAATAAGCACATCATACATGTTTACTTTTGATGGAGTCTTTTTCAATTCCTCCACAATGTTGAAGCCGAGAGAGTCAAGTTGTTTTTTATATTATTTTACAGGTTCATCATACTTATTCCTTTACTCCTGAGTGGCCTCAATCCTTTTTGTTTGGTTAGGAAAGGATATCTAAGCTTATATTTGGCCTATTCTTTCCCTTCACTTCCCTTTGTCATCTTTTATTGTTGTTGAACTAGCTTTTGAGGCAGAGTTGTTTGAAAAAAAACTCCTTTTGGGGGATATTTTATCTCAAAAGACACTTTGAAAGGGTCCATGACTTTAAATTCAGTTGACAAAGGTTTCTTCTCAAATATTATTAGGACCGCTACTTGTTCAACAACAAGCATCATGAAATTGTAGTCCATTTCTCTCAACATATTCACCTAGCCCTTTTGAGCATTTTCTACCTTATCGATGGCAAAATTCTAAATGTGATGTTGATGTGTCATACATATACTCTCACCATGTGGGTCATTGCAAGTTGAACGCCAATAACCAAATTCAGATCCTGAGGTAGAAGGTTCTTCTTCTTGATTACTGTATATTATAATATATATTTTTAAGGGCTTGCTAGTGGAGGTAGTTTGATACCTTGTGATAGATGGAAATATTCATGGTTGAAAGTTTCTCTTAGCTTCTCTTCTCTTCATAGTAGTAACTTAATTTTTGAGGTTCTTCATAGATATTACCATTTCTTGAAAGGTAACTATCTAAGGATTAGGGGCTGGTAATACAAGTATAGTAGAAGGTGTTGGGAGTAATGGGATTGTGGGAGGAGCAAGGAGCATTTGAGTAGCCAATGTAACTGGCCATACTAGGAAATTGATAGGAGGAGTAGTCACTAGGAATGAATTGGGTGTGGTAGAGGCTTGTGTTTATTGTTGAGAAAATTCTAGGTATATTGGCATCACCACTTTTGGAGGTAGCCTTCCTATAGCAATCAAATCCTTTTTTGATTTTAATGCTTCTTGAAAAATTTGAGGAAATGTTAACACATTGGAATTCCTTATAAACATACCCAAATCTAAATGGAAGGCCCTCAAATAGTAATACATTGCTTGTTCATTGGTTGGATGAAACTGGTGAGCAAAAAATGGTGTTTCTAAAAATAGTTATTTTGCTTCCATTTAATTTATCAATCTAGGAGTTTGTAAACTTGCTAAGTACCTATGCAAAATATATGCCTATAGTATTTGGGAGATGAATCCTATACATCACTTGGTTTGGAGGGTGTGTTGTGTTTGTTCGTGTAGTTCATTTTATCCAAACCATTAAAACTAAATACAAAAAATTAAAACACACTACTGAAATAAAGTGTAGGAAATAAATTGCTAAAATTAAACTATTATTATCAAACACATGATTGAAAGGAAAATTGCTGAAAGTAAACACACAGACTGAAATGAAATTGCAAAAAAGAAACACACTTGCTGAATTAAATAAAATAGGAAAGAAACACACAACATAAATAAATAAATGTAAAATTGAAATAACAAGGGAGGATTATTGCCTAGAGTGGGCCCAGATTATCGCAAATGTTGGCATATCTAGTTACACAATACACACTCTTAAAAACTCATGTAAATGAAGAACACTTGAACTTTTATTAATAATGCAATACAAAATAACTTGAATTTATGGATAGAATTTAGGATCTCCTGCTTCAGGGGTGACCTACATTTTATATAGAAGACAATTGTCCCCTATTACAAAAATAGACTATCCTATTTTAATCACTTGATGTGATTCACTTCAGTTGGTGCACACATAGTTACAATAAGTGTCTAATAAAAGAACATCAATATCTAATTTTAATCGTTTGCGATAATGATAGCGCTCCCTAAGATTACATAACAACATATTTCTAACTTTGCACAATCTCCCAATCAAATGGTCAACACCCAGAATAAATGCACTTTATTCCTATTGAATATAGGTACCTATTGACCTATCATTGGGATATAGGTGCCTTTCAACTTATCGCTAGGATAAAGGCATAAAATATAGGTATCTTCCAATGTATCAAGAAGCAATTGCTTTTTATTGTTGTCAAAAGACAAGCACTTTTTTGGCATTGAAATACGTGCTTTTCAAGCATAAAAAATAGGCGCTTATTTTATTACACTTTTCCTCCATCATTGGAAGATAGGTGTTTTTCCTCCATCATCAAAATATAGGCACCTTCTATATTATTATTGGGATACAAACACCTTTTCAATATGTTGCTGGTATACAGGTGCCTTTCGACTTGTTGTTGGGATACAAACATTGTCCCTTAGCGAATTTCAAACATTGATTCCTAACACCGCTATCTTCTTCAATATTTTTATCGCATTACAAGTGTTTTCCAATGCTAGGTCATGTGGGACCTTGACTAAAAGGTGCAATAAAGCAACAAAAAGTTGCATCTACACATATTTTCACTAAAAACACCAATCAAGTATAATACATCAATTTCTATTAAATATATGCATTAATTTCATAAAAATACATTTCTAATGTTAATAATGCCATATAAAAACACATTAAAACATGCATAAAAATGAGAATTTCTAGTGCTCATTATCCCCCATGCCTAAGTATTGCCACGTCCTTGTGGTACTCACCATTGGTAATCCCCTATTTTAGAAAAACTTTCCAATACATCTTATTTTAGTGTCTTCTTTCCTGAGTCGTAGCCTTATCTTGATCTTTATCCCATTTGCATTGGCCATGCTTCCTAGGTTGTCTAGGACATACCTCTATTTTTGGTTTCCTCTTCTATCAACCACTTTTACTTGTATCCTCCATTTTTAATCCTATGAATGTAATGACACCGTGTTCAAGGGCTGGTTTAACTTGCTACCATAGAAAATGATGTGTAGGCAGCCACATTGTTATTTTAATTACTAGCTTCTACCATGACTGGAATTGTGACATGTCAACTACTTGGGATTTCGATTGACATGCCACTTATGGGTCAAGTATTTTCCTATATGTATCATCCTCATCATTGTCAGACTATAGAGGTTGAGGTGCTATGACCAGTGATGGCATCATGGTATCCTTACCAAATATACCCATCTAATGGAAATATTTCATCATCCATGATGGATGTCTGCTAATAGAACCATACAAGGTCTAAAATTATGCAAGATGTGTGAGCATGAAATTGATACTCAACTTCCTAACCATCTACTTGTGTTCCCACTACTCTTTCTTACTCTTCTTCAAATCCTCATTGAGCTATGTGAACTTATATCGATGGTTGATAAAATATTCTAGTGATGTAGTCCACTTTTTATTAGAGTTGGGATCACATTGTACTTTCTTCTTTCTCTATGGTGGTCACTTTGCCTTAGAATTATACCTTAGCTTCTTCATGGATAATGGGGCTTTTGCATCCAATGGTGGAACCCTAAGACCAAGCACAACTTCCATCCTTGGAGGTGGTATTTATTGAACTTTTGGTGGCTCTATCTTTGACATGCACTGGTCCATTGATGCATAAACAAGTGGTTCAACCTCTAGTTGATCATCATACTGGCCAGTCATGGTTTGGTCAACCATTGGTTGACCAACTGATTGGAAATATATTGAAGTCTCAACCAAATTTGTTGTTTATTGTGCCACATCATCCTACTCAACAAAATACTTAGCTAATTTGGAATCCTCCAAGCTATCAATGTTGGGTTGATCGATTTATGGGGTAGCCTCAGAGATTTTTGTTGATTCACTAGCCAACCAGGTAGTCTCATCCTCATCATCATCTGAAATATCCATAAAAATTAGCCTACTCTACAAAATAGGGCTCCCCTATTCCTGAGAAGCATCCACCATAGGATATTCTGATTGGTCCCCTTAATTGAACATCTGGGTATCCGATGCCCTCCTAGCATCAAAATGCTATGCTCCCATGGATACTAATTTTTCCTCTGAGTCAATAGAGGAAATATTTAGGTCCATGGCCCAATCCATCTGTATAGCAATGTCAACCCTATCCTCTTTCATAATGAGCAATTATTGTAATTGATGCACTATGTTTTCTAGCTGTTGCACCTTTTCTATAAACTATTGCTTAATGTGTTTCATTTCTTGTTACTCAGTGGTGGTAGCCTGGTGAAATTCCTAAAATTCAACCTAAAATTCATTAAATTTCTCCTCCCAAATAGAGGCTTACAGTTTAAATTTCCTCAATTGGCCCTGAAGGTCATCCTATGAAGAGTTTCTATAGGGAAATTTTCTAGAGGCCAAGCCCTACAACATCTAGACGACCAGTTCATCCTCCATGATATGATCTTCATCATCTTTCGACAAACTATAGTCAACCAGGTTTTCTACCACCTCTCCACTTCTAGTTACAAATAATGATGTGGTCTAAAATGAGCTTTATTTGGCCTACTTTGCCTCCCCTACTAAACTTCTATATTGGGAGATAGGTTCTTCTTTGTCATCATCCTGATTATCCCCATGTTGTTTACTAGATGAATCGACTACAAATTCCTCTATTGTAATGGCCAGTGGCGGTAGCACATTACTGTATGCCTCAACATATAAAATTATGGCTATAATCAGCCCATGATGTCCTAATGCTACCTCTATACCCACATGGTATCTTCTAGCCTCATCCTATAGGGTATTCATTAAATAGTATGGAACATTAATGTGGTCTCCACGTAGTAGGTGATTCAAAAATTGTAGGTGATTAGCATTCAACCAAGAGTATTTACCTGTGTAGGTGAAAAACTTGACCAATCTATCAAACACCTACTACCATAGCTCAGGGACATACTATTTTGGCAACCTAGACCACATCAACCATGTCATGGGTTACCCAAAAACTCTTTGAATGCAATGCTAAATACTATCACCCTTATATGTTTGATTCCCTATGCATGGGAGGCTACTGACTACTGCTACATATTCTTCTGTTATTGGTATTTCTAGTCCTCACATTCGCACAACTACATCATTCATCAAAGCTATAAATTATTGCACTACTACAAGATCTTGGCCTTGGATGACTAGGCAGTAATAATCCATCTACCATGCCACTTAAGATTATTATCAAACAAAACCTATAATGCCTGAGAGATCTGCAGGATCATACTTCTTCAACACATGATTATGCAAATGTCCTCCCATGGTGTTTGTTCTATATTTTGGCTTCTCTAGTTGCAAAAATGGGTGCCTTTATCCATTTTAAGAATACTAAAACACATGAATGTATCCGTGCATACATGGCACCTATCTTCACATAATCAACAATAATTATGGAATCTATGTAATAATCTTAATTTGTGTGCTAAAATATAAATGGATACAGTTACAACCACTTTTATGCCTGATTGGTGCCATATGTAAAATTATAGACTTTATGGTTGCACGATTGGACAATAGAACCATGGGGTATGTGCTTGCACATTACACATAAATACATTTTTGTGATAGCTATGCACATATATAACAAAAAAAATAGTACATACCTGGGCGGTTTTGTATAAAATATGATGTGCAAACTCCTGGTGGTGTAACTTGATTGATAAAAATGCTGGTTATAGTGTATCGAGGTGAATTAATGGCTTGTATTTTCTGTGCAAAGAAATATTTTCAAATTAATGTTATTGGATACTGCATATTTATTAAGTTCTAGGTATCATGCAAAAAATAAAAAACATGATTATTTTAATTACTATGGAACGATATACACCCCCCTTGGAAGTTGATATGCGTATCTTAGGAGTATGCCTATTTTACCAATTGGAATACTTGGACTCCAACAGTTAAAGATCAGGAAGCAAATAGATTCCATCATTGACAATGGGAAAATAGGCATACTCAGTTCAATGAAAAGGTTGACTTCGTTGAATGCACATGGATATTGGCACCATCACTCCTCTAAATATAGGCACCTACTACTTTTGTAATATAGGTGCCTATTACTTCTCTGATGTCCAATATAGGAGCTATCTCTACTTTAGAATATAGGTGCCCCTTTTTGTTCTATGGATACAAGAACCTTCTATGTTTGGGATACATGCACCTTTTCTCTATTTTCTAGATATAGGAACCTACTGTGTTTGGGATACATGCATATTTTTATGTTCTTCTAGATATAGGTGTTTGTTGTGTGGGAGATAGGTGTATTTTATGGAATATAAGTACCCTTTAGATTTTACAGATATAGGCACCTTCTATTATTTTGGAATATATGCAACTTATCTCTGGTGGAAAGTCAACATTTGCTGGATTGATTCGAAGATAGACACCTTTTTATGATCTGAATATAGACATCTCCTTCTTTCAAAAGATAGTTGTCTTCTCTGTGGTTTGAATATAGGTGCCTCTCTTTGATGAAAAGTCAACATCCACTGCATTGACCCGTATATAGGAGTTTTATTCCATTTATAAGTAAACATCTATACACAAGCCTGGATGTAAGTGCCACTCTCCTAGCAGGAAGTTGGTGCTTTATATGCTCTAATACCCTCCTAGAAAGCAAGAAAACCATAGGTCAACGTGGATTTGTGCCTGATAGTCCTAGTTTGACCCGACTACCTACAGATTGCATCTGAGTCCACATGTCCTACAAAACATAAACACACAAAAAGTAAAAGCAAAAATAGGGATCATGGATTCATGCCTGATAGGCCTAGTTTGACCTAACTACCTACAAATTGCACTTGAGTCCACGTAACCCTGTAAAACAAAAAATAAATAAAAAGAAAACCTATGCTAAGCATTAAAAATAATAATGTTTTTTTTGTGAACACATAAGCGTTCGTCAAACTGCTAAATTTTTTCATCAAATGGAGTCTCCCCCATGCCTGCATCTGAGCTGATTGCATGGGTTGGAGGTGCATGGTATGGGTGTAAGTAGTGGTCATTGAATGTTAAATCATGCCACTACCATCGATGGTTTTAATGCAAAAAACACTGTTATTAATTATTTCAACCATCTCATATGGGCCCATCCACCTCTACATGAGTTTTCCCTTACAATATTGGAATTAGAAATCATAAAGTAATGCCCAATATACTTATTTAAACCATTTTTCCATATGTAGCAGTCATGCTACATGGCCCTCTACTTTTGCATGACTTATGTGCATTGCAACACATCTTGTTGGTATTCATCCAATTGGTTCAGTTGGTGAATTAATTCCTACTACACAAAATCTAAATTTAGATTTAGCTCTACAGTATTCCATAGAGTTTTGATTTCAAACTTGATTGGCATAATTGCATGTTTTCCATGCACCAAATAAAATGGTGTAAACCTCATGGTTATTTTCTAGGTAGTTTGATATACCCATACTACTTTTGATAGGTGATTTACCCAGTCCTTCTTGTGTTGCTACACTATTTTTGTGAGAATGTTCTCCAACTCCCTATTTGTGACCTCAACCTACCTATTTGATTGTGAATGGTATGAGGTGGTTTTATTGTGTAACATTTGGTACTGTTGCATTAGTTTTTGAAACATCTTCGACATGAACTAGGTACCTTGCTCAGTAGTAATCTCCTTGGGAACACCAAACCTGGTAAAAATAAATTCATGCAGGAACTATGCTATGGTGTGTTTCTTTGAGTTTCGTAGTGCCTATACTTTAAACCACTTAGTCACATAGTTAGTATGTATTAAAATATATCTTTTCTCGTTAGACTGTGGATTAATTGGTGCGATAAAATCTATCCCTCATTTATCAAATGGTTCAATATGCACATGGGGTTGAAGGGGTATTTCATCATGTGGAGTTGATCTACCCATTCTCTAACATTGGTCATAGTGGCTAACATATTTTATTGCATCTTTAAATAATGAGGGCCAGTAATACCTTGTTTGAAATTTTTTAAATGTTGTTCTATATCCAACAAAATATCCACCACACGACTTGTTATGATAGGATTTTAATAATTCTATAATTTCATTCTCTGCAAAACATCTACCCATGACTTGATTGATCTTGGTTTTAAACAGTATTCCATTAATCCATGAGAAGGCTGCACTCTTCTTAATTAATGTTTGGGATTCTTTAGGTGTGAGTGTGTAGACAAGGGTAAGTAACTTCCCAAGACGAGGGAATGAAAATGAACTAAGAGGAATTGATAGACCAAGTTATATCAGTCATCATGTTCTACAAGTATGATAGATATATATTGAATCGGTTAGATGTCTAAGGTAGATGGTCTATATTTCTAGGATAGTTGGCTAGACGTCAAAAATAGGCTGTCAAATGTTTGGACAAGACGTCTGGATAGGATAGTTAGATGTATAGACAAGAAAAATAGACATTAGAACTGGTTGGATAGATGTTTGGACTAGACATCTATATTGGGTGACTGACTGAATGAGTAGACATTAGGACTAGATGTCTACACATCTAGACTGGACGTATGATTAGACAACTAGAAGTCTGGACTAGAATTTTGACTAGATAGTTAGCTAGACATCTGGGCTGGACATCTAGATAGTTTTTGATGATATCATACGTCTAGTATGGTATGCACTTAGACTGTTACTCCATGGTATAGACATCTCTAGTTATGCATTTTGATCTCCAGTCCCTTAGCACACCCTGCAATATGAAAACAACACACAACAATACATGCTTCGATACCAACGATGATCAATACCTACAACACAACACTACAATACAGATGCTATCTTGTACAACATGTATTCCAAAATAACAATTTTTGCACAACGTCTCTATATTATAGACAAGTATGAATATCTTACAAAAAAAAAATAGAGGGGTATTTATAGGTAGCATCAGGTAGTTACTACAACCAACCTGTCTAGATTGTCCCAAACACCTATTTACCTAAAAAATTGCATTTAACATCTAACTACAATTCTAGATGTCTAACACAACTAGATGTTTGCTTAGTTAGATTGGATGCCTGACTAATCTAGATGTATAACTAATCCAAACATCTGAACACAAAGATGACTATGTTTTTCATTTTGTGCATATTTATTAATTGAGCCATTTTCATTTGATTGACTGATTTTACATTGCAATTTGTTATTTGCATTACCAAAATGGCTATACATAATCAAAATTGTAGTTCTTCATAGGAAATTCATGTCATACAACATCATAGTGTATTTATGTTTGGAACTGTTATCTACATCTATCCTCCCCTTTGAAGAAGTCGATGTCCTCAACAACTTTCTTTGCTCACTCTGAGGAGCCTTAACATATTTAGGAGTCGTAGCTGGTAAGGTTTCATACAATTGCATCTGTAGAGCCTCATTATCCACATTAAGTTTCTTGGCATAATTGAAGTATTTACCCCATTCCACTCCTAGGGCATTGGAACGATTTTTTATATCTTCAAGCCTATTCAAAAATTCAGTCTCCCATTGTATGAAAATTTATTTTAGTTGTGGAACTAAAATTGTGGATGAAGATGAGGCCTTTGATGTCATTTCTTGTTTCAAAGCTATCTCACATTGTTGTGCTTGCTGTAATTCTTCATGTATCACTACCAACTATTTCTACCAAGTCTCTTCACGCTGGCTCATATCGTGCGGCCAAACTAGCTCACTTTTATTTTTTTGAGCTGCTAAAGTTTTTGTTTTCTTAACCAATAATTCTTTAGCCTATTTTTGCTATGACAACTCCTTTTCCAGAGTGATAATCTATTGTATTTTCTCTTATAATTGAGTATGAATGCTCTTCATGTCTTGTGTTAATTTCTTGATCTCCTGAATGACAACCTCCATACGTGCCTCTCCTTCTTTAAGTGTTTTGTCTTTGCGTTGCACATCTTCCTGTGCCTCTTGCAATTCACTCTCCACCATTTGCTTGGTTGTATGCAAGTACTTAATACCTTCTACTAGCCAACATAACAAGTGGGCTAAGAAATTGTACTGTTGATACATAGGTAGTAATTTAGGTGCTAACTTCACCTACAATCCTTGCTCTTTGGACTACTAGGAAGTGTTGTGGCCACAAACGTACACATGTATAGATTCCAAGTAGAGGGTTGGCATCTTCTTAGTTAATTTTTCAATTTTCTCCATAGTTGACAAATGTGCGGGGTATTGTCCAAGGCCGATTCTAGTAGATGCTAGAAATTTTTGTTTTCCAAGGATCATGTGTGGCTCATTTAACCAATCTGTTCAATTCTTCCTCTGCCATCGAATTCCACTTATTCTATTGACCAAAACAAGCTATATTAAATTGCAACTACAAATTTTCCATTATTTTTATTAACTTTGTGAAACATTCTACTGCTCGCTCATCCATATCATCCGAAGGATCCATGATATTCGATAGCTACACTAGGAAACATACAAACCATGCATCTTGATTTTGTTCCTCTTGTTCCTCCTCTTGTATTGTTTCTTTCCATTTTTGGAGAGATCAATGGTATTTTTGGTTGCCTTACCTTCTATTACTACAACCTTACTACTATCATATTATGTTCTAACCCCTTGATAAGACATGTTTATCTGTAGCTTCTCTCCCTCTTCTATATTAGTTTCCTATTCCAATGAAACTTCCTCATCTAGTGTGATGGTATACTGCTCTATACCAGGTGCTAAATTATCTGTATTTGGAGAAGGTAAGGCTTTCTCTATCCTCCTGTTTACTAGTTCCACCAGAATATTCATGGGTATTACTGCTCTAGCTTCTTCTGTTGTGACAAGTTTTGAAAAATATACAACTTACAAAGAAGTTACAAAGGAATTTGTTGTAACTATAGGTGGAACATAAATATTTGGTACTGTTCTTTGAGCCCAAACATGAGCTTCTATCAAATAGTCCCTAGGTCCTATATTCCCAGTGCTTGTTCCTACTGTAGTATTTTGTAAAGTTTGAGGAATATCAAAACTAATATTTTCCCAAGGTACTATCATTTGCTATACCAGTAATTGAGCTACCACTTTACTATGAACAATTTGTTCTATTGTAATCCCTTGTACTAAATATGGATTAGATGAAGGTGATGGGGATTCAAATCACCTTATCTTCATTTTTGGATTGGGTTATTTTGGTGAAGGTGCAACCATTTCCTTTTTAGGTTCTCTCTCCTCAGTTGAGGATGGTGTTGTATCCTCCCCTTTTGAATCAATCACCATCTTCTCTTGATGTGAGGGCTTGTGGGAGACCTGCTTCACCCACTACTTCTTTACTGGTGTTGTCTTCTTTACCAGTGGTTTGGCATCCTTCCATTGTAATATAGTAGGTGCTAAATGTAGGATCTACTAAGGTGCATCAAAATATGGAATCTGCACTCCTGCTCTTGACACAACATCCAAAAGTAACCCAATGGCATGAAATACCATCAAAAAATTCTTCATTGTTTGCATCAAAATTTTTTGAATACGAACTACCAGGTGAGTTGCCCAATCATATGGTACTCCCTGTTCTATCCCAAGAAAATATAAAATCATCCACATGGGAAGATCAGAACTGTGTTGTTCCCCTGATAGTTTGGCCATTAGAACATTCATAATGCACTACAACTCATTATTCTTCAGCTGAGATTGTTTTACTCCCCTCCCACCATGAGTAGCTAGCATTTTCTCCACTTCTTCTTCCTTGAGGGTAGTAACTTGCAATATCAACTATCGAGTTTTCTTAGGATCTCCCCATTCATTGAGTACAGGTTTGCCCTTCTTGGGGAGTCTAAAAGTTCGCCTAAATGCATCAAGAGAGAAGTCTATTTCTATGGTTCGATCAACAACCTGAACCATGATAATGTTCTAAGTTGGTTTATATATCTACAGCATCTAGACTAGATACCTATTGAAAAATTATTTAACAAAGCTAGGTATATGTAGAATAAATCTCACTTCAATTACTAGAATATTCTTCTTTATTAGAATATTTGGTGCCATCCAGGTGTTGTAGGTGAGTTGGAGAGGATAGGGCAATCCTCCAAGGGAGGTCCTAGGTTCAAATCTCCACCCTACCAAAAAGTTGAATTGGGTATCCAAAAATCCAATTGATAATGTTGGTGCGGGCAGGGTCGGGTGCGGCTCCCGGGTGACTTTGACGATGTAGAACCCCCTGTTCGTGGTCTCTCAGACCAAGGTGGCTCCACAAGGGATTTTTTGCTTAAAAAAAAAAAAATCTTTGGTGCTACTATCGCCCACCATTGTCAACAAAAATCTCCTATAGGGCAAGTCCAAGTAATGTATTTAATAGGGATCTGCTCCTTGCTACTTAGTTGGACTTTCACTTGTACTACTACTTCTCATTTACCTCGAGCCTACCCATTGTATGGGCTTGGCACTTGGCTCTACATCATATCTTACTGATGTCGAAGTTATTTTGACATAACTAACTCGGGTCTTGCTTTAGGTTGCACTGGAACTTGACCATAATTCTAATGTCTCATCTCCTTTCAAGATGTCTTCTATAATTTAGATGGCTCACTCCTACTAGAAATCTAAATCTAACTCTAGAATGGTTGTTTATGCTAACGTTTGAGACATATGGTTGACCATTTGGGTTGGACAACTAGACTTCCAATTGTCACTAGATTATCATGGTCCATAGTCTACATTATCATGGCCCATAGGTCTACAAAACTACCATACAATCATAAATACATAGGTCCTCACTTCTAACCATCACTAGTCTCAGCACTCCCCTATTACCTTGATACCTAAGCCTATCCACTACCACTTCACTATCCTTATCACTCATCTCCTTAAGAGGATTTAACCACTAAAGCTCATTATATGGATGACTCTCTAAACCATGGCCTCACCATGATAACTGAGGGTCCACTTGCTAGGCTTTACTACAAGGATTACCCTTGTCCTTGTAACCAAGATGCAATTATAAATAACAGTGTGACATCTACCATAAACTCTAATGGACAATTCACAATATGCAATAGAATGAATGAATAATAAATCTGAATTTTAGTAAATCAAATCAGTGCCTCTTAAGGAGGGCAGATCCCCGTCATGAATGGGCAAAAGGTAATGTGAATATGCAAATGAATTTATTGATTGTAAAAGATGATTTGGAATTAAATCAAAGAACCATATTAATAATAAATTTAATCACAAATATTTGGAAACCTAACATAGTCGACTAGCTATGTTAGGTATGTAACATGGCTCCCTCCCTCAAAAGCTTTGTCCTCAAAGCTGAGAAGGATTGGAAAATACTCTTTATCTCCCCTGTAGCATCTTCATCTGGAAGACCCTGCCACTTAATTAGGAACTCTTGAAATTTGATGAGCGCAAAGATGATTGGATTGCAATATTGTTGGAAGTATACAACCTTCTTCATAATGATCCACAATAGAATAGTTGATATTCACGGATAAAGGAGCTGGATCAATAAAGATGATTTTCATGCTGGATATTTTATTTTTAGATATGTGGCACTTCAAAGTTTGAATTTAAAAAGTAGCAAATGTGTCAGATTCCTTTGAAATCTTGCATGCTGACCGATTATCGGTTGTCGCTCCTGTCAAAAATATGAACACTATGCGTAACCCTAACACCGCTAGGAGACCAATAAAATAAGAAACTATAAAATCTATGGATCACCCTTGCCTGGTATCAAGTTACATTTAGGTTTAAATTTTCCCATGATTTAGAGTGTGGATATCAATTATCTTTGACAATTTCACTATGCAACCTTCGTCAAGAATTGCTGGCACTGCATATGTG
This sequence comes from Wollemia nobilis, assembly GCA_028583015.1. Taxonomy (NCBI): domain Eukaryota; kingdom Viridiplantae; phylum Streptophyta; class Pinopsida; order Araucariales; family Araucariaceae; genus Wollemia; species Wollemia nobilis. The sequence goes on from JAQPPZ010014295.1 coordinate 4,204,810, forward strand.
GGATTATTTCCCACAAGAAAATATGTAACCTTCACTAAGTAATGCTGAGAAATGTCGAATGACGATTGAAAAACTGTAACCTTCATCGAGAATTGCTGGTGAAACTGTCAAACGACATTAGGAAATCGAAAATGGTGCCAAAAATATAGAAAACTACCAGCAAGTGGATAAAGACCACCTACACCTAATTTTTATGCTAGAATATCTATTGTTTCACCAAAAATTCAAAATGAAAGCCGAAAACATGCAAAATTCATCGAAAAACTGTCAAGAATGAAAATGCCACGTATTATCCTCTGATTGGAATAAAATATGTCACCTCCTAAAAAGGTTTAAATCAATGCACAACTCCTTGTGGTCTGATTTGAACATTGAAAATGATCATAATGCACAAGCCCTTTCGTAGATCATGCAAAAATTTTATGAAATCATCGAAAACATATTGAACATACCGATATGCCAAAATTCTTGCATCACTGCTTATAATTCCGTCATCATGAATTATAATAGTTTATCCTGCGTCACCTTCATCGCAAATTGTTAATTAAATCTATTGTGGTTGGTTTGTGCCGAGACTACACCATGTGTCCACATATTAGAAGAGGGTGATTTTAGGTTTTTAGCATAATATTTTAATTGGTTGGAAGATGAAATTTATAAGTTGTTTTAATTTTAATTTTAATTTTTTTATTTATCCCTCATTCATAGTACGTTAGCTTGTGTTCTCTTTAGCGAATGCTATCACTTCCCAACCTTAATCATTGCCTTGATAAAACCACTGAGGTGAGTAAAATCGTTCTATGATAAAAAAATATATATATATATATATATATTGCCAATCACTATATGCACAATAAGACTACGGCTGTGTGCACTCTTCTGTATTTTTTTAGTTAAATTTGAACTACAAAAATGTATTTCCTATGATGCAAATGCTTTCTCTGAAGATTACTAGGAGTAGTGATATCCGTTATCTATATGAGATTGCTAAAAAAAATTGTTTCAAAATCTCTAGTATCGTGCTCTGATACCACTTGCAAGGATTCCCCTTTCCCTTGTAACCAAGATGCAATTATAAATAACAATGTGACATCTACCAAAAAATCCAATGGACAATTCACAATACGCAGCAGAATGAATGAATAATATATCAAAATTTTAGTAAATAAAATCAGTGCCTCTTAAGGAGGGCAGATCCCCACCATGAATGGGAAAAAGGTAATGCAAATACACAAATGAATTTATTGATTGTAAGAGATGATTTAGAATTAAATCAAAGAACCATAGTAATAATAAATTTAATCACAAATATTTGGAAACCTAACATAGTCAACTAGCTATGTTAGGTATGTAACATTTACTATGACCCAGATAGTGTTCATCAAGGAGGGGCATTAAATCCTTCCCTATTAGGATATCCTCCATATCTATCAATCTCTCCATCTCTAGTTGTCTCTATGCCATTAATCTTGCCACTCTACCTTGGGTCACCACTACCTTAGCCCATGCTCTAACCAACTATGCTCATAGTGCCTCTATGGTGCCTACCTCACTACTCCCCTATAGCTAGCCCTATAGTTGCTCCATATTAGCTACCAATCAGTCTCTCTTAACCACTATTGCATCCACCTATTGATGCATAGCCTCTCACTCTACCACTATTATATCCATTTATTGATGCATAGCCTCCCTATTTGACATCACTACATCCAACTATTATCATAGAGCCTCCCTCTCAACCACCACCATATCTATCTACTATTGCAAACCATCATAATTTGTCATTATAGATAATCACTCTTATTGTAGCTATGTTAGTATTTGCACCAACATATCCCTCTCTCTCATAACCTCCTCTCTCTTGTATCCACTCCTCCCTCCCATCCATTAGAAAATCCCATTATTGCTCCAAATCCCTTAGTCTCCTCATCATTCAATATCGATCCTCTTGTAGGCTTTCCTACTTTTCTTGGAGTAATGCTATCTCCTCCTCCACCTCTACTTTTTAATAATACCTCCTCTATATCCCTTGATGAACCTACCCTATTTTCCACCCTTTGATATTGACATCATAGTAGTGGCTCCTCTTCCTCCTCTACCATATCATTCCCTCCATCACACCCTACTATGGCCTCTCCTATTCCCTTATCTAATGCCCTTCTAGGCTTCCAATTATGTGTTAATATTATAGGCTCCTAGTGCTATGTTGCCCACTAGACATCAAATTCAGGGGTCATCTTAACATTATCCTCATCCACCACCTCAATATCCTCATCTCGTTAATCCTCCATTGTGGGTCAAGTACCCCCTATCTCAACCCAAAATAGCATAGTACCTAGGAGAACTAGAAGAGCTCATGATTTATATATCATCTAGTGATCATCTAGCCTGCCACACTCGACTCAAGTGAATACCATCCTCTACCCATATTGGTCCTCCCCTCCATGGCCTCCTTATCACTACCTTAGGCCTCAACTCTACCCATAATCATTGATAATACTTCCCATCCTTATTTTGTGGTTGACCTCATGGTGCTTTCCTATTGTGTCACCATTTCAACACATAGGATTGCTCCACTACCATCTTCATGTCCATCTCACATGATAGCCCTATTGGTTGAAATATTCTAAAGTGCTCTCCCCTCAATCTACAACAACACACTACAACCCAAACCTACTCTCTTTCATTGATGCACCTTACACATCTGTATCACTAACAATGGTGCCTAGGCATATACTATTGGTATCTCAATCAATTTTAAAACCAATCCTAGTATATTCCATGGAAATTATGCACCACTAGAATCAGGTAGTATGACATTGGATATCAGGAACACGAAGAATAGTTATCATGGTGATAATTTCTCCTGAAGGTACTCCACCAAGCATTGTATCCCACCATTGCCTATTCCAATAATCTTCCACTCATTACCATATACCAAGGACATCACATATTCCTTATCCATGACTACAAAGATAGAAATACTCTCCATACGGAGCAAAAAATATGGTATAAATCCTTAAGCATCACAATCATTTCCCTTATAAGGAGGTGGAATTTCCTCTTGTCAGTGTCCCATTGCTCTGCTAGTGTCTATAGATACTAGTGATGTGCATGTATGGGTTTAATCTATGTCACTTCCCTCAAGCCTATTAACCCCAACCACCCCTAGTCCACCTCGCTCAACTTGTCCATAACACTTGGAAACATAGTGCCAAATATATGTTGTGGACATAATAAATTCAACTACAATCATCACCAAAAAATCATTATTCCACATTTTCCATTTCATACATATACAATAAAATCATAAAAAATTAAGAAAAAAAAAACACAAAAAAAAATTCCTACCCATCCCATCATGTTATTAATTCAAAATTTCCCCATCATTTCATTTCAAATTTCAAAAAATAAAATTTCCCCCCATTATTTAACATGCAAAAAAAAAATACAAAACAAAGGGCCCTATGGTACTTATTGAATTTGCACACCCTCCAACTCCCACTGTTGTGCTCTCTCCTACCATTTCATCCACCAGCATATTCTTCTTATTTCTCCTTCTCTATCACCCATCACAATTACAAAATGAGACCCACTACTCCCTATTTATAACTTTGTGCTGGTAACCACCCAAACAAATCACCAACCACCATGGGTGGTCATTAATATGCAAGGAAACCACCCTAGGAAGTCACCTAAGCACCATAAAACTACCCTGGGAGGTTACCTAGGTGTTAGGCAACCACCCTGGGTGGTTGGCCAAGAAATTTAGCCAATCACTCCAAATTCTTGCAAATGACCCCCAAATTCCCTCTTTTGCATCTTTCTTTCACCCTTGCTACTCTTTTTATCTATATTTTTTTAATATACTAATGGTTGTCATCTATTTATTTCCACCCATTCATCACTTGAAGGAGTAGATAATATCCACAAAATTTTACCTCAAACAAGTCCAATCCTTAAACACTTATTTTTGGAGTCGCTTAAGTCTAAGAATATTTGCCTAAGGATATCATTAACTCCCCCTCTACTAGGTAAAATAGTAGAACTCATTTTATTCTCTCAAAATTCTAATAAAAACTTTTATTCAAAGACTCAAAATTATAATAAAAATCTAGCTCAAAAACTCAAAATTGTAATCACAGTAATCTCATTAATATATCAAAGGCAAAGATTCAAAGGGCATTGGTTGATTCCATGATTGGGGCATCTTACATTGTTCTTGATTTGAGATAATCCTATGTCACTCCCCTCAAGACAAAGGTCATTCTCTATCATTCACTAATCATTATCATTGTTCATCATCAAGCCAACAATATTTATCATTGGTTTTCACACCATATTGTGTTTACACACAATGTGGTATAAAAAGGGGTATTTGTAGACACCTAAAAAGTGTCATATTTGTAATTGTTAAATGTTAATATTTAATAAATTATGCAATTATTTTAATTAATACATTTTAACATTATAAATATTAATGTTGACTATTCTAGCCCTATTGGATCCTCAAAATCCAACTTAAGATTGACCTCTAATTTTAAATTTTGAAGGGTCTTATAAAGTCACAGGTCTAGGTGATTTTTTTGAGTAAAAGGAAGATGGCTTTCAAATTATTGCAATAGTCCTAATAAAAATCACCACATGTTAATTTTTGTCCAAGGTAATGTCTAAGAAGTCCCTTTGAAAATTTGTATCTTGGTTAAGAACATTCCTCTTCCTTAAAAAACAATTTCCCCCAAAATTCCTTCCATGGTCCCCAAGGTTGATCCAATTTTTTTTTATAAACATCATCCCCATCCAATTTATCCATAAGACTAAAGTTCACCAAATATTTCTTGTCTGAAGTCCAAAACCTTACGTAATTCATGCCTTATTTTCTCCTCTTTTCATGTTACCATGTATAATCCATACCCAAATAGGTCTTCCTCCAAAAATAGCACCTTCCATTGCCTAAGGTTTGCAAAAAATTACCACATGAAATAAATATTTTTTCCCTTAAGCCTTACGTCTTTGCTTTTAATTTTTCTAATGTCCCACTCCCTAAGTCCTAAATCAATGAGGCATGATCAAGAAATCAATGACATAGAGGGGTGGCCTTCAGTCTCAAAAGTTAATGATAGTATTAAAGTACTTTATCTTATGTGCACCTAGATATAAAGGTTGGGCTATAGGGAAATGAAATCAACAACACATAGGGGTAACCTATGATATGAAAGATAACTGTATTCCCCCATCGAAGTCTCAAAGTACTCTATCTTATTTATACCCAGATCTAATAGTACAAAATGAGAGCTAACAAATCAATGATCTAGACATGTAATTAGTGGAAAATAAAAATATTTGAGGTCAAGACTAAGTAAAAGTACTTTGTATTATATAAACCCAGATCTAATGGTTAGGAGGAAAGATCGGGAGATCAATAACTCAAACCATAGTCGATAAAACTAAGAAGCCCAAGATATAATTCCTAAATAAATCACCTTGACCTTAGTGTACATTATCCAATTTCTTTATATACATTTATTTCCTAAGGTTATAAACCTAAGCTATAAGAAATTATGAAGCCCTTCGAAGGCCTAACACTTGTCACCACATGATCCCTCACAACTCCGAAGGACTAGAATGATGTATTTTTCCCCCTCCAGAATACTAGTATTTCACATAACATACCTTAAAGCCATTCATATTGTCTAAACAAGCCTAAGGTTATGCCTTAAAGAAATTAAAATAATCATCCCCCTCTTTCTATGTCCATGCACCCCCTTTAAATAAACCTTGAGCAACTTAGCTAGATCTAATGGTTGGGTGGTGGTATTGGTAAATCAATGATGCAGAGGGGTGACCTGCAGTTCAAAAGTTAATGATGGTGTCAAAGATTATACCTTATATGCACTTAGATCTAATGGCTAGGAAGTCAGGACCAAGAAATATATGATGTAAAGGGGTAACCTACAATTTGAAAGATAACAATATTCCCCCATTGAGGTCAAAGAGATTTTGTCTTATTAGCATCTATATCAATAGATATAAGGCAGAATCGAGAAATAAATGATATGGAGGGGCAACCTACAATATGAAGGTTAATTATGGTCTTAAAGTGCTTTGAATTACCTTTGCTAGATCTGATGGCTAGGAGGTAGGGCTAAGAAATTAACGATGCAAAAGGGAAACCTCTGATCTAAAGGATAATGAAAGTTTAAAATATGTTTGTCTAAATATGATGGTAAAAAATTAGAACTGATAGATCAAAACTTAGATTTGTAGTTGGTGAACTCAAAGGCATCAAAAGTATTTGTTTTATTCTTGCATGATCTTGATAAATCTAACACCATTACATACTCTTAGAACTGGCAGACTTGTTAGAGGTTGAAAGTCCAATAAAATTCTCTAAATTAGATCTGTAGTAGAAATAATTCTTCAAAAATGAAAGAAAGGAATGAAGAAGACACCTTGACCTATAATGAGACTATAAGTCCTAACAAACAAAAAAAAATTGCTTGATTTTATTTTTACTAATGAGTATTTGGTTTTTTATAAAGCCCATGCAATGATAAGAGAAATATTTTAGAGACCATAAACAACATAGTAAGAGACTTAGAAATTATAAAATATTAAGACCATCTGCTAATATACACCTGTGAAAAGCAATGGCACACATTTTAAAATCAGATGGGTCAATTACAACATGACAACATAGTACTAAGATAATTAGGACCATTGAGAATGATAAGGTGGCATATTTAGGGTGGCAAAAAGGAGAGATAGTAGTTGGGTATTGTACAAGAAGGAAACCACCATAGGCAAATAAAATGCAAAGATAAAGGACATATGGTCAATATGCAACTTTTATTAAAATATGCAAACTAGTAAAATGCAATAAATAAAGTCCTTTGTCTTTTACAATACAATAAAGCCACAATGGGCTTTTTACAAATACAATGGTGTTAATGTCTCCTCTTCACAACAGATCTATAGTACGGACGTGCATTCTCTCTCTCCCAAGATTACTCCAATTCTATTCAATACCTGCATGCAACAATCAGAAGATAAGGTTAATGATAAAATAATCCCACCTTGGTTGGTTGGGCTCTCACTCAAGTAATATGATATTAAAATAAAATAAGTAAATGCTCCTACTAAAATAGAATGCAAAAAGGGACTATTCTTACAACTCATGCAATGATGGTAGGTCATCCTAGCTTCCTCTTTCTTCATTCATTCATTCCTTCATTCATTCCTTGATTCCACCTCCTTCAATGAAGGGAATGAGGGGGGTATTTATAAAATTTTAGAAGAGAGGGGAGTGAGGATGATGTGGCACATGAGTTTGACATAGTGGAAGACAAGACTAGGTAGGTGAAGAATTTTAAATGTTGAATGTGTTGGCATAGAAGACTTTTGGGTGGGTGAGAGAATATACAATTTTTAAGTGGGTTGGTAAGGGAAGACAGGATAAATGGAGGAATATAAAATTACTAAGTGGGTTGGCATGCAAGAAAGAATCCTTGACTTTGGTGTGCATGAGTGGTGGTGGTAATAGAAAATGTAGAATAAGACTAATCTAGAACCCTTGACTTGGGCATAAGCATGTGAGAAGGTAGGTGTAGAAAATGTGATTAACCTAGAAACCTTAACTTGAGTTCAAGCATGTGAGAAGGTAGGTGTAGAAAATGTGGCTAATCTAGAATCCTTGACTTGAGCTAAAGCATGTGAGAAGGTAGGTGTAAAAAATGTGATTAATCTAGAATCCTTGACTTGAGCTCAAGCATGTGAGACGGTAGGTGTAGAAAATGTGACTGATCTAGAATCCTTGACTTGAGCTCAAGCATGTGAGAAGGTATGTGTAGAAAATGTGATTAATCTAAAATCCTTGACTTGAGCTCACGCATGTGAGAAGGTAGGTGTAGAAAATGTGATTAATCTAGAATCCTTGACTTGAGCTCAAGCATGTGAGAAGGTAGGTGTAGAAAATGTGATTAATCTAGAATCCTTGACTTGAGCACAAGCATGTGAGGAGGTATTGAAAATTGATTTAGAAAAAAATATTAAATTCGTGAATAGTGAACAGTGAACAATGAACAGTGAATAGTGAACAGTGAATAGTGAATCATGAACAGTGAACAGTGAATAGTGAACAAGTGAACGGTAAACAGTGAATAGTGAACAGTGAACAATGCACAATAAAATAAAATAGAGAGAATTTAGATGAATTTAAAAATATCGAAGAGATATTAGAACCAAAACTTGGATAAAATGATATTTTTAGGTGTCTACAGATGCCCCTTTTTGCAATGTGTTGTTTGTAAAAACAACATAGTGCAAAAACTTGAACTAAAATTTTGTTGTTTGTTGCCCCAATGAAATGATTATCCTTATGGGAGTATATTTGATAACCCCCTCAAGTGGTGAGTGCGTAGGGGAAGACACGTGACCAAGGATGAGCCACTTGACAAATGTGTCAATGGGTAGGAGAGATAAGGGTGAGGGATGGATAAGGTGTGATATTAAAAAAAAGTTGAGGGGGATGAGGATAAGGGGATATAGGTAACAAGTATGTTCGAAGTGGGAAAAAAAGTGGTGCCCAAGGAGGCAATATGAAGGTAGTGGATAAGGGAGGTGTTCAAGGGGATGTATGGAAGTGGAAGGAAACCATGAAAAATATTAGACCGAGACAGGAAGAGACCACATGTGCATTGCGTAAAAATGTGTAGAAAAATGTGTAGCCTAAGGAGGCTAGTGAAAAATGCGTAGCCCAAGGGGGCAAGTATAAAAAGAGACACCCAAGGGGCAATGTGTAAAATAAGTGCCCAAGGAGGCAAGTTGAAAAAGGTTCCCAAGGAGGCAAGTAAATATAACAATAGTGCAATGTGGGGGTACTGCTAGGTCTGAAAAGTATCATGGTGCAATGAGTGTGGTGAGGGTAGTGGACCAAAAGGAGAGCAATATGATAGATTTGGGGTCGATGTAGTAAGAGGTGTACTAGCAAGAGTAGGAGGCTATAAGATTGAGGTTGGTGAAATAGCTTGAGTCTTTGGACTACCTGTGTAGATGGCTGAGACAGGATCTACCAATTCTTTTAGGAGGAATTTAATGTTTAGCCTTCCTGATGGAATACAAGAGCGAATCTTTGCACTGAGTGCAAGTGCCTCCCGAAAAGAAAATTTTATTCAATCCCTTAAGTCATGGATATCTGATAGGGTTAAGAAGATGTCATCAAAATTTTGGATTTCATCGAGACTCGGCTTAGTGGAGCTGTTGTATTGTCCTATCACTGTGTCGTATTCTGTAGGGGGTCTGATTCTGGTTCATCTCATGAATTGGGATCTATATGATTGGAGGAAACCAGAAGTGATCTATTTGTGTAAGAAGTTTATTTGGTATAATTCCATTGGGATTGTAGGAGCACTAATCCCAAATTGGAACATGTATTGTTATGATTTGAACTCCCCAAGTCTTAAGGCTAATCTAATAGCTTGTAGATTCATCCTTCAATTTGATAAGGGATTCCTTCGAGTACTTCAATGAATATGAAAGGTGAATTATGCTAAAAATGTGACTGATAGATTGGAACGGGGATTCGTGCCTAACTTTTTATTTTGTAGGCTCATGATTGACAAACAAGTGACATGGTTGGCAAGTGGCCCTCGATGTATGTTAGATGTACAGAGTGTAAACCATTATTCTTGTGTCGTGTAAGAAACCATTGATTTATATTATTTTAATGAGTTTGAATGGCCAAAGAATATTAGCTTTAACCAACATTGGGGGTTGTCAACGAATCAACGAACGTGGGAAGATGTAGTAACTTCAAATTATTTTGACTCTGACAGTGAGTAGATGTTTTGACGATGAAGGCTGCAGGGGGTCCATAACCTATGCACGTGTGTGATGTGTATTGTTGAAAAGTGAAGTGCATCATAATGTTAAGGGTATGGGCAGGTTTTTGTAAAGGAATGTACTTAATGTAGTTGGTGAAAACTGTCCACTTATCATGGTACATTTATTGTGAACCATTGACACGTACCCTTGTCTTAAATATCAATTTTGGATCAAGTTGGATGGCACTAAATTTGCATCTGTGTACATATACATGTAGGGGAAACAACACCTCTTAAATGTATGTAGCATTTGTTTTGTATATCAATATAAGAATATTGATCTATTGATTGGAGATGTCGCTTTTTTGTGATATATGTGTGATATTGCTTGTTCTTTTGAGCATATATTCAGTTGTCCCGATGGTGTTCATAGTGATTGTTTTGTTGATTTTTATGAAGATTTTGGTTCATATGCTTTAAGAGAAAAGGACAATTCGGAAGATCATGGATTCACTATAGGGTATTAAAGGGTTCGTGTGGGGTATTAAACTGCACATGCAAGATGTTGCACGGGATAGCAGCGAGGGGTGGAGGCAAAAAATGGACACGAAGTATTGTTGAGGTTTACCAAAGGTCTGATGAAAGAAGTGTGTCTCACAATAGAAAAGGAGAAGAGCCAGTGAGTGAAGTTTTATTTTATGTATTTATTTGGTAATTTATTTATTGTAAATGTAGTAGGAAGATAAAAATTGTTTTGGTGGGTTTGTGGTTGCGTGGGTGGGTAGAGATTTTTATGGACGCATTTATTTATTTATTATTGTTGCTTGTTATGATTTTTGCATGGGTGGGGCTATGTAATATGAGTATAGTTGAAAGTATTACGGCTGCAACGTCGACATCGACCATTGGTTGGAAATTTAAGGCGATTGATGAAAAATGAGGATTAGAGGTGGTTGGAGATGGTAGGGTTTGCAGGTGTTGCCTAGGTTAAGATGGTGTATGCTGATATGATGTACCTATTAGCATTATGTGAGATATGGATCTAGATAGGGGTACATTTCATTTTCCTATGGGGGAAATGACAATTACCCTGGAGGATGTTTATCAAATTTTGTGATTACCAATAGAGGGTGCTATCATTACAGTGGCAAATCGACGACAAAAAAGGTTAGTGATGGAGGAGATATTTGGTAGTAGTTGGCATAGTGTTGATATCAATAGTGGGGGGGTGTTGTATGAGGAATATTTTGAGGCAGGAGTATTATCAGTAAAACAAACCCTGGAAATGATATTGATATCAAATTGGGTTTTACCCGATTCATCAGGGGTATGGTTTCCATGGAATATGCTAGGGGTTGTAATAGACTTGGTGAAGAGGTCAGTAGTCTTTGCATGGGCACCAACCTTATTAGCACAAACTTATAGGGAGCTTTATGAAATTAAGAGGACAACTTGAAATGGATTGAGTTGTAGTTTACTGGTGTAGGTGTGGGGGTGGGAGCATATAGCAGTAGAGAGACCACTAGGTCTACCTTATGATGCTCATATATTTATGGGATTAGAGGTATCGTATGTATTAATATGGCTAATAGCTAAGGAGACAAGGTGGAGTAGACCGTATGTGAAGGATGGAGATCACTATCGTGAGGTCTTTAGGAGTCTAAGGCCATAAGATATTTATTGGTGAACATGGAGAGGAGGGCCAATATGGAATGATGAAGTAAGGCAATTGGCTCGTGTGCGATGAGGGAGATGGCTAATTGGGTGAAGGAGTAAGCAGGTTGAGTATTTTCAATATACTCGAGTGCTACGCAAATTTGGGTTGAGACAAGGGGTACCAGATTTACCTATAGTGTATCAAAGCCGATATAATTATACTGTAACTACCCCAATGATAATTTTATAAGACAGGGAGCCAGATGAGCCTCAGGTGGTGTCTAATGTTGATGATGTAGGCACAACCCCATAGTTTGATAATTGGTGGGCTACACAACATTGGAAAGCAGGGAGAGGAGTAGAAGAGCATGTGGGTAAGTTTGGAGAGACAGTTGGAGATATGGTAAAGGCTACTAGTGGGGGAGAAGATATGATACATGAAGGAGCAGAAATAGTGATACAGGAAAAAGTGGATGGAGATGTTTGTCATCAAGTGGACGAGATAATTGGGACCTCCAGTGCAGCGATTGGGGAACAATTAATGACCATTTTTTAGGGTGTAGGGATTGGTGGATGGATGGGTGAAGTATTAGGGGATGGGGTGCCATGGATTGAAAGAGAGGTTGTGAGTACTGAGGAAGATACGATGGTTATGCAGAAAGAGGTTTCGCAGCCACAACATGCAAGGGAGGATTACAAGGCAACTTTTTTAGTGTCTTGTTTTGATGCATTGGTGAGTCATGGGTTACTTGTTCCTTCAACTCCTTCATCCCAACACCACCAAGGGGGGACACTAGTGATGGGTTCAGGAATACCACAAGGCATAGATCCAGTAGCTGCACAATTTCTAGGAATTGCTTCACCACTGATAAATAGGAATCAAGAGGGGAGTGAGGGGACTCATCAAAGTGTACAGGAGAGAGTTGCAGAAGCACAACTAGAGGAGGGGAAGTGGGGGTGGTGAGAGGATCAATATTTGTATATGGCTTAAGAGACTAGAATTTTATATGTATTCATGAAATTTGATGCCTACGGGCCATTGTTATGTAACCTATGGGCATGAATAATGTGAATTGAAATGTGATTCATGATTGATGTTGTGGATGTGTTATGCTTATGGTTTTTTTTTTTTGCACACAACTTGTTGAAAAGTAGATGTTAAATGGTGTGAACAATTTAATAGGATAGAGAAGGAATGTAATGACAATGGGTATGTATTTGTAGTACCATGCATGATTGAACTCATTCACTAAGGGCATATACATGATTAGAAGCATAGAATAACGAGGAAGAAAGATAGAACAAATGATAAATAAAGAGAGCTCCAATGTCGTAGGCTGCTGAGTATCTAGAGGTATTTTCAAGAGACTCAAACACCCTAGTTCTCCTCTCAAGTGGTGATGTTACCATGCAAAGGTCATTAAGATTTAGAGGTCCCTTGAGACGTATCAAAACATCCTAGAATCACTATGTGTGCAGTGAGTTCATTAACTAGATTTTGAATAGGTTTGGACTCAACCAATCATAGTCCTAATGAGAAAAATAGAGCTCAATCGTAAAGGCATACTCCACTGCCAGTCAGGCGTCTATAGCACCGATGGATATAGAACACGGTCCATCAACGTTGCTCCACTGCCAACCAGACATCTATAGTCCCGATGGAGTCGTCTAATATGCCCAAGGATTCAGGCTATATTATTATTATCATCATCATTTCATTATTTTTCATTATTATTATTATTATTATTATTTTAGCATGAATCCTTGGGTTTTGGACCGCTAAAGGATGCACGATGAGCTAATATAAGCATTGGGACTAATCATGATGTCATCCTTGCCTAATCAAAATAATATTAATATGTGTGTTACATGTGGGTCCTAGGATGCCTCGATAGATCACAAAGGGAAGCTCCAAATCATCATGGATTTGAATGGGATAAATGCGCACTTGAGGAGGATACTAGGTATGGTTGAGTGATTGAAAAGGATTTCTAGAGACTCATCAATCCAGGTCTAAGAGGTAGAAGAATGGACATAAGATAAGGGAAGAAAGTAGAATAAAAATACCATGCTAGTGGTTTTATATATGCCCTTAATTAAGGGAAGTCAATCAATTATGGTCCAAAACTAGATACCCATTGTTCAAAGTAATATGGAATGAACTAAATCTAAAGGAATTAGCATCACAAGGGTAGAAAGTGAAGGATGAGATATGGTGTGAGTTTTTTTTTTTACTATATATAAGGAAAACAAGTTTAAAGGAACTAAGCATAAAAGGCTCTCAGATGAATAACATTGATGGGATCGAGCTCCTCAAATCCTTCAAGAGTGGCAAGCCTATAAGTTTTAGGTCCATATTTGTGTTTAATGATGAATGGTCCAAGCCAATTAGCAGCAAATTTATCACGCAAGTGAGGTGAGATGTGATATTGTTGTTGATTAGCTTTAAGGACAAGGTCACCTACTTGGAATTCACGAGGCTAAGAGACCACATTGCACTATTGTTATCTTTACTTGCCTCCTTGGGAACCCTTTTCAACCTGCCTCCTTGGGCACTTATTTTACACATTGCCCCCTTGGGCATCTCTTTTTATACTTGCCCCCTTGGGCTACGTATTTTTCACTAGCCTCCTTAGGCTACACATTTTTCTACATATTTTTACACAGTGCACATGTGGTCTCTTCCTGTCTCAGTCTACTCTTTTTCATGGTTGCCTTCAACTTTCATACATCCCCTTGAACACCTCCCTTATCCACTACCTTCATATTACCTCCTTGGGCACCACTTTTTTTCCCACTTCGAACATACTTGTTACCTATATCCCCTTATCCTCATCCCCCTCAACTTTTTTTTAATCTCACACCTTACCCATCCCTCACCCTTATCTCTCCTACCCATTGACACATTTGTCAAGTGGCTCATCCTTGGTCATGTGTCTTCCCCTGCACACTCGTCACTTGAGGGGGTTATCAAATACACTCCCATAAGGATAATTATTTCATTGGGCCAACAAACAACAAAATTTTAGTTCAAGTTTTTGCACTATGTTGTTTTTACAAACAACACATTGCAAAAAGGGGCATCTGTAGACACCTAAAAATGTCATTTTATCCAAGTTTTGGTTCTTCTAATATCTCTTTGATATTTTTAAATTCATCTAAATTCTCTCTATTTTTTTTTATTGTGCACTATTCATTATTCATTGGTCACTATTCACTATTCACTGTTTACTATTCACTGTTCACTGTTCAATGTGCACTGTTCACTGTTTACTATTTATTGTTCATTGTTCACTATTCACTATTCACTGTTCATGATTCACTGTTCACTGTTCACTGTTCACGATTCACTGTTCATTGTTCACTATTCATCGTTCACTATTCACTATTCACGAATTTAATATTTTTAAATCAATTTTCAATACCTCCTCACATGCTTGTGCTCAAGTCAAGGATTCTAAACCTACCTTCTCACATGCTTGAGCTAAAGTCAAATATTCTAGATTAATCACATTTTCTACACCTACCTTCTCACATGCTTGAGCTCAAGTCAAGGATTCTAGATCAGTCACATTTTCTACACCTACCTTCTCACATGCTTGAGCTCAAGTCAAGGATTCTAGATTAATCACATTTTCTACACCTACCTTCTCACATGCTTGAGCTCAAGTCAAGGATTCTAGATTAGCCACATTTTCTACACCTACCTTCTCACATGCTTGAGCTCAAGTCAAGGATTCTAGGTTAATCACATTTTCTACACCTACCTTCTCACATGCTTATGCCCAAGTCAAGGGTTCTAGATTAGTCCTATTCTACATTTTCTACACCCACCACCACTCATGCACACCAAAGTCAAGGATTCTTTCTTTCATGCCAACCCACTTAGTAATTTTATATTCCTCCATTTATCCTAAGTCTTCCCTTACCAACCCACTTAACAATTTTATATTCTCTCACCCACCCAAAAGTCTTCTATGCCAACACATTCAACATTTAAAATTCTTCACCTACCTAGTCTTGTCTTCCACTATGTCAAACTCATGTGCCACATCATCCTCACCCCCCTCTCTTCTAAAATTCTATAAATACCCCCCTCATTCCCTTCATTGAAAGAGGAGGAATCAAGGCATGAATGAAGGAATGAATGAATGAAGAAAGAGGAAGCTAGGACAGCCTACCATCATTGCATGAGTTGTAAGAATAGTCCCTTTTTGCATTCTATTTTAGTAGGAGCATTTACTTATTTTATTTGAATATCATATTACTTGAGTGAGAGCCCAACCAACCAAGGTGGGCTTATTTTATCATTAACCTTCTCTTTTGAGTGTTGCATGCAGGTATTGAATAGCATTGGAGCAATCTTGGGAGAGAGAGAATGCACATCCGCACTATAGATCTATTGTGAAGAGGAGACATTAACACCATTGTATTTGTAAAAATCCCATTGTGGCTTTATTGTATTGTAAAAGACAAAGGACTTTATTTATTGCATTTTACTAGTTTGCATATTTTAATAAAAGTTGCATATTGGCCATATGTCCTTTGTCTTTGCATTTTATTTGCCTATGGTGGTTTCCTTCTTCTTTTTAAAATATTACCATTTTGTAGAAGAAGGAAACCACCATGTGAAAATAAAGTGTAAAGACAAAGGAAATAAGACCAATACACAAATTTGATTATGAAATGTGAAACTTTTACAACCCCTTTGTCTTTTAACAATATAGTGAAGCCTTGAAGGCTTTTACAAGAGAAGATGGTGTAATGCTTCCTTTTCACAACAGAATTATGATGTGGGGTGTGTGATATTCCTCTCTCCCAAGGTTGCTCCAATGCTATTTAATACCTACATGCAATACTCAAAAGAGAAGGTTAGTGATAAAATAAGCCCACCTTGTTCGGTTGGGCTCTTACTCAAGCAAGATGATATTTAAAACAAGTAAATGCTCCTATTAAAATAGAATGTAAAAGAGTGCTATTCTTACAACTCATGCAATGATGGTAGGCTCTCCTAGCTTCCTCTTTCTTCATTCATTCATTCCTTCATTCATGCCTTGATTCCTCCTTTCTTCAATGAAGGGAATGAGGGGGGTATTTATAGAATTTTAGAAGAGAGGGGGGTGAGGATGATGTGGCACATGAGTTTGACATAGTGGAAGACAAGACTAGGTAGGTGAAGAATTTTAAATGTTGAATGTGTTGGCATAGAAGACTTTTGGGTGGGTGAGAGAATATAAAATTGTTAAGTGGGTTGGTAAGGGAAGACTTAGGATAAATGGAGGAATATAAAATTACTAAGTGGGTTGGCATGCAAGAAAGAATCCTTGAATTTGGTGTGCATGAGTGGTGGTGGATGTAGAAAATGTAGAATAGGACTAATCTAGAACCCTTGACTTGGGCATAAGCATGTGAGAAGGTAGGTGTAGAAAATGTGGCTAATCTAGAATCCTTGACTTGAGCTCAAGCATGTGAGAAGGTAGGTGTAGAAAATATGGCTAATCTAGAATCCTTGACTTGAGCTCAAGCATGTGAGAAGGTAGGTGTAGAAAATATGGCTAATCTAGAATCCTTGACTTGAGCTCAAGCATGTGAGAAGGTATTGAAAATTGATTTAAAAATATTAAATTCATGAATAGTGAAAGTGAATCATGAACAATGAATAGTGAATAATAAATAAATGAATAGTGAAATGCACAAGAAAATAGAGAGAATTTAGATGAATTTAAAAATATCGAAGAGATATTAGAAGAACCAAAACTTGGATAAAATGATATTTTTAGGTGTCTACAGATGCCCCTTTTTGCAATGTGTTGTTTGTAAAAAAACAACATAGTGCAAAAACTTGAACTAAAATTTTGTTGTTTGTTGCCCCAATGAAATGATTATCCTTGTGGGAGTATATTTGATAACCCCCTCAAGTGGTGAGTGCGCAAGGGAAGACACATGACCAAGGATGAGCCACTTGAAAAATGTGTCAATGGGTAGGAGAGATAAGGGTGAGGGATGGGTAAGGTGTGAGATTAAAAAAAAGTTGAGGGGGATGAGGATAAGGGGATATAGGTAACAAGTATGTTTGAAGTGGAAAAAAAGTGGTGCCCAAGGAGACAATATGAAGGTAGTGGATAAGGGAGGTGTTCAAGGGG
The DNA here is from genome assembly GCA_028583015.1 of Wollemia nobilis. Lineage (NCBI taxonomy): Eukaryota > Viridiplantae > Streptophyta > Pinopsida > Araucariales > Araucariaceae > Wollemia > Wollemia nobilis. The sequence goes on from JAQPPZ010014295.1 coordinate 4,222,430, forward strand.
ATGTACGGAAGTGGAAGGCAACCATGAAAAAGAGTAGACCAAGACAGGAAGAGACCACATGTGCACTGCATAAAAATGTGTAGCCTAAGGAGGCTAGTGAAAAATGTGTAGCCCAAGGGGGCAAGTATAAAAAGAGATGCCCAAGGGGGCAATGTGTAAAAGAAGTGCCCAAGGAGGCAGGTTGAAAGGGGTTCCCAAGGAGGCAAGTAAATATAACAATAGTGCAATGTGGGGGTACTGCCAGGTCTAAAAAGTATCATGGTGCAATGAGTGTGGTGAGGGTAGTGGACCAAAAGGAGAGCAATAGGATAGATTTGGGGTCGATGTAGTAAGAGGTGTACTAGCGAGAGTAGGAGGCTATAAGATTGAGGTTGGTGAGATAGCTTGGGTCTTTGGACTACCTGTGTAGATGGCTGAGATAGGATCTACCAATTATTTTGGGAGGAATTTAATGTTTAGCCTTCCTGATGGAATACAAGAGTGAATCTTTGCACTGAGTGCAAGTGCCTCCCGAAAAGCAAATTTTATTCGATCCCTTAAGTCATGGATATCTGATAGGGTTAAGAAGATGTCATCAGAATTCTAGATTTCATTGAGACTCGGCTTAGTGGAGCCGTTGTATTGTCCTATCACTGTGTCGTATTCTGTAGGGGGTCTGATTCTGGTTCATCTCATGAATTGGGATCTATATGATTGGAGGAAACCAGAAGTGATCTCTCTGTGTAAGAAGTTGATTTGGTATAATTCCATTGGGCTTGTAGGAGCACTAATCCCAGATTGGAACATGTATTGTTATGATTTGAACTCCCCAGATCTTAAGGCTAATCTAATAGCTTGTAGATTCATCCTCCAATTTGATAAGGGATTCCTTCGAGTACTTCAATGGACATGAAAGGTGAATTATGCTAAAAATGTGACTGATAGATTGGAATGGGGATTCATGCCTAAATTTTTATTTTGTAGGCTTGTGATTGACAAACAAGTGACATGGTTGGCAAGTGGCCCTCGACGTGTGGTAGATGTGCGGAGTGTAAACCATTATTCTTGTGTCGTGCAAGAAACTATTGATTTATCTTATTTTAATGAGTTTGAATGGCCAAAGCATATTAGCTTTAACCAGCATTGGGGGTTGTCAGTGAATCAACGAACGTGGGAAGATGCAGTAACTTCAAATTATTCTGACTCTGACAGTGAGTAGATGTTTTGACGGTGAAGGCTGCAGGGGGTCCATAACCTATGCACGTGTGTGACGTGTATTGTTGAAAAGTGAAGCGCATCATAATGTTAAGGGTATGGGCAGGTTTTTGTAAAGGAATGTACTTAATGTAGTTGGTGACAGTTGTCCACTTGTCATGGTGCATTTATTGTGAACCATTGACACGTACCCTTGTCTTAAATGTCAATTTTGGATCAAGTTGGAGGGCACTAAATCTGCATCTGTGTACATATACGTGTAGGGGAAACAACATCTCTCAAATGTATGTAGCATTTGTTTCGTATATCAATATAAGAATATTGATCTATTGATTGGAGATGTCACTTTTTCGTGATATATGTGTGATATTGCTTGTTCTTTTGAGCATATATTCAGTTGTCCCGATGGTGTTCATAGTGATTGTTTTGTTGATTTTTGTGGAGATTTTGGTTCATATGCTTTAAGAGAAAAGAACAATTCGAAAGATCATGGATTCACTATAGGGTATCGAAGGGTTCATGTGGGGTATTAAACTGCACATGCAAGATGTTGCGCGGGATAGCAGCGAGGGATGGAGGCAAAAAATGGACACGAAGTATTGTTGAGGTTTACCAAAGGTCTGATGAAAGAAGTGTGTCGCACAACAGAGAAGGAGAAGAGCCAGTGAGTGAAGTTTTATTTTATGTATTTATTTGCTAATTTATTTATTGTAAATGTAGTAGGAAGATAAAAATTGTTTTGGTGGGTTTGTGGTTGCGTGGGTGGGTAGAGATTTTTATGGATGTATTTATTTATTTATTATTGTTGTTTGTTATGATTTTTGCATGGGGTGGGGCTATGTAATATGAGTATAGTTGAAAGTATTGCGGTCGCGACATCGACATCGACCATTGGTTGGAAATTTAAGGCGATTGATGACAGATGAGGATTGGAGGTGGTTGGAGATGGTAGGGTTTGTAGGTGTTGCCCAGGTTAAGATGGTGTATGCTGATATGATGTACCTATCAACATTATGTGAGATATGGGATCTAGATAGGGGTACATTTCATTTTCCTATGGGGGAAATGACAATTACCCTGGAGGATGTTTATCAGATTTTATGATTACCGATAGAGGGTGCTATCATTACAGTGGCAAATCGATGACAAAAAAGGTTAGTGATGGAGGAGATATTTGGTAGTAGTTGGCATAGTGTTGATATCAATAGTGGGGGGTGTTGTATGAGGAATATTTTGAGGTAGGAGTATTATCAGTAAAACAAACCCTGGCAATGATATTGATATCAAATTGGGTTTTACCTGATTCATCAGGGGCACGATTTCCATGGAATATGCTAGGGGTTGTAACAGACTTGGTGAAGAGGTCAGTAGTCTTTGCATGGGCACCAGCCTTATTAGCACAAACGTATAGGGAGCTTTATGAAATTAAGAGGACAACACAAAATGGATTGAGTTGTAGTTTGTTGGTGCAGGTGTGGGGGTGGGAGCATATAGCAGTAGAGAGACCACTAGGTCTACCTTATGATGCTCATAGATTTATGGGATCAGAGGTACCGTATGTATTAATATGGCTAACAACTAAGGAGACAAGGTGGAGTAGACCGTATGCGAAGGATGGAGATCACTATCGTGAGGCCTTTGGGAGTCTGAGGCCACAAGATATTTATTGGTGACCATGGAGAGGAGGGCCAATATGGAATGATGAAGCAAGGCAATTGGCTCGTGTGCGATGAGGGAGATGGCTAATTGGGCGAAGGAGTGAGCAAGTTGAGTATTTTTAGTATACTCGAGTGCTACGCCAATTTGGGTTGAGACAAGGGGTACCAGATCCACCTGTAGTGTATCAAAGATGATATAATTATACTATAGCTACCCCAATGATAATTGTATTAGACAGGGAGCCAGATGAGCCTCAGGTGGTGTCTGATGTTGATGATGTAGGCACAACCCCAGAGTTTGAGAATTGGTGGGCTACACAACATTGGAAAGTAGGGAGAGGAGTAGAAGAGCATGTGGGTGAGGTTGGAGAGGCAATTGGAGAGATGGTGGAGGCTACTAGTGGGGGAGAAGATATGATACATGAAGGAGGGGAAATAGTGATACAGGAAAAAGTGGATGAAGATGTTTGTCATCAAGTGGACGAGATAATTGGGACCTCCAGTGCAGTGATTGGGGAACAATTAATGACCATTTTTGAGGGTATAGGGATTGGTGGATGGATGGGTGCAGTATTAGGGGATGGGGTGCCATGGGTTGAAAGAGAGGTTGTGAATACTGAGGAAGATACGATGGTTATGCAGAAAGAGGTTTTGCAACCACAACATGCAAGGGAGGATTACAAGGCAACTTTTTTAGTGTCTTGTTTTGATGCATTGGTGAGTCATGGGTTACTTGTTCCTTCAACTCCTTCATCCCAACACCACCAAGGGGGGACACCAGTGATGGGTTCAGGAATACCACAAGGCATAGATCCAGTAGCTACACAATTTCTAGGAATTGCTTCACCACTGATAAATAGGAATCAAGAGGGGAGTGAGGGGACTCATCAAAGTGTACAGGAGAGAGTTGCAGAAGCACAACCAGAGGAGGGGAAGTGGGGGTGGTGAGAGGATCAATATTTGTATATGGCTTAAGAGGCCATCATTTTATATGTATTCATGAAATTTGATGCCTACGGGCCATTGTTATGTAACCTATGGGCATGAATAATGTGAATTGAAATGTGATTCATGATTGATGTTGTGGATGTGTTATGCTTATGGTTTTTTTTTTGCACACAACTTGTCAGAAAGTAGATGTTAAATGGTGTGAACAATTTAATAGGATAGAGAAGGAATGTAAGGACAATGGGTATGTATGTGTAGTACCATGCATGATTGAACTCATTAACTAAGGGCATATACATGATTAGAAGCATAGAATAACGAGGAAGAAAGATAGAACAAATGATAAAGAAAGAGAACTCCAATGTCGTAGGTTGTTGAGTATCTAGAGGTGTTTTCAAGAGACTCAAACACCCTAGTTCTCCTCTCAAGTGGTGAGGTTACCATGCAAAGGTCATTAAGATTTAGAGGTCCCTTGAGACGTATCAAGACATCCTAGAATCACTGTGTGTGCAGTGAGTTCATTAACCAAATTTTGAAAAGGTTTGGACTCAACCAATCATAGTCCTAATGAGAAAAATAGAGCTCAATCATGAAGGCATACTCCACTACCAGTCAGGCGTCTATAGCCCCGATGGAGATAGCACATGGTCCATCAATGTTGCTCCACTGCCAGCCAGGCGTCTATAGCCCCGATGGAGTCATCTAATATGCCCAAGGATTCAGGCTATATTATTATTATCATCATTTTTTTTTTTTAGCATGAATCCTTGGGTTTTGGACCGCTAAAGGATGCACGATGAGCTAATATAAGCATTGGGACTAATCATGATGTCATCCTTACCTAATAAAAATAATATTAATATGTGTATTACATGTGGGTCCTAGGATGCCTCGATAGATCACAAAGGGAAGCTCCAAATCATCATGGCTTTGAATGGGATAAATGCGCACTTGAGGAGGATACTAGGTATGGCTGAGTGACTAAAAAGGATTTCTAGAGACTCATCAATCCAGGTCTAAGAGGTAGAAGAATGGACACAAGAGAAGGGAAGAAAGTAGAATAAAAAGACCATACTAGTGGTTTTGTATATGCCCTTAATTAAGGGAAGTCAATCAATTATGGTCCAAAACTAGATACCCATTGTTCAAAGTAATATGGAATGAACTAAATCTAAAGGAATTAGCATCACAAGGGTAGAAAGTGAAGGATGAGATATGGTGTGAGTTTTTTTTTTTTATAAGGAAGACAAGTTTAAATGAACTAAGCATAAAAGGCTCTCAGATGAATAATATTGATGGGATCGAGCTCCTCAACTCCTTCAAGAGTGGCAAGCCTATAAGTTTTAGGTCCATATTTGTGTTTAATGATGAATGGTCCAAGCCAATTAGCAGCAAATTTGTCATGCAAGTGAGGTGAGATGTGAGACTGTTGTTGATTAGCTTTAAGGACAAGGTCACCTACTTGGAATTCATGAGGATGGACCTTTCGATCATAGGCTCGCTTGATGCGATCATGATAAACTCGAAGATGCTCCAAGGCATTAATCCGATGTTCATCAAGAAGGGTTAATTGATCAAGCCGTGCTTGATGGGCTGTGTCATCATCTATGAATTCTTGTAAAGAGATGTGAAGTGATGGAATTTCAAGCTCTAAAGGTATAATTGCCTCAGTACCATAGACTAATGAAAAAGGAGTTGCCCCAGTCGGGGTACGAATACTAGTACGATAAGCCCATAGTGCGAGGGGTAATTGTAAGTGCCAATCCTTATGATTATTCTTAACAATATTTTTCAAAATAGAACAAATGGTTTTATTGGTGGCTTCGGCTTGCCCATTGGCTTGTGGGTAATATGGAGTGGAGAAACTATGATGGATGTGGTATTTTTGGCATAGGTTATGAACATCCTTATTTTTAAATGGGGGACCATTATCTAAAATAATCTTGGATGGTATCCCAAAATGACATATAATATGATGAAGAATAAACTCTATGATTTTAGCCCCAGTGGTAGAGGTAAGGGGAATGGCTTCCACCCACTTGGTAAAATATTCGGTAGCCATTATTATGAAGGTGTGTTGTCCATAAGAAGGTGGGGAAATTTTACCAATCAAGTCTAACCCCCATTGTGAAAATGGCCAACATGCTTGTATGGGCTGAAGAGCTTGTGAAGGCACATGTGTTAAGGGGGCATGAGTTTGGCATTTGATGCATCATTTAACATATTCGGAGCAATCATGTTCCATGGTGGGCCAATAATATCCCATTCATAAAATTCTTTTGGCAATAGCTAAGCCACTAAAATGGCCTCCACATGTGCTATCATGTGCTTGAGTGATTGCCCATTGGGTTTCCAGGGGTTCCAAACAACGAAGTAGGATACCATCATAACTTATTTTATATAAGATGTCCCCCAGTAGCACATATCATGCTACTTTTTGTTTGAATGCTCGCTTGGTGGTAGAAGGAATATTAGGAGGAAAAGACCCAGTTCATAAATAGTCTCGTAATTGGGCAAAGAACGTGGAATAGTGGTCAGTGGAAGTGGTAGTGGTGTGGCAATCTCCTGCAACAATGAAGGTGGAGGTTGTGGGTTGGTCTATTGTTTGGGTGAATATTTTGAGGAGTGGGGTGGTAATAGAGGGATATGAAGTGGTTATAGGCTCAGTATAAGGGGAAAGGTGTCTATGGATGAGGGCTTGGAGGAGGATTCATATTTGGGAGGTTTGAGGAGATTCGGTAGTAATAAGATCTACATCTTGTTTGATGTCAGATGTGGATGAGTGAAGAGCAGATTGGGCCAAGGTTTTGACATGGAGAGTAGTAACATCGTAGAATGGATTCTTAGGTATGAGGGACCCTAAGGAAGCCATAGTGTCTGCAAACCGATTAGATGAGTGAGGGATGGCATCAATGTCATACCAATCGAGTTGGGCTAATAGTTTTTCTGTGATGTCTTTATATAACTTTAGAGTTGGATCTTTACATTGATAAACTCCCTTAATTTGGTTGATGATCAAAAGAGAATCACCAAAGATATGTAAACGTCTGACATGCATCGCTAAAATAGTTTGAAGCCCAAGAATGAGAGCCTCATATTCTGCATTATTGTTGGTGCAAGGAAAGTCTAGTTTAAAAGAAAAGGGGATAGGAATCCCTTGTGGGGTGACTAGAACTACTCCTGCACCACCCCCTTGTTCACATTTAGAACCATCAAAGAATAGAGTCAGGTCATCATCAACATCATTAGGTGATATTGATTCATCTATTTTATCAATAGCAAAGATGAAGTCATCGGGAAGCTCAATTTTAAGAGGTTCATCATTGGGTAGAGGAGCTTCTGCAAGTTGATCAGCAATGACCTGACCCTTTATGGATTTTTGGCTAATAAATTCTATATCAAACTCACTAAGGAGCATGATCCATTTGGCGGTTCTACTATTGGTATATGTGCGACTCATCATATATCGCAAGGGGTTTTCTTTAGCCACCACATATGTAGTATGATTTAGCATATAGTGTCATAATTTCTTGGTGGCAAATACTACAACAAGGCATAATTTTTTGACATAAGGATAGCGGCTCTCATAATCGACAAGGGTGCGACTCAAGTAATAAATGGCTTGCTCACGATTTAGATCATTCTTTTGTGCAAGCATTGTTCCTATGGCAACATCGATGGTAGATATGTACAAAAGGAAGGGAGCATCAGGTTTGGGAGGAGTGAGAATTGGAGGGGATGCAAGGTATCACTTGATATTATCAAAAGCAACCTGGCATTCGGGTGTCCATTCAAATTTAACTCCTTTTTGTAAAAGGTGATTAAAGGGTTTGCATTTATCAGATAATTGTGCTATAAATCATCGAATGGCTTGGATCTTGCCTTGCAAGCTCCTTAATTCTTTAAGGTTTCTAGGAGGAGGCATATCCATTATTGCTTTAACTTTATTGGGATCCACTCGAATGCCTTCTTTGGAAATAATAAAACCTAGGAGCTTTCCCGAGGTAACACCAAAGACACATTTCTTAGGATTGAGTCTAACATTGTGTTCGAGAAGTCGATTAAAGACTTTTCGTAGAACATCAATGTGGTCATGTCGATGTTTAGATTTAGCAAGGAGGTCATCGACATAATCATCCATGAGATTATGCATGTAATCATGGAAAATATAAGTCATGGCTCTTTGGTATGTGGCCCCAACATTTTTGAGTCCAAAGGGCATTACTTTATAACAAAAATTTCCCCAAGGAGTGGTGAAAGAGGTCTTGTGTTGATCAGCAGGATTGACTCAGATTTGGTTATAACCCAAAAAACCATCCATGAGGGATAACATTTCATGTCCGGTTGTAGCATCTACTAGGGTGTCTATATTAGGTAGTAGAAAATCATCTTTGGGACATGCTTTATTAAGATCTCGAAAGTCAGTGCATACGCGTATCCCCCCGTTGGGTTTAGAAATGGGTACCATATTAGAAACCCACTCAGGATAATCGATGGGTTGTATAAAGCCCACATCAAGTAGTTTTTGTAATTCATATTTTACCATGAGGGCAATGGTAGGATGTAGTTTGCATAATTTTTGTTTAACAGGTCGAACATCAGGACTTAACACAAGATTGTGGACCACTAAATTAGGATCGAGTCCAGGCATATCTTTATAGGACCAAGCAAATACCTTCTTGTATTCTTTTAGGAGTGCAATAAATTGTTCTTGTTCCTCCTTAGAAAGACCTTTTCCTATTTTGACTATTTGTGGATTGGTAGGGTCAGAGCTAAGGTCGACATCTAAGGTTTCTTCAATTAACATATGAGAGCCCTCCTCCAATTGGTGTGGTGTAGGTATAAGGAGTGGGTCATTGGTAGATATAAGTGTAGGAGGAGTATTAGATGTATCAGTAGTGGATATAGTAGGGGAAGAGGATGAGATGTAATTAAGAGTATAGGGGATAAATTGTTGTATGGGTAGGAAGTCATCTGGAGTTGGAAAAGTGGAAATGTGGCTCATATCGATGGTGTCGGGTTGAATAGGTAATAGACGTTCAGGCTCACTTGTAATTTGAAGAGGGGTGAAGAGATCAAAAGATATCATGAGGACCGAAGGGTGTGAGGAGAGTGATATATTAGGGGAGAGTATCTCCTCCTCATCCTCTTTGAAGGTATAAGGAGAATTGGTAAAGGAAGCAAGGGAAGGCATGTCTGTATATCCAAGGCCAACTCGAATATTGGGTAATTGACCTGGAAGGTCAATAAAGGTGTGGTTGCCTTGTTCATATCATCCTAGACCGAAGCCTTGCCAATGACATTTTTGAAAATAATATAGGACAAAATATGGTTTGGATAGGAAACCAACACTAGCACAAAAATGATCTTGGGGTGAAATGGAAGTGGATGGTAATGTGGGTGTATCAAAATTGGTATGGCTAGAGGATGATCCTAAGGACACAATAGCATCTATAACTATAGGTATATCATGGGGTCTACCAAAATCTCTAATAGACTCTACATATGGTAGATTTTTAATATTTACATCATGTACAAGATATTCACCTATGGCCATGTTGGACATATGTACTGTGACGTGTGGGATCGTAGAGTGAGAGGATATAGGGTTTATAGAAAAGATAGGTGTGTTGTGGGGAAAAGTAGCCGAAATAGGTGTTGATGAAGGGGTAATATTTGGTGAGGTGGGATCAAGTGGTGTATGGTGTGAAGCATGGGGATCCTCTTCTTGGCAAGTAGGAGTGGTAGAATATGGGGTAGGATTAGTAAGAGGATGACTTGCATTTTTAAGTAGTGAAAGGGGTGCTTGGGTAGGTATAGGATTTAGGGTTTGGGAGGAGGTGGGTGATTGAGCCTCTGCTAAGTTCAAAATATGAGAAATGGTTTTGGGTACGAGTGAGGAAGTAGGGGTATTAGTATTAGGGGTGAGGGAAAAATGAGTGGTGGGTAGTGAAGGTTGGGATGAATCAATGATTAAATTGCAATATTTAAATGGTTCATCATCTACTGGTATACAATGGATAAGGCCATCATGCACAAACTTTAAGCAATGATGTAGAGTAGATGGAACACATCGCATCTCTCGGATCCATGGTCATCCTAAGAGAATGTTGTATTGCATTTCTCCCTCAAGGATGTATAAGAGGGTATGAATGGTCTTAGGGCCAACTTGGATAGGTAAGACCACAGTCCCTAAGGTAGAGCAAAGGGCATCATTGAAGGCACGAAGGGTGAAATCGGTATGGATTATATAGGAAGAGGGAATGTTGAGGTGTTTAAGGGCCACCGATGTAATAATACTAATGGAAGATCCTGTATCAACCAAGACCCTCTTAAAGGGTAAGCCATTAATTGAAGCAATAATATGCATGGGGGGATCGGGTGCTCCCATAGGCATTGCCTTAATCTCATAGTCATAAAAGGCAATAGCAGGTTCGGTGCATGTTCAAATATGACCTATAAAATTGGTAAAGGCTTGTGGGTCTTGAGAAGGAACATCAATTGCTTTTAGGATTTCCATTAAAGCCTCTCGGTGGGTAGGGGATTGTTGGATAAGATCATAGACAAAAATTTTAGTAGGAGCAAGTTTAAGGCAATTGGTTAATTTTTGGGTAAGGGTAAGGATAGGTTTAGGAGGGGTTTGTTTGGAAGCTACGGTAATAATGGGGGTTGGCGGTTGTTGGGGATTGGGTGGAGCATTTGGGGATTGAGTTTGAACTTGGGTTTGAGAAGGATGTTGGTGGTTGGTTTGGCATTGACTTCGAGTGGTCACATGCACCATTCCAATGAAGTCGGGTTTGTGGTCAATATGATTAACTTGGTTAGGAGGTGTAGAAGATGTGGAAGTTGTAGTGTGTTGGGGCAAAGGGTTTTGATAGATCCTAAGGTTTTGATTAGGGGGAGCTACGGGATTGTCAATACGAATGTCCCCTCGTTCTATCATGTCTTGGACCACATTTCTAAATTGAATACAATGTTCAATGTCGTGTCCTGGTTGACGATGGTAGATACAGTAAATATGTGCTTTGTAAGATTGAGGTAAGGGCTTATTGGGATCATAAAGAGGCTTAATTTTAGGTAAGATAAGGGCTTGGGATTTGATAAGATGATGAAATATGTTGGCTAAAGGCTCAACGAGGGGAGTAAACTCTCGTCTTAGCGCTCGACGAGGTCTATTTGAAGGTTGGGATGTGAAAGTGGAGGTCAAGGGTTGGGTGGAGAATGGTTGAGGTGTTGTTTGGGGTTGGGGTTGTGGAGGAGATTGGATAGTGGTAGTAGGAGGTGGTGTGGTAAGGAAGACTTGATTGACTTGGGGTGATTTGGAGGAAGTGGCATTACCCTTTTGATTTTTGTTGTTCCACTCTTTCTTTTTAAGTTTTATGATGCCCTCTTGGATCTTAATATCTTCAATGACCTTAGCTTGGGCTAACGCCTCTTCAAAGGTCCTATATTGTTGTAATTGTAAGAGTAAGGAAATGTGTTTGTTGCAACTATGAGTAAAGAGGTGAGTTAGCTCAGTGACAGGCAAGGAAAAAGGAAGTTCATTAATAATAGCTTGCCATCGGGCTCCGTAATCAAGAATAGATTCATCATCAAACTATTTAAGTTTGTAGATATCAGTGAGGTTGGTTTTCTTCTTGACTAAGAGGGTGAAGCATTCAAGAAAGAGATTGGCCAATTGTTCGAAGGTATAAATGCTATGTTGTGGTAAAGCATTATACCATTCGAGAGCAGTGCCACTTAGATATATAGCAAAGGTACGAAGAAGGAGATGGTCACTACCACTAATGAGGAAACAAGCATTCAAATATTTGCTTAAAAAGTCTTTTGGATCCCCTTGTCCTATAAAAGGCTCAAGTTTGGGTAGCTCAAATTTATAGGGGTAGACTAGGGTAGGCACAAATGGATGAATAGGTTGGGTATAGATTTGGCTAAGGGTGGGCTTTTGGTATCCTATACCTGCAGTTTGAAGTTCCAATGCATTCATGCGACTGATAAGTCATTGTATCTCATCTTGGGAGGTTGTCTGTAGCATAGGAGAGGACGATGTGAGATTGTAAGTGGGATTAGGAATGGTAGTGGTACAATTGGATGGTTGGGAAATATAAGTTTGGGTGTTAGTTTGAGGTGGTATGGGTTGTGGAGGGTAGGAGGAGGGAGATGGGTATGGGGGGTAATATTGAAGTAGGTCTGAAGGGGGTTGAAAATATGGGGTTGGATGAGAGGGATTTGATTGTGGTTGAACAAGGGGTTGAGGGACTTGTAGGGGGTAATATTGAGGTATTTGAGACTATGCGGGTTGAGGTTGGGGAGGAGGTTGAGGGACCTATAAAGGAGGATATTGATGGGATTGATATGGTTGTTGGAGGGAAGTTTGATGTTGGGGGTAAGAAGGTTGAATGGGGGGATTTGGGGGAAGTTGTTGAGGTAGGGATGAATATATCTGGGATGGAGTGCATGTAGGTTGGTATGGCATAGGTTGGGATAAAGGAGATGGTTGAGGGACTTGTGATTGATAAATTTGGGATGAGGCATGTTGGGCTTGGGGAGGAGGTTGAGGAACTTGAGATGATGGGTATTGATATTGGGGATATGTGGCTAAATTTTGGGGCCATTGAGGTGCTTGGGGTGGTTGTTGAGGAAGAATTGGGTATTGGGAATTAGGAGGTTGGCTGGGAGGATTGGAGGGAGATTGTTGTGGTGATACAAAGGGTTGATTTTGAGATTGAGGGGAGGGTATGTGTTGTTGGGTAAGGTTAGGGACTTGCGATGGAATAGAGAAATTAGATGGTAATTGGATTTGAGGTGGTGTTTGAGTTTGAGTAGTATTATATTGGAGAGGTGGATTTGGATTAGTAGGTGGTTGTGAGGCTAAAGCAAGAAGGGGATTGGTTGGAGGTGGAAGGCTAGGTATGGCAACACCAGGATCATGAATTGGCATATGGTAAGTTGTGGTATAGGGTGAAGTAGTGCTAGCATTGGGTTGAGTAGGGAGTGTGGAAGAAGATGGTTGAGAAAGTGTAGCACTAGTAGCAACAAGGGTTGAAGTGGAAGAGGGGATGATGGAGTGGGTAACTACATTAATTTGAGGTTGAGCCATTAGTTGTTGGAGCGGGGGTGGCACTGAAGTAGAAGATTGAGTAGAGGTTTGGGTGGTAGGATAATCAATAAGGGGCTGAGATAAAATATCAAGAGTAGTGGTGGAAGTCGATGGGGGTTGGGGAATTGTGATTAAGGCTAAGGTAGATGTCAATGGATCAAAGGGTGAGGGATTTTGTTGGGTGTAGGTTGGAGTACCTTCTTTAGAGGTATGTGAAGAGGTGGTCTCAGCATTGGCCATTGTGGTAATAATGGGATAAGCATCATAATTGTGATGGGTATCAGGAGGAAAGGGATTATGTCATAAAGAAGAGGTACCTAGAGTGGCTAAATCTTCACTCACAGGTGTTAGATCGGGTGTAGTGGAAGATGGTAGGGTAGGATCCATAGTGATTTGGTTTAAAGCTCGGACTTGACTTCGAGTTGAAACCATAGGACAAACAATATGGCTAAAATTTACTCACACAAAAAGAGATTATGTTAATGGAGCACAATTCCTAAGAGGTACCAAAAAATAGAAATCTAAGCTAATTATTGCTATTATCTAATTTCTTTATAAATTAAAGAAATCTATGCTAAAAGGGAAGAAAATTTAAAAACTAAAGCTATCTAAAATAAATTAAAACACTAAAATTAGAGATGCAAGTGCAACTAATTATTCTAATTAAGGAGAGTAAACTAAAAAGGGTTATTGTGTGTGCGTTAAGGTAAAGGAGACTTATGTGTGTGTAAGAAATGGAGCCTAAGGAGGTTTATGTGCATGGAAAAAGTAAGACCCAAGAGGGTAAGCTAAGCTAGATGTATGTGCAAAAGAAGCCCACGAAAGCTAAAGGTAATAAAAAAAAAGCCTAAGAAGGTTTGTAATTGTGAAAAGAGTCCAAGGGTGCAAAGTGTGCTAAAAGAGAAGCCTAAGGAGGCTTGTGGAAAAAGAGAGAAGCCTAAGGAGGCTTGTAATTGTGAAAAGAGCCCAAGGAGGTCAATTGGGCTTAAAAGAGGAGCCTAAGGAGGCTAAGTGTGTTAAAAGAGGAGCCCAAGTAGGCTAAGTGTGTTAAAAAAAAGGAGCCTAAGGAGGCCTAGTGTGGTACAAGAGGAGCCTAAGGAGGCTAAGTGTGTTAAAAAAGGAGCCTAAGGAGGCTTAGTGTGGTAAAAGAGAGAAGCCTAAGGAGGCTAAGTGTGTTAAAAGAGGAGCCCAAGTAGGCTAAGTGTAAAAAAAGGAGCCTAAGGAGGCCTAGTGTGGTAAAAGAGGAGCCTAAGGAGGCTAAGTGTGTTAAAATAGGAGAAGCCTAAGGAGGCTTAGTGTGGTAAAAGAGGAGCCTAAGGAGGCTAAGTGTATTAAAATAGGAGAAGCCTAAGGAGGCTTAGTGTGGCAAAAGAGAGAAGCCTAAGGAGGCCAAGTGTGCTAAAAGAGGAGCCTAAGGAGGCTTAGTGTGGTAAAAGAGAGAAGCCTAAGGAGGCTAAGTGTGTTAAAAAAAAGAGCCTAAGGAGGCTTAGTGTGGTAAAAGAGAGAAGCCTAAGGAGGCTAAGTGTGTTAAAAAAAGGAGCCTAAGGAGGCCTAATGTGGTAAAATAGGAGCCTAAGGAGGCTAAGTGTGTTAAAATAGAGAAGCCTAAGGAGGCTTATAATTGTGAAAGAGCCCAAGGAGGCCAAGTGTGCTAAAAGAGGAGCCTAAGGAGGCTTAGTGTGGTAAAAGAGAGAAGCCTAAGGAGGCTTGCAATTGTGAAAGAGCCTAAGAGGCTAAGGTTAAAAGAGAAGCCTAAGGAGGCTAAGTGTGTTAAAAGAGGAGCCTAAGGAGGCTAAGTGTGTTAAAAAAATGAGCCTAAGGAGGCCTAGTGTGGTAAAAAAAGGAGCCTAAGGAGGCCTAGTGTGGTAAAAGAGGAGCCTAAGGAGGCTAAGTGTGTTAAAATAGAGAAGCCTAAGGAGGCTTAGTGTGGCAAAAGAGAGAAGCCCAAGGAGGCCAAGTGTGCTAAAAGAGAAGCCTAAGGAGGCTTAGTGTGCTAAAAGAGGAGCCTAAGGAGGCTTAGTGTGGTAAAAGAGAGAAGCCTAAGGAGGCTAAGTGTGTTAAAAGAGGAGCCCAAGTAGGCTAAGTGTGTTAAAAAAGGAGCCTAAGGAGGCCTAGTGTGGTAAAAGAGGAGCCTAAGGAGGCTAAGTGTGTTAAAATAGAGAAGCCTAAGGAGGCTTAGTGTGAAAAAAGAGCCCAAGGAGGCCAAGTGTGCTAAAAGAGGAGCCTAAGGAGGCTTAGTGTGGTAAAATAGAGAAGCCTAAGGAGGCCAAGTGTGGTAAAAGAGGAACCTAAGGAGGCTTAGTGTAGTAAAAGAGAGAAGCCTAAGGAGGCTAAGTGTGTTTAAAAAAAAATCCTAAGGAGGCTTAGGAAAAATGGGTTGGTAAGGGAAGACTTAGGATAAATGGAGGAATATAAAATTACTAAGTGGGTTGGCATGCAAGAAATAATCCTTGACTTTGGTGTGCATGAGTGGTGGTGGGTGTAGAAAATGTAGAATAGGACTAATCTAGAACCCTTGACTTGGGCATAAGCATGTGAGAAGGTAGGTGTAGAAAATGTGATTAACCTAGAATCCTTGACTTGAGCTCAAGCATGTGAGAAGGTAGGTGTAGAAAATATGGCTAATCTAGAATCCTTGACTTGAGCTCAAGCATGTGAGAAGGTAGGTGTAGAAAATGTGGCTATTCTAGAATCCTTGACTTGAGCTCAAGCATGTGAGAAGGTAGGTGTAGAAAATGTGGCTAATCTAGAATCCTTGACTTGAGCTCAAGCATGTGAGAAGGTAGGTGTAGAAAATGTGATTAATCTAGAATCCTTGACTTGAGCTCAAGCATGTGAGAAGGTAGGTGTAGAAAATGTGGTTAATCTAGAATCCTTGACTTGAGCTCAAGCATGTGAGAAGGTAGGTCTAGAATCCTTGACTTGAGCACAAGCATGTGAGGAGGTATTGAAAATTGATTTAAAAAAAAAAAAATATATATATATATATATATATTAAATTCATGAATAGTGAACAGTGAATAGTGAACAGTGAATCGTGAACAGTGAACAGTGAACAGTGAACAGTGAATAGTGAACAATGAACAATGAATAGTGAACAGTGAACAGTGAATAGTGAACAGTGAATAGTGCATAGTGAACAGTGAATAGTAAACAGTGAACAATAAACAGTGAACAATGCACAATGAATAGTGAACAATAAACAGTGAATAGTGAACAGTGAATAGTGAATAGTGAACAGTGCACAATAAAAGAAAATAGAGAGAATTTAGATGAATTTAAAAATATCGAAGAGATATTAGAAGAACCAAAACTTGGATAAAATGATATTTTTAGGTGTCTACAAGTATCATAAAATCTAGATCATGCAAGGAAGCCCATTTAATCACTATAAGTAAACATTGAGAAAACTAAAAAAGCTTCATAGTAATTCATCATATTGTAGAAGCAATGTTAGAGGTAAAGAGCATCAGTACTAGTGTAGAAGAAAAAGGTCTTGTCACAAAGAAAAGAGCATGGTTTCCTCTAGTACTCAACCCACATTCCTTGAAGGTGTTGTCATCCGCATTAGAAAACTCACTGATAACAACTTGCACTATTCTCTCCTTGGGATAGTAAGCACAAATAAAATGATGTAATACATACAAGAGTTAGGGCCTGATGGACAAATTACTTTAGCTCAGAGATGAGAAGCAGATAACACGACTATAGATTCTAATGAGCTTGTAGAAAAATATAAGTAAAAATACCCTGCTCTTCTCATGGGACATTCAAATGAGCTCAAAAGTATAGGACAAAAGATAATATATAATACAAATGATGGACCAACATCTTGGGTAGGTTAATTTATTCCAAATTAATTTTTTTTGTAGACTTGATATATTGGATAGTAATGTCATATGACCTAGACAAGAAGTAGTTCAAAAAACATGATGGCAGGCCCTTTGTAAAAATCATGCTTGATGCTTTCCAAAGGGTCTTGTTGGTCAAATATCTGCCTAATCAATAAACACTATGTTTATGCACCCTAGATATGGCCAACATTGAAAGGCTAGAGGAAAGAGATGTCCTCCATGCCAATCTCCAGAGAGGGCTGGTTCCCTTACTAATCCTAAATTGGTAGAAGACTAGGGATGCAGGAAAGAAATTACAAAGATACGGAAAGAAATGAGAAATATGGCCACAGGCCGAAGTGATGATTTTGAAGCAGACTTATAGCAGGAAAAAACCCAAGCACGAAATAGCATCTAATAGAAGGAAAAGCAATAGAATTTACTTGCAATATTGCAATAATAACTTTCAAAATAACACTCCAGCATTCACTTTCTCACTAGCAATATTTAAATCCAAGTGCAGAATTTAAATTGAATAGCAAATAAGAAAAGTGAATGTAAAATAGAAGCGCGCCACACAAAAAGCAATTACACACAAGATCACTTGCAAATTCAAAAGCTTGATGCCTTGTATTGATGCAGAGAACTTAGAGAGTATTCTCGCAAAGTATCTAACCTCCTCTTTACAATGGAAATTTGCTTAGTATTTATAGAGGTTTTCGCCTCTTTCATTTAATACATAGGAGAACAAAATGTCGAGGGATCAGAGACAAAACAAGGAAAATCCTCCTCGAATTCATTGAAAATCCATCTTCCTTGGGGGACAACCTCCAAAAAATCTGCAACTCGAGCGTCGGTGCACAGATAGTTAGAACGGCATTAAATATTGTGGAAGCACCTTCAGTGCTTTGGAAATTAGGAAGGTCCATCTATTCTTCTCCTTTGCTTCGAGATCCACAACATGAGTTACTTGATGCCACCTTTATTTAATACTCATGATCCTGGCACCTTCAAACCTTTGACCATACTTCCATTTCACCCCAGAATCACGTTCACCTCAAAAACTTGCTTCGCCCCAATTGCCTTGTGCGTGCACATGATCCCCTCTTTTAAAGTGTGTTCACCCCTAAGAAAGGCGAATGGGATGTTCACCCCTCAACTAGGGTGAACGCGATTTCATCTTACTATCATGGTTCATTCACCCCTAGGAAGGGCGAACGGGATGTTCACCCCTCAACCAGGGTGAACCAAAATTATTATTCTCCTCGGGTGCACACGATTGCATTACTCTTTGGGGCACGTTCACCCATAGAAAGGGTGAACGACGTGTTCACCCTATAGCAAAGGTGAACACGCCTTCATCTTAAACTTTGTTTATGCCCAATATTAGAATTTCATTCACCCATTCAAAGGGTGATCGGGACGTTCACCCATTCTTTGGGGTGAACATGACTATGATTGCAAAGCTTTCAACCAAGTCCCTAATTTCATTATGATTCATGAAAAAATTATAGGCACTTCCTTTCTAATGCATTCATAGTGTAGCAAACTCAAAATACTTTAAAAGGAAGCTTATATAACCCTTCAAAATTTTACAAAAATAATCATATGGAAACAAACCAAGACATATAAAATTATCTCAAAATAATATTACCGCCATAGAGAATACAAAGTTTCATCAAAATTCTTCAACAAAATTCACAATGTAGCAAAATACAAAATGGCCAACATTTCTAGTGACTCACGGGGTATCCAACTCGCATGGATGCAAGTGATCCCAAGCCTTTATTCATTGGGTTGCAGAGTATTTTCCCCCATATTTTTTAGCTGGTGCCACTTCCTTTATTGTAGAACTCTTTTTTTGGGATGCCTCCTCCTTCGCTCGTTCCTCCTGCTCAGCTGCTTTTGCCACTAAGAGCACTTCAGTCCTCTCTACTTTCTTTGTTGCTTTGGCTTCCATCATGCGCTCTACCACTACCTACTCCTCTTGCTCCTGGATTGTTTTAGTAAGAACCTCATAAGCACGAATGGCC
This sequence comes from Wollemia nobilis, assembly GCA_028583015.1. NCBI lineage: Eukaryota > Viridiplantae > Streptophyta > Pinopsida > Araucariales > Araucariaceae > Wollemia > Wollemia nobilis. The sequence continues at coordinate 4,241,196 of JAQPPZ010014295.1, forward strand.
TCATCCCAAGCATGAGTGGTGAACAAGCAGGGAACACTGAGTGACTCATAGACAAAGTGAAGATTCTGCACATCCATCAAACTGAGATGCTTTGACCATTGAGCCAACTCATAAAGTGAAAGCTCCAAGTATGTATACTTCTGCATTAAGGGTAACACTTGCGCTTCAACGAGAGGTTCTTCCAGAGCATCAATTTTGGAAGTATCCTCAATGAATTTTTTCCAGAGTGCTTCCAGTTCTTCCATGGGAAGAGGTTCTCCCCATTTATCAATAAAATTTGGAAAACCCAACTCATCGATAGTCTCAAAATGAGTCATAGAAATGTGATGCTCGTGCTCAATAACATTGAGGATAGCCCGCCCTTCCCTCACTAGGTCCATGCACTAAAAATAGCTGTGTAATGTTACTCGTGCCTTGGACCAAGCATAATCCATCTCACTGAGGGGGCGAATGTTCAAATTAGTGTTCAACAAAGCTTGTACTTTTATAGTCATCTCCATGTAGGGTGAAAGCATCTCCTCTGTGGTATCGATTAACTATTGCCCAAGCTGAATCTGTATCCGTGCCTCCCATAAATACTGTAGTACCTTGACAGCGTGCGCAACCAATTTTTCTGAATTCTGGGCAGAGCGAAGGTGAGCATCCTTAACGCTATCATGTGAAAACCCTACAATAGGTGCTACTTTCTCCTCCAACTGCTTCTTGAGGTCTCCAACTTGCTATTGAAGATTATGCATCTCGATCCGAGCAGCATCGTGCTCTTTTAGATGTACCTTGACCTGATTGTGCAAGTACTCATTCTCAGTGGCCATCTTTTCTTCAGTCGCTCTACTCTTGGCCAAGGCATTCTCGAGCTCAATTATTTTATTTTGGGCTTCAAAATATTTTTCCTTGTAGTGTTCACCATGCAAATACACTGAGCTCATATCAACTTGGATGTTGCCCATTTTTTCAATTGGATCAATCCGCATAAGATCTTCTATGATTATTTTAGAGATAAGATCTCCAGGCAACAATTCTCCCTATGGCTTCTGAACTAGCAGAGTAATGGTGGTTATATGGGCTTCCTTGGCAATAGGATCAAAGGCTACCTTTTTGATAGGTCACACTGGTGCTGAAGCCTCCTTTCATCGCATGCTCTTTAGCCACTAGGAAGAGCTCAGGTGCACCCTATTGATATTTTCAATATCTGGTTATTTTTGGGTCACCTGCACATCTGGGACTATCTACAGCTCCAAAAATGGGGTAAAAGGTACCAAAAATTTTGAGTGACTAGGCCCAATGGACACGGATGATACAGAAAAAAGTGGAGGGATAGAAATGGAAGGAAGAGAAATGGTGGATGTGGTGATGGATGTGGGTTCAGTTGTAGTGACACTGACCCTAGGAGGGGCTTGTGTACTTACAACTCTGACAATGGAAGTAGAGACAACTGCAGGGATAGGGCATGAAAAAGGATTTGACCCTAATGCAAAAGAACTAAAATAAATGGAGGATGAAGGGGCGGGAATGGAAGAAGGAGCAGCAATGATTTTGGGAGTGTGAGAAGAGAGAGTGAAAGAGGACATCATGGAGATAGAAGTGGAAGGGACACCGAAGGATGGAGAAACAGAAAGTGGAGGAGAGGAAAATGTAACAGATGGGACCAAAAAAGAAACCACTGCTTGCTCCTTAGGAGAAGAAGAAGAAGAAGAAGGAAGAGAAGACGTACCTTGGGGTGCAAGCACCATGTGCTGAGTGGATGGAGGTGGTTGTACAACTATCTACTCTTCTTGCTCAGTTACTCACTCTCCAACATCAAGAGCCTCCTCTTCATCCATGATTTCCACATGGGAATCCTCTGAAGACTGTTCCTCTTCCTCTTGTTGAGCCATTGGAAATATTTGTGCAAATGAGGTCGGGAGTTCTCCAACCTATGAAGGATTCATAGTCGATGCACAAACAACTACAAAAATTGCTATGCTTGGCACAGCGGAGAACATAGCGACTGAAACCATAGGCATCAAAATCATGGACATCGCAGTCGCACTAGTTCATGGCCTTTTTGCCGCTTTCGGGAAGGGAGGTGCCATTGGTTATTTTGGTTGCTTGGGCATGGGTGCCTCCTCTTGAGGGTGCTTTGCCCTTTGAGACCTCCTTTGAAAAACATATTGTTGCTCTTCCTCCTCCTCGGTCTCCTCTTCAATTGTTGGGCTCTCCTACTCTGGTTTGCTTTCGCCACTTTTGGATTGTTGAAAACTTTGTGGCAAAATGGTGGTGAAGGCAATGGGCTGATATGAGTCCACAAATTTATCATAAGCGTCAGAAAATTGCTCATCCAACTTCAACCCATAAGGAGCATGCGGCTTCCTTCGATGAATGTGCATGACCCACCAATTCATTATTTTCTCCTCACTCCATTCGGGCTTAGCTTCTTTAACAGTTCCAAACAAACCCGGAGGAGGAATATGCATCGTATTCTTAGCTGGATTATACTCTGCCTCCTGCTCATAATAATCATGCCACGATGGGAGGGAGGACATCTTCTCTATATGCCAGTTCATGTCTGGCCCATCAAAATTATTCCTTCACTTCTGAATATCAGGGCGAGGGCAGCAATGAAATGTCTTAGCTTTTATAAATGCCAAAAATTTTCCCAAGGGATCATACCTCCAGTGTTGTAGCAGTTCTATTAATCCCAAATCCTAGAGTGCCACTGTCAAAAGCTGATTTTTCCCAACTTGGTTAACTTCTATGCTGCCACACCTGAAGGGCATAGTGCAAGTGGTCTTTTTTCCATGCCCAATGCCATATATATCATTCACATAGTCCATTTGGTGCACGACCTCCATTGCAAATACATGCGCTGTAGCAAAATACGACAACAAAAAGGGCTTACCTGTATACCCAAAAATCTGAACAACAATGCCCTGGGTAAGCAAAAATATGTCACCCTTTTCCTCTATGACAACTACATCCTTCAAATCATGTGACACTCTATCACAGGTACCGCAGAGCAACTCAATTGCTGGCCCCAAAAACCAACTATTAAAACTATAAATGGACTCTTTCCTTGTCAAAACCGAAGTCCACCTATATACAGGCAAGGGCTCATTCTTTTCACCCACTTGCAAAACTGCAATGAATGAAAAATGATGTTGCATTTGGAAGAAGAAGAACCATACCAAAAATGATGTATGCCAAAATGATTTGGACCCCCCGATTTGCAATTTTTCTAACTAAGAATTGATCCTCCAGGAAATGAAATCCGCCCAATCAAAATAAATAGGATTTCCACCTTGCCTCATAGCAGTAGGAGAGTAAAACTCCACCTTGCAAATACATTGAGCCATAGTTGCCTGCCACTTATGCACCGTCTCATCCGAGGGCAACCCAGCAACCCAGGACAACATAGAATAAATATCTTGGCTCTTAAACTCTGAAAGTGGCTTCGGCAAATTTGGTAGTTGTCCCATCTGTGGCTCCTTGACAAGTTGAGTCTCCATGAATTGATGCAGGGTTACTATGGAGATGTACCTATCTTCCTGTTCATCGATATGGATTTTCTTATGAACCGCATAGCTTGGAGGCTTCAACCCACATGCAAAAGCCTCTCGAATTTCATCTGGCATAATTGTGAAGAGGATCTCTCTCTTGGCATTTCGCATGGCCTTGGTGGAAGGGTCATAAAATTGTGCAATCAGTAGCACCAGCTCGGGGTACGGATGAATAGGTGAACATAGATACCATGAAAGCTATGAATTATAAGGAACTGTGAGCCAGCTATTATATGAGATGCCTTGACTCACCGCTGCCTCTACGTCCTGCCTTAATCTATCAATCCCCTTGTGCGTAATCAAATAGTCTCCAATTTTTGCCATGTCATCTTCATAGGGGTCCAAATCAACATAATCATTCTATCGAGCCTTTTTAGCCCTCGAGCTCCTTTCTCTTTTCTTCGCTTGCTTAGGTTCTATAGCTTTCATGATGTCTTTAGGCTCTTTGCTTTGCCTACCCATTTCTTCTAACAAATAACTACGATGCTCTGATCTAAAAAGCCTCTGAAAAACTCTCTGCAACTGAAACGCAGGACACAACGGAGCAGAAAAAATTTTAAAATAAGGAAGAATAACAAATTTTGACCTTTTACCTCTTGAATTTTATAGGACACCCCCGACACCTGCTACAGTAAATGCAAAATTAAATGCGGATGTTTTTCGAGAGAGAATAATCCTCGAGCTGGTAGCCGAGCGCCATTTCCAAGGCCCAAACATTTTTTCTTCGATTCACTATCGGATCCTCCTAGAAAAATGTGCCCTATGCACTGTGCAATGGTATTGAAAAGTGTGCCCTAGCGTTCGAAGCTTGCTGAGGAAGCCAATTTAATCGTTCACCAACCAATCATAAATATTCGCAGCCATCTAGGAAACTTAAACCCGAGCGTCTCTCACGTTTTAAAATTATTGCTCAATCTTGGCGCTCATTGCTCTCGATCACTGACACGTAACCGAGAGGTGCATTAATTTCACAACGTGCCTTCAAAAACTACTTTTCTCCTTTGGCAAAAATTTCTCAGACGCCCGATTTTAATCCTTTTGCTAGCGATTTCAACTTCGCATGAAAGCAATCAATTTTTGCATTTGGGCGACTGAGTTTTAAAAAAATTAATTGGCACTTGTCTTTGAGAATTGCTTTTTATCTTTAAATTTTAATGCATCTCGCGTTTTCCCTTTAAAGCAGACTTGGAAAAATCAAAAATCGATATATGCCTTTTTTTTCCTTTTTTCTTTTCTTTTTAAAACTGACGTCATCCAAAGCATGTTCACCCAAAATATGGGTGAACGCGTCATTCGCCCCTTCCCTAGGGCGAACGAAAAGCATATATTTTTTGGGCAAACCAAAATTTTCACCCTTTTGGGGTGAAAGCATCTTAATTTCCCTTTTCTTCTCTTTTTTTTCTCTTTTTTTTTTACTTGTAAATAACACTTTAATATATATAAATCATTAATACAAAGCTAATATTTACATATGTACAAGGTATTACCTTCATCAAATTGAAATCATGAAACATAGGCCTTCAAATGAAGGCCATTCACCGAAATAGGAAGCTCATAACCCTCCATATCACAGAGATGGTATGCATTAGTAGAATTTACAGTAGAGATCCGAAATGGTCCTTCCCATATAGCATCAAACTTATGGTGATTCCCTGGCTTGGACTTCTTCTCATTCCATTTTAAGACCAAATCGCCCACCTGAAAACTTTTGTCAGTCATTTTTTTATCAAACCACCTCCTCATATCAGTGGCATGTTCAGTGAAAACCTGGTAGGCCTGCTCCCTATCCTCCTCTAACTGCAACAACTGTGCCAACCTTGCACTCATGGGATCATAATTTTCATCTTCATCTTGAAACATCTGCAAAGTTTGAAGCACTGGAAGTTCAATATGTGTAGGGAGAACAACTTATTTTCCATACACCAAAGCATATGGAGAAGTCTTTATGGATTTCTTTACTGAAATGTGATCGGCCCAAAGTGCCTGATTTAATAACAAATGCCAAGTTCTCTTGTTACTGCCCATCATCCTCTTCAAGATTCGTAGCAAATTTTTGTTAGTTGACTTGGCCAACCCATTCCCCTACGGGTAATAATTGGAAGATGTTTTCAAGTAAATACCATATTTGTAGGCGAATTCGGTGATCTCAGCCCCGATGAAGGGAGTGCCATTGTTAGTGATTAGAGAATCTGGTATACCGAACCGAGTGATGAGCCCCTCCAGAAAAGAGATAACAATCGCTTGGTCAACTTTCTTAGTGGGTATAGCCTCCACCCATCTGGTAAAATAATTTGCTGTCAGGATATATTTGTGTTCCACGGATGAGTGGGGATTAATGATACCAATAAAATCAAGACCCCACTATTGAAAAGGTGCGTCCACCTATATTGGATGTAGGGGCAATGCTCCCTTTCTAATTCTGCCCACATATCTTTGGCAACTATCGCACTATTGGCTTACCTTATGTGAATCGATGAACAGAGTAGGCCAATAGTAACCTGCCCGAATAATCTTCAAAGCCATTGGTCTGCCTGCATAATGACCTCTAGATAGCCCAGAATGAAATTCCTCCAAAATTTTTTTTTTTGAAAGCTTTTACACACCTGAGAAGTACACCATCTATATTTCTATGATATAGTCCATTAGGCAATAGTACGTATCTGAGCGCTTGCAATCTGAACCTTCGATGTTGTGAGGGATCAAGGTGGCTCGGACATCTTCCAGAAGTAAAATAGTCAACCAATTCTTCTATCCAATCCTTATCACTTGCATTATGATTTGCACACACCATTTCACTCATGTCCTCTTCATGAATCATATTTAACATCTCGACGACAACACTTTTAGCCAACTCTTGACACAGAGCACGTCCATGAACCAACTTGGTCGGTCGGATCTCCACATCATATTCCTGAATATTTGAGATCCATCCTACCCTTTTATCACCCAATTCACCTTGAATTATGAAGTTTCGAACATCAGGATGGATGACATAAACCACAGTCTTGCTTTGAGAAACAAAATGTCAAAACTTTTTGAGTGCTTTCATCACCGCATAAACCTGTTTCTCTATAAAATTGTACTTCTCCTGATGTGGTGCAATAACTTGGCTTAAAAAAGCAATGGGCTTCTCCTCACCATCATCCTATTTTTGTGTCAACACAACAACATAGCTCTCCTGTTCACCAACTGCATAGAGGATGAAATATTTTGAATAGTCAGGGTTAATTAAGATCGACACTTGGGTGATTCGCTCTTTGATTTCTTGAAAGGCTCACTTCCTGACTTTAGTCCATTTAAATTCAACATTCTTCTTCAAGAGCTCAGTCATGGGCTTAACAACCTGGGCAAAATCGATGATAAACTTGCGAATGAAGTTTATTTACCCAAAGAAAGACTGCAAATATTTCTTGTTCGCAGGTAGTGGCAATTTCATGAGTGCCTCAGCTCTTGCAGGATCTATCACCAATCCTTCTTGTGAGATCACATGACCTAGCAACTTCCCTTATTTAACAGCAAATATTGATTTCTTCGGATTTATAGAAATCCCAAATTCTTGACACTTCTCAAACACCTGTCTTAGATGAGCAACATGGTCTTTTCTGCAATGTGAAAACACAGTCATATCATCAAGATATATTACAATAATTCTATTTAGTAACTCACCAAAGGTGACGTCCATAGCTCTCTAAAAAGTTGCACCGACATTTGAGAGCCCAAAGGGCATCCGCTGATAGGCAAATGTGCCCCACTTGGTAGTAAATGTTGTTTTATATTGATCTTCATCTTTTACCCAAATTTGATTGTACCCAGAGAAGCCATCTAATAGTGAGAATCTCTGAGCGCCAGCGACTACATGAAGAATTTGATCAATTTGGGGCAAAGGATAATGATCCTTGAGTGATGCCTGGTTCAAATTGTGAAAATCAACGCACAACCGTATGTCTCCATTCTTCTTTCTCACAAGAACCAGATTCGCCACCCAAGTCGAATGCTTTATGGGGTATATAATCTTTGCCTCGAGCATTTTTAACAATTCTGCTTTCATGAGGACTTCAATTTTAGGATTGACAGGATGCTGCTTTTGTCGAAAAGGCTTAACTCCTTCTTGTAGCTCTATAGTGTGCTGGATTACATCCTTGTTATATCCTTTTAAATCTTGATAACTCCATGCCACAATATCGGGGTATTCATAGCATAAATTTTTAATGCCTTCCAGCTCCTCTGACATACAATCGGTCCCAATATTGATAATATTTCTAGGTTCCAACTACAATTCTCTGTACTCTTTAGCATCCACCTTAATCCTGTGCTTATCAACTCTATCATTTTGGTCAAACAAACTCTCCAACGAAATCAAACCCTACGAGATATGATTATTTTTCAGCTGAATCATTCCTTCCTTTTCTTCATCGACAAGTGTTCGACCATCCGCACTAGCAGCCTCTCTAAGCAAAAAATTAACTATTTGCTCATCATTATCAAATACTTGCCAATAGAGATTCTTATCTAGAACTAAAGGTCTATAAATCACTCTAATAGTTTTGGGCTTATGGACCACATGTTCGATCGGAGAATAATTTACACCAAGTGAAGCTAAAATATCAGCATGTCTATTCTGCTCTCGAGGAATTGCCTGAATGTTCAAGGTTGTGAAAGCTTCCAACAAATCCTAGACCCTATTGTGGTAAGCTTTCAAATAATGTTGCTTCGCCACACATTTATTAGTAACCTGGTTAACAATAAGCTCAGAGTCACCAAAAATCTGTAGCATATTAATGCCCAATTTCTCCACATTTTTCAACCCAAGACATAATGCTTCATACTCAACTACATTATTTGTATAGCTCCAAGTCAATCTATAAGAATAAGTCTTTTGTATTCCTTTAGGAGAGACTAGTACAACACCAGCTCCTACGCCATTCTTACATCTTGCACCATCAAAATACAACTTCCATAATTGGTGTGCCATGAAGTCTGGAGAATCAAAAATTTCCTCCTTGGTCTGTACGGGCTTAGTGATTGAGTAACAACCAATATCAGTCCCAATCATAGCATTAAAATTAGTTAGCAGAAACTCATCCTCTAGGTGAAGCTCATCTAATGCTTCTTCTACCAAATCAACCTCTTCCAGTTCCTCGGTCATCATATTTACAGTGCCTGAAGGTTGTTCTTCCTCCTCGAGCCTTTCGATATGAAAAGGTGAAGGCCTTTCATTTTGGATACGAATCCACTTTCCCTTGAATGGTATTTCCAAATGTGAATAATCCAGGGATAGGTATCCTCCCAACTTAGCTATGAACTCCCTTGAGAGACACATGCTAAAGTAAGGCTCTAAATCTACCACTACCACTTCTTGGATAACTGTGATTTATGGCATACTATGGAGAACAATAGGAATGTCCTTGATTACCCCCACCATATTAACTAGAGTTCCATCCAATTGCAACACTCTAAGGCTACTCCTAGTATATTCCATCCCCATTACTTCGCACACTACCTTTGGCATGACAGTAGTTGCAGCTCCAGAGTCGATCATACAATTATGCACAATCCACCCTTCCATTCTCAAAGACAAGTAAAATAGAGGAGGTCTATTTTTTCCAATCATAGAAGTGGGGAGCACCTATGCTAGGACTATTTGGGAATGATCTTTCTTTTGGTCTTTAGTAGTCCTCAAATATTCCTATAACAAATCAATTTTCCTAGGTAACTGTAGCGCATCATACAAGCTAATTTTTGTAGGGATTCTCTTCATTTCTTCTACAATACTATAGCTTGGAGCAGCTGAAACCTTCTCCTCTGGAACACATTCGTATCTATCCTGATACTACTGAGTAGCCTCAACTCTTTATCTTTTTGTTAATGATGGGTACTTAAGTCACTCCTTAGCTTGCTCTTTTGTTTCATTCGAAGTTTGAGCAGTCATCGCAGGTTGTGAAGTTGAGGGCTTAGCCTGTGCCTTATCTTGAGCTTGTTTAGATAACAAATATTTTGTCCTAGCAACATCTTGTTCCTTAAATTTGACAATAGGTACCTTCACTAGAGGTAATCACTTTTGTTCTGATGCCTTGGATTCTGTGGGTACCTTCAAAGGTTCAAGCTCCACCAGATCAATAGTCATCATATTCTTCCCAAACCTTGTAAGGACTAACACCTATTTCAAGGATGGCATCATGTAGTTATGCTCGATCTCCTAAATCATATTAACTCATCCACTCGCAGAGCTTTCTTCTAGTGTTTGAACATAATTCATATGCACCATACATGTATCTTCTCCATGGGGATCATTGCATGTAGAACACCAATAAGCTTTTTCTGCCACATTAGCATCATCATTTACTTGCACCACTATGTTCTTCTCAGGTCCTCTACTAGTAGAAGCTTGTTCTCGGGTGATAGGTGGAGTCTGAAATCTTTGCGATTGGAATTCGGCTTCAGCCTGCTTCTTTCTTACCATTGTAAGTTCATTGGATATTGTCCTCAAGGCCGCATTATTGGACTTAACTTCTTGCAATAAGGTTGTAAGAGGATCAGGTTGAGGTGATGAAATAGGAGCTGGAAAATGTAGAGGTGCTTGTGGTGTAGGCAATGACAACAGAGTCGGAGGTGCTGGTAATGTGGGAAAAGGGACAGATGGAGGTCGTTGGGGTGCTGGTGGAGTGGGTAATTGTGGAAAACTAGGGGTCGACTATTGTGGGACCGGGATGGGTGCAACTGGAGGAGGTGTCTGAGTTCCATGAAGGGACTGGGTACATTGATGGCATAGGCTATGAAAATGCACTAGAATAAAGGTATTGTGGGAGATCAGGGAGAATCGGCATAGTTGCCTTCGGAGGAAGCCTACCTACAACAATCAAATCAGATTCAACCTTTTGAGCCTGTGTATATAAATCTGGGAATGTGTTCACATTGGCCTAGTGCACCGCCATACCAATATTGGTATTGAGTGCTCGAAGGTAATAAAACATTGCTTGCTCATGTGTAGGCCTCAAACCATCTAGAACTCTTTGCCAACTTCATGCAAATCGAACATTAAAATCTATGATCTCTTCTTGAGGGTGCCTTTGAATGGTGGTGAACTAGTGCAGCAAGGAATATGGATCAACTTGCTCATGGAAATTCTTGATTAACAACTCAGCCAACTGATCCCATGAAGTAATAGTTCTCGGTTGCAATGATCGGTACCAGTATAGCAATTTTCCTCTCAACGATAGGACCAACAACTTTATCATCACATCCTCATCTGTAATGTCATGAATCATTGCTAAAGCAGCTACATCTTGAATATGTTCATATGCAGTTTTTCTAGTGCCATCATAGGTAGGCAAAGCCTTCAACGCAGCTTGAGGCACCGGATTTTGTGCTTGCAAGTTCAATGCTCCTGAACTATTCCATGTTGGGAACTGCCTTTGTGGTTGTTGTTGTTGATGTGGCTGAGCCATTTGAGCTGGAATGTGAGGTGTAGGCCAAGGAACACTAGTAGTTGTAGGAGGTGGAGGTGGAGGAAAACTGGTAGCAGTGCTAACTGGACTTACAGGAGCGGAGAATACACCAGCTAACCATGAGGATGAAACAGATGGTATATGAGGTATATGAGGAAGTGAAGACGTACGACGAAAAGAAGCTAAGCGAGGATGTTCTCCTAATATTTGGATATCGAGCTCATAAAACTCAACTTGATTATCTAGATTCTTGGCCTTAGATCTTGTATTCATGAGAAACAACCTTCGTTGTTCTCACGCTCGAAGATTTTTGGATATGATTGAGTCGCCAGATGTTCTAATCATTCAGTAGAAAGGTGAACACCAAACCTAAATACTACTGTGGGTGGACTCTTTAGTGTCCCACCGTGCCAAAAATTGTTGGTCAAATATCTGCCTAATCGATAAACACTACGTTTATGCACCCTAGATACGACCAACATTGAAAGGCCAGAGGAAAGAGATGTCCTCCGTGCCAATCTCTAGAGAGGGCTGGTTCCCTAACTAATCCTAAATTGGTAAAGACTAGGGATGCAGGAAAGAAATTAAAAGAAAGAAAAGAAAGATACAGGAAAAAAACCCAAGCACAAAATAGCATCTAATAACAGGAAAGCAATAGAATTACTTGCAATATTGCAATAATAACTTTCAAAATACACTCCAACATTCACTTTCTCACTAGCAATTTTAAATTCAAGTGCAGAATTTAAATTGAATAACAAATAAGAAAAGTGAATGTAAAATAGAAGCATGCCACACATAAATCAATTACACACAAGATCACTTGCAAATTCAAAATCCTGATGCCTTGTATTGATGCAGAGAACTTAGAGAGTATTCTCGCAAAATGTCTAACCTCCCTTTTACAATGAAATTTGCTTAGTATTTATAGAGGTTTTCGCCTCTTTCATTTAATACATTGGAGAACAAAATGTCCAGGGATCAGAGACAAAACAAGGAAAATCCTCCTTGAATTCATTGAAAATCCATCTTCCTTGGGGGACAACCTCCAAAAAATCTGCAACTCCGAGTATCGGTGCACAGATAGTTAGAACGACATTAAATATCGTGGAAGCGCCTTCAGTGCTTTGGAAATTAGGAAGATCCATCTATTCTTCTCCTTTGCTTTGAGATCCATGACATGGGTTACTTGATGCCACCTTTATTTAATACTCATGATCCTGGCACCTTCAAACCTTTGATCGTACTTCCATTTCACCCCAGAATCATGTTCACCTCAGAAACTTGCTTCACCCCAATTGCCTTGTGTGTGCGTGTGATCCCCTCTTTTAAAGTGCATTCACCCCTGAGAAAGGTGAACGGGACGTTCGCCCCTCAACCAGGGTGAACGTGATTTCATCTTACTGTCATGGTTCATTCACCCCTAGGAAGGGCAAACGGGATGTTCGCCCCTCAACCAGGGCAAACTGATTTGTTGTTCTCCTTGGGCACACACGATTGCATTACTCTTTGGGGCGTGTTTACCCATAGAAAGGGTGAACGATGTGTTCACCCTATAGCAAAGGTGAACGCGCCTTCATCTTAAACTTTGTTTATGCCCAATCTTAGAATTTTGTTCGCCCATTCAAAGGGTGATCGGGATGTTCACCCATTCTTTGGGGTGAACGTGACTATGATTGCAAAGCTTTCAACCAAGTCCCTGATTTCATTATGATTCATGAAAAATTCGTAGGCGCTTCCTTTATAATGCATTCATAGTGTGGCGAACTCAAAATCCTTTAAAAGGAAGCTTATACAACCCTTCGAAATTTTACAAAAATAGTCATATGGAAACAAACCAGGACATATAAAATTATCTCAAAATAATATTGCCGCCATAGAGAATACAAATTTTCATCAAAATTCTTCAACAAAATTCACAATGTAGCAAAATACAAAATGGCCAACAAATCTTCAACTTGGACAAAGCTCATTTGACATTGGATAAGACAATACTAAAGGATCAAGCTGATCAAATATTGTTCAAAGATTCCTATCCTAAGCTATTCAAGTATGATGTAGGAGTCTCTTACAAAATGCCTCTCAAAACAAAATTCTACAACTGTGGGCTATGGATTATGCTGACATGATTAATATAGCACTAGCCACCCCCGCTTTGTCCAAAATATCCAAAGAAGTAGTCTATTTGATAATCCAATGCAATAGAAAACATCACATGCCCATGTACTGTTAGGAAGAAATTATCATTGAGAGGATGCATGAAGAACTAAAATCCCTATAGAAAGCCATTAAGGAAGGGGAAAAAATAATACCTTGATTCACACATTACTTCATCTTGGTCCATTTACTTATAGAGTATTTAAAAAGGAGAAAAATCAAGGAACTAAGAGGGGTGCCAGAAACACTTGATGTACAAGATAGACTACCATGGATTCATGAAGGAGGATCTAGCCATGCTCACTGACTAGGATGATTTCTACCCCTAGTCCATGAATTCCTCTATGGTTACTCTCCTAGTAGGATGCCTAGAGGAATTGTAAATTTTTTGAATGAAGATAAAGCAGGGGAATTTTTCATTAATAAAAATTTCACTTAGATCAGACTATATGGGGCCAATATTCCTCCCAAAATTCTCCCATCATATTGCCCTTTTTCTATAGTTTCCTTAGAAATTATTAGACAAATAACATAAGAAGCCAAAATGAGGATCAATAAGAAGGTAAATAGGATACCTTGGTTTAAGCTCCTTTGTAGAATGGACACATATATTTTCAAAGGATATCCTAGTTTGCTAAGAGTAATGTGGAGAATGGATGAATATGGTTTCCTAGAACTCGGTTGGAGGCCATATGATCCTCATGGTCATTATAAAGAAAATGTAGAAGACATGAAGTTTTTTTGGGTGAACCATAGGTCTGATTCATTTGAAGATCACCTATAGGAGACCATTAGAGGAAAAAAGACCCTAAAATATGTGTGGGATCATTTTGAAATTAAAAAAGGGGTCATATTTAGATGGAATTCCCTAGGGATTATCCTATTGACTTGATGTCTTTAAGAAGAAATTTAGTCAGGGCCTATGCACCTATAATTCCAATAATGCAACCAGATGAGTTTTAGGATCTGTTGTTAGAGGCTATCAATATCGATGCCCAAAAAATAAAAATCCTTATGGATACAGTGCATTTAGCTGAAGCAACAACTAAAATGGTCCAATTAGCCTTGACATACACAATGATTAGCACAACCCCTACTAAAGCAATGCCTCTTGAAATCACATTTATTGAGACAAAAACCCCAAAATAAAGGCCAACAAAAAAAGGAAAAGAAATTATTTCTACTTATCAACAAGAATAATCCATTGTTCAAATATCCCTTGAGAGCCAAGTGTCTGAAGAAGACCAATTCCAAATGGTAATACAAAGACCATAGTTTGTACCCAAATCCATGGTGATAGATAACAAGGAGAGAAAAATATCTTCCTTCATACAAAAAATATTGAAAAGGCTAGAGGATCAACCACCCTCCTAAGGAAACATCATGTTAGCATACCCAGTCCTTCTAAATATCCAGAACATAAGAAAGCAAGGACTGGGGCCGATACTGTTACAAAAAGCATGAAAAGAATCAACCTAGTTAGGGTAGAGGAGGTGATCTCCATTGATAATTTTGATAAAAAGTAGTTGCAAGCCATGGAGGAAGGAAAAGACCCTAGGAGCATCACACGTTTATGCAAAGATACCTAAACTACATCATCATAGGCTACATCAATTACAATATCTAGACTAGAAAATACCACTACTATCTAGATCAATCAATGAACAAGGGATGGGCATGTGTTTGGAAAGCCCACAAATTTATTGAAAATAGGAAAACACATACAAGAAAAAGCAACATAGCTCATTCTACAAGAGAATTAGGAGTTGAGAACTAGGAAATATATAAGGAAAAGTAGCCTTTAAGTTTCCATGATCACATATTTCAAAGATAATAATTTAGAGCAAGGGCAAAGCTCACAAAAATATAAATATGAATAATTTAATACTAGGTCCACCATAGAAGACAATACTAATCAAGAGACTAGTCAATCATAAGGTATAAACACCATACAAATGTTTCCACTTTTTATTGAAAATCCAGAGTCTTGAAAATAGGCAAAGGGAGAGAATTTTTTTTTGGAATGAAATGACCTAAAATAGTTGTGCATTTACTATAATGCATTTATAATAAATGGTTAAGAGGTCACCATATGGACAAATCCATTGGACTCAAGCCATAACAAAACAAGATCCCCTAAAATCTATAAAAGAAGCTTCAAAAACCAGAAAAAGCATTAAGAGTTTTGCATAAACATTTTATTAAAGGTATAATAGAGAACCCTTGTATTTCCATTGTATTCTCTTTTGTGTCTTTCTTCTTTTCCATCTCTTATTCCTCCCATTTCTATGTAGGTTTTGATAGGGAAGTATTCAAGAACTAAGATCATTTCTAGCTACTGAGTCAAAAGTTTGGAGGTCTTCCAATTACTATATTGGAGTGAGGGTGAAGGATTATTGTTACATCAGTTGAATGACTATTCTTATTTTATTAATATAAAAGGAGATTTATAAAATTCAAACCAAATCTCATTGTAACAATCGTTGAAATTAATACAATTTTAGGCTTCTTCCCTAATCAATTCTCTATATTTAGTTATGTGTATGTCTCTTTTATTTGTTACATTATTTGAATGTATTTTATACTTTCCTTAGTTGGTAATAAGTTATGTTTGTTACATAATTTAAACAAAAATAATTGACTTAACATATTATTTCTCTTTCTTTCTAAATGCACTAATGTTTTTAAAATCTTGCTACAATAGACAATAAATAAGGCATCGATCTAAGGCACAATTTAAGACTTATGTAAATCTTGTTCAAAGAACAACTATTTTTACTCTTTTAATCTAGATGAACATGAAATTATAATATAAATATTACCAATTCACTTTAGGGGTATCCTAACCCAATTTGGTCTATTTAGAGTTAGTGTGATAATCTATTCCCAAATCAAAGAGGCAAATCCACTAGAATATGCAATATTGTTTATGAATAAGAAGTATTTTGTGGTGTGACAACCAATTTTAAGGACATAAAATAATTCCACAACATATTATGGCATCATTATTGAGGATAGAATTATCATTGTAGAGATTCTATACATGTGTCTTTTCTTTATTAATCATCTTTATGTGACAACAATCAACCAACATATTTTGGCACGGGAGACCAAGCTCATTTTTTAATCTTTAATTTTTTTAGTTCTTTTTTTTTCGTGCTTTAATTTTTCAAATACAATATTCATGGGTTATCTTTTCTTTTATCACATATTCTAGAATCCCTTGTGAGTCTAAGAATATAAAGTTCAAGCAAACTTGACTAGAGCATCATATTATTTCTTCATATACAGTACTAGCGACTCTAACTGGCTAATACCCAGATATAAAAAATTAAGAAAATTAAGAAAGAAAGATCACATTGTCCTAGTGTCAACAAGAAGAACCGCTCAAGAGCTACTTATAGAATTCTCAAGCCTAGAGGTGTTTTTTTTGGATTTGTACTTCTAGTCCCTCATATAAAAGTCTCACTTCTAGAGAAATTTTTGATTCCATTCAAGTAGATAATAATTATACTGTTACTCCCCCTCCTATTATTTTAAAACTACTCCAATTGTTAACATGGTCAACCCTCAACCTAATTTGCATCAATGGAGAACCAATAGGTACCTCCCTTTTGTCTTACCCCTATATTATATTCCCTACTTGGGAAAGCCCATAAGCATCTACCCAAATTCTAAGAAAATAACATTGTATGTGGGGAAGATCCTATCGAAGATTTATTATATGCTATGGATAGCCTAGAAGTGAATGAAGAAGATGTATTTCTTAGGTTTTTATTACAAACACTAGAAAAATATGCCATAGAATGGTTTAACAATATTCCAACCACCACTATTCATGATTTTCATGAAATGGAAGAAAGTTTTTTAAAGAATTATGGTGAAAGGAAGAATGAATATTCTATCCTAACCAAACTAGCTACAATAAAGAAAAATAAAAAAGAGTCAGTAAGCGATTTTAATAGAAGATTTACCAAGATTAGGAATAAAATCCCTACCAATTTAAGGCCAAATGATATTCAATCAATCTATTTTTATAAGAGCACATTTCCAGGAGAGTTTAATTATGAGCTTAGACAAGAACAAGTAACTACAATTGATACATGTATGGATAAAGCAATAGAGATTGAAAGAAATATGATATACAATAACAATATGAAGCCTTATTCCTTAGAATTAAATCATTCGGATAAAAAACCCAAGAAAGTAGGATTTACAATATTAAAGAGCACATAGCAATATTCTATGGAAAGGTTAGCTAATCAAATGATAGAGATTTTTAACACTATGAATAATAGATTAGCAATAATAGAAAGGAAAAAAGAGAATAATGTAGAATATTCACACTCTCAAGGTGAAAAAAAATAGGGAGATAATAGACCTCCATTTAGAAGGAATTTCAATAGGGGTTGGAATAATAACCACAACTCAGATGAAGGTAATAGAAACAAGAATAACGAAAATGGCTAGAAAAAGAGAGAAACTAAGAAAGATGTAGATGCTATCCCAAATCCTATTTCTTTATTTAATTTTATAATATATTTTTCTTTCTATTGTTCTTCTTGTGATGCCCCTCACAATTTAGTCGATTGTGGAATTTACTTAAGTATGCATAATAATGTAGATATGGATGATGAGTATAAGGAAGATATAAGGATTAATGTTTGTTGGAATCAAGAAGATGAATCTAGAGAAAATTTATTTGAAGAGAACATGGACTTATATGCTTCTAATCATCATCCTAAGATTCTAGTCGTTGATAACATAAAAATTATGCAAAGATCACAAGATTATAGATATGATAGAACTAAATAAGAAAAATTGATCCTAACAATAAAAGAGATAGAGGACTTGTAAAGAATTCATGCAATCAATTTAAGAAATAGAAAAATACTAGGGAAGGAAGAAAATGCATCTACTAGTGAAAATAAGGGTAGGCAGACTCAGATAAATTTATCTATAAATATAAACAAAAAAAATTAAAAAAGTTATTCATAAAGTAGTTGAAGTAGACGAAGATCTATAGAAAGAACAAAAATAGGAATATAAAAAGAAATTAGATGTCAAGTAAATTGAGATTGATGCTATTTTAGAAATAATGATACAAAAGGTCAACATTACATTCAAAGAATTAACGATAGCCCCAAAATATAGAGATCAAGTCTACAAAGCTTTTGGGTTGATAGAGTAGACAAGAAATCAGTCATGTAATGCTACCAAACTAGAAGCCCATGAAACCAAAACTCCATCTTCATTTAGGTCCTTTTATGTATCCCTCAAGTATAAGTCAAAATTAGGGGATCAATATGTAATTCATAATTGTATGCTTGATAGTGGTTCTTCACACAACATTATGCCTAAATAAATAGCATTCCAGTTAGGATTTATTTGCACAAGAGGCTCTCCTCCTATTTCAGTAATGGACATTAGACAAATACCATGTGTAGGAGTAATAATTAGCTTGCTAGTGTTCTTAGATCAGTATCCAAAGAGACATAGTTATGGATGTAGCAATTTTATATGTTGACCCTTTATTTTATTTTATTTTGAGTAGATACTAGGCAAAATAATTGGGTGGTTCTATTCAATTAGATTGGTCATATGCCACCATCCCCCTATCCAAAAAGTTTTTGGTATTTAATTTGTCTTATATGTTAGCTTTTGATGAATGAGCCTTGGGAGATAACAATCACAAGATGCGGAATAACATGAAGAAATTAAATCTGCTAGATGATTGAAGTATGTTGTAAATATAAATCATACAAAATATTACAATGTAGCTATGGAGAAAATGAGCACTCTATAAATAAAGCTACTAATCTACATTGTATTCATCACCAATGAATGGTGAGGCACACATAACTACACTATCCACTAAGCTACACTATCTGAATATGTCCCTCGATTCTATTTCTATCTATCTAAGAGGCCATCCTTATATAGGTAAAATAAGATACTTGGCCAACAATCTATCTAGTTGTGCAAGGGACAACTTGCACATGTACAACTTGCACATTGACACGTGTGCATTTATTACATTGTATGAATTAACTAGATAACTTGCACATGAAGTAATCTAAGTATGTATCTTGGAAGATATATTTACATAACCTAAATGATGGAATAAACTTTATTTTCAAAATCTCCCTATATTACATTATTTGGGTATTGAAGGCATTAGTCTTCAATATGGATTTTCTTCATCTTCAGCTTGATCATGTCAAGGATTCTTGTATTTTTCAAATTTTTTCTCCTTGGTGTCAAGCGTATTTGGTGGTTCATTGCTCTCATAATGGTGCATGTCTTGAGTGGATTTAAATTGATACTTCTTCCTTATTTTGTGCCTTGGTAAAACCTGGTTCTCTATCCTTCACAAGTATCAACCTGTTGTAGCCTAGTTTGTCATCTAGCTCACGCTAGAGCTGTGATTATAATATCTTGAGATTTGAAGATGAGCACCCACTAATCATAGCCCAAAATAAACATTGGGAGAATCAAACTGCCTTGATTCAACCTCCAGAGAATGTCGACTCCTAGCTTGCTACAGAGCCTGCCTAGCGCCTTCTAGAGCCTGCAACAATCCCAGGTGTGAACCAAAGCTTGCGAAGCTCGCATCAGATCCTGTCACCATCAAAAAACTACATTTTGAAGCTGCTGCATCATCAGATATGACACGCCATCTACAATCACATATCAATAAGCAAGCTATATCTAATTTTGATACATTTTTATTGGGTAATTTTTTGATTTACATGCTTTCTAAATTTATTGTTAAACTAGGGTTTTATTAATGACTAAGGGTCTCACATTGTGGTGCCCTCCTAGGTATTACTAACTCTTTGGTTTTATTTTGTGTATGCAGATCAACAAATTCCACACATTCATTGATGGTTTTTGAAGTTGGAGTGGACCAATATTGGATATTCAAAGCCCACTCAATATTTTAGGATCAAGGACACACTCAGATCTGAAGACACTTATGTTATATCTAACTAGGGTTTCGGAGAATCCTAGTTCCACTATAAATTATTGCATCAAATATCTACATTGGATACTGATTTTAACAAAGGAGTATATTGGCCCCCCCATTGAATACATATTTCTTTTGTGCAATATGTTTTGTCTCATTGCTTTATTTTATTTTGCCATTTTTTTTTCTAGTGTCATGTCTTTGAATCCACACAAATATATGGAGGTTAAGGATATAAATGATAGGGTTATAAAAGAATATATTTAAAGTGGATGGGTGAAGCTAACAGCATAGACAACCACAAAATATCCTTTAACAAATAATTTTTATATAAACATCCTAGAGGATTAATAGCATTCAAAAATTATGCAGTTACACTATTGAAATGGTGTTTTGCATGTTCACAAAATTATTCCAAATATCTAGAAATATTGATTATCCAATTTCAAAAAAATAAGATCAATACCCTGATTTGACAAAAATAGAATTATTGATAAACATGTATGCAAAAACAATTAGCTCGATCTACTCTGAGTTAGATTTTCAAATTAACATAATAGACTAACCATGGCAACAATATGAGGTAATATCTAATAATCAAGTCGACCATTCAACATAGGCACAAATTAAAGGTAAAAATCTTTTGTAATTATTTATTCATCAATTTGCAAAGAACTACACAATGGTGCAAGCAAACACTCCAGAGCCGACCATTTGGAAGGAGGTTGCTACCCTTATTTATAGGTTTTACAATAGTCATTTTACTCTCAAGCATTATAGGGAAATTTGATTTTCTTGTGCTTTCTCTAACAACTTGCTATTCATGATGCCCACCAACTACACCCTCCTAATTCTGTTGCAACACCCTTCTATATGAGCTCATCATCGTCGATGGAGATTCTTGAAATCAATTCCTCTCTGCCGATCTCACAACTGAATCTAGTTCAGCAAGATGTTCTATAAGGTTCTAGGCTATAACTGCTTTTTGTTCGACTTCTTTGGCATTAGTTTTAATTTTCCCCTACTTCTTGGATTACACATGCAAAATTTTGTCGAGAACCCTTAAGGGAGGTAGATTTTTAATTTTAGTTGTAGATCTAATCATTGGATGGCTATAGGACCGCTTCTTGTTTGCATGATGGCAACAAAGGAAGGAGAGAAATCACAACTCTTCACCTTTAGTTTTTTCTTGTCTTTTTTGGTGCATCTCACTTTCAACTTAATTTCAATGCTTTCTCATTTGCATGGCTTATGCAACGAAGAATAGAAAGTGTCGCTTTTCATTCTTATTTTACCTTTTGTCAACGCTTCTTAGTTTTAGCCTTTTCTCGACATTTTTTGGTTTGCACAACTTATGTGAAGATGATCGAGAAGTGTGGCTCTTGTGACTTCTTTGTTTTACTCTCTTCTTAGCACTTCTCAACTTCAGGTTCTTTTCAGTATTTTTTGGTTGTGCACTTGATACAAGGAAGATTGAGAAGCACTATCTTTTTAGAGTTCTTACCTTTAGCTCGATTTTAGCACTTTATCATTTTCCACCTTTGTGCAATGCTTTTCAGTTTTTTAGCGCTCTTCACTTTTGCATGGTGAGTACAAAGAAAATCGAGAAGTGCACCCCTTTACAGAATGCTTACTTTTGAGCTTATTTTAGCTCGTCTCAGCTTTGGGTAGTTTGTAGCGCTTTTGTGTCTCCCTTACATAGCCAAATTTTGCAAAATTTTGGTTTAAGTATGAATGTAGCCTTTTTTGGCCTACACAACCTTGAGATCAATGTTAGTAGATCTATCTAAAATAAATTTATAAAGATAATCGTTTAACCTTTGAAGCAATCTTCTTTCATAGTATTTATAATATCTATATTTGAAGTGACAGGAAAAAGATGAGTGATTTGTTCCATAACAACATTTGCATGGATGTAAACTCCAACAATTCATTTTTTCATGACCATATTGATTGCAATGAGTGCACAATAGAGATGATCTAGCAATTTTATGGTCAATTTTAGAAATATCATATTTTTCTATCTCCTTAATAAGGTCTTCAAACCATATGTGCACAATTGAAGCTATTCCATTTTGCATAGTCTTGGTGATCAATATTTTCCTGTTTTTTTTTATTTGATTCATTAGATGAATCTTCCTTTGCATAGCTATTGACTTTATAAATTAGATCATATTGTAGAGGTTTTTTCTTTTCTTTCCTCTTTTCATCATTGGAGTCCATCAGGTTCTTGATCCATATTGATATTTTTCTTATTCCACTTCTAAGAGTATTATTCAATTCCTCTTTGTCGATATCACAACTGAATCTAGTTCAACAAGATGTTCTAGAAGGTTTTGGGTTGTAACTACTTTTTGTTTGGCTTCTCTAGTATCAATTTTAGTTTTTCCCTACTTGGATTACGCATGCAAAAGTTCATCGAGAACCCTTAAGGGGGGTAGTTAAGGGGGGTAGACTTTTAATTTTAGTCGTAGATCTGATCATTGGATGACTATAAGACCACTTCTTGTTTGCACAATGGCAACAAAGGAAGGAGAGAAATCACAAATCTTCACCTTTAGATATTTCTCATATTTTCTGGTTCTTCTCACTTTTGGCTTAATTTTAGCACTTTCTCGTTTGCATGGCTTATGTGAAGAAGGATAGAAAGCACGAATTTTTGTTCTTATTTTCACCTTTTGTCAGTGCTTCTCACTTTTAAATTTTTCTTGGCATTTTTTGGTTTGTGTGGCTTATTTTAATATGATCAAGAAGCATGGATCCTACAACTTATTTGTTTTTATCTCTTCTTATAACTTCTCAGCTTCATATTATTTTCAATGTTTTTCAGATGCGCACTTGATACAAGGAAGGTTGAGAAGCACGGTCTTTCTAGACTTCTTAATTTTATCTTGATTTCAATGATTTTTGGCTTTCCACCTTTGTGCAACGATTTTTAGTTTTTAGCGCTCTTCACTTTTGCATGGTGAGTACAAAGGGAATCAAGAAGTGCACCCCTTTACAGACTGCTTACTTTTGAGCTAATTTCAATGCTTCTCAGCTTTGGGTGGTTTGTAGTGCTTTTGCGTCTCCCTTACATACTTAGCCAAATTTTGTAAAATTTTGGCTTAAGTATGAATGTAGCCTTTTTGGCCTACATTATTGGTGCCTCCTGGGGAATATTGCTCACAAGGTTTAAGAACTCAGAGCCTTATTCATTGGGTTTACAAATTTTATGGGGTGAACGATTTATGGAATGGAAAATAGGGATGAGATGGAAGGTATGATTTGGGATGCATGGAAATGGATGGAGGAGTGGAGTGGGTAGGGATTTGTGAAATGATATGGAGGGAAATGAATGGTGAACTTAGACTCAGCATCATGGCTCAAAAATTGCTCCTTCATGACTACCAACTTCTTGATTAGAGACAAAACATCCAATAGTTAATAGTCATGAAGAAACTATTTGTGAAGCAAAAATGATTCTCAATTCTCAAGAGGGTTCCTCTTATAGGTAGCTTCTCAAAAATCTTCCATGCTATGAGCATGAGGCTCTGTATGAGTTCATGCATTATTTACTTTTGATTTTTGTCATACTACAAAAAATTCACCAAAAATGTGCTTCTAACAAGTCTTTTGTTTAGACCAATTTATTCATTCTGCTCCTCTTCTTAGTATTCTTCTCTTAGGTGAACCACTTTGATCTCTGGTTTTTTTGGGATGATTTCATTAATTTCATCATCTTCTTCATCTTCTTTGATTTCATTATCAATCTGTTATTCCCCTTCTTCATGGTCTTCATCACTAGACCTATTTTCATCAGACTTATATCCTTCACTTTCCTCTATGGTGACATTGATATCATCATTATATTATTCACTAAGTAGATGGGTAACATGGCTTAGTGCATTTGAGGCTTGTTCCCATATATTCTCTAGAATTATTGGCATTAATGATATGTTCTGATGGAGTCTCTGTAAGTTGGACAACCTCTTATGGTATGGTTCACCATTTTCCAATTCAAAGATGACATATTTTACCTCTATAAAGTTCTCGATTAACTGGATTACTTGTTCCTACTGGATTGGTTCAGCCCACCCTTCTATTTCAAATTCATATTGTATGATGGAATCTATACAACTTGATAGTACTTCTTCTTCGATAAATTGACGATCTTCTCCAAAGTAGTCAAGGAATTTGAGTTGCCTAAGGTAGGAGAATTTTATCATCATCTTGTTAGTCTTATCCTCCAGTCTGGATAGCAATTGCAAACCTTTCCACAACTTATTTTTTTCTAGGATATCCTTGGCTATTCCCTCAACCATGTACCATTACCTATTTGAAATGATCTTGACCATGACTCTAGACTTGGTCTTCGCTAGCCTATAAATTTTTTCTATTGAGACTATCTTATGTTGAAGCTCATATTTGAATTTCTGAAGGGTATTCCTTGCACTTACCAATTCATTTGTGGCTTCATCTAAAAATACAAATACTGGCTTAGCTTCTGTACTTTTTATTTTGATCTCTAACCATACCCTTCTTTAAGCTTGTTTTACGGTTTCTTTAGAAAACCTAGAAGGTCTAGCTCTTTCTGACAACAATTTATAATTTAGCTGGTTTTTCTATTCTATAAGAGCCATTACCTAGGCCTAGAGGCCCTCTGCTTATTCTTTGAAATTAGCTATTTAATTATATTTACATTACCACTCTTTCACCTCATCTCTGAGAGAGTTTGCCAAGTCTTCACGTTCTTTGAGAGAAGTATCCAACTACTCTATTCTTTGTTTTAGGTCTTTATTCTCCTCTCTTATAATATCTCCTTACAAGAAGATCATATCCATATGAGCTTTGGCCATTACAAAATCTTCAAAATATAATAGTTGCATGATATCTACAATTTTCTTGACTATCTCATAGTCTTCCAAAGTCATCTCCTTTCTTGATTTCTTCACTTTTGGAATGACAGTGTATTTTTCCTCTTTCTAGACACTAGATCAGTGACTGCAGTTTTCCTCTTTCATGCTACATCCTTTGAGTCTTTTACCAACTATGCATTCCACCAGGTTATTGCATTGAAGGCTATCTCTTCTATTCTTTGATGTTGAGCTAAAACAGAGTTAGTGGTTGGAATAGACGCAGTGATCAAAGATAACCCCAAACTTATAAGGGTGAGTGGAGAGGCCAAAATAGTGGAATCTTGGTGTGAAGGAGTAGTTATCACAACTTATGCTGATGTAGGGGGAGGAAGCGGTGTTGTGATTTGTGGACCTATCGCTATCGTAGATGTAATTATTGATGGTTCCTATGACTGTGAAAGTGGGGTTCCAATGGAAACTAATGGATGTTGCATGGATGAAGTTGGGATGGTTGTAACAACTTGGGGTGGTACAAGAGGGGGAACATCTACTGATGAGACATGACTTTCAAAATGGAAGGGGAGGTTTTCTTGGGAACTTAGAGGTGGGGGACTAGGAGGAGAAGAGAGAGAAAACATACCTGAGTCCCTTGGTGGAGATTGATGTGCATATTGGTTCATACATGATTGCTCATTTGATAGAACTTGAGCATGCTCTTCTTTTTCTCCTCCTTCCTCTCTTTCTTTTTCCTCTTCCTGAGGAATTCTAAAAAGGGTTGCCATAAATTGTGATCCAAATATGTCAGCTATCGATTTCATTCCTTGAACAGGTTCTTGATCATGTGATTATGAAGTACTGGGTTGTTCTTATTGCTGAGGGGAGGTAGAACATATGAATCTCACAATATAAGTCCTTGACATGACTTTCTTTTAATTATGGGTTCCACATAACCCTCAGTAGATGCTCCTAAAGCCAATCTTTCTAGTCTTTGCTCAACTGGGATAGGTCTTGCGCTGCCCAACTCATTAGGGCCCAATCCTCCTCCTTGGTACCCTTACCTTTGCATTAGGTGAGCACCTGGTCCATATGTTTGTAATTCCCCTATTGGGGATTGGAAAGCAACATGTTTGCCCTTCCTAGTGGGGATCTCTTTTGTAGTACCCCTAGTCCATTGAGGAGAGGATGGGGGTGTTCGAATGGTAAAAGACCTTAATCTTGACCTGATGGCATGTTCATTACTTACCTCCTTTGTTTTTCCAATAGGCCTCTTGAAGCTTAGTTCTAGGAAATTTTTGGTCCCTGTTGGTTGGTCTTTCATTCACACCCTGTGAAGAATGAACATAAAATATCAATAACACTTTACGAGATAAAGATATTGCTGGTTATCCAAGGTGTGAGTTACAGAGTTGGGTCGAATGGCTATTCACTCTTTTCTGCTTCTGGAATAGTTTCAAGTAGACTATTTGTTATCTTACAACATGTTTGACCTTGGTTCAATAATTTTTAGCGGTGGTTATCTTTGTTGACAATCGGATTTACAATCAGTTCTTTGATATAGCTCTTTATGCTTTAGCAGATTAAATAAAAGACAAATTTGAAAGAAAATAAAAATGGATCATTTGACGGTAGAACAAAGAGAGTAGGGTAGGGCAGAAAAGAGAAGCTTATCCAACTTAGTTGCAAATCAAAACTACCAATTTTAGTTACACTATTTAGCTTCACAATAAAACCAATCAAAGAGGAAGGTGTCCAACTTTCTAAGATCACCTTCTACTAAGAGCATAAGATGGAGATGACACAGATCTAAAAGAAAATCATAAATAGAAGGGAAGTCGGTGTCAACTGGTATCTCTCACCAGTAGCCTAGCTCGTGCAGTGAGGATAGAGCAATTAGAATAGACTCGAACCTTAAATCTTTAATTTTCCCTAACATACAAAAAACGAAATGAAGCCTAGTAGCATATTCAATCTTGATAACACAGATTTACAACTAAAATAAATAGACCTTAGTGAGACGAAAACAAAAGAAGATGCACTTATCGCAATCCGAAAGATATTAGGCTCCTGGCCACGCTATCACGAAAAACGATGTCACACCAACCCTAGGTATAGAACAAAGCATTCAAACAAGATTTGCAGGAAATTGCTAAAATATCTTTTATTCTAAGTTTTTGCATCCGGACTTTACATTCAAAAGAAGTATATATAGACTCAGGACAGACCCTGATCTTTTCAAAAATATATTCTTCCAAATATCTAAATCTTATCATAAAAATCCCACCGTCGAGGCTTTACAATATAAGGCATTTTTATATAGAGTTTCGATAAACCCTAATCACTCTAAAAATCTTTGTGTGGATCTTGCCATAAATGGAGAAGATAAGACTTGGTTTCATCCTCATCAAATGGACACCACGTGTAAATGTATCTTCATCTTTCGGTAAGTCGTCAGAGCATCTCATTAATTCCTCTGCAAAATCTGGATGAGTCACTAACTTCCCGGGCCTTCTATCCTCGCACAACCACATTTATTTGGTTCGAGTTGAAATTCTTTGCCCACCATTACTTTTACCATAAATTTTCCAGGCAAATGCATCCACCGGAAAATTCCTTAAAGTTTTTATTTGCGGCCAGATCTGCAAAATTTGGACGGATCAGAAATTCCTGGCATCTCCTATTTCCATTTGATGGTCCTTGCTTGATTTGTGCCAAAATTTAGGTTTGTCCATATTTCTCGCCATTACTTCTTCCATTATGCAACTGTTGGATCACTTTCTGCAAAAGAAAAGCAAAGGTTAGAACTTTAATATTATTAATTTAATTATTTTTTAAAATTTTCCTAAGGTTTTTTAATGTTTTTCATTTTAATTAATTTAATTAATTAATTTTTTCATTTAAATATTTCTAGGGTTTGGAATGTGTTGAAAAGCTTCCACTTCCTTTGGATGGGTGATGAAAAATTTAAAGAATGGCCAAATTTTGCAAAATGAATATAAATCCAAAATGCCATATCAAGCAATTAGCCTTCGTAACAATTCAAAACTTTAATGGACTTTAAAATATTTTAGGGCAAAATTAAATTTGAGCAAAATTCCGACATGTAATGAGCAACAGTTCAAAACTTCAATGGACTTTAAAATATTTTAGGGCAAAATTAAATTTGAGCGTCCGACATGTAATGAGCATTAGGGTTTGATTTCCTTCTTCCAAGCTCATATTCTCATGAAATTAAAACATGTTGCGATATCGTGACATTTTCTTCTCTTATTTATTCCAAGCTTTTTCCCTCGCGAAAATGAGACAAGTCCGAAAATGGAACATGTCGCGATATCGCGACATTTCCCTCAAGCTTTTCTTCCACTTTGCAAATTCTCCAAAAATTGTAGGTTGACTCCAGTGACTTTGTCCATCTGTATTTTGCATTTTTACATATTGGTGAAGGATCTTCCTTACTCGAGAAATGATTTTAACATTTGAAAAATGAATTTTAAATTGCTCGAGAATGGTCAGCTTCACATGGTGTAGAAAAATGACAAAAATTCAAAGTGCCCAAAATTTGATGAAACTTTACAAGCATCTAAATAAACCCAAAGGGTATCCAAATATGCAAAAGGAACTTTAAAATTCATCACGTATTAAGAGAAAATGCATTTAGAAGTTTGCTGGCCAGAAATAGAAACTGCTATTTCTTGTAAGTGAATCATGTATAAAAGTCCAGAAATTTGGCATGGCCACAGAGATGAGTTTAATATCTTCCACCCAAAATTCGAATCACCTCAAACAGATTTGTCTTCCAAAAGTTATGAGGATTTCAAGTTTGGAGTAAGTTTGTCGGCAAGAAGAAAATAATTAAAAGAACCCTAACATTTGATTTTAATAATTAAACCTTAGAAAAACTATTGAAAATTAAAATCTCTGAAATGATTAATATGAATTAATACATTTAACATGCAAAATTTCAGAAATTTTAAATTGAAATCAATGCCATATGCAAGCCTACTTGGACACTTTAATGTAGGAGAAATTTGAAAAGGATGCAAGCAAAATTTGGAATTAAAACCCGAAAAACTCAAGAGGGTCCCTGTGGGAAAAATAAAAATTAAATATTTTCAAAGGATGGAATTTCATTTTTTTAGTGGGGGTGTGTTGCTTCTCAACAGTCCCCTGCAAGGTGTCGGCATGTGAATCATAATAGTCTTCGAACATTCTATAAATTTTTATGGGATACTTGGAGTTTATGGTATATTTTTCTACCTGCATTTTCCAAAATTCAAACAACTTCATAGAATTCCAAATTTTTGTTTTCACTAAAGCTTTAACATCATCTTCTATAAAAACATGTATTGGGTGATTTTTTGGCTCATAATCTACCACTTGATCATAAAAGTCTCTCTAGAGGGGTAGTGCCTCCATATGTTGAATGTCCCACTCTAATTTTGATATTTCATCATTGCTTCTGAATTTCTTAATGTAGGAATGGAGAGTTCTTTTGAACCTATTTATTTTCTTAGAGAATTTTTTTTCTGGGTCATACCTCCATCTGTGAGGAAGTTCCGCTAAACCCATTTCTCGCATGTATTTGGTAATGCTTTTGTGTTGTCCTTTACCAACCACTATATCACTCACTTTTAGGGGATAGGTGCAGGTGCCCTTCCTGCCCTTGCCCATTCCAAATATGATGTTAGTATAATCCTTCTGGTGGTAATATTATAGAGCAAAAATTCACTCAGTGACATAGTAGGGTAGTAAAAAAGGTTTCTCAGTGAAACTATATACGCGAATGACTGCCCCTTCTATTAAGATATACCAGTCACCTTCCTCTTCGCCCTTCTTTCTCAAAATATCTCTTACTAATTGGGGAATTCTAGGGATTTCTCCTTTTAATAGCTTCAAAGCTGGCCCTAGAAATTCTCTAAAGGACTCTCCTTTGCTCAAATTATTTGTCCATTTATATATGGGTCGAGTGGTTCCATCAGGATTTTCTCTTTATGTAGGGATGAATGGCAACTCTTCATGGTTAAAGTAGAAGAAAAGCCAAGCAAAATGGGAACAATATCTGAATGAGGATCCCTCCTTTTCTTTCATCCAGCTTAGGTATTCTTGGGACCAGACTGCTAAGTATTGAGGTCAATCAAAGGATATTATATTTTTCTATATCTAGAAGACTCATAATTTTTTAGGTTGGAGATGTAGTAAGATGTAGCTAT
Source organism: Wollemia nobilis (assembly GCA_028583015.1). NCBI lineage: Eukaryota > Viridiplantae > Streptophyta > Pinopsida > Araucariales > Araucariaceae > Wollemia > Wollemia nobilis. The sequence goes on from JAQPPZ010014295.1 coordinate 4,271,349, forward strand.
CTATCAATTGTACACTTATTTGTCATACTGTAAACAAAAAATTATGGCTAGCATGGAGTAAAGTTCTACATTTTTTAATTCTTCCAACTTTATGGGGATCAAAGGTAGGGTATTGCCACTCATGTTTTATCCAACTGTTCAGCCACCCAGTTTAGAAAATTCCTTCCCCCTTTTGCATGCTTACTTAGGGTATAGTATTGAGCTTGGGCCTTAGTGAAAAATGCTTTGGCTCTCAAGCCTAGTTCTACTCCTGGGGCAAAGGCATTATTGAAATTGAGCTTTGAAATTCATCAAGGTTTTGCCCTCGATGCTTTACAATATCTTTTGTTTGGGGTCAAAATTTTTCGTGATAGCTTGGATGAGTTCAGGGTATGGATGTACATAATTGCACATGTAAAAGGATAGCAATAACTTACCGATATAGCCTTTAGGTTTGAGAATGATATGCACTTTGTGACCCTTTGTTCTACCTCTATCCTTATTTGGGACTTCTCCTTAAATGTGGTAACCGTATTAGCAATTTTGCTAGCATTGCCTTGGAAATGGCTACTTACTTGGGTTTCCTCAACAAGGGTCTTTGTGGTAGTGACAGATGGTGATGCCATGGTTCTAGGTGAAATTGAACTGCTTTCCTCTAAAAGAAAACTCTAAGCTCTTGGTTTCTCTATAGAAAAATGTTCCCCTCTTTCCTTCACACAATTCTCGAAAATCAAATTTCATAGCAAGAGCAAAATCTGTTGAGCAGTACCAAACATATAGTTGTCTTAGTACACGCAATTTAAATGAGGTGGTTACAATGTTCTTCTGCATGCAAACCAATGATGATGCCATTGCTTCCTATGATTGGGTCACCTTCGATGTTAATGGTGCTTCTTGGAAACGTATGCACTTCTCATACTTGGAAATATAAAATACAACCCTAGAGTTGCTTTGGATCATAGGCCCTGTGTTTATTTTGAACTTTTCTTAATTTAGTGTAATCATCTTCATATCTCTCTTTTCTCCTTTACGCAACAAATATTCCTTTCTTGTAATGAGGTGGTGCCACTGTGAGCCACATAGTACGGTTGACTTATGAGATAGTTGGGCATTGCGGCTTGCAAGGGTACTTGCCATCGTGGATTAGCTTTTGTCTTTTAGTTGCCCTTATCATAAAATAAAGTGCAAAAAGTGAAAATATTTACAAGTTTATGATACATATGATACACAGAGGACAACTCACTATTAGACGTACATCTTGAGGTGATATTCATTCACTGGAATGGGTAGCACCTCTCCATCTCAATTTTTCTACTGGAAGGTTTTTTTTTTTGATAGATTCTATTTGGAAGGGACATTCCCAAAATGAGTCAAAAGTTTTGGCTTACCCGAATTGGCTTTGTCTACATTCCATTTTAAAACCAAGTCATCAACTTTAAAAATTTTGAGTGTGGTTTTCTTGTTGAACCAACCCTTTGTCTGTGATGTCTTTGGAATTTTTGGTAAGATTCCTCCCTCTGTTCTTCCAAATGCATCATTTGAAGTAGTCTTTCATTCGTAGGATATTCTTTATTAGAATTGCTATTGCTGATGTATTTCAAAGCTGGCAATTCTAAATGGATTTGTAGTACTTCTTTTCCATAGACCAGCATATAGGGAGATGTGCCTATAGATTTTTTCATGGAAATTTGATCTATTCATAATACCTGGTTCATCAACAAATGCCAAGATTTATTATTGTCTTCTAACGATATTTTGAGCATCCTGAGGAGATTTTTATTGCTTGATTCTGCTAGGCCATTTCCCTATGGGTAATAATTTGAAGAATTCTTCAATTAAATATCATATTTACTATAAAATTCTATATACTTGGCTCCAATAAAAGTTGGGCCATTATCACTTATGAAAGCTTTAGGGATTCCAAACTTGGTGATCAAAGTTTCAAATAATTCAAGCACTACATCCTAATCGTACCTCTTAGTTGGTATTGCCTCCACCCATCTAGTGAAATAATCTATGGTAGTTAAGATGAACCTATGGCTTGTCAAAGAAGTAGGACTGATCTCTCCTACAAAATCTAGACCCCACTATTGAAAAGCTTTCTCAACCTGTATTGGCTGTAGATGCATTTCAACCTTTTTATTTCTACCTGTGTATCTATGGCATTTATCATAGGCTCTAGTAATTTTAAAAGAATAAAAAAAAACATTTGGCAAGAAATAACCTACCCTTATAAGTTTTAGTGTAGTAGATCTTCTCAAATAATGGCCTCCAAACGGTCCATCATGAAATTCCCTTAGGACTTTATGTTTTTGGTTTTCTCTTATGCATCTTAAGAGAACGCCATCAAGATTTTTTCTAAGAGTTCTCCAGAAATTATGGTATAATGCAAGGCTTGAAGCCTATACCTCCTCCTTTGTGAAGAATTGAGATTTTGAGGATAAATCCTGGCTTGGAAGTAATTTATGAGTTGATCTATCCAATCAACTTCTTGTGGGAGACTCTCATCCTTTTGATCTAGCTCATTGATCTGGTATAATACTTCTTCTCATGGGTTTGTTGTAGCTGCTAATTATTGATAGAGAGCTTTGCCCCTTACCACCTTGGTGGGATGAATTTCAATGTCAAACTCTTGAATCTTTGTAATCCAACCTGCTCTTTTCTCATCAAGTTCCCCTTGTAATATGAAAGCTATTACTTTAGGATGGACTACATAGACAATGTTTTACTCTGAGCTAGATACTATCTAAAAATTTTTAATGACTTCATGACTACAGCTCCATTTCCATTTCCAGCTCCATTTCTACATTTTGCTCCATCAAAATGCATTGTCCAAATTTTGGAATCTCTTAATGACTGATTGGAGATTGCAAGAATTTTCTTATCTGCTTCTGATATTATACTATATGTCCCTAATCTTGTCTCTAGTAGATCTTGATAATTTTTGAAAGGTATTTGATCATCAACTTCCAAATCCTCCAAGAGTTCTACCAGTTCTGGCTCTTCCATAACTGAGTGATTGTACATTTTTTCTTCTATCTTCTCAATATGGTAAGTGACTGGCTTTTTAGGGACCAATCTTATTCTTCTTCCTTTATGAGGTATCAGTATACAAGAGTATTCTAGGTACATATATCCTCCCATATTGGCAATAAATTCTCTAGAAATACATAAGCCAAAGTAGGGTTCAATGTCTACAACTACGATCTCTTGTACAATAGTGACTTCAAGAGCTCTGTGAACCCTCATTAATACATATTTTACTACCCCCACAATTTTTACTGGGGTACAATATAGCTGTAGAATACCTTGAAAAGAGAGGGTGTATTCCATACCCATCTCATCACAAATAGCCTTATACTGTTGTAGATGATCCAGAGTCAATCATACAATTATGGACAATCCATCCCTCCATCCTTAAGGAATATAGAATGGGGGAAGCTTATTTTTTAAAGTAGCGGGTGTCATTTGTATCTATTTTGGGGGCTGTTTTAGCATGGTATCCATGTCTTTTCCTTGATATTTCTTGTTAAGATATGCTTTTAACAAATCAATCTAACCAGGGAGGAAAATAGTATCATAGAGACTTGCTCTTGATAATATATTTTTAAGCTCTTCTACAATGTTAAATTCAGGTTTATCCAAAGGAATTCTCTCTTCCCTTCTATCCATATCTTTGAATATTCTTATGTACCATTGGGTAAGTTTGATCCTCCACATTTTAGTGATAGAGGGGAATTGTAGTTTCTCTCTAGCTTCCTCTTTAGAACCTGGTTGTTCTTTATCCCTGTATATTGGTTTTGGTGTAACTTTACCTTTTTCATATCTTTGGGGTGTTAAATCTGTAGCAACTTGAGGAATAGGAAATTTGTCCATTTTTTATGAGGGTTGATATTTCTTATTCTGAGAAGGAAACTGAAATGACCCTACTTTTTTAGAATTGACTTGTATTGGTTTTTTTCCAAATATAGTCAATACTGCTACATGTTCTAATTTGGAAGAGCTAGGTTCTTCCTCTTTTTGCTCATGTTGTCTCAACATATTAATTCTTCCTTTTCTGGTTATTTTTTATTTTTCTATAGCTTGTAGATATGATTTTGATACATATAACATGATTCAGGGTCATGTGGATCATTGTAAACCAAGCACCAAACATTAACTAGAGTTGTTTTAGGATTTAAATCATATTCTTCTTGATTAGTATTGACCCTTGGTCTTGCATTGTTGCTCGAACTAGGATTTTGATATTTATTTATGTAAGGAAATATCCTTGGTTGATATCTCTCAATTTATATCTTCTCTATAGCATTGCCCTTGTTACTGATAGTTTCAAAGAATTTTGAATATCAAGAAGTACCAAACAATCCTGAGATGGCTGCGATGGAAGAGGAGGAAAATGTACGGTAGCAGGTAAATTTGGAGTTGGGCTTGCCATTGAGAGATGAGTTGCAATAGGAATAATATTCATGGAAGGAAGAGATGGGACAAAGGGTTGCTGCATGATTTTAGGAGTATATGGAGTAACATGCTTGGAGGGTAATCTTCCAAACTGAAATCCTTACCTCCATCATATTTGGAAATTTTGTCTTCACCATTTCCTATGGCAAGTATGGCTTGAAAGTAATCGAAGAGTTTTTTTCTAGTTTTATCAGGGATGTTTTATCCTTCACCAATAGAATCATTTTCTATGCTAAAGATAATGCGCTCATCATCCCAAATGATCCTCACCCAATTTCCAGGTTTGAAGCCTCTTTACTAGATTCTTTGCACATTTCCCTAGATAAACCCAACTCTAATTCTTCTCATATATCTAGGATCAACATCAAGTGGAGTCCTCCACCATAAGGATGGGTTAAACTAAATTTTTATGGGATATACAAAGTTAATATTGGTAGAGCAAGAGCAGGAGGGATTCTTAGGGATCACAAAGAAAATTCTATATTTGCCTTTGTTGAGTGCCTAGGTGAATAGTCAAATCACATAGTTGAAGCAAGAGCTCTTTGGAGGGGTCTTTTATTGATCAAATAATTTTTTGGTAATGTCATTGTTGAAGGGGATTCTTTAAATATAGTAAATTGCTTGAATAATTCTAAAACCCCTACTTGGAGAGTCAGACACTACATTGAAGATACCAAAAACATGATCCTCCATCAACAAGAGGTCATCATCCAGCATGCTTTCAGGGACGCAAACAAAGTGGCAGATAGGTTAGCAAACATTGGAGTCATTGCTCCTAGTCTGATGACGTGGATTGATATCCTCCCATAGGAGGTTAAAAAAATTACCATGAAAGAGAAAGTGCAAAATGACTGACAAATTATTATTTATTTTAATTAGCTTTAATTTTTGTATGAAAGCTTTATTTTCCTTAGGTCAAATTGACAATATGACACTTAGTGCCACTAGGATCCTATCTCACATGAAGATTTTATTTTTCTCAAGGCAAATTGTCATCAGTGTACTCAATGCCATTACGGTTTTGGTCTACACTATCCTTATGGTTTTCCCAAGTCAAATTTTCAATGGTGTTTGTAGTGCCAATTTACAAATTTTAAATATTTCCAAACATGATTGGACTATTACCATAGCTAGTCATCTTGTTTGTATTAATTTCTTAATTCACCACCATTTGATGCACCACCTTGTCTGCTCCTTTTCAAATCCCATATGCGTGTCAAATCATCTTTCCACTTCGTCGCTCATTTAATTTCATATGCCTCCTCATCCTCCTCACTTTATTCACACCTTTTTCTGAGGGAGTTTTTGCCTTTTTCTAATACTTTGATCTCACTCTTTTCCTTGTGAGGTTTTAGGTCCAAAATAGTTTGCATGCCCATTGGATAAATCATGTTCAAGAGTGGCACAAATTGATGGTTCTAGACACTTTGGGAACTACAAGTCTAGTAAGACCCGTTACACTGTTTCTAGGTCCAGGTTAGTGTTGTCGTTTCCAAGCATTTGTTGCAGCTCGAGGAGGTGGTAAAGCTTCTAGAAATGGCCAAGAATTTCACCTATTTCAAAAGCCCACTATCAATCCAAATATACCACTATGCTTGTTGAATTTATAAGGTCCTTGATAGAGCATTCTATGTTTCCATTTATCCCACAGGTCTGAAACCTCATCACCATGGGCTTTATTGAACTTGATACTCTTGAGATTGAACCAGTTGTAGAAATGATTATGATTGTGCATGGATTTATGCCTTTTTTGTAGCAGTTTTCTAGGATGGATTGGGATGTTAACATGGATTTTTCCTCCACTTGGGAGAAAGGAGTTGTCATAATTCATGGAGTCAATTTTCAAGTTAATATCCAAATCCTTGTTGAAATTACAAGAGAGCCTTTGATAGGTAGAACTGTTCATAGGGAAAAACACAATTGGGAAGGAGAGCTGAGGGAATTTGAGCCAAAATCTAGTCTTTGCAAGCTTATAAAACCAGGGATGATCAGGAAGGAATTACCAACACCATGGAAATAAATTATGAATCCTATGATGGAGTACATCACAGTTGATGACTTGAGTTCTCCACTATGAATTTTTCACATTGCATTTATAAATCACTTCAGGGAAGTAATACCTATAAATATCCCCGAGTATCTATACTTATCCATGGAGTATTCTATTTATGTGGCTCACGCTAAGAAGGATGAGACTTGGCCTTCTCATTAGGGGCTCTTTAAGGTGATTTACAAACATTTTCTTGAGAAATTCTTGAAATCTAATGTTCCCATACTAGAAAAACAATCTGAGTCTAAACAAACTATGGAGGAGGAAGTGTCTATCACCCCTTCTTCAAGTGCAAGAGGATCCAAGAAGAGGAAATTTGATGGCATTTCAAAGGATGTGGATCAATCGATCAAAAATAAGGATAAGCTGGAGGACCGTCTCATACCTATGAGAAGCTTTCAGCACCTGAAGGATAGATTCATCTTGAACCAATAGAAAATTCATGACAATAATCCTTAGGAAGATAATGAGGACCCAACAGTCAAAATATTATAGGAATATATCATCAATATGAGCATTGCCACAATTGCTCATATGGAGAATGCAGTAGCCTCGTGCACTACTGCTATTACTCAAATGAAGAAACACAAAAATACTCTCCACCTATTATTCTTCTACACCAACTACCCTGAGGACCTGTCCGACAAGAAAACCGTTGATGCCAAGGAAGATGAGGTGGTGGAAATCACCAAGAAAGTCTTCAAGGAAGTCCCCAAGGAAACTGAGAAGGATGACACTAAGGATACAACAACCAAATAATTCCTTCAAGGACCTTTTTTGTCTGTTTCTTTTTGTTGTGTTGGAACGTTTGGCTCCTTTCTAATATATTTGGATGTTTCCTTTTGTAGTTGTAAGGATTATGCTTAGTCCAAATGTAAATGTTTTGACTTTGGTTCCTGTATCCTTAGTTGTAACTTTTGTACCAAGGTGTTAGGATGTCTTTCAAATGCCCTCCTTAATATAATTTTGTTAATTTACAAAAAAACAAAAAAAATCTTCCAACTAAAATCAAGATGTCTTCAACATGAATTGCTACTTGATAAACATTAGTAAATGTGGTGATTCTAGATTGTTGAGTTTGCAGACCAATATCTAACCTTAAAGCTTTGATGTAATATCTGTAAGCTAAGGTAGAAACAGGTCTAAACTCATTAGGGATTCTCTTCTAAGTTATGCTAAATTTGAGATTAAAATCTAAAACTGATTCTTGCAAGTGTCTTTGTATGACCATAAATTGAGTCAAGAGTGAGAATGGATCTGCAAACTCATTAAATTCTTCTACAAAAGGACCTACCAAATTGACCCAATTTCTAATGGAACCATTTTCCAAGGTTTTGAACCAATGCATAATTTTACCTCTAAAAGAAAGAACCAATAACTTTACAATAACATCTTCATGCCTTATGTTATGAACAACTGCCATTGATAATACATCCTAACAATGCTCATACATTGTTCTTCCAATGCCATCATAGGTCAGGATGGCTTTAATAGTAGCTTGAGTAATATCATGTGAAGCTAGAAATTATAGTGGAGTTGGGGCATCCCAATCTGGGTAATTATGCAAAACATAATCTCATTCTTCTACCATATTGGTCTGAGTATTAGAAGAATCTGAATAAGAGGATGTTGTTGGGACTTCTTCTATGTAAGTTTCAAAGGAAGAGTATCTAGGATACTTAGAACCTGATAATAGCTCATTGAAATTTATAGGTTGTTCACTTTTCTTAGCTATGCCTCTAGTGAAAATGAAAATTTAAAAGTTGGGATTGAGGCTTTACTAGATTTTATTTTCAGGGAGTCACCAAGTGAATTTACTTTCTCTGCATATGAGGTTAAAATAATTCACTGAATTTTGATTCCTCTGGGTAAAACATATGTGGTGGAATGGTCCCACTGGGTATGCCAAAAACTGTTGTAGCCTATTTTGTCATCTAGATCACGCTAGAACTGTGATTATCATCTCTTGAGATTTGAATGTGGGTACCCGTTGATCATAGCCCAGAATAAACATTGGAAGAATCAAACTGCTTTGATTCAACCTCCAGAGAAGGCTAGCTCCTTGTCAAATTAATGAGTGTTGACTCTATTTAGCTCAAATTGTAGACACCAAATCGCAGCCACTAAACCTCCATCCTAACCATCCCACCACCCACTTGTCTTCCATTCCACCTTCCCACCAATTATTTGGCCCAAATCCACCTTCCCGCCATTTCCTAGCCTAATTGGGGTTATTTTAATATTATTTTATATTTTATATAATATTTTATTATATTTTAATATATTTATTATAAAATATATATAAATAAACTCAATTAACCTTAGCCGTCCGATTTCATTTAATCTCCACCATCCATTTTCATTAATCCATGTCACATTCAAAAAGTAATCTCAACCCTAGGATATGACTTAATCTTAGCCACACGATCAAAAGTGCAAGGCTAAAACCCTAAGAAAACCCTAGGTTGGATTATAAATAGGGTATTTTGCAAATGCCCAAACCCTGGAACCTGGAGATTAAGAGATATACTTGGAGAAGCACTTGTTGATGCCCTAGTGAAGCGAAGATAGATAGAATTGAAGACCTTGTGCCCTAGCTAAGCCAACAATACTTCTACCATTCCAACCATCATCCATCCATCCTCCCTCATTGCCACAACCATATTCCATCTACCACCTCCATCACCATCCCCCCTGATCTACTTCTATAGATCTGCCCTACCCTACAAGCACTATTTCGAGCTTGTGAAGCTCAGAGCTTGCCAAGCGCTCACTAGAGCTTGCCCTATCTACAAGTGCATACCAAAGCTTGCCAAGCTCATTGTAGAGCCTGCCTAGCACCTTCCAAAGCCTACGATAGTCCCAAGTGCGAACCAGAGCTTGCGAAGCTCGCATCAGAGCCTATCACCATCAACAAACTACATTCTGAAGTTGCTGCATCATCAAATCTGACATGCCATCTACAATCATGGATCAATAAGCAAGGTATATCTAATTTTGATACATTTTTATTGGGTAATTTTTTGGTTTACATGCTTTTTGAATTCACTGTTAAACTAGGGTTTTATTAATGTCTGAGGGTCTCACACTGTGGAGCCCTCCTAGGTATTACTAACTCTTTGGTTTTGTTTTGTGTATGTAGATCAACGAATTCCACACATTCATTGATGGTTGTTGAAGCTGGAGTGGCCCCACATTGGATATTCAAAGCCCACTCAACCTGTTGGGATCAAGGACACACTCAGATCTGAAGACACTTATGTTATATCTAACTAGGGTTTCGAAGAACCCTAGTTCCACTATAAATTATTGTATCAAATATCCACATTGGATACTGATTGTAACAAAGGAGTCTATTGGCCCCCCCATTGAATACATATTTCTTTTGTGCAATCTATTTTGTCTCATTGCTTTATTTGATTCTACCATTTTATTTTCAAGTGTCGTGTCTTTGCATCCACAAATGGTGATCACGGTGGGACCCCACAAGGGTTTCATAATTTGATAGATCTACCTTGCTAACTTAATTTTATTGTTGTTTGTTGCAAATTTTTAGAAAATGTAAAAGTCACCACGTTTGTCGCTAGGGTTTCTGAAGCATTCTACAGCAGTTCCAGAGATTGTGCAGGCACTCTTTCATGTTATGTAGGCATCCTTCCACGTTATGTAGGCATTCTTTCATGTTACACAGGTGCTCTCCTATGCTTGTGCAGGCGCATGGCTATGCCTAGAATTAATTTGAAGCAGATCTAAGGCTTCCAAATTTTTAGAAAACATAAAATTTGTTGTGTTCATCGCTAGGGTTTCTAAAGCATTCTACAACAGTTTTAAAGATCGCGCAGGCATCCTTTCATGTTACGCAGGCACTCTCCTATGCCTTCGCAAGCACCCAACTATGCCTGACATTAATTTGAAGTAGAGCTAAGGCTTCCAAGTGAGTTCCATAACCCTAGTTGGTCATTTAACAATTTACGTATTCTATTTTTTGCTATTATTTTTCATTGTTTTTGGGTTTAACATTAAGTAATTTGAGAAAGAATCTATAGCAAGTCATATCTAGGGTTTGTGTGTGTTTCAATATTTCAAATTCATTTCTTGTCCTAAATTCGTAGATCTAGGTGATTGTTTGCATTGTTGAGTGCATGTGAAGCAGAAAAGCATCCTAGATTTTGCATTTTAGGGTTAAAGATCACTTAAATTTTGCATATCTAAATAGGAACAACATTTGGACACTTAAAGTAATCCTGCCCTAGGTTGGCCCCTTTGGCAGAGAGGTGGACGAACCCTCCGGTTGCTCTTGTGATTTTAATCACTTGTAGGCAGGGGATTTTAAGGGTGTACTCTGCACTCTTTAGGTGAAATTTGCATCTTTATGTTGGATTCTGATTTAGATTAGTAAAATTAGTCATCTTTAACATTGTCTACACACCATAAAGAACAAGAAACATAAAATTAACATCACACACTGCACGCTCCACTTTTTAACAGTAGTAGTTGGATTTCATCACCAACTATTGCTTGAGGTTTGGTGACGGTGGCATTCATCTCCATCCATCAAATATCTGCCCTTAGACACCATAGGATTACCCCCGAGCAAACTTGTTGGAGGTCATTACCAACAAGAATCTCACAGCCCTATCCAACCATAGATTTTTCCTTTATTTCATTTAACAAATATTAGGTAACATCAAACACACCAACCACACAATTTTAAAAGGAACCACACATTAATGAAGAAAATAATACGGAATGAGGTAAGCCACACAAGGTGAAACCTAGGACTGATTGTTTTCTTTTATCTTTAAATTCTTGTACAAGTTTTTACAGTTGGTTTTATTTTGATAAGCTTTAAATATTGGGTTTAAGTACTTTATGGTATTAACAAGACATTAGAAGAAAGTAATAAACCAAAACAGCTTAATGGAAAATACATTTGACTTGGCTTTACGTTAACCATTTCATCATTTCATCATTAACATGGCTCAACCTTAGCCATTTCATCATTAACATGGCTCAACCTTAGCCATTTCATCATTAACATGGCTCAACCTTAGCCATTTCATCATTAACATGGCTCAACCTTAGCCATTTCATCATTTCATCATTAACATGGCTCAACCTTAGCCATTTCATTATTAACATGGCTCAACATTGGCCATTTCATCATTAACATGGCTTAACCTTAGCCATTTTATCATTTCATCATTAACATAGCTCAACCTTAGCCATTTCATCATTTTATCATTAACATGGCTCAACCTTAGCCATTCATTTCATCATTAACATGGCTCAACCTTACCATTTCATCATTAACATGGCTCAACCTTAGCCATTTCATCATTAACATGGCTTAACCTTAGCCATTTTATCATTTCATCATTAACATGGCTCAACCTTAGCCATTTCATTTCATCATTAACATGGCTCAACCTTAGCCATTTCATCATTTCATCATTAACATGGCTCAACCTTAGCCATTTCATCATTTTATCATTAACATGGCTCAACCTTAGCCATTTCATCATTAACATGGCTCAACCTTAGCCATTTCATCATTAACATGGCTCAACCTTAGCCATTTCATCATTTCATCATTAACATGGCTCAACCTTAGCCATTTCATCATTTCATCATTAACATGGCTCAACCTTAGCCATTTTATCATTAACATGGCTCAACCTTAACCATTTCATCATTAACATGGCTCAACCTTAGCCATTTCATCATTAACATGGCTCAACCTTAGCCATTTCATCATTAACATGGCTCAACCTTAGCCATTTCATCATTTACATGGCTTAACCAATAGCCCTTTCATCACTAACATGGCTTACACAATAGCCATTCCATCATTACGTAATAGGTGGATTTGATGTGTTTTCCATTAAGTTGTTTTGACTTATTACTTTTGTTTGATTTCGAGTTAGTACCATAACGTAAGTAAATCAAATAATAATAAAAAGGAATACATTTTAAATAATAATGAATGAGGTAAGCCACACAAGGTAAAACCTAGGACATTGTATTTTCTTTTACTTTTAAAAATTCCTACACAAGATTGTTTGGTTTGGTGTTATTTGGATTTAATTGCATATCTTTTGTTTACGCACTTCATAGTTCAAGCTAGAATGCAAAAGAAAACAAGTAACTTAAATTGTGTAATGGAAAACATACCCCACTCCCCGGTCACTTCGGTGGCTCATCAATTTCAAAAGGCTCCAAAGGTCTTAACCCCTTTGGTCACATCAATTTCAAAAGGCTCCAAAGGTCTTAACCCCTTTGGTCACACATCAATTTCAAAAGGCTCCAAAGGTCTCAATCCCTTTGGTCACATCAATTTCAAAAGGTTCCAAAGGTCTTAACCCCTTTGGTCACACATCAATTTCAAAAGGCTCCAAAGGTCTCAATCCCTTTGGTCACATCAAATTTTCAAAAGGCCCCAAAGGTACCCAACTCCTTTGGTCATAAGCTTACTATGTTAGTGGGAGTAGACAAACCCAAGCTGATGAACATCATACACTTGAAAGCGTTCCATGCTTATTGTGATTACTATATATGTACATACATGGCTTAAAAAAAAAAATCAAAACAACAAAATCAAATTGCATTTTCATAAGCATGCATACATATAGGCATTTGCATATACACTTCCACATTCGCATTCATAAGCATTTTTCACATGCATTTCATTTTCGCTTGCATTCATACATCTAGATTCATACATTCATAATTGCACATTTCATATACATTCCGCTATAGTCATTCATAATTGCATTCATCCCATCCCATGTTCGAATGATCTTACTTAGTAATGATGATATGGCCACAAACAAAAAGTCAAAGTTATAGAAATTGGGGGTACCTAGTTTGAAACAATCATGCAACTTTCATAAGCCAACAACATCACATGTCAAAATCACAAAAGCCTAAAATTTTCAGTCACTCAGCCATTACTAGTGTCGAAAGCAACCTCCAAGTGGATGTCCAATTTTCTTTAGGACCAAAAGCACAATTTACACACTAAGAAAGTCTTGAGCGATGTCAATCGATTCCAAATGCAATCTTGAACCAATCACATTCCATCACATCTTAAAAACATTATGAGTCAAGGAGGGTTAGTGCCATACTTGGGTAGTACCTTGAAGCGAAAAGGGATAATCCTCGCTTGTCCCATCATGCAACATAGTCCAAAGCAAAAATAGTGGTTTTCACCACTACCTCAATTACTCTTCAAATATAAGCATAAAAACATAGAGTAGTAAGGATAGGGTCACAATTCTCATCACACTTCGGTTGAGAATCCGATTCCCCAAAGCTCTATACAAAATTAACAAATAAAACTCCCAAATACCCTTGATCCCTAAAGTCGTAAGGATTCGTACTACACACCCCTGACAAGGATGGGTAGTCATCCCCAAGGCCTAAAAGATCAAATCCCATTGGACTATGGAGTGAATCTCCATCGGGGCTATAGACGCCTGACTGGCAGTGGAGTAAGCTCATGCGGGGCGACATGTCTCCTTGGCAAACAAGGAGACCTCTGACCGCACATAAGGACAGGCTAGCTTCAGGTCATCTCCATAACAGGTCATGCCCAATTTACTCATAATGGGTCAATGAACTTCACATGCACACACACTGGTTCTTGATTGGATAAGGTCATTGTCACACTCAAGATTTGGTATATGAACCTCACTTGCACACACATTGGTCCTAAAGAAAGTTAGACAACCCAAGTGAGTTTGATTGATAATACTAGTATGTTTGAGTTTTTGAAAATGCTGCAGTACTCATTCCATATCAACATCCATATCTTCTTCCATATCAACATCCATATCTTCTTCCATGTCAACATTCATGCCTGCGTCATACGTCAAGTTGCATAAAGTCGTTAAAATTGGGTACCCCTGATTACAAAATAGTGGACATCAAACATGGCCAATAAAATTTTTGAACTATAAAAAGATCATTCGAACACCATGCATCCCTCTCATATAGCTTAGGTTCATTACACATTTACTTGCATTAGGCACATACATCATTTAGCTTGCATTAATCATCCATAAGGCATTCCATAAAAACATTTTCATTAAACATGCATTGCATTCACACAAAAGCATAACACAAACATAAAAGCCATGTATGTATATATATCAAATTCACATATGCAAAGATCGCTAGCAAGTTCAAACATCATCACAACTTGGGGGTGTTCAAGGTTTCACACCTTTCCCCCAATCAAGCAAGCAACATCACAACTAGGGGGTGCTCAAGGTTTCACACCTTTCCCCTAATCAATCAACATCACAACTAGAACTTGGGGGTGTTCAAGGTTTCACACCTTCCCCACACTTGCAATAAACAATTCAATCATTCAATCACATCACATCATCAACAAGTCAATTGCTAGGTTCAAAATACTGCGTTCTTTTGTCAAAGGTTGCGCCCTTTGCCTTGCGTTCACATCATCCAAATTGCAAAAATCCCTTCATCTATTGGGGCAAAAATAGATCACATTTACGTTCTTTTATCATTATCCATTCATAAGTAAACCTTGTATTTAGTGGTTTATCCTATAAACTTGGCGGTTGCAGCGACTGGTTATCCATGCAATCCGGTAGGATGGATAGACTACCATAAGGACACTTTCATCATCAAAAAAGCCCCTTTATCGAAAACCCTTATATCAAAAACCCCTTTATCTGTTAAGGGCAATGAACAGACACAAATCATTTCAAAAACCCCCTTTCAACCATTGGGGCAAAAACGACATCACATTTTGCATGGTATTATACACCAACCCCCTTTCAACCGTTGGGGCAAAAACGATATCACATTTTGCATGGTATTATACACCAACCCCTTTCAACCATTGGGGAAAAAATGGTATCACATTTTGCATGGTATTATACACCAACCCCTTTCAACCGTTGGGGAAAAATGATATCACATTTTGCATGGTATTATACACCAACCCCCTTTCAACCATTGGGGCAAAAATGGTATCACATTTTGCATGGTATTATACACCAACCCCCTTTCAACCGTTGGGGCAAAAACGACATCACATTTTGCATGGTATTATACACCAACCCCCTTTCAACCGTTGGGGCAAAAACGACATCACATTTTGCATGGTATTATACACCAACCCCCTTTCAACCATTGGGGCAAAAACGGTATCACATTTTGCATGGTATTATACACCAACCCCCTTTCAACCGTTGGGGCAAAAACGGTATCACATTTTGCATGGTATTATACACCAACCCCATTTCAACCGTTGGGGCAAAAATAGTATCACATTTTGCATGGTATTATACACCAACCCCCTTTCAACCATTGGGGCAAAAACGACATCACATTTTGCATGGTATTATACACCAACCCCCTTTCAACCGTTGGGGCAAAAATGACATCACATTTTACATGGTATTATACACCAACCCCTTTCCACCATTGGGGAAAAAACGGTATCACATTTCACATCATTCATATTGTCCACAATCACATGGTATTATACACCAACCCCCTTCCCACCGTTGGGGCAAAAATGGTATCACATTTTACATCATTCATATCATCCACAATCATTTGCATTTCACATCATTCATTCATCAATTGCACAAATTCACTACATCATTCATTTTCAATTGGCTTGTGAGATACATTCGTAACTCATTCGCCAATTGAGGGGGTAAGCTACAAAAACTCCAAAAAAAATTTCTTTATTCTTTTGTCTTCAACATCAGTGCGCAAATCCAACAACAGAGAGAAGTTGCTTCTGTGCCCATAGCCCAAGCAGGTGTCTCGTATTTTTGCACCACATTGTGTTTCACACAACATGGTACAAAAAGGGGCATCTGTAGACACCAAATCGCAGCCACTAAACCTCCATCCTAACCATCCCACCACCCACTTGTCTTCCATTCCACCTTCCCACCAATTATTTGGCCCAAATCCACCTTCCCGCCATTTCCTAGCCTAATTGGGGTTATTTTAATATTATTTTATAATATTTTATATTTTATATAATATTTTATTATATTTTAATATATTTATTATAAAATATATATAAATAAACTCAATTAACCTTAGCCGTCCGATTTCATTTAATCTCCACCATCCATTTTCATTAATCCATGTCACATTCAAAAAGTAATCTCAACCCTAGGATATGACTTAATCTTAGCCACACGATCAAAAGTGCAAGGCTAAAACCCTAAGAAAACCCTAGGTTGGATTATAAATAGGGTATTTTGCAAATGCCCAAACCCTGGAACCTTGAGATTAAGAGATATACTTGGAGAAGCATTTGTTGATGCCCTAGTGAAGTGGAGATAGAGAGAATTGAAGATCTGATGCCCTAGCTAAGCCAACAATACTTCTGCCATTCCAGCCATCATCCATCCATCCTCACTCGCCACCATAGCCATATTCCATCCGCCGCCTCCATCGCCATCCTCCCTGATCTGCTTCTGCAGATCTGCCCTACCCTACAAGCATTGTTCCGAGCTTGTGAAGCTCACTGTAGAGCTTGCCAAGCGCTCACCAGAGCTTGCCCTATCTACAAGTGCACGCCAGAGCTTGCCAAGCTCACTGCAGAGCCTGCCTAGCGCCTTCTAGAGCCTGTGACAGTCCCAGGTGTGAACCAGAGCTTGCGAAGCTCGCGTCAGAGCCTGTCACCATCAACAAACTGCATTCTGAAGCTGCTGCATCATCAGATATGACACGCCATCTACAATCACATATCAATAAGCAAGGTATATCTGATTTTGATACATTTTTATTGGGTAATTTGTTGGTTTACATGCTTTCTAAATTCACTGTTAAACTAGGGTTTTATTAATGTCTGAGGGTCTCACACTGTGGAGCCCTCCTAGGTATTACTAACTCTTTGGTTTTATTTTGTGTATGCAGATCAACGAATTCCACACATTCATTGATGGTTGTTGAAGCTGGAGTGGCCCCACATTGGATATTCAAAGCCCACTCAACTTTTTGGGATCAAGGACACACTCAGATCTGAAGACACTTATGTTATATCTAACTAGGGTTTCGGAGAACCCTAGTTCCACTATAAATTATTGTATCAAATATCTGCATTGGATACTGATTGTAACAAAGGAGTCTATTGGCCCCCCCATTGAATACATATTTCTTTTGTGCAATCTGTTTTGTCTCATTGCTTTATTTGATTCTACCATTTTATTTTCAAGTGTCGTGTCTTTGCATCCACACAAATATATGGAGGTTAAGGATATAAATGATAGGGTTATAAAAGAATAGATTTAAAGTGGATGGGTGAAGCTAACAGCATAGACAACCACAAAATATCCTTTAACAAATAATTTTTATAAAAGCATCCTAGAGGATTAATAGCATTCAAAAATTATGCAATTACACTATTGAAATGGTGTTTTGCATGTTCACAAAATTATTCCAAATATCTAAAATATTGATTATCCAATTTCAAAATAATAAGATCAATACCTTGATTTGACAAAAATAGAATTATTGATAAACATGTATGCAAAAACAATTAGCTCGATCTACTCTGAGTTAGATTTTCAAATTAACATAATAGACTAACCATGGCAACAATATGAGGTAATATCTAATAATCAAGTCGACCATTCAACATAGGCACAAATTCAAGGTAAAAATCTTTTGTAATTATTTATTCATCAATTTGCAAAGAACTACACAATGGTGCAAGCAAACACTCCAGAGCCGACCATTTGGAAGGAGGTTGCTACCCTTATTTATAGGTTTTACAATAGTCATTTTACTCTCAAGCATTATAGGGAAATTTGATTTTCTCGCGCTTTCTCTAACAACTTGCTATTCATGATGCCCACCAACTACACCCTCCTAATTCTGTTGCAACACCCTTCTATATGAGCTCATCATCGTCGATGGAGATTCTTGAAATCAATTCCTCTCTGCCGATCTCACAACTGAATCTAGTTCAGCAAGATGTTCTATAAGGTTCTAGGCTATAACTGCTTTTTGTTCGACTTCTTTGGCATTAGTTTTAATTTTCCCCTACTTCTTGGATTACACATGCAAAATTTTGTCGAGAACCCTTAAGGGAGGTAGATTTTTAATTTTAGTTGTAGATCTGATCATTGGATGGCTATAGGACTGCTTCTTGTTTGCATGATGGCAACAAAGGAAGGAGAGAAATCACAACTCTTCACCTTTAGTTTTTTCTTGTCTTTTTTGGTGCATCTCACTTTCAACTTAATTTCAATGCTTTCTCATTTGCATGGCTTATGCAACGAAGAATAGAAAGTGTGGCTTTTCATTCTTATTTTACCTTTTGTCAACGCTTCTTAGTTTTAGCCTTTTCTCGACATTTTTTGGTTTGCACAACTTATGTGAAGATGATCGAGAAGTGTGGCTCTTGTGACTTCTTTGTTTTACTCTCTTCTTAGCACTTCTCAACTTCAGGTTCTTTTCAGTATTTTTTGGTTGTGCACTTGATACAAGGAAGATTGAGAAGCACTATCTTTTTAGAGTTCTTACCTTTAGCTCGATTTTAGCACTTTATCATTTTCCACCTTTGTGCAATGCTTTTCAGTTTTTTAGCGCTCTTCACTTTTGCATGGTGAGTACAAAGAAAATCGAGAAGTGCACCCCTTTACAGAATGCTTACTTTTGAGCTTATTTTAGCTCTTCTCAGCTTTGGGTAGTTTGTAGCGCTTTTGTGTCTCCCTTACATAGCCAAATTTTGCAAAATTTTGGTTTAAGTATGAATGTAGCCTTTTTTGGCCTACACAACCTTGAGCTCAATGTTAGTAGATCTATCTAAAATAAATTTCTAAAGATAATAGTTTAACCTTTGAAGCAATCTTCTTTCATAGTCTTTATAATATCTATATTTGAAGTGACAGGAAAAAGATGAGTGATTTGTTCCATCACAATATTTGCATGGATGTAAACTCCAACAATTCATTTTTTCATGACCATATTGATTGCAATGAGTGCACAATAGAGATGATCTGGCAATTTTGTGGTCAATTTTAGGAATATCATGTTTTTCTATCTCCTTAATAAGGTCTTCAAACCATATGTGCACAATTGAAGCTATTCCATTTTGCATAAAGTCTTGTTGATCAATATTTCCCTATTTTTGTTCATTTGATTCATTAGATGAATCTTCCTTTGCATAGTTGTTGACTTCAGAAATTATGTCATATTGTAGAGGTTCTTCCTTTTCTTTCCTCTTTTCATCATTGGAGTCCATCAGGTTCTTGATCCACATTGGTATTTTTCTTATTCCACTTCTAAGAGCATTACCAAGTATGCCAGTAGACATTTGTATGACCTGAATTCTTATAGCCCCAAGTTCTTAAGATATGTGCTCCTTGATTGAAGTATATAAGCTTGATTTTGTAAAACCTTTATAGATTCTTAGGTTTGTGGGCTACCTTATATCTCCCTAGTGATGAACACCTAATTTTAGGTTTTGAAGAAAGCTTATATCTTCCCAACTTGATAATATTAGACAAATATTATTGTTATCAAGTTTTGTAGAATGCCTTATGACTCCCTAATGTTTTGAAGTATGATATAGTGCTTTTTGTAAAAATATAGTTCAATTTTGGTTGATTTTGTACAAGTTTTGTAAGAATCAAAAATCAACTTCTTAACACCTTATTACTCCTAATTGAACTAAGCACTTTTTCAAATTTTGAAGAGGTTTTGATGTTGGAATTCTTTTGTCCCTTTTTGAAGATTTGAGACAAGTAAAAATATATATTTATCCAACCTTAATAGAAACCCTAATAACCTCTTTTATATCCCTTGGATTATTTCTAATTTCCAATAAAATAAATTTGATGGAGTAATCCTTGTGGCTCCCAAGTTTGGAAAATTAGAAAAATGATAATAATATTTGCAAAATAATTTAATCCAAGTTGAATTCCTTATTCCTCCTAAGTAATATTGCAAATATTAAATTAATAAGATAAGTTACCCCTTTTGCTTTCAAAATCTAAGTTTTAACCTTAGTTTATAACCCTTATATCTCCAACTATGAAAGCAATAATAAATGGGATTAGACCTTACCTTTTTAGATGCAAAATCCCCTCACTGTTCGATGCTTTCTACGGCTGAGTATAACAACATGTAGGTGGTACCTTAGGCGCTTGAATCAATGGATATTCCTTGGAGTAGCTGGTCTTAAATGCTGGTACGTAGGCGCTGAAGGTTTGACCTTCAAAAATGGAGGAGCCTTTAATGCTCCTTCTTCCTATCTTCCACACTGCACTTTGGATATTTCCACTATGCTTCACTCCCTCTTTGGATGTCTTTGACTGTGCTTCACTCACACATGTTGAACTTGGACTTCGAATGCCTTTTAAGGATAATTGATCATGGAATTTGTGACATGTGTCACGTCCATTACAAGTGAGCGCTCCCTTCTTTATGTAATGCTCCAAGTCCTTTGTTCAACGCTCTTGAAGAAATTCAAAAATGTATGGGCACTCATGTGAAGCTGGTGGAGAATACCAAGTGTCACTGCTTCGCTTGTAACTCCTGCATGGGAGTTTCTAGAACGTTGAGAGAGGAATGATGTCCATAATGCCAAGTGTTATTTTTGCATGGAGTCCATTCTTGTAACATCTTTGAATATGGAGATTATAACTCCTCAATTCCTTTGCTTTGCTACGTTGCTTGGGCAGCAAGCAAGCTATTTTTCTGCAGGTGGATCGATGATGCACTATGGAGCTTGGATGATGATTTGGAGCTTCCTTTGGTGGATGGTCTTCTCCAAGTTAGAGACCATGAATGTAACACCTTTGCCTCTTCCTTTTATACCTCCAATCATGTTGAATCCCTTGTAGATTTTTGACATCTTTTAGAAATAGATGTGCACTCGCTTGTCTACGTAAATGTAGCTCTTGAATGATCTGAAATGAGCTTTGATTCTGTAGGTACGTACATCCAAGATGAGCCCTTGAGTGGCTCCTTCTAGCTTGGGAAGAAGAGTGCTGACGTCCGACCTTCGTTGGTTGATTTTCCCTGTAGTAAATGTGCCCTTTTGTGGCACTTCCAAATCTGCTCTTTTGCTATCAAAAACCAGATTAGAGTAGTGCATATAATGTATTATAATGTTGTATAATGAGGCTTTTTAATATACCTTCTTTTGCACTCTATTTCCAGATCTAAAATTCTGGTTTTGTGGCAGATTTTTCCTGCAATACAAGGGTTTTGAGGTTGTCTTTTAAGAGTAGACACACCTTTCCATTTTTTCTTGGACACTTTGATAACAAATCCAAGCTTCAATAACAGTAGATAGAAGCTTTTCAATTGATGCAATTTTTTGCACTTTCTTTCCTTGCATTCAACTTTGTAATGCTTTTTGATTTGAGACTCACCAAGTCTCACTTTCTTAAGCTTCTATTTCTATTTTTGGTTAGTTAAGTTCTTCTCCAAATTTTGGAGGATTCTAACCCTTTTTGGTGGCTTCTATTGGCCACTACAAGTTGCAGATTTTTGTGCTTCAATAGTGTCTTTAGACACTTGATACAAATCAGATTTTGTGCCCTTCAAGAAACACAAAACTAATTTCTTTTTGAGAGTGGTATAATAGTACAAGTCCTTCACTTTTAATGCACTAATATTACACCTTATCACTCCAATCAACTCTCAAAGTCATGCACTAATAATTTTCTGCAACTAATCAAGAATAACCTAAAATGAATCTTTAAGAGTTATTCTGCAATTTCACTACAATCAATGTTGTAGGACTTAGTCTTCTTTTTTTTTAAAGTAGATAATAGGTAGTTGATAGAAGCTAATATGAAATCTAATCAACTCCTAATAAATGTGCAAATAAATCCTTAAAAATAATTTTTTTCCTTTTGCACTTTAGAAGACTGTAATCTAATTTTCTTCTTGCAACTTTAATCCAAATTCAGGTGCTCTAATAAATTTGATAAGTAATCCAATTAATGAATCTTCTTGCACCAAAAGTTGCATACCTTTTTCTGTAGCTCTTCTCCCACATTTGTAGAGGATGTAGACCTTGGTTTCTAAAAACACCAAGTTGCTACTTCAAGTAGGATGTCCTGAACAACTCCTTCTTCACCAAATGATGGTCTCGAACTTTCTTTCACGAGCCTAGGATTTGGTGGCTTGTTCTCCTCTTGTGTTCTCCTCATTCTGCTATAGATTTGGAGAAGTCTATGTCTCTAAAGTGGTGCCTTCTTGCTATGAGAGGTAATATTCAAATCTCCAATATTTGGTGAGCTTCTTCTATCTTCAAGTCTTCTTGTTGAATTATGACTTCAAGCAGGATCTTCTTCTAGGGTTTGGCACTCCTTGCCAAATTCTTCTTCTTCTCCGTGGGACGGTCCCCCCCTCCCTCTTCCCCCTCCATTTGGCGCCCCCCCCCCCGGCACTCCTTGCCAAATTCTCCTCTTGGGCTTGTTGTCGGATGGTGATAATTGTCCCAAGTCCTTCACTATCAGGGACTTCACCTTGGTAGTGGATTTCTCCAATGAGTTCTCCAAAGAACTCTCTTGATCTTCAGCAAGGCTCTCCTAGCCTTTTCTGGATGCTCGGTGAGACCTTCACAAGGTCTTTGATCTGGTAGCTTTTGATGGTCTTCCTTGAGACCTTTTCTTCAACCTTCTACTCCTGGAAGTGTTGGTGGTGAGATCTTCTCCTGGATCTTCTGATTCTGCTACTCCTAGCTTCGAGCAGGACTCTCCTAGTCCTTCTTCTTCCAAGACTGGAAGTTCTTCAATGAGATCTTCTCCTGATCTCTTCACTTTTGCTTTAGGGTTGAGTTGATTCTGAAGAAGATACTCTTCCTAACTTTCTTGTAGGAAGTCTCCCAACTCACTAAATCTTCTATTCCTGCAACAAAGATATTAGTACTAAAATATTTAGTCTGCTTTTGAATCAGATATTCTTCTCGAATTCTTCTTTAGGATCAAGGCTTTTATGGCCTATTTCAATATCAAGGCTCCTATGGCCTTTTCATATATCAAGGCTTCTATGGCCTTTTCAATATCAAGGCTTCTATGGCCTTTTTAGTATCAAGGCTACTATGGCCTTTTTAGTATCAAGGCTTCTATGGCCTTTTTAGTATCAAGACTTCTGTGGCTTCTTCTTCAAGGCTTCTATGGCCTTTTTGTATCAAGGCTCCTATGGATCTGTTCTTCAACTGTGGAATTCTACAATCCAACAGTGGAGATATTTAGTCTCCTATCTTCACCATGATCCTTCACTAGAAGTCTTCTTTCATAGTATTCTCCTCTTGCACAATGAACTAACCTCTGCACTATGAGGGCACGCCGACCTTCGGGCAACGAAGTTGGAGTCTCCTAGCTTTCTATCGTAGGAGGAGTCCCAATCCTCTGAGAATTAATTTCCTACAACAAAAGAAACTTTAGGCACTAGTTAGTAAATTCTAGATAACCTGGATGATCTTCACTAGATGATTTGTCAATCTAGTGGATTGAATGTTGAGTCCTAGTCTTCACGAGTTTTCCTAACAACTCTGTGGAAAAGACTCTAGATGAAAATGATCTCAGTATTTTCTGAAACTGAGATTCCTTTCAGTCCTATCTTTGTGACTCTCCCAAAATCTACCACCTAGATTCTTCTGAGATCTTTTGATAGTGGTTGGTCCAGTGGTGCGTCAGTTTGACAAAACTCTTAGGCTAACTGATAATGGTGGTTTCCCTATTGACCTACATAGACTAGATCTACCGTGGCTCTGATACCACTATTAGATTTTGATGAATGAGCCTTGGGAGATAACAATCACAAGATGCAGAATAACATGAAAGAAAGTAAATCTGCTAGATGACTGAAGTATGTTGTAAATATAAATCATATAAAATATTACAATGTAGCTATGGAGGAAATGAGCACTCCATTAACAAAGCTATTGATCTACATTGTATCCATCACCAATGAATGGTGAGGCACATAGAACTACACTATCCACTAAGCTACACTATCTGACTATGTCCCCCGACTCTATATCTATCTATCTAAGAGGCCATCCTTATATAGGTAAAATAGGATACTTGGCCAACACTCTATCTAGTTGTGCAAGGGACAACTTGCACATGTACAACTTGTTGGAAATTTGAGTTAATTTGAGGTATTTTATGTTGTCATTGATGTCACATGGATCATATTTGGTTTTGGTGGCAAAATCACTTCATAGATAATCATCTATGATATTTTGGAGAGCATGGATATATACAGGGTTTTTATGAAAACCAAGGCAGGCAAAATAAAAGGTTTTATTTAAAACCATGGTGGGCTTATGTGGAAAGGGCTTTTCTTAAAAGCCAAGGTGGAATTTTGTTTCATCGAAAAAGGACCTCCGGTGATGAAGATATTAAAGTTTAAAGTTTAAGTTTAAATTAATGGAGGGCCGACCTATGTGCAATTAATGGAGGTTGGCATATATATATATATATATATATATATGTAAAGGTTTCAATTTATTTTGGAAAGGGGGCATATTATATATCGTCGGAAATCTTATTTCGAGGGCTATTTGACTAACTTATTTAGAAGGAGAAATAAGGTGTGTGTAAAGAGATATTTCTGATTTTGCAAAGGGGTTCCAAAAGTGAAGTTTGCCTTGTTCTTTTTCAAGAGGATTAATTCTTTCATGAGGTGACAAGGTATGCAATATTGTGATTTATTTTATTTTATGGTATAAGTGGTTTTGGGAGTGAAAAGGTTATGCAATGTTTTGATTTATTTTATTTTATGGTACAAGTGGTTTTAGGAGAGATAAGGAAGTTGTGCAATTAAAGGCCTTGGTGATGATTATTGAAAAGTGGAGTAATGTTGATTATTTTGTGATCTACTAACCCTTGTGAAGATTGGCAAAAGAATTTTGTGATTGTGGCAGATTTACAAAGAGGTTTTTTCATCTTCATAAAAGGTATGGGCACATTCTCCTATTGATTGTTTATGGTGGTTGATTTCTGAAATATCATTGGAGGGAAAAGGATTGTTTGTGGTTTCCTTTTTGAAAGTGGTTGGTTGAATGCTTCAAGGTTTTCTGAATTGAGAGTTGTGTTTAAACCTTGTTTTATAAGCATAGTTGTTGAAGCCCATTGGTTGTGAAAGAACTTGAGTTAGAAAAGAACATGAGTATCATTGTTATGTGAGATTTGTGGTTGAGCATTGTTGGAAACATTTGAGTTGGTTGATACATACTTGGACTAGGGTTGTGTGAGAAAGAGTTATCCCTTGTGATGATTGGTTGAGTTGAGTTGATTGAGCCTAGTCAAGTGATGTGTGAAGTGATTGTTCAAGTTCTATGAAACAAACTATTCCATCATTCTATGTTGAGTTGAGATTAAGGTTAGAACATATTGAGTCTCTAACAATTCTCTTTATGGTTCTATAAGACTTGAGTTGAGTTGAGGTTGATTTGAGTTGAGAGTGAGATTAGAACATATTGAGTCTCTAACAATTCTCTTTATGCTTCTATGAGTTGATTTGAGTTGAGTTGAGATTGATTTGGGTTGAGAGTGAGTTTAGAACATATTGAGTCTCTAACAATTCTCTTTATGCTTCTATGAGTTGAGTTGAGATTGATTTGGGTTGAGAGTGAGATTAGAACATATTGAGTCTCTAACAATTCTCTTTATGCTTCTATGAAGTTAATTTGAGTTGAGATTGCCATTCATTGTTGAGTTCATTTTGAGTACTACTTGAGCATGATTGATTGAGCCTTTGAGAAGGCCTTTGGGGAATATTTGGGATGTGGAATGTGAGACGAAATTTTGGATAGTTCTTTTGAAAATTTAGGCAAGTTCTTGGAGATTTGCTTGCTAGAGCAGAGTTGATTTGGGAATTCTGGGGGATGGGGGGGGGGAGTAAGTTCTATGTGAGCCTATTGATCAGGTTCTTAGTGAGCCTATTGACAGAGCTTTGGAGGTGACAGAGTATAGAGGATAGAGTCTCAGTGGATAGAGATCCAACAACCAACATAGTTGAAGACAGATCTGAGTGAGGAGTCTTCAAGTGGAGAGAGGTCCACCAGTTAGTGCAGTAGAGAGACAGAGTCTTCTAGAAGATCACATAGCCAGAGCAGAAGGGGAAAGAGTTCTCCTATGGAAGAGATCCATGAACTTGAGATTAGGGGATCAACATCTCCTTTGGACAGAGATCCATAAACATTGTAATTGGGAGTGATTCCCAAAGAGATTGATTGAGAAATTTTTAGTAAAATATTTTCTCCGTGGAGTACCTCACATTGGGGGAACCACATTAAATCTTATGTCTCAATTGTGTATGGTGACTTGTGCTATTGCTTACCTATTAATCTCTATATTTACAACATATATATTGAATTGGAAAGAAAGTAAAAAGTGGTCTTATACTATTCACCCCCTCTCAGTATAAGCTTGTGTTCTTCAATTGGTATCAGAGTGGGTTCCTTCAAAAAGGCTAACAACTTGAGGGAGATTCTACAAGAACACAGATGGCTTCACAGAATGGATTATCTACAAATAAGGCTCCATTGTTTGATGGTAACAATTATGCTTTCTGGAGCATGAGGATGAAGAACTACTTGATATCACAAGGATATGAGGTATGGCAGATGGTTGAAAAAGAGTATAAGGTTGAAGGTGATCCCGAGGAAGATAAGACTACCAAGAAATTGGTTGAGATAAATGCAAGAGCAATGAATTGTATTTTGAGTGGGCTACGTGAGACAGATTTTGCAAAGGTCATGGTATGTACTTCAGCTAATGAGATGTGGACCAAGTTGAGGAATACTTATGAAGGATATTCCAAGGTAAAGTTGGCAAAGAAATCTTACTACATTGTAGAAGCAAGTGATAATTCATATTACAGTGATAAAGATTAGTCAGATGAAGAAGAATGTACATTCTTTGGAATAAATGAAGAAAAGCAAGAACATCTATTCCTAGGTATTGAAGTTAAAGAAGAGGATAAATCTATTGAAGAAAGACATGAAGAGCTTGCCATAGCCATTGAGCAAGCAGATAGGTACAAGAAAGGTCTAAGGATACTAAAATGCTTCATATGTGGAGATTTTGGGCATATAGATGATGATTGCACATACTATAGCAATTACAACAAGGAAAGTGTATTTGAAGAAGAAAGCAAAAGTTCTAGTGACAATTCCAAAAGTGATGATGAAGAAGAGAATTCCACAAAACAGAAAATATAAATCAAAGGTTGAAAAATAAAATCAAGAATCTTGAAAATAAGATTCAAAAAATTAAAAATCAATAGAGAACTAAATTCAAGATTTTGAAAAAGAGCTTCAGAATCAAAATACAAAAAAAAAGAGAAAAGAAAAGGACAAGAAGAATAATATAAAAGGGAAATAAATGATAGATGAAAAAATTCCAAGAAAAGTCACACTCAAAAGGAAAGGAAGTTCTAAAATATGAAAGCAAAGAAGCACCTAAGATTTGTGAGGAAAGTTCCAAAGTTCCTATGGCTCCAAATATTCAGTTTGGTTCTTGTTTTGAGATAGGTGAATCAATTTCAAAGGGAAAATAAATTATTGAAGAGAAAGGTAAGGAAGAGGTTTTAGATGCTACAAAGAAGGTTCAAGAATGCAATGCACAAGTTGAAGATGATCATAAGGATAATGGTCAAGAAAGGTATGAGGAACCAAGGCATGAACAAAGGGCTTTTCAAGGATATTGTTTTTCTTGTAATGGATTTGGACACAGGGCTATACATTGCAGGATCCATGGATCAAAGAAGTTTGATTTTTCTAGAAGAAACTTCAAGGGAAGAAGGTATGGTTTTTAGGGACATTGCTTCTCATGCAACAGGATTGGTCATAGAGCTTTTCAGTGCAAAGGAAATGAGCAACATGGTTTTGGTTTTAGAGCTACACAATTCAGAAGTCATGGTCATAATGGTCATGAAAATAGAGCTTCACAATACAGGGTTCAGGAAAGGAATGGATATGGAAATTATTTCAAGAATAATTTCAGGACATGGGCACCATCCAAAGGCTACAATATCAAGTGTTTTAATTGCAATAACTTTGGGCATATTGCAAGATGGTGTAGGACTCAATTCCAAACAGGTTCAAGGCAAGAAGGTCAAAAGGTTCAAGACAAGAAGATCAAGTAATTCATCAAGAGAAGGATATCAGAAAAACATGGAAGGAAGTTGATAGAGGAAAGAATCAATGTAATATGGGAGTAAAGGTACTCCCACCCCAAAATTAATCACCTCAAGAGAGAAGGGGGTGAGGGGGCTATGCTTAAGAGTCATATATTTTAGCCCCATAGGTGTCCCTTTTGCCATTGATGTCAAAGGGGGAGAGATTTGAGTAAGGGGGAGAGATTTGAGTTAGGGGAGCAGCCTCCAAAGAGAGTATTGAGTTAGGGGAGCAGCCTCCATAGAGAGTATTGAGTCAGGGGAGCAGCTTTGATTCTCAGAGATGGTTTTTGCAGTGATTGTGGTGTTTGCATTAGAGGTGTTGCCATCAATGACAAAGGGGGAGATTGTTGGAAATTTGAGTTAATTTGAGGCATTTTATGTTGTCATTGATGTCACATGGATCATTGATGTCACATGGATCACATTTGGTTTTGGTGGCAAAAGCACTTCATAGATAATCATCTATGATATTTTGGAGAGCATGGATATATATAGGGTTTTTATGAAAACCAAGGCAGGCAAAATAAAAGGTTTTATTTAAAACCATGGTGGGCTTATGTGGAAAGGGCTTTTCTTAAAAGCCAAGGTGGAATTTTGTTTCATCGAAAAAGGACCTCCGGTGATGAAGATATTAAAGTTTAAAGTTTAAGTTTAAATTAATGGAGGGCCGACCTATGTGCAATTAATGGAGGTTGGCATATATATATAATATATATATATATATATATATATATATGTAAAGGTTTCAATTTATTTCGGAAAGGGGGCATATTATATATCGTCGGAAAGCTTATTTCGAGGGCTATTTGACTAACTTATTTAGAAGGAGAAATAAGGTGTGTGTAAAGAGATATTTCTGATTTTGCAAAGGGGTTCCAAAAGTGAAGTTTGCCTTGTTCTTTTTCAAGAGGATTAATTCTTTCATGAGGTGACAAGGTATGCAATATTGTGATTTATTTTATTTTATGGTATAAGTGGTTTTGGGAGTGAAAAGGTTATGCAATGTTTTGATTTATTTTATTTTATGGTACAAGTGGTTTTAGGAGAGATAAGGAAGTTGTGCAATTAAAGGCCTTGGTGATGATTATTGAAAAGTGGAGTAATGTTGATTATTTTGTGATCTACTAACCCTTGTGAAGATTGGCAAAAGAATTTTGTGATTGTGGCAGATTTACAAAGAGGTTTTTTCATCTTCATAAAAGGTATGGGCACATTCTCCTATTGATTGTTTATGGTGGTTGATTTCTGAAATATCATTGGAGGGAAAAGGATTGTTTGTGGTTTCCTTTTCGAAAGTGGTTGGTTGAATGCTTCAAGGTTTTCTGAATTGAGAGTTGTGTTTAAACCTTGTTTGATAAGCATAGTTGTTGAAGCCCATTGGTTGTGAAAGAACTTGAGTTAGAAAAGAACATGAGTATCATTGTTATGTGAGATTTGTGGTTGAGCATTGTTGGAAACATTTGAGTTGGTTGATACATACTTGGACTAGGGTTGTGTGAGAAAGAGTTGTCCCTTGTGATGATTGGTTGAGTTGAGTTGATTGAGCCTAGTCAAGTGATGTGTGAAGTGATTGTTCAAGTTCTATGAAACAAACTATTCCATCATTCTATGTTGAGTTGAGATTAAGGTTAGAACATATTGAGTCTCTAACAATTCTCTTTATGGTTCTATAACGAGAGACTTGAATTGAGTTGAGGTTGATTTGAGTTGAGAGTGAGATTAGAACATATTGAGTCTCTAACAATTCTCTTTATGCTTCTATGAGTTGATTTGAGTTGAGTTGAGATTGATTTGGGTTGAGAGTGAGTTTAGAACATATTGAGTCTCTAACAATTCTCTTTATGCTTCTATGAGTTGAGTTGAGATTGATTTGGGTTGAGAGTGAGATTAGAACATATTGAGTCTCTAACAATTCTCTTTATGCTTCTATGAAGTTAATTTGAGTTGAGATTGCCATTCATTGTTGAGTTCATTTTGAGTACTACTTGAGCATGATTGATTGAGCCTTTGAGAAGGCCTTTGGGATAGATTTGAGGATAGTTTTGGAAATTTAGAGAATATTTGGGCAAGTTCTTGGTGAGCTTGCTAGAGCAGATTTGGGCAAGTTCTTGGTGAGCTTGCTAGAGCAGATTTGGGCAAGTTCTTGGTGAGCTTGCTAGAGCAGATTTGGGCAAGTTCTTGGTGAGCTTGCTAGAGCAGAATTGGGCAAGTTCTTGGTGAGCTTGCTAGAGCAGATTTGGGCAAGTTCTTGGTGAGCTTGCTTGAGCAGATTTGGACAAGTTCTATGTGAGCTTGTTATCAGCAAGTTCTGTGTGAGCCTATTGTGTAGGTTCTATGTGAGCCTATTGAGCAGGTTCTTAGTGAGCCTATTGATAGAGCTTTGGAGGTGACAGAGTATAGAGGATCAGAGTCTCAGTGGATAGAGATCCAATAACCAAGCATAGTTGAAGATAGATCTGAGTGAGGAGTCTTCAAGTGGAGAGAGGTCCACCAATCAGTGCAGTAGAGAGACAAAGTCTTCTAGAAGATCACATAGCCAGAGCAGAAGGGGAAAGAGTTCTCCTATGGAAGAGATCCACGAACTTGAGATTAGGGGATCAACATCTCCTTTGGATAGAGATCCATAAACATTGTAATTGGGAGTGATTCCCAAAGAGATTGATTGAGAAAGTTTTAGTAAAATATTTTCTCCATGGAGTACCTCACATTGGGGGAACCACGTTAAATCTTGTGTCTCAATTGTGTGTGGTGACTTGTGCTCTTGCTTACTATTGCTATCTGAGTTATTAATGCACACTGCTATATTTGGTTATTGCAATTAAGGACATTAATTGATATTGGTTTGGAAAGAAAGTAAAAAGTGGTCTTATACTGTTCACCCCCCTCTCAGTATAAGCTTGTGTTCTTCACAACTTGCACATTGACACTTGTGCATTTATTACATTGCATGAAGTAACTAGATAACTTGCACAGAAAGTAATCTAAGTATGTATCTTGGATGATACATTTACATAACCCAAATTATAGAATATATTTTATTTCCAATATTATATTCTAAGAGAAAAGAATCATGTTATAGATCTGTTGGAAATAAATGCATCTGGTGCAAACTATCCATATACGGATACTGAGTATATGGAAAGGTTCCCTACTATTTTTATATATAAACCATTTGTACCTGATAATTTATTCTACCTTCAAGTATTTTAGGGTGACATAGACATCAAAGACTTCATGACTCTTCAGAATCAATTTTTTGATGTAATATGTGAAGAAGAAGATGAAGATAAATTAAAACATGTCATTGGAGAGATAGTTGAATTTATTCAACTAAAAACAAATATAATTCTTAATGGGTATCTCTCTCTAGAAAGCTTATTTGATGATTTTGACAAAGCATACAAACCACTCTTTCAAGAATGTGAATTTGAAAATGTCAATATTGGGATAGTAGAAGAGTCTAGGTTGGTCAAGATAAATAAATATTTGTCAAGAAAAGAAAGAGAACATATATCAACTTTATAAAAAAGAATAAAGAAATTTTTGCATGGATTTGTGAAGATTTGAGGATGTTCAACATTAATATTATGACTTATGTTATACCTCTACAAGAGGATGCAAAGACTTTTAGATAGAAGTAGAGAAAATTTAACCCCACACTACATCTAGTAATTTAAAAAGAAGTAGAAAAATTATTAGATTCCAAAATAATTAGAAAAGTGACATTTTCTTCTTGGATAGTAAATTTAGTACTAGTTAGGAAGAAAAATGGAGATATCAGACTCTGTGTTGATTTTAGAAATTTAAACAAGAGCTCACTCAAAGATAACTATCCACTCCCCAGCATGGAACAATTGCTACAAGCAGTGGTAGGATCATCAAGAATGTCTCTATTAGATGGTTTTTCAAGGTACAATTAGATTTTGGTCAATCCAAAAGACATGTATAAGACTACTTTCACTACACCTTGGGAACCTTTGAATATCTCAGGATGCTATTTGGACTAATGAATGCATAAGGGTCTTATGTTTGAAATTATTGTTGTATACTTTGATGACACCTAGATGGAGTACTATTGCTCTATTTGTTTGAAAAAGAAATCAATAAGGTATTAAAAGAATATCATTCTAGATTTTGTGGTGGTCATTTTGCACCAAAGGCTACTGCTAATAAAATAATGAGAGTTGGTTATTATTAGCCTAAAATTTTTAAATATAATCACCATTAGTAAGAAGTTCTCATAATTGTCCAAATATTCTACTCCTCCTTGCTGTTATAACCTTAGAGATTATACTAATCTTATTTTTTTATTATACATATTCCTCCCCTTAAGGTTCACTGTAGGTTTTTATTTTATTCAAGAAGATTGATGCCTAGGAGGTAGAACCGACAAATCTATGATACAGATGAGGAGCCTACATTATGAATTTTAATGTTGGTCTTAAAGTTCTTTGTCTTACCTTCATCATATTTGACAGCAAGGAGGTAGGGCCAGGAAATCAATGGTGCAGAGGGGTAGCTTGCAGTATCAAAAGTTAATGATGATCTCAAAGTGCTTTTTCTTATAAGTGCCTAGATCTAATGGTTAGGATATAGGTCCAAGAAATCAATGGTATCAAGGGGTAGCCTATGATCCAAAAGATAACCATATTCCCCTATCAAATTCTACTTTGTCTTATATACACCCAGATCTAATGGTGCAAAATCAGATCTGGCAGATCAATGGTTTGGACGTGTGATTTGTAAAAAATAAGAATCTTTAGGGCCAAGATTAAGTCAAAGTATTTTATCTTATATGCACCCAGATCTGATAGTTAGGAGGTAAGACTAGGATATCAACAACTCGAGCCCATAGTTGGTTAAACTAAGAAGTCCGAGATATAATTCCTAAGCAAAGCACCTTGACCTTAGTCTAAATTATCCAAGTCTTTTATATACATTCATTTCCTAAGGTTATAAACCTAAACTATAAGAAATTATGAAGCCTTCGAAGGCCTAACCCTTGTCACCACATGATCCCTCATAACTCCTAAGGACTAGAATGACGTATTTTTACCCTCTTCAAAAGTCTAGTATTTCACCTAGCATAACTGAAAGCCATCCATATTGTCTAAACAAGCCTAAGGTTGTGCCTTAAAAAAATTAAACTAATCATCCATATTTCTATGTCCATGCGCCCCCTTTAAATAAACCTTGAGCAACTTAGCCAAATATGATGATTGGGAGGTAATATTGATAAATCAATGGTGCAAAAGAGTAGCCTATAGTCTAGAAGTTTTTTATGGTCTCAAATATTCTTTGTATTATATGCACTCAGATCTAATGGCTAGGAAATCAGGATTGGAAAATCTACGACACAGAGGTGCAACCTGCAATCTAAAAGATAACAATATTCTCTCATCAAGGTCAAAATACTTTTTTCCTATTTGCATCTATATCAATGGCTAGGATTTAAGGCTGGGAAATCAATGGTGTGGAGGGGTAACCTATGATTTGAAGGTTAATGATGGTCTCAAAAGTGCTTTGTCTTACCTTCGCTAGATATGGCTGCTAGGAGGTAGGGTTGAGAAATCCATGGCATGAAAGGGTAGCCTATGATCTAAAAGATAATGATAGTCTAAATAGATTGTCTTATATGCACTTAGATCTGATGGTGAGAAATCATAACTAGCAGATCAATGGCTTAGATTTGTAGTCGATAAACTCAAAGGTGCCAAAATTATTTATCTTATTCTTGCATGATCTTGGTAAATTTTACACCATTGTAGACTATCAAAATTGGTAAACTTTTTAGAGGTTGAAAGGCCAATAAAATGCTCTAAATCATATCTGTAGTAGAAATAATTCTTCAAAAATGAAAGAAAAGAATGAAGAAGACACCTTTGCCTATAATGAGACTATAAGTCTTGACAAACAAAAAAAAATTGCTTGATTTTATTTTTACTAACGAGTGCTTGGATTTTTATAAATCCCATGCAATGACAAGAGAACCCTTTTAGAGACTATAAATGACACAGTCAGAGGCTCAAAAATTATAAAACATTAAGACCACATGCTCATATACACCTATGGAAAGTAATGGCACATGTTTTAAAATCAAATGGATCAATTATAACATGAAAACATAGTACTAAGATAGTTAGAACCATTGAGAATGATAAGGTGGCACATGTAGGATGGAAAAAATGAGAGATAGTAATTGGGTATCATAAAATATAGCAAGGTTAGGGGTAAAGAGCATTGATCTCATAGCAAAATAAAAATGTCTTATAACAAATAAAATACCATGGCTTTCTCTAGTATTCAAACCACATTCCTTGAAGGTGTCCTTACCAGCATCAAAAAGCTCATTGATAATAACCCACACCAGTCTCTCCCTAGGCTAGCAAATACAAACCAAATGTTGTAATAAAAACAAGGGTTGGGTCTGACAAAAAAATTACTTTAGCTCAGAGATGGGAAGCAGATAACATGGTTGTAGATTCTTATGAGTTGGTAGAAGATCAACAAAAACACTGCTTTTCTCATGAGACTATTCAAATGAGCTCAGAGGTATAGGATAGAAGACAATCCATACTGTAATCGGTGGACTGACAACTTGGGTAGGTTAATTTGTCTCAAAGTCTATTTTTTTGTAGACTTGATATCTTGGCTAGCAATGGTGTATGACCTAGATAGGAAGTAGTTCATAAAACATGATGGTAGACTCTCTGTAAAAATCATGCCTAACATTTTTCAAAGGGTCTTCAATTTGGACAGAACTCATTTGATGTTGGATAAGATAGTACTAAGGGCTCAAGCTAATAAGGAATTGTTCATAGACTCCTACCCCAAGCTATTCAAGTATGATGTAGGAGTCTCTTACAAAATACCTCTCAAGAAAAATGTTCTACAACCATGGGCTATGGATTATGCCGAAATGATTAATATAGCACTAGCCACCCTTAATTTATCTAAAATATTTAAAGAAGTAGTCCATTTCATAATCCAGTGCAATAGAAAACATCACACGCCCATGTACCATTGGGAAGAAGTTATCTTTAAGAGGATGCATGAAGAACTGAAATCCCTATATAAATCCATTAAGGAAGGAAAATAGGTAATGCCTTGATTCACGCATTACTTCATCTTGGTCCATTTGCTTATCGAGTATTTAGAAAGGAGAAAAATCAAGGAACTAGGAGGGGTTCTAGAAGCACCTGATGTACAAGATAGACTACCATGGATTCATGAGGGAGGATCTAGCCATGCTCACTTCCTAGGAATATTTCTACCCCTAGTCCATGAATACCTCTATGGTTACTCTCCCAGTAGGATGTATAGAGGAATTATAATTTTTTGAATGAAAATAAAGTAGGGGACTTTTTCGTTACTAAAAATTTCACTTATATTAGACTATATGGGGCCAAGATTCCTCCTAAAATGCTCCCATCATATTTCCCTTTTTCTATATCTACCCTAGAAATTACCAGATAAATAATAGAAGCAACCAAAATGAGGGTCAACAAGAAGGCAAAGAGGGCCCCCTGGTTTAAGATCCTTTGCAGAATGGGCATATATATTTAAAAAAGATATCCTAATTTGTTGAGATCAATGTGGAGAATGGATGAATACAGTTTTCCAAAACTCATTTGACGGCCATATGATCCTCATGGCAATTATTGAGAAACTACAGAAGGCATGAAGTTTGCTTGGGTAAACCATAGTTTTGATTCATTTTAAGATCACCTACAGGAGGCCATTAGAGGAAAGAAGTCCCTAAAAGACATGTGAGATCATTTTGAAATTAAAAAAGGTGTCATACTCAAATGTAATTCCCTGGGGATTATCCTGCTAACTTGGTATCTTTAATAAGAAATTCAGTCAAGGCCTATGCACTTATAATTCTAGCCATATAACCATATGAGTTTTAATATCCGATGTTAGAGGCTATCAATACCAATGCCCAACAAATAGAAATCATTGTAGATACAATGCATTAGCTAAAGAAACAATTAAAATGGTCCAATAACCCCTAACATGCCCAAAGAACACCACAACTCCTACTAAAGCAATACCTCTTGAAATCACATCTATTGAGACTAGAACTATAGAACAAAGGCCAACATATAAAGGTAAATAAATTGTTTCTACTTCTTCTTAGCAAGAACAATCCATTGTTCAAATATCCCTTTAGAGCCAAGTGTCTAAAGAAGACCAACTCCAAATGGTAATACAAAGACTATAGTTTATACCCAAAGCCATGGTGATAAATAACAAGGAGAGAAAACTATCTTTCTTTGTATAAAAAAATATTGAAAAGGCTGGAGGATTGAACACCCTCCTAAGGGAACATCATGTTCGCATACCCAGTCCTTCTAAATCTCTAGAACACAAGAAATCAAGGACTGAGGATGACCCTATTACAAAAAGTATGAAAAGCATCAACCTAGTCAAGGCAGAGGAGGTGATCTCCATTGATGATTTTTATGAAAAGTAGTTGCATGCCATGGAGGAAGGGAAAGACCCTGGGAGCATCACACATTCAAGCAAAGATACCCAAACTGTATCATCACAAGCTACATCGATTACAATCTCAAGCTAAAAAATATCACTGTTGTCTAGATCGATCAAGGAATAGGGGATGTGCATGTGTTTTGAAAGCTTTCATATTTATTGAAAATAGGAAAATACATTCAACAACAAGCAACAAAGCTAATTCTACAAGAGAATAAGTTGAAAAGGACAAGTCTAAAAGACATGTGTGAATTTGATTGACAAGGACAAGTCTAAAATTTGTTCACTAAATGTTAGGGCTTGGGAGTGTTATCATAATTCTATGCTTATTTTTTTTAGTGCTTTTCAAGTCTAGGTTTTCTTCATTTTGGACTCTATACCTTAGAAAAATTATAAATATGGCACTATATCTCAATGCTAGAATTTTCTAGCTCCTTTGATGATGTCAACTTTCAAGAAAGTCCAACCACTTTTCATACCTAGCCAAATTTTGAGTTTGACAGTGTGTCAAATGTAGGGTAATCTCCTCCCCTATGATGACATTATTGCCTTTGCAACTCTAGTCATCTGCTATGTGAGGTTTTCTGCCTTAGTCAATTCTCAAGTCTGACAAGTATGTTAATGCACCGAATGCTAAACTTTTTAAGCACAATTGATTATGTCAACCTTTGGAAAAGACCATCCCTTAGCTTAGTTTTCTTTACTTGGACAAAATCTAAGCCCAACCAAATGTAGAGCATCAAATATTCCTACCTTGATGAAAATTTTAGTCTCGCATGTAGCAAAATGTTGGATTCCTCATACTTAGAGAAATTTTGGAATCAACAAGGTACCATTACATGGTCGGTTACCAAAATACTCTTTGGCTTGACATCCACCATTCTCTCATAGCTAGATCTTCATAGGAAGTAAAGTTTGATGGTTAACTTATGCAAAAGTGATGCTTTCCATTAAGTTGTTATGTTGTTGCATTAGAAAATCCTTGATCATTGAGAAAAATCACAGTCCAACTTGATCTATGCAAACTTGTAGATGTATATTATCACATTGATCCACAATACTCTAGATCTATTTTGGAGTCTTTCACTATTGTGCAAGAGCAATTGCTATAGGTTCATCATTCACAACCATAATGTCTTTTTGAATTTCCTCATTAAGCTCTATACTTACATCAAGAGACGTAGCATCTTGAGAGGCTTCAATATTTGACTTTAGCTCAAATGCTTCATTGAATACTACATCTTGACTTATA
Organism: Wollemia nobilis; assembly: GCA_028583015.1. Taxonomy (NCBI): domain Eukaryota; kingdom Viridiplantae; phylum Streptophyta; class Pinopsida; order Araucariales; family Araucariaceae; genus Wollemia; species Wollemia nobilis. The sequence continues at coordinate 4,309,745 of JAQPPZ010014295.1, forward strand.
TGCAATTTCTTGGTTTTTGGGTCTATCAACCGATACCTATTTTATTCATCATCATATCCAAAAAATATGTGTGGTATGGATTTTACATTTGTCTTGGTCCTCTTTTTATTTGGCACATGCATGTATGTCTTGCTTTCAAAGAGTCTAAGATGTTTGATGGAAGGCTTCCTCCCCAACCAAGCTTCTTTTGGTATAACCCCTTTAGTGCATTTATAGGTGCTTTTTCAAAATATGCACTATAGTGGTGAGTACTTTATCCTAGTACTATTTCTCTAGATTGGATCCTATGAGCATGCAATGGACAATTTTTATAATAGAATAATTTATTCTCTTAACAACACCATTTTGTTGTGGAGTATAGGTTGTAATGAGTTGGTGCTTTATCCCATTTTGTGTAAGAAATATTATGAATTTTATGGATGTATATTCCCCCCTTGATCTAAGTAGAGGACCTTAATAGAATGCCTAGTTTCCTTTTTCACACACTGCTTGAAACATTGAAAGTATTGGAACGCATCTAACTTCAGTTGCAAGGACACCCACATCTTCCTAGAGTAGTCATCAACAAACAACTGGAAGTATCTTTTACCACCAATACTGGTTGTCATGGGTCCACATAGATCGATGTGTATCACATCCAAGGGACTGTTGGCTCTATGAGAGCTCAACTCAAATGGTACTTGATGTTGCTTCCCTACTAAACAACTCAAGAAAACTAGCAAGGTGGATGAAAGGTTGGGTAGACCAATCACCATCTAATGCTTACTCAATTGAAGTAAGTAGCCAAAACTAAGATTCCCATATCTCCGATGCCAAAGGGTAGTTGCATCCATCGTAAATATTGACAGTGCTATATGTGGAGCAAATTGGACATCTAGGGAAAACAAACCACTTTTATAGGAATTGGTGGCTATATGCTTACCATTATTAGTGATAAAACACCTCTTATGGCCATTCTCAACTCTAAAATCAACCTTCATGTTTCTATCCAATAGTTGGGGCATAAACAACAAGTTGTTGGCTAGTCTTGGGACATAGAGGACCTATTTGATGGTGCATTTCCCATTTGGAAAATGAATTGAAACATCACCTTCTCCTTTCACCTTGTAGGTTTGATTATCGACTTTGGTCATCGGATTCTCGTATTTTTCTTCCAAGGTAGCAAATCTTTATTTGTCCTTTATCATGTGCTTGGTAGCACAATCAATATACCAAACATCATATGTGTGTTTAGTGGTATATTTTATCATCAGTACTTTGTGTGCTTGTTCAAAATCTAAATTTGACTCTTCTTGTTCTTATTCATAATCTAAATTTGACTCTTCAATAACAACATGCCCTTTCTACTAGTTCTCTTTGGGTTGTGGCCTATATTGTTGTTGCTTATGTTGAGGTATGCATACTTGATCATCTTGTGTGGTGGAATTATACCGATAATATTTGGTATCATATCCTTATTGTTCATAGATATGGCAATACCTCTTTTGGTTCTAAGGTTGCTTTTGTGATGATGAGGAAGAAAGACCTTTGTTCAAAGAACCCTTTTTTATTCTTTGTTTTCTAGATATTTTACTTACAATTTTTTTACTTATGAGTGCATTGTTCGACAACTAGCCCCTTAATTTATTGGTTACTTCTTCCTGTTATAGCATATTGACCAACTCTTTCAAGGAAACCACCCTATTGGAGACTTGTAAGGAGGTGATAAGCATGCAAAAGGAATATGGTAAAGCTTAAAGTATGATGGGAACTAAGATCTTATCATCCACTTTTTCAACCATAGCATTTAATTTTAACTTCGCTTTTGTAACTCTACAAAGAAATTTCTTTGTAGTCTCACCATCGCCCACTTGCAATGTATGAAGTTGGGGTTGAAGGTTAAGAATAATGGACTAATTTTTTCCTTCATAAATGGTCATAAGAGCATTTCATATTTGATTGGAGGTTTCTACATCACAAATGTGGGGTTGGATCTCATCAATTGTAGCAAGGGTGACTAGCATCAATGCTCGTTGATCTACTTCATCATACTTCAATGCTTAGTCCATGTCTTAAGGTTGCATTTTAGTGCCTATCACAATGTCCCATAGCCTCTCCACTATCAAGAATCTGAATATAGTATGCATCTTTATCTTCCATAGGTTAAAGTTGGGTTCTTTCAAGAGATGAGAATCTATTAGAAACACTTTGGGAATGGACATTATGAGTGTTCCTTATCTCTCCAAAAATGGTCCCCCTTTCAATATATTGTCATTCTGATATATTGTACCTTTAATATACATGTCTTCTGATATACTCGTTGATACTGGAAGAGCTAGTCCTCTCAATATACACAAGCGTACATAAGAGAGACCTTAAGGTACATGATAGAGTACAATAAGTGGTTCTTAGGTAGTATGAAAAGGGATTCGTCTTGTCTTGACACCCGTTTAGAAAGACATCCAAGAAGAGTCTCAATTTCAGGGTTTGTGTTAAGCAATAGCAATGAATATGGTGAAGTACAGAGTGAATAAAATATTTTGGGCTTCCTTATTTCTCCCCAACAATTTATAGAGATAAACCCTAGACCTTGCTGTTGCAATTATATTAGGCATTAAACGTAGTAGTAAATCATAACAACATTACTTTTAAAAGATTGTCAAAAGCACTGTGTATACCAAATGTTGCTTCAAACCTTGAAGGTTTGAGAATAGGGTGATTGCTTGTTGTAAATTTCTTTTTCCTTCAATGCAATTAAGCACGAAGTTTGCAAAATATAACCAAAAAAACATATAAAATGCAAAATGTAAAAAAACAATAAAGGTGACATACTTCACTGAAAATGTACCTTGGTTACAATTACAATATTTGCAACATAAAATTTGGAAGTGTGCAAAAAACGATAAAATCACTCTTTCAAATGAAATTTTTTTGTTTGTGAAAAACAATATATTATGCCTTGATTTTTGATATAAAAAGAAAGTTTTTTTTCCTAATTTATTTAAAACAAATCCTCTTTCGTTGATAAATGTATAGGAAACCCCTCTAAAAAGCAGACGGTTTTTTTAAGTGCCTTACATATATAAGGCAACCCCCAAATATCAAAGAGCATTAAAAATGAAAAGCCAACAAGATTTTAACTTGGCTCTCATCGGCTAAAATTTTTTGAACTCCGTATGCTAGCTGTTGAGTGAGACCCATGCTCCAGGTCATGAAGGGTTAGTGAAATGAACTTCGACTTCTCCACTTGGTGGCAATGCTAGTTGTTGGCGGTTTCATTGTGCTTCGTTGTTATGTTCCAAGAGATGTGTCGAACGAGGCGAGGTAGGATTTTCAGCGTCAAAGCGACGGTTGGGTAGTGTACAATGGCTGCTGCTGCGGCTATGGTCCCAAGGCAGTGGTTCTCCGTGAAAGAAAAAAATCTTTTGTATTGCCTACTCGAATTTGTAATTGTTCTCGTTGGATGGAAACCCTGTAAGATCTCTGTAGTTGTTGCTTTGGCATAGGGCACGTCGGTCATGTTACAGAGTCGAGGACTATCTTACCATCTGGCAGAATCTTCTTAACATTGTGTTATTTTTTTTGAACTTAGGAAAAAAAAAACCTTTGCAGGCGGTTTTGGTTTAAGAAACCAGGATTATGGGTTTTACACCGTCAAGATTATCCGGAAGTTGCGCCACGTCTTGACCGCACCAGCTTAATCAACTGGATTTTGGGTACCCAATATAGGTTTGGTAAGGTGGAGATTTCAACCAAATACCTCCTTGAAAGATTCCCCTACCCTCTTCAACTCATCTAGGTACCCAATATAAGTTTGATAAGGTAGAGATTCCAACCAAAACTCCTTGAAAGATTTCCCTACCCTCTTCAACTCATCTATAAGAATTGGACAGTTGAAAAATAGAAACGCTGGCGACTAAGTGTTGTTCTCGTTAATCTTCCATGCACAAAAATACTAGTGGATTGAGCTGCTTTGGTGCGACTAAGTGTTGTTCTCGTTAATCTTCCATGCACAAAAATACTAGTGGATTGAGCTGCTTTGGTGCGGTCAAGTGGTTGGTCTTCGTAGATGTCGTCGATGAAATAAGTCGATGGATGTTGGGATCTATCGCGATTCAGGTCGGGTAGGGTTTGTTGTCAGGGTGACGGCATCCGCTTGCAAAGCTGCATCGACTGGATACGAGTTATATATAACCCAAGGTCTATTTCTAGGAATACATTATAATGATGAGTGGTATAAGGATGGTATTATGCCTTTGTCAAAATAGTATTCGAGAATAGGTCTGGTAATTGTAAATCATTGAATCTAATAAAAACAGTTTTATTAAATGGCATTAGCTCAATTAGTTAGATTCCTCAACTTTAGGAAACCAAAGTTTGAATCTTGTCAAGTAATACATGCATAATGGCCAAGCTTGTTGTAATACCATCATATGGTCATGGTGTAATACATGTGGGGCCTCTTTCAATCTTATAAAACTATTCCAAAAATAATTGCAAGAGTCTTTGCTTGCGGAGAAAATCTCATCTTGAGAGATACTATGGAGTGATTTGTTCCCATAAGGAATAATATTAATGTTGTCCTACCTAAAGGATATTATCATATCTTGTCTTGTATGGATTGTTTGCAGTTGATTTACTTATTATTCACCATATTCATGGATGCTTTTATATTTATTGAGAAGTAAAGTTTGTTAACATCAGGTACCAAAGCAATGGTTCTATTAAAGCAAAAAAAAATTGCGGGGTTTGCAAATATTATTTCAAGATTTGTTAACTTTTTACAAAAAAAGTATATATTCGTCATATTTTTCAAGAGCTATATCTTTTTGTAGAAGCATGATATTTAAAAACTTCTTGCACAATCGTATAGATCATTTTAAGTACTATAAAAAGACTAGTCATATGTTAAGTTTTGAGTAGTATTGAAGGAGTTATAATCATTTGAAGTTGGGCTATTGGTCTTGTTTTTTTGCTACAAAAAAATCATCAAAAAGGGGAAAAGACTCTTCTCAATCTAAGTAAGCAAATCAATCATCCTTTATTTTGTTTTGGATAAAATTTTTAGGTCTAATTGTTTATGTGAATAATTGATGGATTTGGTGAGAAGAATTTTATTTTTCAAAAAGCCCTAGTACACCAAACCCTAGTTGCATTGGTAAAATGTAAAGTTAAATCTTAGGGAGTGGTCAAAGTTTTCTGAAGAGAATGATACTAATGTTAAGAAAGTGTTTCAAGTTGGGCTATTGGTGTTCTTTTTTTGCTATAGGAAAATTCATCTCAATCTAAGTAAGCAAATCAATTGTCCTTGATTTTGTTTTGAAGAAAATTTGCAGGTCTAACTGTTTATGTGAAAAATTGGTGGGATTTGGTGTGAGGAATTTTATTTTTCAAAAAGTCCTAGTTCACCAAACCCTAGTTGCATTGGTAAAATATAAAGTTAAATCTTATGGAGTTGTCAAAGTTTTCTGAAGAGAATGATACTAATATTAAGAAAGTGTTTCAAGTTGGGCTATTGGTGTTGTTTTTTTGCTATAGGAAAATTCATCAAAAAGGGGGAAAAAATTAATCTCAATCTAAGTAAGCAAATCAATTGTCCTTTATTTTGTTTTGAAGAAAATTTGTAGGTCTAAAAAAATGGTGGGATTTGGTGAGAAGAATTTTATTTTTCAGAAAGCCATAGTTCACCAAACCCTAGATGCATTGGTAAAATATAGAGTTAAATCTTATGGAGTTGTCAAAGTTTTATGAAGAGAATGATAATAATGTTAAAGAAAGTGAAATCTTAGTATCTTAGTGAATCATGGCAAACATTATGTCTTTATCTTCCTTTTGAAATGGAAGCTTAGCGTTGTTGGAGTAGTTTTCTTCAAGCCAACCATAAACACACAGAGAAAGAATTTGAAAATGCATTTTTAAGCAAATGAAAATTAGGTAGAAATGATAAAAAGATAGCGAATTTGATGGATACAATTAAAGACTATAAAGAAGATATCAAAAGGCTTAAGTAAGAGAAAAAAGGAACAAACTTGGATGATAGTTTGAAGGCTATGAGAACCATATCTTTGCAATCAGACAAGCAAGAGGATAGTTAGAGGGATTTATTTTCAATTGAAAACACTATTTTGCAAGCTCACGGTTGCATTCAAAAGAAAAATGTTAAGTCTCCATAAACCCTAGCAACAAGCATAACTTCATCAACATAGACTTGGCTAATAGTTTATAGGTTCTAGCAACGAGTATCAAAGATGGATAGTTTCAAAGAGAGATTTCAAAATTTTGAAGACTTAGAAGTTTTCTATGGATAAATATATTTTGTATTTTAATTTTCATGTCATTGCTATGAGTGATGGGAATATTATCATAGGTTATCCATGGTTAGATTCATTAGGCACTATTAACATTATTGTGCAAAAGAAGTTCATGAAATTGTGGTACAAGAAAAATAAGTTAACTTTACAAGAATTTCTTGGCTTAAGAAGTAAGGATCTAAGAATAATCCAAAAACAATTGTTAATATTAATGTGCAAAAGAAGTTCATGAAGTTTTGGTACAAGAAAAAGAATTTAACCATACAGGATATTTCTCAGCTTAAGATGTAAGGATCCAAGGAGAATCCAAAAAAAAAAATTGTAGGGAAATAAATCAAAGAACCTGAAATAGAGTCCAAGAAAGAAGCATAAGCAAAGTCTAAGGGTGCATAGTTAGAAAAGCATGAGGATGAACCAAAATACGTGAACAAGAGAGAAGAACATGAGGAATCATTTAAAACAAAGGAACAAAAGATTGAAGAGTCAAAATAAGCAAAGCACATGGTTAAGGTTGTAGCATATCGTCATTCACGCCACCATGAGAGGCAACAATCATGGAGACAACATATAGAGCACTAGAAGTGTTGTGATGGACTTACAAGGAACCGTCAAAGCAAAAACTATGAATATGCAATCAATAGCAATTATAAGCAAGTTTGGATGAAAAAGGGTGATATTTATGGTTGTTATAAAGACCAATGGAGCACAATGAACACATGGAAGCAAAGGAACACCACTAGATATAAGAGTGACACACCAGAAAATTGGCATTGCAAAGGACAACCACCAATCAAGATTTCCCTTGGGTGGTTAAGTGATTAGGAATGGTATTAGTTATCTACCATGATTTAAGGATGATATTGTTTGGTTTCATCTCATGTTTCATAGGGCATTGCAAAGGACAACCTTTTAAAAGGGGATGTAATGCTAGGGCACCTAGACGGTAGTTGGCTAGTAATATAATATTGTATTGTATAGTTGACATGAGCTATAAATAACCCAACTATAATGTATGGTTGGCATGAGGTATAAATAAACCAATTGTGTTATGTACTTAGCATGGACTACACATAACCCAAGGTCTATTTTTAGGTTAGTAAATTATAACAATGAATGGTATAAGGATAGGGTTATGTTTTTGCTAGAATAACATTGAAGGATGACTAAATAAAGAATGAACATGGTAATTGTAAATCATCAAATCAAATCCAATTAATAATTGTAACAGCTTTTGCTTGTGGAGCAGCTCTCATCCTAGGAGATATTGTGGAGAGGTTCCTTTCATAAGGAATTATATCGGTGTTGCCCTACCTAAAAGGTATTAGCATATCTTGTCTTGTGTGCATTGTTTGTGGTTAATTCATCAATTATTCAGCATATTAGTGGATGCTTAAATATTTATTGAGATGTGAAGTTTGTTAACATCAAATTCAAAGCATCTTATCTCCACAATCATAGCTTGAAATGAGGTCGTTCTAAATGCATTAGAAAGTTTGTGTTGTGTAGAATATAAACAAGAGGTCACGCTTTAAAATGAAATTATGTTTGCTCCCCAAAATCCAGTCCAAATGAATTGGAGAAATGCAAACTAAAAAACTGCACCAAATTCAAGCCCAAAGCTACAGCACCAAGCTTTTGACTGTTCATAAAATCTTACATGATACTCTTCACAACAAAAAACAACTCAATGATCCAAGCTTGAGCAACAAACAAGTAAACCCTATGTGAATAAATAACTTTGAGGGACACAAACACAATCACACAAATAAGTGATCTCTAAATCTCCCACAAATAAAATGTCCCATAATCAAAGCTAAATAAGTTGATTTCCATGCTTTGAAACCATATTAGATTTGCTTAATATCATGCAATCAATTTTGGTACAAATACTAACACATTGATCATTGTGTTCTTTACCTCTATAGATCTTTAAATCTGCTACAATGGCTTTGAAACAAATTATTTGAACTTTTTATTTAACAGCAAAGAAGCTTGCTGAGTAGCTCTACAGGAAGGTGAAATGCAATTTGTGCATTTCCATGTTCCTTTAGGACCCCAGGATATGTCTAACATAATTCTTGCAAACTCAAACACGATGATGAGTACACAAGAATTACAAACTGGTTATTGAGAGTATAGTGCTACAGAAGGCACCATGACAGAGCCCATCCAGAGCTGTCCATTTCTTTCCTCTACCTCACTAATAAGCTTGACAGTGCTGCCTTGTTGGTCTTCGAGTACTTCCAAAATGTTTCCATTTTCATCAAGGCGAATAGCTATTGCCTGTTGAATTCCACCAGTGAATATATAGTAAAGCTGCTTAGTAGAAAGAGGAAGCTTGAAAAGGACCCAGCGAAGCCATGGATAAGATAATGCCAGGCTTGTAGGCAGATTCCTACGAGAATGTAAGGCTACCCAGAAGTCCCCTTGTGCATTGCGACGCACATTGTCGGGAAATCCAGGCAATAAAGCAAAAACCTCTGAACTGCCTGCTCTAGGACCTTTCAACCAATACCTCAAAATCCTGATCACCCAAAATTTGAAGCTTTCAAATTATGCATGTAGATAGAATAAAAAGAACTAGTGGTAAAAGGAATAACTGCATATGGGCTTATACAGACAGAGTAAGTTCAATACTAGATAAAACTGAATGTGTTGAACAAAACTCTTCAGCCGCATACAGAAGTGTTATGTGCACAACATGTTGGAGAATAGTACAAAGCAACATAAAAGGGTAAGAAATAAACCTGCAATTTGTGGTTTCTGAAACAAGCAGAAAGGAGAAATCTTTGCTCATTGCAACTCCATTTGCAAACTTAAGGTTTCTTAGAAGCACAGTGATTTCTCCACTCTTTGGGTCATACTTCATCAGCCTGCCTGTGTCATCTCCACTCAAGATACAAAACAAGAAATGCCTGCAATCCATTGAGATTCATGCAGTTCAATAGGCAAGAAAGTAACAAGAAGAACAAAGAAATCTTACATTTTGGTTTAGTTACCTTCTTTGAAAAACAGTGCTAGTATCAGTGAAGTAGATCACTCCTCCTTCATCAAAATCAAGATCATTTGTAAATCTAAGTGGTAATCCTTCAGCTTCATTGACAACAATCTTTGCAAGCCCTCCTTCAGAATTTACAACAAGCAATCCAAAATAGGCATCTGCAATGTAAAGCTCGCCAGTTTGCCTATGGAATCTCATTCCAAGTGGCCGTCCACATATGTGCTCAAATTCTGGGCGTGGGGCAGGAGGATTCTTTGGATCACAGACTTCTGATCTAGACACACATAACCAACGAATAAAAAACTATCCCTCCCAAAACCAGCCCTAAATCTTATTTTTATCTTTAAAAAATTAAACAAATAAATCATGTTCACTTGTTCAATGAAAAATTGAGTAATAAACAGAAATCAAAGGAACCTCCATATTGAAAACAGTTTCACCTTGTCTGTAAGTGTGATCAGATCTATAAAGCAACTGAACATAGTCCAACTATTTGGGTCATTATACATCCAAGCTGAAAATATTTCGGTTGACATCCTGTGGGAAACCTGAAGGACCTACTTTCAATTAATCTATAGAAACTAGGATCGAATTGTATTCATTGATTGCAGTACAGGATTCACTCTACCATTACAGAAGGGTTCTGAATATTGCATCTTCCACTAAAAAGTTATTAACAGTTTTCAATTTTCAACATAAGAGTAAACCTAACGTTACACACTGAAACTTGTCGATTTTGCTCGTCAGTCTAAGCTAACAGAAAGGTCAAAAAGGAAAAGGTAGATTTTTATATCCCAGCCTAATAAGAATGCCTAACTGGCATATGAGATCTCCTTTCACTTACAGGAGATGTTTTTCACTTTACCTTGTACAAATTTTTAAAATTTTGTACCTCTTTGGTTTTTGACTTTTTACAAAGCTTGTGATAAATTGAGTCTTGCCATTCTGTCTAAGCCTAAGTACACCTCCAACCTGCTGTGGCCAGATTTTGGTTTAAAAAAGGACATTTTTACCGATTTAAGATAAATGCATAAACTTCTGCAAAATAGTAGTATCTTTTAATTCTTAGTTAAGTTTGGCACTGCTTTTAAGGATGGCATTGATTTTAATCTTATCATTGTAAACTTCAAAGAGTCGCTCTTCAAACTGAAGGAAGGCCTGGCTCTTTGGGTTTGGTTCTTGGGCAAAGAATGAGAGCGGCTTTAGCAAAAACTAAAAAAGAAATTTCATATCTGTCCCAAAATCTCAGCTTGTTGACAAGCTATGTGATGCAATTTTAGCTTAGACTACAGAGAATACAAGTGCCATGACCAACTTAAGGACTCTATTTACCAATGTTGCTTTAAAGAGCCAGACCACTTTTTAAGGAGATTGCAATTGCTGGAATGCATTAGCTCATGTTTCCATTGACATGTGCTTCTAGGTTGCAAGAGCAAGAGATATTTAATATTTAAGTAAATAAATGTAGGACGTGCAGTTTTTACACCAAGAACATCTATTCTGTTATCCATAGGAATGTGTCTTTCTTATAGTAATGAACTAACTTGCAAATATTTGTGTGCAACATTTTCATGATTGCAGATAATGCAGAAATCTGCGATGACTAGACATAATGGGGCTGAAGAATGGCCACACCAAAAATAATGGTTAATAGACAGATCCCAATTGCCATTGGCTCCTAGGCTGGAACTTAAACAAGTTCATTCTTTTCCAGGCTAGATAAAGAAGGCCCTTCTAGGAAGCAGGCAATCTCTTGTTATCAAAACTCTTTTTTGGCCAAACTCAACTGCATTCTCCAACAAAGGATGACAAACTAAAAAAGGCAATTTTCTGCTAAAAATTGTGGAGGCCCTATCACCAAGGGCAATTAACAGCTTCATGGACATAGATTTTCCTCTCACTCATAACGAATCCTTGTATTTATTTAATAATTACTGTTGTAGTCTCTGAATGTTCTGGTCAGTCGGGGCAGTAGCCCGATGTGCCTGGGACACCCACACCTCACGTAGAGCAACACAACAGGAAGCTCCACGAGGAAAGGGAACGCCTGCAGGGCAACCTCTGAGGTTTTTAACTGAGGCCAGCTCTTCATTGGATTTGATCTTTGCGTGCTTTCAGACCTTGCAGGCTTAGGCCTGCTTTTCTTGGGGTGCAAGGAAAGGAAAGGCAATGAAAGGAAAAGACAGAAAGCATAAAAACAAGAAAGTAACTTGCAGGAAAGTAAATTTGCAGAAAAGTAAAAACCTAAGCTACTGGGGCAATACGCCAAGATCAGGGTTCCCCTCCCGACTGCATGAACAAGATAGAATTGAACACATTCACCACAGTCTAATAGCTAGGATTTGAACACACTTCATCACACATAACCCAGAATTGGAACACACTTAGAGAAGTAGGACAGAGCGAAATTAGTCACAGCTTCCATTCATGTTCCGTGATAATTACAAGGCATGCGGCCTAAAGAGGCTTGATGCTCCTTAGACAGCGGCTCAAGTTTTGAGCCCTGCTCATACAATTCAAGGAGTTAGAGGAAGAGCTTACAAGGCTAGATATGAGGCAAAAGCAGGCAGCTCCCAATGCCATTACAATGGAATTACAGGCCTATTTATAGGATAGGATGAGGGCTTTTTCCCTCCAAAACTCTACGTAGAAGGTCTGTGTATTCTTCTCTTTTTTGCAGCTGAAATCCTTCTGCAACTATAGTTGGCAGCTTTGAGGTCTCTGGATCCGGGGCTATCAATGCTGGAGGCTTTTGGGCCCTCGGATGGCAAGTTGTTGCTGCCATCTCTTGTTTGCTATGACTCTGGGGTGGTTGCACCATTAAGTTCTTGCCAGGTTCTTCTTTGGAATCTTTTGTTTGCTAACGTAGCAGGTATGGCCTCCCTGACTAGCGCAAGCTGGAAGGGTAGGCTTACCTGTGTGACCTACGACTGTTGCAACTGCCACGTGGATGGTTCTAATAGGTTGGGCTGCAAAAGTCAACTTCGGCAGCCTATGGCGAAGGTCTCTTTAATTGCCCTCGCGCTACCTTTCCCTACTTCACGAGCAATCGCCCATGTCCAGGCTAAAGCAAGGATCTTTCTCGACTAATGGCAAGCCTTCTCCAACCATGTCCCAATGCTCACCTCCTTCTGCTTCTGCTTCTGCCCGGCTGCGATGTGTTTGGCCTTAGCTATGGCAGGGCCTCCTTTTTCCTGTTCTACTTTCGCTCATCAAAAGATTAGCGAGGGTCATCGGATGGAAAATTGACGGCCCATGGGCCTTGGCACCCTCAAGCTATTGGCTTTAAGCGGAAAAGGAGCGTAGACCATTGATTTCAGATCCAACAGTCGACACGACTTAAAATATTCCTGCTTCTTGTTGTAGTGTTGGCACCCCCCTTTCGACTGAAGGTGGGTCGCACCTTCCGACCCCCACCTTTCCTGTTTGTCCCACTTTCGATTGGGCTATTTGAGTGAAGCGGGACTGTAGGGAATATTCCCTACAATCTTGGCGACTCCTAGGGGTTCTTTAGCTTACTAAAGAGGGTGAACCCCTGACTGCTTGCCTTGTCCTTGAGCATGGAATCAAAAAAAGGGAAATTGGAGAATAACCAAAACAAATAAATAAAAAGTAAGGGAAAGAACAAAATGAGAAAGGGAGTGGGGAAGCTACTGAGGCAAAAGTTTGGTCATCTAGGCTTTCACTTCCTCCCACTCGTCTTCAAAGGGTGTTCTCGCTTGTTGGAAGCGACAATAGATCATTTGGAGCTCGACTTGCCCAATGTGCGAAAAGTTTGCCCCTCCGCAAATGATCTCTTGCACTTGTATTTCAAACTCTGCCAAGGGTCTGATGGTTCTTACAACATATTTGGCGAAGAGGAGGTTTGGTCGTTTTCAAGAGTCCAACCTTCTTTCTTTCTAAGCCTCTAATGCCTACGTGTACTCTTGCTCCGACAAAGACCTACCATCATCTGACCAATGGGAGGGCAAACCCTTTTGAATCAAGGAGTCAATGGGACCCCGTAAGTCAACAACTGATGTGGTCAAAACCTCCACTTGAGCCATGCACTTTTGTGTTGCTTGTTCTTTGTCGAGGGCATCCCATATTCTCCCTAATGTTGCATCTCAATCCTGAATGCCCATGGCCAACAACTCTTGATCACTTGTTGCGACAATCTAGGCCCTAGAATTTATCTGCTCCGGTCGTTCTTTCCAACCCCATCATCAAAGCATGCTTGATTTCTTGGGCAATCTTTGTGCCCTACTGGGACGCTGCGCTGATAAATTCAAGCAGCTAGGACATCAAAGCCATAGACTTGGTTATCCTGTCCTAGTACGCAGTACAAATCCCTCTTATCAAATCAATGATGTTATGGTGCAGGGCTTTTGAGTTCTTCTTTTCTTCCTCTAGCTCTCTCTGGAAGTCGGCCTTATATGCGATGATCTCGGCCTCCATAGCGGTCAGCCAATCAACCAAGTCACAATTTTTCCTTTGCTCTTCTTCCAAGAGAGCAATCGTCACCTAAGCACTTGTGGTCTGCTCTATTTGATTTAGGAGCCCCTAAATCTCAAGTTGTGAGCTCTTGAGGATGTCCCTAACCTCCTCAAGCTCCTTTCCCTTTTTCTTCAGCCTCCTCTCGAGGGCCATGAAATCATGTTTGACGATTTTCTTTGCCTACTCTGCCAGCTCAGTTGTATCCCTGGCTCGAATACCTTGGAGACTGATGGCCGCCAAGGTCACCTAATAATCTTGCGGCTGCATTTGCCCTTCCAGCTTTGAGACTGTTGGGTTCATGTGAGCAAAGTGGAGAATCCTCTCCTACAAATCAGTCTAGCTCCTGAGTCCCCTTTCTGCCGACCTAGCCACTCTTTTGGCCTCCTTTTTCTGAGTGTACTAAGAGGCTTTCTCTGAAATGTGGCGACACACCTAGCGCAATAGTGGGGCTGTGTGAAATAGCTAACTGCCCTTGCGAGGGAAGGGGCAGCAATACTGGCTAGAAAAATGAGCAAGACGAAAGAGGCTTAGGGGCAATAGGGAAGGGCAAGAACCCCCTGGCTAATGCGGGCTAAAGACCAACCTATGGGGTGGCAGGAGTAGAAGCCAACGAAGTGAGGGCCTTAATATTTGGGAGCAAAAGTCCCAAATGGAAAGTAGGTTCAGTGGGAAATCCATAAGGGACGGTGGCCATCGAGGAGAGGGGAATATAGGCTTGTGTTGGTGGGGCTGACGCCAAAGGTGGCAGGGCACTTACAACTGATACAAAGGGGAGAGGGGCGATGGATGCCTCTTCGACTACTTGGGGTATAGCGGCTTGAGGCCTTACCTTCAAAGATTCCTTCTTCTTCTTAGAAGGCGGAGGGTTGGCATCACGATATGCCTCCTTTCGTTTCCGCTGTGTCGAGGGGAACGCTTGAGGCTACGGCTCTCAGATCAAGACATGCTGATCGAGTGCTACAACCTCTGTAATCCGTGAAGAGGATTCCTCTATTTGTATGATTTCATTAGAAGTCGCTCCTTCCGCTGCCATCACCTGGTCGATCACCTCTTCGAATATCTCTTCACTGCCTTTGCCTACATTGGTGCTTCCTTCATCCGCCCGCTCTCATCCGAGTTCTCCTCGAAGTTCACACCCTTCCTCTATATGCCCAAATGCAGGTGCTGTATTTTTTATCCTCTCCCAGAATTCCAACCAGGCATTGATCTTTTCCATCTTCCACCCTTCCTTTGTCAAGAATTTTAACTAAGCTGCATGGATTTGGCAGTTCAGTTCTACTTCACCCATCACCATGTAGGTCTCGTAAGCCTTCTTTAGTGGAGGCGTTTGTGCTTGCTCCAACAACTGCTTTAACAGGGGTGCGTCGTCTTCATCTGTGGGGTTCCGAAGACCTTCCAAGTCTGGCCTAAACTCTTGCACAAACTCTGCCAAGTTCTTGACTTTGGCCAACCACTCCACGAACGTCTTATCAGTGTCATATTTCCATTCCACATGAGCCTTTTGCAATCTAAGGTCTTCAAGCTTCTTCTCCACGAGTTCATGAGTTCTCCACTTCAAGAAGGTGATTTCGCCGCAAACGAAAGGCAACTTTTAAAAGCTGGTCTTGTTTATCCCTCTCGCGTAAGTTGCATCAATGAGGTCCATCTAGCGGAACACCTCTATCACGAAGACCTTCTCGGTTACATGCTTTGGTAACCAGTAGGTGCGCTTGTAGAAGCCTTGCATCCTGATGAGAGTCCTATCTTCGGCAAAGAACCAATCTCTAGGGTGCTGACCCTCCAAGAATTTCATGCAGTCTGTCGTGAGTCGTTCGGGCTCTTGCCCTTTGAGGGTCGTTAGCGTTCGAACCAAAACGTTTTCAACAAAATCATAATGGAAGGAGGACTTCCTCAAGCCCTTCGTTTAAGAAAACAGGTCATTGATGACCCAACTCATCCGCAGAATTTATAGTT
This sequence comes from Wollemia nobilis, assembly GCA_028583015.1. Classification (NCBI taxonomy): domain Eukaryota; kingdom Viridiplantae; phylum Streptophyta; class Pinopsida; order Araucariales; family Araucariaceae; genus Wollemia; species Wollemia nobilis. The sequence goes on from JAQPPZ010014295.1 coordinate 4,325,465, forward strand.
AGCCCAGGGTACATCCTAGGATTTCAGGATACAATTAAATGGGCTAGGAATACCAAGAACCAGAAGACTCGAGTCTCCCAAAACCTAACCAGCCCCTCATGGATATTATCGACAATGCAGTCGACGAAGTCGAAGACCACCTTTTCTCTACTGGGTGTGCATCTCATTTGGTACACTACTCTGACCTGGGCCTGAAATAGCTCCTCTTTTAGGCTGGAGATAAACGCCAGCATCCTTGCAACATCCCTAGCACTCTCCTTCAAACTTTCGATGTCCAAGGGGAATCTTGGTAGCTCATTTCTCCTAAAGACACACTCATCCTGGAAATAAGCCAGCTTATTAGGGATGGCATTGTAAAGCTCAGTAGCACTTTCAAAACTAACTACAACCCTTGTCTCCACCATTAACTTATTATGAATTAAGTGGGCCTAGATGATGGCCTTCAAGATTCCATAGGGAAATCTTGGCTTTGGGGATTGTAAAATTTGGCCCATGCGGCAATTATCTTGAAGCAATTGTGCACCTCAAGCACCATGTACTGAGCTAAGGTGTTGCTTTAGATTCAGGCTCTGAAGCACTCATGGAGTGGCTGGCCAAAGTTAAGAACTTGGCAAATTTCATGCACGAGGTCCAGGCCAAACTTAGAAGCTCTCCAAAACCCCACAAATGAAGACGACACACCCTTGTTAAAGCAATTGCTGGAGCAAGCACCAGTGCCACCACCAAAGAAGAAGGCTTACGAGACCTACATGGCGATAGGTGAAGTAGACCCGAACTGCTAAATCCACACAATCAAGTTAAAATTCCTGACAAAGGGTGGAAGATGGAAAAGACCAATACCTAGTGCGAATTCCGACAGAGGATCAAAAATACAGAGCCCGCATTTGGGCAGATAGAGGAGGATGCGGACTTCAAGGAGAACTAGGGCAAGGAGCGGGCGGATGAAGGAAGCACCAATGCAGGTAGAGGTAATGAAGAGATGTTCGAGGAGGCAATCACCCAAGTGACGGTGATGGAAGGAGCGACCTTGGGCCTGGAATAGCTCCTCTTTTAAGCTGAAGATAAATGCCAACATCCTTGCAGCATCCCTAGCACTCTCCTTCAAACTTTTGATGTCCAAGGGGAATCTTGGTAGCTCATTTCTCCTAAAGCCACACTCATCTTGGAAATAAGCCAACTTATCAGGGATGGCATTGTAAACCTCAGTAACACTTTCAAAACTAACTACAGCCCTCCCTGTCTCCACCATTAACTTATTACGAATTAAGTGGGCCTAGATGACGACCTTGAAGCTTCCACCAGGAGACCGAATTTCTTGGCTTTGGGGATTGTAAAATTTGGCCCATGTGATGATTATCTTGAAGCAATTGTGCACCTCAAGCACCATGTACTAAGCTAAGGTGTTGCTTTAGATTCCGGCTCTGAAGCACTCATGGAGTGGCTGGCCAAAGTTAAGAACTTGGCAATGTTCATGCACGAGTCCAAGCTAAACTTAGAAGCTCTTTGAAACCCCACAAATGAAGACGACACACCCTTGTTAAACCAACTATTGGAGCAAGCACCAGTGCCACCGCCAATGAAGAAGGCTTACGAGACCTACATGGCGACAGGTGAAGTAGACCTAAACTGCTAAATCCACACAATCAAGTTAAAATTCCTGACAAAGGGTGGAAGATGGAAAAGACCAATACCTAGTGTGAATTCCGACAGAGGATCAAAAATACAACGCCCGCATTTGGGCAGATAGAGGACGCGGACTTCAAGGAGAACTAAGACAAGGAGTGGGTGAATGAAGCACCAATGCAGGTAGAGGTAGCCTGAAGATGTTCGAGGAGGCAATCACCCAAGTGATGGCGATGGAAGAAGCGACTTCTAAAGACATCATTCGAGTAGAGGAATCCCCTCCATGGATCACAGAGGTCGCATCACCCAAGCAGCATGCCCCGACCGAAGAGCCGCAACCTCAAGCGTCCGCCACGACACAGTGGAAACAACAGGAGTCGTCTCACGATGCCAACCCTTTGCCTGCTAAGAAGAAGAAGAAGGAATCTTCCAAGGTAAAGCCTCAAACCACCATACCCCAAGTAGTCAGAGAGTCATCCAGCACCCCTCTCCCCTTCGTGTCAATCGTAAGTGTCTCGCCACCTCTGGCACTGATCCCACCAACGCAAGCCTATATTCCTCTCTCCTCGGTGGCCACCCTCTCTTATGAAGCTCCCACTGCACCTACTTTCCATATGGGGCTTTCGCTCCCAAATCCTGAGGCCCTCACTCTGTTGGCTTTTGCTCTTGCCACCCCACATGCCGATCTTCAGCCCGCCTTAGCCAGGGGGTTCTTGCCCTTCCCTGCTGCCCCTCAACCTCTTCTATCTTGCCCATTTTTCCAGCTGGTATTGCTGCCCCTTCCCTCGCAAGGGCAGATAGCTATTTCACATAGCCCTACTACAATGCTAGGCATGCCACCACATTTCAGAGAAAGCCTCTAAGCACACTTAGAAAAAGGAGGCCAAAAAAGCGGCTAGGCCGATAGAAAGGGGACTTAGGAGCCAGATTGATCTACAAGAGAGGATTCTCCACTTTGCTCACATGAATCCAACGGTCTCAAAGCTGGAAGGGCAAATGCACCCACAGGATTATCAAGTGACCCTGGCGCCCATCAGTCTCCAAGGTGTTGGAGCCAAGGATACAACTGAGCAGGCTGAGCAGGCAAACAAAATAATCAAGCATGATTTCATGGCCCTCGAGAGGAGGTTGAAGAAAAGGCAAAAGGACCTTGAGGAGGTCAAGGATACCCTCAAGAGATCATAGCTCAAGATCAAGGGGCTCTTAAATCAAATCAAGCAGCCCACAAGTGCTTAGGCGACGATTGCTCTCCTAGAGGAAGAGGAAAGGAATAATCATGACTTGGTTGATCGGTTGAGCGCCATGGAGGCCAAAATCATCGCAGATAGGGCCAACTTCCAAAGAGAGTTGGAGGAAGAAAAGCAGAAGAGCATGGAAGCCCTACAACAAAACACCTCTAAGCTAATAAGAGAGGTTTGTACTACGTACTGGGACAACATAGCTAGGTCCATGGCCTCGATGTCCTAGGTAATCGATTTTATCAGCACAGCGTCCCAGCAGAGTGTAGAAATCACTCAAGAAAAATCACTTAGGAAATCGAGAAGGTCCTAGCAGCAGGATTGGGAAAACCAACCAAAGCAAAAAAATTTCCAAGTCCAAATTGTCGCAACAAGTGATCAAGAGCTGCTAGTTGCCAGTGTTTAGGATTAGGAGGCAACATTAGAGAAAATATGGGACACCCTCAACAAAGACCAAGCAGCACAAGAGTGCATGGCCTAGGCAAAACTTCTTATCACAGTGGTTGCCAGCTTATGGGGTCCATAGACTCCCTGGTTCAGAAAGGTTTTCCCTCCTCCTTGAGAAAACAATGATAAGCCCCTCTCGGAGCAAGGATATGCACAGGCATTAGAAGCTCAAAAAGAAAGGAGGGTGAATTCTCAAAAGCGACCGGAGCTCCTCATTGCCAATTATGTTGTGAGAGCCATCAAGCCTTTGGCAAAGCTCGATGTACAGGTGCAAGAGGTCATGCATAGAATGGCAGACTTTTCGTGCACAGGGCAAACCGAACTCCAGAGGTTCTACCACTGTTTCCAAAAGGCGAAAGCACCCTCCGAAGAGGAATGGGAGGAAGTGAGAGCCCAGATAAACAAGATCCCGCCACATTAACTTCCCCACTCCCTCTCTGTTTTTGTTCTTTCCCTTATGCTTTTTATTTTATATTAGGTTTTGGCCATCCCTAGTTACCATATTTTGACTCCATGCCTAAGGACAAGGCAAGCAGTCTGGGGTTCGCCCTCTTTAGCAAGCTGAAGGACCCCTAGGAGCTGCCAAGAATATAGGGAATTTTCCCTACAGTCTCGCTTCACTCAAATGCCTAGTCGAAAGTGGGACAAGCTGAAAAAGAGTCAATAGATGCAGCCCGCCTTCAGTCGGAAGGGCAAGTGCCAACTTCGCGACATAAAAGGCAAGCAAACATATTTCAAGTCGCATCAACCACTTGATCACAAATCAACGGTCATCACACATTTTCCGCTGAAGCCAATAGCTTCAAGGAGCCAAGGCCCATAGGTTGTTGATTGTCCATCTGAAAGCTCGTGCTAATCTTCCAACGAAGGCAAACAGAAGAAGAAAAAGGGGCACTACCAAAACTTGGCCCGAACATGTGGCAACCGTTTGGAAGCATGAAAGGGAAGCGCTAGGATGCGATCAAAGAAGGCCTGCCATTGGTTGAGAAAGATCCCTGCTTCAACCTGGACACGTGTCAATTGCTTGCGAAGTAGGGAAAAGCAGTGCAAGGGGGATTAAAGAGACATCTGCCATAGGCCACCGAAGTTGACTTTTGTGGCCCAATCTGTCAGAACCATCCGCGTGGTAGTTGCAATGGCCACCCATCACACGGGTCCTACCCTACCAGCCTGTGTCAATCAGGGAGGCCATACCTGCTATGTCAGCAAGTGGGAGATTCCAGAGAAGAACCTAGCAAGAATTTAATGGCGCAACCACCCCAAAGTAGATGGCAACAACAACTTGCCATCTGAGGGCCCAAAAGCCTCCAACATTGATGGCCTCAGATCCAAAGACTTTGAAGATGCCAACTACAGTTGCAAAAGGATTTCAGTTGCAAAACAAAGAAGAATACGCAAACCTCCTGTGCAGCTTTTCAGAGGGAAAGAGCCCTTGTCCCGACCTGTAATTCCATTGTAAAGGCATTGGGAGCTACCTGCTCATGCCTCACATCTCACACTGTAAGCTCTTCCTTTCACTCCTCGAATTGTATGAATAGGGCTCAAACCTTGAACTACTATATAAGGAGCATCAAGCCTCTTCAGGCCTCATGCCTTGTAATTATCTTGGCACGTGAAAGGAAGTTGTGACTAATTTCGCTTTGTCCTACTTCTCTAAGTGTGTTCCAATTCTGGGTTATTTGTGATGAAGTTTGTTCAAATCCTAACAATTAGACTATAGTGAATGTGTTCAATTCTATCTTGTTCATGCAATCGGGAGGGGAACCCTGATCTTTGTGCATCGCCCCCGTAGCTTAGGTTTTTACTTTCTTGCAAGTTACTTTCCTGTTTTTATGCTTTTTGTCGTTTCCTTTCATTGCCTTTCCTTTGCCTACACCTTAAGAAAAGCAGGCTTGAGCCCATGAGGTCTGAAAGCGCACAAATATCAAATACAATGAAGAGCCAACCTCGGTTAAAAACCTCGAAGGTTGCCCCGTAAGCGTTCCCTTCACCCGCGAAGCTTCCTGCTATGTCGCTCTACACGAGGCGTGAGTGTCCCAGACGCATCAGGCTACCGCCCCGATAGGCCGAAACATTCAGAGACGATAACAACTACCATATACAAGGTAGAGGAAAGTAGATCTAAAAGCACTAATATGTTTCCCATATTTGGCAGACAACAAAGAGGGCATGGTAGAGTAGGATACAGAGTAAGAAGGCATAGAACTGACTTTACAAAGAAAAACAAAGAGTCAAGAATGTTTTAATTAACATCATAATAGTTTGAACTACTTGCGATGGAATCCACCGTAGAGGACTTCAGTACCATAGTTAGACAAATCACCAATTTCCCACAATTTCTTGCAAAGCTCGCAAGAAATTGCATACGATGAGTTTTTCCCCCCTATCGACATCGAGAAATAGCCGAATTGTGGCAATATTTCACACAATTTCTCGTCGAGAAAATCAGCAAGACATGTGCAATACCCATAAAACGCCAGCAGAAATTTTTAAAAGGCCATTTAGCCTTCATTTTTGCATTTTTTTTCCTTCTCTCCGATTGTGATTTTACACCGTTTAGAGGAGATTTCAGTCATTTTATATAAATTTCGGAGGTAACTTTTTTATCCCTTCAAAATCTAGCGTTTTGTTAGGCTTTTCTTTCAAAATTTCCTTTTTGTTTGTTGTTCCTGAGCATGAAAGCTAGGCCCTAGGGCATTAGATTAGTTGCTTTTTTTTCTTCCTTTGTAAAAATAGATGGATTCTTCGGGTGAGGTTCATGGAACCACCACGGATAGCAATGATCCTTAACCAACTCTTCCAAGTGCAATCCAATCAACTCCTTCAAGTGCAACCCCAAATCCAAGCCCAAGAAGAGACCCAATGTGGAAGCATGGGATTAAAGGAAACTTGTTGAATCAAGTGTTTTGTAAACACTATGACAAGGACATGTGAGGAGGCATCCATCGCCTCAAATACCATCTGCTTGGGCAACCAAGGCATGATGTGGACCCCTGCCCTAGAGCAGATGATTTGATAAGAAATGAGGTGAAGGCTTGGTTGTGCAACAAAGAGGCCAAAAAAATAGAGCACAAAAGGACAAGAGTTGTAGTGGGACATGGAGTAGGGCCTTGGGCCTCTTTTTATGGGGATGAGGCCGAACTGGAGGATGTTCATGCCACTGTCGAAGAATCCATTCTTAGCCCTTGCATTTGGCAAGGTAGTGGGAGTGGGAGGAGTGCAAGTGTTGGACAAGGCTCCAACACAAGACAAACAACCCTTCAGAATACCACATGGGGGAGGGACAAGGTGAAGGAAGTAAGGACAGCCACAACCAATTTTTGGTATTACTGCAACATTCCCTTCAATTGTGCAAACAACCCCTATTGGGAAGCCCTAGTGAGGGCATTGAGCAAGGCTGGCAAAGGGGTTAAGCCACCTTCGACAAAAGATTTCAATGGACCATTGTTGGAGGAGTGTGTCATGAACACACATGCTCTTGTAGAAGAGCAAAAGCAGATATGGAGGACAAGGGGCTGCAGCATTCTTTCTAATGGATGGACGGATGCGAGGAACCACACACTCCTGAACTTCATGGTGGCTTTGGGTGGATCCATGGTCTTCTTGAAGTCGGTTGATGCCTTGTGAGAGGTGAAGAATGCACAAATGTTATTCAATTTGTTGGAGGAGGTCGTGCTGGAAATAGGAGTGGAGAATGTTGTCCAAGTTGTGATGGGCAATGTAACACCATATGTATTTGTGCAGTAGACTTCTTGAGGAAAAGTACCCCTCTATTTTTTGGAGCCCATGTGCTGCCCATTGCATTGACCTCATGCTTGAGGACATTGGCAAAATGACATGGGTGAAGACCGTGGTAGAAGAGGCGAAGAACATTACATGGTTTATATATAATCACACATGGGTGCTCAACTTGATGAGGGAGCATAATGAGGGGAGGGGCATTCTTCACCCAGGGATCACTCAATTTGCCTCCAATTTCATCGCCTTGCAAAGCCTTCTAGTGGCATCACCTGCTTTGAAGCAGATGTTAGTGAGCAAGGAATGGTATACCTCACCATTTCATTCAAAAGAGGAGGGGCAGCAGATCTGGAGGGAAGTTTTTGATGATTCATTTTGGGTGAGTGTCCAGGAAATTCTCAAGGTAATTGTCTAGTTCAAATTTAAATTTTAAAATCTTATTTTATACTTTAAAAAATTTAGTATTTCTTTTTCTAAATTTTTAGTATTTATTGTTCAATTGCAGGTGACAAAACCCTTGGTAAGGGTTCTTCGCCTTGTAGATGGCAAAAAATTGGCAATGGGTTATCTATATGAGGCAATGGATAGAGCCAAAGAGGCCATCGAACACTATTACGGTGGCAACCAATGCAAGTATGAACCAATTTGGCATATCATTGATAAGAGATGGACAAGGCAACTCCATTGACCTATTCATGCCGCGGGGTGCTTCTTGAACCCCAAATTCTTTTACAATAGCAATCTTAGCAATGATGAAGAGGTCCAAGTGGGGTTCTATACTTGCGCAAAGAGGATGATACATGACCCTGCCAAACATTGCCTCATCCTTGTCAAGTTGCAACTTTATAAGGCCACTCATGGGAGCTTGTTTGCATCCTCCTTCACTAAAGAATCAAGGTCAACCTTGCGACCAGGTAAAATATTTAAACTTCTAAAGTTTTAACATTTTTTGAATTTTTCTTGTAGTTTACATTTACAACACAATTACAAATGTAAATTAATACTTTGAAAATAATCTTTTTTTGTAGATTTATGGTGGGAGGATTATGGTTCAAAAACACCTAATCTAAAGAGGATGGCTCTCCGCATCTTGAGTCAGCCTTGTAGCGCTTCTGGGTGTGAGCACAATTGGTCTCTATTTGAGGCCATACACACCAAGAAGCGCAATAGGTTGACCCAGGAGCGCCTCAATGACCTTGTGTTCGTACAATACAATCTTTGGCTTCACACCAAACAAGTGGAGGCTAGTGAATCCTATGAGGCGATTGAATTGGATGAGCTAGATCCACTATCTGATTGGATTGCCGAGAGTCTGCTAGATACCAAGTTTACTATAGAGGACATCGAGGCACTTGAGGAGGAAGTGGAACATTTGAGAGGATTGGAGGAGATATACCATGATGATCCCATACCTAAGGAGCCTCCAATTCGACCACCTGTTCAGAGCCAAGGCCAACCATCTAGTTCGAGGGGGAGGAGGGGAAAACAAAAAGCAGTTTAAAAACTGCTTTATATTTTGAAATTTTGCATTTGTATGATGTATTTGGTTGGATTTGATGATCATGAACTGTAATTGTACTCTTTTTTATGAATATCTAATATAAAATCAGCTTTCTGGCTCTCCAATTGTTTTTTAAAATTTACTTCTTTTTTTCTTTTTCTTTTTTTTAAATTGAATTTTTTTCTTTGTTTGCTGATTTTTCCCAAGTTGCTGGTGCCGAATTTATCCTATCTATGTTCAGTACTGACCCAAAACACTTGGACACATGTCAAGACTCGAGACTAACCACAAGCCCATTGGGATCTTCTTATCATGCATACTTAGGGAGCGGATAGCCCCTTCCATGGGAGCACTAATTAGTATTGCACCACTAACAAATGCATTTCCAGTCAGCCCTTGACAAATACTTATGAAACTTAAAAGATTTCTAATAAATCCTCTGCGTTTATGGCCCAAAATCCCAAACTTCTATTTATCCAATAAAAAATAATGATTACGATACAAACCCACCAGCAAACAGACCTGTTATGCCCAAATCATCCCTTTTTGGGCAGTTTGCTCCTACACATATACCAAAAGACTGCTGCATAACGCAGAAGTCTTCTTCCACTTAAATGTCGTCATTAAATGGTATGTTTTCCATCAAAATCATCGGCGAATTCTCTCGTTCCCAATAGCCCACTATAATTTAGCAAACACTCATACAGATAATGCCTGCTTTCTCTCAAATTTGGCAAAGATGATTCTGTTGGCTGGCAGAGATGATTCTATTGACAAAAAGTTTGTTGGAAATATAACTGTACACCCGACCAAAATGCACATGCATTTACGATTTATATTGTCTTCAGTGCGTTCCTTGTAATGTTCGGAAGTTGAAAATTTAATTGTATTTTAGCAAGATGCATGTCCAGGAAGATGAAAAGGCAAATGGTGCAGCATTCTTCAAAAGAGATGCAAAATGTTAAATCCGCAATAACAGAGAGGCCTCACTCCCACGGGTACTCATTCTTTGTCTTAAGAAGATTTTTTTTTTTTTTATCAAAAAATAATTTTTAAGGCATCTTAATAAATCACATGAGAAGACCCTTATTAAAGGTTAAGATGAAAAGGCAAATGGTGCAGCATTCTTCAAAAGAGATGCAAAATGTTAAATCCGCAATAACAGAGAGGCCTCACTGCCACAGGTACTCATTCTTTGTCTTAAAGAAGATTTTCTTTTCTTTATCAAAAAGTAGTTTTTAAGGCAACGTAATAGGTCAGAAGACCCTTATGGAGGGTTATTCAACCGTACTCGGATCTCCAAAACATTGTATATGATCCTATCCCAACTTTATAAGATTCAAATTTTAGACTTTCATTCAAAGTTTCAAAGTCTGTACTATTGTATGAAGACTTTGAAACTTTGAATAATAAATCTAAGGTTCCAATCCTATAAAAATAATATTATACATCATTTTTGTAACTGGAATTTGGTTGAATATGGTCTACATGTTAAAAACTATTTAAATAATTACTTCTGCTATGTAATTGGTTTCCAAGTGATATTTTGCATCTATTTGTTTCTGAGATGAGCTGTCAAGCCCCCAATTCTTTTAACACCCCTAAGATTAGCAAAGATCGTTTTTTTAAGTGACGGATATTATTTTACTAGGGTTTACTATTCCAGAGAGGGCTTGTGATCCTTGGGTCAATAAACCAGTGCCCTACTATCAAGCCATGCATTGAATATAAGCATTACTAAGCGTGACGTCCCATTTAAACCCAAAGTCTTAAAAGCTTATATTAGAAGGCGGAGGGTAAGAAAAAAAACAGCGAAGATTTTGAGACACAGTATGGGCGTTCTTACAGTAAGGATAATTTTAGCTCCACGTGTAAATGACAACATCAAAAGTTTGCTTCCTTACTTGGTCCTCATAATTAAACCCAAAAAATTTGTATTTAAGCTGTCTGTTAAAGTTTATAGAGACAAATTTGAAGAACCCACTTACCTGTTTGGTGAAGTGACAGCAAAGTGAGTCCACCCCAATTGCGGGCCATCCCACCTGAGAACTCTGCCATCACTAATCCCTGTGTAAGGACCTCTGCCTTCATTGTCAAATGCCAAGCTCTCTGGACCAACTGCCCCATCAACCACAGCTACAATCTCGGCCTTCTTCAATCTGTTCTCTTCATCTCTGATTTTGAGTTGGGACGAAAGGGGATGAAGTTGCACCGCTTTGAATGAAAGACTTGGATGCTGTGCTAGTAGGCTGATTCCCAGGGGATCTGTTCCAATAAAAAGAGCTATCAATGCAATTCCCACAGAAAGTAGAGCACTGACGCTAGCCATTTCCGGGTGGTTTGGAGTTCTACCCCTGGATTTCCCACTGCTTTTAATTGTGTGCTATGATTAGTGTGACGGTTCACTGTTATCCTTTGTAAAATACGGTGTACTGACCCTCCATTACACGCGCTGAATGGCAGTTGACGTTGTATGTGGTCAGTCAGTCCTTCCTCATGGCTGACTTTACTAGGAATTGAAGTTGAATTTAGTTCCTACTGCATTGTGAGGACCGTCATGGCTACGATACCAAAGAAAAAGTGCTGTCGTGTTACAAGTCTTAAGTCTGGTGTCTAAGAAATAAGTCTAGTGTTCTAAGAAAGAGTGTGGTTGTAACCAATGTCCAAGAAAAACTTACGATAATTTGGATTTATTTTGGAATATGGTTACTGAAATGAAATGAAAGATTTTAATTATGTTTGCCAGATCCAAAATGGTTTATGGGACTTTAAATATGGAAGTACAATTATTCAAATCATATCATATGATCTTTAATATCTTTGAGAAGGTTGTTCCTTTTCCTGCTGATTTGGGTTAGCAATTCTTCAACTTTTTTTATTTTATTGTTTTCAAATAAATCTGCCATAAACTTGTTCCCAAGTGTTTCTTTGTATTTGTTACGGATATCTGAAAAACTCGGGCATTTATAGATGAAGTGTTCCTCTGTCTCTACTGCCCCCATGCTGCATAGAGTACATATCCTTTCTTCCCATTGTTCTTTGGGCATTGTCCATCTCCCTGTTTCACATCTAAGCCTATGAGAGCTAGTCCTTATATGAGCAATGAGGATTTTTTCCTTCCACTTGATTTTAGCGCCTATATACGCTTTTTCCTTGTGGTCATACGTTGGGTAAATATTTGCAATATAATATTGTCTTTTCCTGCTTGCATTTTTCCACATTCCACTTCTGAACTTTTCATTCACATAATTTTGTATGTCTTTGTTGACATTTGGGCATTCATTTATGTTGATTTCCCAGCATTTCATCCATTTCTGATTTTGTTTCATCCATGTATTATTTCGCCTATGCAACTCTTTGTCCCTAGTTGCCCTAGGCCATCTATCATCTTTCATGTTTTCTATTTTTTTCAAGTAACATAACAGCTTGGTCATAGCAATTGCTTCTAAAAGGAACATTCCAGTTTCAGCTAGAATAATTTCATGAGGGATTGTGACCTTAATTTTGAGAAAATTTGTGATTAGATATTTTTGAATCCTTTCTATTTGCATTTGTTATGCCACTAGCCCACACCTCGCAACCATACAACAAAACCGGTGTAACAAGTAGGCCAAATAAGACCTTGGTGGTCTTTCAATCCCACAAATCGACATTCCTACACCTGTTTTGAAGTGCATTTAGTGCTCTCCAACCACTTTGAGTTCTTTTCATCCTGCATGTATTCCAATTAAGTTTGTCATGAAAGTCTATGCCCACGTATTTGTATTCTACTACTACCTCAAGCGATTCTCCTGCAAACTGAAAGTTGTTGCTTCTTCTTTTTTGCTGAAAAAATCATAATTTTTGTTTTGTTCGCGTTCACCTGCATCCCAACTTCTTTACAAAAGAGTTCTAGAGCTTGAAGGTGATCTTCTAGATCTTTGGTTGTTTTGGCCACAAGAATTACATCATCTGCATACATGAGGAGTTTTACCACATATTTGGCTAAGTGCACACCCTCTCCCCCAAATTTGTTTATCCATTCTTCTAACTTGTCAATGTACAGCCCAAATAAGGTCAAAGATAGAGGGCAACCTTGTTTGACACCTGTCACTACCAAAACATTCATATAACCCTTAATGTGTTCTGATTCTAGCCTTTACATGCTCATATAGTCTGTGAATTGCTGCCCTGTAGTGAATTGGAACCTCTATCTCTTCCATTATGCTCCATAATTTTTTCCTTGGCACTATGTCAAATGCATTTTTGAAGTCTACAAAACAACAAAAAGCCTCCTTTTTTTTGTCCCATATTTTTTCCACTATGTGTCTGAGCGTGATACAGTGATCAATAGTTGAGTGCTTGGGCCTAAAACCCGCTTGCCCCTTTGATCTCTTTCCATTTTCTTCTGCCCATATGTTGATCCTACGCTCTATCATACTCCCAAACAACTTTGCAAAGAGAGGGTTGATCATGATAGTTCGATAGTTTGAGGGATTATTTACATCTCCACTTTTAACAAAAGAATGGTCAAGCTAGTTGTCCACTCGGTAGGGAAGCCATTTTGTATGACCTCATTGAATTTTTTTTTGATTTGCGGTGCCAGGATATCTACCCCCCATTTTATATGCTTTGCTTAAAAATTGTCTATGTCACGGGCTTTACCAATTGCTAACTTTTTTATCCCTTGAATAATGTCTTCAATTGTGAAAAGTTCTTTCTTGACAATGATAGTAGGGGGTGTCTCCTGTTGGTTACTACGCTGATACAGTTGTTTTGAATACTCCAACCACTGATTAACTATTATGTTATTTTCAGTTTGCATCCTTTTCACTCTTAGTTCCTTCCAAAATTTCTTTGGTTCATGTTTCCCTAAGTAAATCAATTCTTTCCTCCTTGTTCTAGTGTATTCTTCTTTTTTTGCCCTTACCAATTTCTCATATGCTTTTTTGTTTGCTCTTGTTTTACTCGTTGGTTCCTTTAGTAATCTTCGCATTTTTTTGCAATCTTCATCGAACCATTGGTTGGTTGGGAAGCTATTCCTTTCTTTCTTTCTAGGTTTAGCTCTCTTGCATTTGTTTAGAGCTTCTTGAATAACGTGCATTAACCATTCACTCTTCATCGTAATATCTACTACTGTGAAGTAGTTCTTCCCTTTCCTTTAACTTGTTATTTAATACTGCTCTAAAATTCTGTCGATTTTCATCTGTTAAGAGAATGTTTTCCTTGTGAGGATATTTATTTTGATTGCCTTGCAAGTGTTTTTCCCTTGGTTTGTCTCCATGCATTCGAAGTTTCATAACAATTGGGTTGTGATCTGACTATGGAAAAGATAAATTTGAGATTATTATATAAAAGTAAATAGACTTTAAACTCTCTATATCCACTTTAATCATTCGAAGGTTAATTTTATTTTTTTTATTTTTTATTCTTTTACTTTTATTCAAATACTCATGGGATAGAGTTTTATTTGTTTGGTGAAAAAAATTGTAATTTTATAATAAGAAAATATGAAATTATATTTTTATATTTTCAACATTTCTTCAAAACTTCAATAGTGACCTAAAAATCAAGTCACTTACACATTATAACTAGTTATCTCCCATAGACTAAGTTTTATCCTTAGCCACCTTCTTATAATGACAATCAATATCCTTTAAATATGAGTTTTTAGAAAGTTGCTTACTAAGTTCTATCCTTAGGCACCCTCCTATATTGTCAATAGATATCGGTTAAAACATTGACTTCTTAGTTTTTAGAAAGTTGCTTTAATTGCCCTTGTTAAGAGATTTGTGACCATGCCAAACTAGAAACTAATATTTTATTATTTGCATCATAGTTATTTAATATGTAGTACAAAATTTTATATCTACATGTTTTGGCTAGAGTGGATTAATCTTCTCAAGTAGAAATACAAACCAACTACTATGAATAGCCCTCTCTGAATTCCTATACTAAGAATGTACCTAGTTCAATCAGTAGCCCCTCCTTTGAGAGTTCATTTGCTTCCCTATTCAATTCTTGATAAATATGTCTAAATGTAAAATCTTCACTTCAGTCCATAGCTTCTTTTATTTAAGAGAATAAGCGTTGTAGAGCCATGATTTCCATCCTAAAAAGTACCAAGCATCTAGTTTATCACCACCTGTGAGTCTTTGTAAATTTGAACTTTTTGTGTTCCTTTTGATCTTGTTAACTAAACCAACAATTTAAATGTTATTATTTCAGCATAATTATTGGAACCCTCTCCTAGTCCAACCTTGAATTTGAAGTAATGAGAGTTAGTAATATATAGTAGTCCTCCTACCCCACAAACTCTAGAACCCCTTGACTAGCCTCATAAAAAAAGCCCCAAGCCCCCGACTTATCAATTTTCTTAGGGATAATTTGCTTGATTAACTCTGCTACTTCTAAAACCCTATAGTTACTAAAACTAATAATTTGGGAGGAGACTTGACAGGTAGGCTTCTCTTGATCCTAAAATATTATTGTATTCCTTGATATCCATACTCCCCATAACATGAATAGCGTGAGAGATATAAAACCTTTGTATGACTTGTTTTCAATCCAAGATTTCAAACACTCTCCTAGGGAGTCTTCCTACCATCCTATAGGAAGCTTTAACTATGCAATAACCTCCCTCCAAACCTATCTAGTAAAAGAGCAAGCTACCAAAAAATGATCAATTGATTTATTGTTTGACTTACATAAATGACATCTTCCTAGACCATTCCAACTCCTTTTTTGTAATACCTCCCATGTCATAACCTTATTTTTCATGGTAAGCCATAGAAACAATCTTGTCTTCAACGGGGATTTTTGCTTCTAAAGTGACTTCCACCACCATGTTGAATCATTGTTACTATCTTTTAACAAAGTCTTATACCCCAACTTTAAAGTGTACTCCCTTGTAGCTCCATCTTTATCCAGACCAATTGATTAGCTTCCTCTCGCAACTTGATATAGCCAACTTTAAGCCTCCCCACATATTATTCCCATTAGTGTGCCTCCTAGCCTTAAGGCCCTAAATTTGTTGCTTTCTTCCATCCTTGTCTCCACTTTATAGATGATTCTAGGTCAACTACTTGGGCAAGAGTTCTAGTCCCCTAAGATCTTAAGATTTAAATTACATTATTTTGTAGTCTATGTAAACCTCCACAACCTTTCCAAGGGTCTAAGCCTAATTTTATCCTTGATCCATCCCCTATTTTCCAGGTGAGACAATCTCCTACAAGACAAAATGTCTAGATCATTGTCTTTTAACAAATTAAAACATTATGGGTTTACTTCACTAGGGCCCTTATCCACTCCTCAACTATGAGTGGCTCTAAATATTTTTCCTAAATAATCGTATTCCATAAGCCTACCTTTGATATTATCTTCCAAACACACTTAGCTGTTAGAGCTTTGCTAAACAAGTTGATGTTCTTAAATCCCCATCCTCCATTTCTTTGGGTTTGGCTAAAGATTGTCATTTAACCAAGGGAATGCCTTCCCTTTCCCTTTTCTCTATCCATAAAAACCTAAAACTTAACTATCTAATTTTTTCCAATACTCATTTTGGTATGTGAGCCATAGATTGCCAATATACTAGTTTTACCTTGAACACAAGCTTGACCAAAGTCAATCTCCCCCCCAAAAAGAGCCATTTGTTGCACCATATATTAATTCTTCTTTCCACCTTCTTTATCAACCAACTCCAGTCTTGTTTAGAGTAGTCATTAGGTTTAAAAAAGAACCCCAAATATTTAAACCCCTCTTGAAGATCAATTCTATTAAAGGGGAAAAGTTGACCTATAAATACAACTTGATATTGATCCACACAATTGAAAGAGATGCTTGAATTCTATACATAGATTTAAGGCTTAAAGTTACTTTAAATATTTTGCTCCAATCATAGATTTAGAGAGATCTTATCATACTTTAAATTAGGAAAGATAATTTTAATAAAGGATCTTAATGTAAGGATGACAAGCAAGGAAAGCAACAAGCTAAGTAGCAAGGAGGATTTTGGTAGCAATCTTATGGCTAGCAAAAGTAAAAACATAGCAAATAGGATGCTCAAGGGACAAAGGGACCATTACTTGTTTTAATGAAGAAATATTGATCCTATGTGGCATAAATAGATTGATCAACTACACTTGTATGAGTAGATGGAACAAATCTAAAAGGTAGATATGTAAAACTTGTAATGTAGCAAGTGTTTTTGATGGTGTCATTTACTTATAAAGTTTGATAGAGTAGATAATATAAGTAGAGATTGAAGACTCCTAAGTAGAATTAAAATCATATCACAATGTAGTGTGTATAAAACTATCATGGCAATAAATGTTAGAATTTGTAATATTTTCTAGAAAAACTGTAAAGCATACATTCACCACAATCATATGCAAAAGAGCATAAAGAAAGAAGCATATAGATGAAATAGAACAAGAGAGACAAAAACAAAATAATAAAATAAATATAGGTGAAATATGTTAGCAAATTCTCTATATTTATTTATTAAATTTGAATACAAAGGTTAGATAATTTCTCATAGAATAATGAAAAATAATCTCACATATAATCAACCCAGAACTCAAGGCAAAATGATCACACTATATTCACAAATATAACAAGGTTACAAAGTATAACAATACAAGAATATGCACTGCAATTTTCTCTCTTACAAGACCACTCATATGCAGCTCCTACAAATAGCTTTTACAAGGAGGCTCTTGACATTTCATCTTCAACTATCTCTTCATCTCCTCAAACTCCTGGGAGATATGACTCTTCATATTTCTCATAGGAGAAATATATTTATTGAATCCTTAATTACAAACATCTAATGATTACTAAATGAAAAATATTTACAAGACTCCTAGACTCCAAATATTTACAAAGTATTTACAAAATAATTTCAAGGTACCAAATAATGTAAAATATTTTAACACCCCTTCATATTATATTATTTGATATACTGTCAATCTTTGATTTTGGTTTTGACTTTCTAGCTTTGACCCTGGTACTAACTTTGGCTCTTGCTTTCTTTCTAGCTCTAGTTCTAGCACTGATTTTGGTACTAACTCTAGTTTTTGTCTTTTTTATTCTATCTTTATGGTTTTAGCTTGAACTTTATTCTCGGATCAATTGTTGACCTATCATATTTTTTATTTCCCACATGTTTAATTGTTATTTTCTCCATGAACACAATCACTATAGCATCATTTTTTGATGAACCTATGCTTATCAAGCTCTTTTTCCTTTTGTAGAAACATTTCAACATTTCTACAATTCTATTCCATTTTGTCATGTTTATCCATCCATAGTGCACATCTATTTTTTTCTTTTCTTGACAAATTTTTTGAGACTGATTATTTTCTCCACAAATTTTACAACAATGGAGGATCTAATATTTCTCTGTTTTGTGGTCACGTCTATTATGAATATTTCTTTTTCTTGATTATGTTTTAATGAATTTTGTCTTATTCTTATCTATTACACATTCAATGTTATATGTGCCATCATTCCTTGTTACAAAACTGATACTAGCATTCCTTGTCACAAAATACTCTCATTAGCTTATCTTGTAAAGCTAAGGTCTTTGTGTTTTGAGCTAAGTTCTTTAATTCCTTTCCCTATTTCATTATATTTCTATATAGTACCAACTATTTTTGTGTACCTTTTAAGTTCATTATTATTTTGATTTGAATGTAATAAGTTATTATTAGAATAGTTATCACAACTTAGATTATTATTGACAAATTTTGAATGACTTATACCATCATTATCCCTGTCACTAATCGAAGACTTCAAATCATTAACAACACACTATCCATCAATTCTAACAATTTGGCCTACATATTGACCAACACACTTTGCATAACCAAAGTAAGCATTTTCTATACAAGCACTCTCATGAACACATCTAAAACTATCACTATCAAACTTAGAAAGCTTCAAATCATAATTCTCTAGAGAAATGCATCTAGTGCTATCCTTGTTAACATCAACAATATATGAACATTCATCAACAAAAAATGAACTATCACTATCATCAACTCTAGCAATTTGACTTTTATCATGACCATCACACATATTGACTGCTTCACAAATATTTTCTACATAAAAATTTGTCTTAAAACCACTTTTTATACCAACATTTTAAAGAGTATTGCTCACATTATTAGTGTCTATTTTTTGTCAAGTATCACTACTTATTGTTAGGTTATCTCTTCATAAATATTTCATAAAGTTCATAAAAGACTTAATAAAGTACTTGCATACTATAATTGTGTATTCTCCTCCTCTATTTTTCATCTTTCATATAATGTCATGTCAGGATGTTATAATAAATACCAGGATTTAATTTCTCATTGTTCCATTACTTTAACAGTTTATATAGGATTTTTCCTAAGGGATTGTATTGTAAGCAACTATATTTATGTATCTTGCGATCTTTGTAATTGTATCAAAACTTGGCATTAATAAAAGCTTTGCTCATGTTTTCACTCTGCTCCAACATATGGTATTAGAGTAGGTTATGTTTGAGCCATTAGCAGGGTTGATTGGTTGATTTGCACTAGAGATCATTGACTGAATGAATGGGTTGACTGGTTGACTTGCACTAGAGATCGTTGACTAAATTAATACATTCTAGTTGATTTTACACCAAAAACCTAGCATTCTATTATAAAAGAAGTTCCCTCGTTGATTTTGCACAAAAGTTCCTACGAAGAAGGTATTGTTGCTTTCTAAGTTATTATGACATGCTTTGGAGAAGGTATTTGCCATGTCCATTGTTTTTGAATTTATTTATTTTTATATTACATTGTTTTTGGAATAAATTAGTCTACTATAATAGCAGATCATTTGAAAAAATATAGAGCAAGATCTTTTGTATCTAGTTAAATAAAAATTCAGTTTTGTATAACATCATTATAGAACCTGGGCGCATTGATGCTTTATTCGAGATAATGTTAGCGTTTTAAGAAGAGTATTGAAAAAGAAGTTACATACAATTACATTTGTTTCCAAAGAAGAGCATCTATAACATGTGTGTTTGATAAAATTTCCTATAACCTAACATTTAATTCTAAAGAATTTGCATTGCTTAAAAGGTTTGAGAAGGCAAAATTAACATGTGTTTGATAAAAGCACCTATAACCTATTTCGTCTAGACTTGGGAAATGCATATGCTTGGTGCCTGTAACATGTGAGAGTGTGCATGATATTAAAGTCAATATTTGTCGATATTCATACTTGGGAAGTTCACATTAATTTTTAAAAGGTCTCAAAAGAGATAAAAATTAAACACCCAAAAAGTTCGAGAAGTAACCAAAATTGTGTGCCTAGGAAATTTGAATAGAAGCCAAATGCCCACAAAATCCAAACACCAAGTTATTAGAATTTGAGCATGCCAAGGTTTTTGATCACCAAGCTAAAGGATCCTGGGCTTTGCGCTAAGGTGTTCAAGCACCAAGCTAAAGGCTTCCAAGTTTTCTATTTTTTAAAGTATTTTAATATTTTTTAATACTTTTGAAAAAATTGCTATAATTAAACTGTAGAAATTCTCAAGTATTTTTTATATATTTTTAATACTTTGAAGAAAATATTCAAATATTTTCTATATTTAAAGCATTAAAAACTATAGAAATATATTGAAAAGGATTTAAAGGATCATATTTATATATGAGAGTTATAAGGTAGTTAAAGAGACCTTTATACACCATTGAAAGTATTTAATTAAGGAGTTATAAGGTAACATAAAGAATTTTTTGAAGACAATACAACTACTCCTAAACTATTTCTTTCAAAATCACAACAATTAAAAGGTCCAAACTTCATCCCATGGAAAAACAAAATGAGGACTATTCTTGTTGTAGAAAAACTTTGGGATATAGTGTCAAGAGATGAACCATGTCCTGAAGAGCCAATTGCACAAATAGATTTTGATAAAAAATATAATAGGGCCAAATTAATAATCTTGTTAGGCATTATAGATGAAATTTAATCTCATGTTAGTGAAGTTAGTACATCAAAAGAGGCATGGGACATCTTATGCATAATTTTTGAAAGTAGTAAACAAGCAACAAGTCATCACTTGCAATCTCAAATATACACTTTGCAAATTTCAGATAATTAAAGCATGGACTAATTTCTCCTAAAGATAGCATAATTAAATGGAATATTAAACGCATTGGGAGCTAGAATTGGTGATAGTTTGTAGTTTCAATTGTACTACATGCATTACTTGATTAATCTAATGTTTTGGTAAGTTCTTTGCAAGTCTCAAACTATAGAGTATATTTTGAAGAACTAATCAATATGAGTTAGAAATATAATTCAAAAATGATTCTTCAAACAATGCTCTGATCTCTAGAAGAAGATATCAAAGAAATACTAGACTTTCCACTAATCGATCTTCATCTTCTTCACAAAATCAATCTGAATGGAGAAGAAGATATTATCACATATGTGAGAAAGAAAAAGGTCATGATACTAAATTATATAGATACAATGCTTTAAATAACTGGAATCAATCATAGAATTTTTGTAAAACAAGGCCATAAGAACAATCTGGAAATCAAAATAACTTACCCAAAACAAATCAAGGATATAAAATAAATTCTTTATCACAACAAGGTCATGTAGCACATGAAGTGGCATAGGAAGAGTCTAAATCAGATAATGATGATGAATCGAACATAGCCTATAAAGTATTGATGGGTAAAAAGGCAAGGAAGAAAATGATGAATCTAAATAGATAAAAAAGGACAACAAAAAAACAAAATGAAGGTCTAATGCTTGATACACAAAAATAAAATACAACAAAGAAATAAAATGAAGGTCTAATGCTTGATACATAGAAAGATGATGAACATACACTGTTTAAAACTTGGATACAAATTATTACCTAAAGAATCGATGGTCCAAAATATGTACAATTAGTTTTTCAAAAAGCTAATGATGACATTTTTCTATACTTAAGACTTGTATGTCTTCATCTTGATAAAGCAGTTGACGAAGGGGATAACGTTATTACACTTTATACTAATTTAATTAGAATCATATATATGTCACTTCTCACATTTGATATATATAAAGAAAAAAATAGACCAAGAGGAAATAATTGCACAAAAAAATAAGCTCTTGATAAAAAATGTTATGTGGGATACAAGTGTTTTATCACACAAAAAGAAATTGGTTGCAATACACATAATTTGATGAAAAATGTCATGTGTGATATAGGTGATTTGATCATAAAGAAAGAAATTGCTTGTAATACAAGCAATATTCAAACAAAGGACTTCAGTTGTGATAGTAATGACTTGTAGGTTGTTCGAAATGACAACTATAGTACATAAAGTAGTTGTAACAATAAGATCGATGACAAATTTTGTGATACTATGGGAATTGGCTATATTAATATAAATAGAAATGAACAAGCAGAAAGAAAAATTCTACATGTCGTTTTCATAATATAATTTTTTCCCAAAAATAATTATCAATATTGTGTTACACACAAGCATACATTTGAAAATTGCTAGAACATTTCTCAAAGAAACTACACAAAGATCTAGTTGAATTATGGATTGGTAGATATTGTGGAATGGAATCAAATCAAAGAATTGTTTAAAAAATATTATAAAAGAAAACCAAGTATTGTGATTATTCAGTAGTAATTTACAAAGATGATACATAAAACACAATGACAACATTAGCTCCTTCAAAGCTCTTCTCTCTAGATTTAGGGGGTAGTTATTCCATTATTTGCTCTCTCAAATAATATAATAAGGGGGGATGTTAGGTTATCTCTTCATAAATATTTCATAAAGTACTTAATTAAGCACTTACATATTGTAATTGTATATTCTCCTCCTTTATTTTTCACCTTTCATATAATGTCATGTCAGGATGTTACATTAAATATTAGGAGTTAATTTCCCATTATCCCATTTAATGGTTTATACTGGATCCTTTTTTATGGGATTGTATTATAAGAAACTATACTTATGTATATTGTGATCTCTATAATTGTATCAAATCTTGACATTATTAAAATCTTTGCTCATGTTTTCACTTTGCTCCAACAGTTTTATCACAATTTACAACACAATCAACATATACACCTTTTGTACACTATTTGTCTTCACAAACAATGCTAAAATCCCTTGTGTCACATGCTATGTCTATTCCTTGAACAAGGTCCCTTGTATAACATACATCACAAGTATCACAACAACTATCTACCATCATGGGCTTTAGATTACATGCATTCACATTTTTCTTTTGATGAAGGTTACTAGTGTCACAACTCACATCTTTCATCTTGGGTATATTTTTCAATTTCTTTGCAACTTTTTTTTGTTTTTGACATTGTTCTTTGTAGGTCATCAAGTGTGGATAGAGCCATTTGTGATGTGTTTTCTATTATTTTGAGCCATCTTCTACTATCTTACAATATTGATTTATTTATTTCATCATGAAAGCCATGTGTACTATATTATCTTTTTGATGCTTCATACTTCTCCTTTGATATTGTATTTGTGATTGATATTTCTCCAATGGAAGTAGTTGATTCCATTGTTTATAAGAAAAAGGATGTAATATCTAAGAGCGAATATGTCATTTTTGATAGAACCAATGGCTTAAAGCTTTCTTTATCTTTTAATAAAGCATTTTTTACTTCTATTGAGCACCTTGAATTCAATTGTCTACCCTTATCCAACAATTATGACATTGATATCAAGTTATTGTCTAATCCAGACACATAAAGTACATTTTCTAATGTGAATTCAAGAAAATGTAGGTTGAGTGAAACATTGCCTACACTCTAAACCTGGTATTTTTTATTGTCTACAATTTTGATAGGTATGCTTTATTTTACTTGAAGAGAATCAAACCAATGCAGATTACCAATCATGTGATTACTTGCTCCTAAATCAATATACCAATAATTATCCTCTAATTTTCCTATGCCATGTGCCATTTCAAGTTTTTATTCTAAATTTGATTTCCCATTTTTCTATTGAAAGAATGTGATAGTTTGACCCAATTGATCATGTTCTTCTTTGTGATAAAATTTTCTTTGTTTTTGAGTCCCTCTTCTAATAAAATTTGGTTCTTCAAACAAATGAGACTTTGTAAGAGGGATTTTTGATGAAGACATAATTATGATTCCTTGTAATTTTCTTTCAATTATTTTTCTAATCCTTCAAATGAATGTAGAATCCCTTGATTAATGTCTATTTTTCCTATATCTTAATTCATCTGTAATTTTTTTGTATGATGACAAGTTCGAAGATAATTCTTTAAATTATCAAGTAGAAAACAATTTGACTTCCTAATTAATTAACTATAGTTCTTTTATAGAAAATTTCAAAAATAAAATTTTTAATAACTTTCTTTTCAAGGTTTCATTTTTTTCTTTTTCCTTGACTCTCATTTTTATGGTTTTGAATAAATAATCTCCTAAGCTTAATTCTTCAAAAAAAATAATTGCTTCCTATTTTTAAATTTTATCATTTAAAAAAATATTTCATATGAATTCCTTTTGTCTCCATAATTATTATTTCAATATTTAAATAAACTTTGGAAGTTGAGATGGAAATATTTTATATCTTACAGAGCTTGCTCAATAAGTTGTCCTTGTATTTGCTTTTGAAAATGTCTCTTTACAAATTTTCTTTGAATTGTTGTTCAATCTAAAAAATGCAATATTTCTCAATTAGTAAATTTCCTTCAAACTTTCTTATTTTATCCTTTCTCTTTTGAAATATTCCCTAAATTGTTTCTACCTTCTTTAAGTTAAATATTCTCCTTCACTTAAACACCCTTCTTTAATTTAATTCTTCTCTTAAATCTTTATCAACCTTTTTTTCATAAATCAATTCCTTTATAAATTTTCCTTTTAGCAATAATTTTCATAACCATCTGATCACTTTTAAATATTTTATTCCTCCTTAGAAACTCAAACGTTTCTCCAACAAATAATTCTCAAGTTAAAAGCTTATACCCTTATATGGTATCTTCCCGACTAACATCGCACCTTTGCTCTCCTCTAATCATTCCTTTGCTGATTTAATTATTTAAGTTTTAAACATATTAGAATATTTCAAATAATTCAGCGTAGTAAGTTCCTCCAATATTAATGTTCTCATGCTTTCTCCTTTCCAACATGCATATGTTACAGGCTTTGACTTCCTACAAGCAATACATTTCAACTTTATTTTTAGTTATCCTCTGGACTCACTCTTCTTTATAGCTTAATGTATTCTTTTGTTGTTATTTTCAACTTGCTTGCCCACTATTTTCTTCTCCATTTGGCCTCTCTTCTATGCATTATTTGCACTTACAATTTACCATTTTTCTGGTCCTTTTAGTTCTCCTTACTGTAATTAGTTTCCTTCTCAACTCTTCTTTTATAAATTTTTTTCCCAATTCTTTTTAATTTAATAATTCACCTTTCAATTAATAAAAATATTTCCCAATTTTTATAAAAATCACTTTCCAATTTTCTTTTAATAAAGTTATTTCTCAATTCTCCTTATTTTAATATATCATGGGCATTGAGAAATATTAAATGATAACTTAGCAATCTCTCCACAATAAATTAATGCCACCTAAATATTGCACTGACTCATTTGACATTATTTGTTGATGTGTTACTTCATTATGAAGTCTCCTAGCCTCTTGTGACCGAATATTCTACTTTTTATCGTCTGGCTCAACTTTACTTTGTTCTATATGCTTTTGGTTTTTTGCCTTCACTTCATTGATTTCTCCAACTTCTTCCACTTCTCTGATGAACTCTCCAACATTTTTTCTCCAAATTTTCTAACACTTTCTTCTTTGACCTCTCAAACACTTGCTTCTACTGCAAATGCTCTATCGACTTGAACTTGGGATCCTTTCAAATGCACAAACAACATATAAACCCTTGGCTCTTTCACCATGGATTCCTCATCATGACTTCTCTCACCTTATATTCTCTCACTATGGCTTCTCTCAACCTTACCTTATTTCAATTGTGGCTTCTCTCAACCTTGGCTTCTTTCACTTTGGCTTCTCTTAACCTTGGTCTCTCAATGGTGGTTTTGAAACCATTATTAGCAAATGCTCTATATTTATTAATCAACTTTGAATACAAAGGTTAAAGAATTTCTCATAGAATAATGAAACACAATCTCACATATAATCAACCCATAACTCAAGGTAAAATGATCACACTATATTCACAAAGATGACAAGGTTACAAAGTATTATAGTACAAGAATATGCATTGTAATTTCCTCTCTTCCAAGATCACTCATATGTAGCTCCTAAAAATAGCCTTTACAAGGGGGCTCTTAAAATTTCATCTTCAACCATCTCTTTATCTCCTCAAACTCCTGGGAGATATGACTCTTCATATTTCCCATAGGAGAAATATGTTTATTGTTTCCTAAATTAGAAACATCTAATGATTATTAAATGATAAATATTTATAGGACTCCTAGACTCTAAATATTTACAAAGTGTTTACAATATGCTTGCAAGGTAACAAATAATGTAATATATTTAAAAAAAAATAATGATAATGGGTGGAGGCTTGTAGGCACCCTCATGATCTTACATCACAAACTTATACAATGAATTAGTCATTGTAGGGTATTTATGGTGATACCTAATTCCCAATTAAATGATAAAATGAAGCCAATATAGCTTGACTTGAAGGTTAAATTACAATTATATAAATGTATTAAACCCTTTAATCAAGGTTAACCATAGAGGTGGTTTAACCAATATTGCTAATGTTGAAATTATAATTTAATTCATGGTCAATACCAACATTGTGTGATGTATTGGATAGGCCTAAGGACATTTCATTATATAATGTATTAATTAGTTGTAATATTTTACCAAGCAAGCCCTATGGGTCATGGTTAACCTTGTTATGGTGAACCCTCTTTTAAACTTGTAATTAATCTAAAGTCCTATTGTTATGTTGGATTAGGTTAAACTTTATGATGTAATTATAGTTTAAATAGTGCTATAAATACCCTCTTCTACTCTTCATTTTCTCATCAGAGTTTTATGTAATATTATCTATGGATATAGTGATTATTTATGGTGCCTATGGGTTCCCACCAAATCTCTCTTTTTTCATTCTTTTGCTTTTTGTATAATATTTGAATGAATGTTTTACTTCCATTTATTTATGGAAAATATTATGAATTCCACATGGTATTAAAACAGGTGAAGAGCGACATTGCTTGGTCATGCAAGAAGTATCTTTAGAGCCTCTGGTCCTTTTGAACTTTAAGACAAATTTATTCTCTTCCACTCTTTTTAGTAATTATGAATTTATTTTACTAAATATTCTTCTTACTTCATTGTTCTTGGAGTTCCTTTGGATCTACATCTAAGTTTTTGGACCAAATTTGAGATTGTTGCATATTTTTCTTTTTTCAAATTAATGACAAAAGGAAGGGAACACAAAATTTTGAATTAGAATTAAAAAAATATAGCACCTATTGTAATTCATGCATGCTTGTGTACCTCATAGTTGGCATCATATCATTTGGTTACTTTTGGCATATCCTCCATGGAGGGTTGCATATGTTTATCAACATCAAAGGGAAAGCATCATGGTTATGCAATGATTTGCATAGGTTTGGGTATTGGAGGGTTGGGGGTTCAATTTCCCATATGACATGGTGTTTTGTGCACACATGTATTGTCAGGAATAGAGGATTCTATGGAGCCCATATTTTATAGCTAATAACATAGTGCACCAGTTAGCAAGATGATTGTAAAACAGTAAAAAGGCAAAGGCCCTAAGTTTGAGCCTTTATAGTGACTATTTTTCTCTCAAGGGACAATGCATGTAGTGATAGCTACAACATCACTGGTAAAGTTCTCAAAACAAAAGTTAGTAGTTTACTAGAAAAGATTCCATTTGTAGCACGTTTGGGACCTTAAGGTTATGGGGTTGAGTCTTTATGTAAGATTTTTTTAGGGAGTTGATTTGGAAGTTGGGCACAAAGATGGTGTCTTGGCTTCCCCTATCTAATAAAAGGCTTGTTTCCTTAGTTACACCAAATCTCTTAGCAAAATAATGACTAGAGTTTAAACCCCACAGAGGAAGATTTTGGATTATCCAAAAGAAATCAACCCCTTGGCTAATGTGGACCTCTCTTGTGTGACATCAAACAATTGTTTTATTATATATACCTACTCAACCAATTAGAATTAGGTAAGTGTCAATGATAAGGCAAAACATAGGAGCTTAAGTGATAAAAAGTGATTGGATTGCACTAATAAATTAGATTGCATCAAGTGGTAGGTCAGGATTAGCCCTTGC
The DNA here is from genome assembly GCA_028583015.1 of Wollemia nobilis. Classification (NCBI taxonomy): domain Eukaryota; kingdom Viridiplantae; phylum Streptophyta; class Pinopsida; order Araucariales; family Araucariaceae; genus Wollemia; species Wollemia nobilis. Next base: position 4,353,321 of record JAQPPZ010014295.1, read on the forward strand.
AACCCTAAGGTTTGAGCTTTTAATTTTTAATTTTTTGAGGTCCATTAGGGAAAAAATTCTAGAGGCCATATCTTTTGCATATGAAAGAGTTTTTGAGCCCATTTTCTTCAAATAACATGATTTTTAGGTTCTATGCATTGGAGGCATTAGTTCATGGACCTATTATGGTGTTAGGGGTTATATTGTGTAACATAGAAAATAAAGCCCTAATTACTTGCCTTAATGGGTGAAACTATAGTGTTTAGTCAACTCAGATGATCGACCTACTATGAAGTAAGAATCTATATTGCATCTTTCAAGAGGATTAAGTACTTGTTCTTGATAAAGAAACTCACCATCAAAGAAAATAATGGCTTGGACTATTTTTCTTGTTGATTGAACCAAAATTACTTTTCCACATCCAAGAGAAGAGTGATCCTATCAAGATATGGTCAAAATTACATGAAATTTTTTTGAAAGTTAATACTACTAAACTAAGTAATTTAGAGTTGAAGCTTTCCTCTCTTAAGATATTTGAGTTTGATAGCATTGAGTACTATATTGCAAGACTAAAGGTATTGATGGTAGATATTGCAATATTTGGAGGAAAAAAGAAAGATGATGTAGAATGCATAAATATTGTCCTTTCTAATCTATCCTCCTCTTTTTAGATGTTGAACCTAATGGTTCATATGATTCTTATGTTTTTAGAATCTCAAAAGACTCTTACTCTTGATCATATTTTTTCTCTCCTAGTTCACTTTTAGGTGGCAATGCAAAATTGTGGTGGGACTCCACAAATACAAGCTCATGCAAAGGAATTAAAATCTAAGGAGACTAAGACCTAGGGGCTCAAGGGCTAGGCTATCTTAAAAAAAATAAAGATCAACTGTGAAAATTATAAGAGGGAAGGACATCCAATGAAGAATTATTTACTAAACTTGTAAAGGATTGAAGTTGAGTTATTGAAGTTATGTGGATGTCATCCAAATGATGAGGGAGATTCAAAAGGATCTATATCAACTATAGAGGCCTACTAGAGCATCCATTATAGGGTGAAGAAATTATTATTGCTAAAGTCTCCTTTTTTTGGCACTTATTTTAGATAAAGGAGGGCATTAAAATGTAATCTAATTGATGGCCAAGGTTGACATTGTGTGATATATTGGATAGGCCTAAGGATATTTCATTGTACAATGTATTAATTCTTTGTAATATTTTATTATGTAAGTCCTATGGACCATGGTTAACCTTGTCATGAATAACCCTCTTTTAAACTTACAAATAACCTGAATCCCTCTTGTTATGTTGTCTTAGGTTAAACTATATAATGTGATTAGGGTTTAAATATTGCTATAAATACCCCCTCCTAATTCTTATTTTCTCATTGAAGTGTTGTATAATATTATCTATGAATATAGTGACTACTTATGGTGCCTATTTTTTTTTGTTAGATTAAAAGTGGGTTTTTGTCAAGGATCCCAAAACCTGATTACAATGGAATAGATTGCATCAAAGTACATCAGATTAAATCAAGGAAAGGACAACCAAAAAGAACAAATAAGAAGCACACAATAGGACCAAAAAGGAAGGTGTCATACTTTGCACCAAAGGAAGGAACTTTCCTTTACGCCAGAGGAAAACGTATTCCATTGCACCAAAGGAAAAACGGGCAGGAAGGGAAGGCCCGCCAGAAACCAAATTTGAATCAAAAGGTGCGAGAGAAAGTGCTAGACCGCCCCAACCACTAAATGATAATTTGAACCTTTCCCAAAGGTAGGAAAAGAAACAAAGCCATAAATTTAAAAATTGAAACAACCCAAGGGCGAGAAAACTAGAAACCACCCTTGGGAAACAGAGAACTGAAGGAAAACAAGCATCCCACATAGGGGAGCCCTAGCAGAAACAAATAAGGAACAAAAGCCTATAAAATGGAACTATAGTGGTTCAACAACAAAGGAACACCCTAGGCCACAGGGTCCTTTAGCAAAAAAGGAAGCCTTCGAGAACACCTACCCAGCAAAGGAAGCAACAACAACAGAACAACACTTTTGAAGGAAAGGATGGGAAAGTTCCACAATAATTGAAGAGAAAGGAGTCCCAAAGATGCATTACTACAGGTGTTAAAGCATAAACTAGAAAATAGCAACCACACATCCTAGAAAACCTTCAACAACTTCAGGGCCACATAAGAGGAAGTCTTGCAAGGAATCAGTGACAAGAAAAATAGAGGCCTCTACCAGCCACAAAAGAAACTAAAATATTGTAGGAACCACCACCTCAAACCCAAAGAGCAAAGTCACAGTAGAAAGCACATGAGCAACCCGTAAAACCCAAAAATATGCTGTGCAAAACTGCTCATGAAGCCAGAATTCCTTAGACCCGCCAAAAGCAGCTTCAAGGAAACAAGGAGGAGAACCTGTAAGGATTCAGCAGCAAAAATACCAGAGGCTGCAAAGCCACAAAAGAAACTAAAATCCTACAAGACCCACCACCTCGAATCCAAAGAGCAAAGTCACAATATCAAGCACGTGGTCCCTCCTCTGACCAAAAGGATGTTGTGCAAAACTGCTCAAGAAGCTAGAATTCCTCAGACCTAGCCATTCACCACTGAAGATCCTCAATGAGCAGATGTCAAGAAGACTTCCAAAAACAACCTGAGAAAACCTAGGAAGAGTCCCAAGAAAAAAATCCTAACCCCAACCCAGAACCCAGACACCAGAGGAAAAGGCAGGATAGTGGATCAAAGGTGGAACACAGGTTTTCCCACCATAGGGCAAGGAAAGGGGTAAAACAATGGAACAATGATCTCCCCCCCAAAAGAAGACCGTCTACAACACCTTCCAACCTAAAAGGATGGGAAAAGGAGGTTCCAGGGAAACTGGAAAAGGATCAAGGACCTGGGACAGGGCCGAGGAAGGGATGCAAGAAAGTGGAACAAGACTTCCATAGGAAGTCACCTGCAGAGCCCCTCCTCCTTCCTCCTACCAAAGGAAGCCCCCTGGTGGAAGGTTTACTTATGGTGCCTATGAGTGCCCACCAAATCTATATTTTTTATCCTTGTTTTTATTTTTGTATAATATTTGAGTGAATATTTTGATTTTATTTATTTCTAGAAAATATTACGAATTCTAAGAGCTAAGGGTGAATATATCAAATATGCTTGTAGGCTTATATAGAAAAATCCTCGTAGGCTTAATTATAGAATACCTATAGGCTTACATAGAATGAGCTTATAGGCTTACATATAGAATTATCAAATGCTTACATAACAGTTGCCTATATGCTACATCAAGAGCACATGTAGGCACTTCATCATTATTGATGTTGGTCTAATAAGGTCAACTTATAGATCTTCCAACATCCCTCTTCCATAATCTAAGTGGAGAGGCCAAGAGAGGAGACAATAGAGATGGTACTTATCTCCCCCCCATAATAAGTGTTTGAATAGGCCAATGAATCTTGCTATATTCTCTTGGTAAAATACATGAATAGACCATCCCTTCCATGAACATGAAGCCTTGAATCCACCTCTTGGATCAAGATATTGACCTTCTTGTGAGAAGATATTCAACATATAATATGGTGATCACAATCTATGTCCAATTTCAAGAGAAGTACCTAAATCATAAAGCAATGTCAAGTCTCAAAATAATTAGTCCTAATGGTTAGAAAGGGACCCATGAGAATAAGGTATACCTTGAACTAACCATCCAAAAAATACTCCTCTTATAGCCAAAATATTACCAACCACCATGTCAATGGGTTAGTGAAGTTAGAGAGTACACCATGTCTTAAACATGGGAAGAGGCACACTATAAAAGAAGTGTACAAAAAGATAAACATAGGAAATTAAATTCTTAATCTTCCAAATATATTATAGTTGAAAAAGTTCTACACCAACAAGCTCATTAAAAGTTAGATGTGTGGTGCTCCTTGAAGACATCAAACTTTGAGTATTATGGTAAAAGAAAAAAAAGCAAATGAGTTTTGAACCTGTGACCTTCTTTTTGAAGAAGGCTTCTAATGAATGTGCATTAGTAGGGGTAGAAAAGGGATGACGTTTAGTCTGTTATGCATAATCAGTTTGAAGATATTGAGTGACACAACTAGAAAAAGGAAATACCGACCAAATTCAACCTTATTGTCTATGTATGTTTGAACCATAAATTTGTTGGATTCAAGTGAGCTCATCACCTACTATGCCAATGGGACTATTGGAGTTAATGTCATCAAAGTAAATAGGATAATTATGATTGGGTCTATTTTGCATAAATAGTATCTCAAAACTATAACAAGTATTTAAACTAATCACCAGTCTATAGAGCTAAAAAAACTAGACAATCTAAGAAATAAGGAAAAATTAAATTTTAAACCTTAGGAGAAGAATCACCAATAAAAAACTACCATTTCTTATATCTTGAAGGTGCCATATTTTCTATATTGACAGCATCCCTCTCACTAGAATACCAACTTTGCTAGATCAGTGAATAAAATAATTTAACTTTATGTAAGCTAATTGATAGACTTCATATGTATATATTGAATTTTTGATAGAAGTACCTTAAATTTGGGCTATGTTGGCTAAGGGATAGTGTTAATATTGGAACTTGGCACCTCTGAATCACAATACAAAGACCTAACTATTGTTCCAATGTGGTTGTTTAAATATGATCTTTGAATAAACTTTTTAAATAGGCCATAAAGTGCCAAAACAAAAGAATGAGCAAATGATGGCAATGAGGTTTGAATACCAAACCTCCAATGTGTTGGAAATGGGGGAAGGCAAGTAATAATAATAATAAAATATTTTATATATTTTATCACCATATTTTTTTTTTTAAATAAAGGGGTAAAAATTTATTGATAAAAAGTTTGGATTACAAAGTACAGTTGAGCCCACACCCAGGACTCAAATAAGCAACAAGACAGGCTAAATCACCAGACAAGGTCAACTCCCAAAGAAAACCAAAAAAAAGAAAACAAACCACATTAAGTCTGAACATCCTTATGGATCAACTCCCGTAGGTGTTGAGAATCCCTAGACGAGAGACTCTCCCAGTTATCAATACTCTATCTTGAATAAAAACCACATCCGGAGAATGAACACGAATCAAATCACGAACAACTTTTTGTCTGGGGATGTTGTTCAACCCCCTTACATTCCATGAAAGTATAATCATTTTTGGGGGTTATAAAAATGGGAGTCCAATGTTCTCACCAAACCTAACTCTACCAAAGTCTCCCCCATTAACTTAATTTTATCCTGGTCTTTCTTTCGACCCACCTTCATATTCTTATCTGAAGCATTTTTTTAAATTATTTTATGCTGCAATCCCAGCACCGTAGGAGTTTTACAATCCATGGATGACTGCATCAGTGCCTGGGTAGGAGAGGACACATCTAAATCTATGCCATTTTCTAAGATAACTTCACTTCCAGGGCTAGGGCCAACCATATCACCTATACTCGAAACCAAAGCCCTTTGTTCTTCATTTAAACCCCTTGTATCTGGTTCTCTTGGTTCCACCTCATGAAGAGACAACTGATTTGGTCCTGTTATATCTATAACAGGTAGCGATGTTTCAGGTATCTCCACACACTGATCAAGATTCTCTAGAATTTCAAAACGATTGAGCTGAGCATCTGGCTGGTTATCCTTAATGTCTCTTTTTGCCTTCCTTCCTTTGTTCTGAGGTTTTACCGTAACAAAGCCTTCCTTATCCTGATCCCCCTCATTTATCGAGGCATTTCCTTTATCCATATTTTTTACAGCTTGAGAGGGCCCAGGATTTGAAGCCACAGGCAGGACAAACTTAGGGCATTTTCTTTGTAAGTGGCCATATTCATGGCAAATCCGACAACAAAATGGAAGAGCTTCATAGTCAAGTTTTTGAACCCATGTGGTTGATCCGAATTGTATTTCAATAGAATCTGGAATAGGATTGTTTAAATCAATTTCAACATAGATATGGGCAACAGAGATTACCTTTTTATCCAGCATCTGTCCTGATGGCCCAACCGGCTTCCCAAGTAGAAGGGCAATCATATGCAAGATGTCATTTCTCCAAAATTCCAAGGGGAGCCACAAAAGTCGAACCCACATCGAAACCTGTGACGGCCGCTCCTCTGATGGGTTGAAACCCACATGACAGGGTTTAAGAAAGAGTCCCGCTTGGTTACAAAAATAGGGACCTCCTTCAAATGCTTTGTTATGATCCACAAGACAAGAAAAAACCACCATAAAATAGTTGTTTGCACTCAGCATCACCTCCACATCACCTTCAAGGTTCCAAGTCTTCCTAACCCAAGCCTCCACAAAGGGAAGAGAAATTCGGATGCCCATAAATTTACCAATAAGCGCATGTTTGGTTAAATACTCCACATCTTCTGCCACCGAGTCTGGTTGAACCACTAGAACCGGTCTGGCTTCACATTGTTCCAAACATCCATTGTTCTTTAACAAGCGATTCCTGGCATGCAATGGGAAATCCTGTTCCTGCCAATCATTTTTAAAAGAAATACTAGCCCTAGCATGCACGCTCTATGACGGACCTGATGCCATCACTACATTCCTCCAGTTGTTCATACCTCCTCCAAAAACTGCTACCATCCCTGCAGAGCCCACCAGATAGGTCTCAAAAAAATTCTAGCAAAGCAGCCTATTTTATCACCATCTTAAATACATATACAACCATCAAATTTATACAATATGGTGCCTCTTAGTTTCAAGAGACCCTTTAGTGTTTTACCTTTAACATAGACTTTTTATGTTACCACTAATTCTCAAGAGAGATTTCTATTCACCCATATATGAGATAAAATAATTAACATCCCCCAAAATATAATAATTACATAACAAAAAATAATTTAATAAAGTATAAAACTCTCCCTTATTATATTATTTGGTATAAATATCATTACCCCCCCACAATTCCAAGGGTGGTACACTAGAATTGTGCTTTGGCTCTAGCTTTACTAGATCTGGATCTTGATAATCTCCAATAGGTTTACCTCTTTGGTCAACCTCTAGGTCAACCTTTGTGTAATGACCCATCTTAGCAAGACTTCCCCTTGTTTAATTGATGTATTGATGTGTTAAAATTTCAATGCATAATCCTATTTTACTCTATCAAGATGAGTTGATATATACTCTATGCTTTTAAAGTTGGATTTTGCTATTTTAGAATATGGTACTACTGATGAGTTTTATGGTTGCAGGACCATGTACTCTCATAGGTGGATTGATATGGAATAACCACTAGAGTTGAGAGAAAAGAGAAATGATGGATGAATTCTCATTGACAACCACAAGGGTAAAACCCTCATGTAGATGCATTTGCATATGGTTGATTAAAATGCATCATTGGGCAAGGAGGTTGCTATAAAAGTAAAAGAGCCCTTACCCTGTGCTTAGGGGATCCTTCATAGGCGGGTGATAAAGTTACAATTATCGTAAGACCTCTTGCTTAAAAAAAGTTTTATTTGTGCATATTGTTTTTTTGCATCTTGGTTCAGGTAAGGATAGCTCTTAGCAAGGACCATTGTGTTGTTGTATGTATTCTAGAACGTGAAATTTGTTTTGGTTAATAATTTATCAAACAAAGTATTAATGATAATGTTAGTATTATTAATACTTAAATATTAAATATTAATGTTAATGGTTAATATTAACATTTGGTATTAATTAAATTAATTTTATGAAAAAGGAAATTAATTTAATTATTATTATTATCTAAATGTTAGTAATTAACACTAGCATTAGAAAACACCAGTAATATGGAAGTAGTGAGACAAGTGAATGTTTTAATTTCTAAATGCTTGTCTTGTATTATTGTTGAATGGAGTGTTAACAATCATATTACATTATAAATATTTAATAGCATAAAATATTAATGTTAATAATTTAATTATTATTTGAAAATATTAATTAAATAATTAACCCCTTGAGTAATATTTTATAAAGTTGGGAAGGAGCACATTTCATTATTATTATTTTTGATGAAAGGCCATTTTAATTATAAAAATAAAAGTCCTTTACAACCAAAAAAAAGTGTGGGTGGAGAAAAAATCACACCCCAAAAGCCACTAACTTATCCTAATAGTGGATAAAGAAAAAAATTGCACCACACAGGCACCACGACCATCAACATCAAACTAGAAACATTCTACAACTAGAAAGGCCTTAAGGAAGTTTAAAAAATACAATCAACAGTGCTCCAAATGGTCCAGCTCCATAGCTAGAAAGACAGAGCCTTATCCATTTGAAGTGGGTGGTTCCCCCCACCCATCACAACGCTCCTCACCCCAGCCTAAAGCATGAGTAATTGGAGAAGAAGGATGGGACCAGCCAAAAATATACCCGTAGCTTCTCGAATCCCCCAACCATCATTAGGCACAGGCACAGATTGTGATGTCATCATAGGTGCAGAATGCTAAGAGGTATACAAATCTGACTGCTACAATGGCCCTCCACAGTCATGGGATCTACTCCAAAGAGGTTGACGTCATGCACGATTAGGGTATCGATGCAAATAGAATCTGGCTGGGTGAGGAGGCGAACGATCAGGGGTCTCTCTACTAACGACACAAGGGGCATCACTTCAATATTTTAGCAAAGCCTACAAATGGTCCAAGTCCATAGCCACATTTTTAGCCTGGTCACAAATCTGAAACCACACATCATGAAAAACTTTGAGCTTGTCAGTAAATGAAAAATCTTGAGACGGATCAACTTGCTTGAAAATAATTTTGTTTCTAAATTTCTAAATGTGAAATAGGAGGATAACTCTGAATATTTTCCACACTTCCCTCAGTGGGAGAGAAAACTGAATGGAATCACCTAGAAGGACATGATGTCGTGAAAGCTGTAGGGACATAAATGGAGTAAATAAAAAACCCACCAAACTCTAAGTGAGACTGGACCATCTACAGGCCCATAAAATATGCATACAAGACTCTGGCTCTTGACAAAATGGGCATCGGGGCTCAGGCACCCCATATAAGAAAGTCTGCGACCAAGGGGTAAACCCTGACACAGTAAGCTCTAGGCAAAAAAAGCTTTCTTTGGCTCCAAATAAGATGCCCAAGCTGAATGAAATCTGGTTTTCCACCTAGAGGATGGTGAGAGAAGGTCCCATTTGACATTGAGTTTGGGAACTGTGGGGGCAGTTGGCATAAGCCAATCATATCCTTGCCTGGCTTTGGAGTTGAGCAAGGAAGTGCTCTTATACCAGGCCCAATATTTCCACCAGGGTTTCTGGGATCTGACAACTAATTTTTGACATAAGGAGAAAGGTGTATGGTCCATAACATCATATGTAGCCTTGTCAACGTTGGACAAGTGAAACATCATTTTAAAATCATTCCAAGGAATCCAGTATCTATTTTCCCTGGAGTAGAAATCTGCAATGGCGGTAATGCCCCACCTAAATATTTTTTGGGCATGGACCCAAGGAACTTGGCCCAACGACTTACCCTAAAGCTTGAATATAGGGGACCACCAAAAATTAAGAAGATTAATGGAAAGGCCTTTATGTGAATGTAACCCCTTCCAAAAAATCCAAGGGTTTAATTGTTTCCAAGCCTTCCATATGCTTTTGATGACAAAGGAGCTAGTGATTTTAATGAAAATTGGGACCAGCACCAGAGAGGGCAAATCCATTCCTGCCCAAGTATGATGGTTTAGGGGAAGCCCAAATGAGATGAAATGTCTGATAAGAACTTTCCATGCTTCAGGTCCTTTGAGAGCTTGCACAATCCATTTAGCACATAGGGCTAACCCTTGACACTTACAATCCAACAAACCCATGCCCTCTACTTGTCATGGGAGACAACAAATATCCCAAGCCACTCTATGAAAGCCCTTTTGCTTAGACCCACTAGACCATAGAAAATATCATAGTAATTTTTCAAGCCGTTTGTAACAAGCCTAGGAAGGAACCCAACAAGAAGAGTAATAAACATGCGTGGAAGCCAACACTTTCGAGCAAATTTGAAATTTGCTAGCAAGAGACAACTTCTTAGCATTCCAATATTCTAGCTTGCTTTCCACTTTGTTGATGACATAAGACCATAATTGGGATGGAGAGCCTTGAAAGACAAAAGGAATGCCTAGGAATTTGAAGACTTTCCCAGGCTGAATCCAACTCCACTGCACATGCTGAAGCAAGTGGGGAAGAGGCTGCAGGGATTGCCTATAATAGGAGGTTTTCCTCCATTGGATATTAGACCTGGAGGATTTGCAAAAAATATCAAGACAAGACAGATATTCAGAAAGGGATTGCTTATCCTAATTTAGAGTAAGGAAGGAATCATCAACAAAGTGGTAGTTAATGAGTTGACCAACATTCCCAGGAAGGAAAATACCCCAAAGCATCCCAAGAGAAGCATGATGAGCCAAAATATAACCAAAGGCTTCTGCTACTAAAATTAATAGCGAGGGGGCCAAAGGACATCCCTACCTTACTGACCTATGCAAGCTAATAGTACCAGTTTGAAACTTGTTGAGAGAAAATACAAGTGACACATCTTGAAAGAGCATTTTAATAAAGGAAATAAACTGAGTATCAAAGCCAAAATATTCTAGTATGGAAAGAATGAAAACCCACTCAATCTGATCATAAGCCTTTTCAAAGTCAAGCTTGAGAAAGAGGGACTGTTGATTGGACCTATGAGCCCACTCCATCCCTTCCTAAATAGCGAGAACATTGTCCAAAATATAATGATTCTGGATAAAGCCAGTTTGCTCAGACCTCACAATAGAGGGAAGCAAGGGCCTAATCCTTAAAGCAAGCACTTTGGAAATGATCTTGTAGCTGACATTAAGAAAAGTTATTGGCCTCCAATTTGTGATGATTTATGGATCCCCGAACTTTGGGATAAACTTGATATTGCCCTTATTGATAATAGCACCTAAGGAGCCAGTCTAAATGGCTTCCAAATATACTTTATGTAAGTTAGCACCAATAAAATCCTAGCAAGTTTTATAAAATTTGTAGGGGAATCCATCAAACCCTGGGGCCTTAACATCTACCATTTGAAATAGGGCATCCGCAAGATATTGCTCTGATAAGGGCCATTCACAATCATTCTATTGCACTAGGGAGAGGCAAGTTGGGATAATCTCTTTGCAATATTGAAGGGCTAATTCTCTTTCAGGGGTGTACGACTGAGCAACAAAAATATGAGAATAATATTGTGTAAATTCAGCTGCTATTTCAGGAAAAGAGGTGGATTAAAACCCATTAACCAATAAAGCTTTGAATTGAGTGAAGTGACGTGGAGGCCGAAGCCTCTGGAAAAACTCTTTAGAAATGTGGTCACCCACTTTGAGCCAATGCAGCCTAGATTTAATCTGATTTCCTCTGGCCTCATACACTTCAGCCACTTTGAGTTCATGTTGGATTTGAGCGACATGGGCTTGAATGGCAGAGTCAAATGGGGAGGCCTCAAGGTGGAAGGAGGTCTGCATAAGCTCATTATGCAGAGCAGCATTATAGCTATGAAGCAGATGTACCACCTTATTCCCTAGGCTTCTGAGCATTGTAGTGGTACAAAAAATGGCATCATTCCACCACTCAATCCAACTTGAATCTCCATTGGGTTTGGGTACAATGTTCCAGATCCTTTGGATGTGACAAACAGTGGTATCATATTGCAAGAAAGAAGTGTTAAGAAAAAATTGAGCATGAGTGGGCCATTGATGGGTGGAGGAAACATGAATAGAGAACATTATGGGGGGATGATCGAAAAAGACCATACGAGGAATGGTTTCTACAAAAGGGATTGAAGGGAGCCGACTTGAAAAAGAAAACTTGCACTGGTCTGACAACATAGCCCTGTTCAACCTTTTTAAAACTCTTGCGGGGCCTGATTGAAAATTAGACCATGTGAACCACAAATGCTAGGGAAATTGACCCACAGAGAAATAAACATTGGGATCAAAGACCCCCAGTTTATTTTTCATAAAATACCATGCATGTCGCTCTCCCGAGGCCCACCTATTGGGGATCTAGACCATTTTATCATAAGGCTTCTTGACCATATTGAAATTACTACACATCAGTTACACCATGACAGGTAAGGACAAAGCACACCATCTCCACAGGGCACATCTATCTTGGACCTCATTAGAGGCATAAATATTAATAATCCCGAAGGAAAGACAACCAACTTCGAGTAGGATCCAAACCGCATGGTGAGAGGGGTCAGAACCCCAAGTGACAAAGTTGCTCGTCCACCTATTATTAAGAAAAATGATAGCACCTCCATTGTCTAAAGAACACAAACTTATACTAAGAGGGGGGTGAACAGTATAAGAGCATTTTTTACTTTTTCTCTCAAACAAATATATGCAATGTAAGGATAACAATATCAATAGCAGTAATCAAAGCAATGTACACATCACCACACACAATAGAGACACAAAAATTTATGTGGTTCACCCAAAGAAGGCTACTTCCACTAAGAAAATATTTCACTAAATTTTCTCAATCAATCTCTTGGGAATCCTTCCCAATTACAATGTTTATGGACCTCTGTCCAAAGGAGATTCTGATCCCCTAAATCTAGTTTGTGGATCTCTATCCATAGGAGAACTCTTTCTCCTCTACTCTAGCTGGTGATCCTCTATAGGACACTGCCTCCACTACATTGACTGGTGGATCTCTCTCCACTTGAAGAATCTTGTACTCACTCAGAAGACCTATTCTCAATGTCTTGGCTATCCACTTGAGACTCTATCCTCTCTACTATGTCACCTCCTAAGCACTATCTCAAAGCTATACTAAACACAGTACAGTTGGTCTAGCACAACTCTACTCAACTCTTGCACTAAACACAATCTAGTCGGTCTAGCACAAGTCCACTCAAATTTGCACTAAACACAGTCTAGTCGGTCTAGCAAAAATATGCTCAATAGGTCCACTCAGAACCTACTCAAATCTGCTCAATAGGTCCACATAGAACCTACACAACTCTTCTCAATAGGTCAACTCGGAACCTGCTCAAATATGCTCAACAGATCCACATAGAACCTGCATAACTCTGCTCAACAGGTCCACTCAGAACCTGCTCAAATCTACTCAACAGGTCCACATAGAACCTGCACAACTCTGCTCAACAGGTCCACACAAAACCTATCCAAATCTACTCACCAGGTCCACACATAACCTGCTCAACTCTGCTCAATAGTTCCACATAGAACCTATCCAAATCTGCTCACCAGGTCCACACAGAACCTGCTCAACTCTGCTCAACTGGTCCACACAGAACTTGTCCAAATATGCTCAACAAGCTCACACAAATCTTAAATTTGCTCAATCACTTTCTCAAATCAAATCAATCTTATAGAAGCATAAAGAGAATTTTTAGAGACTCAATATGTTCTATACTCAAAACTCAATCTCTTTCTCAACTCAATATCATAGAAGCATAAATAAAATTGTTAGAGACTCAATATGTTCTATACTCAAAACTCAATCTCTTTCTCAAATCAATCTCATAGAAGCATAAAGAGAATTGTTAGAGACTCAATATGTTCTATTCTCACAAACTCAATCACTTTCTCAACTCAGAATATAGAATAGTTTATTTTATGGAACTTGAACAATCACTTCATACATCCACTTGACTAGGCCCAATCAACTCTACTCAACCAATCACTCAAGAAATAACTCTTGCTTATAAAACCTAGTCCAAGCATGTATCATCCAACTCAAAATATTTTCAATAATGCTCAACAACAAATCTCACATAACAATGATACTCATGATCTTTTCAAACCCTAGTTCAAGTTCTTTACATAACAACTCACTTCAAAAACCATGCTCATCAAACAATGTTTAATCACAACTCTCAATTTCAAAAAACCTTGAAGCATTATGTAGACACCAAACAACACCAATCCAATTATGTGACTACAAGCACTGGCTGAATTGGTATACATACCCCCTAGGGAAACCTTCAGAGGTTAAACAGTGGTCCTAACCACTCCCAAATCAGTTTTGGAAGGTCAGAGGTCAATTTGGTACCTTTTAAGCACTTTGCTCCCTATTTGTCCCACCCTGGGATGATTAGAATCCTATTCATCCCACCCTAGGACGATTAGCAGCAATCGCTCCAGGGTGGGACGATTAGCAGGTTTGATTGGAAAAAAGTCAAGCCTTGACAAATGGTAGCCTAGATCCACCATCCAACTTCAAATTCAAGGCATGCAATTGTGAGGAACGATTTTAAATCAGAGAGAGGGACTTCAGTCAAGCATGCCCTGATCATGGAGGTCCTAAATCAGGGAGGAATCTTCTCTTCCCCAAAAGGGCATGGTGATCCAAGTGGCATCCTCGCATGCGCATGCAAAGGAGACCCTGAGGTCTATAAAAAGGTGACCCTCCTCACCCCAAAGGAGAATAGATCTGGAGAATTTGGAGCAAAAGAGTGCTACCAAATTATACCCCCATTCCCCTTTGTGCTTCCTACATCCCTAATTTCTCTTTTGGAAGAGAGGTTATCAAGTGAACACTAGGAACACAATCTAGACCCAAAACTTGAGCAATCATCCACAATCCCATACCAAATTCATCGACATGACCCCCTAGGAGGTTTTGGACCCATACCACTTGGATTGGTGCCAAAACTAAGCCCCAAATGGTGGGCGTCCTGCCCCCGGGCGCCCCCTGCATTGCTGTAGTCCTAATCGCCCCACCCCAGAGTAATTAGAAATTTATGCTTGATTTCTCTACTGTTATTTTTACATTCTATAATATTTCATGTACATATGCTGCTGTTCAAGTTTCATGGTATTCTGACTTAATTTGACCTTGTTTTTATCATTTTATGCGTTTACTAACCTATAGGGAGCGTCTTCGAATATAGGACAATATGGGCAGAATATGCCAAATATGACATTTTGGGTCATCTCAAAATGTTCCTTTTAACCTAAAACCAAGTTTACAAGAGTTTTTGAGGCCTCTAGGCAGGGCATTTGCAAGGTCGCTTTTACACATTTTATGACAGTCCCCAACATCCCACCCCAGAGCGATTAGAAATCGGTTCATTATTTCTTGACTGTTCTTTTTGCAATGTGTCCCTGATGATGTCTTGATGCTTTTGTCAAAGTTTGAATTCATTATGACATGTTTTGACCATTGTTTTACTATTTTATGTACTTACTAGTCGAAGGCTTTGGGGATTGCATGTTTTTCCTATATCCGCATATGCTATTAACTATTTGTTGTTTCTCCATGTGTAGGATATCACCACCAAAAACACTAGAGAGGCAGCAAGGAATGACAAACACATGGATGCAAGCAGTGACAACTTTTGTCCCACACATTCCGAATGTGGGCATGCGGAAGACACTAGAAGCGTACCATCCATTGATGTAATGAACTGTATCAAACGTTCTAAGCCCTAGAGAGGGGGGATGCATTGTAACTGGATTAAAAGAAAAATTAATAAAAGAGGCCCCACTTTGTTTTTCTTACATCTTGTTTGTACGTCATTTCCTTCATGCATTTGTTCATCGCATTCGTAGGACTTAGCATATGTACCGTATCTATTTCGTTTGCATCATAATCTGGTACGCCGTCATTCTACATTCGGATTTTACTGTCGATAACGGTGGGGCCCTGTCCTCTACTATCAAGATCAAGTTTTTGATCCAAATTTTGTGGTTTCTTTACAGGTGTTATTAATTCGGGCATTGGACTGCTACTCGTGCCACCCTGGGACGAATACTTATTCGTTCCACCCTATGATGAATACAAACCTGCTATTCATCCCACCTTGGGACAATTAGAAATCTGTGCATTTTCTAAGCAAAAAATTAGAGGCATCCGATTTGGACAGAGAAGAGGTAGGCCTTCTGAACATCCTTTGTGTTTTTCTACTTTCTGTTTCTGCAAATTTATGCTTTCTTTGCTTCATTTTCAAACACTTACATAGAAATGTTAAGTAGTTTGTTTTCCTTTCTTGCAATAAAATAAAAATAAAAAACATAGGGTAAATTAAATGGAAGGAAATTGAGTAGGAATGCATTCTTCTCTGGTTTGCTTGCATGATACTTGCACCAATGGCAAGTCCTCATCATAGGTTTCAGTTCTAGTTAGGATTGGTGATTTCCTTTTGCTACTAATGGTTTTTGAAAGATAAAACATACTCTAAAGCATTGCATTAGTGAAAATCATCTTTTTTTGTATGTTTTATTTCTTTATACAATTAAAAGGAACCACACACACCATCTAATAAAATTAACATCAAGGAGTTGGTCTTAATACCCCAACACTTGATCAAGACCAATGGTGTATTTCATCACCACTTTGGCTTGGATTTTGCATACATATACCCTGATCACAACTATTGCTAGACGTAAACCCTAACAAAAGCTAACCAAGTGTAACGGGGGTGGTTCCCCATGCATGAGGATAAGTATTTTATGGTAGGTGTCAAAAATAGAGCGATCCCCCTTCCATACAGCCTATGTTCCACGTACTGTTATGCTCTTGTGTACCAATAGTTTCCCTCACATAAGGGCGGGTATATTGAGAGATTCGGTATAACGACCTGGCAATGGTATATTGAAGGGGCAACCATTTTGGAGATACAAGAGCCCTCATTATGCATGTATAATAAAGTTTCCTTTACAAGATTTGCATAACAAAAATCAAACACACTGAACCAGATCTAGGACACACATTTAATCTGTAAATGAGATAATCATTTCTTTGTTTGTGTGGTCCCCTTTTGTTTGGTATAGCATAAATTTTTTTGTAAAGGAGATAAAAATATACATATCTTTCTAGAAAGACCACCACCATGGTGTATACCCGTAGCCAAGCCCAATCACGGGCAGAAGCTACGAAAAGTATACAAGGGGGCACAGGTCGCCTCCGTTATAGCCCCAAGGACTTGGTTATACCACCTTGGCAGCCTGACCCACAACATAGTCCACACTATGCCACTATAGAAAATGACTATAGATGCACCCCTTTGAAGGGCACTCCCGTTCAACACAGACCCTCTCAGGAGGAGTACACACATGGGAAGGCTCCCTTAGACACTCATTATGAGTGGCCACTCTGCGATGAAGTGCTAAAGCAGCATAGGGTTCATAAGGAGGGACCACGTAATTATATCATTCCTCCTCCATCCCTCATTACTATTAGAACTAATAGGAAAATTCTAGAGTGTAAGGCTCTTTAGATAGGGTGAGCAAAATCCGCTTGTCCCTTTCACATGTATGAGAGAGAACACGAGGAAAATTGGTATATTTCTCAAGAGCAATACACCGCGTGAGAGCAATGTGCCTCCACACCTGCTAATTATCAAGATCACCTATTGAGGCCAGAGCCTCAGGTGAATGCTTCTAACCTTGATAGAGGGAAGCGACCCATAGAGATCTCGAATCACCAAGATCGATATAGATATGTAGGGGAGGCATCTAGACCTCCTAGACCTAGGAGGATAGAACAAATTGACTTGGCACTTGCCAAACAAGTCGCCCGCCAAGCGCAAATCATGCAGCTCAGGCAAGATCAGCAGTAGTTAGAGCAACGATATCATCTTAACAAAGAGCACATTCAACACTAGACAAATGAGTTGCTCCAAAACAATATGCATGAGAGGATTCCAACCCCTCGCACGCATAGGACATAAATTTATGAGGCACAACCCCTTAGTACGAGACAAGTCTCCTCGAAATTATCAAGCATTGCCTCCAAGAACTCCTAGACCTGAGCGGGAAGCCACTCCTAGAACCAATGATGGGCGGATTCTTTGGGCACCCATCCATGTTTATAGGTCACACCCAAAAACTCCTCAAGAAGCCTATAAGGGATTTGAGCGAGAAGAAGAGCAGGCTAAAACACCCTACCAAGGTAGGGGGGGCACTACCCGACTACCCCTCCATAGGCCTCAAGTTCCTTGCAATTCACAATGGGAACAAACCAAAGAAGAGGAAATCAAATCCTCTAATGCATACAAAGTATTGTTAGAATGCTTAGAGTCTGTAGAGACCAAGACTTTAGAGCCACAAAAGCCCACCTTACGCTAGCTCCGCAGTCACCCTGTGAATCCTTCAGTTCTGGCACCCTCATACCCTGACCACTTCAAAATTCCTTAATTGGTAATTTTTAGAGGGGATGAGGATGCCCAAGAGCACATAACAAGGTTCCTAAGTCAATGCTTTGGCATTCAGGACAATGATGCATTGCTTCTGAGAATATTTATAACCACATTCGCAGGCCCGACCTCGGATTGGTTTACCCAGTTGCCAAAGCATAACATCAATAATCTAGACCAGCTAGTGGACGCATTCCTTGAATTTTTTGCCTTCAAAACCAAGAAGAAAGCATCCTTAAGCGACCTAGCTGGCCTTAACCAGTATGATGATGAGACCATAGCCGCTTATGGGAATCGATGGAGGACCTCGCTTTCAAAGCTACCTTACCTCCCTCCCATGGCCGACATGACTCAAATGTTTTCAAAGAGTTGCATAAGGTTGATCTCCGTGCTATTGTAGCTGTAGCAATATGCCACCCTAGAAGAAGCCCTGGTGCAAGCCAGGATAATTGAGGAGATCAAAATTCAAGACGGTTAGATTACCAAGACATGCAAGAAAGAGTGGACAAAAAATGCTAAAACTGGGCCCACATAATCGAAACTCGCCACGATCAATCAGGTTGCCATAAATATACCCAAGCCTGTATAAAGGACATAGTCCCCAAAGGCCAATTATCAGGCAGTTCCTCTTGATAAATATGAAAAGGAAAATCACAAACAAGAGAAAAATCAGCAGTGTCACCCTAAGTGACAATTCACACAATTCACGGAGTCTAGAGACTCCTTGTTTGACCGCTTGTTTGTGGTAAACCTGATAAAATTGCTAGAAAGTTGACCCATAGACCCCAATGTGCCAAAACCCAAGGGCTATAGGGAAGACTTATATTGTAGATTTCATCGACAGAAAGGACATGACATCTTCACTTGTTGGAAATTCAAAAACTTAGTGGAGGACTTGATAGACAACAAAACGCTCGTAGTAGATAATCTCGTAGTGCTGAGCAACCAACAGATGGAAGTCTTCAAAGACCCCCTACCTGCCCATGATACGCAGGCAAAGACTTTATAAGTAAACAAGGTAACACAAAACTGCCCCATGCAAGGATACGTGGGGATGATAAGCATTGTTACATGGAACAAAAGATACCCAAACACAACTGCACCCGCTATAGCTACAGGAGATGTTCCATCAACGTCACAACCTCCACAATACCCTACACAACCTCCCCCACCTAGACCAGTGGCCATGATTCAGACTAAGATTACTCAAAGTTTAAGGACCACGTCGGCTAGTCTCTCCATTTATGAGCTCATCCAACAATCACCGCCCCATTGGGAGGCTCTGATGGAGATACTCAAAGCCATTGAGCTATAGCCCCACAAACCCAATTCTTTCAACAATTTTGTGGGACATGTGAGACAATGCACAAAACCAGTCATAACCTTCAGGGAAGATGAATTGAAACTGGTGACTAGTGATATGGTGGATCCACCCCTGCACGTCATCACACGGGTCAACGGGATTCCATTCAAGAGGGTGTTGGTGGACACTGGCTCATCCAACAACATAATCACACAATGACATTAAAACACCTTAAGCTGCCAGCATCCCACATTGTGGCGTCCACCTACACTCTTCGAGCATTCAACGACGCATTATGCTTGACGGTTGGCACAATTGTCCTGCCCATCCAAGTAGGACAAAAGACCATTCCTACATTGTGTCACATCCTTGAGGGTGAGATGGCCTACAATATCTTGCTAGGCCGGCCTTGGATTAGGGACATGAAGTGTGTCCCTTCGATAGCCCATCAATGCCTCAAATACACATACGAAGGGCAAGTACATGTAGTCCTAGCAGACTTAGAGCCCTTTAAGTTTTGCAATGCGGTGCAGCTGATGCCACAATCGACCCTCCCATAGAAACATTTGGAATTTCAATTGAATCTGTTCACACAGGGTCCGATTTCACCTACATCCTCACTATTGAGTCCCTCAACTCACCAACCTGGCCCATCTTCATCGTCTGTTCATTCACCAACAACGCCACCTATGGTGGCCACACCGAAGGACAATGGGAAGAAGCCCCTAGAGGAGGTACCACCATTAGTCTCAACCATATCTACCAAAGAGGTGCCCAGTAGAATGGAAGTCGAGACACCTGGTTTGCCCAACATGGAGTGGACTCAGGGAGAACTCCCATTCCCTCCCCCTCAACCATCGACGATTACCATTGAGATGGCCAATACGGGCCTAGGGGAGTACCTAGTATGGAACATTGTGGCAACACCCATGCTCGAATCCATGCAAGACATGGGAAAACCTCACCTCCCCATCGAAACCATTGTCCCTTTTGGCTACCTGTAAAATAAGACCAACTTTGTATATGGGGGCCTCGAGAACGGCCTTGAACCCTACCTACAAGAGGAAGAGGACGAAGAGTCATTTGCTGAGAATGTTGACTATCTGTCCAACTCGAAATTTGCCTTGAAATACCTAGAACAATGTAATTGGCATGGATATGGATTGGGCAGATATGAACAAGGAATGCACATTATTTGTCAACCAAGATACCAGATGCCATATGATAAATCAAGAGTAGGGTTCAACCACACTTTGCCCCTCAAAATCTTGGTAGAAACCATGCAAGGCTTAGGTCTAGCCAATAGGGATGGGTTGGCAAAATATCCATATGCCAATCCCAAAATTACATACATATTGGGGAGTTATTTCCCATTGTTAACAACAAACCTTGTTGACCTCAACAACCCCTCCCATTTGATCGAGGAAGGGGAAAGTTCAAGAAGTAACCTCCAAGAAGGATATGAACAAAATCAAGAGGGGTCTTCTGAAGATGAGTTAGATTATGAGGTAGCACCTTGGGACCCATTTGAGTCTGATAGCAATCACTCGCAGGTGACGCCCATTGACGACTATCAAGAGGACTTTGTGGCAATGTTCCTCTTTAATGATCCAATTGGGCAATTGCCACCTCTAGAGAATCCAGCCCTCTCACAGAGAGTGGAACAACCCAGGAGGGACCAAATCAACATGCTCAAACAAAACGAGCCTCCCAGGCCGGCCATAAGGCCAAGTGATCAAGAAATACCTAGTGGGAGGCTATACCAGCTAGAGGGGCACATAGTTGTAGGAGCCAATGAAGGCCTATGGATCTCCTATAGCGACTATGAGGATGAGACTGATATGGCATATCTCAATCATATGAGGCAACATGAATACCCCATAGACATTGATGGTATGTTTGAACATTTAAATATGGGACCAAGGCATATGTGGCATTTAAACCAAGTACAGTTAAACCAAGTGCTTCATCCACCACTACGAGCATACAAAGAGCACTTCCCACCTAGAGACCCTATAGGGCCATCAGTGCCTAGGGTAGACCCTATCCTTCTATTCACACATAGGGCCGATCCTTTTGTGCCAGTACCCATAAAGCCAGACACAGGGTACAAGGATCACCAAGGATGTCTGAACCAACACCCGCACGGTAATGGAGACCAAATTCAATCCATCAACATGATCTCCATTGATTTGATCACCCCCATCCGTAATCCAGCCGATCCAACATGACCATTGTATCTAGACCTAGATGCCATAGACTAGGATCACGCTGACTCACCACCATCCCCATTAGAGTATTGGCCTTGCGGTGAGATGTTTCATTTCACCCCAGGACAGACTCAAGATATCTTCCATGTTGAAGAGGAACCCGACGTTCCCAACGTAGATCTAAATTCAACGAATGATATCCACCTAATCCCAACTCCACACCAGTTGGAGGATGGATCCCATATGTCAGTCGAAGAAATGATTGACGTGGACATTGGTTCTGATCCAATGAATTCGCAAATCATCAAGCTGGGGGTAAGTCTATCCCCCAAAGAGCAAGCCGATTACATTGCCCTTCTCAAAGAGAAGGAGGTTTTTGCATGGTCCTACAAAGACATGCCGGGGCTAGACCCATAGCTAGTCATGTATAATCTAACGCTTGATCCGAAAATCAAGCTAGTCAAGCAAAAGCTACGTAAGATGCACTCAATAGTGGCCTTAATGGTCAAAGATGAGTTACAAAAGTTGTTGGATGCATAGTTTGTCATCTGCATGGATTACCCACCATGGCTGTCCAACTTGGTACCCATCAAAAATCCTGATGAGAGGA
The DNA here is from genome assembly GCA_028583015.1 of Wollemia nobilis. Lineage (NCBI taxonomy): Eukaryota > Viridiplantae > Streptophyta > Pinopsida > Araucariales > Araucariaceae > Wollemia > Wollemia nobilis. The sequence continues at coordinate 4,375,543 of JAQPPZ010014295.1, forward strand.
TTCACATATACACCGACTTTCAAGATTTAAATAAAGCGAGTCCCAAGGACGATTTCCCCTTGCCTAGCATCGACGCATTGGTAGACGCTACAATAGGCCACAAAATGCTTTCCCTCATGGATGGTTTCTTGGGATACAACCAGATTCGTATCAATCCCGATGATCAACTAAAAACAGCGTTCACGATGCCTTGGGGGACATTTTGTTATAAGGTCATGCCCTTTGGCCTTAAAAATGCTAGTGCCACCTACCAACGTGCTATGACATACATCTTCCATGATCACATGCATAAAACTTTGGAAGATTATATGGATGATTTGTTGGCCAAATCTCTTTTGTGCCAAAATCATCTCGATGACTTACGCAAGATCCTTGATCACCTCATCGAACACAAGGTTAGGCTAAACCCCAAGAAGTGCATATTTGGCATCACATTTGGAAAACTCTTGGGTTTCATAGTCTCAAAACGAGGCATCGAGGTAGATCCAAATAAATTCAAGGAAATCCTTGAAATGCTTCCCCCAAACACCATCAGGCAGCTCAGAAGCTTGCAGGGTAAGGTCGCGTCAATCAAGCACTTCATAGCGCAGTTATCTGATAAGTGTCAACCCATGAATAAATTATTACACAAGGGGGTAGCATTTCATTGGGATGACGAGTGTCAGTCAGGCTTCGACGACATCAAAAAATACTTAGCTTCACCACCAGTATTGGCACCACCTAGACCAGGAATGCCGTTCTACTTATACATCTCAGCTACTGAGGTGGCACTGGGTGCCATGCTAGCCTAGAAAAATGAATTACATAAGAACAGGCTAATTATTATCTTAGCCACACCCTGGTCAGTTATGAACTTAACTATGCATATGTTGAGAAGCTATGCTTGGCGGTGGTATTTGCCACCAAAAAGCTATGCCATTACATGTTGAGCAATACAACGTATGTTGTTTCTAAGGAGAATTTATTGCGGTACATGATGAGTTGTACTTATGAAAGTAGTCGCACAACAAAATTGATCATGTTGTTGACGGAGTTTGATATCGAATTCATTGGACAAAAGTCCATCAAAGGTCAAGTCATCGCCGATCAACTAGCAAAGGCTCCTCTCAAAGATGATTAGCCTCCGATCGTAGAGCTACCCGATGATGGGTTCTTCCATGTCTCAGAATCGCTAGATTCTGATGAGCCTGAGTCACGAGCCGACATAACCTTATTTTTTGATGGTTCTAAATGTGAGCAAGGGGGTGGCATGGGAATCATGTTTTTCACACCACAAGGGGCTCCAATGCCTTTATCATTTAAACTTGATTTCTCGTGCATCAATAACAATGTTGAATACGAAGCCTTGCTCATAGGTCTTCAGACAACCATCACCATGAACATCAAACGCTTGAATATATTTGGTGATTCACTGTTAATTGTTAACCAAGTGAAAGAGGTATTCCAATGCAAATGCCCAGTTCTGCAAGCCTACAAAGCCCTTGTGGATAAATTCTTGGCAAAGATTGAATGGTACGACATCAAAGCACTCCCTCGATCATCGAATAATTTTGCGGACACTATGACCTCCTTGGGGTCACTAATCCTGTAAGACCCTTTTGGTGAGATGACAACCATTCAAGTCAAAATGTTATCACAATCTGCGATAGAGGGTGCAAGCTATGACATAACGCCAAGAATCCACCTGATCCAAATTAAACCATCTCAGGATAGGTTCTCTCGACTCCATGATAGTCTGAATCATGCCAACTGGGGGTCTTTGTTCTCTCCAACCCCTCTTAATAGCAACACAATGCTATTTCTACAAGTTCTTTCCCACTCAGATTTTGCTAGGGACAAACTTCAAGAGGGATCGACCATTCATACCATTGAGGTTTCTGATTAGTAGGATTGATACACATCCATAAGAGACTATCTCAAGTTAGGTAGCCTCCCACTTGGATTGTCGCACACCGTAAAAATATCATTCAAATAGAAAGCGGCAAAACATGTATTTCTAGGAGACCTTTTGTACCATCAGAGCTATGAAGGGATCCTCCTTCATTGCTTGGACCAGCAGGAGTTCACTTGGGTGATCACCCAAGCACACAATGGTACGTGCGGTGGCCACTTCAGTGGTATGTCCATCGCCAAGCACATTCTATGCATGGGCTATTATTGGCCATATTTAGAGTGAGATTGTTGCGCATATGTGCAGAAGTGCGTGAAGTGTCAACACCATGCTAACTTGACACATGTACCTTCTTAGGCCTTGCAGCCGATCCAATCGGCTTGGTCATTTTCGTAGTGGGGCTTAGATCTCATCGAAAAAATCTCCCTTGTGTCGTCAGGTCGTCACACGTTTATCATAATGGCCATAGAGTACTTCACTAAGTGGGTGGAAGAAACTTCGCTTACCTCTACGACTAGGCCCCACATTACGGAGTTCATTTTACATAACATCATATGTCATTTTGGTATTCCATCCAAGATCATCTTGGATAATGGGACATCATTTAAGAACAAAGATGTATGTGCTTTGACAACAAAGTACAAAATTCAGCATAATTTTTCAACACCCTATTATCTATAGGCAAATGGGAAAGTAGAGGCATCAAACAAAATGCTAGTCGCCATCCCTAAAAAGATGATTGTAGATAATCATAAGGATTGACACATCCAAATACCACTTGCCCTATGGGATTATCGCACTAGCATTCGGACGCCTACTGGGGTAAATCCATTTTTGCTAGTGTATGGCTCCGAGGCAATCATGCCTCTCGAGTTGGAAATACCCTCCTTGTGCATATCAATGCAAGAGTTCATCGATGATGACACTGCACGATAGGCTCGATTAGACCAGCTTACGTTACTCGACGAATGATGCGTTAATGCTCTCGAGCATCTACGTATCTATCAAGAGCGACTTAAGAAAGCATACAACACAAAATTTCACCTGAGGGACTTTCAGGTTGGTGACTTGGTCTTAAAAGAGAACCAACAAAATTCTAACTTGCTGCCCCATTAAAGGGACAAGTTCACGACAATTTGGTTAGGTCCCTATGTAATCGACAGTAAAATAGGACCTGGAACATACCGGCTCACCTCTCTTACAGGAATCAAGGAACAAGAACCCTTGAACATCAGTCATTTGAGGCCATTCAACATTTAGAGAGCCATAGCCCACCCCAAAAGCTCCAAGGATTCTAGCAATCGCTTGGTCAACCTAAAATGCCCCAAAGGTATCAATAATCCCTTTGGTCAAACCAAAAGCTCCAAGGATTCCCGCAATCACTTGGTCAACAAAATGCCCCAAAGGTATCAATAATCCCTTTGGTCAAACCAAAAGCCCCAAGGATTCCCGCAATCGCTTGGTCAAACCAAAAGCCCCAAGGATTCCCACAATCGCTTGGTCAACCAAACGCCCCAAAGGTATCAATAATCCCTTTGGTCAAACCAAAAGCCCCAAGGATTCCTGTAATCACTTGGTCAACCAAACGCCCCCAAAGGTATCCATAATCCCTTTGGTCAAACCAAAATCTCCAAGGGTTCCCATAATCGCTTGGTCAACCAAATGCCCCAAAGGTATCAATAATCCCTTTGGTCAAACCAAAAGCCCCAAGGATTCCCGCAATCTCTTGGTCAAACCAAAAGCCCCAAGGATTCCCACAATCGCTTGGTCAACCAAATGCCCCAAAGGTATCAATAATCCCTTTGGTCAAACCAAAAGCTCCAAGGGTTCCCAAAATTGCTTGGTCACCCAAAACGCCCCAAAGGTATCCATAATCCCTTTGGTCAAACCAAAAGCTCTAGGGGTTCCCACAAACCGCTTGGTCACCCAAAATGCCCCAAAGGTATCTATAATCCCTTTGGTCAAAACCTCCAAGGATCCGTAAGAATCACTTGGTCCACACCCATTCGGGTTAAACCACCATAACAAATATTCAAAAAACAACAGATAATCAAAAATAACAAAAAATTGCATCTCACTTTCATGCATGTTATTAAAAATCAAAACACAAAAGAAAAGAAAAGCTGCATTAGGCATCGCATACATAAATTGCGTATTTTTTGGTCATACATGTCAAATGCACCATAGACTGTAATTACTCGGCAATTCCATAATTTTCCACATTCAGTCCCTTTTGCAAAAGATCCATCAAGAATAACGCCCTTTGCATTTTCACCATATCATAGTCAGTTGTCTTCTAATGTGTTTAAGATTTTCATCATTCAGTTGTCTTTAGATTTCTAGTCAAATGTTGTACATAGTCAGACTGCTTTTTACAGGATAGAGTTTTACTTGGATTACGCCTTGTTACATAGCATCCCACACAAGCTTAAAAACACATAAAAATTCCCAAGTTGTGTGAACGAAAGATGAAACCTGCAAAGTGGTCCAGGGTACCATAGGTGAAACGTTATCCTGCTCATCCCCCTATGCGAATGGTTCAAGAATGTTGAGAATTGACAAAAGGACAAGCTCTTCCCCATCCAATCCCCACAATAAATAGTGGTTTCCACCACTATCAAAATTCCCAACCACCTTTGATCCCCAAAGTCGTAAGGATTCGTACTACACGCCCCTAAGAAGGATGGGTAGTCATCCCCAAGGCCTAAAATATCAATGCCATTCCAAATAAAAATCCCAAAAGTTCACCATAAAAATTCCTAAACACCTTTGGTCCCCAAAGTTGTAAGGTTTCGTACTACACGTCCCTGAGAAGGATGGGTAGTCATCCCCAAGGCCTAAAAGGATCCATTCCATTCACAAAGCAAAATCCCAAAAGTTCACCATCAAAATTCCCAAACACCTTTGGTCCCCAAATTCATAAGGATTCATACTACACGTCCCTGAGAAGGATGGGTAGTCATCCCCAAGGCCTAAAAGGATCAATGCCATTCATGAAGCAAAATCCCAACAATCCACCATCAAAAATCCCAAACACCTTTGATCCCCAAAGCCGTAAGGATTCGTACTACATGCCCCTGAGAAGGATGGGTAGTCATCCCCAAGGCCTAAAGGATCAACGCCATTCACAAGCCCAAATTCCACAAGCTCAACTTTGAAATCAAAAGTCAAAATCTAAAAGGCAACAATAAAAAAAATAATAGTGGTTATCACCACTACTCAAATCCCTTGCTCAAGAGAAAAAAAAAGAAGAGAAAAAAAAAGAAGAGAAAAATAAACAGTGATTTTCATCACTATATGTGAGAGCAAGTATCTCAACAAATTGAACAACCGAAAGATGCCTGAGCTTGAATCCCTAGAATTCTTAGCATTTGAAAAACCATTTAGGTGATCCTCATTACGGGTTTGGTGGATAGCCTACCTGGAAATGGCGGTATCCTAAACACATGACGATATGTCTATCACATTAGCTTTGCGTGTGTGTAGACCAATGTTTGCATGTGGATGAGCTAGATTATGGTATCCTAGATTGCCCCATGGATTAATCTTACTAAATACAACAAAGGAGTTAGTGGAGCTAATTAGGTGATCCCAAGTATAGGTTTGGTGGACAGCCTACCTGGCACTGGCGGTAGTCTTACGAATACCACATAAACGAACTCAATCACACACACAGGGATGTGAAATAACTTGGTCAAACTCAAGTCTGATTCCTACCTTGTTCGAAAGTCTTGTAAGATAATGTATAGTCTTGATTAGTTAGTTAAAGCATCTGAGTCTCAGAAAAACCTTAACTACATTCTAAAATAATTGTTGTACATTTTAGTACTTACATCACCATCAGAAAATACAAAACAAAAATTACAAATGCAACGTTATTCCATAAAGCAATTACATAGTACCGAAAGCCAGTAAATCCTATACAGTCTATGGTGCCATCGCCTGTATACCAAAAAATCATTCCATCCATTCCATATGCATACATCTATATCATCTAGCTAACATCATCTACAGTCATAATAGCATATGCATACATCAACATAAATAAATATGCATAAAAGAATAAACCATGACAAACATATCATCAAACCAAAAATGAGTCATGTATATCTATCAAGTAAAAATTCCCTCAGGCTACAATAAGCAGGTCCTCTGACCTCACAAAAAACAAAAACTCAAAATCCCCAAAGCATAGGGAGTCGACCACCATGATCACACAGGATCGGTGTGACTGGAACTACCCCAGTAGTATGGGTCCTATGGGACCTCTCAGGGTGGCTGTTGCCAGCCCTCGTACCCTACCCACCAACACTACCCTCACCTAGCCGCCTACAATGAGATGATGTAGACTGCTCAGTCTCACTGCCTCTCGTACGATGCAACGAGCCACCTCCATAAAGCTCAAGAAACTGTCCATCGAGGTGGACAACCTCTGTCTCTAACTCTACCCGATACCACCCCCACTCCACATATCGTCAGCGATACACAGCCCGCAGGAGATCCATCTCCTACAAAATGTCTCTATGCTCCTCCTCCCATATCTATAAGAGACCCTCCAATCATGCTATCTTAGCACAAAACCCAGCCTCCACATCCCCTGAGATAGCCTAAGGCATGGGCACCTCTGGGACGACCTGCTGCTTTGGCACCAACTGATCTGGGACATCATGTACATCTAGCTGCTCTGAAACCCTCAAATTGTCTCCATTGCCATTGAAGTCATCAACCTCCACCATGTACACATTATCAAGCGAAGCCCCCCAACCCTCCACTGGTGCCTCTGCACCCCAACCTCCTGTTGCTTTCGTATCCATGCCTCCTAGAGGCCCCTCACCCCGTCATCACCGCATAGTCCACCACTGGTCATACTCTGTAGTTACCCCAACATCATCCACGTTGGGAATATCAATAACTGCATCAGACCCCTTTCCCAGTGGCTCAATTATAGGCCAGACTAGGGTCCTATCGTCACTGTGCCGCCGATAGATAAGGGATCACCAGACAATCCCTGGCATACCCCAAACTGTCACGTCACCTGAACATACAGGAAGTACTCCTGCTTTGTCCCATGTTGCCTAATCAACCATCTACCCCTGTGCACATGCCGAAGCCACTCTCTAGCCTCAGGCCAGGCTGGACAGTCTTGGTACGACTTCCAGAACACCTACCCTGACATTAGACAAGAGAAGGCATCAATAGAGTGACCCACGTCACCTGCCTGCCATTGAATCTGTCCATGCTTCTTTGACTGCCACCATAAATTGGCATATCCAATCTCCTGATCCACCATCTCACCTCGGGTGGTCCAAGGCAAGCACTGCGGCCGCTCTATAGCTATGTGCTACTGAAGAACACAAGCTTATACTGAGAGGGGGGGTGAACAGTATAAGACCTCTTTTTATTTTTTCCTTTATACTTCAAAATAGTAAAGCAATATACCCAAAGCAATATCAAAGCAATGCACAATATCATCCACAAAGTGACACCAATTTTAACGTGGTTCACCCAAAATGGCTGGGCTACGTCCACAAAACTTTTCTCTAAAAGTTATCTCAAAGTTCTTTGGGAATCCTTCCCAATTACAATGTTTATGAGCCTCGGCCCAAAGGAGATACCTTCCCCTAATCAGAATTTATGAGCCTCTGCTCAAAGGAGATACCTTCCCCTCTGCTCTGGAAATGATCCCTCAGAAGATCAACTGCCTCTACCTCTTGCCAGCACGTGGAACTCCTTTCCACCGAAGACCTCCTGTCCTCAATGCTTAGCCTAAGAGACCTCTGCCTTCTATGATCACGTCCACAACAGCTCAGCAACCTATACCAAACACAATCAGTCGGTCTAGTACAAGTCTTCCTCTGTCTGTCAGATCTGTCCAATGCTTAAGCTTGAACAAATCAATCCTCTGCACACAAGCCTTCTCAAAGACTTGCCAAATCTGTCCTCAGGTTCTTCTCAAAGAACCAGTGCACCTCTGTCCTCAAGTTCTCTGATAGAACTATCAAACTCAGCTCACAAGTCCTCTGCTAGGACCTGTCCAAATCTGCTCACAAGTCCCCATCGAAACCTGTCCAAGACTGCTCACAAGTCCCCACCGGAACTTGTCCAAAACTCAGCAAGCTCACCAAGAAAAAAACTTTCTTAGTAGGAAATCACAAGGTGAATTGTTAGAGACCCAATGTGATTTGTCAAACTCATAGAAGCATAAAGAGAATTGTTAGAGACTCAATATGTTCTATACTCAACTCCCAATCTCAAAACTCAACTCAAATCAACTCAGCTCAAACTCAATCTCAAATCTGAAAACTCAACTCAATATCTAAAATGGATAGGATAGAATGCTTTCTTTCAAGAACATGAAACCCCAACAATTGCCAACTATGCAAAGAATCACATAACAATGATACTCATGTTCTTTTCACCATCAATTAGGGCTTCAACAACAATGCTCATCAAACAAGGTTCAATCAACACCATTCAACTCAAAACACAACCTTGAAGCATTTCACAATCAACATTAGAAAAGGAAACAAGTAGAACTCCTTTTCTCTCCAATATTGTTTGAACAAAAAGCATCCACCAACTCAAATCACAATAGCACAAAACAACTTTTCAAATCATCAACAAAGGAGTAAGCCCAACACTTTAACCAAGTAAAGAATAGCTTGATTATTACCAATTTAATGAAAGCAAATGTCAATCTCAAAGCTGCCCACTTAAGGTTTCACAACTTCACACAAGAAGCAATTTTAACCTTAAAACATCATGCTTTCATTTCCATAATCAACCAAAAGCACTCTCAACATTACAAGAAAAATTTATCCCTTATACACCTTATTTCTCCCTTATAGTCTTATCAAAAATAAAATTTATCTCTCATAAGAATGCAATAAGATATTTCAAACAACACCTTCAAAAGAATATTTTATCAAAATAAAACAAGCTTTAAACTCCTTATAACTCCTAAGCTGTTTTTCCCTCTAATAAACTTCCTCCATCCGCAAAATACACTTAGCAAAAATTAATTTCGAAAATACCTTGGCCAACATCAAAAATCATGCTATGGAGAAATTGTGCACGAATTCTAACACCACCCGCTGCGTCCACTTCACGATGAAAAACCCTTTCGTGTTATTCGAATGCGGAACCTCCCGTTCGGGTAGCGTGCCAACAACCTAGCCGCTACCGGTGTGCCAAAGGCGCCCGGTGAGGTTTAAACCTCACGCTGTTAGCCTTGTTCCTTCTGTGCCAGGGATTAAATAAAACAATAGTGCCTCCCTTTCTTCTGACGTGAACACGAAGATGAAAACCTTACGACGGATTTATGACAAACGGCGAGTACAAAAAAATGAACAACGGATTCACGAAAACGGCGAAGACACAGTCGAACAGAAGATCACGAATTCACAGCGAGCAACTCTTTTCAAAATGCGGATGGGATAATTCTTGATTTTCATCGAGGGAGATTTATATGCATTTTTACCATAAGCTCTTGACGTCGGCGAGGAGTTTAACACGTCGACGGAGGTCTTGGCTAGCGCCCACAATCTTAAAACATAGCGCCATGGGTTAGGATAACCCATTGCAAACAATAATTTAATATTTATTTAAAAATAATTAAAGGGAACCTTAACAAGGTTTTTAATTATTTAAATAAATACTTCCTCTTGGACCCAAATGCATTAAACTAATGCATCCACCTGTAATCTTTAAACTTGCCAACTTGGGGTTTACAAAAGACCTTTGAAACTGTCATGCCGTAACCTTCATCAAAACAAATTATTTGACATCAAATCAAATTCCTTCAAGAGCTTCTTGACATCAATGACAACTTATACACTTGAGCAAAGGCAATGTACCCAAAGTACCCAAAATTGCCAACAATCTCCCCCTTTGTCATTGATGGCAAACCTTTCATGAAAACACTTCTCAAGAGCCAAAACTGAAACCAACTGTGCTAACAACTGACCAACTGTGCCCACAACTGAGAATCTTCCTTTGAAGTTTTGCTCCCCACGACTTGAAGTTCTCCTCTTCACTTTGAAGCTCTCCTCTCCCCCTATCTTACTCTCTCCCCCTTTGTCATCAATGGCAAAGGGTCACCTTTGGGGCTCGGGACTAAGAATGAGCCTCTTAGCTTAGTCCCTCCCCCACCTCCGATGAGGTGATTAATTTTGGGGTGGGAGTAAAACTCCCATTAGGCACTGATCATCATCAGTGTCTATAACTTCCTTGTCGGGCCTTCTCTTGAACTCTTTGTCCATATTCCTGTTCTTGTTCTCATCCCTGTTCTTGTCCATGCCTTGATCCTTGGACCTGATCATGCCACTTTTCCTGTTCCTGTATTCTAGAATTTTAGCTCTACACTGTCTGATTATGTGACCTTCATTGTTGCACTTGAAACACTTGATGATGTTGTTTCTCCGAGGTAAACCTGATCTTTGAATCCACCGATTCGACCAAACTGTTCGACCAAACCTGTTCTGGCCAAACCTGTTCGGCCAAACCTATTTTGACCAAACTATTCGACCAAACTGTTCGACCAAACCTATTCTGACCAAACTTGTTCTGATCAAACTCGTTCCTGTTATTTGCCTTGCAATAAACTGCCTTGTGCCCAAACTATTGACAAGAGTAGCAATACCCTTGAAAGTAACTAGCACTTCTGAAATTGTCATTTACCTTCTTCACTTGAGCCATGCAATGTGAAGCCATGTGACCAAACCTATGACAAGCAAAACATCTGCCTTGAAACTTTCCTTTATTTGACCTCTTAGGTTCGAAAACTTCTTCTTCTCATTCTGAATTCTGTTTTCTATTTCTGTGCATCTATCATTCAAGGACTCCTTTTCTGAAATACTTTCCTCATCAGAACTCTCTTCCTTTTGGAGTCTCTTACTAGACTCTCCAACTTGTTCCTTGTGTGGCTTAACAAAACCAAGGCCTATTTTATCTGTTGTCTTTCTTTGACCTTTGATGAGTGACTTAACCTTTTTGGAGCTATCTTGAAACCTGTAAAGCTTATCCTTGTACTCTTTAGTTTCCTCTTTCAAAGAAGCCATTTTCTGTTCTAACTCACTATACTCAAGAACCTTAGACTCTAACTCATCCTTGAGTTCTTGTGTCTTAGCTATAGAGAAGTCAAGACTTTCTATAAGATCATCTCTCTCCATACAACATTCATCTAACTTATCCTTGAGTCTAGCATTCTTCTTTCTTTCCTTTTTCAAAGCACTAAGAGCACTAATAAGTTCACCTTCAAGATCTACTTCACCTTCCTCTATATCTTCCTCTATTTGTTTGCTTTTTGAATCATCAAAGCCTTTTTCAGATTTCTTATCACTAGAGGTGCTACCCTTTTCAAAAACCATACATGCATCTTCCTTATAGTTTTCTGAAGCATCCTCATACATACTAGAAACCAAATCATTATTTGTGCAATCATCCTCAAGGTGACCAAAGTTTCCACATCTAAGACATTTCATGATAATGAATCTATGTTTCGGTTCTTCCTCTTTTTTGATATGAACAACATCTCATTTTCATCATCACTTGAAGAACTTTCACTATCACTACTAGAACACTTACTTGCTTTGTCTAGGTAGAAACTCTTCTTGTGCTTGTGAGAATACCTCTTTCCTTGATTGTTGTGCTCATCTTTGTTCTTCCTGTGATGCTTGTGCTTTTAGAATCCTTGCTCTTAGAATCCTGTTTATCTTCATCACTTTCATTCTTGGGAACAGTACAGTCAGTAGCATAATGACCAAAATTTCCACAATTGAAACATCTTATATTTTTCATACTTTTGTGCTTTCTAGAGAACTTGCCTTTCTTGTTGTAATATGCCTCTTCATCACTAGAAGACTCATCACTATCTTGAAGCTTTTTACCCTTGGATTTCTTGGTAGCCTTGAAAGTTGCCTCTTTCTTGACATCAACCTTCACTTGAGTTCTCAACTCAAATGCTGCAAGTATACTATGGAGCTCATCCTTTTTCAACTTATCCAAATCTTTAGCTTCCTCAATAGCAGAAATATTTTCACTAAATCTATTAGGAAGAGATCTTAAAATCTTATCACAAACATCATTTTCAGCAAGCTCAAGACCTAAGTCTTTCATGGAGTTAACAACCTCATCCATACGAAGCATGTAGTCACTAATATTTTCATCATCATTCATCTTGAGTTGTTCAAACATACCTTTGAAGTGTCTCAACTTGGCCTTTCTGACATTTGTATCACCTGTATGAACCACCTTCAACTTGTTTCCACATTTCACTAGCTGTCTTGCGGTGAATCACTTTGGTGAGATCTGCTTTACGTAAGCCTTTCAGGATTGCATTCATTGCCTTTGAATTGCTGTGATGTAGGAGCCTTTCTTCCTTAGTAATAGGACCATGTACAGGAATAGTGTACTCATCTTCAATCACTTCCCAAACCTCATTCCCAAGTGCCATTAGATGAACCTTCATCCTTGCACTCCAAAGACCAAAATATGACCCATCAAGAATAGGTGTTGCATTGCCACTTGAATGATCCATTGTGTTCTTTACTAGCTTTTCCTTCAAGCTGTTAAACTTTTCGAAGGCACCGACTCTGATACCAATTGAAGAACACAAGCTTATACTGAGAGGGGGGTGAACAGTATAAGACCTCTTTTTATTTTTTCCTTTATACTTCAAAATAGTAAAGCAATATACCCAAAGCAATATCAAAGCAATGCACAATATCATCCACAAAGTGACACCAATTTTAACGTGGTTCACCCAAAATGGTTGGGCTACGTCCACAAAACTTTTCTCTAAAAGTTATCTCAAAGTTCTTTGGGAATCCTTCCCAATTACAATGTTTATGAGCCTCGGCCCAAAGGAGATACCTTCCCCTAATCAGAATTTATGAGCCTCTGCTCAAAGGAGATACCTTCCCCTCTGCTCTGGAAATGATCCCTCAGAAGATCAACTGCCTCTACCTCTTGCCAGCACGTGGAACTCCTTTCCACCGAAGACCTCCTATCCTCAATGCTTAGCCTAAGAGACCTCTGCCTTCTATGATCACGTCCACAGTAGCTCAACAACCTGTACCAAACACAGTCAGTCGGTCTAGTACAAGTCTTCCTCTGTCTGTCAGATCTGTCCAACACTTAAGCTTGAACAAATCAATCCTCTGCACACAAGCCTTCTCAAAGACTTGCCAAATCTATCCTCAGGTTCTTCTCAAAGAACCAGTGCACCTCTATCCTCAAGTTCTCTGATAGAACTATCAAACTCAGCTCACAAGTCCTCTGCTAGGACCTGTCCAAATCTGCTCACAAGTCCCCACCGAAACCTGTCCAAGACTGCTCACAAGTCCCCATCGGAACCTGTCCAAAACTCAGCAAGCTCACCAAGAAAAAAACTTTCTTAGTAGGAAATCACAAGGTGAATTGTTAGAGACCCAATGTGATTTTTCAAACTCATAGAAGCATAAAGAGAATTGTTAGAGACTCAATATGTTCTATACTCAACTCCCAATCTCAAAACTCAACTCAAATCAACTCAGCTCAAACTCAATCTCAAATCTGAAAACTCAACTCAATATCTGAAATGGATAGGATAGAATGCTTTCTTTCAAGAACATGAAACCCCAACAATTGCCAACTATGCAAAGAATCACATAACAATGATACTCATGTTCTTTTCACCATCAATTAGGGCTTCAACAACAATGCTCATCAAACAAGGTTCAATCAACACCATTCAACTCAAAACACAACCTTGAAGCATTTCACAATCAACATTAGAAAAGGAAACAAGTAGAACTCCTTTTCTCTCCAATATTGTTTGAACAAAAAGCATCCACCAACTCAAATCACAATAGCACAAAACAACTTTTCAAATCATCAACAAAGGAGTAAGCCCAACACTTTAACCAAGTAAAGAATAGCTTGATTATTACCAATTTAATGAAAGCAAATGTCAATCTCAAAGCTGCCCACTTAAGGTTTCACAACTTCACACAAGAAGCAATTTTAACCTTAAAACATCATGCTTTCATTTCCATAATCAACCAAAAGCACTCTCAACATTACAAGAAAAATTTATCCCTTATACACCTTATTTCTCCCTTATAGTCTTATCAAAAATAAAATTTATCTCTCATAAGAATGCAATAAGATATTTCAAACAACACCTTCAAAAGAATCTTTTATCAAAATAAAACAAGCTTTAAACTCCTTATAACTCCTAAGCTGTTTTTCCCTCTAATAAACTTCCTCCATCCGCAAAATACACTTAGCAAAAATTAATTTCGAAAATACCTTGGCCAACATCAAAAATCATGCTATGGAGAAATTGCGCACGAATTCTAACACCACCCGCTGCGTCCACTTCACGATGAAAAACCCTTTCACGTTATTCGAATGCGGAACCTCCCGTTCGGGTAGCGCGCCAACAACCTAGCCGCTACCGGTGCGCCAAAGGCGCCCGGTGAGGTTTAAACCTCATGTTGTTAGCCTTGTTCCTTCTACGCCAGGGATTAAATAAAACAACAGTGCCTCCCTTTCTTCTGACATGAACACGAAGACGAAAACCTTACGACGGATTTACGACAAACGACGAGTACAAAAAATGAACAACGGATTCACGAAAACGGCGAAGACACAGTCGAACAGTAGATCACGAATTCACAACGAGCAACTCTTTTCAAAATGTGGATGGGATAATTCTTGATTTTCATCGAGGGAGATTTATATGCATTTTTACCATAAGCTCTTGACGTCGGCGAGGAGTTTAACACGTCGACGGAGGTCTTGGCTAGCGCCCACAATCTTAAAACATAGCGCCATGGGTTAGGATAACCCATTGCAAACAATAATTTAATATTTATTTAAAAATAATTAAAGGGAACCTTAACAAGGTTTTTAATTATTTAAATAAATACTTCCTCCTGGACCCAAATGCATTAAACTAATGCATCCACCTGTAATCTTTAAACCTGCCAACTTGGGGTTTACAAAAGACCTTTGAAAGTGTCATGTCGTAACCTTCATCAAAACAAATTATTTGACATCAAATCAAATTCCTTCAAGAGCTTCTTGACATCAATGACAACTTATACACTTGAGCAAAGGCAATGTACCCAAAGTACCCAAAATTGCCAACAATCTCCCCCTTTGTCATTGATGGCAAACCTTTACTGAAAACACTTCTCAAGAGCCAAAACTGAAACCAACTGTGCTAACAAGCGACCAACTGTGCCCACAACCGAGAATCTTCCTTTGAAGTTTTGCTCCCCATGACTTGAAGCTCTCCTCTTCACTTTGAAGCTCTCCCCCTTACTCATATCTCTCCCCCTTTGTCATCAATGGCAAAGGGTCACCTTTGGGGCTCGGGACTAAGAATGAGCCTCTTAGCTTAGTCCCTCCCCCACCTCCTGATGAGGTGATTAATTCTGGGGTGGGAGTAAAACTCCCATTAGGCACTGATCATCATCAGTGTCTATAACTTCCTTGTCGGGCCTTCTCTTGAACTCTTTGTCCATATTCCTATTCTTGTCACTGTTCTTGTTCTTGTTCTCATCCCTGTTCTTGTCCATGCCTTGATCCTTGGACCTGATCATGCCACTGTTCCTGTTCCTGTATTCTAGAATTTCAGCTCTACACTGTCTGATTATGTGACCTTCATTGTTGCACTTGAAACACTTGACGATGTTGTTTCTCTGAGGTAAACCTGATCTTTGAATCCACCAGTTTTGACCAAACCTATTCTGACCAAACTTGTTCTGACCAAACCTGTTCTGACCAAACCTATTCTGACCAAACCTATTCTGACCAAACCTGTTCTGATCAAACCTGTTCCTATTATTTGCCTTGCAATAAACTGCCTTGTGCCCAAACTATTGACAAGAGTAGCAATACCCTTGAAAGAAACTAGCACTTCTGAAATTGTCATTTACCTTCTTCACTTGAGCCATGCAATGTGAAGCCATGTGACCAAACCTATGACAAGCAAAACATCTGCCTTGAAACTTTCCTTTATTTGACCTCTTAGGTTCTGAAAACTTCTTCTTCTCATTCTGAATTCTGTTTTCTATTTCTGTGCATCTATCATTCAAGGACTCCTTTTCTGAAATACTTTCCTCATCAGAACTCTCTTCCTTTTGGAGTCTCTTACTAGACTCTCCAACTTGTTCCTTGTGTGGCTTAACAAAACCAAGGCCTGTTTTATCTCGTTGTCTTTCTTTGACCTTTGATGAGTGACTTAACCTTTTTGGAGCTATCTTGAAACCTGTAAAGCTTATCCTTGTACTCTTTAGTTTCCTCTTTCAAAGAAGCCATTTTCTGTTCTAACTCACTATACTCAAGAACCTTAGACTCTAACTCATCCTTGAGTTCTTGTGTCTTAGCTATAGAGAAGTCAAGACTTTCTATAAGATCATCTCTCTCCATACAACATTCATCTAACTTATCCTTGAGTCTAGCATTCTTCTTTCTTTCCTTTTTCAAAGCACTAAGAGCACTAATAAGTTCACCTTCAAGATCTACTTCACCTTCCTCTATATCTTCCTCTATTTGTTTGCTTTTTGAATCATCAAAGCCTTTTTCAGATTTCTTATCACTAGAGGTGCTACCCTTTTCAAAAACCATACATGCATCTTCCTTATAGTTTTTTGAAGCATCCTCATACATACTAGAAACCAAATCATTATTTGTGCAATCATCCTCAAGGTGACCAAAGTTTCCACATCTAAGACATTTCATGATAATGAATCTATGTTTCGGTTCTTCCTCTTTTTTGATATGAACAACATCTCATTTTCATCATCACTTGAAGAACTTTCACTATCACTACTAGAACACTTACTTGCTTTGTCTAGGTAGAAACTCTTCTTGTGCTTGTGAGAATACCTCTTTCCTTGATTGTTGTGCTCATCTTTGTTCTTCCTGTGATGCTTGTGCTTTTCAGAATCCTTGCTCTTAGAATCCTGTTTATCTTCATCACTTTCATTCTTGGGAACAGTACAGTCGGTAGCATAATGACCAAACTTTCCACAATTGAAACATCTTATATTTTTCATACTTTTGTGCTTTCTAGAGAACTTGCCTTTCTTGTTGTAATATGCCTCTTCATCACTAGAAGACTCATCACTATCTTGAAGCTGTTTACCCTTGGATTTCTTGGTAGCCTTGAAAGCTGCCTCTTTCTTGACATCAACCTTCACTTGAGTTCTCAACTCAAATGCTGCAAGTATACTATGGAGCTCATCCTTTTTCAACTTATCCAAATCTTTAGCTTCCTCAATAGCAGAAATATTTTCACTAAATCTATTAGGAAGAGATCTTAAAATCTTATCACAAACATCATTTTCAGCAAGCTCAAGACCTAAGTCTTTCATGGAGTTAACAACCTCATCCATACGAAGCATGTAGTCACTAATATTTTCATCATCATTCATCTTGAGTTGTTCAAACATACCTTTGAAGTGTCTCAACTTGGCCTTTCTGACATTTGTATCACCTGTATGAACCACCTTCAACTTGTTTCCACATTTCACTAGTTGTCTTGCGGTGAATCACTTTGGTGAGATCTGCTTTCTGTAAGCCTTTCAGGATTGCATTCATTGCCTTTGAATTGTTGTGATGTAGGAGCCTTTCTTCCTTAGTAATAGGACCATGTTCAGGAATAGTGTACTCATCTTCAATCACTTCCCAAACCTCATTCCCAAGTGCCATTAGATGAACCTTCATCCTTGCACTCCAAAGACCAAAATCTGACCCATCAAGAATAGGTGCTGCATTGCCACTTGAATGATCCATTGTGTTCTTTACTAGCTTTTCCTTCAAGTTGTTAAACTTTTCGAAGGCACCTGCTCTGATACCAATTGAAGAACACAAGCTTATACTGAGAGGGGGGTGAACAGTATAAGACCTCTTTTTATTTTTTCCTTTATACTTCAAAATAGTAAAGCAATATACCCAAAGCAATATCAAAGCAATGCACAATATCATCCACAAAGTGACACCAATTTTAACGTGGTTCACCCAAAATGGTTGGGCTACGTCCACAAAACTTTTCTCTAAAAGTTATCTCAAAGTTCTTTGGGAATCCTTCCCAATTACAATGTTTATGAGCCTCGGCCCAAAGGAGATACCTTCCCCTAATAAGAATTTATGAGCCTCTGCTCAAAGGAGATACCTTCCCCTCTGCTCTAGAAATGATCCCTCAGAAGATCAACTGCCTCTACCTCTTGCCAGCACGTGGAACTCCTTTCCACCGAAGACCTCCTATCCTCAATGCTTAGCCTAAGAGACCTCTGCCTTCTATGATCACGTCCACAGTAGCTCAACAACCTGTACCAAACATAGTCAGTCGGTCTAGTACAAGTCTTCCTCTGTCTGTCAGATCTGTCCAACGCTTGAACAAATCAATCCTCTACACACAAGCCTTCTCAAAGACTTGCCAAATCTGTCCTCAGGTTCTTCTCAAAGAACCAGTGCACCTCTGTCCTCAAGTTCTCTGATAGAACTATCAAACTCAGCTCACAAGTCCTCTGCTAGGACCTGTCCAAATCTGCTCACAAGTCCCCACCGAAACCTGTCCAAGACTGCTCACAAGTCCCCATCGAAACTTGTCCAAAACTCAGCAAGCTCACCAAGAAAAAAACTTTCTTAGTAGGAAATCACAAGGTGAATTGTTAGAGACCCAATGTGATTTGTCAAACTCATAGAAGCATAAAGAGAATTGTTAGAGACTCAATATGTTCTATACTCAACTCCCAATCTCAAAACTCAACTCAAATCAACTCAGCTCAAACTCAATCTCAAATCTGAAAACTCAACTCAATATCTGAAATGGATAGGATAGAATGCTTTCTTTCAAGAACATGAAACCCCAACAATTGCCAACTATGCAAAGAATCACATAACAATGATACTCATGTTCTTTTCACCATCAATTAGGGCTTCAACAACAATGCTCATCAAACAAGGTTCAATCAACACCATTCAGCTCAAAACACAACCTTGAAGCATTTCACAATCAACATTAGAAAAGGAAACAAGTAGAACTCCTTTTCTCTCCAATATTGTTTGAACAAAAAGCATCCACCAACTCAAATCACAATAGCACAAAACAACTTTTCAAATCATCAACAAAGGAGTAAGCCCAACACTTTAACCAAGTAAAGAATAGCTTGATTATTACCAATTTAATGAAAGCAAATGTCAATCTCAAAGCTGCCCACTTAAGGTTTCACAACTTCACACAAGAAGCAATTTTAACCTTAAAACATCATGCTTTCATTTCCATAATCAACCAAAAGCACTCTCAACATTACAAGAAAAATTTATCCCTTATACACCTTATTTCTCCCTTATAGTCTTATCAAAAATAAAATTTATCTCTCATAAGAATGCAATAAGATATTTCAAACAACACCTTCAAAAGAATCTTTTATCAAAATAAAACAAGCTTTAAACTCCTTATAACTCCTAAGCTGTTTTTCCCTCTAATAAACTTCCTCCATCCGCAAAATACACTTAGCAAAAATTAATTTCGAAAATACCTTGGCCAACATCAAAAATCATGCTATGGAGAAATTGCGCACGAATTCTAACACCACCCGCTACGTCCACTTCACGATGAAAAACCCTTTCGCGTTATTCGAATGCGGAACCTCCCGTTCGGGTAGCGCGCCAACAACCTAGCCGCTACCGGTGCGCCAAAGGCGCCCGGTGAGGTTTAAACCTCACGCTGTTAGCCTTGTTCCTTCTATGCCAGGGATTAAATAAAACAACAGTGCCTCCCTTTCTTCTAACGTGAACACGAAGACGAAAACCTTACGATGGATTTACGACAAACGACGAGTACAAAAAAATGAACAACGGATTCACGAAAACGGCGAAGACACAGTCGAACAGTAGATCACGAATTCACAGTGAGCAACTCTTTTCAAAATGCGGATGGGATAATTCTTGATTTTCATCGAGGGAGATTTATATGCATTTTTACCATAAGCTCTTGACGTCGGCGAGGAGTTTAACACGTCGACGGAGGTCTTGGCTAGCGCCCACAATCTTAAAACATAGCGCCATGGGTTAGGATAACCCATTGCAAACAATAATTTAATATTTATTTAAAAATAATTAAAGGGAACCTTAACAAGGTTTTTAATTATTTAAATAAATACTTCCTCCTGGACCCAAATGCATTAAACTAATGCATCCACCTGTAATCTTTAAACCTGCCAACTTGGGGTTTACAAAAGACCTTTGAAGCTGTCATGTCGTAACCTTCATCAAAACAAATTATTTGACATCAAATCAAATTCCTTCAAGAGCTTCTTGACATCAATGACAACTTATACACTTGAGCAAAGGCAATGTACCCAAAGTACCCAAAATTGCCAACAATTGCCACCCCTAGCACTGCAAGAGATAGCTACACCTGATCCCATTTCGCTTTCGACATCGGACCTCGTATAGCTCATCGTACAGCTGTGCCAATAAAGTCTACCCCCATCTCATAATAAGTGGAGCTGATATAGGACACTCCAATGTGAAAACCAACTCAAGTAGGTTCCAACGGAACCTCACACCTGAGGATTCAAGAAGTAGCATACTAGAAATGATGGCCATGAGCAAAGCATACCTCACCCCTAATATGCCCTTCTCCAGCCACCACCGCACCAGAATACCGCCTATCTGGCAGTCAACCTCTACCGTCTCCATAGCCCTATCCACCCCCATATCCCTCGCCCGACCAAAACATCGTGTCAATACCGTTGTTCGCTGGTCCCGATGGGTCGTTTGAATAGGAAGTCGATCTATCGAAATATGTAGAATCTGATACACATCCTCTAGAGTCACAGTCATCTCCCCTGTTGGAAGATGAAATGTGTTGGTGTAGGGATCCCACAGATTGATCAGGGCAGTCAAATATGCTCGATCCCCCACCATAGGCTCCAAACGTGTCACGTGCTTGAGCCCAAGGGCATCAAGCCACTCCCAATATCCAACTATCAAGGCCTCCCGGGCATCAGAGAAAATAGTCGGTTGGTAGTACCGACTCTTCACAACCTGAAAAACAATAAAAAATAAAATATATTAAGTACATACTTAATATAAACAAAAACAATACAATAAAACTGTATAGAAGAACAACCAAGTACAAGAAAATAATTGTACAGCAAAAGTACAACATAAAAAGTATAGAAAAACAAATTACAGCAAAAGTACAAAAAAATAAAGTACAACAAAAGTACAAAAAAACAAAGTACAACAAAAGTACAAAAACATTAAAAACAAACTATACAACAACGATAGCATAAATAAAAATAACTATATAAAAACAAAAACGAAATAAAAAAAAAATCGTCCTAGGGTTTCAACCTTAGTGTGAACAAAAAAAACACAATAAAAAAAAAAATCGTCCTAGGGTTTCAACCTTAGTATGAACAAAAAAACAAAATAAAACAAAAAAAAATCGTCCTAGGGTTTCAACCTTAGTATGAACAAAAAAATGAAATAAAACAAAAAAAATCATCCTAGGGTTTTAGCCTTAATGTGAACAAAATAAAACAAAAACAATATAAAAATATAAAAATTAATATTAGGGTTTCAACCTTAATATTAACGCAAAACAAAACAAAATAATAATATAAACAAAAAATCATATATTAAGTTTTCAACTTGATATACGGATAAAAATAAAATACCACAAACACACATTTATATGTAAGTTTTTAACTTCATATAAAGCAAAAATGAATAACAGGCAGGGAGAAGGAACATCATATCGGTCTCGCCTTGAATCCTCCACTCGAAGATCCGGTTCTTGCACTCATGATGTCCGCAAAATTTCAACAGCGCTCCGCTATGCACACTCACACTCCTCCTCCTCACTGCTCCAAATCGCCAAGAAAAAATTGTTGCAAATGAGCCCAAAACCCAGTTTTGATCCTTTTATAGGATGGTAGGCCTGTAATTGTTCCACCTTGGGACGAGCGCTCTAGTTAGCACTCGTACCACCTTGGGATGATTACAAAATTGGTATTTTGTCCCACCCTGAGACGATTACAAAGAAAAAAATAAAGCAACAAAAACTACATCCAAAAAATGCACCAAAAACAACAATAAATTTGCCAAACAAAGGTGCGTTTGCACCTGACATTCACGGCACGGAAAACCGCCGTCGAGGTCACAAATATTCACTATCCTACTTCGTAATAAGGCTAGCATAGCATAACCAGACCGCTCCATGGGAAGGAGAATTTTCGATAATTTTTACCCTATTCGACATCACAAAAAGGGTCAAAACCCACCAAAAATAGGTCCGATTGTTGGAAAACTGCATAAGCATTCAACGAAAAACAACTGAAGGTACCCTTAAAAATGTCATCTTGGGTCAAGTGACTCATCGCTTTTCTCATTTTGGTCATTCCCTCATTGATTCGTCGCTTGAGGGGGTAGTCACACTTAGTCACCAAATCAACAAATACACACCCAATCAAGGAAATGGCATGCATTCAAAGAATCATTGACAAAGATAATCACGCTCCTGCTTGGGGTAGCAAACAAGCAATAATCACAAGCTAAAAAAACACTTGACATTATGGAAATATGAAGACAAGGTTCCTCAGACAAAAGGTTGCGCCCTTTGCCTATTCATGACTGAACAATGTCCAAGATCAAGTACACCTCACTGAAAAAGGTTACACTTGACTTAAGCTCCTTAGCTCGTCAGAAGCAAGGATTCAAGAATGCGTGCCCTTTCTATACTTGGGGTATCAAAATTTGGTTAGGTTACTAAGAAACCCTAATAATTAAGTGCTTTGGTTATCTATTTTTGCTCAACACTGTGCCACACACAGCGCATCCCAAAAAGGGGCATCTGTAGACACCAAAACAACACTAATCCAATTATGTGACTACAAGCACTGACCGAATTGGCATACATACCCCCTAGGGCAGCCTCCAGAGGTTAAAAAGTGGTCCTAACCACTCCCAAATCAGTTTTGGAAGGTCAGAGGTCAATTTGGCACCTTTTAAGCACTTTGCTCCCTATTCGTCCTACCTTGGGACGATTAGAATCCTATTCACCCCACCCCAAGATGATTAGCAACAATCTCTCTAGGGTGGGATGATTAGCAGGTTTGATTGGCAAAAAGTCAAGCCTTGACAAATGGCAGCCTAGATCCGCCACCCAACTTTGCCTTCAAGGCATGCAATTGCGAGGAACGGTTTCAAATTAGAGAGAGGGACTTCATTCAAGCATGCCCTGATCATGGAGGTCCTAAATTAGGGAGGAATCTCCTCTTCCCCAAAAGGGCATGGTGAGCCAAGTGGCGCCCTCACATGTGCATGCAAAGGATACCCTGAGGTCTATAAAAATGTGAGCCTCCTCACCCCAAAGGAGAACAGAGCTGGAGCATTTGGAGCAATGGAGTGCTGCCAAATTATACCCCCATTCCCCTTTGTGCTTCCTACATCCCTAATTTCTCTTTTGGAAGAGAGGTTATCGGGTGAACACTAGGAACATAATCTAGACCCAAAACCCGAGAAATCGGCCATAATACCACACTAAATTCATTGATACAACCCCCTAGGAGGTTTTGGACCCATCCCACTTGGATTGGTGCCAAAACTAAGCCCCAAACGATGGGCGTCCTGCCCCCGGGCTCCCCTTGCATTGCTGTAGTCCTAATCGCCCCACCCCGGAGCGATTAGAAATTTATGCTTGATTTCTCTACTGTTATTTTTGCATTCTGTCATATTTCATGTACTTATGTTGTTGTTCAAGTTTCATGGTATTCTGACTTGATTTGACCTTGTTTTTATCATTTTATGCGTTTACTAACCTATAGGGAGTGCCTTCGGATACAGGACAATCTGGGCAGAATCTGCTAAATCTGACCTTCTGGGTCATATCAAAATGCCCCTTTTAGCCTAACCCCAAGTTTGCAAGAGTTTTGGAGGTATCTAGGCAGGACATTTGCAAGGTCGCTTTTGCACATTTTATGACAGTCCCTAGCATCCCACCCCGGAGCGATTAGAAATCGGTGCATGATTTCCTGACTGTTATTTTTGCAATGTGTCCTTGATGATGTCTTGATGCTTCTATCAAAGTTTGAATTCATTATGACATGTTTTGACCATCATTTTACTATTTTATGTACTTACTAGCCGGAGGCTTTGGGGATTGCATGTTTTCCTATATCCGCATATGCTATTAACTATTTGCTATTTCTTTGTGTATAGGATCTCACCTACAGAAACACCAGAGGAGCAGCAAGGAATGATGAACACATGGACGCAATTAGTGACAAATTTTGGCCTGCCCATTTCGAATGTGGGCATGCGAAAGACACTGGAAGCGTACCATCCGTTGATGTAATGAAATGTATCAAACATTATGAGCCCTAGAGAGGGGGGATGCATTGTAACTAGTTTAAAATCAACATTAATAAAATAGGCCCCACTTTGTTTTGCTTACATCTCGTTTCTACGTCATTTCCTTCATGCATTTGTTCATCGCATTCGTAGGACTTAGCATCTATACCATATCTATTTTGTTTGCATCATAATATGGTATCTTTGTCATTCTAAATTCGGCTTCCACATTAACTCAAACACTTCACTTAATCAATGATCTCAACAAAAATGCTAATAAAACAAGGTTTTAATCTCAACTCTCAAATCAGAAAACCTTGAAGCAATAACTCAACCACTTCACTTAACCAATGATCTCAACAATAATGCTTATAAAACAAGGTTTTAATCTCAACTCTCAAATTAGGAAAACTTGAAGCAATAAATCAACCACTTTTGAAAAGGAAACCCTAATCAAGTCCTTTTCACTCCAAACTTAATTTTCAATAAATCCAATCAATCAACTCAACCAAAGAAGAATTTACCCATACCTTTTGAATGTCAAGGAGTTGATTTCACAAATCTACCACACTCACAAATTTCTCTTTTCCAATCTCAATAAGAGTTAGAAGACTTCAATAAAAATCACAATGCAAAATATAACTCTAAATACACCTTATTACTCCAACTTAATTATAACATCCACCAAAGTATTTTTAGAAGAAACCCTTATAAAAAATAATAGCCAACAAGTCTTAAAATAAATCTCAATTAAGCCTTTATTATAACTCCTTATACCTCCTAAAACATAACTCTCAAAAAAACAATTTCCAAATTATAGAACTCAAATAATCATCAATATTTCACCTTCAAAAATCAATCACCACAACCTTTATTTAATAAAGTTTATTAAAAATTAATAAACTTTAAAACAACCTTATCACTCCAACCTTAGGGTATAAATCATAAAATTTTAATTAAAAAATTGTACCTGCCTCAAGGGATTTCGACCCCACGACTTGCCCTCACCGCAAACACCTTAGCCATGACTAAGGTTGCCACATGAGATACACACTCATTCGCAAAGGGGGAAGCACCACGTGCTTCCTCTTTGCACTTGTCCTTGCCCACATTTAACAAAAATGTGTGCCTTGGGCGCTTCCATAACACTACGACCAAAAACCACTTCACGAGAATCGAATGCATGACCTCTGTGCTCTCAAAGCCTTCACCCTCTCCAAGCTACCACTAGGCCACACTACCCAATGCGAATTGGGGGGTGGTCTCTCTTCGTGTTATCCTATGCTTCCTTTGCCAAATTTTTTAAACCACACGAGATCATTTTCACATATGCCACACATATTTCATTTGATCAAAGATGATTAATGAACAACTTTGGGCATATATTTATATTGCCCTCCTCCTTTGTCTAGGAAGTCGGTGCTTTGATTTGAATGCATCATGTCGGTGCTCTAAGGCTTCGAAAGCATTAGTAAAACCCAACCTTTGTGTTTTTAATTTCTAAAAATTTTGCGCTCGAATATATTTTAATTTTCTAAAACCCAACCTTAGGGTTTTAATCAAATGAACTTTATCCTTTAAAATATAATTATATTATAATTAAAAATTATAATATTTAATTAGATTTTTACCACTTTGGTAAATATTATAATAACAATTATAATATTTTTAACCTTCCAATGCTTCGGATGAATTGCTTCCATGGAGAAATAAAAACCTCTTTCTGACCCAATATTTTTGGGTGTAAAATAAAATATTTTAACCCATTATCTTCTATTAAATTTTTCACTCGAACTGAAGAACTCTCACTAGCCTCTTGACATCAATGACAACTTTGGCTTAGGGAATCAAAATGTCCAACACTATCGTGATTGTGGTTGGTAGTATACATCTAACTACCAGGCCATAACATAGAACAAGCAAATTTTAAATTAAAACCTACCACTTTGACTTCTTGTAAATACACAAAATTTAGACGACTATAGAGACTGAAATAGGTATAAAGTTCATCCCAAACCATGTAACGATGAATAGGATCTGTCAACCCATGCACATTCCAAGAGAGAAATAACATTAAAAAGAGTCAAGTTGCATACCCCCACTGGCCTCAGTCGCATTATCCGTCAATAGATTCCTGAAGGTATCCATGGTGGTGGAGGAGGAAGAAGTTTTCCATCGCTTGTCCAAATGAGCAAGCCACTCACCTCGTAGAGGGCTACGGGACCATCATCCTAAGTTCTAAGAGAAAATTCCTTCAGCCCTTTCCTCATCTGGAGAACCCATGGGCACAATGGACCAAATTCCTTCATCATGGTCTATAGACTCGACATCCAGAGGAGGAGAGTGGACAAGGGTCGACTCCATAACCAGTAACTACATGGGAGGCTTAGGTGCTAGGGCTTGAGCATACACGACCACTGTGTGCCCTGCTTGAGAAACTTTAGTAACATTCCTTTTCTTGCATGAAACCTTAGTCCACTCACCATCCTTTTATATAGGGTATAGGGTAGTGGGAGATAAAACAACACCAACTATCAGGGTAGACATCTTGGCCTTACAATTTTCAACGATCAAGGGGCAATCCTTAATGCGGTGGGAGGCTGATTGGAAGTAGTAACATGTATTAGGGAGGTTGATATACACCACTCGTTGATGAATATGGGTAGAACCAACTTGAACGTCAATATACTCCTTTAGGGTTTTAGCTAGGTCAACCTTGATACACATTCTCTTGCTAGGGCGGATCGACATGAACCGAGAGGGTTCATCATAGACAAATTCACCAAGGGTGGACACCAATTTTTTCAAAAAGGGCCAGCATGCAGTGGGGAGGTCCAAGAGTTCTACCCAAATAGGCATGACCAAGGAAACATAATTAGAAACCATGAAATCCTGACTTTATGACTGAAATATGAGCAGTGAACTATTAATGTAACTAGGACCCTTATTGAGGACCTTCTAGGCTTGGTCGGGGCTACCAAAATGGAAATGAAAAAAACATTTAGAGAGATTTTAGACATGGTCGACTTGAATCCCATATGGATGACAATACTGTTCAATCCAGTTTCTAAGGACATGCTCAAGGGGAATCCAAACCAAAAAATACCCTATAAGAGTATTGCTTTCAAACCAAGAACATCCCTTATTGAATTCATGTAGAGGAATCACACAATTAGGTTCAAAAATACCTTGTGGTACACCTTGGGAATGAATTTCCTAGGTCGTTTATTCACCTTCGGAGCCATTCCTCTCACCGCCAGCTTCAAATGAATTTGGGGGAGGAGAAGCCAACATAATAACACCCACGAAGCAAGCGCAACACGGAGGACGACATAAGCTCCTAGAGAATGAAAAAAAACTTTCGAAAACCCTAGGACAACACACAAACCGACATGCATGCAACAGAGACAATTTTTTCCATTCGCACATATTATTATTAAATACAAAGTTTATTTTTTTATTTATTTGGAAATGTTGGCAATGTGGGAAAACTTCACGTAATGATTTCCCCATTTGTGCATCAAGCTAGTAAATGAAGAAGGGTGGACGACTGGTAGACATGCATTGCAAGCCACTTCTAACCAAGCATAATTTAATCTCCTTAAGCTACCAAGTTTTGGGTATTTCTAGCATGGAGGGAAGTTCATAAGGAGAGAAAACAAGGATAAGAGAAGGAATTCGAATTATTGTGGAGGTAGATTCTCTTTATCTTCTTTGTGGTATGGATGAAAATAATTTTGTATTATTGTTGGTTTTCGTTCCAAAGTTTATCTTTATTGAATACTTCAAGTAACTTGGAAATGGGTCTGGATAACTGAGTTTGTAGTTTCCTTATTAAAAGAAAAAAATAAAGCCCATGTATTTTAATTTTGAGTTTGAGGTTGAGTATTATTTATGGCGATTTGTTGTATTTTTTGGTCTAGCTTCTGAGGGCCGAAAGGCATGCTTTCTACTCTTTTTTAGTGGATTGATTTCATATTGGCTAGCAAACGTTATGATTTTTTCTTATTTTGTCTTATCTATCATAGGGCTATAGCTCTGGATTATATCTTTAAATATGGTTAGCCTCATGTTCAAATTTTTTATAAAGATAATTTTTTTTTAAGGTGTTTTTTTTATTGATCTTTGATTTAGTCCAAGGCCTTTTCTAGAAGGATGTAAACAGCCTAAGATTATATATATTTATAATATAACTTGTTGCTAGAAATTTTATATACATGATATCTATGCTTTATACATTGAAATATAATGGTTTGTCTATGCATTCTGATGGTATGCATTTGAATATTGAAATCGATGAAATCAAATGCTACTTACAATTTCGATACTGGGGCTTCAAGTATGGGTGGGTGAGTAATTGGATTGCTTGAAGAGCCCCTGTCTCCTCATGATTATCTGGGTTGATTTAGAATAAGTATATGTGTTTCTTTTTATTAAATTATTTTCATAAAAATATAAAACATTGCATTTGACATCCTTGGGTATCTTTGCTTATGCTTACCATATTATAACATTATATTTTACTTTCTTTTCTTTATGTCTTTATATTGGATCTGGTATTTGATTTCTTCTCGGAGAGAAAGAAAAAAATATAAAGGTATGTTTGTGGATAAAACTAGAGGAAGTGAATGCAACTGGAGCTAACTCTAAGAGCGATGGTCTTGTTTTAGGTTTTATGGGAATAAAATGTTCTTGGACGTCATACGTTACTAAAACTATTAATGCCCACTCAATTTTTTTCTAACAAAGACCAAAAGAAGTATCCATACACACTAGATCCATTTTACCACAAACAAAAATCCTAGTAAGCTTTATGAATATTACCATAATAAATAGTCAATAAATGACCAGATTCGATAGCTAGAATAGCCTTCATAAATTACCTTATGGCTTGTGCTAGATAATTCATGTAATCTCTATGAAAATTTATTCTTCTCACATCTTGTAGAGCTTCTTACATAGTTGTTGATGAATCCTTTATTTCGGTGTAACTTGTTGAACCAGGAAAGCTTTTTAGGATTAAACAATGACTTGAAATATCTTTCTTTCACATCACCGGATAAGTAGGATCTCACTCAGGAAGAACATTTCAAAAAAGATATATTTTTTAGTACTGTAGAATTGATTTAAATCACTTACCATTCATTGTTATGATAATAGGTGGATTGTTGCAAATTTATTTCATATTTTCCATGACTTATTTATCACAATTTTATAACTTTAAAAATGTATATATATTGCCAATAGATCCTTGGATCAATGGTTGGGAAAAATAGTTGATGTAGCCCACACCAAGTTTCAAATATCAGTGACATCAAATAACTTAACGTGACTAAGTCAATGTAAAAGGGAAAGGGCAACCCTTTCAAACCCTACTTTAAAATAAAAATAAAAATTGTATGTATATTTATTTTATTTGAAAGGAAATGGTGTGGACTCTTTTGAAAAGACAAATCATATAAACATATATGATGAATAAGTATTTTGCCTAGACGCTCAGGGTTAAGTTTTGTCATAGTTTATCGGTTAATTTTATAAGAATTGGATAAAATAATGTGTATGTTTATGTATCCATATAAATATATAAGTTATATAGTTAATTACTAGTTTTTTTTTTTTTAAGCGAAAAACCCCTTGCGGGGTCGCCTTGGTCTAAGAGACCACGAATAGGGGGTTCTACACCGTCAAAGTCACCCGGGGTCGCACTCGACCCTTCCCGCACCAACATTATCAATTGGATTTTGGGTACCCAATTCAGATTTTTGGTAGGGTGGAGATTCGAACCTGGGACCTCCTTTGGAGGATTGCCCTCTCCTCTCCAACTCACCTACAACACTGGGTAGTTAATTAATAGTTTTATTAAGTCATAGGGATGAAACTATTAATTAATAATAAAGATTTTTTTTTTTGATAATTATAGA
Source organism: Wollemia nobilis (assembly GCA_028583015.1). Classification (NCBI taxonomy): domain Eukaryota; kingdom Viridiplantae; phylum Streptophyta; class Pinopsida; order Araucariales; family Araucariaceae; genus Wollemia; species Wollemia nobilis. Next base: position 4,405,717 of record JAQPPZ010014295.1, read on the forward strand.
AGGGGTGTTGAAAGGTCCATGAAATTTTTACAATGAGAACAGAGTGAAGCCTACAATATTTTCAAAAGGGGCAAAAAAAAAGAAAGTAGTCCATGCAGGGACTTAAAGCTAGCAAACCCATCGGGGCATAACGAGAACAACCCAAAAACAAATCATGAATCTAGCTAGAAGAATGTGCAGACCCCCAATAGAAAAAGGCTCACAAATATCAGTGAGAAACATCAAATAAACTGTTCAACTTCTATGGGAAAATTCTCCCTCCAAATAGAGAGATTATCCTAGCTTAGCCCTAAATTAGCTAATAAGTCAACACTCTTGTTACCTTCTCTAAAGATGTGCCTGACTTGAATTCCCTCCAAATTTTGATAGAATATCTTAGCTTCCTTAATTAGGTTGAAGATGTTCCAACTAGGATTTTGATCACCGAAAAAGGCCTTAACCACATTTAAGGAGTCCCATTCAATAATGAATTTTTTATAATTCAAAGATTCCATTAACATAATGTCTTGATACAATGCCCTTGCTTCCACAAAATGACAAGTTTGAGGTCCTAGGTTTTTTGCAAAGGCAAGGAGAATCTCCCCATTTTGATTTCTAAATAGGCCACCTACAAATTTCTATTTTTTTTTTTAAGTTGGAAAAGTGCATTTTTGAAAGGAATGCTAACCTTTTACATCAACAGATATGGCCAATCACTATCCATTTCACCAAGAAGGATTTCCCACTGGCATAAAGCCTATACCAACCATGTAACAACAAACACACTTCACTAACCACATCCAAAACTAGAAAACCAGCATACACCTTACATATCTAAATATCATATACTCTATGCTTTCCTAGCAACCTCTTCCTACTGATCCCCATTGTCAATTCTTGTGGCATTATCATTGTCAACTAAATTATTTATGTGCATTGGGATATCATTCCCCCATTCCTTTCTGGCATCTGCCATAACTCCTTCGTTAGCAAGACCATCTGCTACCCTGTTGGCTTCTCTATAAATATGATTGATAGACACATTCTCGAGTCTATCCAAAAGCGCTCGAGCTTCCACCATCATTAAATCAATAGTCTAGGTGGTTGGTTGTTCTCCCTTTAAAATGGTCACAATATTTTGTGAGTCTCCTTCAACTATGAGCTTATCTAGATTGCAATTGATAGCCAAAGAAATTCCTACATAAGTTGCTCTTGCTTCAGTAAAATGACTTGTCTGTTCACCTAGTGGTTCAAAAAAGGCTTTGATTACCTTACCCAGATGATTTTGGATCACCCCTCCAGCTCTCGCTAGCCCGAGATTACCTTTTGAGGCCCCATAAAAATTTAATTTGAACCATCCAACCGATGGCGATATCCATTTTGCATGAGTTCTGGGATGAACTCGAGGTATTGGTAATTTCTCTCTGACTCCCCAACATTCCAATATCCACATTTCCTACTATGATTCCCATCCCTCCTTGAAGTGGATAGTGTTAAAATTCTCCATCAGGAGACTTCTTGCTTGGTTCCAAACCATTTCCTAGTCCATCTTCAAGTCCTCAAAGATTTTGTGGTTTCTTTCATTCCAAACTCTCCACCAGATATGTGGAAGGCTTAGAAGCCACAACTTCCTGATTCTTTTACCTTTAAAAGGAGGCTCCCATTGCAAGTTCAAATATGAGATAGTTCTAGGGAAAACCCACTAAACTTGGAATTCACTATAGAGCTGATCAAACAAGTTTTTGGTAAAGGAGCACTTAAGAAGTAGATGATCAATGCTTTCCTCCTCTTTTTCACACAAAACACATCTATTTGGTAAGGAGAAACCACATTTTTTCACATTATCCTGGGTCATAATTTTATTATGCATAACCAACCACTAAAAAATAGTAATCTTAGGGATGAGATATTTGTCCCAAACCTTTACATGGGGCCACACTACCCCTACACCTTCAACCAAGTTATAACCAGACTTCACAGAATAATCTCCACTCTTCATTTTCATCCAAATAAATATATCATTCGATCGCCAATGGCTGAGGATGTAGGCATTAAGGCATCTATTAAGACTTTCTAGGTGTGGACACAAGTCCTCATTGATGTTCTCAGCATAAAGCCGCTTCCACTTCTTGATGCCATTTTCTTCCACAATATAATCCCAAACCAATAGTCCATAAATAGGAGTCAGGATTGTTCTTAAGTTTGCAAACCTTGGGATCTCACAAAGGGGAGAGTTAAAGAGCCAAGTATCCTACCAAAATCTCACATTAGCACCATCTCCAATATACCATCTACAACCCTGCTAGATCAGAGGTCTTACCTATTGAAGGCTATTCCAAAAACTAGACCCCTTAGGGGGGTTGAGGTTTTCTAGGAAGGAGGAATTACGTAAATACTTAGCTTTTACAATTTTGACCCAGGGAGTGTCTTCTTCCTTTGCCAACTTCCAACCCAACTTTCCCATTAGAGATTTGTTCATTTTGGGAAGAGTTCTCAGTCCCAATCCCCCATATTGTTTAGAGGTACAGACTTTGTTCCAAGCAAGTAAAGATATCCTCTTCTTTTCCTCAGCCCTAGACCACAAAAAAATCCTTTGGATCTGTTCAATATTTTTGCAGATCGATACTGGCATTTTAAAAATTGACATGAAGTAAATAGGTATACTTTGAAGGCAGGATTTCACAAGCTAGGCCTTTCCTACCTGACTAAGAAGAGAGCCTTTCCAGGAAGACAATTTCTTTGTAACACGTTCAATAACCGGATCCCACAAGGCTTCCTTCATACTCCCACGAAATAAAGGCATCCCTAGATAGGTTGTTGGCAAATCACCTATGCCACAGTTGAAGATTCTTGCTATCTGTAGTTGGAGAGCTCTAGAGGTATTCAGGAAAAAAAACTTACTTTTATTAAAATTTACCTTTTGGCTTGTTGCAAGCTCATAGAAATGCAAAATCATCTTAATATGTCTTGCTTGTGGAAGAGATGATCTTGTCAAAATTAGAGTATCATCCACAAACTATTGAAAAGAGATCGGTTCTAGAGTGGAAGCTGGCCTGATACCTTCTATGTCTCCTCTATCCGTGGCTGCTGTGAAGGCTCTACCCATAGCTTCAGCTAAAATTATAAATAGATAAGGGGACAAGGGGTCCCCTTGTCTTAACCCCCTCTTGCTAGGAAAATAACCCACTGCAGACCCATTAACTAAGATGGAGATCATCACTATGGAGATGCAATTTTTCATCATAGAGATCCAATCCTCATGAAAACCAAAATGTTGGAGCACTTTGATCAGGAAATCCCAAGAAACTCTATCATATGCTTTATTCATATCCAATTTAAGAAACATACCTTCCTTTTTTATTTAGAGACAGAGTGCAGGATCTCATGGATCGAAATGATCCCATCAAGAATCTATCATCCCTGAACAAAACCCCTTTGGTGTTTGTCAATGACAAAAGGGAGAGCCATATTCAACTGGTTTGCAAGGACTTTGGACACAATTTTGTAGAGAGTATTACACAGGCTAATTGGGCGGTAATATACAAAATATTTAGCACCTGCAATATTTGGGATGAGGGCTAAGAATGTACAATTCACATCAGAAGGGATCCTTTTAGAGGTCTGAAACTCCTTAACTGCCAAGGTGACCTCATTGCCAATGATGTGCCAAAACTTGTGATAGAAGAGCATCAAAAACCCATCTAGACTAGGAGATTTATCTCCCTTCATGGAGAAGACCACCTCTTTAATTTCCTCATCCATAAAGGGGCTGAGGAGATAGTCATTTATCTAGTTTGTAATATTTAAGGGAATATGGCCTAACAACAGGTTCATCACCTCTTCATCCAGCTCCGAATCCACTCCTAACATGTCTTGGAAAAATCGAACAACTTCCCCTCTAATTTGGAAAGGATCCCTTGTAGAAGAACCATCAACAATCTTGATCTCCTAGATTTTATTAAAACTTCTGTGCCTGAGAGTTGAAACATGGAAAAACCTTGTATTCATGTCCCCTTCCTTTAACCACAAAGCTCTTGATTTCTACCGCCAGAAAGCCTCCTCACACGCCAGAGTATTGTGCCAATCACATAGAAGATCCTTTTCTCTAGTTCGAACTTCCTCCGAATACTCCCCCAAATGCAAAGAGTTTTCTAACTCCATGAGCTATTGTTGTAAAGCTGCATTTTTAACCATAATGTCTCCAAACACCTCTTTATTCCATAGTTTTAAGTTTCACTTAACAAATCTCAGTTTCTTTGCTACTTGAGTCAATCTATCCCCAGAAAAATCTTGCTGCCACCAATATTGAATCCTACTCTCTAAATTAGAATGAAGGATCCACATATTTTCAAACCGAAAAGGGGTAGCAAAGAGCCTTCTCCTATCCATTGTTTCCCAAATCAAAGGATTATGGTTTGAGCCAATTTTTGGGAGGGTCGTGAGAGTAGTGTCCCCAAACAACACTAAGCTCTCCTAAGAAATCAACACCCTATCCATTCTGATCTGAATCAATTGACTCCCCAACCACCTATTAGTCTAGGTAAACTTTGCTTGTCTAAGCTCCAAGTCCATCAAAGCATTTGAATTTATAAAATCACCAAACTCAATCATACTCTTTGAATATCCTTCAATGCCTCCCTTCTTATCAGACGGATACAAAGGGGTATTGAAGTCCCCTGCAATGATCCATGGGATGCCTACAAAGACATGCTTGAGTTCACTCAATTCCCTCCATAACCTTCATCTTCCAACCATAGTAGTGGGTGCATAGACATTTGTAATGATCCAGTGGGAATTATCCTCCTTTGAAAAGAAGTGGATAGCACAAAATCTATCATTTGAGATAATTTTTTGTCCTTCCAATTTATTTGGGTCCCAAATACACATCATTCCTCTTGAGGAGCTCATTGAGGGTTGAGCAACAAAGTTTGCTCCTCTCCAAATCTTGTCTTTAACCATTGCTAAGTTTGCTTCTACCACCTTTATCTCTTGTAATAGCAAAATGTCTAGGTGATTATCTCTTCTCAATGTTTGTATTGATCTATGTCTTCTAGTCCCATTGAGACCTCATACATTCCATGATAAAACCTTCATTTTTTAGATTTAGCTGATTTCTTCCCTCCCCCACCCAGATTGATGATGGTTTGTGTTCCTCTAGCTATCTCTACTATTGTTTCCCTCTTCCTTACCTCCGTTAAAGGGGGTCTACCTACAGTGTGTTCCTTACCAACATCCAAGGGAGTTCTCTTTACTTGATTCCTAGTCACCCTTGAGGGCATCATCAAAACCTCCTATGAACTGAAATCCTCCCATATTGGAGCTATAGGCTTCACCTCTATATTTTTAGGATCTGCTTATCTTCCTTTAATGCTTTTCTAGCTTCATCTTGCCTATCCCAATTTGTAAGAATCATGTCAATAGGGTTAACCTCTACATCCACTTCTAGAGGTTTTAGACTCTCCTATTGTACCCCCTCATGATTCACCCATTGTGTCTCCTCCACAAATTCCACAACTTTGGCTAGGTCTCCCATTTCGTCCTCTTCAACTCCTCTCAAGCAAGTAAAAGAGTTAGGGTCTGCAAAGTCAAGGGGTTCCACAACTCCAAGGGGGCTGGACTACCACAAATCCATAAGAGGGATCTTCCATGTGTTCCTCAAAAACCACAAATGGCTAGTGTGAGGTGCTTGCTTCCTTATGATTATCCACCATGAGATCCATGCCTTTACCCTGCTCTGCATCTTTACTCTCCTTCCTCTGCTAGAATTTCTTATTGGGAGATTTCTTCTTCTTTGGGTAGAAGCTTGAGATATGACCTCTCCATTTACAAAGATCACAAAGAGGTGAAATATTTTCATACTCCAACCTCTAAGTCCATCCACTAGGGACATTAGGTCTATTTTTTTTGAAAGCTTGCTATCTTGATCAACATTAACACAAATTTGAGCAAACACCATACGAGACTTTAGCCTGGTTACCATATCAATGGTAACAAAGGTACCAATACCATTTGAAATAGCCATTAAAACTTCATCATGCCAATATTGAAAGGTAAGGTGAGGTAATATTACCCAAACAACAATTGTGTTGAGACTTTGGGTGTGAGGATTAAAATCCACATCCTATTTTTTGAGAAATAGACTACGCTTCCCCATCGACCATGGTCCTCCATCTAGATTTTTTTGTATGTCACTTACCTTAGTAAGTTTGATCATGAAGAATCCATTTGGGAGCACCACAATCTCCATGTAGCCTGCTAGTTTCCATCTAGTGAAGGCCCACCTTTGAATAGTATCTATATCTGGCCTTGCTCCAAAAAAATTGCCCACCAAATTGTGTTCCCCTTCTGCCTTCATGTTCAAAATTATCTCCGAGGGAATGTTGATAATGCCATATTTAACTCTCAAGTTTAAGTGGATTACCAATAGAGGAAGAGTAGTATCAGGTTTAGAACCATGTACCACCTAGGACCAAGAGCATTTTTGTCCCACTTCTAGGGCCTGATTCTCCTAACCATTATCTACCTCTGATTCATCCTACCCCTTCTTTGGGACCGCTTTGTCGAGAGGTTCTTGGATTTTTCTTCCCAAAAATCCATTCTCCAGCTCTTCATCCAAGGCCCTATATGTTGATGTACCTTCCAAGGCCCCAGTATGGCCCTACCCTACTCTAATTCCTATTCCAGTCGCTCCCTGTCTGTCTCCATTCCCTCTAAACCCTTGTCCGTCTGCTCCTTTTCCCACCCGTTCCATTTTTTATAAAGATTTCTATTTTATTAATAAAGTATTGTGTTGATTTATTTATAAATTATATATATAATTTAAATAGTTAATCAATAGTTTTATGAATGATAATTATTGGTTAAAATGGAAGAATTTTAATTAAAAAATGTGTTACTTATTTAATTATGTAATTAATCAATAGTTTTAGGAATGAAAACTATTGGTTAATATAGAAGTTTTTTTATTTAATAATGTATTGATTATTTATTAATGTTAGATTTTGAGGATATCTATAGTGGGAGAGATCTATCATAGGTCCTAATAAGATGCAAAAAATATGAAAGAAAGTAATTCTACAATATGACTGAAATATACTATAAATAGAAAGTGGTGAAAATACAATGCAATATGGAGGTAATGGTCACTCCATTAATACAAGCTAAAGAACTACATTGTACTCCATACAGGAGTTCTACCACTATCTACTACAATACAATTGATATGCTTGATATGTCTCATGCTCTCTAATCTATCACTATGAGGCCCTTTATATAGGAAGAGAGATTCCTTGGCCAACACTCTACCTAGTTGTACAAGGGGACACCTTGCACATTACAACTTGCATATTGATACTTGTGCATTTATTACATTGCTTGAAGTAAGTAGCTAACTTCCCCCTAAAGTAATCTCCTACTCTAACTATGTACCAAAGGTGGTACATTTACATGACCCAAATGATGTAATATGCTCTAACTCTAACACCCCTGTATTACATTATTTGGGTATTGAAGATTTTAATCTTCAATATGGATCTTCTTCTTGTGGATGCTCTTTGGCTTGATCAGGTTCTTTCATCAATTGACTTTTGCACTGTAATCCTTCTTTATCTAGTTCATCTTCCTTTCCTTATTTAATTTTTCCTTTGAGTCTGCTGCTTGATTTCTGCAAAGATGTTTCTCCTTCTTTGTCCTTAATTTGTACAAAAGTTTCTGAACAACCTCTCAAGACATCAAGATAAGGTCTTGAATTAGTAGAACTTGAGGTGCCAACACTGCATGAGGATTGAAATATCTTTTCTAAGTATGATTCACTCAGTTCTATTTTCATTTTATAAGCTTCTATCAATCCTTTTAGTTCTGCATTTTCATTCTTGTAGCATTTGTATGTAAGTAATGCCATATACAATATGCTTACAAAATCTAAGGAAAGTAGAATGTCATCCTTTCCATTTTTAATTGCTTCATTGAGTTGAGCTTGTAGATAATGTTCCATGGTGTCAAAGTCATCATCTAAGGCTTCACTATGAATCATTTTTGAAGTAAGATCTAAATATGCTTCACCCTTTATAAGTAGATTCATGATTCCAATTTTTATGGCACTTGCTTTTTCCTTTCTAAAGGGGTTATTCATGTATTTGTTTGTTGTATTACTTGAGGTAGACATCCTTATAGCCCCTTGGATTAGAGTATAAAGTGCTTTGATAGAGCCTGTATCTTATGAGATAGAATCTTCTAAGTGGTCTACCTTATAACTCCCTAGTTTAGAGTATATGAATTTGATTTGATAAAACCTTTTTAGAGCTTAGGTTTTGTAGGCTTCCTTATGTCTCCCTAGTGAATTTGATTTAATAAAATCCTTGTAGAAACTTATGACTCCCAAATGGATTGAGTACTTGATAAAATTTGATGAATGCTATTATTATCAAGTTTTGTAGAATGCCTTATGACTCCCTAGTGTTTTTGGATATGCTATATGAGTGATGAAGTGCTTTTTGAGAATAGTAGTTCAATTTTGGGTTGATTTTGTAAAGTTTTGTAAATACCAAAATCAACTTTTGTTACACCTTATTACTCCTATTGAACTTAAGCACTTTCTAATTTGATGAGGTTCTAATGGTTGGATTTCTTTTGTCCCTTTAATGTGATTTTGAGACAAGTATACCAATTAATTTCCAACTCTTGATATTCCTTAATGAACCTCCTTTTATAGCCTTTGATATTTGATTTTTAATGTTTCTAAATTCCAATAATTTATTTGGTGTAGTATTCCTTATAACTCCCTAATTTGGAATATTAGAAAACAATAATATTTGCAATAATGGATATTTAATTTCCAAGTTGAAATCCTTATTCCTCCTACTTTATTATTTGCAAATATAAATATTCTTGAAATATGCTTGCTTAATATATTACTAATGCTAAGTGAATGATTTGCAATAGTAAATATAATGTACCCTTATAACTCCAATATATCTTTAGTTTATAGCAAGCAATAAATAATATGAGATTTTACCTTAATAGCCCTTCCAAATTATCTTGCCTTGATGCTGTGAGGTGGCGGATTTGAAACCTTCTAGAATGGGCAGTCAATGCCTTCTTTGATTGGCGTCGGTTACTCCCTTGAGTAGCGCCTCTCTTCTCTATAAACGGTGCTGATATTTTCTTAGTCTTATGATGAATATCTTCCATGAATGGGATGTTGATGTTGCTGGTCTGTGAATGGGACGCTGGTGTTGTTGGTTTATGATGAATATCCTCCATGAATGGGACACTGGTGTTGTTGGTCTATGATGAATATCCTCCATGAATGGGGTGATGGTGTTGTTGGTCTATGAAAACTTCTTAAATGTAGGCTTACACCTTTGAATGGTGCATAGGCTTGAATTAGCCTTCTCCTATGAACGTGCTTCACACCATTCAATGCTTGAATTCCCTTGACTTTGTGCTTGCTCCTTCTTCCAAAATGGGTATCTTAAATAGGATTGTTTCCTTGTTGATTGTGGATAAATATCACTTGAGCATTACCAAATAGACATTGATATTCCAATGTTCCTCTATGCAATGATAAGTTTGGTGGTAACCTCCCAAAGAATTGTAACTCCTTTTTAGGTGAGCGCTGGATTATTCACGAACATTGGGGTGCTTAGAACTCTTGTGCCAAGTGGCACTCACGGCTTGTGCATGTAGCCTTTCTTCTAACGCTCCAAAGATGAGCGTTGTAGCCCTATATCTTTGTATTGTACATTGGCTTGCTATGTTTCTTGAAATGCAAGTGTCTTCTCTTCTATTCACACATTGTCTTGATGAGGATAATAGGTGGCTCTAGCTGTAATACTCCATGGTTCTATGGTGCTCCTAATGGTGGTCCTGTGGTAGCTTCTTGTGCTTCTTTTTGGTGGTCGTTCTCTCCAAGTAATGCCCTTGGGTATAGCACTTTTCCCTTTGTACCTTGATGCTTGTAGTATGTTGTTTGTGTATCCTTTGTAATAGTCGATTGATGGTGTTGTTTTGTAGCTTTTGTAACAACCCCTTGTGCTTAGCTCGATAGTGCTATTCGACATAGATAATATCCTTTTGTATGCCATCCTTTCTCTATGTAAATTTGAATGATAATAGCCTCTTGTAATGGCTCCAATGCTATAGGTGATACGCTTGCTTCTAGGGCTGGATTGGACATGGAGAAATGGTATTTTTAAACACCTTGATTTTCATGAAGTATGTGCTCTTCGGTGGCTTTTTCTTCTTGCTCAAACTCTACCCTACTACCTGTTGAATATGATGGCCGAGCTGCTACCTGTAAAGAGAAATACTTTTGTCCTTTTGAAGGAACAAAAGAGGTGCTTTGTAATAGTTAGATTTGCACCAATATAAAGGACCTTTTTGAAATCCTTTTTGATTTTGATGAGGCAACTCCTTTCTTCCTTGGATAATTTAATGAGAGTTAATCCAAGCTAATGCAGATTTTAAAGTAAGGATTTCTACACTTTGCACTTAAATGAAACCCTTATATTTTCCTTGAATCTTGAGACTCACCAAGTCTCGATTTGAGGCTTCCTTCAAGGACTTTAATGGTGGATTCCTTCTCCACCTTTTGATCTGTATTGGTGGCTTATTTTGGCCATGAAATATTACAGATTATGTGCTAGTTTTATGCCTTTAACAACACAAACTAATTGAGAGTAGCTAGTTTAAAGATCAACTAGTATAGTGCTTAATGGATTAATAATGCACTTTTAATGGTAACAATAATCTCTCCTTATTGCTCCTGTAAATAAACTCTCAAAATGAATTCTAATGCACTTAATAATCTCTACAACTTTTAAGAGTAATCTATAAAGAACCCTTAATGAATATTCTGCAATTTTCACTACAATCAATATTGTAGGATATAGTCTTCTTGCTTTCTAGATAGATTAATAGGTAGGTGATAATTTTATTTCTTTCAAAAAATATCCAACTCCTATTTAATGTGCAAATATATCCTTAAAATGAACTCTTCTTTTTGCACTTTCTTGAAGACTATAATATGAGCCCTTCTTCTTGCAACTTTAATCCAAATATGGTGCTTAATGAAATTTGATAATGAACCCTAATTTGAAGTTCAACTAATTGCACCCTAGTTGCTTACCTTTAATGGATTCTGTAGTAGATGTAGATCTTGGTGTTTTGATTCACCAAGTTGTTGCCTTGTAATGGATGAATTCGCAGCTTCTTGTTGGCTGTCTAGAACAACTTCTTGCTTCACCAAACTGTGGTCTTGAACTTTCTATCTTGAGCCTCAGGTTTGGTGGCTTAATCCTTCCAGTGATCTTCTATTTTCTACTATAGATTCAGAGAACTCTTATCTATGAATTGTGCCTTCTTGCTGTGAGAGGTAATCTCCAAATATTCTGGATTTGGTAGGCTTCTTTTGAATCTTCCTTCAATCTTCTTGTTGAATTTTGACTTCAAACAGGATCTTCTTCTTCTCAAGATTCTGAATATCTTGAGGTCTTCACTGGATTCTTCTTCTGGATTTGGCACTCCTTGCCAAATTATTCTTCTCTTGGGCTTGTTTTTAGATGGTGATAATTATCCCAAGTCCTTCACTATAAGGAACTTCTCCTTGGTAGTGGATTTCTCTAATGAGTTCTCTTAGGAACTCTTTTGATAATGCTTCTATGAGATCTGCAATAAGGCTCTCCAAGCCTTCTTATTTTATTCCTTGAGACCTCTCCAAGGTCTTCTATCTTGCAACTTCTCTGGTCTTCCAACTGAGACCTTTTCTTCAACCTTCTACTTCTGAAAGTGTTGGTGATGAGATCTTCTTCTCGGATCTCTAAAATCTACTACTTTTGGATTCTAGAATTGGACCTTTGCTGGTCCTTCTTTTCTTCTACAATTTGCAAGCTTTAATGGAGATCACCAATCTCCTATTTCATGGACTCTTCTTTGGAGTCTTCTTCAGGAACTCTTCTCTGGAGTCTTCTTCTAAATCAGGAACTTTTCTTCTAAATCAGGAATTTTTCTCAAATTTTTCTTCAGAATTAAGGCTTCTATGGCCTTCTTTTTTGGATCAAGGTTTCTCTGGCCTTTTCTTCTTCTAGATCAAGGCTTCTATGGAATTTTATTCTTCTGTATCAAGGCTTCTCTGGCCTTTTATTTTGGATCAAGGCTTCTCTGGAATTTTCTTCTAGATCAAGGCTTCTTTGGTCTTTTTAGCTTCTGCACTCTGTAGGTATTGATGGAGATCACCAATCTCCTATATTATTCTGACTCATATGCTAGAGTCTCTTCTTCATAGAGTCTACTATAAGGTAATTGTGGCCTTTTCTTCACTTCTACAGGATGTAAGATTACAGCTCTTGTAATGGAATCTTTTTTCAGGTCTTTGAAATCTTCAGTCTTCTCCTTGTTGCTACAAGTGCTGGAATTATTCTAAGAAGATATTCTTCCTAACTCTCTTGTAGGAAGCTTCTCGACCTTTTTATGAATCTCCTTTTTCCTACAACAAGTTTTTAGAAATTGGAATGAAATAATCTTCACTAGTTGATCCGTCAAACTAGTGGAATGAATGTTGAGTCCTAGTCTTCACGAGTTTTTTTACAACTCTATGGAAAGACTCTAGCCAAATGTAATCTCAAAATTTTTGTAACTAAGATTTAATCCTCACTTGTGATTCTCTCTAATCCTATTGACTACTATGGCTTTTTCTATCAATTGATTCCTAATGGCAGCTTTTGCATGCAACAACACACAACGATAGATCCGATTTGCAAAGATGTAGGCCAAAAATAGCAATGGTGACTCTCCCTATTCCTATTGACCTACTGGACTTCTCTTATGATGGATGTAGGCCCTCCTATTCTCGATTCACCATGGCTTTGATACCACTCTTAGATTTTGAGGATATCTACAATGGGAGAGATCTATCACAGGTCCTAATAAGATGTAGAAAATATGAAAGAAAATAATTCTGCAATATGACTGAAATATACTATAAATAGAAAGTGGTGAAAATACAATGCAGTATGGAGGTAATGGTCACTCCATTAATACAAGCTAAAGAACTATATTGTACTCCATACATGAGTTCTACCACTATCTACTACAATACAATTGATATGCTTGATATGTCTCTTGCTCTTCTAATCTATCACTATGAGGCCCTTTATATAGGAAGAGAGATTCCTTGGCCAACACTCTACCTAGTTGTACAAGGGGACACCTTGCACATTACAACTCGCACATTGACACTTGTGCATTTATTACATTGCTTGAAGTAAGTAGCTAGATTCCCCCTAAAGTAATCTCCTACTCTAACTATGTACCAAAGGTGGTACATTTACATGACCCAAATGATGTAATATGCTCTAACCCAAAAAATCAAATTAATTAATTGATAGTTTTAGGGATGAAAACTATTGGTTAATACTGAAGACTTTGATTAAATAATGTGTTTGTTTATTTATCAATTAATTATTTATGGATGAGGTTTGGGTAGCTAAGAAATCCATAATTAAGGGAAGTATGGGATTTTCTCCAATTGCAAATGTATTACATGATTATGTTTTGCATAATGCATGTTATGGTATTGTTGAAAGTTCTTGCATAGTGCATGTTAGACTTGCATATGCATTCAAGAGTTTTCCTGAACCCTAATATTAATTTCAAAGTTTATTGGATAAGACCTATTGTTGAACGAATAAATGACATAGTCACCAAAGGCTACTTGATGCAGAAGCCTATCTTTTAGAGGGCATAACTTTTGATCTGATTGTTAGATCAACTTGAGATTTTATGAGGAGCTAGATATTAAGGAGGGCAATGTTGTGGCTAGATAACAAGAAGAGCTAGATTACCATTTTTAGGTATTTTTAGGATTTTTTTAGGCCCTAATACCTTCATCTAGTGCCCCAAAAATGGTTTTTAGTGTTTTTTTATTTTTTCTCCCAAGTTACTAAAAATAGTAGGTCTTTGACTAAAAATGATAATTTGCCAAAAATAGTAATTTTTTATCTTTAGGGCTTTAAGATTTAGGGTTTAATTATAGGGTTTCTCTTGGGATATATATTCCCCTTGTATTGCATTATTAAGGGTGGATCCAAGAATGAGAAAATAAAATCATTACAGGTTTATTTTTTTAATTTGTTTATAAATTTCATGTGATTGGAGGTATTTGTTTTGACCTCTTACAACTGGATTTACACCATTTGGTATTAGAGCAAGTTGGATCTTATTGGGGAAGAGAATGTAATCTTGTCGATTAAATTTATTTTGCTATTCTTATTTTTTTTTTGGAATAACAAAGATCAAATTAGCATGAGGAGAGGAAGAGGAGGTTATGCCTAGGTTAACAGGTATGTGTGGGAGCTATAGACCCAAGTAGCTTAGTTGACTAGAGTAATTTCTTGTATAAGAGATATACATCCAACAAATTTTATAGATCTAGATTATGATAATGAGATTGTCAAAGGAGACAACAGATCAGAGGTCATTGTAAAGGAAGAACTAGAGGGTCAACTAGAGGAGTATCATTTTGAGGATAGGTTGATTAGGGCATTGTAAGGAAATAAATATAGGATCAATATTGATGTCCCTTAGTATGTAGGAGGGTTGAAAATAGAGGAGTTGATATATTGGTTGGATAGCATGGAGAAGTTCCTTGAGTGGAAAAGCCTTCTAGAGGAAAAGAAAGTGAAGCTTGCATGTATGAAGTTGAAAGGGTGTGCATTGATTTGGTGGAATTATCTACATAAGGATAAGCAAATAAAAGGAAAGGAAAAGATTAGGGTCTAGTGTAAAATGGAGAAAAAACTGAAGGAGAAATTCTTGCCTAAATATTATGCCCAAACATTGTTTCATAGACTTTAGAACCTCAGACAAAAGGATCAAAGCATCGAGGACTACACCAATGAATTCTACAAGTTATCAATTCAAGTGGAGCTTGAAGAGTTAGAAGAATAGAAGGTTGCAAGGTATGTGAATGGATTAAGTTATGCCATACAAGATGAGTTGAGTATGCTTTGGATCCATAGTGTATAGGATGCATATCATTTAGCATTAAAAGAAAAAGAGAAACATAAGAGAAGTAATTTTATAAGAGGAGTGAAGAAAGGACCATTGTCACCTCTAGTTAGAGGGTGTGGTAGATTTAATCCCTTAAAGGGAGAATATTCTAATACAGAGAAAAAATAAGAGTTTAGGCAAGGTCAAAGTAACCACTAGAGATGTGGAGAATCTAAAAGAGGAAGAGGCTATGGTGGAAGATGAAATTGGGATGGCCCACGAAGGAAATATACCTGTTATAGATGTGATGAGGAAGGACACAAAGCTTTTGAGTGTTTGCATATCACACAAAAGAAATAAGATAGGGAGAAAAAACTAGAGTCAATTTGGTTGAGGTAGAAGAGAAAACTGATATAGAAGTTACTTTAGACATGGGGAAAAATCTTATGATAAGGAGGATGATGATCGTTCCAAGGAAGGATAAAGTACAAGATAATGATGGTAGTGATTCTTGGTTGCATATGAATATATTTCAAACAAGATGCACTTTTGGGGGAAAGGTATATAATATAATTATTAATAGTGGTAGTTGTGAAAATATGGTTTCAAATGAATTGGTTCAAAAACTTAATTTGAAGTGTGAGAAGAACGCATATCCCTACTGTATATCATGGTTCAAGAAAGGGAATGAGGTAATTATAGATAAGAGGTGTTTGGTTAATTTTTCAATTGGGAATACCTACAAGGATGAAGTATAATGTGATGTAATTTTGATAAATGCATGTCAAATATTATTGGGGAGGACTTGACAATATGATAGGAAGGCTACCCATGATGGGAGAAGGAATAATTTTTTTTTGGTAGATAAGATACTATAGCATTAATACCGGGTTTTACAAGTTGACCCAAAACGTTTTACAAAAATCAGCCCAGGGTTGTTGATGAACATATCTTTACTAAGGATCCTATATATGTAAAATATACATACCGCCAAAGCCATTACATCCGGTTAGGCACATAGCATATTATCAAAAAGAAACTTTCCATAAAAAATTTTGGGTATACCCCGAGAAAACACACATGCATCATAATTACAAAAAATAAACAGACACGGATCCCTTCCTTGAGACAATGGAGAAACAAAAAGTTGTAGACACACATAGCAGAGTACTAAAAATCTCCCACAAGCTCTGTATTGACAGTTACTCTTAATAATTATTTGGTAATTAATTTATTTCATATATGACATGCTTTGGTACCACATACTGTATTGGCCAATCAAACATGGAGAAGTGAACCTACTAGCTAGATTTATGGTGGTGGCTATCTGGTGCTCCACGTGGCTTTGGTTCAAAGTCTTATATTATCGTTTCTTTCCTTCCCTATGATTATCAACCAACCTCAAATTACTAAGATGACTAGGAGCCATGTTATCTGATATGTGACTATCCCCATTAGTCTTTGTGGTATTTCCAAGTAGCATCCATGAAGATTGATAGCTCAGATAATTTTTATTGTGAGTCCAATTCACAAAAGAGACGGGAATACTCCTAGCCTTTGAAATTACAATGCCTTCCCTGTTGGTAAATTTGACTATCATTCTTGGTATTCTTGTTGAATAAGCTCCTCTACTTCACTCGGGACACCATGTTCCCATTTGAAAAGTTTGTCACCATTGACACCCAAATTGGCCAGCTTATCAACAATTTTGTTAGCTTCCCGAAAGACATGTTTGGATTTTCTATCCTGTCTTCCCTGAAAAAGGATCCTAGCCTCTTCAACAATTGTTTTAATCCTCCAAGGAGGTGTTTTCCAATTATTGATGAGATTTATAACATGCATAGAGTCTCCTTCTATGATCAAATTGCCTTCTAAGTCTTGAGTCATTTGAAGGCCTCTCCACATAGCTCTGGATTTAGCTTCATTGTTCGTCCTTGTTCCCAAATATTCAAAAAACACAAGCATCATATTCCCATTATGATCTCGCACAATGCCACTAGTGCCTGCTCTGCCAGGATTGTCCTTAGCTGCTCCATCAAAATTAAGCTTAAACCAACCCGTAGGAGGTGGAGACCACTTAACATTAGTTTTGGGGTTGACTACCCTAGGCACAGACTCATCTAACAAGTTTAAGCTTAAATATTGAGCAATCGTGGTCTCCTATAGATGAGGTTTACAACTATCAAAAGGGATAAGGTCCACATTCTCATTGGCAAAGGATAGGATCCTGGCAATGATAGTTTGATGATCATGGATAGACTCATTAAAGACTCTAAGGTTCATTTCTAACCACAACTACCAAAGATAGTGATTGAGACAAATTTTCCACATGTATCTAAGTCTTTGGCTTGAAAAGGGGCAAGGCCATTGGATGAACAAATCAAGTACAATGGCTGGTTTAACCCATGAAATATTGAAGGCCTAAAAAACCCCACTTAGGATAGTCAAGGAAAAAGGGCACTCAAGGAAAATGTGATAAATGGTCTCCCAATTAGCCCTGCATAGATAACAACGATTAGTGATACAAATACCTTTACGCATCATATTATCAATGGTTAGAATTATTCCTTGGATAACCAACCATGAAAAGACTACAATTTTTGGAATTAAATTTTTTATCCAAACTAAGTCCTTTTGGAGGAAAAAATCCTCGTCATCAAGCAGAAGATTGTAAGCTAATTTAACAGTGAACTATCCATTTTTTGTAGGAGCCTAGGTCACTTGATCTTCCTTGGGTCTCATGGAGATAAACTATTTCTCAAGAATTTTACAAATATCATTTGATTCCACTTGAAATTCTTGAATTCTTATTTGTTTCCACTTCATTCTACCTTTGTCCTCAACCATATAATCGAAGACTTTTTTGCCAATGAGTTCTTCTGTGATATCTCTAATTCGGGCTAAGTTAGGATATTGCGTCAATGGTTCGTCCTTAGCCCACCTTTCATTCCAACAATTTATCCTCTCACCATTGCCTAAAACCCATATTAAACCTTTTTTGATGATTTCCTTACAATTAAGAATTGCTTTCCAAAAAATAGAACCTCTGATTGGAACTGAGTCACTTAGAAATTCCATATTTTGAAGATACTTTTGTTTGATGATAGCTGTCCATTCATTTTATTCACTAGAAATGAGATGCCATGCCTGCTTATCTAGTAAAGCTAAATTTATATGAGCAATTCTCCTTAGACCTAAGCCCCCATTTTCCCTGGGTCTTCACACTTTGGTCCATCCTACAAAGTGTATCCTTTTTTTCTCCTCTGATCCAATCCATAAAAATTCTTTTTGGAGTTTCTCAATTTTCTGGAAAACCTTCACAGGGGCTTTGAAAACAGAGAGGAAATAGACTGGAATGCTTTGAAGAGAGGCCTTAGTGAGGGTCAACTTTCCTTCTTGAGATAGAAGATGACCTTTCCATCCAACAAGTTTTTTTTGAATTCTTTCAATAACCCTATCCCACATTGACTCTCTCGGAGAACCAATGAAAAGAGGGAGACCAAGATACGAAGTGGGGAGGTTTGCTATATCACACCCTAAAATTTCTACAATTCTTCCTTACCTCTGAATGGGGGTGTTCAAGAAATATAACTTGCTTTTACTGAAATTAACTTGCTTTCACTGGGAGAAGGAATACTTACATATTATGGAAGGATGGAGTAAAAGTGGTCTTGTTACCACATAAGGAAGAAGGGCAGAGTGAAAGCCTATTGACAACTAAGGAATTTGTCATGGGGATGAAGGAAGTTGGTTTTTGTTGTGTTGACAACAAAGAAGGTGGATACTAAGGATGTTACTATACCACTTGCAACAACAAAGTTGTTGAAAGAGTATGCAAATATCATACTAGAGGAGTTACTAGACATATTAAACCTAAAAAAGGATATTCAAAATCATATTGATCTAATTCTATGATTGACTATTTTGAATTAGGTAACCTATAGGATGAGTCCCATGCAGAATGAGGAGTTGAATAGACAAGTGATAGAATTGATAAAGAAGGCAGTTGTTAGAGAAAGTATGAGTCCATGTGCAACTCCAACACTGTTGACACCAAAGAAAGATGATACATGGTAGATGTGTGTGGATAGTAGGGCAATCAATAACATTATAATTAAATATCAGTTTCCAATTCTAAGTCTATATGATATGATGAATGTGCTAGAAAGAGCATGATATTTTAGAAAAATTGATCTACGTAGTGGATACTATCATATTTAAATATAGGAAGGATACGAATGGAATACCACTTTCAAGATAAGAGATGGGTTGTATGAATGGTTGGTGATGCCATTCAAATTATCTAATGTATACATTACTTTTATGAGGATGATGAACAAAGTACTATGGGCATTTATTGGTAATTTTGTGGTTGTGTATTTTGATGACATTCTAATATTAAGTAGGAATAAATAAGAACATCGGTTGCATTTGAAATTAGTGTTAGAGTTGTTAAGGAAGGAGTTGTATGTCAATCTGAAGAAGTGTAAATTCCTTCAGAAGAGTCTAGTGTTCTTGGGATTTGTAATCTCAAAGGATGGAATAAGGATGGATGAAGAGAAGGTGAAGGTAATTTTGGAATGATCCATTCCAAGAAACGTGATAGAGGTGAGGAGTTTCCATGGTTTGGTGACGTTTTACAAAAAAATCATCAAGAATTTTAGTAGCATTTTTGCACCTATAACAAAGTGCACGAAGGAGAGAGAACTTGTGCGGACAAAGGTAATAACAAAGAGTTTTGAACTGTTGAAGAAGAAGGTGTTAGAAGCACTTATCCGATTTTGCCAATTTTTAGCAAATTATTTGAGGTTGATTGTGATGCCACACATGTGGGAATTGGAGTCATGTTGAGTCAATAAGGGTGACCTATAACATTCTTTAGTGAAAATTTGAATGAGGTAAGGAAGAAATATTCTACTTATGATGTGGAATTCTATGCTATTGTGTAGGCATTAAGATACTAGAGATATTATTTAGTGGCTAAAGATTTTGTGTTATTTACTGATCATGAAGCATTGAGGTATGTAAATACTCAGAAGAAACTAATTAGTAGGCATGCAAAGTGGGTATCATTTTTGCAAGAGTATACATTTATTTTGAAGCACAAGTCAGGTAAGCTGAATCAAGTTTCTAATGCTTTGAGTAGGCGTGTAGTATTATTGACTACTATGGAGCATGAAGTAGTTGGATTTGAGGCAATTAAAAAAATGTATGATTATGATCAAAATTTTGGTAATATTGCAAAGTAGTGTAAGAATCCAGTATTGGGAGAAGTTAGTAATGTTGTTTGTGATTATTTGATGCAAAATGATTATTTGTTTAAAGGGAAGTAGTGCATTCTTATTGGTTCAATGTGGGAGAACATTATTAGATAACTACACAATGAAGGTTTGGTTGGGCACTTTGGAGTGAGCAAGATAGTTTCTCTTGTAGAGGAGAAGTATTATTGGTTGAAGGTAAAGAGGGACATAACCAGGTTTGTGTTAAGATGTAGAGTGTACCAAATGGCTAAAGGCCATGCACAAAATATAGGGATTTATATAACTTTGTCAATTCCTACAGGACTATAGACAGATTTGAGCATGGATTTTGTGTTGGGGTTGCCTAACACATAATGGAGTAAGGATTAATTTTTTTTTGTAGGAGATAGTTTTTCTAAGATGGCACATTTAATTGCTTTCCAAAAAACTAATGATGCTACTAGAGTTGTAGATTTAATTTTTAGAGAAGTTGTTAGACTACATGGTGTTCCAAAAACGATCACTTTAGATCGAGACACAAGGTTTTTGAGTCACTTTTGGAGGACTCTATGGGGGAAGATGGGGATAAAGCTACAGTTCAATAGTGCATACCACCCCCAGAATAATGGGTAGAAAAAAGTAGTGAACAAAAGTTTAGTAAATCTTCTAAGGTGTATTGTTGGAACAAAACCAACATAGTGGAACTTAGCCTTACCACAAGCTGAGTTTGCATATAATAGTTTAGTCAACAGGTCAATAAGAAAATATTATTTTTAGATTGTTTAAAGTAATAATTCCAATGGTGTTCTAGATCTGATTGATATATGTTGTAATCACAATGACACTGAGAGGGGGGTGAATTAGTGTGATCTTTAAAATTTCTAAAACATATGGTTTTAAAACCAGCAGCAGTTTAAAACAGATAAAAGAAATATTAAATGCATCAAGAAAGCATCACACATAACACAACAATTTTAACGAGGTTCACCAATGTGGCTACTCCTCAAAAATGACTGCTTGGACTATCATCCAAATCCAGCCAATGCAAATCTACAACTTTACAATATCTTTTACCAGCACCAATTGGAAGGAGCACCAACCCCTTTGCTTTATCTGTTTCAGGCAGAATGGAGCATCGACTTGTAATTTACTAGCACCTACTAGAAAGAGGCACCAACCCATTATGCCAAGCTACAACTTGGAAGACAATAATAAAAATTACAGAATAAAACTTTCACCTCATTTCTCACAGTCTGTTGTTTTTCTGCATTCTACTGCTTCTGCGCTAAACGATTCACACTATCTGACTGCTTCTCTGTACTTCTTCGCACTCTTTTCTGTAATTAGATGATCGATCACTTCTACAGTCTACTAATTATCACTTCGAACTTGGAACACAACCTCTACACATCGCGCTCTTAATTCACGAAGATTCGATATGCACTCTTCACTTCGTCACAAAAGAAATATCACTTCAGCCTTAGCTCCAATCGAAACGACTCACTCTCTGTGCACTTCAAATTTTGCACGCACCCCTTATCTTTGCACAAGTCACTTTCCATCTTGAATTGACCCTCCTTTTACAGAAGAAATCTTTAAGAACAATATTGAGTCTGCAGTCGGCTTAAACCCTAAAAGAGCGTCAACTGTCAAACCCTTATGAATATCGGCTTCAAACCCTAATGAATGTCGGCTTAAAACCCTAATGATTGTCGGCTTCAAACCCTAATGAATGTCGGCTTCAAACCCTAAAGAATGTCGGCTTAAAACCCTAATGATGTCGGCTTCAAACCCTAATGAATGTTGGCTTAAAACCCTAATGATGTCGACTTCAAACCCTAATGAATGTCGGCTTCAAACCCTAATGAATGTCGGCTTAAAACAGTCTATCTGGTTCTACAGCTTTCCTCTCGAAACTCCAACATGTCACGATATCATGACACCTTTTACATCCGTACGCCTTCTTGCCCTCGCTGTCGCAAAATCATGACTCTTTTGCCCTTTGAAAGCTTTGTCACCGTTCTTGTCACGAAATCGCAACACTTTGATCTTTTGCTGATGTCATTCTTAATCTTGTCGCAAAATTGTGATGCTTCCGGCTTCCTGAGGCTCTTCTTGCAACTTGTCGTGAAATCATGATACTTTCAGCTTTTGCTGACATCATCCTCATCTTTGTCATGAAATCGTGATGCTTTCGGCTTTCAGTGGATTTTCTTGCACCCTGTCGTGAAATCATGACACTTTCATCTTTTGTTGATGTCATCCTCAGTTTTGTCATGAAATCATGACGTTTTCGGCTTTCGTACATTCCTTGCTTCATGTAGTAGCGAAATCGCTACAACTTTGTGCCTTGTGCTTCCAACTTTGCTTCTACCCGTGAAGTATTAAGTCATAGCGAAATCGCTACACTTTTATGTCTTGCACTTTCGACTTGTATCATAAACGCTGCACCTTTGAGATCTGTATGTTTGTCTTGTAGCGAAATCGCTACACCTTCGTGTTGTGCTTTTTCAACTCGTAGCGAAATTGCTACACCTTTGTGTTGTGCCTTTTCAACTCGTAGCGAAATCGCTACAGTTACTCGACTTATCTTCTTGGGCTCCGACATGTCGTGAAATCATGACAGTTTGCCTTGCGCCTTCTCTCTCTTTCGACTTGTCATGAAATCATGACATTTTCAACTGTGCCTTCTCTCTCCTCCGACTTGTCACGAAATCATGACATTTTTGATTATGCCTTCTCTCTCCTCCGACTTGTCATGAAATCGTGACATTTTCGATTGCGCCTTCTCTCTCCTCCAACTTGTCGCGAAATCGTGACATTTTCAATTGCGCCTTCTCTCTCCTCCGACTTGTCGCGAAATCGTGACATTTTCGATTGCGCCTTCTCTCTCCTCCGACTTGTCGTGAAATCATGAAATTTTTGATTGTGCCTTCTCTCTCCTCATTTTTGTCGTGAAATCATGACAGAAAACATGTCGCGATATCGCGACAGTTTTCTAACTTGTCTTTTTCTTTGAATTTTTGAAACTGGGTCATCTCTGTTTTCTAGGAAACTTCTGTCCTCTACATCTGAATGACTCCTACACTGTCTATCCACTGTATCATTGGATCTAACTACCTGTGTTGACAACAATGACAAACTTCTTACAGCACCTTGCTCAACAATCTCCCCCTTTGGAATTGTTGGCAACACCTGTATACATTCCTGTAACTCTTCTCCCCCTTTGTCAATAATACCAAAGGGCTGTTGCAAACTCCCCCTGAGTCCATTCTCACAATTCTCAAGCACAATTTGTTGCATCTAGCACAAATCATGATCATGAGCAAAAGAATAGTCAAATATTCAAATGCTCCCCCTGAGAAGGTGATCCCTGTAGCTAGTCACTTCTTAGGAAGTGTGACTACTCCTAATTTGCTTTGAAGATACTCAAATACTTCCTTGGGCAAAGGTTTTGTAAAAATATCTGCTACTTGTTCTGTAGTTGGGACATAGTCCAATTTAACTTCTCCTTCTGCAACTTTCTCCTTCAAGAAATGATACCTTATAGCAATGTGCTTTGTTCGTGAGTGCATTACTAGATTCTTAGAGATGTTAATTGCACTAGTGTTATCACACTTTATTGATATTGGTTCACTGAAATTAATACCTAGATCTTTCAAAGTTTGTTTCATCCACAAGACTTGTGTACAACATGTTGCTGCTGCAATATATTCTACCTCAGCTATAGATAAAGAAATCGACTCTTACTTCTTACTGTGCCATGCAACTAATCTATCCCCCAAATAGAACGCACCTCCACTGGTACTCTTTTTGTCATCAACACATCCAGCCCAATCTGCATCTGAATATGATATAAGAGTGAAGTCTTTGCCTTTTGGATACCACAACCCATACTCAATGGTGCCCTTTTCCTATAATTTTGGCTCCATCATTATTTCCAAACTTCACAGAGCCACCCTCATATTTATGTAGTTTTTCAAATTTTTGTTTATCACCTATCATATGACTTGAGCACCCACTATCAAGGATCCACGGTACACATTTATTCTGAGCTCTAAAAGCTGTCTGCACTATTAAAGATTCCCTGTTCTTTCCTGAGCTGTTCTTTTTGTTTCCATTCTATTTTAACTGTGGTGTTGGGTTCTAGCTTGGATTTCCCCTTTTCAGAATCTTGCACATATCCTTCAGAAGAAATTCTATTTTTTTTTGCCCTATATGGTTGAATTCTTCTTTTCTGAGATTGATTTGAAACAGAAATACTATGATAGTTTCTAGCAATATGCCCAAAGTTGTGACAATTAAAGCATTCTACTGCATGAATCATTAGAGGAGCAAAAGCATTTCTACTAGTGAAACTTCTAGGACCTATATTGTACTTGCAGTCCACAATTTTATGCCCATAACCATTACATTTAAAACAGAAACCATAGAAATAATGATTGAACCTGAAAGATGGTTTTTGCCAAGTTTTTGCAGGAGCCTTGGATCTTCTTTTCTTTTGATGTGTGACCTTGGTAAAACCGTCATTGTTAGTTCCTATTTCAAGACTGGCATTACTGCTTTCTTTTGCCTGATTTGTTTTTCTTTCAACAGCCTGTTTCTTGTCTTTACTCTTTTCACATTCAACATTGCTTGCCTTTGGTCCATTTGATGATTCTCCTTCAGTAAAGACCAGACTGAATTTGATACCTGTGGGTCTTTGATCGCTTAGGATTTTGACCAGCTTCATCAAACTTTCATCACATTTTAAATGACAGCTAATTTTTTGATCCAGCTCTTGTATCTGTATTCGAAGACTAACATTTTCTTCTTCCAATTTGCAACAAGTAATCTATCTTCATGGTTACCTGTACTTCAAGATCTTCGAACATTTTCTTGTACTCTTCTGTCTGTGTTTTTAGATTGGCTATAATGTCATTTGCATCCTCAAGCTTCCTTAACAATTTTTTATTCTTTCTTTTCTCATATTTCCATTCCATAAGAGCAGAAACCAGCTCACCTTCTAAATCAACTTCAGCCTCACCTATTTCAATAGATATTTCAGAGTTCATTCCTTCTCTCTTTTGTGTGTTTTTTGCCTCTTCTGATTCTTCTACTTCAAACGCCATAAAGAGAGCCTCACCTGTTCCTTCTTCAAAGTCTTCACTAGAACTGTCCTCTGAAGATTCTGCATTTCGGGAGATAAAGCTTTTCTTTTTGAAATTGCCTTTTCTCGAAGTTTGTTTTCTTCCTCCATTCACTTCTTTCTTGATGCTGAGTTTCTTCACCTTTGTTCTTGTCATTGAGAGGACATTTGATAACAAAGTGTCCAATGCCTCCACAATTGAAACATTTAAAAGGTAACTTTCCTTTGTATTTTCATTTTCTTTTTCTCAGCTTTCTGACAAAATTTGCTTCCATTTCATCCGAAGCATCCTCTTCTTCGAATCTTGTTTTGTGCTTTTGCCTTTTAGGGCTTTGAAAGTCGCTTCTCTGTCTGTGGGATTAGACCTTCCTATTCTCATTTCAAAAGCAGTCAAAGAACCATGCATCTCATCCATACTAAAACTATTTAGATCTTTGGCTTCTTCTATGGCAAAGACTTTAGAATCAAATCTAGGAGGGAGCGATCTTAATACCTTTTTCATGATAGCAGCATCGGTTAATTCTTCACCGAGACCTCTGATTGAATTGGTGATCCCATTGAATCTTTGCATGAAGGTCTCTATGTTCTCATCATTGTCCATATTTAAAGATTCGTATTGAGCTCGATGTGCTTGAATCTTGGCCTCCTTGATCCTATCATCTCCTTCATGGATGTTCTCTAGTTTATCCCATATATCTTTTGCTGATTCACAATTTATGACCTTGACTAGCTCACTATCCACTAGTCCACACATGATGGCATTTTTTGCTTTTGAATCATATTCAAATGCCTTTTTACCAGTAGTGTCTGTTGGAGCGGTGGCAGGAGCTTTGTAACCATTAACTACTGCACCCCAGATGTCAAAACCCAAAGCA
The DNA here is from genome assembly GCA_028583015.1 of Wollemia nobilis. Classification (NCBI taxonomy): domain Eukaryota; kingdom Viridiplantae; phylum Streptophyta; class Pinopsida; order Araucariales; family Araucariaceae; genus Wollemia; species Wollemia nobilis. The sequence continues at coordinate 4,431,927 of JAQPPZ010014295.1, forward strand.
CTGAGATATGTCTACATTCTAATTTTCCAGAACACATAGTTAGTCCCATCAAACAATGGTGCTTTGTTCGAAGAGAAACCTTCACCACTTGCCATTGCGTAACTTCCAAGATCACCTTAGCTATTTAAGCCTATTCAGGTACTTGGCTCTGATACCAATTGTTGTAATCACAATGACACTAAGAGGGGGGTGAATCAGTGTGATCTTTAAAATTTCTAAAACATATGGTTTTAAAACCAGCAGTAGTTTAAAACAGATAAAAGAAATATTAAATGCATCAAGAAAGCATCACACATAACACAACAATTTTAACGAGGTTCACCAATGTGGCTACTCCTCAAAAATGACTGCTTGGACTACCATCCAAATCCAGCCAATGCAAAGCTACAACTTTACAATATCTTTTACCAGCACCAACTGGAAGGAGCACCAACCCCTTTGCTTTATCTCGTTTCAGCAGTAATGGAGCATCGACTCCTAATTTACCAACACCTACTGGAAAGAGGCACCAACCCCTTATGCCAAGCTACAACTTGGAAGACAATAATAAAAATTACAGAATAAAACTTTCACCTCATTTCTCACAGTCTGTTGTTTTTCTGCATTCTGCTGCTTCTACGCTAAACGGTTCGCACTATCTGACCGCTTCTCTGTACTTCTTTGCACTCTCTACTGCAATCAGATGATCGATCACTTCTGTAGTCTGCTCATTATCACTTCGGACTTGGAACACAACCCCTGCACATCGCGCTCTTAATTCATGAAGATTCGATATGCACTCTTCACTTCGTCACAAAAGAAATATCACTTCAGCCTTAGCTCCAATCAAAACGACTCACTCTCTGCGCACTTCAAATTTTGCATGCACCCCTTATCTTCGCACAAGTCACTCTCCATCTTAAATTGACCCTCCTTTTATAGAAGAAATCTTTAAGAACAATATTGAGACTGCAGTCGGCTTAAACCCTAAAAGAGTGTCGGCTGTCAAACCCTTACGAATATCGGCTTCAAACCCTAATGAATGTCGGCTTAAAACCCTAATGATTGTCGGATTCAAACCCTAATGAATGTCGAATTCAAACCCTAAATAATGTCGACTTAAAACCCTAATGATGTCGGCTTAAAACCCTAATGAATTTCGGCTTCAAACCCTAATGAATGTCGACTTCAAACCCTAATGAATGTCGGCTTCAAACAGTCTATCTGGTTCTGCGACTTTCCTCTCGAAACTCCAACATGTCACGATATCGCGACACCTTTTACATTCATACGCCTTCTTGCCCTCGCTGTCACAAAATCATGACTCTTTTGCCCTTTGAAAGCTTTGTCACCGTTCTTGTCACGAAATCGCGACACTTTGATCTTTTGCTGACGTCATTCTTAATCTTGTCACGAAATCGCGATGCTTCCGGCTTCCTGAGGCTCTTCTTGCAACTTGTCGTGAAATCACGACACTTTTAGCTTTTGCTGACGTCATCCTCATCTTTGTCATGAAATCACAACGCTTCCAGCTTTTAGCGGCTTTTCTTGCACCCTATCGCGAAATCGTGACACTTTCATCTTTTGCTGACGTCATCCTCAGTTTTGTCATGAAATCGTGACGTTTTCGGCTTCCGTACATTCCTTGCTTCATGCAGTAGCGAAATCGCTACAACTTTGTGCCTTGTGCTTCCAACTTTGCTTCTACCCGTGAAGTATTAAGTCATAGCGAAATCGCTACACTTTTATGTCTTGCACTTTCGACTTGTATCATAAACGCTGCACCTTTGAGATCTGTATGTTTGTCTTGTAGCGAAATCGCTACACCTTCGTGTTGTGCTTTTTCAACTCATAGCGAAATCGCTACACGTTTATGTTGTGCCTTTTCAAATTGTAGTGAAATTACTATAGTTACTGGACTTATCTTCTTGGCCTCCGACATGTCATGAAATTGCGACAGTTTGCCTTGCGCCTTCTCTCTCTTCCGACTTGTCACGAAATCGTGACATTTTCAACTGCGCCTTCTCTCTCCTTCGACTTGTCGTGAAATCGTGACATTTTTGATTACACCTTCTCTCTCCTCCGACTTGTCACGAAATCATGACATTTTCGATTGCACCTTCTCTCTCCTCCGACTTGTCGCGAAATCGCGACATTTTCGATTGCGCCTTCTCTCTCCTTCGACTTGTCGTGAAATCGTGACATTTTCGATTGTGCCTTCTCTCTCCTCCGACTTGTCATGAAATCATGACATTTTCGATTGCGCCTTCTCTCTCCTCATTTTTGTCACAAAATCGCGACAGAAAACATGTCGCGATATCGCGACAATTTTCTAACTTGTCTTTTTCTTCGAATTTTTGAAACTGGGTCATCTCTATTTTCCAGGAAACTTCTGTCCTCTGCATCTGAATGAATCCTACACTGTCTGTCCACTGTATCATTGGATCTAACTGCCTGTGTTGACAACAATGAAAAACTTCTTGTAGCACCTTGCTCAACAATATAATAATTCAAGGTAAAATCAGTGATGATGCAAAGGCATTTGCAAAGCACATACAATAATTATAGGAAGGTGTCAAAAAGAAGTTGCAAGATAGTAATGAAAAGTATAAAATAGCAACAAAAGTAAGCAGAATAATTAAAGTATTTGAGGTAGGAGATATGGTGATGGTTTATATTAGGAAAGAGAGGTTTTTGAAGGGCACATATAACAAATTAAATTATAAGAAGATTGTATTATGTAGATTTTTTCTGAAGATGAATGATAATACCTATAAAGTGGAGTTGCTTGATGATTTTGATATTCACCAGTTTTTAATGTTACAGATTTGTATGACTTTCATGGGGATGAAGATGAAGTTGAAGAAGAAGAGGACATAAAATGGGAGCAAAATATACTCAATAAGAAGAAAACAAAAATTGTGCAAGTACTTGATAAGAAGACAACCAGTACCAGGCAAGGAAACTACAAGTACTTGGTATAGTGGAAGGTTTACAACATAAAGATAATACTTGGATTTTAGAGTGAGAACTAAAAAATAGTAATAGTAGAAAGTTGTAGGAGTTTTATTAGAGGAACTAGTAGGAGTAGAGTTCTTTTCAACCAGAGGAGAATGATGTGGGAGTCTATCCTTTAGAGGGCATAACTTTTGATCCGATCGTCATATTGGCTTGATATTTTATAGGGAGCTAGATATTAAGGAGGACACTATCATGGTTATGCCACAAATAGACCTAGATCACCATTTTAGGCCTTTTCAAGATTTTTCGAGCCCTAATTCCTTCATCTAGTGCCCCAAAAATGGATTTTAGTGTTTTTTTTTAGTTTTTCTCCCAAGTTACTAAAAATAGTAGGTCTTTGGCTAAAAATGATAATTTGCCAAAAATAGTAATTTCTTATGTTTAGGGATTTAATATTTAGGGTTTCATTTTAGGGTTTCTCTTGGGATATATATTCCCCTTGTATTGCATTATTAAGGGTGGATCCAAGAATGAGAAAATAAAATCATTATAGGTTTATTTTTTTAATTTTTTTGCAAATTTTATGTGATTGGAGGTATTTTTTCTAACCTCTTGTAGCTGGATTTACATCACTACTCAACATATGGAACATAATAGTTTTTTTCCTCTTGAAAATAAAGTTTGATTCTCCTAAGGTTCGGGTAAGTTAGGTCTTGGCTAATTGGATGAACTCAAAGATTTCTATATACTATTCCACTAAGGGGTCAATGTTTTTTATTCTCTAGTTAACTCTCTAGATTTCCTATCAATAAATGTAGCTCAAATTGATTAACTAGGGGATTAATTTGTTATGAAGTGATAACTGCAATTAAATCTAAACAAATCTGGATCAAAATTGATTTTCAAAATGAAATATTTTTAGATTGATTCCAACCATAACAACTGACATTGAAGTGACATGGAACTAAGCATAGAAACTACAATTTAAACTCCGATGCTTAGAAAATAAAATAAATTGTAATTAAATCTAAACAAAGTTGGATCAAAATTGATTTTCAAAGCTTTTTATATTCATTCCAACCATAACAACCAACATTGAAGTGACATGGAAGTAAGCATTGAAAATTGTAGTTTAGACTCAAATGCTTGGAAAATAAAATAAAATACAATTAAATATAATTTTTTTTTTATCAAAATTGAATTTCAAAATGAAATATTTTTAGATTCATTCCAACCATAACATCGACATTGAAGTGACATGGAAGTAAGCATAGAAAATTGAAATTTTAAACTCCAATGCTTGGAAAATAAAAATAAACTGCAATTAAATCTAAAAAAAGTTGGATTTGGCAATAAAAAATTGATTTTTAAAAATTGAAAGCCTTCTAGATCCATTCCAATCATAGTAATAAACATAGAAAAAGTGTAGTTTAAATTGCAATGCCTAGAAAATAAAAAAACTATTTCTAATCTACCCGATGTTCCAAAAAAATAGCAAAAGTTTAGGGTTAGAGAAATAAAATAAAATAAAATAAAAATAAAATAAAGCATGTACTGCCCTAAAATTTTGATCTTGATCCTTTAGAGTAGCAAATTTGTGTAAAAAAACCAATCTATATTTGACCAACATTCACACAACTTGAGATATAGATGGTGCAATCTTCTAGGGAGCTAAGACTATGAAGCAACTAAATACAACCACCATCAACATGCACAAATTGGACACAAAAAACTCCAAAGCCTTGAATTGCATAAGATAATCTTGAAGCACTTTCACAAATTCACCATTTAGGTGGATTACAAACATAGAACTCAACTTAGTACAATGCTTGGTTCAAAAACCAATGAACTACAAAGAGCCTAAAAAAAGCTAAAACATAAACATGCTAAGTGCTAGATTTTTGACCCCTTAGAGCAATCCCAAGAGCTCTTATTTATATAACTATGGTCATATCTTGCCATTACATTTGTAGTTACAATCAATTACTCTCACATTATGCTTCACAACAAAGCCATTTAAATTAGGTATGGTGAAGTAATTTATGTAGTTATAAAGCATTAAATTGCCTCCACCAAGTTCCTCTTTTAATGCATATAATTCTCCATAAATCCACTTTTGCAATTATGGTAGCACATTCAGGATCATGCTCCCACAAATATCTTCTTTATAACATGCAAGATCAATTTTATGGTAACATGTGACAATTAATTCCATTATAACTCTACTATCTTGCAAAATAACTTATTAGAGCAATAAATAATTCATTCATTAACCTTAGTCATGGTTGGAATAAAATAATTCATTAAAGCATTTAAAAAATACATGTGGCCTCTAAAATAAAATGTTGTAGTTTTTCAAATTAATATCCCCAGAAAAACTGAGCTCTCATTTTCAATAATCTGCAAAATATTTTGCTCATTCTTAAGGTTTTATGCCCAGAAGAAAAAAATAAATATTGTCGCCATTGATTCATTGTTAGAAAAATCATTTTTGAATGCAATTCAATGGACCATGTAGTTTTGCAAGCTAAATCCACCAAAGAAATTAATGCAATCAATAATAAAAGCATCAAGGATAACAAAAATTTATACCAAAAATCCAAAATTTTCAAGTGAGGTCCCTAATTGGGATGAGTTGTGTTATGCAACAACAAATGATGACTTTGCTGGAAAATACTCCTGAGCATTTTGGGATGAAGAACCCTCCCTAAAACCAATGAAACCTTTGATTAGAAAAAATCAACAAATTGGTATACATCCATAGCTAGAGTTAGAAAAATCTTGCTCAAAATAATGCTCCATTCTGCCTTAGCTCCAAGTGTGTGTAAGTGCATTCATTATGAATCAATCAAAACTTCATCAATTAAGCTTGAAATTAGGTTATTTTGGATCACTTTTGATATTTCTCCACTACCAACCATGCATCTATAGCCTCGGTGGAGATGTCCTTAATCCCTCTCAAGACCTTGCTCTACTACCAGCCAGACATCTATAGCCTCGATAGAGATTATCTAAATCACCCAAAGCACTTGAGTTTATATTTTTTTTTTTATATTGCAAATGCATAAGTGTGCCTTGGGTTGGGGATTGATAAGGCTAAGAATAGAGTGTATAAATTTATTTTGGCCTAACCATCAAGCTCAAAAGGTTACATTTCTATGACTCAAGAACTTTCTTAAGGTGTTTGAAATATGGAGCTTCAACATTACTTTGCAATACCTCAAGTTTAATCTACTTTGGCTCTAAGACAATGGATAGACACCAATAGTTTGATTGTACCAATCATTAATTCCACTAAGCTTCAAAGCAAACTCTTTCATTCCCAATTTGCATTAGAACACTTCTAGCTTAGAATAACCAGAAGTCAATTGCATATGAACAACCCATCCCAAGTGAGGGAAAAAGACAAAAAATCATAAAAGCATTCCAAAATTATCAAACTCAAGTAACACTACAAGGTAATAAATTGCATAAAATAATAGTATTTTCCATTCATTTGTGAAATACATGTTTGCTACCCTTGATATTTTTTTAAAACCTATAGTCAACTTGCAAAGCTTATAATTGTTGGAAAGGTTATTTTGTGTAGAATCTACCTATAAAATTTTATTGAATTATGAGTAGTTTTGTTCCCTTAAATATTGACTATCCTATGTTGCTACAAATTTTTTTGTTGAATTTTTATTGTATTTTTGTTGTTGTTGTTGAGTTTTTGCTGCAAATACTTCAATAACATAGTATAAATTAGAAACATACTCAAAACTAAATGGATGAAGGCAGTATTCAAACTCCAATTTAAATAAAAAAAAATTAAATTGAGGATAGCATGAATGCATTAAGGAAATTAAAACAAAACCAACTAATCATAATCAAATCAAGCAAATCACACCAAAATGACTATTTACAAGGTAGGATTGAAATACCCTTTAGGGATGAAAGTAATGCTTGAGGAACTATCCATTCATAGGTAATGGAACATCCTTTCCAGTTAGACTCTTGATTCTAAAGGTATTCTCTCCTAAGATTTCAAAGATTTGAAAGGGACCTAACCAAATATTATTAAACTTATCATGGTATCCTTTATTTTCATGGGATTTGTCTCATAGCAAAACAAAATTAGCAATTCTAAAAGCCTTTACCTTGGACCTCTTGTCAAACCACATTTTGATCACTCCTTGGTGTTTGTTAAGGTGTTGGAGGGCATCCTCTCTCTTCTCATCTAGGCTCATCAAGTTTGTTAGCCTTGCTTCAATTTTATCCTCCTCTAGGAAATATTGCATAAACTACAATGTCAAAATCTTCAAGTTGGTAGGGAAAATGGGATCTTGGCCATACACTAAGTGGTAGGGAGATGTACCTATGGAATACTTGACCCTTGTCCTATCTTCCCACAAAGCATACTTTAGTTTGTTGTGCCAATATCTAGGGTTCTTCTCTAAAATTTTCTTGATTATGGTTAGCAAGTTCTTGTTAGTGGACTCAACTAGACCATTCCCTTGTGGATAGTAATTTGAAGATAATTTTAGAGTCACTTTATTATCATAGGCCCACTCAAAAAACTTGATATAAGAGAAAGCAAAATCATTGTCACTAACTAAAGCATATGCCCTTCCAAATCTAGTAACAATGTGCTCTTCAAGAAATTGAATAACTACCTTTACAGTGTAGTTCTTTGTGGCTTAAGCTTCAGTCCAATGAGTGCAGTAGTCTATGGTAGTTAGGATGTACTTATGGTTGGTTAAAGAATTAGGGTTTATGACTCCTATGAAATCTAATCCCCATTAAGCAAATGTACGAGCTTAAAGACTGATTGCAAAGGTATGGCAACTCCTTTCCCTATTGGTAGAGACTTGGCATATATGACACGACCTAACATGTGTATAAGAATATTTAAAGATATTAGACCAATAATATCTTGCCCTTAATATTTTATGTGTTGTGGCATTCCCTGAACCAGTTTGGTCTCATATCTTCCATGGAAATATTCAAGAACTTCAACAACCTCATTCTTGCTTAAACATCTCAAGTAAATGCCTTCATGATTTTTCCTATACAAGATACCAAATTTAATCATAAAATTTACGCTCTTAAGATGAAGTGCTCTCCTTTGTATAACATTTAAATGGTTGGGGCAATTACCATGCAATAAATAATAAATATATTTATACCATTCATCACTTGTTATTTCCTCCACAAAATATTGTTGGCATGAAATACTATGATCAATATTAGCCAAAGTTTGAGATAGCTCTTGTCCTAGGATAATTTTCATAAGGTGAATCTCTATGTCAAATTCCTAGAAAGTAGATATCCATTTCCCTCTCCTCTCACCCAACTAATTTTGCATGAGCATTGAATTCATAGTTGGGTCAAGGACTATAGAAAAGACTTTGCTATGCCAAATGTAATGCCTAAATATTTTAATAGCTCTAAAGAATGCAAAGACTTATTTCTCTAGGGCTAAGTACCTCAATTTTATATCATACAAGGAAAAACTATTGAATGCTACGGGTCTTTCATCTCCATTTTCCTATAATTGAGTTAAAACTCTTGTCGTTGAATGCTCAGATGTAAATGAATATATATAGAATGTCTTAGTGTATTTAGGACTAATCAGAATAGGAGCATTCACAATTATCTTCTTGATTTCTTGAAAGGTAGTTTGGTCCTCTACAGACCATGTAATATTAGCATCTTTCTTTAGCATAACATTCAAAGGTCAAACTATTTCTATGAAACTAGAAATAAACTTCCTCACAAAATTAATTTTCCCAAAGAAAGACCTTAATTCCTTTTTGCTTCCTAGAAGGGGAATCTTCTGAATGGCCTCAATCCTATCTGGATCAAAGAAAATACCAACATCAAATATGTAGACACAAAAAATAAACACATCCATTTAACACTAATTAATTAATTAGTATTTATCTATCTAAGTGTTAATTAATTAATTAATTACACCTAGGCTACCCATTTCCACCCCCTAAAAACATCCTCCTATATCTAGCCCATAGAAATTACGAGAGTGTTACCCTTTCCTATCCCATGTGCACATCATCCCTAGTTTAATTTAGTTCCAACAAGCCTTCCCCCTATCCGAATTATGTATGGGTGAAGATTACCCTCACCTAAAAATAGTCTCCAATCTACTTTATTCCAACTCACCTTCCCCTCCATTCAAATTATGTATGGATGACGATTACCCTCACCCAGAAATAGTTTCCAGTGTACTCTAGTCCAACTCACCTTCCCCATCCTGATTACATAAGGGTGAAGATTATCCTTACCCAAAAATAATATCCACTTCGCTTTGGTTCTACGCCACCATATCCCATATAGGTTAAGTGGAACTTAAAATATAAGAGATTCCTTCACCAAAAATAATGAAAAATAAAAGGATAATACCCTTCACTTCAGTTCCACATTCTATGCAAGTTAACTACCACTTAAATGGATGAAGATTTATCTATTTAAAAATAAATAAATAATAAAAAAATGCACATGCTATTGTTTAAAAATATTAACTGATGTTTAACATGTCCATGATTGGTTATCCACTCAAGTGGAGAAAATTCCTAGATTTCCTCTCCATTCCCGTGTGCATATCGCTTGCATGCTACCACACTCCATCATTGAAAATTTATAAATATGCCCTCTCTTTCTCCATTAAGCATGAAGATGGTTGATATGCACGAGCGCTATCAAAAAACCTAAGCCAAGCTTACATTACAAATCTTAGATATTATTTATAGCCATTCCTATCCATTGCCTTCATTTCACCATGAGATTCACGTGTGCCCATTCCATACCCATTTTCCATTATTGAAACCACACACCATCCAACCATCATTTCAATCCTGGATCAAGATGAGAGATCGATTTCATCTTGCCACAGGTCTAGAACTAGTTTTGATAGAGTCAAGATAACATAGATACTGGCCATTTGACCCTGGATGACCATCAGTTATAGATATCCTACCCAAGATGACCCACAAAGAAGATCATTCACCCCTCGAACGATCGAGAACCAAAGGTGAATTGCACACAAAATCCAAATGCAAATATAAGAATTTAAGAAATAACAAGGTAGGTAAGGTAAGATCATCTTTCTTCTCACATTCTAACATTTTTATACATTTTGTAAGCTTTATCACAAGTTTCTGGGACAATAGGTTAGCATTTTATTAAATCAGGACCTCATATTGAGAGGCCTACTAGGTGTTATTAAATACTATCCAATGAGCTTGTGTGTAGGTATTTTATAGCAACATAAGACAACGGAAGACTCAACACATCCAGTGGTGGTCAATAAAAACCCAACTCAACACAACTCCAACACATATAGTGGTGGTCACTAAAAACCTAGCTTAGTACAGATCCAACACATCCAATGGTGGTCATTGAAAACCCACCTCAGCACAGATCCAATATATATAACAGTGTTCACAAAAAAACCCACCCATCAAAGATTGTGGCACAATATGACTAATTGCACCATTGTTATATCAATTTGTAAAAAGGGATCAACTCCCTTTATTTGTGATGAATCATTTGTAAAAGCCCCATGAGGGTTTATGTGTACTGCAAGATTTGAGATGATATTTAATAAGTTTATTTAATATTTCTAGTTTATTTCAATATCTCTTTCCATTTCATGTATGGTGTTGTTTTCTTTTGTCTACAAAATGATGATCACAGTGGGTTTTTTGTGACCACCGCTAGATATATTGGATCTGTGCTAAGGTGGGTTTTTAGTGACCACTAATTGATGTGTTGGAACTATGTTGAGGTGGGTTTTCGATGACCACCACTTGATATGCTAGAGCTATGTTGAGGTGGGTTTTCAATGACCACCCCTGGATGCACTGAGTCTTTCATTGTCTTCTCTTATCTTCTACTGCTATAAAATACCTACACACAAGCTCATTGGACAATAGTTAATAACACTTGGTGGGTCTCTCGAGATGAGGCCCTGATTTAATAAAATGCTAACCTATTGTGCAAAGAACTTATGATAAATATTACTGAATGTATGAAAATAAACGTCAAAATGCGAGAAGAAAGATGATCTTACCTTACCTACCTTGTTATTGCTTAAATGCCTAGATTTGTATCTAGATTCTTTGTGCAGGCCGCTTGTGGTTCTCGATCATCTAGGGGGTGAATGATATTCTCTATGGGTCATATAGGATAGGATGTCTACAGTCGATGACCATACATGATTGGATGGCCAGGATTTGTGTTATCTTGACTCTATCAAAATTAGTTCTGGACCTATGGTAAGATGGAATTGGTCTTTGGTCTCGATTCGAGATTGAAATGATGGCTGGATCGTGTGTGGTTTCTATAATGGAATATAGGTATGGAATAAGCATGCATGGATCTCATGGTAGAGTGAAGGTAAGGTATGGGGATGGCTATAAATTATAGCTAAGGAGCTTAATGTAAGCTTTGCTTAGGGTTTTTGACAACACTCGTGCATATCAACCATTTTCATGCTCAATGGAGGAAGAGGGGGCATATTTATAAATTTCCAATGATGGAGTGTGGTAGCATGCAAGTGATATGCATGTGAGAATGGAGAAGAAATCTAGGAATTTCCTCCACTTGAGTGGAAAACCAATCACGGATATGCTAAACATCAGTTAATATTTTTAAACGATAGCATGTGCAATATTTATTTATTTTTAAATAGATAAATCTTCATCCATTTAAGTGGTATTTAAATTGCATAGAATGTGGAACTAAAGTGAAGGGTATTATCCTTTTATTTTTTATTTTTATGATGAAGGAATCTCTTAACTTTTAAGTGCCAGTTGACCTGCATGAGATATGGTGAAGTAGAACTAAAGTAAAGTGAAGATAGTTTTTGGGTGAGGATAATCTTCACATGTATGCAATCAAGATGGGGAAGGTGAGTTGGAATGGAGTACATTGAAGACTATTTATGGGTGAGGGCAATCTTCACCCATACATAATCTATATGGGAGGAAGGTGAGTTGGACTAGAGTAGACTGGAGACTATTTCTGGGTGAGGGTAATCTTCACCCATACGTAATTTGGATGGGGGGAAGGTGAGTTGGAACTGGAGTAAATTGGGGATGATGTGCATGTGGGATAGGAAAGGGGAACACTCTCGTAATGTCTATGGGCTAGACATAGGAGGGTGTTTTTAGGGGGTGGAAGTGGGTAGCCTAGGTGTAATTAATTAATTAATTAACACTTAGGTAGAGGAATACTAATTAATTAATTAGTATTAAATGGATGTGCTTGTTTTTGGTGTCTACATATCTAACTTTATTTTGGGCAGTTTACAGTTTATTTTACTCAGTAGTGTAATTTATAATTTTTTTGTTGTTTATGCCTAGTGTAGGTACTATTTTTTTTTTATTTTTGAAGTTTTAGTCACACCCGTCTGATCTAGGAATTCTTCAAAGAACAACCATCCAACCTAGGATAACCTCAAATCAGCAACCGTTCAACCCAGGATGATCTCAAAGAAAATATTCCAATAACCTTCGGTCTTCAACACAACATAGGACCACAGGTAGGGGGTTCTTAACTCTTTGTTTTTTTTATAATAAGTATTATTTCCTAGCAAGAAAATCGAAAAGAAGTAAAAAATATTTCTTTTATTTCATATTTGGTCATTGCTTTAGTAATTAGTTTTATTGCTTTCTTTTCAGTCTGTGTGATTTCTCTTTTAGTTTAGAAGTAATTTGCTTCCCTAGAATAAGTGTCTACTTCTACTAGTTTAGCCGTTTATAAATTTTCTCCTATTCTAGTGCATTTTATATCCCTATAGTGATAGGTTTATTTTAAAGGAATTTATTTTTTTAAGCTATTAGGATAGTCTGCTACTGTAATCCACATTTGTGTTAGATTCATTCCTTTTATCATTCCTGTAAGATAGTTTACCCTTTTTGTTTCAATAGGATAGTCTACCCTCCTAATAGCTTAGATTGTCATTTTCCTAGCATAGTTGTCTGATATTTCATATAAATTTTCTATTCTCTATTGTATTTTTCTACTACAACCCTTGACCTACTATTTTTGGAGTCACAGAAAGTTACAGTTATGACTGTCTGATCCAATATGGTTTTAGACTAGTTGCTATCCAGACCTATATGGTTAAATTCAAGGTCTTATCCCCCCTTCTTCTTCTTATATATTATTCTTGGAGATTTGTCTTTCTGTGTATTTCTCCTTTTGTTATTTCTTCCTAGAATAGGTTTTGTTGCTTTAGGTTCTTCTTCTTTTATGATTCAATCTTCCTTATTTTTCTTAGGTTGCATGATTCTTTAAAGTTTCATTTTTCAAAAACATAGTTCCAATTACATAAAAAAGAGAGCATTTTTAAAATTAGCAGTTGTTTTATTTTATCTAGATTTGGTAAACCTTGCATTGCATCCTACATTTAGCCATCTTAAAAATAGTAAAAACTCAAAAACGAAAACCACTTCACACACATATTACATATTGCATTCAAATCGATAAAGTTGTATTTCATAACCAATCATAGATTGCAATCAATGACATTGGCTTTCATCTCTAATCGTTGATTGGCCCCCTTGAAACCATAGTAGCCCCAATGAGTGGTTTTTTGGATTTCATCACTGAGAAATATCCTACTTTTGATATTATCTTAGAGTAGGTTAGGATTAGATACCCTTTTTTTTACAAGGTTTAATAATAAATGGACATGTAGCTATCATTCTTGTTAGAGCCCACCCGAGGGTGAAGCAAAAGTTTGGGTAGACCGATAGCAAGATTTAGATAACACAACCTCTCTCAAGAGGTTAATTTATCCCCTTAGGATATCCCAAGCCACAACCACCATCCTAGGAAGTCTCTTCAACTATTTTTGTACTACTTCTTGTAAGAGATTTGGGCATAAACACACCCATTTATATTTCCTTACACCATCCCATTTGTAGTTCTTAGGGTTAGAATAATAAAACACACAAAATAAAAAAAAAATAGAAAAAAAAAAAAATATCCAAAAGCAAAACTATTTCAAAAACATCTCACAAGAGCATCAACCAAACATAAGCACATCATAATGAAAATATCAAAACTATTGTTATTTGTTTGATTTATTTTTTGTGTAGATAGAAAATATCACCTTTAAACACATCAACATCACAAAACCTTCAATCCACATCCTATCCCATTCCTTATAAGCTTATGATTCTGACTTGTGGTCAAGCCCAAGCCTAAGCTCAAGACCAAGCCCAAGCCCAAGCCCAAGCCCAAGCCCAAGCCTTGATGGACCCATTAGGTCAAACCTATCATACTTTAACTACTCCACTGACTCATTAGGAGGAAGCATCATAGCCACCTCATGGTAACTTGTCCAAAAAAACCCATCATCACACCCCCAACATGCTTGAGTCACAACATGAACATGATATGGGTTCCACACACCACTAGATCCCTACCAAAATTCCTGAATCCTTTTGTCCAAGGACTCATGTATATTTGATTATTTCCAATATTATTCTCCTTTACACTTTTGATGACTAGAAAATCTCTCACCCACTTGAGGTCCCTCCAACTTCTCTAAAGGAGACTCCCCTACCTCGTCATGTAACCCATCCACACCTCATAATTTTCCCTCTCCTCATGTCATGGACTTTTTTGGCCCCTCATATTTAAACCTAATGTATCAAGCCCCTCCAATCATATCACCCATGCATGGTCACAAGAAAACCATGAACAACTCCTCACATCTATCCCCTCATCTCTTCCAGCTCTTCTTCCAACACCATCCCTACCACCTCTCCTTATAAAAACCTATTCTCTATCCCACACCCCTAACATAACCCAATGCTCACAACCCCATCACTCCTATCCACTTCCTTAACCTCTCCCATACTCATGTCCTCATCCTTATCACCTTGCACTTGACCAAACCCCTAGCCAATTCAATCCCCTCTCAGTCACTCCATCTCCAACTCCACATCCACTTTCCCTACAATAAATATTGGATCGACTCATAAAATTGGAGCTATAGTTGAGTCACCAAGACATCTCTCCAACACCTTCTAAACCATCCTCTATGACATCTTCATCCACTTCACTTTCATATCAACCTTCTAATAGACATCGTCCACCTCCAAATCCACCTTCACCTACCCTACAACAAATCTTGGAGTGACTCACAAACATTGAGCTATAGTTGAGTCACCAAGACATATCTCTAGCCCTCCCTCAATCCTCCTCTATGCCATATCAACCTTCCCATTGACCTCGTCTACCTTGTACACCTCGTCCACCTTGCCCACCTTGACCATATCATACCTTAAAATCCCTATCAAAGCCATTGTTGATAATATTTTAAAAGTTGTAGGATACAAGAATAATCTCTTTACATAAAATATACATTGTAGATCCTAACAAACCTAATTCCAAGTGGTATAGAAAAAATCACTATTATATTTATCATCATCAAAAGGGTCATGACATTGATGATTATCACAAATTTCAAGGTCTAGTACAAGATCTTCTCGATCATGAGGAATTAACCACCTCACTTCCATGATCCCTTATCAATAATATTATTCCTTCCTCACCCATTCCTATTAATCCACCCATCTCTTTCATTTATCTACATGCCACCCATAACTACCAATCACATTATGTCACTCCAATCACACCACATCACAAATTGCATTATCATTTGAGTTGGATGACACTAGTAGAATCAACACTGGCTTACATCTTGTTCAATACTTAAAACACCTAAGTCTCACTAGGGCATCATATATTGGTCAAAATTTGAGAGAACCCTAAGTCTCATATTCAACTATCACTTTGTCCCATCTCATCCATCATCAAACACTATCACTATCTCATTGCTCATCAGTTTGTCTTTTCATGCCTTCCTCTTTTTATCATTATTTTCCTCCCTCCTCAACTTGCTTTCATGACTAGGGGAGTTCACCCCTTTTCTAATTCATCATCTAGTCTGGGGGAGTTCATCCTTATACATACAAAAAAAATTCAAAAACATAAAAAATCCAGAAATATCAAAAATAAAAAAATCATAATCATCAAAAAATAAAAAAAATCAAAATAATCAACAAAAAAATATTTAAAAATCCAAAAAACATATCAAAAATCCAAAAAAAATCAAATAAAAAAAACACAAAAATATATTACACACCACTACAATGCACGATGCATTCACACCCATCTAGTAATTCTATCTCACATTATTTTCATCACCAATAATACTTTGGTTATCGTTTGGCTCATGTTTTTTCTCTATTTTTCTAAGATTGATTTTTGTCGCATTAATCAAGGTCATCTTCCTTGTGGTATGTGTCCTGCTTTGTTTTATATCCTTTTTTCTCCATACATATTTGTACTACATTCACCACCCATAATCCTTGTGTCCACTCACACCACCCACATGACACCTTATCTCTTTTGAGTCTTTGGTTTGGAGAATCTTTAGGTTCTTTCGATCGTTCAACCATACCTAGTGTCTTAGTCAACCTCCATTGAATGCCATTAGCTCTTGAGTGCTACAGGTCTTCTTGGTTACCTCAGGTTCTCTCTTTGACCATGCACATATATCACATATTAATAAAATTTTGAGTCTAGAAAATATGAAACCATGCATAGCTTTAAACCATAAAGTGAACGGTTTCCCTTGCTCATCCTATTATTTGCATTATATAACCCTGAGGATAGACAAAAGGACAAGTTAAATCAAATAAAAAAAAGAGAAAGAGAAAGATACACAAAAAAAGCACTACCAAAAAAAAAAAAGTGAGCAAAGCTTGAATCCCTAGTATCCTCAAGTCTAACATAACGAGGCTACTATCCATCAGGGCTATAGATGCCTGACTAAAAATGGAGAATGCCTTACAAGTGGTGATAAATCTATCATATTAGTGACCTTATTTTGTACAGACATGTAGGCCCAAAATGGCCACATCCTTAGAAAATTTTTTGAAATATTTTCTAAGGCAAAGAAGGATGTTCCATCCCATGCGAGATCCAGTGTATTTTACAGTGGCACGTAGGACAGGATGTCCTATCCCACGGTCAAAGTGGTCAAATTTCACTTTGCCACTTTTAGAATCATGGATCACAACATATGTTTGATTAAGTCTAAAAGCTTAGCGGTTTGCAACATGTTCTAGTCCGCGTGACATCCGACATGGTTCCAGCCCATAGTCAAAGCAGTAAAAGTTTGCACTTGGCTACTTTTGAACCATGGCACAATGCATATTGTTCTAGCTCGCACAAGCTAAAGGCTATTTCAAGCTTGTTCTACCCCATGGGAGTTCAAGTGTATTTTGTAGCGGCACAGCACACATGCTCCAGCCCATGGTCAAAATGGTCAAACATTGCAAAAGTGAATAATAAAGTCATGGGCCAGTGCAAGATTTTATATGGCATAAGTCTTATGTTATATCCCACATGGGCCAGAGCAATGCTCTACCCCATGGTCAGCCATAGTCAAACTTGGAGGCACGAGTTTCAAGGTGTGGGCTACAACACATTGTAGATTTGGTTCTACACCATGAATGTGAAACAACTCTAAAGCAAATTGAAGAATAAGAGTAGTGGTCTAGCGCAATGTTCCATCCCATGCACCTCAAAGTATATTTTCATGCTAGAGTCTCATGTGCTCCAGCCCATGATCAAAGTGGTCAAAGGATGTGATAAGCTGTTAAGAGGAGTGGGCTACGACATGTTCCACGCTATGGAGCTATCAAAGACTTTCAAGATTTAATCTTGGTCATTCATGAGTAGATCAATGATTGGATCATTCTAACGATATCTCGAGCACATAAAAGTAGAGCCTTTATGACATGAACTAGTTGAGCAAAGAGAGCTAGCAGATGAAGCATCAATGAGGCCAAGAACCAAGAAAATACAGTTGTAGATCAATCAATTGTAGATCTATGATAGATAATATCTACAAGAATGAAAGATGGCCTAGATCATAATTTAGATAGCTTGGAGCCAAACCACCATGAAGAACCAGCAAGTTGCAAGGGTCAAGCTGCAAAGGAGTGCAAGATCACATAATTTCTTCTATTCTCAAATGCAAATCAGAGGCTACCACCTCAACATCTAGCTGATCTGGCATTTCATTTTCCTTGTAATGTTCCATTTCTTTCAATTTCTTTTCAAGCATGTAAAAACTATAAAAGGAGGTCGAACCCTCATTTTGAAGGGTCGGCTCTAGAGTGTTTGCTTGCTCTGTTATGTAATACTTTTCTGCAAATCAATAGAAGGAACATTACTTGGATGTTTGCCTCAAACTAGTGTCTTCTATAATTTTGGAGAGATTCAAGTTGTGGATTGCTTTTCTACTACTACTGCTATGGTTAGTCTATTCTATTGATATTGGATTGCTAGCTTAGAGCAATTGAAATATTTTCATAATTGAATTTGTGCTTGCAAGAAGTTATTTTCTATTAAATCTTGATACTGATCTTATTATGCTAATTTGGATTATTAGTATCTTGATATTGAAATAGCTTTCTTGAAGTATATCTCTATTTTATCTGTAATGATGAAGATCACTTGTTTTGAATGTTGTTAATCTCAAGTGTGGGACATTGGAAATTGTTTTGTAAGATGGGTTTTTCTTGTAGATGCCTATGTTGTTAGCTCTATCCATCCATTATTTGATTACTATTTCTTAACCCTAACTCATTTCTATCCCTATATCTTAAACATTTAACTGAGCTTAAATGAGTCAACACCTTATTAGTTGACAAGGAATACCAACCTACTCTAGAGGTTGGATTAGAGCAATATTTAATCCATCCAATGTTGTGGTCTGAACTGTGATTAGCGGGTGCATGCCTAATCAGAGAATTGGAAGATAACAATCATAGTATCAAGATTTTTCTTGATGGCAATTTGGATCCCAATAGTTTTTGGCATGCCCGATGGGACCTGTTAACAAGAACACTAGTTAACCCACTCTTTCTAACTTTACCTTTTCCTAGAGGAATCAAGATTTGGTGAATTATCTTGACCTCATCAAGCGGTGATCAATAAATTCACCTAGTGACTCCCTGAATGCAAGAATCTAGAAAAGCCTTTTTGATAGCTCATAGTTTTCATGAATACTAGGTCATCTACGAAGAATAACCCAGAGTCTTTTATCTATTATGAGCTCCCTTTGAGAGGATCTACTATCTTAAGAAATTTGAACCCATATTTCCAATCAGATAAAACTCCTCCAAAAATTCAACCTGAGGTGCCTCCAAGACCACCTCCAGCAAGAGCAATGACTAGAAATATGGCTAACAATGTAGCCAATAATGCCAATGTGGCCCCAAATCTACCCCTATAGAAGTATCCTAGTTGGAATACAACTGGTCTCCTGAGGCTTGCTCATATGCATGATATTCCCCAAGTTGTATCCAAAGCCATCCCTACCTATGATGGATCAGGAAAAACCACTTACGAGCATTGCCAAGATATTCTAAATCTAGCAGCAATTCATAACATAAAGAATGAAGATGTCATTGTCAGAATCTTGGCCCTATCCTTTAGAGGGAAAATCTTACACTAGTTCAGGACCTTAGAGGACAATAGCATTACTTCATGGGCGAGTTAGTAGAGCCTTTTGTAGAAGAATTCAATGAGTCTGTTGATCCCTTCTCCCTTCTAAATTAGTTTACATCCATGCAAAAACATCAGCAAGAATCAGTTTTAGACTTTAATCTGAGATTTAGTAGAACCTGGAAGAGGATTCCACCTGAAGCTAGGCCAGCTACAACCCTTGCTTTTATGTACTATATCAGAGCCCTTGGATCAGAATTGGGTTTACAAACTCAATAGGTAGGGATATATACCTTTCCCCAGGTTTATAATGTAGTCGTCTAGGCTGAGAATATCCTTATCAATGTAGGGAGGTTACCCCCAAAGACTATGATGCCTTACTACTCTAAAATTCCTAATATCAAGGGGAAAATGCATCCTCTTACATGGACCCTCCTCCTCTATCATCACTAGCTCCCAATATGACTCCAATTCCCCTCCCCAAATCATCATCTACTTTAGTTTCTTTCCCTCCTCTTCCATCTCAAGCACCTCAAGAATCTTCTATGCTTCTTGATATTCAAAACACTTTAAAAACTCTCAGTAACAAGATGAATTCAATGGAGAAGAGAGAGATAGAGAGATCACAAAAAAGAAGGTTTCCCCATGTTAATAGAGATCAGAAGCCTGGTACCAACAATAGTGCTAGAATCAGAGTTAATGTAATTCAAGAAGATCCAAAATATTCCTCTAAAACTAGTCTTGTGAATGTATGGTGCCTTGTGTGTAATGATCCCCATGACTCAGAGTCATGTGTTATGTATCAACATCATGTGCAGCAAGCCATGGAAAAGGTAGAGAGAAATCAGAAAGGGAGAGTCAATATGCTTTAGCAACCAGACTAGATCATGGTTGGGCAAGATCCTGATGAAGAGGGACCTATTGCTGTCATGACAAGATCTAGAAAGAAGACATTGTAGGTTGATCCATAGAATATGGGGCAATTTCAAGTCCCTTCTTAAAAGAAGAAATATCCTCCTCTACAAAATAATGACCAATTTCCTATCCCTCAAGCCACTAAAAAGAGGGACATGGTACCTAAAGGCCAAGAAAAGGAGGTCAATTTCCCTAGGAGATTCGACAAAGAAAATGACAAAGAAAGGATGAGATCCAAAAGTGAAGCACAAGAAAAGCTTTGATTTCCCTCCATAACTAAGAGGTAAAGGATTGAAGCCACACAACAATACAAGAGGAAGTATGGTGAGCCAGAGAGAAAGTCTAAGAATTCCACTTCAACAAAATCAGAATACAACATTGTAGAAGAGATGAAAAGAATTCCCTCCAAGGCTAGCCTCTATGATACCCTCTTTATTCCTGGTCAAATAGATCTACTGAAAGCTTCTTTGAGTAAGAATCCTCAAGAAAAGTAGGCTACTACCATCCTCAATGTGTCTTCTAGAAAAGATAAGATGTCTCCTACTACTTTAAATAATAAACCCCCCATTCTACATTTCTTTGTGGATGGAGGGTTGGATAGTTCACAACTATATGATTGATTCAGGGGCCTCCACCATGGTTATGCCCAAGGTAGTCTATGAGGATATGGGTATGGAGTATACCAGATCCTATCCTAGAGTTTTGTAGTTGGATGGGACACCAGTAAAGATAGTTGGGGTAATAAAATATGTACTAATGAGATTGCATAGAGCCCCAGAGGTGACCATTGTGCAAGAGATTATGGTAGTAGACCTAGAGCCCTATTTTGGTCTATGCCTTTCCAGAGAGTTCACTACCAAATTGGGAGGATGTATGTACTTGGATTACTCTAGTATGGTGATTCCCTTCAAAGGAAAGAGAATAAGGATCACACCCGAGAAGCCTGTATCTTATCACATTGAGAATATTGAAGAAGACATGTGTAACCTCACACCTCTAGATGATTTTGAAATAGTAGAAAGTTTTGAAGAACTAGAGGTTGAATATGAGTTGCCATTCAGAGAGGATTATAGCCAGTTTGGAATAGGAATGGGCACATACAACATCTCCTTAGAAGCAGAGAAAAATATCCCTACTATATCCAATCAGTATTTGAGAGAAATAGAGACTTGGACCATGCACTTTGATGGTGCAAGATGCAAAAATGGGGCCAATGCTGGTGTAGTTTTGTAGTCTCCATCAGAAGGTGTAAAGAGTTTTGCATACATATTGACATGGTCCTGCACCAACAATGCTATAGAGTATGAAGCTTTATGCTTAGGGCTAATGCAAGCTGAGAGCATGGGTATCAAGATATTGAATATATATGGTGACTCTGAGCTAATAGTAAATCAGGTAAGAGAGAGATGCAATAGTAAGCACCATTACCTGAAGGTATACAAAAATAGGGTGTGGGATTTGATGGAATCCTTTGATGCCCTCAACATCCATTTTGTTCCTAGAAGGTAGAACATGTTGGCTGACTCTTTGGTAGTTAGGGGATCTAATTTTAACCCTTCTACAGATATAGGAGTTGCTAAAGACAAAAGAATCAAAATGGTTTTCAGGCCTATAGTCCCAAATAGATAGATTTTTTGGTAGGTCTTTGAGAGTGATGAACAGATCATCAAATTCCTAGTAAGAGAGGCTTGTTTATCCACTATTCAAGAGGAAGTTCTAGATGAGATTGACCAACAAGATGTTATCCAACTAAAAAACAATCATATCCCAAGAGGGTTGGTCACACTTGAAAGCCTCTTTGATAATGAAGATAGGAAGAAAATCAAAGCTATGGAGATCAATGAAAAAATCTATAAGGAGATCGAGATTGAGAAGGAAAAGAAGCTCAAAGTTGGTATCCACTATTCTCCAGAAGAGGTAGAGGAGATTAAAGCCTTATGCCTAAAATACCAAGACATTGTGGCCTGGTCATATGAAGATCTTAAGGTATATGACAAAAGGGTGATCCAACATACAATTGAGCTAGAACCAGATGCAAAGCCTTTCAGATAGAAGCAAAGGCCTATGAATCCTAGGATTGAATCCATAATGAGAGAAGAGCTACTCAAACTACTAAAGGCTAAAATTATATATCCAATTAAGCACTCCACATGGGTAGCTAACTTGGTTCCTATGAGGAAGAAGAATGGAGACATCCACCTATGTGTAGATTTCAAGAATCTCAACCAAGCATCATTGAAGGATCACTACCCTCTCCCTCAGATTGACCAGATTCTATAGATTATTGTAGGAGTAGAGAGGTTCTCACTATTAGATGGCTTCTCCGATTATAACCAGATCTGGGTGAAATATGAGGATCAATTCAAGATAACATTTACTACCAAATGGGGTACTTTTGCTTATCAGAGGATGCCTTTTGGTCTATCCAATGTAGGGGCCACATTCTAGAGAGCTATGGATTATGCCTTTGGAGAGCTTATTAATAAATTCATTCTGATCTACTTGGATGATATGACTGTGTTCTCTCATGAGAAACAAGATCACCTGACACATTTGAAACAAGTATTTGAGAAATACAGAGAATTTGGTATCTCTCTTAACCCAAAGAAGTCATTTTTTGTAGTTCATGAAGGGAAGCTATTGGGCCATGTGGTCTCTAAATAAGGGATGTCTATTGACCCAGATAGATTTAAATCAATTCTTACCCTTCCCTTACCCATGAACAAGAAATATTTGCAATCCTTCTTTGGATAGATCAATTTTATCAAGAAGTTCATCTCAGATTTTGCTCAAAAGGTGAAACCTATCTCAGAGTTGCTAAAGAAAAATGTAGATTTCAAGTGGACTGAAGTAAGAAAATAAGCTTTTGAGATCATTAAACAATCCATTGCCACTACTCCAATTCTGGTGAATCCTGATTTTAGCAAGAATTTCATTATATATGCTTATGGAGCTGAAGAGAGCTATGCATCTATGCTTACTCAGAAGAATGATGATGGAGAAGAACATCCCATATTTTTTTGGAGCCAAACTCTCCATGAGTACCAGATCAAATACAACTTCATCGAAAGACAAGTCTTTGTAGTGATGAAGTCATTAAAGAAATTTAGGTAATACTTGGCTCAAAGTAAAACCCTAGTGTATGTAGTTCACCCAGATGTAAGAAGTTTCATTTTACAAGGTGAGCTGGGAGACAAAAGAGTAGGTTGGATTACCAAGATCCAGGAGTATGATGTGGAAATCCATCCTACCAAGCTGGTCAGAGGTAGAGCATTATGCCAAGGGTTAATAGAAAATATGGTTACAGAACAAATGTTAGCTTGTCAATCATCAATAGAAGACTAGATCGAAGATCCTCAATCAGGAGATTCAGACTAGGTTGATCAGATGACCAGATATTTCCAGATAAGGATTTATCCTCAGGATCTTAACCCATCACAAAGGAGGAGATATAGGCTTCAAGCCTTAAAGTATGTCTTACTACCAGAAGGACTATATAGGAGAAATCTGGATGGAGTCCTCCTAAGATGCTTGAAGGATGATCAGAAGCAAAAGGTCATTAAAGAATTCCATGGAGGATTATCTAGAGGACATTTTTTAGGAAGGGTCACAACTTTAAAAATCATTAGGGTAGGCTATTATTGGCCTACTATTTTTGTTGACACCTTCAAAGTAACAAGAGCCTATGATGAATGTCAGAGGTATGTGGGAAGAACCAAAAATGCATCATTCCCCCTCAAGCCCATCCAGGTAGAAGAGTCATTTCAACAATGGGGGTTGGATTTCATTGGGACAATTAACCCAAATTCCTTAGTAGGACATAAATACATTTTGACTACCATAAATTACCTTACCATATGGGTAGAAGCCATCCCCACAAAGAAATCAGATCAAGAAGTGGTAATCGACTTCATGGAAAGCTTGATTGCAATATTTGGTATCCCTAAAGCTATAGTAAGTGATAATGGTCCAGCCTTCATAGGAGCTAAATACATTGAGTTTGCTAGAAAGTATGGTATCACCATAAAGAATTCTTCCAATTACTATCCTCAAGGGAATGGATTAGCAGAGTCAACTAATAAGAATCTGCTAAGAATTCTGAAGAGATCATTAGAGGATAACAAAAGGAGTTGGCACCTATTGTTAGAGTAGGCTCTATGGGTAGATAGGATCACCATCAAGAAGTCTATCAAAACCTCTCCCTATGCTTTGGTGTATGGAAAAGAAGTAGTCCTACCTATTCACTTAGAAATACTAGCTCTCAAGCTGGTAGACTCAGAAGAAGAATCTGATCAAGGTCCAGTTGAAACTAGATTGACACATCTACTCCAGTTAGAAGAGAAGAGGACTCAAGCATATGAGGATTTCTAGAAGCATTCATCTGATATTAAGGGATGGTTTGATAAGAAAGCCAAATTCAAAAAATTCAAAGTAGGTGACTCTATTTTGAAGTGGAATGTGGAGAGAGCTAAGCCAGGACATCATCAAAAGTTTGAATCTTTCTAGGATGGCCCTTTCAAAGTAGCTGAGGTTAAAGAAAGCAACTCTTTCCAGCTTGAAGACTTAGAGGGAAACATTCAACCGATCTCGATTAATGGATTCCATATCAAACTCTACTTTGATTAAGAATAAATATTTTCTTGTAACATATGTATATATTTGTATTATACTATTGTTTTTTGTTCTAAAAGTTTTTGTACAGAGATAAAAAAAAATAAAAAAGAAAGAAAAAGCTACAAGGCAAGATTGTAAAAAAGAGCTAAGGGTGGTAGTGGGCTACAACATATGCTCCATGTCATGCTCAATAAGCTAAAAGTGGTCATGGGCTACAACATATGCTCCATGCCACTCTTAAAAGGCAAAGGGATAGAAAAGCACCATAATTGAAAACATGTTCTAGGTCATGACCAATCAATGAACAACATGATATCTCCCACCACCAAGTCACCCATATTTTGATTTGAGAAGTGTGCAATGGGTAGTTGTCCAATATCTACATTAATGGTGGAAGGCATGCATGGAGAGGATTTAAAGCTCAAATATTAATTGTCATTCATTTTACAAGTAACATTCACCTATCAAGGAGAGCATAGCAAAGCAGTAAGGCATAATTTGCAAGAACAGAAGAGAGTGAATACCTAGTGAATTTTTAGAAAATGGCCTCCAAAATAGCTCAAGAAGAGAAACAACCAACAACTGTCAATTGAAAGCTATATTGATAAAGAAGAGGTAGTGGCCAACACCAGACTAACCTTTACAAGGAGAACTAAGCTCAAAAGAGTATCAACAACAAATACTTGAAAGGGTGAACCTATGATAGTTCAAGGTATATTGTGTTGTCCGCTCCTTTTTATCATTTTACATCTGTGATTCAATGCTCCTTTGTCCTGAATTAATATCAACAATTGTAAAGTTTTATGACCCTAGGGAAAAAGTAGTTAAAATAGCTAATGGTAAAACCCTATTTAGTATCACAGCCAAGGCCTACCATGATTTGTTTGCTCTAGGTGTAGAACCACCTATAAGACCTAAAGCCTTTGATATAGTAGAGCAAGCTAGATATTATTCCTTACAAATATATGCTCATGAAGGAGAGCCTTTTAGGAAGTGGGTTTACAATCAATTCAAAACTATTAAGTCAAAAGAACATTACCTAAAACCCCAATTCCTATTGAACAATTTGCCAACCCTAAGATTTTCTCCATGTTAGCCTACTTAGAGGGTTTAGATTCTGATCAGTATGTGAGAGACTGGAAAATAGCTACTATGTATTACATTTCGAATGAGAAGATGTATA
Organism: Wollemia nobilis; assembly: GCA_028583015.1. Taxonomy (NCBI): domain Eukaryota; kingdom Viridiplantae; phylum Streptophyta; class Pinopsida; order Araucariales; family Araucariaceae; genus Wollemia; species Wollemia nobilis. Next base: position 4,458,121 of record JAQPPZ010014295.1, read on the forward strand.
GACCCAAAGTAGAAGAAGAGGGCATCAAGCCAATTTATTTTTATTGGCCAACATTTCTCTCTAAAAGAATGCATGAGCAATTGGTTAGGATGAAGAAAGATTTAGAGAACCCTTCCTTCTAACACTATTCAAATTTGGTATGGATGTTTTATGCTATCATAAGGCACATGATGCCCTAGATTCTAGTAAAGGACAAGAATGATAAAGGAGATCCTATCCCTATTTATTATTGGACCAATCATCTGAGGAGCACAAAATCCTACTACAGGTTCAACTTGGAATTTCTAGGGCCAACCTTGAAAATCATGTATGGGAAATGCCCTAGGTTGCCATATTTGGCTAAAGAATTGTTATGAGTAGAAGACATCGAAGAAGGGGACTGGTATATTCTTACAGAAGGCACTATCATCAGACTCTATGGTTTTACTGGTAAACCTTTTTTGCTACCTCATTTTGTAACTAGTAGGCTATTGGCCCTAGAGTACTTAAGGCAAGCAGACTTTATCAATGTAAATTTTAGCTCTAGTAAAGGGAGGAAAAGTTTGTTGACTTACTCTCATAATGTAGATGATATAACAATAACCAAAAAGGGTCAAGGTGAACAAATTACCCAATATTTGGAGAGATTAGGTCTATTGTACATCCCACAAATATGGAGATATGACCTTGATGACAAGTTCTCGAAGAGGAATATTGCCCTAAACAAGGAAAAAGCTCTCAAGTTTGAAAAGACTTCAAGGCCTCATTTTGAAGAGGGTAGGAATAATAAATAAAATGCTTTCGTTGGAGTGGAATGTTACTAAAATGGAACAACTACCCCCATGGAGAGACTTTTATGAGCAGATAGTTGATTTTGACCCTACAAAGAACAAAGACCACTATCTGAAAGAGTCTAAAATTAAGGAAGTTGAGAGGAAAAAAGGATGGGATGAAGGTAAAATTGTAGATTGGTGGAATATGAGAGTGGAAATAGGTACAGACAAGGCTAGAGTGGGCCGATAGGCTGACAATGATTTTTTTGAGTTATATGAAAAACATATTAAGACCTGGAAGGCCAAAGATGCCAAGAATTTGGTATTAAGTTACATGAGAGCTGAAACAAAAGAAAAGGAGAAAGTTCAAGTAGCATCAGACTCTCTTTCCCCACCTTCCTAGGAAGAAATTTAGGAAGTAGAGACCAATGCTCCATTAACAGCTGAAGAAGCCCCAAAAGCATTTGAACCTTCATAGGAGAAATTAAAGAAATATTATATAGGGGCCCAGATTATGAGCAAAATGCATTATTCTAGTGATAAGGTAGTAAATACAAAAATCATACAGACAAAAAATAGGCCTAAATACCTAGCCCTAGGTGGAGAACCTCCTATGACTGAGATAAATTGGAAAAAGAAAGATGATAGTTTTGTGTTCACTCCTATGAGTTTCACCACTATAGCTACAACTAAGCCAACTTCGACCATCAAAGTTGCATTGTAGAAAGAACAATATGAGGAGGATACAGAGAGTGATAAGCCTACAATATTTAAATTTTTCAAGAGAAAGGTAAAATATTCAGTAGAGGAAGCCCAGAAAGAGGTCTGCAAGAAGCTAAAAATGGATCAAGGGTAGAGTGTTGAACAAGTCCCTATTATAGTTGTAGAGCTATCAGTACAATAGGCACAACACCAAAGTGCGGAGGAGATTCTTAAGCATCCTACTTCTGTAGGTGAAGGTATTATTTCTATCCCTTCTTCTCCTTATCCTTCCCCAAAGGAATCCCCTTCCCATTCTCAAGAAAATTTGGAACAAAAGGTACCCTCTCCCCCTCATAACTCACCACCTATTTCATCAGCTACCACAGAGGGTCAAACCAATCCACCTCCTCCACATTCATCTAAAATCCTAATCACATCATCCCTATCATTTCATATTTGCCCTCAAAGTTATTACCTTCAGTAACATCAGAAGGGCAAAATATTTCATCCCCTCCAACCCATTCCATGATTTCAACTTCCATCCCTATGTCTTTCCCAATTGCAACTCCTACAATCAGTACAGATTCAACTATTATCACCACTACCCCATTCTCATCAGCTTTTGAGTCTATCCTCCCTTATCTTATAGCTTCCCCTCCCCTTACAAGTCATTCCACATTAGCTTCTTTACAGAAAGGAAAGGAGGTTTCATAAAAGATTCAATATTTTTGGGCTGAGAAACTTTCTAAGCCTTCAAAGAAGATGGCTACAAAGAGAAAGACAATGACGGTTGATCCAGTGACAAGGAAAAGGACCAACAGATCCATCACCCCTCTAGTGAGAAAACCTGAAGAAGATATGATTATACAATATTATCATCTGGAAGAGTATACAGAAGATATTGAGAAATTACCGATGGAGGATGAGTTGGTCATAGCAAAAGCTCACCTTGAAACTTTCTATGTCAAGATTGACATCTATAAGGAGAAGGTTGGAAAGCTGGAAGAAAATATAGAAAATCTAGAGAAGATAGTCAACAATCAGAAGAAGGTGGAAAATGTCATAAGAAATGAAGTCAAAAGCTGGAAGAATAGGTATCAAGAGGCTATTAAGCTTAAGGAACAAGTTGAAGAGCAGAAGAAAAAGAATGAAGACCAAGCTAAAGAAATACAAGATTTGAAGCATCAAATTTAGATTGAGAAGGCCAAAGCCTCAAGCTTCTCAAAAGGAGTAAAGAAGGTTAGGAAGGAGCTATGGTCTGAAATCCTTGAGAAGTGTTCAGGAATCTAGCTTGTAATTGACTACATGGATGATGCCAGCCATTTATTGCAAAATACCAAGGAAGACTTGGATAAATTCATGGAGGAACTACAACCTATGGTGATACCAGCAGAATAGATATACAAGCTATCTGAGAGCAGATTTAGTGAAGCTGCAAAGCCTATTCCCAATAAGGCATGGAGCATTTCCAGATTAGCTGCTAGAGTTGTGGTTGAGAAGAACAGATTGCTCTAGAAGGGTTGGTTATTATCAGATAAGATTGAAGACACAATTCAAGATATTGTGGATATCAATAATGAAATGACACAGTATGGTTTTGGGGGACTATGGATCGAAAGCAACACCTTGTTGTCAGAAGCAGAGATCAAAAAGAGTATAGCCTCAATCATTCAAGATGAATCTGAGATAGATAGTTGGGAGGATCCGATTGATCAAGAGCAGGTCTCTCAAATGATAAAAGACTTAACTAGGCTCAAGGATCTAATGGAAGACCTAGTGAACAAAGGTAACTCTATGACTTATGAGGAGACCTCCAAGTTGGAATATGTCCATAAGTAGCTTAAAGAAACCTCCAACCCTACTGAGGCTATTTGGAATCAAGCTTTGCAAACTCTAAAAATGATGGTCCAACTATTTGGGATAGATCTAAACCCTAAAGATAAGCACGAGACTTCTCAAGAAGAAGAAGTTGAGGAAGATCAGGCTGAAGAACAATTAGAAAAGGATGTTGAGGATACCAAAGAAGGTACAATATGAATAGCTCAAGGAGCAGAACCAAGAAGAGAATGAAAAATAATAAGCAACCTTGTGGTGGAAGTAGACTTTAACATTTTTGTATTCATGTATATATTGTGTATTTTGTTTTGGTTCTGATACTATCAGAGAAACAGTAATAAAAGCATGAGGCCTATGGTAGAAAATGAAAAATACATGAAGATATTTTGTTCAAACTAACTGAAGTTATAAAAGGGGATATAATTCCATATTTCCAGACTAAGGTGGTGCCCATGGTGAGAGTTTTGAAGTATATTATTTCTAACATGGTTTCCATGTGAACCGTTACTCTTTGAGTATCTTCATAAATGTTCTAGAGAGTAATAGTCACATAGAAGCTATTCTATGAAGCATAGTCTATAGAATTCATCATTTTTGACTCTTGATACCCAATGGATAAGACTCTGAGTTCTCAGGATTTGCGAGCAAAACCCCCTAGGAGGCGCCAGAATGTAGGCCCAAAATGGCCACATCCTTAGAAAACTTTTTGAAATATTTTCTAAGGCAAAGAAGGATGTTCTATCCCACATGAGATCCAATGTATTTTACAATGGTGCAGGATAGGATGTCCTATCCCATGGTCAAAGTGGTCAAAGTTTCACTTTACCATTTTTGAAATTGTGGATCACAACATATGTTTGATTAAGTCTAAAAGCTCAGTGGTTTGCAACATGTTCTAATCCATGTGACATCCGACATGGTTCCAACCCATAGTCAAAGTAGTCAAAGTTTACACTTGGCTACTTTTAAACCATGGCACAATGCATATTGTTCTAGCCCATGCAAGCTAAAGGCTATTTCAAGCTTGTTCTACCCCATGAGAGTTCAAGTGTATTTTATAGCGGCATAACACACATGCTCCAGCCCATGATCAAAATGGTCAAACATTGCAAAAGTGAATAATAAAGTCATGGGCTAGCACAAGATTTTATATAGCATAAGTCTTATGTTATATCCCATATGAGCCAGAGCAATGCTCTACCCCATGATCAACCATAGTCAAACTTGGAGGCACGAGTTTCAAGGTGTAGACTACAACACATTTTAGATCATGTTCTACATCATAGATGCAAATCAACTCTAAAGTAGATTGAAGAATAAGAGTCATGGTCTAGAGCAATGTTCCATCCTACACACCTCAAAGTATATTTTCATGCTAGAGTCTCATGTGCTCCAGCCCATGATCAAAGTGGTCAAAGGATGTGATAAGTTATTAAGAGGAGTAGGCTACGACATGTTCTATACCATAGAGCTATCAATGACTTTAAAGCTTTAATCTTGGTCATTCATGAGTAGATCAATGGTTGGATCATTTTGATGATATCTTAAGCACATAAAAGTAGAGCCTTTATGACATGAACTAGTTGAGCAAAGAGAGCTAGCAGATGAAGCATCAACAAGGTCAAGAACCAAGAAAATATAGTTGTAGATCTATGACAGATAATATCTACAAGAATGAAAGATGACCTAGATCATAGTTTTGATAGCTTGGAGCCAAACCACCATGAAGAACCAACAAGTTGTAGGGGCTGAGCTGCAAAGGAGTGCAAGATCGCATAGTTTCTTCTATTCTCAAATGTAAATTAGAGGCTACCACCTCAACATCTAGCTGATCTAGCATTTCATTTTCCTTGTAATGTTCCATTTCTTTTAATTTCTTTTCAAGCATGTAAAAACTATAAAAGGAGGTCGAACCCTCATTTTTTAGGGTCGACTCTAGAGTGTTTGCTTGCCCTGCTATGTAATACTTATTTGCAAATCAATAGAAGGAACATTACTTGGATGTTTGCCTCAAACTGGTGTCTTCTATAATTTTTGGAGAGATTCAAGTTGTGGATTGCTTTTCTGCTACTGCTGCTATGGTTAGTCTATTCTGCTGATATTGGATTGCTAGCTTAGAGCAATTGAAATATTTTCATAATTGAATCTGTGCTTGCAAGAAGTTATTTTCTGTTAAATCTTGATACTGATCTTATTCTGCTAATTTGGATTATTAGTATCTTGATATTGAAATAGCTTTCTTGAAGTATATCTCTATTCTATCTATAATGATGAAGATCACTTGTTTTGAATGTTGTTAATCTCAAGTGTGGGACACTAGAAATTATTTTGTAAGATGGGTTTTTCTTGTAGATGCCTATGTTGTTAGCTCTATCCATCCACTGTTTGATTACTATTTCTTAACCCTAACTCATTTCTATCCCTATCTCTTAAACATTTAACTGAGCTTAAATGAGTCAACACCTTATTAGTTGACAAGGAATACCAACCTACTCTAGAGGTTGGATTAGAGCAATATTTAATCCATCCAATGTTGTGGTCTGAACTATGATTAGCGGGTGCATGCCTAATCAGAGAATTGGAAGATAATAGTCACAGTATCGAGATTTTACTTGATGGCAATTTGGATCCCAACAAGACCCAAATATGCTTGTAGATAAACTATATTATAATGGCTTAAGTCACAATTGGTTAGTCTAAACTTGCTCAAAATTGGGAATGAACATCACTACACACACTTTGGTCTTTACAAAACTTGAATAACTTGGTTGGTGTTAGTATATTCAAGTGTCTATTTGATTATTATATGAATTTTATTGATGTCACCAAGGTGTTTGAGCTTTCTAAAAGCACTTTTAGATTCTTCCTCCCTCGAACATGCAAAAAGGATAAGTTAGGTCACTATAGTGTACCCATATTTTACATCCATTGTGTTCCATCCACCTCCATCCATTCCACACTAATTTTAGTACCATTATGTTGATGCCCTTGATTAATTAGTTACAATCATAAGTAACAATACATGTCTAAGCATTTTTTGAATGATAATCAAACATGTATGTATACATCTATTCTATCCATCACACTCACTATCATTCATTTCCATCCATTCATACTTAAATAATCTTACACATTCATCATTCATAATTCATAAATCAAATTAGTCAAACAATCATCAACCAACTTAGGGGTGTTCAAGGTATCAAACCTTCCCCATTAGTCACGTCAACCAATCAACACAACTTGGGGATGTTTAAGGAATCACACCTTCCCCACCAATCAATCAAATCAATCAAATCCACTCACTCACTAAATAAATCAAGCATCAGTCTCAATCAATAAAACAATTATTAACATAACTTGGGGATGTTCAAGGTATCACACCTTCCCCAACAATCAATCAAATCACATCAAACAATTATCAACCAAATTAGGGGTGTTAAAGGTATCACACCTTCCCAATTAGTCACATCAACCAATCAATGCAACTTAGGGATGTTCAAGGTATCACACCTTCCCCACAAATTAATCAATAAATTAAACACAACATATAGTAGGGATATTCAAGGTCTCACACCTTCCTCCTCAGTCACATCAATCATAAAATACAATCAATAAAAAAATCATCAACACAACTTGGGGATGTTCAAGGTATCACACCTTCCCCACCAATTAATCAATTATTTAAACACAACACAAAGTAGGGATGTTTGAGGTATCACACCTTCCCCATTAGTCATATCAATCAATAAACCAATTTGGGGGTGTTCAAGGTATCATACCTTTCCCATAAATCAATCAAATAATAATCAATGTAACTTGGGGATGTTCAAGGTATCACACCTTCCCAACCAATCAATCATCAATCAATTAATAAAACTCAATAAAATCAATCAAATCACTCACTCACTCACTCAATAAATCAAGCACAAGGCTCAATCAATCAAACAACTTAGGGGAATTCAAGGTATCACACCTTCTCCATTCATCACATCAAATAAATCAAATCAATCAATCAAGCACAAGGCTCAATCAATCACTCAATCAATCAAACAAATTAGGGGTATTCAAGGTATCACACCTTCTCAATTCATCACATCAAATCAATCAAATCAATCAATCAAGAACAAGGCTCAATAAATCACTCAATCAAACAAATTGGAGATGTTCAAGGTATCTCACCTTCCCAACCAATCAATCAATCACTCAATTAATCAAATAACTTGGGGGCATTCAAGGTATCACACCTTCCTCATTAATTACATCAAATCAATCAAATAAATCAAGCAAGCACAAGGCTAAATCAATCATTCAATCAATCAAAAAACTTTGGGATGTTCAAGGTATCACATATTCTCCACTAATAAATCAATCAATCAATCAAACACAACATAAAGTAGGGATGTGCAAGGTCTCACACCCTTCCTCAATCAATCACTCAATCAATCAAACAACTTAGGGATGTTCAATGTATCAAACCTTTCCCACCAATCAATCAAATCAATCAATTAATGGATGCAAAACAAAGTAGGTATGTGCAAGGTCTCTCACCTTCCTCAATAAATCACTCAATCTATCAAACAACTTGGGTATGTTTTAGGTATCACACTTTCCCCATCAATCAAGCAAAAAACTCAATCAATCAAGCACTTTACCTCACCATCCAGATTTTGTTGTGGTTTTTATTGATGTCATAAAACATTAAATCAAAAAATAAAATACTAGGTTCAAAAGGTTGCATCCTTTTATCAAATTTTTTGCCCTTTTCCTTGCATTCATATCTCAACACAACATCAACTGCTAGGTTCAAAAGGTTGTGTCATTTTGTCAAAGGTTGTGCCCTTTACCTCACATTCATATCTCAACACAATATCAACTACCAGATTCAAAATGATGCATCCTTTTGTTAAAGGTGGCACCCTTTGCCTCACCATATCAAAGTCTAATTCCAGTTCAAAAGCTCTAAAGGCACTAAACCCCTTTGGTCAATATTTTTTCATTTTAGTTAAAAGGCTCTAAAGCCACCAAACCCCATTGGTTAACATATAGAATAGATTTTTTCTTTCCTATAATAGCTTAGGATTTATTTTCATATCCTAGATTAGATTTAGTTTATTATTTACTTTCTTACCCTAGATCAACTACATTCAATCCCTGAGTGAGTCTCATATCCCGTAATATACTCTAGACACATGGTGGTTACATCAATTGGTTATCCATGCAATTTGGTAGGATGAGTAGATTACCATTAAGATAATCATCATGGTCACAATAGAATAACTTTCCTTTCATGCAATTTTTTTTCATAGCTTAGATTTACTTTTATGCCTTAGTTACCTCAGATTAGATTTCCTTTATTGCATTAGCATAGATTACTTTTCACACCCTAAGCATTGTTCTTAGCATAACATTTCATTTCAAAGCAATTTACTTTTCATGCCTCGAGCATTGTTCTTAGCATAACATTTCATTTCAAAGAAATTTAATTTTCACATCTCGAGCATTGTTCTTAGCATAAAATTTCATTTCAAAGCAATTTACTTTTCACGCCTTGAGCATTGTTCTTAGCATAAAATTTCATTTCAAAGCAATTTACTTTTCACGCCCTCAACATTGTTCTTAGTTTTAGTATTACAATGGCACTGAGAGGGGGGGGTGAATTAGTGTAGATATTTAATCTTGAATTTATAGCTCTTAAAACAATAGCAATTAAAACTTATAAATAGATACAACAAGTTTAGCAAAAGAGCATCACACAACATAAGATTTTAACGAGGTTCACCAATGTGGCTACTCCTCAAAAATGACTGCTTGGACTACCATCCAAATCCAGCCTTTGCAAAGCACCAACTTTATAATCAATTTACTAGCACCCACTGGAAGGAGCATCAACCCCTTATTTATCTGCACCAACAAAAAGGAGCACCAACCCCTAATTTACCAGCACCTACTGGAAGGAGCACCAACCCCTGATTTACCAGCACCTATTGGAAGGAGCACCAAACCTTGATGCCAAGCTGTAACTTGGTCTTCAATTTTGAATCTATACATTTGACAGTAAGATACTTTTGCTTTTGCAAGAACCTGACTGGTCTTCTTCACCTTTGCGTTCTCTTCGCACTTTGCTCTCTCTATGCAATCACTACGCACATGCTGCTTTGTCACAGTCGAACTTCATGAGCGTCTTCTCCCTTTTTCGCACTCTGCTTTCTTTGCGAGTTTCATACTTAGAACGATTCGACACGACTTGCTTTCTGCGCACTATGACTGAACTTCGCACACATCAACACTCATTCGATGATATGTTCACCCCTCCCAATTCTCCAAACAACCCTCCTTTTATAACAATATTTTCATGATGAAAATCCTAATCTTAGTCGACTGTAAAACAAATGTAAACCCTAATCTTAGTCAGCTATCATTGGTCTTAGTCGGCTGTCATGAAGATATTCGGTGATTCCATCGCTCGAAGATTTCAGTCGATAACAGTCCCTGTAGCCACCGCACTGACTTTTGTTCACACTTCATATTTTAGCTGCATGAATTCACTTTGTATCTGCCCCTGTAAATGCCATAGTGATGTCAGTCAACTGTCATACTTCTCATTTCAGTCGGGTTCTCCTTCTTGTCTTGCTCATATACGACCTATCACAAAATCGTGACATTTTTGCCTCTGTAGCTTCTTTTATTACTGTAGCCATGAAAACACATCATGTAGTGATATCGCAACACTTTCACCTCTGTACGATTTCTCTTAGCTTTGGCCCATGAGAATACAACATGTAGCGATATCGTGACACTTTTTCCTCCGTACGCTTTCTCTTAGATTTGGCCCGCGAGAATACAACATGTAGCGATATCGCGACACTTTTTCTCTTTGCTCTTTTTCTTAGCTTTGGCCCGTGAAAATACATGTCACGATATCGTGACACTTTTTCTCCTTGCGCTTTCTCTTAGCTTTGGCCTACAAAAATACATGTCACAATATCGTGACACTTTTTCTCCTTGCGCTTTTTCTTTGCTTCGGCCCATGAAAATACATGTCACGATATCGTGACACTTTTGCTCCTTGCACTTTTTCTTTGCTTCGGCCCACGAAAATACAACATGTCGCGATATCGCGACACTTTTTCTCCTTGCGCTTTTTCTTTGCTTCGGCCCACAAAAATAGAGCATGTCACGATATTGCGACACTTTTTCAACTTACTTTCTCTCTCCTATTTAAGTCATGAAAATGCAACATGTCATGAAATCGTGACACTTTTCTTACTTGTTCTTTTTCTTCGAACTTGTCACGAAATCATGACACTTCTTCCTGCTTTGTCTTTTTCTTCCAACATGTCATGAAATCTTGACAGTTTTTCCACTTGCCTTTTTCTCTTCCAACATGTCGTGAAATCATGACAGTTTTTCCTGCTTTCTCTTTCTCTTCCAACATGTTACAAAATCGCGACAATTTTTCTTGCTATTTCTCTCTCTTCCAACATGTCATGAAATCACGACAGCTTTTCCTGCTTTCTCTTTCTCTTCCAACATGTCACGAAATCGTGACAGTTTTTCTTTCTGTTTCTCTCTCTTCCAACATGTCACGAAATCATAAAAGTTTTTCCTATTATTTCTCTCTCTTCCAACATGTCATGAAATCGTGATAGTTTTTCTTGCCTGCTGTATATGTCACGATATCGCAACACTTTTCTTACTTAGTCTTTTTCTTTGATCTTTTGTATATGGGCCACTTCGGTCTTCTTGGAAAATCACTGTACATACTATGAATAACCTTTGAACTCATGTCTTCTACATCTAAATAGATTTTAAACTTCCTATCCACTGCATCAATAGATCTATCTAACTGTATTGACAACAATGACAATATTGTTGCTGCACCTTGCTCAACAATATCCCCCTTTAGAATTTATGGCAACACATGTGCAATTTCTTGTAACTCTTCTCCCCCTTTGACAATAATACCAAAGGGCTACTGCAGACTCCCCTTGAGTCCATGCACAACATTCTCAGGGACAATTTATTGTACTTAGCAAAAATCATGAACATGAGGAAAAATATAATCAAATACTTAAATGCTCCCCCTGAGAATGTGATCCCTGTAGCTAGTCAATTCTTGGGAAGTTTGACCACTACCAATTTATTTTGAAGGTACTCAAAAACTTCTTTGGGCAATGGTTTTGTGAAGATATCTGCTACTTGCTCTATAGTTGGAACAAAATCCAACTTAACCTCACCTTTCGCAACTTTCTCCTTCAAAAAATGATACCTAATAGCAATGTGTTTTGTGCGTGAATGCATCACCGGATTACTAGAGATGTCAATGGCACTGGTGTTATCACACTTAACTAATATTGGCTCACTAAAGCTAATACCAAGATATTTCAAGGTTTGTTTCATCTACAATACCTGTGTACAACATGTTGTTGCTGCAATATATTCTACCTCTATTGTCGATAGAGAAACTGACTCTTGTTTCTTACTGTGCCATGCGACCAACCTATCTCCAAGATAGAATGCACCTCCATTGACACTCTTTCTGTCATCAAAACATCCTGCCCAATCTACATCTGAATATGAAATAAGGGTGAAGTCTTTACCTTTCAAATACCATAACCCATATTCCATAGTACCCTTGAGGTACATACGGGTGAAAAGGCTTGATGCAAATATGCTTAAAAAGATCACACAAAAATTATCCAATCTCATAGAATCATAAAGATAATTGTTAGAGACTCAATATGTTCTATACTTAAAGCTCAATCAATATATCAACTAAATCTCATAGAAGCATAAAGAGAATTGTTAGAGACTGAATATGTTCTATACTCAAATCCCAATCTCAACTCAAATCAATCTCATAGAAACATAAAGATAATTGTTAGAGACTCAATATGTTCTATACTCAAATCCCAATCTCAACTCAAATCAGGAAAATAGAATAGTTTATTTTATGTAACTTGAACAACCACATGCATCCAATCACTTGACTAGGCTCAATCAACTCTACTCAACCAATCACTTTCGAAACAAAAACCACAATCAATCATTTTTCACTTTGATGATATTTTAGGAATCAACCACCCATCACGGTACCTCCATAAACAACTCCATGAATTGAAACACACTTTGACAACAATACGACAACTCCCCCTTACTACTTGCCTTTCATCCTAAGCTAACCAAACAACATAGGAGCATTAAAATAAAACTTTAAGATTTCTCCACTTGAGGATGTGCTACCTAGAGTTGCTTAGTGCAATAGAGGAGTAGTCTCCTTCAGTCCAATGAGACATGATTTCCTTTCTTCTACCTTTCTCCAAAATTTCTTGAACTCGGGCTTGGATTTTTCAACTACATGCCTATTTTGCACCTTTTCATGAACTCAAACATTTCTCTTGTGTGGTTGTCTCTTGTGCATCCTTGATGCATGATTATTTTTCTTTCTTTTATGTACATGATTTATTCCCTATCTGTGTTGCATTATTTGCGTCTGATGAAATCTAATGTTTTGCCTTAGATTAGATACAAAAGTGCTTGGAAAAAACCTTGCTATGTGCCCATGACCATTACATTGAAAACATTGTACATAGTGTTCACTCAGAAATGTAGATGTATTTCTATTAGCATAACTCTTTATTTTTTTATTCAATCCACAATAAGTTGCCTTGTGACCATACTGGTTGCATCTGAAACAATAGCCATTAAAAGTATTATTATGAATAGAGTGAGAGTGATAGAACCTCTTTTGATGTAGTTGCTTTGCTGTAGATCTCCTTTGATATTTTCTTCATTTTGAGGATTTAGCTTCAAACTTTTCTTGCTTCGATCCTTCAACAGTGAACTTCTTCTTCTCTACAGAGTTGGAAAATGAAGGTTTTTTAGCTTCATATCCAAGACCACACTTATCCATGGAGCTTCTTTGTTTGCTTATCATTTTATCTAGTAACTCTGTGCTCTTCTCAAATTTGAGATTTGTATTGGCATCTTATAGTTGTTTCTTCGATAAAATAATCTCTTCTTCTAGCTTGCTAAAATAATCTTCTAGATCTACTTTAGCCTCATGGTTTTCACCACATACTTCAGAGTTCACTCCTTCTTCCTGTTCTGATTTTACTTCTTCAAATGTCATGAAAAGAGATTCACTTGTTTCTTCTTCATAATCCTCATCGGAGCTATCTTCTGATGAACCGACATTCCTGGAGATGAAACTTTTCTTCTTGAAGTTGCCTTTTTTGAAATTCATTTTCTTCTTCTAGTCACTTCTTTCTTGGTGCGATCCTTCATCATCTTTGTTCTTCTCATTAAGTGGAAATTTAGTCACAAAATTCCCAATGCCTCCACAGTTAAAAAATTTAAACGAAAGTTTTCCTCTATATTTTCCTTTTCCCCTTTTTAGTTTTCTAACAAATTTTGCTTCCATTTCATATGATGTTTCTTCTTCCTCAGACTCTTGTTTTGTGTTTTTGTTTTTAAGGGATTTAAAAGCCGCTTCTCTGTCTATGGGTTTAGATCTTCCTATCCTCATCTCATATGCAGTCAAAGAACCATACATCTCATCTATACTAAAAAAGTTTAGATTTTTAGCTTCTTCTATCGCTGAGACTTTAGAATCAAACCTTTGAGGAAAAGATCTTAATACATTTTTCACAATGGTAGAGTCTCTGATATCCTCGTTGAGTCCTCTGATCGCATTAATGATTCCATTAACTCTCCGCATATATGCCTCAATGTTTTCATCGTCATTCATCTTTAATTCTTCAAACTGAGCTCGATGTGTCTTTAACTTGGCCTCCTTGATCTTATCGTATCCTTCATGAATGATCCTCAGTTTGTCCCATATTTCTTTTGCTATTTTATAGCTTATGACCTTTACCAGTTCACTATCTGCTAATCCACACAAGATAACATTCTTTGATTTTGAGTTATTTTCAAATAGCTTCATTTCATCAACCTCTTTTGGAGGAGTGATGGGTATTGTGTATCCCCTGACTACTGAATCCCAGATGCCATATCCCAAAGCACAGAGATATGTCTGCATCTTGATTCTCTAGAATGTGTAATTAGATTCATCAAACAATGGTTCTTTGTTTGATGAGAAGCCTTCACCACCTGCCATTGTGTTACTTCCAAGATCACCCTAGCCGGTTAAGCTTATAGAAGAACTTAGCTCTGATACCAATTGTTAGTCTTATAATGGCACTAAGAGGGGGGGTGAATCAGTGTAGCTCTTTAATCTTGAATTTATAGCTCTTAAAATAGTAGTAATTAAAACTTATAAATAGATACAACAAGTATAGCAAAAGAGCATCACACAACACAATATTTTAACAAGGTTCACCAATGTGGCTACTCCTCAAAAATGACTGCTTGGACTACCATCCAAATCCAGCCTTTGCAAAGCACCAACTTTATAATCAATTTACTAGCACCCACTGGAAGGAGCATCAACCCCTTATTTATCTGCACCAACAAAAAGGAGCACCAACCCCTGATTTACCAGCACCTATTGGAAGGAGCACCAACCCCTGATTTACCAGAACCTATTGGAAGGAGCATCAAACCTTGATGCCAAGCTGTAACTTGGTATTCAATTTTGAATCTATACATTTGACAGTAAGATACTTTTGCTTTTGCAAGACCTTGACTGGTCTTCTTCACCTTTGCGTTCTCTTCGCACTCTGCTCTCTCTACGCAATCACTACGCAGATGCTACTTTGTCATAGTCAAACTTCATGAGCGTCTTCTCCCTTTTTCGCACTCTTCTTTCTTTGCGAGTTTCATACTTAGAACGATTCAACACGACTTGCTTTCTGCGCACTATGACCGAACTTCGCACACATCAACACTCATTAGATGATCTGTTCACCCCTCCCAATTCTCCAAACAACCCTCCTTTTATAACAATATTTTCATGATGAAAATCCTAATCTTAGTCGACTGTAAAACAAATGTAAACCCTAATCTTAGTCGGCTATCATCGATCTTAGTTGGCTGTCATGAAGATATTCGGTGATTCCATCGCTTGAAGATTTTAGTCGATAACAGTCCCTGTAGCTGTCGCACTGACTTTTGTTCACACTTCATATTTTAGCTACATGAATTCACTCTGTATATACCCCTGTAAATGCTGTAGTGATGTCGGTCCACTTTTATACTTCTCATTTCATTCAGGTTCTCCTTCTTGTCTTGCACATATATGACCTGTCGCGAAATCGTGACATTTTTGCCTTTGTAGCTTCTTTTGTTACTATAGCCATGAAAACACAACATGTAGTGATATCGTGACACTTTCACCTTCGTACGCTTTCTCTTAGCTTTGGTCCATGAGAATACAACATGTAGTGAAATCGTGACACTTTCACCTCCGTACGCTTTCTCTTAGCTTTGGCCCTTGAGAATACAACATGTAGCGATATCGTGACACTTTTTCCTCCGTACACTTTCTCTTAGCTTTGGCCAACGAGAATACAACATGTAGCGATATCTTGACACTTTTTCTCTTTTCTCTTTTTCTTGGCTTTGGCCCATGAAAATACAACATGTCACGATATTGCGACACTTTTTCTCCTTGGGCTTTCTCTTAGCTTTGGCTTGTGAAAATACAACATGTCGCGATATCGCGACACTTTTTCTCCTTACACTTTTTCTTTGCTCTGGCTCGTGAAAATACAACATGTCGTGATATCATGACACTTTTGCTCCTTGCGCTTTTTCTTTGCTTTGGCCGACGAAAATACAACATGTCACGATATTGCAACACTTTTCTTACTTAGTCTTTTTATTTGATCTTTTGCATATGGGCCACTTCGGTCTTCTTGGAAAATCACTGTATATACTCTAAATAACCTTTGAACTCCTGTATTTTGCATCTGAATAGCTTTTGAACTTCCTATCCACTGCATCAATAGATATATCTGATTGTGTTGACAATAATGACAATACTGTTGCTGCACCTTGCTCAATAATCTCCACCTTTGGAATTGTTGACAACACGTGCAATTTATTGTAACTCTTCTCCCCATTTGACAATAATACCAAAGGGCTACTGCAGACTCCCCCTGAGTCCATGCACAACATTCTTAGGCACAATTTATTGTACTTAGCAAAAATCATGAACATGAGCAAAAATATAATCAAATACTTAAATGCTCCCCATAAGAATGTGATCCTTATAGCTAGTCAATTCTTGGGAAGTGTGACCACTACCAATTTATTGTGAAGGTACTCAAAAAATTTCTTGGGCAATGGTTTTGTGAAGATATCTGCTACTTTCTTTGTAGTTGGAACAAAATCCATATTAACCTCACCTTCCACAACTTTCTCCTTCAAAAAATGATACCTGATAGCAATGTGTTTTGTGCATAAATGCATCACCGAATTCTTGGAGATGTTAATGGCACTGGTGTTATCACACCTAACTGATATTGGCTCACTGAAGCTAATACCAAGATCTTTCAAGGTTTGTTTCATCTACAATACCTATGTACAACATGTTGTTGTTGCAATATATTATGCATTTGCTATCGATAGAGAAACTGAGTCTTGTTTCTTACTGTGCCATGCGACCAACCTATCTCCAAGATAGAATGCACCTCCACTGGTACTCTTTCTATCATCAACACATCCTACCCAATCTGCATCTGAATATGAAATAAGGGTGAAGTCTTTACCTTTCGAATACCATAACCCATATTCCATAGTACCCTTGAGGTACATACGGGTGAAAAGGCTTGATGCAAATATGCTTAACAAGATCACACAAAAATTATCCAATCTCATAGAATCATAAAGAGAATTTTTAGAGACTCAATATGTTCTATACTTAAATCTCAATCAATATATCAACTAAAGCTCATAGAAGCATAAAGAGAATTGTTAGAGACTCAATATGTTCTATACTCAAATCCCGATCTCAACTCAAATCAATCTCATAGAAGCATAAAGAGAATTGTTAGAGACTCAATATGTTCTATACTCAAATCCCAATCTCAACTCAAATCAGGAAAATAGAATAGTTTATTTTATGGAACTTGAAAAACCACATGCATCTAATCACTTGACTAGGCTCAATCAACTCTACTCAACCAATCACTTTTGAAACAAAAACCACAATCAATCCTTTTTCACTTCGATGATATTTTAGGAATCAACAACCCATCATGGTACCTCCACAAACAACTCCATGAACTGAAACACACTTTGACAACTATACAACAACTCCCCCTTACTACTTGCCTTTCATCCTTAGCTAACCAAACAACATAGGAGCATTAAAATAAAACTTTAAGATTGCTCCCCCTGAGGATGTGCTACCTGGAGTTGCTTAGTGCAATAGAGGAGTAGTCTCCTTCAGTCCAATGTGACACGATTTCTTTTCTTCTATCTTTCTCCAAAATTTCTTGAACTCGGGCTTGGATTTTTCAACTACATGCCTGTTTTGTAGCTTTGCGTGAACTCGAACATTTCTCTTGTGTGGTTGTCTCTTGTGCATCCTTGATGCATGATTATTTTCCTTTATTTTATGTACATGATTTATTCCCTATTTGTGTTGCATTATTTGCGTCTGATGAAATCTAATGTTTTGCCTTATATTAGATACAAAAGTGCTTGGACAAAACCTTGCTATGTGCCCATGACCATTACATTGAAAACATTGTACATAGTGTTCACTCAAAAATGCAGATGTATTTCTATCAGCATAACTCTTTGATTTTTTATTCAATCCACAATAAGTTGCCTTGTGACCATACTGGTTGCATCTAAAACAATAGCCATTAAAAGTATTATTGTGAATAGAGTGAGAGTGATAGAACCTCTTTTGATGTAGTTGCTTTGCTGTAGATCTCCTTTGATATTTTCTTCCTTTTGAGGATTTAGCTTCAAACTTTTCTTGCTTTGATCCTTCAACAGTGAACTTCTTCTTCTCTACAGAGTTGGAAAATGAAGGTTGTTCAGCTTCATATCCAAGACCATGCTTATCCGTGGAGCTTCTTTGTTTGCTTATCATTTTATCTAGTAACTCTATGCACTTCTCGAATTTGAGATTTGTATTGGCATCTTCTAGTTGTTTCTTCAATAAAATAATCTCTTCTTCTAGCTTGCTACAATAATCTTCTAGATCTACTTTAGCCTCAGGGTTTTCATCACATACTTCAGAGTTCACTCCTTCTTCCTGTTCTGATTTTACTTCTTCAAATGCCATGAAAAGAGCTTCACCTGTTTCTTCTTCAGAATCCTCACCGGAGCTATCTTTTGATGAACTGGCATTCCTGGAGATGAAACTTTTCTTCTTGAAGTTGCCTTTTTTGAAATTCATTTTCTTCTTCTAGTCACTTATTTCTTGGTGCGATCCTTCATCATATTTGTTCTTCTTATTAAGTGGACATTTAGTCACAAAATTCCAAATGCCTCCATAGTTAAAACATTTAAACGGAAGCTTTCCTCTGTATTTTTTTTTCCCCTTTTTAGTTTTCTAACAAATTTTGCTTCCATTTCATCTGATGTTTCTTCTTCCTCGGACTCTTGTTTTGCATTTTTGTTTTTAAGGGCTTTAAAATCTGTTTCTTTGTTTGTGGGTTTAGATCTTCCTATCCTCATCTCATATGCAGTCAAAGAACCATACATCTCATCTATACTAAAAAAGTTTAGATTTTAAGCTTCTTATATCACTGAGACTTTAGAATAAAACCTTTGAGGAAAAGATATTAATACCTTTTTCACGATGGCAGAGTCTCTGATATCCTCGTCGAGTCCTCTGATCGCATTAATGATTCCATTAACTCTTGGCATATTTGCCTCAATGTTTTCATCATCATTCATATTTAATGCTTCGAACTGAGCTCGATGTGTCTGTAACTTGGACTCCTTGATATTATCGTCTCCTTCATGAATACTCCTTAGTTTGTCCCATATTTCTTTTGCCATTTTATAGCTTATGAAATTTACCAGTTCACTATCTACTAATCCACACAAGATAGCATTCTTTGCTTTTGAGTTATTTTCAAACAGTTTCATTTCATCAACCTCTTTTGGAGGAGTGATGGGTATTGTGTATCCCCTGACTACTAAATCCCAGATTCCATATCCCAAAGCACAGAGATATGTCTGCATCCTGATTCTCCAGAATGTGTACTTAGATCCATGAAACAATGGTGCTTTGTTTGATGAGAAGCCTTCACCACCTGCCATTGTGTTACTTCCAAGATCACCCTAGCCAGTTAAGCTTGTACAAGAACTTAGCTCTGATACCAATTGTTAGTCTTATAATGGAACTGAGAGGGGGGGTGAATCAGTGTAGCTCTTTAATCTTGAATTTATAGCTCTTAAAATAGAAACAATTAAAACTTATAAACAGATACAACAAGTATAGCAAAAGAGCATCACACAACACAATATTTTAATGAGGTTCACCAATGTGGCTACTTCTCAAAAATGACTGCTTGGACTACCATCCAAATATAGCCTTTGTAAAGCACCAAATTTATAATCAATTTACTAGCACCCACTAGAAGGAGCATCAACCCCTTATTTATCTGCACCAATAGAAAGGAGCACCAACCCCTGATTTACCAGAACCTATTGGAAGGAGCACCAACCCATGATTTACCAGCACCTACTGGAAGGAGCACCAAACCTTGATGGCAAGATGCAACCTGGTCTTCAATTTTGAATCTATACGTTTGACAGTAAGATACTCTTGCTTTTGCAAGACCCTGACTGGTCTTCTTCACCTTTGCATTCTCTACGCACTCTGCTCTCTCTACACAATCACTTTACACATGCTGCTTTGTCACAGTCAAACTTCATGATCGTCTTCTCCCTTTTATGCACTCTATTTTCTTTATAATTTTCACACTTAGCACGATTCGACATGACTTGCTCTCTGTGCACTACGACCGAACTTCGCACATATCAACACTCATTTGACGATCTGTTCACCCCTCCCAATTCTCCAAACAACCCTCCTTTTATAATAATATTTTCATGATGAAAACCCTAATCTTAGTCGACTGTAAAAAAAATGTAAACCCTAATCTTAGTCGGCTATCATTAGTCTTAGTCGGCTGTCATGAAGATATTTAGCGATTCCACCATTCAAAGATTTTAGTTGATAACAGACCTTGTAGCCGCCTCACTGAATTTTGTTCACACTTCATATTTTAGCTGCATGAATTCACTCTGTATCTGCCCTTGTAAATGCCATAGTGATGTCGGTCCACTGTCATACTTCTCATTTCAGTCGGGTTCTTCTTGTCTTGTACATATACGACCTGTCGTGAAATCGTGACATTTTTGCCTTTGTAGCTTCTTTTGTTACTGTAGCCGTGAAAACACATGTAGCGATATCATGACACTTTCGCCTCTGTACACTTTCTCTTAGATTTGGCCCATGAGAATACAACATGTAGCGATATCACGACACTTTTTCTCTCGTACGCTTTCTCTTAGCTTTGGCCCGCGAGAATACATGTAGCGATATCGCGACACTTTTCTCTTTGCTCTTTTTCTTGACTTTGGCCTGCGAAAATACATGTCACGATATCGCGACACTTTTTCTCCTTGGGTTTTCTCTTAGCTTTGGCCCATGAAAATACATGTCATGATATCGTGACACTTTTTCTCCTTGCGCTTTTTCTTTGCTTCGGCCCACGAAAATACATGTCGCGATATCACGACACTTTTGCTCCTTGTGCTTTTTCTTTATTTTGGCCTGCAAAAATACATGTTGCGATATCGTGACACTTTTTATCCTTGTGCTTTTTCTTTGCTTTGGCCTACGAAAATACAACATGTCACGATATTGCGACACTTTTTCAACTTACTTTCTCTCTCCTATTTAAGTCACGAAAATGCGACATGTCACGAAATCGTGACACTTTTCTTACTTGTTCTTTTTCTTTGAACTTGTGAAATCACGACACTTCTTCCTGCTTTATATTTTTCTTCCAACATGTCACGAAATTGTGATAGTTTTTCCACTTGCCTTTTTCTCTTCCAACATGTCGCAAAATCGTGATAGTTTTTCCTGCTTTCTCTTTCTCTTCCAACATGTCACGAAATCATGACAATTTTTCTTGCTGTTTCTCCCTCTTCCAACATGTCATGAAATCATGACAGTTTTTTCTGCTGTTTCTCTCTCTTCCAACATGTCATGAAATTATGACAGTTTTTCTTTCCTACTGTATATGTCACGATATCGTGACACTTTTCTTACTTAGTATTTTTCTTTGATCTTTTGCATATGGGCCATTTTGGTCTTCTTGCAAAATCACTGTACATACTCTGAATAACCTTTGAATTCCTATCTTCTGCATCTGAATAGATTTTGAACTTCCTGTCCACTGCATCAATAGATCTATCTGATTGTGTTGACAACAATGACAATACTATTGTTGCACCTTGCTCAACAATCTCCCGCTTTGGAATTGTTGACAACACATGTACAATTTCCTGTAACTCTTCTCCCCCTTTGAAAATAATACCAAAGGGCTACTGTAGACTCCCCATGAGTCCATGCACAACATTCTTAGGCACAATTTATTGTACTTAGCAAAAATCATGAACATGAGCAAAAAGATAATCAAATACTTAAATGCTCCCCTTGAGAATGTGATCCTTGTAGCTAGTCAATTCTTGGGAAGTGTGACCACTCCCAATTTATTGTGAAGGTACTCAAAAACTTCCTTGGGCAATGGTTTTGTGAAGATATCTGCTACTTGCTCTATAGTTGGAACAAAATCCAACTTAACCTCACCTTCCGCAACTTTCTCCTTCAAAAAATGATACCTGATAGCAATGTGTTTTGTGCGTGAATGCATCACCGGATTCTTGGAGATGTTAATGGCACTGGTGTTATCACACTTAATTGATATTGGCTCATTGAAGCTAATACCAAGATCTTTCAAGGTTTGTTTCATCTATAATACCTATGTACAACATGTTTTTGCTGCAATATACTCTGCCTCTATTGTTGATAGAGAAACTGACTCTTGTTTCTTACTGTGCCATGCGACAAACCTATATCCAAGATAGAATGCACCTCCATTGGTACTCTTTCTGTCATCGACACATCCTACCCAATCTACATCTGAATATGAAATAAGGGTGAAGTCTTTACCTTTCGGATACCATAACCCATATTCCATAGTACCCTTGAGGTACATATGGGTGAAAAGGCTTGATGCAAATATGCTTAACAAGATCACACAGAACTTATCCAATCTCATAGAATCATAAAGAGAATTGTTAGAGACTCAATATGTTCTATACTTAAAGCTCAATCAATATATCAACTAAATATCATAGAAGCATAAAGAGAATTGTTAGAGACTCAATATGTTCTATACTCAAATCCCAATCTCAACTAAAATCAATATCATAGAAGCATAAAGAGAATTGTTAGAGACTCAATATGTTTTATACTCAAATCCTAATATCAACTCAAATCAGGAAAATAGAATAGTTTATTTTATGGAACTTGAACAACCACATGCATCCAATCACTTGACTAGGCTCAATCAACTCTACTCAACCAATCACTTTAAAAAAAAAAACCACAATCAATCCTTTTTCACTTCGATGATATTTTAGGAATCAACAACCCATCATAGTACCTCCATAAACAACTCCATGAACTGAAACACACTTTGAAAACTATATGAAAACTTCCCCTTACTACTTGCCTTTCATCCTCAGCTAACCAAACAACATAGGAGCATTAAAATAAAACTTTAAGATTTCTCCCCCTAAGGATGTGCTACCTGGAGTTGCTTAGTGCAATAGAGGAGTAGTCTCCTTCAGTACAATGAGACACAATTTCCTTTCTTCTATCTTTCTCCAAACTTTCTTGAACTCGGGCTTGGATTTTTCAACTACATGCCTGTTTTGCACCTTTTCATGATCTCAAACATTTATCTTGTGTGGTTGTCTCTTGTGCATCCTTGATGCATGATTATTTTCCTTTCTTTTATGTACATGATTTATTCCCTGTCTGTGTTGTGTTCTTTGTGTCTGATGAAATCTAATGTTTTGCCTTAGATTAGATACAAAAGTGCTTGGACAAAACCTTGCTATGTGCCCATGACCATTACATTGAAAACATTGTACATAGTGTTCACTCAGAAATGCAGATGTATTTCTATCAGCATAACTCTTTGATTTTTTATTCAATCCATAATAAGTTGCCTTGTGACCATACTGGTTGCATCTAAAACAATATCCATTAAAAGTATTATTATGAATAGAGTGATATTGATAGAACCTCTTTTGATGTAGTTGCTTTGCTATAGATCTCCTTTGATATTTTCTTCCTTTTGAGGATTCAGCTTCAAACTTTTCTTGCTTCAATCCTTCAACAGTGAACTTCTTCTTCTTTGCAGAGTTGGAAAATGAAGGTTGTTTAGCTTCATATCCAAGACCACGCTTATCCACGAAGCTTCTTTGTTTGATTATCATTTTATCTAGTAACTTTGTGCTCTTCTCAAATTTGAGATTTGTATTGGCCTCTTCCAGTTGTTTCTTCAATTAAACAATCTCTTCTTCTAGCTTGCTACAATAATCTTCTAGATCTACTTTAGCCTCAGGGTTTTCACCACATACTTCAGAGTTCACTCCTTCTTCCTGTTCTGATTTTACTTCTTCAAATGACATGAAAAGAGCTTCAACTGTTTCTTCTTTAGAATCCTCATCGGAGCTATCTTCTGATGAACTGGAATTCCTAGAGATGAAACTTTTCTTCTTGAAGTTGCCTTTTCTGAAATTCATTTTCTTCTTCCAATCACTTCTTTCTTGGTGCGATCCTTCATCATATTTGTTCTTCTCATTAAGTGGAAATTTAGTCGCAAAATGCCCAACGCCTCCATAGTTAAAACATTTAAATGGATGCTTTCCTTTGTATTTTCTTTTTCCCATTTTTAGTTTTCTAACAAAGTTTGCTTCCATTTCATCTGATGTTTCTTCTTTCTCAGACTCTTGTTTTATGTTTTTGTTTTTAAGGGCTTTAAAATCTGCTTCTCTATCTATGGGTTTAGATCTTCCTATCCTCATCTCATATGCAGTCAAAGAACCATACATCTCATCTATACTTAAAAAGTTTAGATTTTTAGCTTCTTCTATCGTTGAGACTTTAGAATCAAACCTTTGAGGAAAAGATCTTAATACCTTTTTCACGATGGCAGAGTCTTTGATATCCTCATCGTGTCCTCTGATCGCATTAATGATTCCATTAACTCTCCGCATATATGCCTCAATGTTTTCATCGTCATTCATCTTTAATGCTTCGAACTGAGTTTGATGTGTCTGTAACTTGTCATCCTTGATATTATCATCTCATTCATGAATGCTCCTTAGTTTGTCCCATATTTTTTTTGCCATTTTACAGTTTATGACCTTTACCAGTTCACTATCTGCTAATCCACACAAGATAGCATTCTTTGCTTTTGAGTTATTTTCAAATAGTTTCATTTCGTCAGCCTCTTTTGGAGGAGTGATGGGTATTGTGTATCCCTTGACTACTGAATCCTAGATGTCGTATCCCAAAGCACAAAGATATATCTGCATCCTGATTCTCTAGAATGTGTAATTAGATTCATCAAACAATGGTGCTTTGTTTGATGAGAAGCCTTCACCACCTGCCATTGTGTTACTTCCAAGATCACCCTAGTCGGTTAAGCTTGTACAAGAACTTAGCTTTGATACCAATTGTTAGTCTTATAATGGCACTGAGAGGGGGGGTGAATCAGTGTAGCTCTTTAATATTGAATTTATAGCTCTTAAAATAGCAGCAATTAAAACTTATAAATAGATACAACAAGTATAGCAAAAGAGCATCACACAACACAATATTTTAATGAGGTTCACCAATGTGGCTACTCCTCAAAAATGACTGCTTGGACTACCATCCAAATCCAGCCTTTGCAAAGCACAAAATTTATAATCAATTTACCAGCACCCACTGGAAGGAGCATCAACCCCTTATTTATCTGCACCAACAGAAAGGAGCACCAACCCCTAATTTACCAACACCTACTGGAAGGAGAACCAACCCCTGATTTACCAAAACCTATTGGAAGGAGCACCAACCCTTGATGCCAAGCTACAACCTGGTCTTCAATTTTGAATCTATACATTTGACAGTAAGATACTTTTGCTTTTGCAAGACTCTAAATGGTCTTCTTCACCTTTGCGTTCTCTGCACACTCTACTCTCTTTACGTAATCACTTTGCACATGCTGCTTTGTCACAGTCAAAATTCATGATCATCTTCTCCCTTTTGCACACTCTGCTTTCTTTACGAGTTTCACACTTAGCATGATTCTACACGACTTGCTCTCTGCGCACTATGACCAAAATTTGCACACATCAACACTCATTCGACGATCTGTTCACCCCTCCCAATTCTCCAAACAACCCTCCTTTTATAACAATATTTTCATGATGAAAACCCTAATATTAGTCAACTATAAAACAAATGTAAACCCTAATATTAGTCGGCTGTCATCGGTCTTAGTCAGCTGACATGAAGATATTCGATGATTCCACCGCTTGAAGATTTTAGTCGATAACAGTCCCTGTAGTTGCCGCACTGACTTTTGTTCACACTTCATATTTTAGCTGTATGAATTCACTCTGTATCTGCCCTTGTAAATGCCATAGTGATGTTGGTCCACTGTCATACTTCTCATTTTAGTTAGGTTCTCCTTCCTATCTTGCGCATATACGACCTGTCGCGAAATCGTGACATTTCTGCCTCTATAGCTTCCTTTGTTACTGTAGTCATGAAAACACAACATGTAGCGATATCGCGACACTTTCACCTCCGTACGCTTTCTCTTAGATTTGGCCAATGAGAATACAACATGTAGCGATATCGTGACACTTTTTTCTCCATATGCTTTCTCTTAGCTTTGGACTGCGGGAATACAACATGTAGCGATATCGCGACACTTTTTCTCTTTGCTCTTTTTCTTAGCTTTGGCCCACGAAAATACAACATGTCATGATATTGCGACACTTTTTCTCCTTGCGCTTTCTCTTAGCTTTGGCCCATGAAAATACAACATGTCGCGATATCATGACACTTTTTCTCCTTGCGCTTTTTCTTTGCTTCGGCCTGCAAAAATACATGTTGCAATATTCGAGACACTTTTGCTCCTTACGCTTTTTCTTTGCTTCAGCCCACGAAAATACATGTCGTGATATCGCGACACTTTTTCTCCTTGCACTTTTTCTTTGCTTCGGCCCGTGAAAATACATGTCGCGATATCGCGACACTTTTTCAACTTACTTTCTCTCTCCTATTTAAGTCGCAAAAATGCGACATGTCACGAAATCGTGACACTTTTCTTACTTGTTCTTTTTCTTCGAACTTGTCACGAAATCGTGACACTTCTTCCTGCGTTCTATTTTTCTTCCAACATGTCACGAAATTGTGGCAGTTTTTCCACTTGCCTTTTTCTCTTCCAACATGTCACGAAATCGCGACAGTTTTTCCTGCTTTCTCTTTCTCTTCCAACATGTTGCAAAATCATGACAGTTTTTCTTGTTGTTTCTCTCTCTTCCAACATGTCACGAAATCGTGATAGTTTTTCTTGCTTTCTCTCTCTCTTCCAACATGTCACGAAATCGTGACAATTTTTCTTGCCTACTATATATGTCGTGATATCGTGACACTTTTCTTACTTGTCTTTTTCTTTGATCTTTTGCATATCGACCACTTCGGTCTTCTTGGAAAATCACTGTACATACTCTGAATAACCTTTGAACTCCTATCTTTTGTATCTGAATAGCTTTTGAACTTCCTGTCCACTACATCAACAAATCTATCTAACTGTGTTGACAACAATGACAATATTGTTGCTGCACCTTGCTCAATACTTAGCATAATATTTCATTTCAAAGCACTTTTCTTTTCACACCTTGAGCATTGTTCTTAGAATACAATTTCATTTCAAAGAAATTTAATTTTCATGCCCTAAGCGTTGTTCTTAGCATAAAATTTAATTTCAAAGCTATTTACTTTTCATGCCTTGCACATTGTCTTTCGGATAGATTTTCATTTCACAAACAATTTACTTTCCTGCATTATATTAGATATTATTTTTTGCTTTCATAGATTATATTTACTTTCATGTAATTGACTATGTTCGTATATTAGATTTCCTTTTCTGTTATTGATTTACTAGCTTAGATCCTCGAGTGCACCTCGTATCTAGTAATGTACTCTAGTCACCTAGCAGTTGCAGTGACTGGTTATCCATGCAATCTGGTAGGATGGGTAGATTCCCATACAGACACTTGTTAAAAAAATCAAAATCATCCAAAATCACAAAAATTCAACATCATCACAAAAAAATCACAATCATAAAAAAAATGTTCCACACCTGCCCAATTACATCAATTCGAAATAGTCCTTTTGGAGTCAATTGACTCATCACTATCATCCATTCTGTCTTTCACCTACTCATTTCTTTAGGGGTGAAACCCATAATATTTGTGGTATATGTAGACACTAAAAACAAGCACATCCATTTAACACTAATTAATTAATTAGTATTCCTCTACCTAAGTGTTAATTAATTAATTAATTACATTAGGGCTACCCAATTCCACCCCATAAACTCACTCTCCTATGTCTAGCCCATAGACATTACGAGAGCATTTCCATTTCCTATCCCACATGCACATCATCCCTAGTTTACTCTAGTTCCAACTTGTCTTCCCCCCATATAGATTATGTATGGGTGAAGATTACCCTCACCTAAAAATAGTCTCCAGTCTTCTCCAGTCCAACTCACTTTCCCCCCATCCATATTACATATGGGTGAATATTATCCTCACCTAGAAATAGTCTCCAATCTACTCCAGTCCAACTCACCTTCCCCATCCTAATTGCATACGGGTGAATATTATCCTCACCCAAAAATAATCTCCACTTCACTTCAATTCTACGTCACCATATCCCATGCAGGTCAACTGACACTTAAAATATAAGAGATTCCTTCACCAAAAATAATTAAAAATAAAAGGATAATACCCTTCACTTTAGTTCCACATTCTATGCAAGTTAATTGCCACTTAAATAGATGAAGATTTATCCATTTAAAAATAAATAAATAATAAAAAATGCACATGCTATTGTTTAAAAATCTTAACTAATGTTTAGCATGTCCATGATTGGTTGTCCACTCAAGTGGAGGAAATTCCTAGATTTTCTCTCCATTCCCACATGCATATCACTTGCATGCTACCACACTCCATCATTGGAAATCTATAAATATGCCCCCTCTTCCTCCATTGACCATGAGGATGGTTGATATGCATGAGTGCTATCAAAAACTCCAAGTAAAGCTTACATTAAGCACCTTAGCTATCATTTATAGCCACCCCTATCCCTTGCATTCACTCTACCATGAGATCCATGTGTGCCCATTCCATGCCCATATTCCATTATTAAAACTGCATGCCATCCAACCATCATTTCAATCTTGGATCAAGATTAGAGATCAATTTTATCTTGCCATAGATCTAGAGAAGATCATTCACCCATGGGATGATCGATAACCAGAGGTGGCCTGTGCACAAAATCCATATATATATCTAATAATTTAAGCAATAATAAGGTAGGTAAGGTAAGATCATATTTATTCTCCCATTCTAACATTTATTTTTATACATTCAATAAGCTTTATCACAAGTTTTCTACATAGTAGATTAGCATTTTATTAAATCAAGGCCTCATATCTAGAGGCCTGCTAGGTGTTATTAACTACTATTCAATGATCTTGTGTCTAGGTATTTTACAACAACAAAAGACAATGAAATATTCAGTTCATCCAATAGTGGTCACTAAAAACCCACCTTAGCACAACTCCAACACATCCAATGATGGTCATCGAAAATCCACCTCAACATAGATCCAACACATCCAGTAGTGGTCACTAAAAATACACCTCAACATAGATACAACATATCTAAGAAGCCCACCCATCAAATTTTGTGGTATGAGAAGAATAATTGCACCATTGTTATATTGATTTGTAAAAAGGGACCAACTCTCTTTATTTGTGATGAATCATTTGTAAAATCTCTACGAGGATTTATGTGTACAACAAGATTTGAGATGAGATTTAATAAGTTTATTTAGCATTGCTAGTTTCTTTTAGTATCTCTTTCCATTTCATTCATAATGCTATTTCCTTTTATCTACAAGAGATAATGTTTCCTAAGAGCTTCCCTGTAGTTACTCCAAAAATGCATTTCTTAGGATTTAAAGAAATTCCATGCCTTCTACAACTTTGAAACACTTTTCTCAAATCCTCAACATGATTTGCATGAATCTTAGAAAACAGGAGAAGGTCATCCATATAAATTACAATACATTTTCCTATGATACCTTTAAATGCAATGTCCATGGCTCTTTGAAAATTTGCTCCTATATTAATCAATACAAATGACTTTCTTCAATAGGCAAAAGTTCCCCACTTAGTTGCAAATGTAGTTTTAAGCCTATCCTTAGGATCTATCATGATATGATTGTCCCCTAAGTAACCATCTAAAAATGACATCATTTGAGAGCAATTTACGATTTGTAATATCTTGTCCAATGAGGGTAGGAGATAATTGTCTTTCTAAAAAACCTTATTGAGGTTTCTAAAGTCAATGCAAAGGCATATCTCCCCATTCTTTTCCTGATAGGAACCATATTAGCAACCCACATGGAATGTCTTATTGGAAAAATGATACATGCTACCAATAATTTTTGTATTTCTTTGAAAATAAGAGGTTCCAATAAAGGATTGACTAGTCTCTATTTTTTTCTAAAAGGTTTAGCTCCTAGTTTTAGAGGAATGGTGTGGGTGATGATAGAAGTATCATATGTTTTCAAATACTCATAATTTTAGGCTATAACATATCTATAATCCTTCAAGGTTTGAATTATTCCCTCATTTTCTTCTTTAGTCCCTTATTTTTATATGAAAACATTCTCAGGGTTCTTAACACTTCTCATATTATAGGCTTGATATGGTTATTTATTAGGTGCAGAATTTTATTATCCACAAGCATGAAAATCCATGTCAAAGAGTCTTTCTAGAGAAACCATACCTTTGATAATAGAATTTATTTTGGGAGTGGTCTCATATTCATCATCTAATTTAGTATGATCTCTATTTGCTTCATTAATAACTTGAGATTCAAACAAACCTAAATTAGTGATGAAGTCTAGAATGTGTGCATCATCATTAAAAACTTAAAAATTGTGAACATTATTAGGAATAGAAGGAATGGTAACTTTTGGTGGCAGATACGGCCTAAAAAAAAGGTAGGGGAGGATATTTGTGCACCCACGGACCTGCACCAACATCGAACAACCACCACACCTAGGAAAGGTAGGGCAGTTGATCTCCGAAGAAGGCTAGTTCCTAATACCTAAAACTGAAGGAAAAGAGGATGGGAAAGAAAGAAAAATAGGCCATAGCCAAAACTAACAAGGACGAGTATATTCACATCAAGACACATGCATGACAAGCTAATGCTATGATAAAAAATACAAACGAGTTACCTAACAGATCAACCAACCTTATCCTTACTTGACATTCAACACTAATGATTGAAGGTTAATTCTAGAACCAGTGAATGGGGTGCATGAAATTCAGGATGTAGAATTAGAGCACGTCCACCCAACTAGCCTAAGAAGAAATAAACCCCCAACCCAATATGAAATACGAATTCCATAACTACTAAGTAAAATGTATGAAATCTAGATAATAAAATTAGAGTAGAATCACTCAAACAACTTTAACAAAAATAAGCATTCAATAATTAACACAATGATAAAAGGATAAATTTGGAGATCAAATAGTAAAACACATATTTTTGAGAAGTATAAGCTGTACATATGAATTGTAATGGCTAAAGAGCTACCCTTTGGAATACATTGTATTCTAGAATATATAGACCTTACAATGAATGGAGCATTTAAGATGATAGATGGCGAATGATATGGTTGGACTATGCTAGCAAGGGCAATCATGCTGCAAATATCCTTAGATCCTCTACGCTCTAAAAACTACTAGTGATCTTCTATATTTTTAATCAAAGGTGATTGTCAATAGGAATTAAGAAACTTCTACACAAATATGAACCCTTGATCATTCCACTTTATTAATGATTCTAACGGATTATGCTCCCTTTGTGTGCTTTGGAGGAAGATTGGCCATTAAATGGAAATATCAAGTTTGCCTACTACATTAATGATCTTGGGAAATACCCTGACCATACTTGGAAAGTTGTAAAAATCTTCTTTAAGTCATCCACCTACCATGCACTCAACATTGAGCCCAAGGTAGGCTCATTTTGTAGGATGATTATCACTTCTAGACTTGGGCAGGGATTTTGAGAGTAGATGAATCTTTGGGATTTATCTATTACTTATTCCTAACCTAAAACTCTACCCATGATACATAGGGTGGAATTTTAGGATGCACTTGTGGTATGCTTCTAACCCAAAATTTTACCCTCATCATAAGGCAAATTTTGGAATTTCCATCTTACTTTCCTTCTTGGGCGTAGTTTTGGAATCCTTTGGGATCAAGCAGGAGCCCATTCTTCCATCGAACTCTTAAATTTTGAATAAACCTATGCCCTTATGATAGGTCAGGGTTTTGGGTGGTACCTCAACCTATTACTATCTTGATTCTCTGCTCCTATGATGGGGTCAGGTTCTAGGGACCACCTAGAATTTACAATGGCCCAATTCTATGCTCAACTTTATTACTTAGGCAAATCTTGAATTCTACTATTGGGTGGAATTTTGGGACCTGTGAAACATTGCTTGCCAACTAACCTTTCCATACTTCTAGTCATTGCCAAAAAATCTTCCGCCCATACTACCATCACTTATTGTATTTATGAAGGCCTTATTTCAATCATCAACGCTTCTAGGGCCTTGCTCCCAAAAGTTTACATACTAATGAAACCATCATATTTTACAAAAATAGTTAGTGGGTAAATGCATGCAAAATTTTACCCATATTTTTGGTGGCTCATAGGGGATTTCCACCTTGTGGGAACATGAAACCCAGATGGACCTTCTTCTAGAAAAAACACAACAAATAGGGAAGAATAGGAACAGGGATAAAAAGAACAAACTAGAGATGAAAGAAGCCAGAGATGACTACAAGACACAATAGGGAGACAGGTGATGGGGTGGGAACTATACTCATGACAAGGTGGAACACTACAGATAAAGGAGTAGAAGCGGGGCACAAGAAGAGAAGAGGGGAAAGAGGAAGCCATAGGAGAAAGGGAAAAGTTGTTAATTCATAGAGTTAGCAACTACAAGAAAAAAGGGAATATGCAGGAAGGATCTAGTGAAAATAAAATATAGAAACGAAAGGGAAGTAGACCTTGGGGATATCCTATGGCACATTCATAATGAATTGCCTATTCCAAGGGACACCCCCTTAGATGAAATTTCCATCAACATACTCCACTATAGGCCAAGGCAACTTAAAGAATATATAAAATGCTAAATATACTCATCTATATTGCTATAACACTCTTCTTTATGTAATCCAGTAGGAACATCTTCAGCTCATTATAATACATATCGAGAACCTTTGATTACACTCTTTGACTCATTTCTTAGTGAATTATGAATATTACTTATGAGGTATTTTATAGAGCGATTCTTCAATGCTTAGTTTGAAATATTTGGCTTAGTGTGAATCTTTTTATTAGTACTTCCAAATCTTGCTTTTCAGGTTTCCCTAGTTGATATTTTTATGGTTAGGCTAGGGTGATGCATGCATGTGCCTTGATGTACTTGCTTTGTGGAATTGTGATATTTTAGGAACATTATCCATTAGGCTACAAAATCACAAAAAAAGTGGAAAAAGAAAAGAGAACAAGGAGAAGAGGTAAGAAGTGCTTTTCAAGAGAGGAGGAGCCACTTAGAATACCTATCACATATTCGGCTCTAAGAATTTTAGCAATTTAACCAGTTGGATACAACTTGCTAGAAATAGACACCCTATATTCTTGGATCAAGATGACGTTATCTACTGCACAACTTTGCACATGGTGCACTTTATATAATTGTTAGCTATTTACACAAATCTATGATGTGATTCACACGCCAAAGCCAAGGATCCTTCTACAACTCATCTGGTGAATATGCAGTGTGAACTAGATGACATTGAACCTAATATTTTCCTCATATTTAGTTTGACACTACGGGATACCACCATTGATTACTCTAGAGACTCGTCTAGTTCTGTGCTTGGAACCAGTGTCTTTGTACTCTACTTGTACACTGTTAGTTAAAAATTAAAATTTTACTTGCAAGCATAAAACACAATAACACAAAATTATAGTAACACAAATATTTTATGTGGAAACATGCAATGTGTAGGAAAAAACCATGGGGTAATGGAAACTTCTTTATTTTATTGATTGCATTAAAATTTACATTCATACAACTTGTTTACACGGTCGTTCCATTTTATAGATAAATGAAGGAAGACTTTGAAAACTATTCATTTCCTCTCCCAAAGGAAGACTCCAATTTTTTTTATATTTTGTCTTTTGAATCTACATGTCTGGTGGCTACCCATCTGGAGCTATATGTATGGAACTACCCATATAGAAACCTAGAGCTAGACATTTAGAACAACCCATCAAGACGTCAATAGACATATGTAGATAGACGTATGCAGATAGACATATGTAGATAGACATCTACAACTAGATGTCTATAGCTAGACATCTTGTTGGAAGTTAAAAGGGTAAAAAAAGTTAATTTTTTTTTTTTACAACTGTAAGCTTTGGACCTTACCCTTTTACCTCCTTGGATGGTAACTGAGTTAGTAGGATTGGATGACATGGATGGTAGGGAGTTTGACTCCTAATCTCATTTTTCCTTTCCTCCCTATTTTTCTTCTTCCCTATTCTTTCTTCTAAGCTTTCTAGGTTCTGGTTAATAATATTTGTATTTAAGCATTGTAATCCTTTGAACTTAATGTTAATGCAATATCTGGTTAATAATATTTATGCTCCTAATTTCCTAAGTGCTCCTAATTTCATTAGTGCTATATCTGGTAGCAGAGAAGAGGCTATACAGGCAAAGCGCAAAGCCCGAGGAGAATGATAGGTGAGGCACAAATCTCAAGGAGGTCGAGGAGGCCCACAAGAGTAAGCTCAAAGGTAAGGCACAAATATTGAGGAGGTTGAGAGGGCCTACAACATACGAATCGAGGTGAGGTCGAGAGGGCCTGTAGCACATGAATTGAGGTGAGGTTGAGAGAGGCTCGTAGAGAGCATGTGGATCAAGGAGCTAACCAGAGGTAGACACATGGTGAGCAGACAACAAGGCAGACATGTGGTGATCAAAAAGTAAGGAGGATAAAGGGGCAACTGGAAACGTGGCATGAGGTGATTGGATCAACTAGAATGCAAAAGGATGGTCACTAATTGCTCGAAGGAAATTGAGAAGCTTAGTTATTCTCTATGCTAATAAAGCACAATATCCCATCTACATAGCGGATGTGGGATAAATATTGTATTTTTTTAAAATTATCACACAAATACGATGGGATAAAGGATGTAAGCCTCCCTCGCCTCCTCGTTGGGCCACACAGCTCAACTGGCTCGAGGAGCCAGCCTTAAGCTGCTCACCCCTAGGAGGTCGTAGGTTCAAAACCCGACGACTATGAAAGTTGCAAATTTTTTTTTGAGTATGGTATATGCTCCAAATTTCTTGAAATAATAGTGCATTCTACCTAGGTTTCATCGACAGTGGAAGCCGAGTTGGAAAGGAAACTCTGCTTGATAGAAAGGAGTCGCGGGTTCGACTCCTACGGAGTTAGAATTTTTTTTAAAAGGTTTTTTCTTTTTCTTAAAAGTTTATTATTTTATATATTAAAAAAATATAAACTTTATATTACGTTTAATAAAATTAAATAATAATAATTTTTTAAATTTTATTTTATAAAGCAATTATATTTCTTTTATTAAATACAAATATAGATATATTTTTTTTGATATAATAAAATAGGAGAAAAAAAATATTGCCTAAGAGGCAATTTATGTAAGAGGACTCAAAGGTGGAAAATTGTGACAAAGCCTAAGAGGCTTAGTATTTTTCCTTGTAAGAGAGACAAAAGATCAAACTAAAATTTATAAAGAGGCATTGATGATAAGACCAAGTGGTTGTTATCATGCCCTATGTGCACTTTTGGTGAGAGAAAACATCAAAAGTTTTGATGAAAAAGTGAGAGCTTATGGGCTACATACTGTATTTAGTCAGTTGCAAAATGCAGTAATTGCACACCAGAGGCATCCGGACTCAGGGTACGAGGCAGACTCTAAAGATAAATCCTTTGGGAGTCAATTTGAGCAATCCGAATCCATAGAAGTTGCACCACAAGAATCTGAATATACTCATTACAGTAATTCAGTGGAAATCCTAGAACCAAAATCACCAGAGATAATATTGATTAGTGACGACGAAGAAGAAGTAGCAGACAATTTCATGACTCAAGAAATAGCAGCACCACACCAAGAGGAACAAGAAATCAATGAAAGAGTGAATCAAGTTAGATTTGACTTAAATTTGTAATCTCTTCTTTCTTCTTCTTTCTTCCTTCTTTCTTTGAAAAAAGCAGAGTGCTTTATTGTAACCAAGAAATAAAAGAGTGTTTTAGTAACTATGGCCTCACATAACAATCTACCAATTCCAGAGTTCAACGGGTATGACTACGAGTATTGGTCTATCAAAATGAAGACCTTACTCATAGGAAAAGGTTTATGGGATATAATAGAAGAGGGTTTCACAGAACCCACATATTGGGCTACATTGAGTGCCAAAGATAAGAAAACAAAGAAAGAAGCACAAAAGAGCAACTCTTTTGCTCTTTATCATCTCCAAGCAGCATTGGAGAAAAGTATATTCCCTAGAATAGCCACTTGTATAACTACACAAGATGCATGGAAAGCTTTGAAATACGGATTCCAGGGAAGTGATCAAGTGAGGCTTCAAACACTAAAATGAGATTTTGAAAATCTCAAAATGAAAGAAGATGAAAAAGTAGGTGATTATTGTGTCAGAGTGAAAGCAGTTGTTGATAAAATGGTTACACTTGGTGAGGAAATCAAGCCTGATATAATTGTAACAAAAGTGTTGCGAAATCTTCCACAAATATGGAATCACATTACCATAATTATAGAAGAGTCAAAAAAATATTTCCACTTTAACATTTGATGCATTAATTAGAGCGTTAATGTCTCATGAAGAGAGATTACAGGAATATCCTTCAACCAGCTATGGAGGCAATGATAAAGCCTTCACATCCAATGAAAATACTGGAAGAGGACATGGAAGAGGTCAAGGCAGAGGCCAATGAAGAGGAAGAGGCAGAGGAAACTACAGAGGAGGCAATCAGAATAGAGGAGGCAACTCCAATAGAGGAGGCAATCAGAACAGAGGTGGAAACAAAAATAGAGGAGGAAATCTAGGACGAAGTGGAAATCAAGGGCGAGGAAGTGACAAGTCCAAAATATATTTTTTTAATTGTGGCAAGCCAGGCCACTTTGCACGTGACTGCTGGTCAAAATTTTCTCAAGGCAACAACAGTCAATATGGAAATTATGGAGAATAAGATGATACCTCTAATATTTTTCTATCATATGGACAATCAAAACATAATCTAAATGACACATGGATTATGGATACTGGTTGTTCAAAACATATGAGTGGCAAAGAAAATCTATTTGCTACTCTAGATTCCACTTATAAATCCCACATCAAGTTAGGGGATGATAAATATTTGCAAATCAAAGGCATTGGAACCATGGAAGTTCCAACGAAATACGGACTAAAGAAAGTGAATAACATCTACTACACTCCAAAGCTCCAACACAATCTGCTAAGTGTTGGGAAAATTATGGAGAATAATTATAAACTTGTTTTTGATGAAGGAAAATGTCTCATTCTTGATAAAAACATTTGTAATCGTGTCAGCACACAAGTCCTAATGACCAAGAATCGATTATTCCCTCTCAAATTTAGCGAGCCAGGGGGAGCTCAACTTGCAAATGTAGCTATAGCAAATCCAAGTGTGCTTTGGCACTTGTGATATGGTCACCTTAATTCCACTAGCTTGAAATTGTTAACTTCTCAAGCTATGGTGACAGGACTTCCCAAAATCAATGAACAGAAGGAGGTCTATGAAGGATGTGCTTTGGGAAAGCACTCAAGGTCAAATTTTCCAAAAGGACAAGTGTGGAGAGCCAACTATCCACTTCAATTAGTGCATTCAGACATCTATGGTCCAATGCAAACAAAGAGTATCGAAAATAATTCCTATTTTCTCACTTTCATAGATGATTTCTCTAGAATGTGCTGGATTTATTTTCTAAAACATAAATATGAAGCTTTTGATTGATTCATAGATTTCATAAACAATGTAGAGAAACAAAGTGAGTATTTTGTAAAATGTCTTAGAACAGATCGAGGAGGTGAGTACTCCTCAAAATAATTCTTGAAATATTGTAAAGCAAGTGGGATCAAAAGGCAATTCACTACTGCCTATACCCCACAACAGAATGGTGTGGCTGAGAGAAAGAACCACACCATAGTTGAGATGGCGAGAATGATACGTCAGACTAAGCATCTAACTAATATGTACTGGGCTGATGCTGTAAGAACCAGTGTATATATTCTAAATAGAAGTCCAACTTCTAGTTTAGATGGCATCACTCCTTATGAGGGGTGGTACGGAAAGAAACCTAATGTAAAGCACTTCAAAGTTTTTGGTTCTTTAGCATACACACACATTCCTGATGAGAAGAGGAAGAAGCTTGATCCCACAAGTTAAGCTTGTATATTTGTAGGATATTGTGAGTCTACCAAAGCATATAGACTCTACAATCCCAAGACTCATAAAATTTTACTTTCCAGGGATGTAATTTTTGATGAAGGGGGAGAATGGGGTCATCAAAGAATTTTTTTTGATGATGAGTCCCAAGATGTAAGTTCTTCACAGGTACAATAGGTGTCTCCCAAGAAAAGCAAAGGTACACCAACCCCTCCAAGCCCAAGTAGGAGTACTACATCAAGTACTTCAACCGCCACTCCAAGTCCTTCTCCACAGAGATTAATAAGTTCTTCACCGATGGACATTGACTCTCCATCAAGAGGTAAAATAACATTACAACATCATCCATATTTTCAAATGTTGGATCAAAATTGCCAGAAAAGATACACTAGAAGCCAAGCTAGTGAAATGAATTTAGTTTTGTAAAAACTTGAAAATCTGCATATGTATGGGGATGATGACTCCCAATATCCTAAGGGAGATGTAGTTAATTATGCTTTATTAACTAGTGCACATATAGAACCATCTAGCTATGAGAAGGCTTGTACTTAGAATATATGGCAAGAAGCCATGAAAGAAGAAATAACCTCTATAAAAAATAATGATACTTGGGAGCTTGTAAAGCTTCCAAAAGGAAAAAAATATGTTGGATGTAAATGGGTCTACAAGACCAAATACAATGCTAATGGAAGCATTGAGAGGCACAAGGCGATATTAGTAGAAAAAGGTTTTACTCAAAAATTTGGCATTGACTATGAGGAAACCTTCGCTCCTGTTGCACGACAAGAGACAATCAGATCAGTTATTTCCTTAGCTGCCCATAAAGGATGGAACATTCAACACATGGATGTGAAAAGTGCTTTTTTGAATGGATACTTGACTGAGGAGTTTTATGTTCAAAAACCTCAAGGCTTTCAAGAACAAGGAAAGGAGAACCTTGTTTATAAATTGAAAAAGGCACTTTATGGCCTCAAGCAAGCACCAAGAGCTTGGTACTCATGCATTGATGGCTATTTTAGTGAGTATGGATTCACTAGAAGAAAAAGTGAACCAACTCTGTACTACCTAAAGCATGGAGTAGACATTCTCATAGTTTGTTTGTATGTGGATGATCTAATATTTATTGGTAGTAACACTACAATGAATATGGAGTTCAAAAACTCCATGATGAAGCAATTTGAGATGAAAGATATCGGTTTAATGCGATACTTCCTAGGAATGGAAGTGCATCAATCAAATAGGGGGATCTTCATATGTCAACACAAGTATGCTCGAGACATGATCAAGAAATTTTCCATGGAGCAATGCAAATCAGTTGCAACTCCAACTGGACATGGGATCCAATTGAGCAAGGATGACGGAGCACCAAAGGTTGACATGACCACTTACGTAAGCATGGTTGGGAGTCTGATGTTTCTCACCAATACAAGGCCTGATATTCAATATGTTGTTTCTCTAGTTTCAAGGTTTATGGCAAGTCCATCTGAGCTGCATCTACAAGCAACTAAAAGAATCTTAAGATATGTAAAGGGTACATTGGATTTTGGAATCCATTACCACAAATGTAATTCTGTTAAATTATTTGGCTTTAGTGACAGTGATTGGGGCAGCAATATAGATGATAGGAAATCTACATCAGGGAACTATTTTAGTCTAGGGTCAGGACTAATCACATGGAGTTCCAAGAAGCAGACTATTGTAGCATTGTCATCTATTGAGGCTGAGTATATAGCCATCACACATGCTAGTACTCAAGCCCTATGGTTAAGAAAAGTCCTTGAAGAAATTGGAGAAAGTCAAAGTGGTCCAAATCGACTGTATTGTGATAACATAAGTGCCATTCAATTGGCATACAATCCAATCCACCATAGTAGATCAAAGCATTTTTATATGAAGTATCACTTCATCCGAGACATGGTGGAGCAACAGATAGTTGATCTTAAATATTGTAGCACTTTGGATAACATTGCAGATATCTTCACCAAAGGCATGGATAAAGCTCAATATATAAAGCTGAGAGACTGTATAGTCAGTCCTCTCAACTTTAAGGGGGATAATGTTGGAAGTTAAAAGGGTATAAAAAGTAAAACATTTATTTTACCATTGTAAGCTTTGGACCTTACCCTTTTACCTCCTTGGACGACAACTGAGTCAACAGGATTGGATGGCATGGACGGTAGGGAGTTTGACTCCCAATCTCATTTTTCCTTTCCTCCCTATTTTTCTTCTTCCTTATTATTTCTCCAAAGCTTTCTAGGTTCTGGTTAATAATATTTGTATTTAAGTATTGTAATCCTTCGAACTTAATATTAATGCAATATCTGGTTAACAATATTTATGCTCCTAATTTCCTAAGTGCTCCTAATTTTGTTAGTGCTATACATCTATAAATAGACATCTACAAATTAGACATCTGTAGATAGACATTTGTAGACTAGACATTTGTAGTCTAGATGTCTGTAGTATAAACATATGCAACTAGAAGTTTGCAGACTAGACATATACAGATAGATATATGTAGTCTAGATGTCTATAGCTAAACATATACAAACTAAACATTTCCAGATATATATCTACAAATAGACATCTATAGTCTAGACATCTACAGCTAGATGTCTATAGCCTAAACATCTACAGTCTAGACATTTATAGCTAGACATCTACAACCTTGATGCAGGAGCATCTAGGGCAGCACAACAATCTTGCATCACCGAAAAGAAAAACAAAAAAAGTTCAAAGTTTGCAAATTTTTCTAAGTATAAAAATGGTCGCGATATCGCGACACAAATGTCGTCGCGATATCGCGACATATTTTAGAACCGTGGCAAGCGCAAATAATGGTCACGATATCACGACATCAAAGTTGTCACGATATCACGACACTTTGGTAGCCGAAGCCAATAGCCATAGAAGTGTCGCGATATCGCGACACTTTGGCAGCCAAAGTCAAAAGCCACAAAAGTGTCGCGATATCGCGACACTTTGGCAGCCAAAGTCAAAAGCCACAAAAGTGTCGTGATATCGCGACACTTTGGCAGCCGAAGTCAAAAGCCACAAAATTGTCGCGATATCGTGACACTTTGGCAGCTAAAGCCAAAAGCCACAGAAGTGTCGTGATATCACGACACTTTGGCAGACAGCCAAAAGACAAAGAAGTGTCGCGATATCATGACACTTTGGCAAGCAAAGCCAAAAGTCGAAGAAGTGTCATGATATCGCGATGCATTGGAGAAAGAGGACCAAAAGCAAAAAAGTGTCATGATATCATGACACATTGGAGAAAGAGGACCAAAAGCAAAAAAATGTCGTGATATCATGACACATTGGAGAAGGAGAGCCAAGGGCAAAAAAGTGTCGTGAAATCGTGACATGTCATGTTTTCGTGACCTAGCTAAGAAGGAGAAGACAGGTTTTTTGCAGACTATTGCAGAACGATAGGTGGCAATTCCAAAAGCTGTTAAGGCAGTTCCAAGTGGCAGTTTTAGAGACCGTTAAGGCCGTTCCATGTGGCAGTTCTAGAAGCCGTTAAGACGGTTACGAACGGCGGTTGCAGCAAGAAGCCTGGATTATAAAAGGATATTTTTTTGAAGGATTCGAGAGGCTGGGAAGAAGAAGGCTGCGGCTTCTACTGTCATTATTTTTTTGTACTGTGTAAATTTCATAGTTTCGAATTGTAAGCTTTCCATGCTTCGAAATAAAATTGCATCTTTTTCTTTATGATTTTAATTGGTTAAAATTGGCTCCCCATCAAGTGGTATCAGAGCAGCAAGATTTTGAGTGTGTGAGTAGAGCACCGAACGTGAGGCAGCTTGCACCAGGGTTTGGGGTTACGGGTTCTGAGAAACTATGAGACCGAATGCTGTCGCAAAGAAATTGTGGTGCTGGAAGGAACGTGGTTCCTGAAGGAGAATTCGAAGCATTATAGAGGCAAGTGTTGGCCTTGCAGGAAGAATTGCGCAGAGGAGTAGAGCCGAGAGGAGAAGACCACAGTGATGATGACGGAGTTGAAGACCCGTCTGAAGAAGAAGAGGAAGCAATGAGTGCCGCAGAATCGAGAATGATTAAAGCTATTTCTTAGATTGGGAAAAGGCCGAAGCTAGATGTATCCACATATTCTGGAAATTTAAATCCAGAAGAATTAATCGACTAGATTAATGACATGGAGGAATATTTTGAATATGAGGAAGTTGAAGATCCAAATCCAATTAAATTTTCCAGAACAAAATTGAAAGGCCATGCTGGCATATGGTGGAAAGGAGTGCAACTGGAAAGAAACCAGAGAGGAAAAGAAAAGATCACCAAGTGGGATCAAATGGTGGAAAAACTAAAACGATAGTTTATTCCAATAGATTACAAATTAGATCTGCTGAGAAAAATGCAGAGTTTGCACCAGTCCAGCAAATCTATTAAAGAATATACAGAAGAATTCTTTAAAATTTCTATCAGAACCGGCCATACAGAAGCAAATAAAGAAAGAGTAGCCCGTTACATTAATGGGTTGAGAACCAGCGTGCAAGAAGAACTGAGTCTGGTTCGAATGAACAACATTGAAGATGCTTACCAGTTTGCTCTGAAAGTGGAAGAGAAACTAAACCGTAGATTTGATAGCAAGCAAAGAGGAAGAGGTCGTGGTGGAAGAACTGGTGGAAGAAACAGTGGAGGAAAATATGATGATAAAAAATAGACTAGTGAAACCAACATTCACCAGGAATAGGAGGAAAATTCTTACAAACCCCGTAATCAGAATAATGATTATCAAAGGGGACGAGGAAGAGGTGGACGCGGATATGGCAGAGGCAGATTTCGTGGAACCTATTTTAATTGCGAAGAAGAAGGGCATCGATCATATGAGTGTCCCAAACACCAAGAACCACCAAACAGAAGGCCTGAAGGTAATGCCAGAGCTACGGTTGCTAAGGATGGTGTTGAATCTGAGCACTCTGAAGAAGCAGAGCCCAGAGAAGTGATGATCACAAGGAGAAATTTTTTGAATGAAGAGAAGGAACCAGATCAGTGAAAAATCCTGTTTCGCACGAGGTGCAAATGTTCAGGTAAAATCTGTAATATTATTATTGATAATGGTAGTACAGATAATTTGGTTTCTAAAGAAATAGTAGCTAAGTTAAAGTTAGAAACCACATCCATACCGAATTGTGTGGTTGCAGAAGGATCATAGAGCATTGGTCAGTGAACAATGCTTGGTCAAGTTTCAAATTGGAAGATACCAAGATGAGGTCCTGTGTGATATTTTGCCAATGGATGCTTGCCATTTGTTGCTTGGAAGACCATGGCAATTTGATAGACATGCAGAGCATGATGGACATGCAAATACCTATTCCCTGACAAAATATGGAGTACGCCACAAACTGAAGCCATTGAAGGAGGTTGAGGAAAAGGTATGCAATAATGCAAGAATTTGTTTAGTAGATGGCAAAATTTTTTTGGATGGTATAAAGAGGGATTCAATGTGTTATGTATTAATTCCTACTATAAAAAGAGAAGATACTACTAACATTTCAGCAGAAGTTGAACATCTGTTAGCAAAATTTCCTAATATTATATCAGATAATGTGCCTGAGGGTTTGCCACCAATGAGGAAGATTAGTCATCAGATTGACTTAATGCCAGGATCTAGCTTACCCAACAAGGCAGCCCATAGAATGTCTCCTCTTGAGAATGAAGAGTTGAACCGACAAGTTCAGGAATTATTGAGAAAGGGTTTGATTCGAGCAAGTTTGAGCCCTTGTGTAGTGCTAGCAGTACTTGCACCAAAGAAGAATGGGGAATGGCGAATGTGCACTGATTCCTGAGCCATTAATAAAATTACTATTAAATATCGCTTTCCATTACCCAGAATGGATGATATAATGGATTGCTTGAGTGGAGCTAAATACTTCACCAAGATTGATTTGAAGAGCGGATATCATCAGATACATGTTAGAGAGGGTGATGAAAGGAAGATAGCCTTTAAAACTAGAGAGGGTTTGTATGAGTGGTTAGTTATGCCATTTGGATTGACTAATGCACCTAGTACGTTTATGAGGCTGATGAATGAAGTATTGCATGACTTCTTGGAAAAGTTCATGATAGTGTATCTGGATGATATTCTGATTTTTAGTAAAACATTGGATGAACATTTGTTGCATGTTCGGACAATTTTTGAAAAATTGCGTGAGGAGCAGTTATTGATAAATATACAGAAGTGTAGTTTTGTACAGAAAGAGTTGATATACCTAGGATTTGTCATCTCGGAGGAGGGTCTGAAAATGGATCCTGAGAAAGTGAAGGCTATCCTTGAATGGCCTGCCCCAAGGAATGTAACAAAGGTAAGATCATTTCATGGTCTTGCAAGTTTCTATAGAAAGTTTATTAGAGACTTTAGCAGTATTTGTGCACCCCTAACAGAAACTATGAGAGGGGATAAGAGAGAATTTAAGTGGACTTCCAAGGCAGATACCAACATGAACATATTGAAGAAGAAAGTGACAGAACAGCCCATTCTGGCACTTCTAGATTTTAATAAAGTGTTTCAGGTTGACTGTGATGCCAGTGGTAGTGCCATTGGAGCTGTGTTGAGTCAAGAAGGTAAACCTGTTGCATACTTTAGTGAAAAATTGAATGATGCTAGAAAGAAATACTCTATTTATGATCAAGAATTCTATGCTATAATTTAGGCTCTTAAGAAATGGAGACATTATTT
Source organism: Wollemia nobilis (assembly GCA_028583015.1). NCBI lineage: Eukaryota > Viridiplantae > Streptophyta > Pinopsida > Araucariales > Araucariaceae > Wollemia > Wollemia nobilis. The sequence continues at coordinate 4,502,991 of JAQPPZ010014295.1, forward strand.
GCTAACCAAAGAGCAATCTTGCAGGAGCATCCAGGGCAGCACAACAATCTTGCATCACCGAAAAGAAAAACAAAAAAAGTTCAAAGTTTGCAAAATTTTCTAATTATAAAAATGGTCGTGATATCGCGACACAAATGTCGTCGCGATATCACGACATTTTTTTAGAACCGTGGCAAGCGCAAATAATGGTCATTATTTTTCTACACTGTGTAACATTTCATAGTTCCAAATTGTAAGCTTTCCATGCTTCGAAATAAAATTGCATCTTTTTCTTTATGATTTTAATTGGTTAAAATTGGCTCCCCATCAAGTGGTATCAGAGCAGCAAGATTCTGAGTGTGTGAGCAGAGCGCCGAACATGAGGCAGCTTGCACCAGGGTCTGGGGTTATAGGTTCTGAGAAACTATGAGACAGAATGCCATCGCAAAGAAATCGTGGTGCTGGAAGGAACATGGTTCCTGAAGGAGACTTCCGAGCATTACAGAGGCAAGTGTTGGCCTTGCAGGAAGAATTACACAGAGGAGTAGAGCCGAGAGGAGAAGACCACAGTGATGATGACAGAGTTGAAGACTCGTCTGAAGAAGAAGAGGAAGCAATGAGTGATGCAGAATCGAGAATGATTAAAGCTATTTCTTAGATTGAGAAAAGGTCGAAGCTAGATGTATCCACATATTCTAGAAATTTAAATCTAGAAGAATTAATTGACTAGATTAATGACATGGAGGAATATTTCGAATATGAGGAAGTTGAAGATCCAAATCGAATTAAATTTGCTAGAAAAAAATTGAAAGGCCATGCTGGCATATGGTGGAAAGGAGTGCAACTGGAAAGAAACCAGAGAGGAAAAGAAAAGATCACTAGGTGGGATCGAATGGTGGAAAAACTGAAACAGCAGTTTATTCCAACAGATTACGAATTAGATCTGCTAAGAAAAATGCAAAGTTTGCACCAGTACAGCAAATCTGTTAAAGAATATATAGAAGAATTCTTTAAAATTTCAATCAAAACTGGCCATACAGAAGCAAATAAAGAAAGAGTAGCTTGTTACATTAATGGGTTGAGAACCAGTGTGTAAGAAGAACTGAGTCTAGTTCGAATGAACAACATTGAAGATGCTTACCAATTTTCTCTGAAAGTGGAAGAGAAACTGAACCGTAGATTTGACAGCAAGCAAAGAGGAAGAGGTCGTGGTGGAAGAACTGGTGGAAGAACCAGTGGAGGAAAATATGTTGATCAAAAACAGACTAGTGAAACTAGCAATCGCTAGGAACAAAAGGAGGAAAATGCTTACAGACCTCGTAATTAGAATAATTATTATCAAATGGGGTGAGGAAGAGGTGGACGTGGATATGGCAGAGGCAGATTGTGTGGAACCTATTTTAATTGCAGATAAGAAGGGCATCGATCATATGATTGTCCCAAACACCAAGAAGCACTAAACATAAGGCCTGAAGGTAATGCCAGAGCTGCGGTTGCTGAGGATGGTTTTGAATCCAAGCACTCTAAAGAAGCAGAGCCCAGAGAAGTGATGATGACATGGAGAACTTTGTTGAATGAAGAGAAGGAACCAGATCAACGGAAAAGCCTGTTTCGCACGAGGTGCAAATGTTTAGGTAAAATTTGTAATATTATTATTGATAATGGTAGTACAGATAATTTGGTTTCTGAAGAAATGGTAGCTAAGTTAAAGTTAGAAAGAAGACAACACCCGCATCCATACCGAATTGCGTGGTTGCAGAAGGATCATAGAGCATTGGTCAGTGAACAATGCTTGGTCAAGTTTCAAATTGGAAGATACCAGGATGAGGTCCTGTGTGATATTTTGCCAATGGATGCTTGCCATTTGTTGCTTGGAAGACCATGGCAATTTGATAGACGTGCAGCGCATGATGGACATGCAAATACCTATTCCCTGACAAAAGACGGAGTATGCCACAAACTGAAGCCATTGAAGGAGGTTGAGGAAAAGGTATGCAATAATGCTATAATTTGTTTAGTAGATGGCAATTTTTTTTTGGATGGTATAAAGAGGGATTCAATGTGTTATGCATTAATTTCTACTATAAAAAGAGAAGATACTACTAACATTCCAGCAGAAGTTGAACATCTGTTAGCAGAATTTCTTGATATTATATCAGACAATGTGCCTAAGGGTTTGCCACCAATGACGAAGATTAGTCATCAGATTGACTTAATGCCAGGATCTAGCTTACCCAAAAAGGTAGCCCATAGAATGTCTCCTGTTGAGAATGAAGAGTTGAACCGACAAGTTCAAGAATTGTTGAGAAAGGGTTTGATTTGAGCAAGTTTGAGCCCTTGTGTAGTGCCATCAGTACTTGCACCAAAGAAGAATGGTGAATGGTGAATGTGCACTGATTCTTGAGCCATTAATAAAATTACTATTAAATATCGCTTTCCATTACCCAGAATGGACGATATAATGGATTGCTTGAGTGGAGCTAAATACTTCACTAAGATTGATTTGAAGAGCGGATATCATCAGATACGTGTTAGAGAGGGTGATGAATGGAAGACAGCCTTTAAAACCAGAGAGGGTTTGTATGAGTGGTTAGTTATGCCATTTGGATTGACTAATGCACCCAGTACATTTATGAGGCTGATGAATGAAGTATTGCATGAATTCTTGGAAAATTTCGTGATAGTGTATCTAGATGATATTCTGATTTTTAGTAAAACATTGGATGAACATTTGTTGCATGTTCGGACAATTTTTGAAAAACTGCGTGAGGAGCAGTTATTGATAAATATACAGAAGTGCAGTTTTGTACAGAAAGAGTTGATATACCTGGGATTTGTCATCTTAGAGGAGGGTTTGAAAATGGATCTTGAGAAAGTGAAGGCTATCCTTGAATGGCCTACCCCAAGGAATGTAACAGAAGTAAGATCATTTCACGGTATTGCAAGTTTCTATAGAAAGTTTATTAGAGACTTTAGCAGTATTTGTGCACCCCTAACGAAACTATGAGAGGGGATAAGAGAGAATTTAAGTGGATCGCCAAGGCAGATACCAAGATGAACATATTGAAGAAGAAAGTGACAGAACAGCCCATTCTCGCACTTCCAGATTTTAATAAAGTGTTTCAGAGTTGATCGTGATGCCAGTGGCAAGTGCCATTGAGCCGTGTTGAGTCAAGAAGGTAAACTCGTTGCTTACTTTAGTGAAAATTTAAATGATGCTAGAAAGAAATACTCTGTTTATGATCAAGAATTCTATTCTATAATTCAAGCTCTTAAGAAATGGAGACATTATTTGCTAACCAAAGAGCAATCTTGCAGGAGCATCCAGGGCAGCACAACAATCTTGCATCACCAAAAAGAAAAACAAAAAAAGTTCAAAGTTTGCAAATTTTTCTAAGTATAAAAATGGTTGCGATATTGTGACACAAATGTCGTCGCAATATCGTGATGTATTTTTAGAACCGTTGCAAGCGCAAATAATGGTCATTATTTTTCTACACTGTGTAACATTTCATAGTTTCGAATTGTAAGCTTTCCATGCTTCGAAATAAAATTGCGTCTTTTTCTTTATGATTTTAATTGGTTAAAATTGGCTCCCCATCAAGTGGTATCAGAGCAGCAAGATTCTGAGTGTGTGAGCAGAGTGTCGAACGTGAGGCAGCTTGCACCAGGGTCTAGGGTTACAGGTTCTAAGAAACTGTGAGAGAAAATTCCGTCATGAAGAAATCATGGTGCTCGAAGGAACGTGGTTCCTGAAGGAGACTTCTGAGCATTATAGAGGCAAGTTTTGGCCTTGTAGGAAGAATTGCACAGAGGAGTAGAGCCGAGAGGAGAAGACCACAGTGATGATGACAGAGTTGAAGACCCGTCTAAAGAAGAAGAGAAAGCAATGAGTGTCGTAGAATTGAGAATGATTAAAGCTATTTCTCAGATTGAGAAAAGGCCAAAGCTAGATGTATCCACATATTATGGAAATTTAAATCCAGAAGAATTAATCGACTGGATTAATGACATGGAGGAGTATTTCGAATATGAGGAAGTTGAAGATCCAAATCGAATTAAATTTGTCAGAACAAAATTGAAAGGCCATGCTGGCATATGGTGGAAAGGAGTGCAAATGGAAAGAAACCAGAGAGGAAAAGAAAAGATCTCTAGGTGGGATCGAATGGTGGAAAAACTAAAATGGCAGTTTATTCCAACATATTACGAATTAGATCTGCTGAGAAAAATGCAGAGTTTGCGCCAGTCCAGCAAATCTGTTAAAGAATATATAGAAGAATTCTTTAAAATTTCTATCAGAACCGGCCATACAGAAGCAAATAAAGAAAGAGTAGCCCGTTACATTAATGGGTTGAGAACCAAAGTGCAAGAAGAACTGAGTCTGGTTTGAATGAACAACATTGAAGATGCTTACCAGTTTTCTCTGAAAGTGGAAGAGAAACTGAACCATAGATTTGACAGCAAGCAAAGAGGAAGAGGTCGTGGTGGAAGAACTGGTGGAAGAACCAGTGGAGGAAAATATGATGATAAAAAATAGACTGCTGAAACCAGCAATCACCAGGAACAGAAGAAGGAAAATGCTTACAGACCCCATAATCAGAATAATGATTATCAAAGGGGGTGAGGAAGAGGTGGACGTAGATATGGTAGAGACAGATTCTGTGGAACCTGTTTTAATTGTGGAGAAGAAGGGCATTGATCATATGAGTGTCACAAACACCAAGAAGCACCAAACAGAAGGCCTGAAGGTAGTGCCAGAGTTGCGGTTGCTGAGGATGGTGCTGAATTTGAGCACTTTGAAGAAGTAGAGCCTGGAGAAGTGATGATCACAAAGAGAACTTTGTTGAATGAAGAGAAGGAACCAGATCAGCAAAAAAGCCTGTTTCGCACGAGGTGCAAATGTTCAGGTAAAATCTATAATATTATTATTGATAATGGTAGTACAGATAATTTGGTTTCTAAAGAAATGGTAGCTAAGTTAAAGTTAGAAAGAATACAGCACCCACATCCATACCGGATTGCGTGGTTGCAGAAGGATCATAGAGCATTGGTCAGTGAACAATGCTTGGTCAAGTTTCAAATTGGAAGATACCAGGATGAGGTCCTGTGTGATATTTTGCCAATGGATGCTTGCCATTTGTTGCTTGGAATACCATGGCAATTTGATAGACATGCAGCGCATGATGGACATGCAAATACTTATTCCCTGACAAAACACAGAGTACGCCACAAACTGAAGCCATTGAAGGAGGTTGAGGAAAAGGTATGCAATAATGCTAGAATTTGTTTAGTAGATGGCAACAAATTTTTGGATGGTATAAAGAGGGATTCAATGTGTTATGCATTAATTCCTACTATAAAAAGAGAAGATACTACTAACATTCCAACAGAAGTTGAACATATGTTAGTAGAATTTCCTAATATTATATCAGATAATGTGCCTGAGGGTTTGCCACCAATGAGGAATATTAGTCATCAGATTGACTTAATGCCAGGATCTAGCTTACCCAACAAGGTAGCCCATAGAATGTCTCCTGTTGAGAATGAAGAGTTGAACCGACAAGTTCAAGAATTGTTGAGGAAGGGTTTGATTTGAGCAAGTTTGAGCCCTTGTGTAGTGCCATCAGTACTTGCACCAAAGAAGAATGGCGAATGATGAATGTGCACTAATTCTTGAGCCATTAATAAAATTACTATTAAATATCGCTTTCCATTACCCAAAATGGATGATATAATGGATTGCTTGAGTGGAGCTAAATACTTTACTAAGATTGATTTGAAGAGTGGATATCATCATATACGTGTTAGAGAGGGTGATGAATGGAAGACAGCCTTTAAAACCAGATAGGGTTTGTATGAGTGGTTAGTTATGCCATTTGTATTGACTAATGCACCCAGTACATTTATGAGGCTGATGAATGAAGTATTGCATGAATTCTTGGAAAAGTTCATGATAGTGTATCTGGATGATATTCTGATTTTTAGTAAAACATTGGATGAACATTTGTTGCATGTTCGGATAGTTTTTGAAAAATTGCGTGAGGAGCAGTTATTGATAAATATGCAGAAGTGCAATTTTGTACAGAAAGAGTTGATATACCTGGGATTTGTCATCTCAAAGGAGGGTCTAAAAATGGATCCTGAGAAAGTGAAGGCTATCCTTGAATGGCTTGCCCCAAGGAATGTAATAGAAGTAAGATCATTTCACGGTCTTACAAGTTTCTATAGAAAGTTTATTAGAGACTTTAGTAGTATTTGTGCACCCCTAACAGAAACTATGAGAGGGGATAAGAGAGAATTTAAGTGGACTGCCAAGGCAGATACTAGCATGAACATATTGAAGAAGAAAGTGACAAAAGAACCCATTCTGGCACTTCCAGATTTTAAAAAAGTGTTTCAGGTTGACTGTGATGCCAGTGGTAGTGCCATTGGAGCTGTTTTGAGTCAAGAAGTTAAACCTGTTGCATACTTCAGTGAAAAAATGAATGATGCTAGAAAGAAATACTCTGTTTATGATCAAGAATTCTATGCTATAATTCAAGCTCTTAAGAAATGGAGACATTATTTTCTAAGCAAAGAGCAATCTTGCAGGAGCATCCAGGGCAGCATAGCTTGAGACATCACATTTCTTATAAAATAGTACTTAACATCAATATGTTTCATGTTATCATAGAATATTTTGTTCTTCACTAGCTAAATATCACTTTGGCTATCAAAATGCAATGTAATTTTCTCTTGCATTATCTTAAAGTCACCCAATAGTCTCTTTAGCCAAATTTCCTCTTCGCTGGCCTAAGTCACTATAATATATTCTACTTCAGTGGTTGATAAATCCACTACAGAATGCAACTTAGAAGTCCAAATCACAACTCCACCCACAAGAGTGAAAGTATATCCTATAGTGGAATTTCTCCCATCTCTATCTCCACCATAATTAGAATCTACAAAACCTATAACTTGCAAATTATTTGATCCATAATAAATAGCAACATCTAAAATACCTCTTAAATATCTAAGTATCCACTTCACTGCATTCCAATGCTCCTTACCAGGATTTTCCATGTACCGGCTAATAACTCCCACTACTTGGGAAATATTCGATCTGGTGCTCACCATGGCATACATGAGGCTTCCTACTGTTGATGAATACAATACATGATACATGCTTGTATTATCTACTTTTGTTCTAGGAAATTGTTCGAAAGACAATTTTAAGTGTGAAAGAAGTGGGGTGCTAACTGGTTTTGCATTCTATATATTGAAGTGCTGCAAAATATTTTCTATATATGACTTTTGACTTAACCAGATATTTCTTCCTATTCTATCCCTGTGTATATTAATACCTAAAATTTGGTTTGCTACTACTAAATCCTTCATTTCAAATGTCCTAGCCAATTGAGCCTTATGATAAATGATTTTCTTCATTTTAGGGCCTGAAACAAGCATATAATGAACATACAATAACAAAATAATAAAACTACCATCATCAAACCTCTTGTAGTATGCACAATGGTCAGCTTCACTTATGCTAAAACCTTGGATCTTCATGAAAGTGTCAAATTTTTTGTACCACATCCTTGGCACATGTTTTAACCCATACAAATATTTCTTGAGTTTGCAAACCAAATGCTCTTTACCTATTTCTTCATAGCCCTTAGGCTAATCAATATAAATCTCCTCCTCGAGATCACTAAATAGGAAAGCAGTCTTTACGTTAAGCTACTCTAGTTCAAAATTATGTGTTGCTACAAGTGCAAGTAAAACTCTATCAATAGTCATGTTCACAATTGGAGAGAAAATTTCATTAAAGTCTATACTTGAATTTTGCACATAAACATTTGCCACCAAGAAAGCTTTACATCATTCCAACAACCCATCATTGTTCTTATTTACTTTGTAAACCCACTTGCTTCCAACAACCTTTCTTCTAGGTGGGAGATCCACTATTTCCCATGTTTTATTCTTACAAAGTACCTTGATTTCCTACACCATAGATTTCATCTACTTTTCTACATTCTTAGACTCCCAACTTCTTAAAATGAACTAGGCTCACCATCATCAGTTAACAAAGCAAAATATGATTGATAAATAGGAGAATACCTTTTAAAACACTTTTATAGATGTGTAGATCTTCTAACCCAATGATCTGTTAATTATGGCTCTTGGCCTTGTGACTGTTATAGTTGCTCTACTTACTGTTCTACTTGTTGCTCTGTATGTTGATCAAAACATTTAGCATGCTAATTTTCATAGTCATCTTCATTCATATCTACTTAAATTGGTACAACATTAGGAGTTTGCTATACCTCCTTCCTTTGCATGGATTTTTCATCAAAAATAACATCCCAACTAATAATTACTTTGTAGGTAGTAGGATCCCATAGTCTATACCCCTTAAATTGTATCTTTGTAGTCAAGAAAAGCACATTTGCTTGACTTTGGATCAAGTTTGGACCTTTTTATTTAGGCACATAGGCAAACACATCACAACCAAAAATACACAAATGATATTAATCAACTGGCTTGCAACACCAAACCTCCTCCAAAATCTGTCCATCCAACATAGCTATAGGTGACCTCTTAATAAGATAAACATATGTATTAACAACCTCTATCCAAATTTTTTTATCCAATATGGTTTTTCTGAGCATGCTTCTTACATGTTCTATGATTGTGTAATTTATCTACTCAGCCACACCATTTTGCTGTGGAGTATATGGTACAGTATTTTGGTGCTTAATTCCTTCTTGCATACAAAATTTATCAAATTTCTTGGAGCAATATTCACCCCCATTATCTAACCTAAGATATAAAATAGGCTTGCCCAAACTCTTATCTACTCATGATTTGAACTCTTTAAATATTTGTGAATCTTTCGAAATAAAACCATACTCTTAGAATAATCATCTACAAAAGTAAAAAAATATATAGCACCATTTAAGGATTGAGTGGGGACTGGAACAAACATATCTGAATGTATAAGTTGCAAAAAATTAGAACTCTTACTAGGGCTTGTAGTAAACTAAAACCTCTTTTGTTTACAAAACATATAGTGCTCACACAATTCTAAATTGCAAGACTTAATCCCAGAAATCATACCTCGATCATGCAAAAATTTTAGACCTTTTTCACTTATATGTCCTAGGCATTAATGCCATAACATTACTGCATCCTAAGCATTTTTAGAATTTGCTACTGCTACATGGTTTATCACTGTATCACTGCATAAATTATAAAGGGTCCCATAAGATTCTTCTTTTACTACTACAAGAGCTCCTCTAGTAATTTTGTAGCAGTTGTTATCGAAAGTGATAGAATACCCTAACTTATCCATCATCTTGATTAAGAGTAGATTATTTCGCAAATCAGGCACATTTCATACATCACATAACATCCTTTCTCTACCATCATCTATCCTGATCCTTATATCCCCTCTTCTCATGATTTCTAAAAGATGATCATCATATAAGTAGACCATCCTACCACAATATGGCTGATATTTGTCAAACTAGTCTCTGTGAGGAGACATGTGGAAAGATGCACCTGATTCCAACACCCAAGTATATAAAATAGATTTGTTGTTGCTGATACAGAAAGCCTCACATGTTAATATCTCTCCTAAATCTACTATATTGGCCTCAACTAATGGCTAAATTTTATTGTCACCATTCTTTTCATTTTTAATTTCCAACAGTCCTTCTTTGAGTGCCTTGGCTTCCCATAATGCCAACACTTCCATTTCTACTGATATACTTTATACTTAGACCTGGACTATGATCTACCTTGTTTATTCCTCTTGAAAGATTGACATATCACATATAGGGCTTCATTGGTTGAGGGTTACAGATACATTTTATACCTCAACTCTTCTACTAACAAAGAAACTACCACATCATCATATTTTAGAGCTCCTGATGATGCATTACTGAAGGTCATAACCATATCATACTAGGTATTAAAGAGGAAACAAAGTAGGATGATAGCTCTATATTCATCCTCCATATTCACATTAACTAAAATAAGTTTACTATTAAGGGTATTAAACTCATTCAAATGATCTACCACAAATAAAATTTCCTTCATCCTTAGGCTATAAAGTTGTATTTCAAAAAAACCTTATTAGTTGTTGATTTTGTTTCATACAACTTTTCAAGCTTCTGCCAAAGGACACTCATGGTATTTTTTTCAGCAACATTGAACAAGATAGAGTATTCTAGGTATAGATGAATTATAGAAACCACCTTCCTATCTAGCATTTCCCATTACTCATATTTCATGCTACTAGGTTTACACATGATCCCTTTCAAGGCTAGGGATTGGTCATTTTAAACCAGAAAATCCTCCACCTTCATCTTCCATAAAGTGAAGTTCTTGCCATAAAAATTTTCAATCTCAAATTTGGTTACACCTATCATCATTTCAACTCCCACTCGCACAAATCCTTAGGCTATGGTACCAGATGTTAGTTAAAACTTAAAATTTTACCTGCAAGTAGAAAACACAATGACATAGAAAATTACAATAACACAAAGATTTTATGTGGAAACTTACAATGTGCAGGAAAAAACCATGAGGCAACAAAAAATTATTTATTTTATTTATTTAAGCAAACTTTACATTCACACAACTTATTTACATGCAAAGGGTCGTTCCTCATTTATAGATAAATGAAGGAAGGCTCTGAAAGCTATTCGTTTCCTCTTCCAAAGGAAGACTTCAAAAAACTATTCATTTTATCTTTTAGAGCTACACGTTTGGTAGTTTCTCATCTAGAGCTATATGTCTAGAATAACCCATCTAGATGTCTACATTTATATGTATGTAGCTAGATGTCTATAGATAGACATCTACAACTAGACGTTCATAGATAGACGTCTATAGACTAGACATCTATAGATAGTTGTCTATAGACTAGATGTATGCAAACTAGATGTTTTCAATCTAGATGTCTATAGTCTAGACTACAGACTAGATGTCTATAGATAGATGTCTATAGACTAGATATTTGTAGTCTAGATGTTTGTAGATAGACATATTAAGACTAGACATCTATAGATACATGTCTGCATATGGACGTATGTAGACTAGATATCTATAGATAGACATATATAGACTAGATATCTATAGTCTAGACATCTGTAGCTAGATGTCTATAGCATAGACATCTATAGTCTAGATATATACAACTAGATATCTACAACCTAGATGTCTGTAGTCTAGACATCTAGAGCTACCTTTTGCTAAAGAACATTAGAGATCTAGATAGTGACTTCATCTCCTAACATATGCCACTTATGTGAAGATTGGATTTACCATCCTAGTCCATGCTTCGACCATTGATCCTTATGTGAGTATGTACCAAGTGCATACCTTATATGGGTTGATCTACACCATTACCTATATATCATTCTTCTTGGTGGTAACGATAGCCTCAGCCATGACCCAATTCTTATAATTTTTTTTACTTGGGTCCTCTTGAATATAAGGTGTGTCAACTAGGTTGCTACAGGGAAGTGTGTGGTATAGGGTGGGGTGAATTTTCTCTGCTACTATCACCTCACTTGAATTCAACCTAGAATTAGATATGGATTGCTTGGTGAACTCAATTCCTTGCTAGTTGATAGGCAATCCTTGCTAGGAAGGTAGTACTATGGGGACTGCTTCAATTACCACTACTATAGCTAGCATAAATACAACATCACTATGCATCTATTTCCCTATGGGGGTCTCCCAATGCTCATCCTCCCAACTACTAAATTCCTACTGAGAGTTATAGGTGAAAAAAATGTTCATCATGGGGAATGAATGATGATCATAACCCTGATCTCCTTACTTTTGTTATGGTAGAGTGTTAGGCTACTATACTTTTTATTTCCAACCACAAAGATCTTCCTTTTCATATGAGAGCTTTCTCTTCATGCTATTAACTTCATTGGTGAGCCAATGCATAGTCGTCCTCAACTCTTGTTGTAGTTGTTGTGCATTTTCATGGGGGAATGAAGGGGAATTGCCCTTCAAGGCTTGGTGTTGCATAGGTGTAGGCAACAGTTTTTAGATTGAGGATGAATAGGGCATAAGAGGTTGGGGGAGCTCCTATCGGAGAGCTTCCCAACTTGGATCAACATTTTTCAGCTCGAGAGGCTTCCTTGAAGATCTATGGGAATTTTTTTTCTTCTGATTATTGGATGAGGAGATTAATGTCAGTGTTGAAATCTCACACATAGTATATGTATGCCTGAGCTGATGATGACTTGGCTTCATACAGTATCCTCCTCCATGTTATCATGAAGTGAATATTAAAATCAATCATGCTCTCATAATCAGTCTGCTTGATGAATGTAAGCCGAGTGAGTAGTTGGGAAGGGTCTGCAAAAGCATAAAATATGTTGATGAGGGCTTCTTCTAGGTGTGCTCACATATGAATGCTTTCATACTCAAAATATTTGAACCATAGTGATGCTTTGCCTTTAAGAGATAAAGCAAGGAGCCAAAGCATGATACCCTTAAAGGTAATTCCATGAATAAAAGATAAGGAGGCCACTTTTTGGAAGTTCTCATATGTAACACCTTCTATACCATTGTAGCTAGGTAACATATTCATGCTTACTTTGAGGATGCTATATATATTTAATATATTTAGGGGGCCTACATAGTTCCAACAAGGATAGCTCTGCTAAGCCATCATAAGACTGATATTTTAGATCTTTTGATATTTTCTTTCAGGTTAGAGTCATCAAATGAACATAATTTCTCCACCAGTGAGGTCAAGGCTACTCACCAAAACCTTGAGTCCTTTGGGAAAGAAATATTTAAAAAAAAGAGTAGAAGAATAATCGATTGCGAATCTCGGTTAGTTCTCAATAGGGTCACCAATTTTTACTTTTTACTTGAAAGAAAACCAGTTATAGAAACTTGGTTCTTTGTGTAACAGAGTCACCAGGTGAATAGATAGATTTTATGTAGAAGAGGATCACCAGACTCTTGATCATCAAACAATGGTATCTCAGGGTCCCATCGCATGTGCCAAAAACTATGGGTGGTAGATCTAACCTAACATAAAGGTAGGGGAAGATATTTGTGCACATGCGAACCTGTGCCAACATTGAATAACCGCCATGCTTGGGAAAGTTTGAGAGGTTGATCTCTAGAGAAGGCTTGTTCTTGAGTCCTAGATACTATGCCTAAAACTAAAGGAAAAGGGGGTGGGAAAGAAAGAAAATAGATTGTAGCCAAAACTATTAAGGGTGGGTATAGCCACATCAAGACACACGCACAACAAGCTAACACTATGAGCAAAAATACAAGTGGGTTACCTAACAGATCAGCCAACCTTACCCATACTTGACATCCAACACTGATGACTGAAGGTAAATTCTAGAACCAGTGAATGGGGTGTATGAAATCCAAGATGCAGAATTAGAGCATGTCCACCCAACTAGCCTAAGAAAAAATAAACCGCCAACCCAATAAGAAATGCAAATTCTAAAACTACAGAGTAACATGCATGAAATCTAGATAATAGAATTAAAGCAGAATCACTCAAAAATTAAAAAAAAAATGAGCATTCAATACTTAACATAATGATAAAAGGATGAATATGGAGACAAAATAGTAAAATACTTATATTTTTGAGTAGTATAAGATTTACATATGAGTTGTAATGGCTAAAGAGCCATCCTCTAGAATGCATTGTATTCCAAAATATATAGACCTTACAATGACTAAAGCATTTAAGATGATAGATGGTGTATGAGATGGTTGGACCATGTCAAGAAGAGCAGTCATGCTATGAATCTCCTTAGATACTCTATGATTTGAAAACTATCGATGATATTCTATATTCTACATTTTTAATCAAAGGTGACTGTTAGGAGGAAGTAAGCAACTTTTGCACAAATCTGAACCCTTGATAATTTTTCTTTATTAATGATTCTAACAAATTATGCTCTCTTTGTGTGCTCTAGAGGAAGATTGGCCATTAAATAGCACTATCAAGTTTCCCTACTGCATTAATGATCTTGGAAAATACCTTGACCATATTTGGATAGTTGTTAAACTCTTCTTTAAGTTAGCCACCTATAATGTACTCAATTTTGACCCTAAGGTGGGCTCATTTTTTGGAATTATTGTCACTTCTAGACTTGGGCAAGGCTTTCGAGAGTAGACAAACCTTTGGTATTTATCTATTGCTTGCTCCTAACCCAAAAATCCACCCATGATACATAGGGTGGGCTTTTAGGATGCACTTGTGGCATGCTTTTGACCCCAAATTTTGCCCTTGTTGCAAGGTGAATTTCAAAATTTTCATATTACTTTCCTTATTGGGTGTAGTTTTAGAATCCTTCAATATCAGGTGGGAGCCCATTCTTTTTTCGGGCTCTTAAATTTTGAATAAACCTATGCCCTTATGATAGGGTGGGGTTTTTGGTGCTACCTTAACCTATTGATGTCCTCATTCTCTGCTCCTGTGATGGGGTAAGGTTTTGGGGACCACCTACAAATTTCAATGGTCCAATTATACACCTAGTTTTATTACTTAAGAAAATCTTGGTATGCATCATTGGGCATAATTTTAGGACATGTGAAACATTTCTTACTGACTAACCTTTCCACCCTTCTAGTCATTTATCAAAACTCTGCCACCCTTACTACCATTACCCATCATATTCATGAAGGTCTTATTTCAATCATCATCACTTCTAGGGTCTTTCTCCAAAAATTTTGCATACTAATAAGACCATCATCTTCTACAAAAAGAGCTAGTGGGTAAAGGCATGCAAAATTTTACCCACAGTAACTAGGTCTACTAAAAATATTTTTACTTTGAAATGAGCAACTCGTTCCAAAGTGCTAGCTACTACTGCCAATGAATCAACAATGTGATTATTCTTATGTGAGATGGTTTGAATGTTAAAAGCACTAAACTCTTTAATCAGATCCCACACTCTATTACGATAGCAAGTGAGATGTTTATCATGACAAGCATAATTGTTTCTTATCTACCTAATTACTAATTGTGAATCACCAAAAACTTGTAGAATTTTGACTCCCTTTTGAATAGTAAGCTAAATACCATGAATAAAATCTAATTGTAATCTATAGGTACCTAATAAGGACTTACCTTTGGGATTTATTAATTCAATTTCGACACCACTACCATGCTTTCTCTTGGATCCATCAAACTTGAGAATCCACATTTGATCAATCTCAATGTTTTGTTCATCTATTGGAGTGCTAGGAATTATATTGCTCTCTTTTGATTTACTTTCCATAGTAACAGTGTAAATCCTAAGTTTTGGTTCATCAAAAGAAACATCATTGACATTGTTATAATCAATGATTAGCTCTTTTAATCTAGGCTCTCTATCTACCCTGATTTGATTTGCTATACCATGCCAAGGGAGCCACATATGGGAGAATTTTGTTGCCATATAGCCATTCAAAGTCCTAGACCAATCATGACTAAGCAACATCCCATATCCATATGGAATATCTACAACCTGAATGTCAATGTATTGCTGCACACGAGGTTCAAATGCCAATTGTATGTGGATTTTATGCAATATCCCTACCACATTAACCTTAGTTTTATCCAATTGCACAACTTTATTATTTTATGGGGTAGGAGTGAGTCCTAACCTTTGACTTACTACATATGGCATCACATTAGTAGAGGCTCTTGAATCTACAAGATAATTATGTAGGTTCTTACCTACAATTCTGATGGTCAAAAGGAAAGGGGGAGACTCTCCTTTCTCTTTGTATAAGGAAACCTAAGCATTAGTAGTCCCCTTTTGCTCCTTCTTGTTTTGACCTACAAGTGTATTAAGCAATAAATCCTTTTGGTCAGTCAATTGAGCTACTTCAAACAACAAAATATTAGCCTTAGTTTTCTTGAGATCTTCAATGATGTTATAACTTGGCTTATTGTACTCTAAGAATTTCTCATCTGGATGCAAAGGTATCTTGAGTTTTGGTTGAGCCTAAGTTTTAGATGCTCTAGGAGGAGGTGGATTTTGGTTGGCTCTCTCATCAGGAGGTATTGTAACCTTGTTAGGAGGAACAAAAGAAGTCATAGGTGCTTT
The DNA here is from genome assembly GCA_028583015.1 of Wollemia nobilis. Classification (NCBI taxonomy): domain Eukaryota; kingdom Viridiplantae; phylum Streptophyta; class Pinopsida; order Araucariales; family Araucariaceae; genus Wollemia; species Wollemia nobilis. Next base: position 4,519,055 of record JAQPPZ010014295.1, read on the forward strand.
TCCTTTATTCCTAAGCATATAATCATTGCCTCTTTGGAACTATCTAAAGGCTTGCACCTCTCCTTATAAAACCTCATCATATTCCTCTTATTTAGCCCCTAAAGGTTCATAGGATTCTAAAACTAAAGCAATGTCATTTTGTATATCCATATGATTGACCATGTTTTCATTGGGTAGCATTTGCTCTAAATTGTCCACTTCTCTCTAATTAGGGTTTGGAACTCCATTATTAGGGTGAGTGTTCCACTACCTATTAGGCCTCTAAAATTTAAAGTTCCTATTGTTATTATTTGTAGGTGGGTTTTGAGGAACTTGTCTTTGCAATTGCAACATATCATTGCTCAACTTTTGGATCATTCTCTGTAGATAATTTAATTGTTCTGCATTGTTGGACTGATTTGGCACTTGTTGCATTGGGGTATTGGTTGTGGGTGTATTTAAAAATGTAGGTATAGCTGGCTGATTAGTTGTTTGAGCTACTAGAGTGAGTGCATTATTTATGATGACCAAATTATCCATGTAGGTTGAGATAGCAGCTTGGTTATTCAAGTTGGGCATTGCTTGGCTCAAAGGCATGGGATTGTATGGTTGAGCTTGATTTGGATGCAAGGTTCCTGGTAGAGCATTTAGCATGGGTAGTTGTTGAGTAAGAGCTTGATTAATCAAAGGTATTTGATTATAGGCCCCTGGTAGTCCAAGCGTGGGTAATTACCCTACTCCAAAACCTTGTGGCATTAATTGTTGCTCAATAGTCAAAGCTTCACTATAAGCCATAGGTAATGTAGTAATATGAGCTACTCTTCTCACAAACATAGAGGTTAAGGGATCCAAAGCTCTGAAATACATTTGAATAGCAACTTTAGGTGGAAGGGTGTAAGGTGCTATCAACCTGGTATACAACCTATGAAACCTAGTATTGAACAACCTTAATGGCTCATTAGGTTCTCTCCTAGCTGAAGCAAATTGATGGTAGATAATTATTGGATCAATAGGAAACTTGAATTATCTAATGAAAGCATCTTCTAATTGAGCCCATGAAGTGATTGAACCAAAAGGTAGGCTAATGTACCAATCATAGGCTAATTCATCTAAGGTGTGAGGGAACATCCTACAAGCTACATCTTCATTTTGGATTTGCAATTGAATCAAAGCATCTTTGTATGCTTGTATATGCTCCTCAGCTAGTCTAGTCCCATCATGCTTGTACTTAGGAAGGTATCTCTCAACATTCTTAGGCATATCATGTGTAGGCCCTAGAATATTCAAAGGGCTACTTCCTACTAACCATGGAGCTAGACCAACCATTGGTGGATTTTGAGGAGAATTGACCAAAGGTATAATGACTTGAAGAGAACTTGGGGAAGCTAGAGGTGTATTTGGTGTTTCCTTAGGAGTTTTAGATCTTCTTGTTGGAGAAAGACTAAGGAAATCAATGCTACTACAACCAGCTGACTTAGATCTTGTGATAATAACTCTTCACTCCAGTGTAGACAATCAAGCTAAGACAAAACCTAAATGGTAGGAAAATAAGACTAAGTGCTTTATTCCTTACCAGTTTTTGTTGCATGAGGAGAAAAAAGGCTTAGAAGAATATGAATTTACTAGACAAGAAATTAACTAAAGACTTAGATAGTTTATGCCCTCCTTCTAGTGCCAATTCTATTGAGCGAGTAAATGACATAGTCACCAAAGGCTACTCAACATGTGGAACATAATAGTTTTGTTCCCTCTTGAAAAGGAAGTTTGATTCCCCTAAAGGTTTGGGTAAGCCAGGTCTTGGCTGACTGGGATGAACTTAGAGGTTTTTGTATGCTATTCCACCAAGGGGTCAATGTTTTTTATTCTCTAGTTAATTCTCTAGCTTTCCTATCAATAACTACAACTCAAAATTGATTGCCTAGGGGATTACTCTATTATAAAGTGATAATTGCAATTAAATCTAAACAAATTTGGATCAAAATTGATTTTCAAAATGAAATATTTTTAGATTCATTCCAACCATAGCAACCGACATTGAAGTGACATGGAAGTAAGCATAGAAAACTGTAGTTTAAACTCCAATGCTTGGAAAATAAAATAAACTACAATTAAATCTAAACAAAGTTGGATCAAAATTGATTTTCAAAATGAAAGTTTTTTAGATTCATTCCAACCATAGCAACTGGCATTGAAGTGACATGAAAGTATAGAAAAATGTAGTTTAAACTCCAATGCTTGGAAAATAAAATAAATTGCAATTAAATCTAAATAAAGTTGGATCAAAATTGATTTTCAAAATGAAAGCTTTTTAGATTCATTCCAACCATAGCAACCGACATTGAAGTGACATGGAAGTAAGCATAAAAATGCATTTTAAACTCCAATTATTGGAAAATAAAATACACATAAACAACAATGACAAAGATTTTCAAAAAAATTTGACACCAACAATAGCACCGACATTGAAGTGACATGGAAGTAAGCATAGAAAACTGCAATTTTAAACTCAAATGCTTGAAAACTAAAAATAAACTGCAATTAAATCTAAACAAAGTTGGATTTGGCAATACAAAATTGATTTTTCAAAATTGAAAGCTATCTAGATCCATTCCAATCATAGCAATAAACATAGAAAAAGTGCAATTTAAACTACAATGCCTAGAAAATAAAATAAACTATTCCTAATCTACTCGATGTTCCAAAAAAAGAGCAAAATTTTAGGGTTAGAGAAATAAAATAAAATAAAATAAAAATCAAATAAAGCATGTACTACCCTAAAATTCTAATCTTGATCCTTTAGAGTAGCAAATCTATGTAAAAAGAACAATCTATATTCAACCAACATTCACACAGCCTAAGATATAGATGGTGCAATCTTCTAGGGAGCTAAGACTATGAAGCAACTGAATACAACCACCATCAACATGCATATATTGGACACAAAAAACTCCAAAGCCTTGAATTGCATAAGATAATCTTGAAGCACTTTCACAAATTCACCATTCAGGTGGATTACAAACATAGAACTCAACTCAATACAATGCTTGGTTTAGAAACCAACGAACTACAAAGAGCCTAAAAAAAAATCCTAAAACATGCTAAGTGCTAGATTTTTGACCCCTTAGAGCAATCCCAAGAGCTCTTATTTATACAACTATGGCCATATCTTGCCATTACATTTGTAGTTACAATCAATTACTCTCACATTATGCTTCACAACAAAGCCATTTAAATAAGGTATGGTGAAGTAATTTTTAGTATTTAAAACAATTAAATTGCCTCCACCAAGTTCCTCTTTTAATGCATATAATTCTCCATAAATCCACTTTTGCAATTATGGTAGCACATTTAGGATCATGCTCCCATAAATATCTTCTTTATAACATGCAAGATCAATTTTATGGTAATGTGCGATAATTAATTCCATTAGAACTCCACTATCCTACAAAATAACTTATTAGAGCAATAAATAATTCATTCATTAACCTTAGTCATGGTTGTTGGCATAAAATAATTTATTAAAGCATTTAAAAATCACACATGGTCTCTAAAATGAAACATTGTAGTTTGTCAAATTAATATGCCCAAAAAAATTGAGCTCTCATTGGTCAATAAACTACAAAATATTTTGCTCATTCCTAAGGTTTTATGCCCAAAAGAAAAGAAAGAAATATTGCCACCATTGATTCATTGTTAGAAAACTCATTTTTGAATGCAATTCAATGGACCATGTAGTTTTGCAAGCTGAATCCACCAAAGAAATTAATGCAATCAATAATAAAAGCATCAAGGCAAACAAAATTTATACCAAAAATCCAAAATTTTCAAGTGGGATCCCCAATTGGGGTGAGTTGTGTAAAGTAAAAATGAACAACACCAAGATAACGATAACATATCAAACACAATAAATATTGCACAATAAAGAAATGATATTATATTGATATTATGGGAGTATTTATCTCCACTATTACAATGCAACTTGTGTTGATACAAATGATTTTACAATCAAAGGGTTTGAAACCCTCGTTCAAATGAATATTTAGTGTCTCTGAATCATCTTCACTCCAAAAATTTGTGAGTGGGCTTGTGTATCCCTGTGAGGCCACTCATGGCTGCAATTGCCATCAATATAAAGGCTTCCTGTAACCTACATACAAATATATCAAAAAATAGGTTAATAACACCTACATAGCCTCCATAGTGTGAGGTCCACTAAAATATGAAAGTATATAATATTAACCCTAACTGAAATGCTTGATAAAATAAAGTGAATATATATAAAAAATGTAAGTAAAACAATAACAAATTATACCTTGTTGAGAATATTCCTGTGTTTTTATCTACACTTATGCTTTCTTGATTTGGCATTGTGCGAATGCTTGTAAGCATTTGAGGGTTTATCGACTGCAAACCAGTCAACGATGGACACCTTGAAACATACAAGGATGGTTGTGAACACCCTGTATCATTATAAAAATACCATGTAGAATTCAAAGAATTCCTAGGAGTGTTTTTGGGTGATGGGGAACACTCTGTGGAATCCTAGTAGGGTTTGCAGAAGTTTTTAAGGTGGATATGGAGGCGAGGGTTTTGGGCAATGAAGAATATGGAAGATGTTAGCAGATTGCTAGGGTTTATGAGTGGAAAAATGATCAATATACTCTTTGAATGTTAATTTTTGGGACCTTGATTCCCAAAAATGAATCATCTTTTATAATTTACCCTTAATCATGTTAGGGTTTCGATGACACCAATAGTGCAATGATTGATTTCTATTTTTGGCTCAATAGAAAAAAGAGGGTGTTGATTTAGATGATATGAATGATGTAAAGTGAATGTGAATGAACAAGTATCCTTATGGTGATCTACCCATCCTACCAAATTGCATAGATAACTAACCACTACAACTACCATGGGAATAGAGTAAACCACTAGATACAAGGTTCACTTGGATGATATGAATGATGTAAAAGAATGTGAATGATGTGATGCAAATGATTGTAAAATTAATTTTTTCTTTTGCCCTAACAGAAAAAGAGGTTGTTGATATGGATGATATGAATGATGTAAATAAATGTGAATTTTGTGATGCATGTGAATGTGAACTGTGTAATGATTGATATCTATTTTTGCCTCAATAAAAAAAAGGGGGTGTTGATTCAGATGATATGAATGATGTAAAATAAATGTGAATGAACAAGAATCCTTATGGTGATCTACCCATCCTATAGAATTGCATGGATAATCAATCGTTGTAATCTTTAGACACCTAAAACGCATCATGCTGAGGTGACTACTCATATGGGACATGTTAGAAGACCATATGGAAGACCTTGGAAAGATTCCAAGGTATAGCAGTGGTTTTTACCACTCAATTTGGGCATCTTTGCCTAGTTAGTACTAGCCACTGCTGACACCCATGGTTAGAAGTGCTGACCATGATTGTCAGTCACAGTTAGAAATCAAAATCAATTGGCCTTCATACAACCCAAAATCAGTTGCAATGGTAAATTGGTTATGGATTGGAGCAGTTTGAGTGAGAAAGGTTCTGGATCCTTCCATCCAAAAATCTCAACCACCCAATATTGATCTAAGATTCTTCATGAAGCTACCCCTAGCCCTTGGCAATTGCTATATAATCCCCCTTTGAATTGGGAAAAAAAGAGAGAGAAGTATAATCAATTGAGTAGTGAAGCCCTGTCGAATTGCATACTCATTCACATGCATTGAGAGGAATACTCTTGCTACCTAATTGAAGATCACATTACCATGGAGTTCCTAGGAGGATAGGAGAGCCAAGAAATGCTAATCCGTGCAATCCATGCACTCACTAAGCAATTCAACCACCAAATATGTCATAGTACACATAGGCGATCCTTGATCGTCAATTTGACCAGGAGAATTAGAGAATTAACCCTTATTTGGAGGGTAAACTTACTTCAAGCTTAGCCACGACTGTCAGTCATGGTGAGTAGTGCCCACCGGGTGAATGACCTACGGTAAAAGGGTAGTCCCTAATTTCCTTGTTCTCTATTTTACATTCTATTTAAATAGGTTAGATTAATCATGCTGTAGGTTTAATTCAGTATTCTAAAGACTTTTGATCGACAGATTAGGAGTTAATAGCAAAATTTCTTCATTATTGTAGTGTAGGTGTAAGGAATATTTTTCATGTCTTCAATTGAGTAATTAGAAGCTTAGATAGATTTATCTTAGTTTCTTTCATGTTTCTAATGATAAATCATAATTATTTAGATCACTTTACATGCATTGAATCACTTTCTTCATTTCTTGATTATCATGTTATATTTTGTGCAAATATCCCTTTAAAAGCCTCATCAAGAGATGCCTCCTTTGCTTTTAATGTTTCTTGTTTTTTATTGCATGCAAGACTAACAGGGTTTTGGGATGCAAGGAAACAAATGCCTCTAATCATGGATAAGAGGGTCATCGACACCCTAGAGCAGTTCATGTCATCCTGAAAGGCATTTGGAAATCACACCTACCCTTGAGAGGGAAATATTACATCCTATTGTAACAATTGTATCAAAATGATTATCCCTAAGAGCGATGTACCTGTAATTTGACTTTGGCTTCAAATATAATGGAATAAATCATATTTCTTATTGTCAATTTTTTGTCAATTTCTTGTTCTTGTATGCATTTTGTGTATCTTTCAATTCTTGCAATAGGAATCGATAGGTGTGAGCCTTTTTTGGATCGTATAGAAGGCGATCATGGTGGAAATCCCAAAAATTTCATGATCACTGATGTTTTTTATCTATGTTTTTTTTGTAGGTGCTAACCACAGTTAATAACTATGGTTAATAGTTGTCATCATGGCTGAAATCAACGGGAAACAATCGCAGCTGCGCTTGATAGACGCAGTCAGCAGAGAAAAAAAAAGTAGATATCAGACATCACCATTAGACTTGGATCTGAGGTAGGATCATTTTCCCCTATCTATATTTTTTTGTATGTATTTTTACAAAAGTAGAATGCAATAGATGGATGCTAATTAGGAAAACATAGCAAAAAGTAAAATGGAAAAATACTAGATGCTCTTTTTTTAGTTTTTCACTAGTCGCTGCTAGGAATAGCGGATCTCTGATTGCAGTCCGCCCTAGTCTCTAGTGGTCTAGGACATTGCTTGTTTAGAGTTTGCATGTATGAGGCCCAATCAGTGGCCATTTTCATCATAGATAGTTGCATTCTCTAAATATCATCTAGCATAGTCATGCATTCTCTAAAAACCAAATGTTCCTTTTCATAGCATGTAGAATCATTTGCATGTTGTATTATGCATATTTATTTTCATGCAAATTAAAAAGAACCACACACACAATGGTTCATATTAAATTCTAGTGAGTTGGAAGTCACATCCAACCACTAGTAGGGTTTCAATGATGGTGGAGGTGATTTCCATCTGTTGGCCCAACTCCCTCGTACATTTTTGTTACTAGACCAATATCGGATCCAAGAACCTTTCATAGTTTGGAAAATTTGTATATACTCCTCTTCGAAGGGTATGATGTTGACTGGGTGAAAATGGGTGAGGATCTGGGAGGACCTATGCTCCTTGCCCGGGTGTGGACTTTCATTGTTGCACTTTGGAGGGATTACATGACTTGGAGTTCATAGCCAGGTTGTCAAGCTACGAGCATACAGGTGAAAGCCATTAAAAATTTGAGAAAATCATCAACGTATTGCAAAACAAGACGAGAGTTTCTATACTAATACAAAAAATTTGAAAACGCATCAAAATTTTTAGGTCTCATTTAAATATTTAAAGAGATAATCATATTGCCTAATTTATGTGTTTCTTTATTATTGGGGTAATCAACATAAGATCCTTGATCTGGGACCAAATCCTAACCTTAATAATAATAATAATAATAATAATTTTTTTAAGTAAAAATATAATTTTTGATTTTGTATCCAACGGATCGATAATCGTGCAAATCTGAGCTATAACAAAAAAGTTTATTTTGGTTTTATGATTACTCTATTTTCGAAGCCGAATATAAGGAAAAATTGCACTAAAATGATCATAAAGTGGTCTAGACAACTATAAAAATTGCTAAATTTGTTTTGTTGTCTTCGTTTACCCCTTGTGCACCTCTCACAAAAATTTTGGGTCATAAATATTCATGCTTTAAAAATTTCCCAAAAATTCCTAAAAGTGGGCTTTTCCCCATGAGCCCCAGTTGGCCAATTATTTCAAAAATACAAACTTTTGACCTGGAAATCATATTTTTGAGTTATAGTTCATTGTGATCAGCTCATTGCACTCATTTTTTTGATATATAACACTTTCAACTTTTTTTGGAAGCCAAATTTTTTTATATGGCCGGGGGACCTCCCATGGTGAGCAAGACCTCCAATCTAGAGAGGGAATCAGGTTCCATAACCACTTAACATATTCAAATCAGTCTAGAGGACATGGCCATATATAAATGGCATCCCAGGTCTTATAATAGCATCAATACCATCCATAGGGGTTCAAAACTTTAAGATATCCTTATTAAGGAAGCACCCACAGGTCCTATAGGAAACCTTCCTGACTGGAACACCTTGATAGAATTCTATATAAGGAATAATCCATCCAATAAGGATCCTAGTAGGTCAATCTCACAGGTTCACATCCCATCTTGCTCTATACATCAATCATAAAGTTATCATGAACATACATCATGGCCTAGCTTGGGTGAGCAAACCACCCCATCGGGTCGAGCAAGCCATCCCCCTACTCCTCATAGGGAGAATTCTGTGCGTGCTAAATATATAGAGCTTACATCTAAGCTTGAATATGCATCATTCCTCATAGATGAGGAAGAGGACCCAAGTCATCCTCCTATTCCTCATGAAAAGTACATGGGGCAACCACATTATGGCTCTACATCGTCAACCTATATAGAGCCCTCTCATAGATCAAAATTTCAGGTCAATGCAACCTTTAAGGAGCGTGGAAAACAAGTAATAGATCCTAATAGGGGGATAAGACATGATAAATCCATTTGTATTTCCAATATGAGGGTATATAGTCCCTATAAAACTAAACAACAGGATCATACACATCATGCACTAAGGCCACAACTTGAACAACAACAAATGGATCAACTTCGATTGGATAAACAACAATTAAATCAACAATGGATGGACTCACCATGAGCACACCTACAAAGGTTGTATCAACAAAAGATACAAGAACAACAAAATATACAACAAGAGCCAGTGCAAAATGCATTGCATAGTGGTGCTGACACCTAGCACCCAGAGCATGCAACAACGCATAAGGCAACCAGTGCAATCTCAGAATCTTTCACCACGGGCGCACAAAAATTGTGTTCAACATCATAGGCCATTATCTGGTTATCATCATGAACCTCATATTCCTCAATAGTACCAAGATCAATACGACGAGGAATAATATGCAGAGTCCTAATGGGAACATCAAGAAGAAGTAGATACTTACCCTGAATCTAGTTATGATGAGGTACCTAATGATTATACTTATCGTCCACCTCAACATCAAAAATGACCTCCTCTACATATAAAAGGGCGACGAGTGGAAGATCATATCATTTCGTCAAGGTCATACAAAGCGCTATCTGATCAGATAAATGCATTTGAAAAACAAAATCAAATATTGGTTTATCAAAAACGCACACTAAAATAGCTTGGAAATCAGCCTTTGCATCCCTCAGTGTCATCATTGACATACCCATCTAATTTCAAGATGCCTCAACTTGAAAAGTTTAAATATGACAAAGATGTTCGAGAGCACGTGATAAGCTTCATCCATATGTGCTTTAATTTTCAATATAATTATCCCTTTATGTTAAGAACCTTCGTGACAACATTAGTAGGGGATTCTTTAGAGTGGTATAATCATCTACCACACCATAACATATACAACTTTGAACAATTAGCCGATGCATTCCTACAATGTTTTGCCTTTAATGCTAAGGAAATGATAAATTTGATTGACTTGGTTAGCCTTTGTTAATTAAATGATGAGCCAATCATTGATTATGGTAATAAATGGAGGAAGGTAATGTCAAAATGTCCTTTCACTTTACCCACAACAGAGCTCATTCGAATGTTTACGATAAGTTGTTCAAAACAAATTTTATTTCTCTTGCAATTACAATAGTATAAAACATTTGAGGAGGCCTTAGCACAGACCCAGGTCATTGAAGACATCAAGATACAGGAGGATGATATTCAACTCCACAAAAGGGAATGGCCAAACAAGAATATCATAGGTGGTAACACACAATATAAGGTGACCCTAGTCAATAAATTTGTTTTGAGTATCCCCGAATCCTCAAACCAGGTCACACCACCTCTACCAGTGCAACATAATTACCAAGCTCAACCTCCTCTGGCCCAAAATAATATGCAACAAAATTAGATACAAGGCCAACAACATCGACCACAATGATAATATACTAATTTTCTAGAGACATTAGCATTGCTCTTTCATTGATTGTATGAAGCACAAAGAATCAATATTCCAAATATCCATCCTTTGAAACCTAAAAAGTGTAGATCAAAGGTGCATAGGGAAAATCTATATTATGTGTACCATCAAAAAAGGGGTCATGAAATACAGACATGTTATACCTTTAGATATTTAGTGCAAGATATGATCGAGAGGTAGCAACTTCGGATAGGAGTCTTCTAAGACCCTTTTCCCGCACATGAAGCAAACACAATACCTGTCAATCAAGTTGAGTAACCTAACTAGGTGCATATAAATCAACCTCCCTAAGAGTTTATGGGAATAATTAGTGTTGTAACAGAGAAACATGTCTATCAAAATCGATCTATGCAACATGTCGCATCTTCCAATGTTTCATCTTCGTTTTTCTCGTCTCAGCGAGACACTGGCAGTGCATAAAATTACACATCACAATAGGAGGGGTTAGTTTCTACTACACCTCCTAGTCAATCCAATCACAACACATCAAACACAATGCACATTGGGGGTCTTCAAGGTGTCACACCTTCCCCATCATCCACATCACGATCAATGAAGCAAAGTGAGACTTCTAAAGGTATCACACCTTCCTCACTTTCATTGAGTGGCACACACACTCGGGGGTACTTAAGGTAGCGTACCTTCCCATTTAAAAACATAAAAACAAGAAAAAAAATCATAAAATATCAAAATACAAAAATCATAAAACATTTAAATTTAAAAAAAAATTAAAAAAATTCAAAAATTCAAAAACATTCAAAACATTGAAAAATATAAAAACATCAAAAATATGGAAAACATCAAAATACATAAAAATGCACAAAAAGCTCCAAAGGCATCATAAGCCCTTTGGTCAACTCACAAAAGGATCCAAAGGCATCTGTAAGCCCTTTGGTCACCCCATAAAAGGCTCCAAAGGAATTTAAACCCTTTGGTCAAATCAAAATTTAAAAAATCCATAAAAATAAAAAAACAATAAAATTCTAAAAACATTGCAAAATTTTAAAAATTTCAATTACATTTGCATCATGCATTTCATTTTGCATTTCATTCATTTGCGTTGCATTAGGCATATCCATCCGTTGCACTTGCATTAGGATAGTTGTGTTTGCAATATTACAAACGACACCACTTTTGTGTTTCAATCATGCATATATGCACTATATTTTTCATCCATCACCCTTGTGAGTAATTGTGTTTTTCAACACAACCCATCTTGTTGCTATGAAGAATATACTAAGGTTTTTCAGTCATTCAGCCACACCTAGTGGTCTTCTCAAGAGTTTGGTAGAAAGCTTGCTTTGATTTTGTAGATGAGGTCTAGTTTGTATAGCCCTTAGCATATCAGAGTCCTGTCACTAATCAAAAAATTAAATAATCCTAATAAGGACTAGGGGAAGATGAACGCTACAAAGTAGGACAAGGTATCCTGAGGTGAAAATTTTATTCTTGCTTATCCCCCTATGCGGACGGTTCAGGAAATGTTGATAGTTGGCAAAAGGACAAGCTTGCCCCTTACCCGAATAAATCCCTTGCTTACAAATGAAGGAGCAATATCCCAGAATGATATCCCTGAAAGATATCCCAAAGTGAAACTCCCAAAGTGAAATATCAAATTCAAATCAAATCAAGATCAAGTTTTATCAAAGAAGTCAAATTAGTATCAAATACCTTGATCAAAAAGAAAGTACAAAATAAACAATGATTTTTATCACAATAGTACAAAATAAACAATGATTTTTATCACTTTATATGAGCAAGTATCCCGATAAATTGAATAAAATAAGAGGGTGAGCTTGAATACCTGGAACTGTCAGCACTACTGTACCTTATGCATGATGATATGTCTAATACATTAGAATTTCACTTTTGTGCAGACCAATGTTTGAATGTGGAAGAGCTAGCTTCAGGTGTCCTATAGCGCCTAGTGGTCTAGTCCAAAAATCTAAACCTAAGATTGAATAGACATTTGAGGATCCTCAATCTTAGCAATGGGCTGAAAGAATCCCGCTTGACATAGGGGTATGCTTATACCTTATCTAATATACTCATTTTCACACATAGGGATAATGAACATTTAGGGCCTATCCTAGCGAAAGCCTTATGTTTTAGAAGTCTAGTATGGTTAGTATACAACTTTTGATAAGTCAACTAGGGTGTTTGAGTCTCATGGAAAACCAAAAACAAATTTCCAAATAGCAACAATCAATTTTCAAGCAATCATAAAATATCAACTTCTTTTTATAAGAGTTTTTTTGTTAAGAGTGTTCATTTTATAGGATAGATATTGGATGGATATCATCAATGATGTCTAGACGATCACTAACTATGTTGTGCATGTGCTTTTAAATTACCAAAAGCTTATGAAAAGAAACAATATAGAATTTCATAGCACATATGGATGTTTAATTGATTAATACTTATGATAAGAAGTAGCAAATACAATCCATAACTGTTATACATTTAGTGGTGTCATCCATTAGATTGTTAAACCCATATTGCATTCATACATTATGTTTTAATGATTACAACATACATGTTCAATTCTTTATTTCATCATAGAAAAAGCTGTGCAATTCATACATGGCATAAGTTATGTCATACAACATAAATTAAATGCATACAAGTATAGAAAGTTACACATGCATTTAACATAAACATCGCATCCATATGCATCCATCATAAGTAGTCCATCTATGCATATATTTCATAGCATCTAATCATCTATCTAATATCTAGCTAAGTGCATGTCATCCGTACATTGCATACATATAGCATAATCAAATCATTATGTAGGCATTGCATTCATAATTGCATCCATAACATAAAATAAAAACAAAAACATTTGTAAGCATCAATTGGGGCATTATCAGTATCAATCCCCACAAGTTCCAAAGTCTAAACCTTTTGTATTTTCATTCAAGTTATAAATGTACATATTTTCTCACCATAAGGAGTTTCATAATGGACATTAAAGTATATCTATAGGTCCAAAATTTCAAAAAATTTAAAATTAACAAAAAAATTAAATAAATCAAAATTCACAATGATTCAGCAGATCATCGAACATAGTGATTCAACATAAGCATAATTGGAATTACTATCATCTTGATTCCCTAAGAAGACCATAGTGGCCAGACTGCTCCATGGGATAGAGGTGTATAATTACTATTCATATTTGAAATAATGGTTGAGTTAGGCCTTGCCAAATAGTATCAAAGTGCTAAAGTCTTCAATTGTTCAGGTCAATCATGAGGTCAAGCGACTTGTCGCTTCATTCATTATCATTACCCTCATCGAATCGTCGCTTGAGGGGGTAGTCATAATATCAAATTCATAATAAAAATCAGATATTAGATGCTTAATCATGGCTAAGTGTATTCATTCAAGAATCATTGCCAAAGACAATCATGCACCCTCCTTGCTTGGGGAAAATAATCAAAATATCAAGATCAAATTCAAGCAATTGGGTAGCTAGTCTCCTAATTGCCATCAAGGCTAGGATTTGACTTAAGCTTGTATCCTAATTGCCATTAAGGCTAGGATTTGACTTAATATTGTCTCATAATTTTTGTTAAGGCTAGGATTAGACTTAAGCTTATTTCCTAATTGCTGCTAAGGCTAGGATTAGTCTTAATCTTGTCTCCTAATTGCCTCTAAGGCTAGGATTTTGACTTAAGCTTACTAGAATAAAGTTCTTCAACTCATCTAAGGTAATGATTCAGCGATGTATGCTCTTTTTATGATTGGGGCATTTAATATTGATCAGACTAATGATCATCATCCAACCTATGACATCATTTTAGGAGGTCTATTTTTGCTTAGCATTGTTTAATATCACAACACATCTCAAAAGGGGCATCTGTAGACACCTAAAACACATCATGTTGAGGTGACTACTCATATGGGACATGCTAGAAGACCATATGGAAGACCTTGGACAGATTCCAAGGTATAGCAGTGGTTTTTACCACTCAATTTGGGCACCTTTGCCTAGTCAGTGCTAGCCATTGCTAACACCCACGGTTAGAAGTGCTGACCGTGCCGATCAGTCATGGTTAGGACTCAAAATTAGTTGGATTTCATCCAACACAAAATCGGTTGCAATGGTCAATTGGTTGCAGATTGGAGCGATTTGAGTGAGGAATGTTTTGGATCCTTCCATACAACAAGCTCAACCACTCAATATTGATCTAAGCTTCTTCAGGAAGCTACCCCTAGCCCTTGGCAATTGCTATATAATCCCCCTCTAAATTGAGAAAAAAAGAGAGAGAAGTATAATCAATTGAGTAGTGAAGCCCTGTTGAATTGCATACTCATTCACATGCATTGAGAGGAATACTTTTGCTACCTAATTGGACTCTTTTAATGTTATCCTTTTTTAGGCAGGGATATCAATAAGGATGAAGCGTTAGCATGGGGTTGCTAGAAAAATTAGTAAATGTGTGATGATGAGGGAAGGGCAACCCTTGGAGTTCTTCAAACACCTTAAAATTATGCATAAAAATAGGTGGTAAAACTTCTAAATTCTCTTGTTGTTCCCTAGGAGAGGCAATGGAGGAGTGTGCAATCACCTTTTTGCCTTGTTTTTGAATAGGTTTGACCCTATGGTGATAACTCACTATTGGAGAGGAAATTGAGTGTAGTTCTTGTAGAGTGCATGTTTGGCCATAATGAGTCACTTCGAGAATGTCTACCTCATCCTTACCTGATGCATCGATCACTTCTAGCATATCAACCTCATTGTATTTATTGTTGAGAGTAGGTGCTCCAGGAACTTTGGACACAACTACCTCATATTCACCATTTAGGGATTGACAAGGATATTTCCTTCAATAAATACAACGTTAGTGTAACACATTTCTAAAGGGATCCAAATTGCTTATAAAAATTATTGCAAAGGTATTTTACTCATCGTTCCTTCACTTCCTTCGGGCTGAGGTACTCAACTTGCAAGGGTTGGTTAGGTTTTGGGGCATCGTAAGTGGTTTGTGCTTTCCCAATAGGTGTTTTTCCTAATTGACATTGAGTATTAAATTTATCTTTGGCTAATTTGGCCAATCCATAGGTTTGCATCATGGTATAGGGATTGAACCTTGTCACCTCCATTCTAATTTCCTCTTTCAATCCACTAATGAAGCTATTAATGAGAATTGATTCATTCAACCCTATGTTTTGTTTGGTGATATCCTCAAATCAAGTTTGATACTCACTCATAGAAGTGATTTGGCAAATATCTTTGAGCAATTCCCACATGACTGGGCCTACATGGATTTGATACCAAATGGTAAGACCCAAAGGTCTTATTGTAAATATATTAATAAATTAATGTAAATGTAATCGTAGGCCACTTAAAGGAGGCTCCCTTGTAATCGCTTTGCCGCTATAGGGGTCTCCCTCCTTGCCACTTATAGGGGGCTCCCTCTTTAGAATATATGATTCTTATTCTTCTTCTTGGATGATTTGTGTGAATGGCCAACCTAATATATATCTACCCTAAAGCTACGTTGGTGAAGAGACATGATGGTTCATGTTATGAAGAGACATGATGGTTCACGTTATGAAGAGATGTGATGGTTCACTTTATGAGTTAATAATATAATAATTAAATGATTAATAATACTAACTAATACTAACTAATAATGTTAGGATGGAGGATCCTAAAAATATTTCAATTCTTGCTATAGGAACTGATAGGTGTGAGCATTTTTTGGATCGTACATAATCATCTAGGTATAATAGAGTAAACCACTAGATACGAGGTGCACTTGATAATGTAAATGGATTTGATGATGCAAATTGATAATGTAAGTGCATTGATGTGTTAATATGATAGTTTTATAAAAAATTTTAATCATTTTGAGAAATTTTTGTGTGATTTAGGTATTTTCATGAATTTTTGTTGCAATAAAAAATTAAGCACCCAAATCAATCCATTTTATCACAAAATAATATGGAATGATGTGATGCATGCATGGATGGATTTTGAGGTGATTTTGTGGGGTTATGCTACATTTTGAGGCCTGTTGAGTCCTCTTATAGCATTTTGGATTGAAATACCAGCCAACATCCACATTAGGCATAGACATGGAAGAGCGTTTACCACTTGGAAAATGTAGGGGAGCATTTGAGTGTGCTAGGTAGATGCATTGAGGCATTTGAGCATACCCCAAATAGTTATAAAAAGGTTGTAGAGGTAAAATTTGATTCATTATTGTGTTTGAGAGTTTGAGAAGCGGTGTTTGAAGAGGAGTGAGTGAGTGTGAAGGAGTGAGGTGATAAAAATGGAGGGCATGGATGTGGCAACATGAGTTGAGGCACACGTGGAAGAGGTAGGTGCCCTTATATATTTTGTTTAGATTTTGCAATTTTTTTTTGCAATGAATGTTATGGTAATGTGCATTTGTGTTTGTGCTTGTGTTTTAGTTGAGGATCTTGGAGGCTTGAAATTGATTCTTGTTTATCATACCAGAGGTGATAAAGGTATTGCAGAAGGCTGATTAGGATTATATGGAATGAGTGGGATTGACAAGATGTGCCTATATTGAGGTGGTGAGGGATAATGAGGGGTATCTCTCTACCTTGGAAAAGAGATGGAATTCAAATAGAAGGAAATTCTAGTTGTCGATCAAGAAGATGATGGTGACATTGGAGGATGTGTACCACATATTTTGAGTACTAGTGGAGGGGTTATGTGTCCAAGTTGGGCACAATAGGTAATATGAGATGTGTCAAATTTTTGGGGATGGATGGATGGATGTGAACATCCAAGGTGGAGGGATAAGGTATTTAGACATGTATGTGGAAAAGTAGTTGGAGGCACTACCAACCTTGGTCATTTTATTACAGGCTAATGTGTTAGTACCTAAAAACACTGATTATCAGTTCCCATGGAACAAAATTTAGTTGGTGTTTGATATGATCTATGAGCCTTAGTTGTATGCATGTGCACCTATACTGTTATCATAGATGTATATGGAGTTTTATGAGGTGAAGAGGTAGGGGTGGAAGGGGTTGGATTGTAGTGTGCTACTACAGATCTAGGGGTGGGAGCATGTTAGTGTGGCTCATCCTATGGGCCTACCATGTGAGTGGGATAGGGATAAACCCTATGCCCTAATATGGTGGATGGTTGAGGAGATATAGCTGAGTTATCCTATTTGTAGTGGTTAGGAATGTAGAGATTTATGGTTTAGGTTGACAATAGACTAGGTGTACTGGAGGCCATGGTGGGATGCTGTGTGGCCCAGTTATGGAGAGTAGCTATAGAGGATCTGGTAGGCTAGATGGGTGCTTGGGTGACATGGGAGTGAGGTGGAGCTAATCCAATTTTCATGGGTGTTGTACTAGTTCAGGATACATCAAGGGGTACCTGATTCTCTAGTGTTGTATAAGCATCGATCTAATGAGTCAAGTATTCCATGTGTGAAGAAGTGGTGGTTGGACTATAAGGATTATGAGGAGATAGATCTCCTAGATGTGTATTATGTCAAGACCACCATCGACTATGATGTATGGTTCACTTCATAGTCACCATGGGTTTCGATTCAGGTGGTTGAGGAGAGAAATGAGGATGATGTGGAGACAATAGTGGAGGCTAAGGAGACTCCTTAATGTTAGAGATATCATCAATCCAACAACCTATGTAGGCATAAAAGGTCTACAATAGAGAAGCCTCCTAATATTGGGGGTGATGGTGATGGTGGTGGTGGTATGGAGGAGGTTTCGAAGATACCTCCTAGTCAGAGTGAGGTAGAGTGAGTTGAACTCAAGGCTGAGAGAGACCAACTCAAATAGATGGTGGTAGAGTGGTATGCAGATATTGATTGGCTATGGGTAGAGTTGGATGCATGAATGGTAGTAGGTGGAGGTAAGGATGTGGTAGTGAAATTCCAGGTAGAGTTGGCATAGAGGGGCGCTCATTAGAGATAGGATGTACTACACCTTAGATCTCGATAAGGAAAAATTCATGATCTTGAGGATCTTCTTATACAGCATGGTATTGAACTTCCAATGCATCCTTCCTCCTCTATATCAAGGACTATTAGGTGGAGTGACTCTAGGCGTAGTGAATCTAGATCTAGGTCTCCATCGAGATCTCAGGGGTTTACCTACGGGTGTTAGCCAGCGCTTACATGCACTTTTTGTATATGAGCCTTGGTGCTCCATTGTATATAGCCTTTGGTAATTTATTGTACATGTGATTTATATATACGCATGGTTTTGTTTTGTGTTATGATGTTTATGAATATTTGTATGAATGCATGTGTAAATTATGTGATGAATGATATTGTAATTATGATGTATGTGAATAGCGATAATAATGCAAGTGAATTGAAACTCTAATGATCATTTGTAATTTAGATTTTACTTGACCATATTTATCATTATTGTTTGATCAGGGGCACAAAAATGGTGGTATATGAAGTGAAAAATCATGTAATGATGTGATAATGGTATGGATGGTGTTTTGGCTTATGGATGGTTGATCTAGAATTTTTTTATAGACTCAAACATCCTAGTGATTTTGAACAACTCACTAAATTATGTCTAAATTCTCCAAGACCAAATGTGTGTGTAGTGAAATGTTCATTTATCAATCAAGAGCATGGTAATGACTCAATGCAATAATTAACCAATGTGTGTGTAGTGGGTTAAAATTGACCCACATTAATCAAGCCTAAGTTAAAAACATTAGAAAAATCAAATTAAACTATCCCCTAACTTGTTGCCTCGATTTTTGTGCCCGTTGCAAGTTTATTTTTAGCCATTGTATGAGATCGTACGATTTTGTACGAGATCAGATCACCTGATCTCATCCAAAACTAAAAATCGCCCTATTTAGCAAGGTGACAAAAATTGTTACAACTCCTTTGTCCTTACCTGGCCAACTATACGATAGTTACGGGATCGACTCGAATGATCTCATCCAGAATAGGGGAGGTTGTAACACCCTTCATTTTTAGCCCAACCCCTCAGCTAATCCCCTTCTATTTAATCCAGGCTCCTCGCCTTAGATTCCCCCTAGAAAATTCATATACTTTCGCTTTGTTACTTCACCATTTTGCTATGTTTTTGCAGGTTGGATTTGTGCATCGGTGAGATTTGTGCAGGATCGTACCACCCGATCTCTGGATCGTATCGCTCGATCGTAGAGAAAACTACCCGATCTTAGATAAAACTGCCCGATCTGGTCTGCATCAAATATTTCTATTGTCAAGCTGCTTGGGGGCATCCAGACCTCATTGTTTGCATTCTCCTTCCTTATTTCATTTTTGTCTTAGATCATATTTATCATCTAATTAAATCATTTTAAATCCATTACCATTGATACATTAGATTTCATACTCATATTTTATCGCTTTTGCATGAATGTCCATGTGTTTAGCATAGATCTATATTTATTCATTCAATCATTGTACTTTTAAGCTTATCATTCAATCTAATTCACCTCGATAAATGCATATTACCTTGTAAATCTACTATTTTCTATGTCAATTTGTAAAACTATAGGTTTCTGCTCTGATCGGCTAGATTCGTGCAAGATCGGACCAACCGATCACCAGATCGTATCACCCGATCTTGTCCGATTTTGATCGATCCTGTCTGTAGCAAGCATAAAAGTGCAAAAATCAGCCATCCAGATCTGGGTTAGAATTTCAAATCACTTTATAAGCATTGCATTGTTCATTACTTCCTATTTTCTATTGTTTGTTGGTTGCATGTGAATTAAAATCGCATATAAGTTAGCATAGTTGCATATTGGCCAAACTAGGTGTATGTGAGACTATCTTAAAAGAACACATCAAACAAACTCCAAAACCTAGGCGTGGAAACTGCCATAAAATGTTTCCTGGTGAACCCACCCAATTCATCGAAAAATCACCAAAGAAGGCACGATCTCAAGTGCCTCTCTCCGAGGTGTAGACCTACTATTCTCCCATTCCCCTTCGAGGCATGGATCCATTAGCCTAGAGGAAAGGAGTGCAAGAATTTTAGAGCTACATTCTTTGGTGAACCCGACATGAAAAACATAGGCATATTTCTGATTTATAAAACACAAAAAAACATAAAAATTACAAAAATATAAAAACAAAAACCAAACAAGATCATTAGTCAAATTTGCACATTTTAAGTAAATTTCATAAATGTTAGACTTCAACATAAGAAGAGTTGTATGCATAAACATTAGAACATTATTATCTACACAGGAAATTTCTCAAATAGTTGAAAACTCTAGTCTCCCATCTCAAGAACAGTGGACTGAACTCTGGAGAAGATTAGACATTATAAAAACCAATGAACCAAGACTTAGCCAAATTATAAGGTTTGACATAGCTAGAATCCTGGATCCTGAGAATGCTTCTCGCTACTTTGATATTCAAAGGGCGTGTGAGAGGTGGTTGATGGATAAAAGAGCAAGTATTTCTTCAACTATTTATACCTTTGATGATTACCTTGAAAATGCTATAATAGTACATAGGTTTCTAGCACACATAGAAGATCAAGAAATAGTCTTGGAAAATAAGAGAAGATTTCATAGAACTCCTAGGGCAGTCCATTATCATGAATATTGTCATGAAATATATTTTTATGGTCAAGACTCTGAAGTTGATAATATCACCATAGCCCATTTTATCAAGTTCTTGAAAGCCAAATTTCAGTTTGAGGAAGAACATTATATGTCACCTGAAGAACTTGAACCCATTAATGATATCTATAGACTCTTTCAAGAAGACTAAAGTATAATATTTAGGATATTATAATTTTTATTTTCTGCTTTGTTTCAAAAACATAAAAAACCAAAAACAAAAAAAATAATATATATATATATATATATATTTATTTAGGTATATATATAACATATATACCCCAAGAATTTAAGCATATATATATATATATATTTGCAAGATAAAAACATCCTAAAACAAAATGCCTAAAATTTTGAGAAATGGTAAACAAATAGAGTCTGATGAACAAGACCAAGAAAACCTTGATGATAGGGTACTTATTGAAGATGATGTACCTTCAGAACAAGATGAAGGTGATAATGGAGAAGATGAAATAGAAGATCCTAACAAACCTACATTAGATCAGAAAGGAAATGTTAATTTCAAGTCTATTGAACATTTTACCCAATTTATAAAGAGCAACATAGAAGAGTTCAATCAAGCAGTACAAATGGATAATTTAGGAGAAGGTGCTATGGAATCAGCCTTGGCATCTGCTTTCTAGATACATACAAATCCACTATCATACATGAATTCAACAGACCAAGATAATGATCAAGTAGGACCATCTAATCAAAACATGATGCCTTTAAATCAAAATGTTCAAAAACCAATGGCACAATCATCTAAAATTGCTACTAGCAACACCAAAACAAATCCTAAACAACAAAAACAACTATTTTCTTCCATCTTCTCTCAAGATCTTAATCAAAAAATATCAAACCAACAAAAAGCTAAACAAATGCAAAATACCAATCATCAACAAAAAATTCAACAAAATACAATCCCATATCAGCTTCATAACACCCTTCCTACCAACACTTTGCACAATAGTATTTCAATTGGAAATCCTTACACAACAACACCAACTTATCATCAAAGACACAACAACATGGTGCAACAAAATCAATTTGGTGGACAACCATAGGGCCTTGAAGACATGGTCAAACAATTGGCTTCACGACTAGATCAAATGGATCCCTACCATCCCTCATACAGTTATAGAGAGATGTGTAGCCAACCCTTGGATCCTATTGTGGTTGCCCAACCATACCCAAAACATTTCCCTATGCCTATCCTCCTGATATATAAAGGAACCAAAGATCCTATTGAGCATCTTCGCATGTTTAGGACAACATGTCATGATATCTCTTATGATGACTTGTTGTTACTAAAAATATTCCCTAAAAGTCTCGGAGGCATGGCTCTAGAATGGTATTATCAACTACCTACAAATTCTTTAAGGAACTTTGAAGAGACAGCGGAAATGTTTGTCCACCAATTTAGTGCCTATATAGAGAGGCATGTGACCATTAAGGATTTATACAATTTGAAACAAGGTAAAGATGAGAGTTTTGCTGAATTCTTGACTAAGTGGAGACAACTCTTAGGCAAATTACATTTTGCATTACCTCATCATGAGATGTTGGACATATTCATTGGTAATTTGCAAGAACAACTATCTTATGAGCTTTCTACTGCTACAATAACCTCCTTTGATCAAGCCATTGATCTAGCTAGGAGGGTAGAAGATGCCCTCATTAGAAGAGGATAATTTAAGAAGAAATATGAGGACAAAACTTCTAAAAACCAATATAAGAATAAACAAGTAGTAGGTGATGGAGTTACTGATAGCAGAAACACCTCAAATGTTAACATTGCAGAAGCTGTAAAGAAATTTGTATTGAAAATCCTTGATAAACCACCAAGAGAATTCACAAGATTAAATCAACCCTTAACTATGATTTTACCTCAATTATTGGAACAAGGTTTGATACGATTACCTGAGATAAGACAACCAGATACCACTGCAACTAGATATAGGGCTGATTTACATTGTAATTTTCATCAAGTGGATGGACATTCAACCAATTCTTGTAAGAGGTTGAAACATATGATACAATATTTGATTGATAAAGGTAAAATGGAAGTACAACAATTTCTTGCAAACAATAATACTCAAAATAATACCCAAAAACAACCAACTCAAAATGCAAATCAAAACCTAGATATTTTTCAACATCCTTTACCCAAACATGGTAAAGAGGTAGTAAATCAAGTAGAACATCATAATGTTCCTCCTCCAACTCGGTATGTAGGAACCATTAGTAACTTTTTACCACAACAAGATTTGCAAACCTCCTATGTACCTACTCTATCTGTAGTCACAACTAGACCAATACAATATTTTCAATCTTCATCTTCAGAAGATACAAAAAGTGATACGAAAAACATAGAAAGTGAGACAGAGAGTGAAATGGACATCACCTCAAATAATTCAAATAGTTCTGAAGATGAGTCAGATCAAATTCTCCCTATCATAGATTTATTAGTTCCAGAAGAACCATTCCCTAGAAGAATGACCACTAGACCCTCATCTCAACAAATGCTTTCAAATGAACAAGCAGAAAATGCTAGATCTCACTTTGGTCATTTACAAAATAATAATGTTGTAGGTACTATTGGAGCCATCACTAGACAACAAATCCAAAATCAAAATTCTCAACCACAAACTCAAACTCAAAATGAGAAATCAACTCCATTTGTATTAAAAGCACCTACAAAAGGAAATAATATATCAAATTCACAATAGAAACCTCCTTATGACATTAATGAACAATTGGCAAATATCACAACTAGAATTTCTCTTTTGGATCTTCTAAGAACTTCATCCATCCATAGAGAAGAATTAATGAGTACCTTAAGTAAAATGATGGTACCTCAAAATATAGAACCTGATGTTGTGGTTAATGTTGTAATCTCTCATGGAACAAATTATATAGATTTTTTAGATAAGGATATTCCTCCTCAAAGCATGTATAGAGATAATCCTCTATACATCACAACATTAATTGGGGATGTAGGTGTCAAAAGAGTTTTAATTGATAATGGATCATCATTAAACATATGCACATATGAATTTTTCCAAATATTTGGATTTAGAAGTGAAGATTTAAAAATAACTGAAATGATTATTAAAGCATTTAATGATGAAACTCAAGAAACATGTGGAGTATTGTTGATTCCATTGCAAGTTGGTCCAAGGATCTTAGATACGACCATGTTTGTTGTACATTGTCCAACATCATACAACATCCTTCTAGGTCGACCTTGGATCAACGCAATGAGAGTGGTACCCTCTACATTACATCAATGTGTTAAGTTTGAGTTTAAAAACCAACTAGTTACTATCCATGGTGATCCTAGACCATTTGACATGTGTGCTATGGCAGAACCAATAGGAGTCCCATTTTGTCCTGCTATATCTTCAACACATCCTAGTCCACCTTCATCATCTAAAACTACACCATATAAATCTACAACTAAAGAAGATAGTCCCTCTACTTCATATCCTACTTCGGATGAAGTATTACCGGATTTATCTTCAATACTCACAACTTCAGAACATAATAATTTTGCCACTCAAGATTCCCTAGTGTTAGCTAAATTACCACCATCTCCTCGAATGATGGGCTTGCCATGAAATTTGGGAAGTATCTATCATGTTGGGAGTTGTGCCTTTGTCTATGCAGGGTATGATTATGGTAAAATTAATATTGTGAGTGTCACAATTGATCAAAATGGTTTTGCTAAATGTTACTTTTCTAATGGATATATAAAATCAAAACAAATGATGTGTGACATGGGTTATAGAGGTAAAGGTTTAGGACCTCTTGAAAATGGAATACAAGAACCTTTAGAAGTTGAGGAATGGCCTGCCCGATGTGGTATTGGTTACATTCCTACAAAAACCCAACCATTCCCATTTGAGGATGATGATCAACTTGTAACATATCAAGAATATTTAGCACATAAAGAATTTTTTAAACCAAGTAGAAGGATATATTCTTGTAATATGTTATCAATAGCATACCCAGACATGATTGCTGAACCAGATGAATATTTAGAGGGAGATATATTTCATGATATTTCTCTTGATGAAGTTTTAAAGAATAAATTCTTCTTCGATGGGTCTATACCATCTATAGCCCACGTTGAAGCAACTACCCCTCAAGAAGAGTTAGCTAAATTAACCTTAGAGGAATTACAAGAAATGGGTGTATCACCCACACCTCCTAACTTTGAAAGAGAATTAAATATTGTGGTAGAAAATATTTTACAAGTTAACATTGGAACAGAAGAAAACCCTCGCATGGTCAAAATTGGAGCAGAATTAAGTGAAGAAAGATAGAAATAATATATAGCATTTCTCATAGAGTATGCTGATGTTTTTGCTTGGACATATGTAGATATGCTAGGCCTAGATCCTTCTGTGGTCATGCACCATCTAGTAGTGTACCCTGATGCAAAACCTGTAAAGCAAAAGCTTAGAAAAATGCATCCCAAAGTAGCACTGCTAGTTAAAAATGAGTTAGAAAAAATTTTGAATGTAGTTTTTATCCAAGCTATTGATTATGTTGAATGGATATCAAATGTTGTTCTAGTAGCCAAAAAAGAAGCCACTAAAGTTAGGGTTTGTACTGATTTTAGAGACATTAATGATGCATGCCCTAAGGATGATTTTCCTCTCCCTAATATGGATCAAATCATAGATTTTATAGCTAGGAGTGGGATGTTATCCCTCATGGATGGTTTTTCAGGATACAACCAAATCAGAATAGCTCCTGAAGACCAACCCAAAATAGCTTTCATTACACCTTGGGGTACCTTTTGTTGGAAAGTAATGCCCTTTGGTTTAAAGAATGTAGGAGCAACATATCAAAGAGCTATGACATATATATTTCATGATATGATGTATGATATTCTACATGATTATGTAGATGATATTATAGCTCATTCAGCTAAGGAAGAAGAGCATATCAATGATTTAAGAAAAGTGTTTGATAGATTAAGAGAATATATGATTCACTTAAATCTAGAAAAATGTGTATTTGGAGTTAAATCAGGAAAATTGTTAGGGGTTATTGTTTCTATGTGTGGTATAGAAATAGATCCCCTTAAAATTAAGGCTATCCTTGATATGCCACCACCTAAAAATATATCAGAATTAAGAAGTTTACAAGGTAAATTATAGTCTATCCATCACTTCATTGATAAGTTGGCAGATAAAACAGGACATTTCCTTAAATTACTTAAGAAAAACATCCCCTTCCAATGGGATAAGGAATGTCAAGAAGCTTTTGAAAGTCTTAAACAATATCTTCTTACTCCTCTAGTGCTTGTTCCTCCTAGACCTGATTGTCCTTTTATTTTATATATTTCTGCTTTGAAACTTGCACTTGGAGCTATGTTGGCTCAAATTGATGATGAAAAGAAAGAACGAGCCACATATTATATAAGTAGAACATTAATAAGTTATGAAACCCATTATACTCCATTAGAAAAGCTTTGTTTGGTAGTTGTGTTTTCTATGCAAAAGTTGCATCATTATATGCTCAGTCAGAAAACATTTGTTATTGCTAAGTCTGATCCATTAAGGTACTTGATGAGTAGACCTTACTTGTTAGGATGCACAACTAAGTGGGTTCTTGCTCTAAGTGAGTTTGAACTTACATTTATCGGCCAAAAATCTATTAAAGGCCAAGTTATAGCTGATCAATTAGTTGTTGCACCTCTAGAATCTACTCATCCTATAACCATAGAATTTCTTGATGAGTGTCTTAACTTAGAAGAAGATCTTTTTGAATCATGGTCTTTGTATTTTGATGGAGCTAGATGCATGAGTGGTGTAGGTGCAGGTATTATATTAATATCTCCACAAAAGCACCTTATTCCTTTATCTTTTAAACTACAATTTGCTTGTACTAATAATACTACAGAGTATGAGGCTCTAATCCTTGGGTTACGAGCCGCTTTAGCCTTAAAAATTAAAGTTTTATTAGTCTTTGGAGATTATCAGCTTGTGATAAATCAAATTAATGAAGTTTATCAGACACGAGATGAGAAAATCCATCCTTATAAAGAGTATGTTCTTAAGCTTATTTCATTATTTGAGAAAGTAACTTTAGAAGCCATCCCTCGCACTAGCAACCGTGTCGTTGATGCCATGGTTGCAGTTGCTTCTTTGTTACCTTTGGAGTTGGATGATGAGTATGCTACTATCATTATTCACCAACTCCAAGAACCAAATTCCTCTAAGTCATGTCTAGAGCCATTAGATGTGTTTTTAATTAATGAAATAACCCCAGAACCTTGGTACATAGATATCTTTAATTTTCTCCAAAATGGAACCTTCCTAGAAGGATTAGATAGAAACCAACGTAGGCTATTACATAAGTGAGTTGTTCGCTTTGTAATTGTTGGTAATACCCTATACAAAAGATCTTTTGAAGGTATCCTATTAAGATGTCTCAATCTAGAAGAGTCTAAGAAAGCCTTAAGTGAAGCCCATGATGGATCTTGTGGAGGACACTTTAGTGGAAGTGCCATTGCTAAGAAACTCCTTCGAATGGGATATTTTTGGCCTTCCATGGAAAAGGATGCTAATGATTATGTGCATCATTGTGACAAGTGTCAAAGACATGCAGACCTTTTTCATGCTCCTGCTCAAGAACTTCAAGCTATATCATCTCCTTGGCCCTTCTCTAAATGGGGTTTAGACATTATTGGTAAAATTAATCCTATTTCTTTTGATGGTCATAAATTTATCATAACAACAATAGAGTATTTTACAAAGTGGGTAGAAGCTATGCCATTAGCTTCTTGCACAGGAGTTCAAGTGTCTAAATTCATCTTTAATCAAATCATATGTAGATTTGGAATTCCATCAAATCTCATCTCTGATAATGGAACATGCTTTAAGAACAAAGATGTTAAGAAATTATGTCAAAAATATAAAATTCAACATCGATGGTCTACTCCTTATTATCCACAAGGAAATGGCCAGGCTGAAGCTTCTAATAAAACCTTGATCAAAATCCTAAAAATATTGGTTAATAAATCAGGCCATGACTGGCATATGCAATTATATCCTACCTTGTGGGCTTATCGAACTAGTGTTCATACTCCTACAGGTGCCTCACATTTTGTCTTGGTCTATGGTGCTGAAGAAGTTTTTCCATTTGAGTTAGAAGTTCCTTCTCTAGCTCTCCTACTTCAAGATGCTGAAGTAGGGGATGAATATCATGTTGGAAGACTAAGTCAGTTGGAACTTCTAGATGAGAAGTGTATTCATGCTCTAGAGCATCTTCGCTCTTACCAAGACAAACTCAAAAGATCATATGCCAAGAAAGTTCATAGTCGATCTTTTGAAATTGGTGATTTAGTACTCAAAGAAAATAAAAAAATACAAATGCTAGAAAATATTTAAAAGGTAAATTTCAACCTAATTGGCTTGGACCATTTGTCATCACTGCTAAATTTGGATCAGGTGCATATCACTTGGCTACCTTGGAGGGAAAATATCTTAAGGAGCCAATGAATATCATGCATCTCAAAAGATATTATGCATAAAACAAAAATTCCATTTATGTATATACTTGTAAATAACTTCTTCATCATTCAATTTGCAATTATCATATTATCAAACACCAAAAAAAAAATAAAAAACATATGAAAATTTCCAAAAATATTTCAAATTGTTAAGCTCTTATTCTTTGCATCAGTGTGTGTTGTTTTCCAAAATTCAAGTTATATTTTATTTTATTTCAGATAAACTCAAAAGTTATCTTGAACCATGCACTTAATGTTACATTTTTAATAATTTTGATTTCGTCACTTTGATTATAAATCTCTCTTGTATTGAAAAGCACTATTACTTCACTAAATAAAATTTTGAGTTTTGGGAAATGATCTTGCTACTTCTTGAACCAAGAACACATTCTCACATATTAAAAATGATTTGTTGCAAATTCGAAAAGGATACTACATAGTAGTCTTAGTTCCTTAAGCAAAAAGTTTCCCTTGCTATCCTATTATGTGCATGGTCTAGAATACTGAGAATTGGAAAAAGGACAAGCTCCCCCCTACCCGAATAAAATCCCTTGCTCTACGTCTAATCTGGGCAAGTATCCAAAAAAAGAAAAAGAAAAATAAAAAGAAAAAGAAAAAGAAAAAGAAAAAGAAAAAGAAAAGAGAAATAAAAAGCAATAAAATCCCCTTGTTAAAAAATGGACAAGAATCCCTACTCCAAAAATTAGAAGAAAAGAAGGGGGTAGTGAGCTTGAATCCCTGGAATTCCTTAGTTATTTGAAAGCCATGAGGTGAGCCCCATAACTCATGGTTTGTGCCCAACCCGCTTGGCCTTGGGTAAGCCTTTCGCGTGGCGATATGTCTGTCACATTAGCGACCTTCTTTTGTACAGACCAATGTCTGCTTGTGGATTAGCTAGCTTTTGGTAACTTGACTTACATAGTAGTTTGGTACAATGGCATGCACAAAATCATGGTTAATGAACATTTCACTTGCACACACATTGGTTCATATAAGTTTGCTTGTATCACTACCTT
The DNA here is from genome assembly GCA_028583015.1 of Wollemia nobilis. Classification (NCBI taxonomy): domain Eukaryota; kingdom Viridiplantae; phylum Streptophyta; class Pinopsida; order Araucariales; family Araucariaceae; genus Wollemia; species Wollemia nobilis. The sequence continues at coordinate 4,548,658 of JAQPPZ010014295.1, forward strand.
ACTCAAAATCGGTAAATTAATTTCACAAGCACACACATTTGATCCTTGAGAGATTTTGTATCATTATGTCAAATCAAGATGGATAATGAACTCACATATCACACACTGGTTCTTGATAAATTTGATTTTGTCTTAGAAATAAGTTAAAATATTTCTTTGAAATTTGTTGAACAACATTAGTTTATCATTTACATAAATATTTCAAAAATTTTCAAAATCTTCAAAAATAACTTATTCCAAAAGAACTTGTAGTCCAAAATCATTTATCATGCATTGCATTCATGACTTCGCGATGATGGTATAATTCCTAGTAATTATTTTTCTCAAATTTCACACTAGGAATTCTATGCCTAGCGCAAGTCATCTTTCTCAATTTTTAGGTCTAAATCATTTCATACTTCTCAATCTTCTTAAATATGTGATACGATGATTTGCTTCATATCAATTTATATTTTAAGAATAAACAATTTCATATTATCATGCATTGCATTTTTGACTTCACGATGATGGTATAATTCCTAGTAACTATTGTCCTCCAAATTTTCACACTAGGAATTCTATGCCTAGCGCAAGTCATCCTTCCCAATTTTTCATGCTTAAATCACATAACAATAATCTTTATCAAAATATTTCTTAAAAATCAAATTTTCTCAAAAACAAAATCAAACATCTTCTTTAATCATCATAAGCCTCAAGATTACTCTTGAGCCCCACAAAACATTTCCATTATTAGCAATACAAAATTCCTCACAACAGGATTCACTTCATGACCTAGCGAGCATTGATCTCCACCAACGGTCATATAACAACACAACATCCTTCGAGGAACATTGCTAATCTATTAATTCCATCATCATACAAAAATATCTTTTCAAAAACATATCTACAAAAATTCAAATCATTTTCTTTCATTTTAAGCATGATCAAAATATTTAAAAATCAAAAGCATGATTATAAGAAATTTAAACATCATAAAATAAATACAATCAAAAACAATCAAATCATACAAAGTCACATAAGACAAGAAGATCAAAAAATATATATATATATATATCTCAAAATCTATATACAAAATAGAGTTGAATGATATGCCACAATCTCCAACATCAGCATACTCAATCACCAAAAATATAGTACAAAAATAATCCCCACATATATAAACCCCTATCCTCTAGAAGCCCTAGAGCTCTGGGCATCATCATCTCCACCAGGGGGTCATGGTGCTCAAAACTCTCCCACTCTTATAGTAGTAGCTATCCAGGTAGTCGAGCGAGATATCGAGTGACTCGAAGTATGGAGGCTCATACATCGTAGGAAGTGGATGTCTCTACCCCATAGGGACCACTACAAAGTATAGCACCTGATAGAAGGTAGCTCGCTAGTAGCCCAAACTAGCTCATCCCCTGAACTACTCCTCCTAGACTGAGTCATCTAAGAAGATGTAGGAGCTAGAGCCACAACTCCCTAACTCACTTGTGCTCTAGCCTGTGCGAGCTCTACCTCTAGAGTCTAAATCCTAGCCCTCAGACTCACATCATCTCTCTCTAGAGTCTCAATCCTAGCCTTCTGAGTCATAGTCTCCTCTCCCAAAAACTAACTTCTCCACTCTCCCACCTCTTCTCTCCCCTCCATAATCCTCTTGCCCTTCTCAAGCAAGTCAGGAACAAACTCCTACTGAGGAGACACCATGCTCCTCCTCCATCCTATCATCCCCTACCCTATGAGAAGATGCTATCTCCTCCCCTCTAGCCCTCCTAGATACCCTCTCCCACCTCAGATGGTGTTGATGCCCACCCCTAGTGCGAGGCCCCTCTCTCCTAGAGGGTACCTATACCCTCTACTACTGCTACTAGATAGTTGGGCATCACTACTGCTAGACCCACTCAGCTGCCTACTCTACTATAGTCCTCCACCTAGTAATCCTCATAGGATGGATCCTAGCATACCACTCTCTATATACATCTGTCACCCCAACATCATCCCCATCGACCATAGCAACCACCTCATCATCTGGCTTAGGATCCATAAACTGAGTCATGTTGGGAGCACCACTCACTATGGTAGCATCTCGAGTCACCCTAGAAAAGTAGACATCCCTAGTCCTAGGAATGTCCTACTACAACCTGAACTATCACATAACTCGATCGACGTGGTGTAGCTCCACATCACCTTGATCCATCCTCAACCAAATAACTCACCTCACATGAGCTAGCTGATAACCATCCTCTCTCCACCCTAGATGATCTCTGTAAGGCCTCCATGTGATGTTATCTATGGTCAAATCATCCAAAAACCTCCTAGCTATGTCCAAAGTAATCCGACTCCCAGGAGCTCTACGAGGACACCAATAGAAATCCCTAGGCCTCTCTACATCCACCCCTACCAATGGAAGCCCTATTGGCCTCCGAATAGCTATATGCTCCCATGACCAAACCTATAGAAAATAAGTAAGGGGTAATGTTGCACCCCTTGTATACGACCCTGAAAAGAGTCCTATACAAATGACATAACATAAAGGGCCCCCATGCAAACTGTATCCCCTGATCCCTCATGTCTACCACAACCTCTTCTAAAGTCCATGGTAGATGGCAGCCGCTAAAGTGGCTCAAAAGTAATCCCCCAAAAATCCCATCGAGCAAAAATATCAGTCGAGAAACCCCATCTCTCTGACTCAAAAGCTCAATCCCAATGCCTCCCTTCTTTAGAGGGAAGCTAGAGTCACCTATCAATATCTGGAGTGCTTGAATCTGATTTCTAGAAGTAGCAATGAACATACCTCTGATAGGCACTCTAAGAATCCTCTAGATGTCCTCCAATGTAGGGGTCATCTCCCCTATAGGTAGTCGAAAGCAAGAAGAACTTAGGTACCATCGCTCAGCCAAAGCGGTCAACAGTCACATGTCTACTAGAACTTGTGGTATTTCTACCACATGCCTCAAACCAGTAGCATCTAGAGTCTCCCTCTCTATTGGTGATAGGGCATTCAGGTCAGCCTGAAACCCACCATATCGCCATTCTCGGTTCTTTAGTTCTTTTTTCTATTAACAAAACAAGAAAATAAAAAATTTAATCAATAACTTGTCAAATAAATAACTTTATCTCATATCAAGTGAATTTGTAGGATATCAATTAGTTTTTTTCAATATCGGTCAATTTTCCATGATATCGGGTAATTTTATCTGATATCGGCTAGTTTTATATGATATCGAGCGATATTGTTCGATATCGATCGATTTTCTACAATATCAGGTGATTTTTGTCTGATATCAACCGATTTCATCCGATATCGATCGATATCACCAAAATCGAGTTGATTTTATGAAAATCGACCCGATCTTGTAGACACGATTATGCGACAGTGATCGTGCCCTAAATCCAAAAATTTAACTAAATTTACAAACAAAAATTCAAAAATTTTAAGTAAAAACTAGTTTAAGATCCTTACCCATATCTGGCCGACTCTCATTCGCACCAAATCGGCTTGATGTGGAACTTCTGCCATTTTTCTCCAGAGCTCACTTCAGAATAACTGCAAAGTAAAAATGAATTAGGTTTTACCCTAATTTTTCTAATTTTATTAAAATTTACCCTAAAAATGCAACTTTCAAGTTTTTCACCAAACTTGGAATTTGGTGTAAAAACTCGAAGGGGGTGTCATACCTAAAATAGTTTGACAACAAAACTTGAAACCATCAACAAAAATTTGCAATAAAATTTTGCTTTCTCGTAAAGCATGCCATCTTATCTTTAACGCATTTTTTTCAAAAATATGCTAAAGAGGGGGTAAAATGTAGTGGGTTAAAATTGACCCACATTAATCAAGCCTAAGTTAAAAACATTAGAAAAATAAAATTAAACTATCCCCTAACTTGCTGCCTCAATTTTCATGCTCATTGCAAGTTTGTTTTTAACCATTGTACGAGATCGTACGATTTTGTACGAGATCGGATGATTTTGTACGAGATCGGATCACCCGATCTCATCCAAAACTAAAAATCACCCTGTTTAGCAAGGCGACAAAAATTGTTACAACTCCTTTGTCCTTACCTGGCCAACTGTACGATAGTTACAAGATCGGATCGAACGATCTCATCCAGAATAGGGGAGGTTGTAACACCCTTCATTTTTAGCCCAACCCCTCAGCTAATCCCCTTCTATTTAATCCAGGCTCCTCGCCCTGGATTCCCCCTGGAAATTTCATATACTTTCACTCTATTACTTCGCCATTTTTCTATGTTTTTGTAGGTTGGATTTGTGCATCGATTGGATTCGTGCAAGATCGTACCGCTCGATCTCTGGATCGTACCATTCGATTGTAGAGAAAACTACTCGATCTCAGACAAAACTGCTCGATCTAGTCTGCATCAAATATTTCTGCTGTTAAGCTGCTTGGGGGCATCCAGACCTCACTGTTTGCATTCTCCTTCCTTATTTCTTCTATCTTAGATCATATTTATTATCTATTAAATCATTTTAAATCCATTACCATTGATACATTAGATTTCATACTCATATTTTATCACTTTTTCATGAATGTCCATGTGTTTAGCATAGATCTACATTCATTCATTCAATCATTATACTTTTAAGTTTATCATTTAATCTAATTCACCTCGATAAATGCATATTACCTTGTAAATCTGCTATTTTCTATGTCAATTTATAAAACTGCAGGTTTCTGCTTTGATCGGCTGGATTCATGTAGGATCGGACCAATCGATCACCAGATCGTATCACCCGATCTTGTCTGATTTTGACCGATCTTGTCTACAACAAGCATAAAAGTGCAGAAATCAGCCATCCGAATCCAGGTTAGAATTTCAAATCACTTTATAAGCATTGCATTGTTCATTACTTCCTATTTTCTATTGTTTTTTGGTTGCATGTGAATTAAAATCGCATATAGGTTAGCATAGTTGCATATTGGCCAAACTAGGTGTATGTGAGACTATCTAAAAAGAATACATCAAACAAACTCCAAAACCTAGGCATGGAAACTGCCATAAAATGTTTCCTGGTGAACCCACCCAATTCATCAAAAAATCACCAAAGAAGGCACGATCTCAAGTGCCTCTCTCCGAGGTGTAGACCTACTATTCTCCCATTCCCCTTTGAGGTATGGATCCATTATCCTAGAGGAAAGGAGTGTAAGAATTTTAGAGCTACAGTGTGCAAGTGAGTTTATTAACCCATATTGAGTAAATTGAGATGAAACTTGTCATAGAGAAGACCAGGAAGCTAGCTTGTCCTTGTGTGTGGTCAGAGGTATCTTCAAGAGTCACCACGCATGAACATAATCCACTACCAGTCAAGAATATATAGCCCTGGTGGATATTAGCTCCATATTCCAATGACCTGATCTCTAAACTTTGGGGAATCAGACTACCTAACCATATGGATGGAAATGTAGTTCTATCCTTACTACTTATGGATCTGTGGTGTGTGATTTGTAAAAGAATTAAAAATTTGGGGAATCAGATTCTCAAAAAAAGTGTGATGAGAATTTTACCCTATCATTACTACTTCATTATTTTATTTGGAAGCGTTGATAGTAGTGAAGACCACTATTTTTTATTTTGAACTATGTGCATAATGGGACAAGCAAAGATGACTTTTTCACTTTGAGTTTCAACCCAATCATGGTATTATCCCTATTTGACACAAGATGTTTTTAATATGTGTGATATGTGTTTGGTTCAAGAATATTAGAGTCAACTCCAAAAACTCAATATTTTTCTTACTGAAAATGTTCCTTGGTCCTAGAGAAAAATCGACATATATTGGAGGTTGCTTGAAACACTTGGAGTGGATGAGTGACCAAAAAAACCTAGGGATGATGGAAATTTTGTTTTTATAAATTATGACTCAACTTATGAAGTGGTTCAATGAGATGAGTGTGAACTTGAGGGTGCCCTTGATTAAGGCAACAAAATTTATTGGATCAATTATTGTCTAAACTAAGTAAATAATTCCTAGTATGGTGGATGAAATGCATCATGGTGAATGTGATTTTGGAAAATGAATGAATGATGTTTTTGTGTATTAGAAATGTATATATACATATGTAAAACATATTAAGCATAGAACACTCTCAAATGGATGATGTTAAGTGGTTCGAGCTCGTATACTACCTCTATACTGGAAAGCCTATAAGTTCCTTGATCCACATTTTGTTTGACAATGTATGTACCTAACCAATTAGTCATAAATTTATCACGAAGATGCAGTAATGCATTGGTGTTTTGTTGATTCTCTTTAAGGACAATATGTCCTACTTGGAATTCATGTAGATGGACTTTGGAGTTGTAAGCATGCTTTAAAAATCCTCATATACTAATAAATACTCCAAGGCATTGATTTTCCTTTCATCGAGGAGCATGAGTTGGTCGAGATGTGCTTGTCTAGCAGTATCATCATCTATGAATTCCTGCAATGAAATATGTAGTGAGGGGATATCAAGCTCAAGTGGTATGATGGCTTTAACACCATAGAAAATGAGAATGGTTTTGCCCCAATAGGCATGTAGATGCTTATTTGATAAGCCTATAATGCCAATCTTGATGATTTTCTTTGACGAATTTCTTGAGAATAGTGATCAAGTTCTTATTGGTTGCCTTAGCTTGTCCATTTATCTATGGGTAGTAAGGGATACCAATGTGAAATATGATATGTTGAAGTATAAAATTCATAATTCAAGGTCCTATCGTACTGGTTAGAGGAATTACATCAAACCACTTTGTGAAGTATTCAGTGGTAGTGATGATGAATGTGTGTTGTCTTGAGGAAGGAGGTAAGAATTTACCAATCAGGTCCAAACCCCATTGTGAAAAGGGCCAAATACTCTAAATAGGATATAAGGCTTATGATGGCACATGAATTAAATTAGCATGTTTCTAACATTGTTGATATTTCTTGACATAAATGCAACAATCACATTCCATGGTGGACCAATAATAAACCATGCATAAAATACACTTTGTGATGGCCATTCCACTAAAATGACCACCACAAGTACCATAATGAGCTTCATATATTTCTCGTTGGGCCTTTGTAGGCTTGATACAATGAAGGAGGACTCCATCATAATCATGTCTATACAACACACCCCCCAAGAGAGTGAAATGAGATGCCTTTTGTTTGAAAGTTCATTTGGAAGTTCATGACATGTCTTATGGTAGTGTTCCAAAATTGAGGAAGGCTTTTTCTTGACTAGACCAAGGCTCATATGACTCTATGTGGATAAAGAAAACATCCTTCTCATCTTTAGAATCGGCACGAGAAATTGCAAATTTAGAGATTTTTGTGATAATTAATGGCTATACCTCTCTTTTGGAGTTCTTTAGAATCAGTGATCCTAGAGAGGATCACATTTGCAAATATATTAGTCAATCTAGGCAAGCTATCAATATCATAATAGTTAAATTTTATAATCAATTTCATTGCTACTTCATGATAAAGTTTTAGGGCTGGTTCTTTGCATTGGTATTCTCCATTTACTTGATGAACGATAAGTTGGGAATCACCAAATATCCTGATATGCTTTATGCTCATAGATATGGATGCTTGAAGTCCTAATATTAAGGTTTCATACTATGCATTATTGTTTGTGTATGGGAAATCAAGTTTGAATGATAAATTAATAGGTATCCCTTGTGGTGTATGAAATATGACTCCTACACCTTGTCCTTTTTCATACTTAGAACTATCAAAGAAGAGTGTAATATCCAAATCCTCTTTGGGAATGACATCTTCCTCCTATTAAGTGATGGTAATATCGAGTAATATTATATTAGGAGCATTATCCATTTTGCAGTGTGGGTGTTGTTGTAAGTGTGAGAAATTATTGTAACACAAAGGATTTTATTTAGCTATGACATAGGTAGTGTGACATAGCATGTAATATCTAAGTTTTTTAGTGGAAAAAACCACTACTAGGCACATTTTTTCCATATAAGTGTATCAGGTTTCATAGCTTACAAATGTTTGACTAAGGTAATAGACTACTTGCTCTCAGTTGTTTTCATTTTTCTATGCAAGCATTGTCCCTAAGGTAAAGTCTATTGCTAAAACATAAATATGTAAGGGGACCCCTAAGTGAGATGTAGTTAATACTGATGGAGAGGCCAAGTATTGCTTGATATCATCAAAAGATTTTTGACATTCCTTTATCCATGAAAATGTCACCCCCTTTTGTAGCAAGTGATTGAAAGGCCTACATTTATCTGAGAGTTGTGCAATGAAATGATAGATCGATTGGATATTTCCTTGTAAACTATGCAACTCTTTCAAGTTTATTGGTGGAGGCATCTCCATGATGGCCTTAATATTATTTGGGTCCAATTCAATACCTGTCTTGGAAATAATGAATCCTAGCAGTTTTCTTGAGATGACACCAAAGATACACTTCTTGGGGTTCAACCTTACATTATGCTCTAGAATTCGATCAAAATTTTTTTCTAGAACACCAATGTGCTCTTGTCGAGTTCTAGATTTTTCCAATATATCATCCATATAGTCTTCAATGATCTATGCATGTAGTCATGGAAGATGTATGTCATGGCACGTTAATAAGTGAAACCTACATTTTTAAGGTCAAATGGCATTACCTTGTAACAAAAAGTCCCCCAAGGTGTTGTGAATGTTGTTTTATGTTGGTCATAAGGATTAAATTGAATCTGGTTGTATCCTAAAAAAATACCCATTAAAAATAGTATTTCATGGCTAGCGCAAGTGTCAAAAAGAGTATCAATGTTTGGTAGAGGAAATTCATCCTTAGGACATGCTTTGTTAATATCTTGAAAGTCAATGTAAATGCGTATCATCCCTTTAGGATTGCGAATGGGCACCACATTTGAAAGCCACTCAAGATAGTCAATGGGTTGGATGAAACCCACATCTAAAAAAATTTAAATCTCTTCTTTGACCATGAGGGAAATGGTGGGATGTAACTGTAGACACTAAAATATGGTCAATATGATTAGGTAATCAAAAGCACTGGTTAATTGACACCATATGTACCCCTTGGGAAATCCTCAAAGGTTTAATAGTGGTCCTAACCACTTTTGGAAGGTTTTACCCCACTTTTGGGAATTTTTGGGGCATGTAGGCATGGCCGTCCCCCCTAGGGATGACCACAGTACATGGTCATCCCATATAGGGATGACCATAAGTGGCCATCCCTAGGTGGGATGGCTATGGACTTTGACTTCCAAAAAGTCAAATTTGGACAAATGGCACCAAGAAACTACCATTTGCCCTACCTATTCAATCATGCAAGTTAGAGGGCATAGCATCCTTATGACATACTACATGAGGGAGGCCAAATAGGGATATTCTCTTCCCCCTCCAATGCATGCCATCCTATTGGCCAAATGGTGCCTCTTGCCCTACATGCCCTCTCATGCCTTCTTGCCCAAATGCTTCCTTTAGCTATAAAGTGGATCTATTTTCCACACAAATTAGAGAGGAGTTTTGAGGCATAGCAATAGAGTGCTACCAATATTTCCCCTCACATTTTTGTATCTTTTTTCCTTGAAATCGCTACCTAGCAAAGGAGGTTTGTGAGTGATCTAGGAGATGCAATTTATTAACAAAACTAGATCAATTGAGTGAATTTCACCACAAAATTTGACAAAAACACAAGGACCAATTCATAGAGTAATTGGTGATAAAATAAGTGCAGAATTGGTGGTCATCCCACCCCAGGATGGTCCCCAATCTATGACATTCTTGAATGTCCCACCCTAGGACGAGGAAACATATGTACATTATTTCTTTACTATTCCTTTTTAGTCAGATTCTATTTTAGTATATGAACATTTTATCCAAATTTCATGTATTTTAGAGCTATATTGAGTGAGATGTCATATTTTTAGTGTTTTGTAGGGTCTTATGCAGGTCTACGGAGCTCATATAGAGATGCACATGAAACTATTACATATTTGGCAAATATGACCACATGGTTTGTCTTGAAATGTCATTTTATATATTCTATCCAAGTTTCATGCATTTTGGATATGTTTAGGGGTAGAAATTGCTTACTTTGGGTTTTGCAGGTTGGAAAAGTGCACTACAATTACACCATGCCATCAGATGCAATTTTGGTTCTATTTTTAGTAATATCTTCCCAAAACCATCTATTTTACATACCTCTACAATTTCAAGTTATTTGAAGTTGATTTAGATAGGCATATTGTGTATCCATGTTTTATAGTCTTTCATTACCTGTGGGGATTGCATGTTTTAACCATACACACTTGCTATTTAATGATTCTGGTTTCCTTGTGTGCAAGTGTAGGTCATACAATGTACAAGGAAGGATCACAATATCATAGAACAAAGTGGTGGCATCATAGGTTCACCCACCTCAATTGTGGGTACGAGGAAAGACATTGGAAGTGCACACGAGTTACTTTGAGGATTCGATCCTTGGGCACCATTTTGTAACAATTGTATCAATATAGAGCCCTCAAGGGGAAATTTATGTAACCATGGTTTTGAACCATCAAATTAATAGAAAGAAACTTCCTTTTATTTCATCTATTTAAATTTGGTGTATTTTCCACTTTTACTTGCATGCTTATGTTTTGATGTTCATTGGCCATTAGCGATATATGCATATTGTTTAACACTCTTAGGTACACCATTTTTCCCCTAATTCAGTGGAAATCATGGTAGGACCCTATCTCTATTGAATTTTTGAAATTTTAACCTTGGTTTTTTCTTGGGTTACAGGTACTGGCCGTTCTATCCTGAAACGGCCTCTGGACTACTCCTTGTGCGACCCTGGGATGACCAAACAATTGTCCCACCCTAGGACGGCCATAAAATTGGCAGCCATACCACCTAGGATGACAAAAAATAGATCATTTTCTGCTTAAATTCTAGAAACAATAGGTTCCTCAGGTGATAAGGTAGGTACCTAAACTTCTGGTTTTCTGATACATAGTAAAAAATTGTTGAATTTTGATTTTTCTTGCATGCTTTGTTTGCTAGAAAGATAGTTTCATTTTCTTATAAATGCAAAAATAACAAAAAAAAAGAAGAAAAATAAAAAAGAGTTTAAGTTATGATACCCTTATATGGTTTGCTTGCATGTAGGCTACCTAATAGGTAGGCCATCATTTAGGGTTTACATCTTGTAGGTCTCTTTTTATATAGATTTCTAAAAGTAAAACATACTTTTGCATGCATTTAGTGAATGATCATAGAATGCTTCATTGTTTACTTTCTTTGGATTAAAAATAACCACACACACCATGCTTCACTTAAACACTAGTGAGTTGGATTTCATCACCAACCACTAGTAGAGGTCAATGACGGTGGCTTTCATCTCCATTTGTTGCCTCAAATCCCATGAAACCTTATTCTTTGCCAATACTAACTCCAAGATCTATCCTAACCGTGTAAAATAGCATGCATTCCTATTTGAAGGTGTGTATCACTGTGCATGGGGTGTTGGGTGAGGATTGATAGGACATGTGCTCCCTGCTCGGGTGTGGGTTTCATATCCATATTTTAGGGGATTTACATGACCATGAATTTCATTTCCAGTTGTCAAGCTATGAGTATACGTGTGAAATCTAATTAAACACAAGATTATCATCCAAAAATATTTCAAACACATGACACAAGGTCATATTTACAAACAACACATCTAAAACACACAAAACAATTTAGGGATTCACATCTAAAACTTAAAAGAGATAATCACTTATTTTTATTGAGTGTTTCCTTTCTTGTGTGTTGTTTCATTAATAATTTGTAAAGGAGATAATCATCTAGGGTTGGTAGAGAGTTACAATGGTGTGCACTCTAGCCAAACCCAATCATGGGCATAAGCTATAGAGAGTGGACTAGGAGACATGAGTCATCTTTGCTTTAGCCCCAAGGATTTGGTCATACCTCCCTGGTGAGCCTCTACTCATTTGAGTCCAAAAATAGTGGGGCACAAACAACACCTACAAGGGAGTCCTATGTGGAACACCCCTGTGGGTGATGGACCTTACCTAGAAGAGTGTTCCTGGTATGTAGACACATCACATGTCTTCCTTGAGGAAAGGCAATAGCATGCTAAGGCACAAGTAGACAGAGTGATGCCATGCATCCGCATATCTAATAGGTTTGACATGCCCATTTATGGGCTAGAGCATGACTTCACACACTAGATAGAGTAGGTTTATCCCACCTTACCTCTATAATTCCCTGATAGGGTCCAACATCTTAGGTAACCTGATGAGTATGATACTCATCACTCTGGGCAAGAAAAATCTGCCCTTACCTTCCTCATTCATGAAGGAAGGTATGAGAAAATCTCCAATTATCCTCAAGAGTAGTATACCATGCACGTACAATGTGCCTATATGTTCATTGAGTACAATGAGCATATGCTCAGGCCAGAACCTTAAATAAATGTGGTGGACCTCTATCGAGGGAAGTGCATGATGGACATGACAAATTACCTTGAACGAGGTCAGCCTCAGGGTGATATGCCTAGGTATATTAGGCCTCATACAATAGAATAGATAAATCAAGTGATTACAAGATATGCAGAATGCCAAGTGTAGTTCAAGTAGCTTTAGTGAGACAAAGAGCAACTAGACCACTTTCATCAACTTGAGAAAGAAATAATCGAATGATAGACCAACGAGTTGTTCTAGAAAAATTTATGTGAGAGGGTCCCTACCCCTAGAACATATAGACCGAAAGTCCATCCAAGGCAACCCACTCTCGTTAAAGATAGGCCTCCTAGACCTTATCCAATGTTACCTTCATGACCTCCTAGTCTAGATCAGGACTTGCCTCCTAGGCCAAACATAGGGTGCCCACAGCAGGCAGGTACCCCCCTTTATAGATCAGCTCGAGAAATGCCCTATGGGGCTTACACCTAGCATGATTAAGAGGTAGAATATTTGGAAACATCTTATCAAGGCTAGAGGGGTGACATGCCACCACCTCAAAATAGGCTTAAGGATCCTCAACATCCACTGTAGGATAGCAGTAAGGAAGAGGAAATCAAATCTTCTGATGCATATAAGGTACTGCTAGAGCACCTAGAGTCAGTAGAGAGCAAGACCTCTGGATCTGGATCTCAAAAGCCCACTTTGCACTAGTTATGTAGTCAGTCCCTTCATCCTTCAGTTCCTGCCCCTCTCTATCTTGATCAATTTAAGATGCCTTAGTTGGATACCTTTAAGGGAGAGGAAGATGCGTAGGAGCATGTTACAAAGTTCTCGAGTCAATGCTTTTGCATCTAGGATAACTATGCTTTTATTTTATAGACATTCATGACTAACCTCTTTGGTCTAGCCATAGAGTGGTTTACCCAACTCCTAAAGTATAGCACCACAATTTGGATCAACTTGTAGACACATTCCTAGAATGCTTTGCCTTGCCTTATCTACTCCCCATGTTGAAGTTGACTCAGATATTTGCCAAGAGCTACCTAAATATGATCTCCTTGCTATTGCAGTTGCACCAATATCTGACTCTTGAAGATGCCCTAGCATAGGTTAGGACCATTGAAGACATCAATATTCAAGATGGAGAGATTACGAAGCCTCACAAGGAGTAGAAAAATAATACTAAGAATACCTTAGTGTATCCTAAGCTAGCAATAGTGAATCAAGTTGCCATTAATGTCCTAGGGCTAGCACAACCTGTGCCACCTCAAAAGCCTAATTATTAGGCCACACCTAGGAACTATAACAAGGACAACTAGAATAATAAAGGGAAAAATCAACAATATCATCCCAAGAGATAGTTCACACCCATTGTAGAGTCTATGGAATATTTTTTTAAGCACCTCTTAGAGGTTAATTCGATCAATCTACCTGAGAGTCGACCTATCGATCCAAATGCACTGAAGCCCAAAGGGTACCGAGAAGACCTATATTGTAAGTTTCATAGGCAAAATGGGCATGACATGCAAATGTTCTATAAGCTCAATATTTTGGTGCAAGACATGATCGATAGGAATGCCCTTCAGGTAGACAACCCTATTGTTCCAAAAAACTAATATATGGAGGTGTTTAAAGACCCATTTCTTGCCCATGCGGAGCAGGCCAAGCTAGTACCCCAGGTAAATGAGGTTCATCATGCACCCCCTCAACAAGGGTATGTCGACATGATCAATATTGTAATGAGGAATAGGTAGTACCCAAGTCCAGTCACACCACCTATGGCTCAAAGCGATGTTCCTTCGATGTCATAGTCAAGCCTCCCACCTAGGCCTTTAGTCACAATAAAAAGAAAGCTTACTCAAAGCTTGAGAATGAAATCTACCCGACTCTCCATCTATGAGATCATTCAACAATTGCCACCTCATAGAGAAGATTTAATGGATATCCTTAAGGTGATAGAGCTTTAGCCCCAAGATTCTAACTCCTTCAATAATTTTGTGGGGCATGTGTGGAAATGCATAGAACCAATGATTACCTTTCGAGAAGATGAACTTAAACTGGTTCCAAATGACATGGTGGATCCTCCCTTGCACATCATCGCACATGTGAATAGAACAACCTACAAGAGAGTGTTGATAGACACTAGGTATTCAAGCAACATCATCACTACAATAGCTCTCAAACATCTAAAGCTCCCAACATCCCATATTGTCACATCTACCTACACCCTTTGAGCATTTAATGATGCCATATTCTCATCAATCGACACAATAGTCCTACCCATTCAGGTGGGACAAAAGACCATACCGACATTGTGCCACATCTTGGAGGGTGAGATGGCGTACAATATCTTGTTGGGTAGACCTTGGATCAGGGACATGAAGTGTGTCCCTTCCATTGCTCACTAGTGCCTAAAATACACCTATGAAGGGTAAGTTCATGTTGTCCCTACAGACCTAGAATCCTTCAAGTACTGCAACATGGTGCATTAGATCCCTGAGTCTACCTTGCCATCCACCCATATGGATTTTCAACTAAATGAATCTAGCCAAGGTCTGACTCTATCACCATCACCTTCATTCAATCCATCATCATTTCATGTCATACCATCCTCATCTTTAGCACCCCCAAATGTGCCTTCATCACCAGTGAATTCTTCATCGAGAGACATGAGGAAGAGGCCTATTGATGAGAGCCCTCTGACTATATCCACAATCTCCAAAAGCAAGACTCCTAGCCCAGTGGATGAGGAGCTACCTCATGAGGCAAACATTAAATCAATTCAAGCCTCAATTCCATATCCTCCTTCTTCATAGCCATAGGTCACCATGCATCTAGCTTCCACTGGTTTGGGAGAGTACATGGTTAGGAATGTCACAACCACTCCTACCATCGAGTTAGTGCAAGACATGGGTCAACCTCATCTTCCCATAGGTACTATCGTACCTCTTGGTCTTCCCCCAAATAAAACAAATTTCATCTATGGGGGTCTCGACTATGGCATTGATCCTTATCAACAGTAGGAAGAGGATGAAGAGCCCTTTTTTGAGGACATCAACTACATGTCCAACCCTGAATTTACCATGAAGTATCTTCACCTCTGTAATTGGCACGATTATGGGTTGGGCTTGTATGAGTAAGGCACCCGGGTTCCTTACCAGTCATAGCATCAAATGCCTTATGACAATTCTAGTCTAGGACACAATAAGCATGTGCCCCTTGATGTCCTCATAGATATCTTAGAGTGCATGACTCTAGACTTTAGGTATGAGCTTGTGTTAGATCATTATGCCAATCCCAATCATGTCTACTCACTAGGGGACTACTTCCCTACACCATTGGGAGATGATGACCCACCTTGCAATGTCATCCAATATTATGAGAGAGGTGAAGGTTCACACACTCTTCCCCATGACAGTGAGGAAGAGGATCCAGGGTCCCCTTATGAGTGGACATCCAATGATGAGTTGGACTATGGAGTTGCATCAATTTAATCTACTAGCTTTGATAAAGAATACATGTAGATCATCCCTCTGGATGATGATGATGAGTTATATTTGTGCATGTTCCCATTACACGATCCCATATAGAAACAACTTCTATATTTAGAGGAGAAAGCTTTCTCACAGCCACACTGATCGCCTCTGGTCATTCAGCCTCTACCGTAACCACCTCTAGAAGTATTATGACATCCTAATATCCATAGACACCATCAACCACCTAGAGGAAATCATCCATCCATAAACATGATTTCCATAGACCTATTTGAGCCCCTACAAGATTTGAATAACCCATTTAAGCCATTACACATTGACTTGGGGGTAATTAACTTTGATCGGGGAGATTCTTCCCCATCACCTTCTGAGTACTGGCCTTGTGATGAGATGCTACATCCATTTCATTTCTCTCCAAGGCCTACTCATGATGTCTTCCATGTTGAGGAGGAACCTGAGGTTCCAATTGTTGATCTAAACCCAGCTAATGACATTAAATTGATCCCTACTCCTCACCAGTTGGAGGAGGGGTTGCATATGTCAATCGAGCCAATTATTGATAAAGATATCAAATCAGATCTTGAGAATCCATAAAGTTAGGGGAAATCCTATCCCCAAAAGAGCAATACTATTACATAGCCCTTATCATAGAAAAGAATGAGGTTTTTGCATGGTCCTACAAAGACATGTCGGGACTAGATCCAAATCTAGTCACCCACAATCTGATGCTTGACCCCAAGGCCAAGCCAATTAAGAAAAAGCTAAGAAAGATGCATCTGATAGTAGCCCTAATGGTCAAAGATGAGCTATAAAAGTTATTGGATGTTAGGTTTGTCATTTCTATAGACTATCCACCATGGTTGTCCAACATGGTTCCCATCAAGAAGCCTAACGGGAGGATTCACATTTGCACCGACTTTCAAGACCTAAAAAAAGTGAGTCCTAAGGATGATTTTCCTTTATCGATCATCGACACCCTAGTAGATACCACTGTGGGCCATGAAATGTTATCCCTTATGGATGGTTTCTCTGGGTACAATCAAATTTGTATCAATCTAGAAGACCAACTCAAAATGGCATTCATAATGCCTTGGGGAACATTTTGCTATAAGGTCATGCCTTTTGGCCTTAAAAATGCTGGTGCTACCTACCAGCGCACCATGACATACATATTCCATGATTACATGCATAAAATTTTGGAAGATTACATGGATGACTTATTGGCAAATCCTTATTACACCATGAGCATCTTGATGTCTTGCACAAAGTCCTTGATAACCTTATTGAGCATAATGTGAGATTGAACCCCAAGAAGTGCGTCTTCGATGTAACATTTGGAAAACTCTTGGGATTTATAGTCTTTAAATGAGGCATCAAAGTGGATACCAACAAGGTCAAATAAATCCTTGATATGCCTCTCCCAACTACCATTAAGCAGCTCTGAAGCCTGCAGGGTAAGGTTACATCCATCAAACACTTCATAGCACAATTTTCAGACAAGTGTCAACCCATGAACAAGCTATTGCACAAGGGGGTCACATTCCATTAGGATGATGAGTGTCAAGCTACCTTTGATGCAATCAAATAATACCTGGCTTTAACACCAGTGTTGGCTCCAACTAGACCAGGAGTGTTGTTCCACTTATACATCTCATCCACTAATATTGCATTAGGCTCTATGTTAGCCTAGAACAACGAATTGCATAAGGTATAGGCTACTTACTACCTTAGCCGTACCTTGGTCAGCTATGAAATCAATTATGTATACATTGAGAAGTTATGCCTAGTAGTGGTTTTCACCATGAATAAGCTACATCATTACATGCTTAGTCATACCATGTATGTTGTATCAAAAGAGAATCCATTGCAATACATGATGAGTTGTACTTATCACAATAGTCGCATGACAAAATGGATCATGTTGTTGATGGAGTTTGACCTAGAATTTATTGGAAAAAAATAAATTAAGGGTTATGTCATCATTGATCAAATCGTAGAGGCTCCTCTCTAGGATGATTAGCCTTTTAGCATGGAGCTTCCCAATTATGGAGTCTTCCAGATATCAAAATCACTTGATTCTATCGAGCCTGAGTCATAGGCCGATATGACTCTATTCTTCGATGGCTCCAAGTGCAAGCAAGGGGGTGGTGCAGGGATCATTTTTTTCACACCTCAAGGGGCTCCCATACCCCTATATTTTAAACTTGATTTCTCATGTACCAAAAACAATGCCGAGTATGAAGCCTTGCTCATAGGCCTTCAAACAACTTTCACCATGAAAATAACCAAGCTCAACATTTTTGGTGACTCCTTGCTCATTGTAAACTAGGTCAAAGGGATTTTCCAATGCAAGTGTCCAGTTTTACAAGCCTATAAAGCCCTTGTGGATAAATTCCTAGTAAATTTCAAATGGTATGAGATTGAGGAACTCCCTCGATCATCTAATAATTTGTGGATACAATGGTCTCCCTAGGGTCCTTGATCCCGTAGAACCCCACTGATGATATGAAAACCATTTAGGTCAAAAAATTGTCATAATTTGTGATTGAGCATGAGCACATCCAATCTATACCAGTAGTCCACTTGATTCATATTGAACCTCATCAAGAGAGATTCTCACAAATTCATGAGTGCTTGAATCATGTTGCTTGGGGGAATTTATTCCCTCAAACCCATTTTGATAGCAGTACAATGCTATTCTTACAATTTATCTCCCAATCAACATTCACTTAGGAGGAACTTCAAGAGGGACATGCAATTCATGCAATCAAGGCTTCCTCACAATAGGATTGGTCCACATAAATCAAGAATTACCTACAACTTGGTAATATCCCTCCTGGGTTGTGGCATAATGCCAAAAGGATATTTAAATGATAGGCAATAAAATATGTCTTGCTTAGAGATATTTTTTATCATCAAGGCTATGAATGTATCCTCCTTAGCTGCTTAGAGCATCAAGAGTTAGTTTGGTCAATGGCCCAAGCACACGATGGTACTTATGGTGGCCATTTTCAATGGTATGGCCATCGCTAAGTGCATTCTTCACATGGGATATTATTGTCCAATGTTAGGGTGATATTGTTGCACATATGTTAAGAAGTGCATAAAGTGTCAACACCATGCTAACTTGACACACGTACCTTCTCAGGCCTTACAACCGATTCAATCGGCTTGGTCATTCTTGCAATGGGGGTTGGATTTAATCAAGAAAATCTCACCCGCATCCTCAAGATGTCACACATTTATCATTATGGCTACCAATTATTTCACAAAATGGGTGGAAGCAATTCCCCTTACCACTATTATAGGACCTCACAATGTGGAGTTCATATTACACAATATCATTTGTCATTTTGGTATTCCATCCAAGATCATTTTCAATAATGGGACATCATTCAAGAATAAAGATGTGCATGCTTTGACAACAAAGTATAATATCCAACACAAATTTTCAATGCCCTATTATCCATAAGCAAATGGGAAAGTAGAGGTATCAAACAAAACATTGATTGCCATTCTGAAGAAAATAGTTAAAGAAAATCACACCGATTGGCACATGCAAATACCCCTTGCTCTATGGGCCTACCACACTAGTATTCGGATGCCCATTGGGGCCACTCCATTTTTGCTAGTGTATGGCACCGAGGTGATCATGCCTCTAGATTTCAAAATCCCATTGCTATGAATATCCATGCAAGAGTTCATTGATGATGACACCACACGGTAGGCTCACCTGTATCACCTTACATTTCTTGATGAACATTGCATCAATGCTCTTGAGCACCTACGCATTTATCAAGAGTGACTTAAGAGAGCCTACAATATGAAATTCCATCCTAGAGACTTTCAAGTTGGTGATCTCATTCTGAAAGAGAACCAACAAAATTCTAATTTTCCACCCCATCTATGGGACAAGTTTGTGGCAAACTAGTTAGGTCCTTTTTTCATCACTAGTCATATCGGACTCAAAACTTATCGCCTAGCCTCCTTAGAAGGAATCGAGGATTAGGAACCCTTGAATATCCTTCATTTATAGCATTTCCATGCCTAGAGTGCTATGGCCCATCCCAAAAGGCTCCAAGGGTATCTACATACCATTTGGTCAACCCAAAATACTCCTCGGTAGTCTATGACCATCTAGGTAACCTCAAAATGCCCCAAGGTATCTACATACCGCTTGGTCAACCCAAACTGCTCCTAGGTGGTCTATGACCATCTAGGTCACCCCAAAATTCTCTAAGGGTATCTATGTATCGCTTGGTCAACCCAAAATTCTCCTAGGTAGTCTATGACCATCTAGGTCACCCCAAAATGCACCAAGGGTATCTACGTACCAATTTGTCAACCCAAAATACTCCTAGGTGGTCTATGACCATCTAGGTCACCCTAAAATGCTCCAAGGGTATCTACATACCACTTAGTCAATCCAAAATGTTCATAAGCGGTCTACGACCATCTAGATCACCCCAAAATGCTCAAAGGGTATCTAAAAACCGCTTGGTCAACCCAAAATTCTCCTAGGTGGTCTATGATCATCTAGGTCACCCCAAAATTCCCCAAGGGTATCTACAACTCGCTTAGTCAACCCAAAATGCTCCTAGGTAGTCTATGACCATCTAGGTCACCCCAAATTGCTCCAAGGGTGTCTAAAACTTGCTTGATCAATCTAAAATGCTCCTAGGTGGTCTATGACCATCTAGGTCACCCCAAAATACCCCAAAGGTATCTACGTACTTCTTGGTCAACCCAAATTACTCCTAGGTGGTCTATGACCATCTAGGTCACCTCAAATAGCCCCAAAGGCATCCATAAGACCTTTGGTCACCCCAAATGCCCCAATGGAACCCCATAAGCCTATTGGTCACATGTGCATACATATATGCGTATTAAAAATCCAAAAACATCATTCAAATATAAAAATACAAAAACATTGCATCATATTACATTGCATATCATTGCATTTTATCATCAATTGCATTAGGCATACTCATCATCGCACTTAGCATTTTAGAGGTGCTCATCCATGTCTATCATTGAGACTATACATTAGTCATCATTCAAAATCAATGTTTTTCAAGCTATTATTCAAATCATTTCACATTTCATACATCATATCCACTTATGTTTCTCACTTTTTCATATGTGTCCATTCCATTCACCTAGCCATTTTTTCTAGAATGTCACTAGGGTTTTCGGTCACTTAGCCATCTCTAGTTTTCTTTTTAGATTTTGTAGAAAGCTATCCTAATTTTTAGGAGGTAGAGTCTTACTTAGATTGTACCTTGTATACATCAAAATCCCAACACATTTTTCACATTAAATCCAAGTTTTGCACAAGGAAATATGAAACCTACGAAGTGGTCTAGGTTACCTTAAGTAAAAAGTTTATCCTGCTCATCCCCCTATGTGGATGGTTCAAGAATGCTAATAATTGGCAAAAGGACAAGCTCCTCCTTACCCAATTCTCCAAAATAAATAGTGGTTTTTGTCACTATCAATGATCAAAATCCAAAGAGCAAAAATAAAAAGAAAAATAAATAGTAGTTATCACCACTCCCCAAATACCTTTCTCAAAGAAAACAAAATATAAAAATAAACACTGATTTTCATCACTAAGTATGAGCAAATATCCCTAAAATTAAATAAAAGAAAAGAAGGGAGTATTGAACTTGAAACCCTAGAATTCTCAACATTTGAAAAACCATTAGGTGATCCTCATTACAGGTTTGGTGGCATCAAGCCTTCTTAGAAATGGTGGTATTCTTACACATGATGATATGTCTGTCACATTAGCTTTTGTGTGTGTGTATACCAATGTTTGCATGTGGATGAGCTAGCTTTTTGTAGCCTATAATACCTAGTGGTCTAATCTAACTAAGTACAAAACCTAGGATCCTGCTATTCATAGGGTGATCTTCAGTATAGATGGGTTGTGTTAATCCCATTTGGCACTGGGGTAATCTTATGCTTATCACAAAATGAACTCACTTGCACACATAGGGATATTGAGTATCTTGGTCATCCTAGCAGATTCATACCTCATCAAAAAGTCTTGCATGGTTAGTATATAATTTTTGACCAGTTGACTAGAGTGTCTGAGTCTCATAAAAACCTCAAAGACATCCTATGGCATCCTATCATTCATTCCATTTTATCACATTTATGTCAGTTTCCATTTTTAGAAATATATTACATAGTATCATGACAACATTACACATGAATTGATGAATTCTATACAGTCTATGGTGCTAACATAGTATGTCATATAGTATACACATTACATCATCTAGACCAATAAATAATCCATCTCAATATGCATCCACGCAAATACATATCATCAAATCAAATCAAACCACCACATATGCATACATGATAGACATCCATCATCATATCATAAATCAAATAAACACATTGCATACATCTCATAAAGCAATAAACACATGATGAAAAACCATATAAAATATCATATAGATATATGTATATGTATGGGGTAAAAAGATACATCATATGACCATAGGCTACAATAAAGTAGGTCCTTAGACCTCACACTGATATACATCCAAAAATATAAAAAGAGTCACAAGAGCCTTAATCACCATGGTCACACAGAATCGATGCTACAACTCACACTCCCACCCGCAGTCGGAGTCTAATGTGAACTCCCATACTTGCTACCACCTACCCTGTCTACCCTTCATCTATATCCAGGTGCCTCCATCCTAGCTGAAGAATACCCTATCCTACTTTGTCGACTCTGGTGTGATCTAATGATAGCTAAATCATCTAGTAGGTGCCCTCCAAGGTGCACCACCTCATTCTCCAACTCATCCATGTAGGTCTACCCTCGTCAGTACCATGCTTGATATATCTTCACTATATAATGGAGTTATGTCACCTCCCCCTATAGCCTAGCCACATCCTCACTACTGGATCCCTCCTATCCAGGACTTTGTGATCTCAGCTATATCCATAAAGCTGTTATCTCTGCCTGAGCATCCTATAATTTTCTCTGAAAGAGATCTCTCTCCTACCTTACCTTGGTCAGCTCATCCCGTAGCTTAGCCTCTATGTCACCCTATGATACCTACTATGCCTACACACCCTAATACCTAGTGTCATCATCACCAAAGTCCTCTTGATCTCCCAAGTCTAGGAAGTCTACCTGCTCCTTGGTCATGTGACAACACCCATGCCACTCACCTGTCTTGACCTAGTCCTCATCAGGAGCCTCCTGATGAGCCTCCTCTACCACCCCTACTACACCACCCCCTAGTGGCCTCTCTCCTCACCACTGGCACATCACCCACCAAGAGTCATACTCCTATGTATTCCTAGCATTATCCAAATATGGAATGTATACTATAGGATACACATCTCTTCCAACCGCATCCACCACTAGCCACCTCAGTGTCCTATCATCCTCGTGGTATTTATAAACCAATGGTTCACTGGGAAATCCTTATCATAGTCCAAATTTTCACATAAATCGAGCATATGGAAAGAACTCCTACTCTAACCCATGCCATCCAACCAACCACCTCCCTTGCCTCACTCGACGAAGCTACACCTCAGCATCAGCCCATTTTGGGCAATCCTTGTAAGTTCTCTAGAGTACATTTGTTGCTCTGAGTCTTGCAAAAGACTATGTATAATGACCCATGTCACCTACATGGCATCAATTTTGTCCTACCTCTCAATCTTGCTGCCATAGGATCCCATAGCCAGTATCTCGATTTTCCAGTTGTACCCACATCATCCATGGTAGTCGCTATGACCTATCCACCGCTATATGCTGCCATCCCCAAACCTACAATAAAAATCTACACCCCAAGACCTTCCACCTATGGGAGTGGATCTCATATAGCTCATCATATAGCTATACCAGGAGTGTCATCCCCCATGCCATCACTAGTGGCTGCTCCATAGTGCACCTTATCAGAGTAAACACTAGCTCCAGAAGGTTCCAGGGAAACCTGACACCTAATGAGTCTGGTAGTAGTATATTAGAGATCAGTGTCATTAGTATAATGTGCCTCACATCCAGTACCCTGGCCTCATACTAATATGCCATTAGTATGCCTTCACTGAAATAGTCATCTATCACATCCTCTACGAATCTACCAAAGTACCTCTCCATCACTGCATCTCTTCGATATCAGTGAGTAAACTTGATCGATCACCCCTCTATCAGAATGTGTAATATTCAGTAGACATCCTCTAATGTCATCATCATATCCTTTATTGATAGGTGGAAGGTATTGGTGTGTGGGTCCCATAAATAAATAGGAGTCATCAAGTATGCACGGTCGCCCAACAAGAGCTCTAACCGCATCACATGCTTGAGGCCTATGGCATCAATCCACTCCCAATTGACATTAGTCAATAAGTCTCTCATGGTATCAAAGAGGGGTAGAACTTGACATCATCTCCTTTCTTCCATACAACATCAACAAAATCACCAAATACTCTCAAAATTGCTCCATGTTTCAATAAGTAAAATTAGAGAAAACCCTAACAAAGTCATATGTGTCAAGCAATTCGTCACTTTTATCCTTGATCATTCCTTCATTGAATCATCACCCGAGGGGTAGTCATACTTAATGATTTCATAATCATAATCAACATTCACACTCAATCATGTAAATTGCATTCGTTCAACGAATCTTTGACAAAGACAATCACGCCCCTACTTGGGGTAGCAAACAAGCATAAATTTAAATCAAATAAATTCTTGGCATTATAGAATCATGAAGGAAATCAGGCCTCCTGCTTCATGAATGAAAAATATCCAAGATCAATCCAACCTTACTAGAAAGGTTGTACTTGAAGCAAGTTCCTTAGCTCGTTAGAAGTAAGGATTCAAGAATGCATGCTCTTTCCATGATTGGGAAATAAAATTTTGGTTAGGTTATTGAATAACCCTAATCATTCAACATTTTACTCATCTATTTTTTCTCAGGATTGTGTTGCACACAATGCATCTCAAAAAGGGGCATCTATAGACACTAAAATCTGGTCAATCCGATTAGGTAATCAAAAGCACTAGTTAATTGACACCATATGGCCATCTTGGGCAACCCTTAGAGGTTTAATAGTGGTCCTAACCAATTTTTGGAGCTTTTAACCCACTTTTGGGAAGTTTTGGAGCATGTAGGCATGGTCATCCCACCCAAGGATGACCATAGCCCATGTCCGTCCCACCCAGGGACAACCATAAGTGACCATCCCTAGGGGGGATGACCATGGAATTTGACTCTTAAAAAGTCAAATTTGGACAAATGGCACCCAAAAACTTCCATTTTCCCCACCTATTCAAGCATGCAAGTCATAGGGTGCAACATCCTTATGACATACTGCATGAGAGAGACCAAATAGGGAGATTCTCTTCCCCCTCCAATGCATGCCACCCTGTTGGCCAAATGGTGCCTCTTGCCCTGCATTCCCACACATGCGTTCTTTCCTAAAGGCTTACTTTTGCTATAAAGTGGATCCATTTTCCACTCAAATTAGAGAGAGGAGTTTTGAGACATAGCAATGGAGTGTTGTCAAAATTTCCCCTCACCATTTTGTGCCTTTTTCCCTTGGAATCTCTACCTAGTGAAGGAGGTTTGTGAGTGATCTAGGAGGCACAATTTGTTTACAAAACTAGATCAATTGAGTGAATTTCACCATCAAATTCAATGAAAAAACTAGTAGGAGGGATTTGGAACAATTCATAGAGGAATTGGTGATAAAATAACTGTAGAATTGGTGGCTGTCCCACCCTAGGATGACCTCCATTCTATGACAGTCCTGATTGTCCCACCCTGGGATGAGCATAGATATATGAATTATTTATTTAATATTATTTTTAGTTAGATTCTATATTAGTATATGAACATGCTATCCAAATTTCATGTATTTTGGAGCTATATTGAGCGAGATATCATATTTTTAGTGTTTTGCAGGGTCTTATGCAGGTCTATGGAGCTCATATGGATATGCACATGAAAATATTATTTATTTTACAAATATGACCACATGGGTTGTCTTGAAATGTCATTTTATATATTCTGTCCAAGTTTCATATGTTTTGGATATGTTTAGGGGTAGAAATTGCTTGCTTTGGGTTTTGAAGGTTGGAAAAGCGCATTGCGATTATGCCACACCATCGGATGTAATTTCGGTTATGTTTTTGGTAATATCTTCCCAAAACCATATATTTTACACACATCTGCAATTTCAAGTTATTTAGAGTTGATTTAGATAGGAATCTTGTGTATCCATGATTTCTAGTCTTTCACTGCCTATGAGGATTGCATGTTTTCACCATACACACTTGCTATTTAATGATTCTAGTTTCCTTGTGTGCAAGTACAGGTCATAAAGAATACACGGAAGGAGCACAAGATCATAGAACAAAGCGGTGGCAACATAGGTTCACCCACTGTAATTGTGGGTACAAGGAAAGACATTGGAAGTGCACGTGAGTTACTTTTAGGATTTGATCCTTGGGCACTATTGTGTAACAATTGTATCAATCCAGAGCCCTAAAGGAGACATTTATGTAACCATGGTTTTGAACCATAAAATTAATAGAAATAAACTTCCTTTTATTTCATCTCTTGCAATTTGGTGTATTTTCCACTTTTACTTGCATGCTTCCGTTTTGATGCTCATTGGCCATTAGCGATAGATGCATATTGTTTAACACTCTTAGGTGCACCGTTTTTCCCCTACTTCAGTAAATTTCTCAATTTTTATTTGACTAAATAAGAATCAGGGTGCAAGGTTAAATTATGGATAACCAAATTAGGGTTAAGACCATATATGTCTTTATATGACCATGCAAATATACCCTTCTTCTTGAGGAGAGCTATCAATTGCTCTTGTTCATCCACGGATAAATTTTTTCTAAGTTTAATGAGATATGGATTGTCCACATATATACTAAGGTTAACATCTATAGTATCTTCAATGGCCATGTGTGAACCTTCCTCAAGCTTATGGGGCATTGGGATCAGATGCATGTCATCAATGATGTTATCAAACTCCTCTGGCATAATCTCTTCCATTTCTACTTGGAAAACAACCAAAGATACTGGTGAATGCGAAGGTGAAGGTTGTGGAGGAATGTAGATGGTAGAAGCCCTTAACAATTCCTTGAAAATTATGAATTTCAAAAATTATGATGGCAATGAAATCCATTCCATATCAATGAGGCTTATGTCAATAGGAATTAGTTTTATCAAATCATATGGATTACGAAGTGGGGTAAATAAATCAACCAGATTTATGATGACTTAATGGGAAATGGTGGGTGGCAATGTAAAGGATGGTTTATACTAAATTTTAAAATAAAAAAGGGAACCCTAATAACCTAGATAGCAGCAAGTGACATGTGTAAACACAAATGACAAGACCATGCAAACAATGCAAAGATTTTTTTTTGTACATATGTTACATCAAGTTATTGTGAGGTGATAAATGAAGTGGAGGTGGTGGTTCACCAATAGGCTCATCTTGCTCCCTTGGGAGAAGAAAATTGAGGATGGGTTGATGGATGGAAAACATTATGAGGTAATACTCATCCTATTCGGTGAATGGAGTGATTGTGGCTGATTCCTCTTCAGATTCATCTGAAGATATCAACATGACATTGTATTCTTCATAGAATTCCTCCTCAAAGTCATTTTTGTGATTGTTATCCTCTTCATGATCTAGATGGATTCGTTGAAAGGCTCGCTGGAAAGAGGAATTGATAAATTATGAGTGGTATACCAATCCTGGATGGTCATGCATTTATCAATATTGAGGCTTGATGATTTTGTGCATGCCCTATTCATGTTATTCTAGATCAAATCCTTACCAAATAACCTAATGAAAGTATCATGATGTAAAATAAAAAATTATCATGCTTTTAGGGTTGGCAGAGGATGGTTTCTTGGGTTCATCTAGGGGAGTTGTATCGGATGAAGAATCAACCCCCCCATACAAAAAATTGATTCAATTAGGTGTTGAAACCATATTGTACACCACTCCTATAGATAAGGATGGGTCACATGGGTGACCATAATCCCTAACAATTTTGATGCTTAACAATGTAACTATGACATATTGGACCACATATTTGCTAATGCTAAGACTGTCGAGGTGGAATGCAACTTGTGTGGATATGGGTGGAGTGGATGTGGAGATGTGGGGCTCATGGATGACTTGTAGCTCAGATAATGTGAGAGATGTGTGTTAGAATAGCATCTCATAGTCTGTTAAATCAACTTGTGAGACATCAGTTGGTAGATATGAAGATGGATTTGGTTGAGGATTTTGATGGATGACTGATGATTTTGATGTGGATGAGATGATGGTAGGTATTTGTGGAGTAGGTTGGATGGGGGAGGATGAATTGGTGGTGCTAATGGGTGATGTTGATGTTGATGATGTGGATGGTGTGGATTGGATTCAACCACATGTACATGTAATCGACTGTGATGAAGGTGTGGGTGTGGAAGTAGAAGCTTGATGTGGGGTAGTGATGGGGAGCTCCTTAAGAATAGGAGATTTTGATGAAGAAGTGGTGTTATGTGAGGTGGATGGTGTGGGTGATGGAGTTAATAATAGGTGGATGGATGGAGGTGTGGATTCGTATGGACTGTAAATAAATTTTTAGTACTTAAACGATTCTATGTTCATTGGTATGCAATAAATTTGTCCCCCATGTACGCATTTTAAGCATAGATGTAGTATTGAAGGGACACATTTCATTTCCCTTATCCAATGGTGCCAAAGTAATATATTGTAAGCCATGGACCCCTCTAGGATATGGAACATGGTATGCAACATATTAAACCCTACTTCTATAGGTTAAATGATAGTGCCAACTGTAGAACAAAGAGCAACATTGAATGCTCTCAAGGTGAATATGGATTTGGTTATGTGTGAGGGTGGAAGATTGAGATGTTGAAGGACAGATGTAGTGATAATATTGATGGATGAGATGATGTCAATCAACACTCGTTTGAAAGGCTTCCTATCAACTTGAGCCATAATATGTAATGGAGGATCTAGTAATTATGATGATATTGATTTAATATCAAAATCATAGAATGTGATAGAGGGTTCCATACACATTCGAATACTTCCCACAAAATTTTTAAAGGCATTAGTGTCTTGAGATTGAAGTTCAATAGACTTTAAAATATCTATTAATGCCTCATGGTGTGGGGGAGTTTTTTGTATAAGCTCATATATGGATAGTTTAATTGAAGCCATTTAAATGTTGGTTGTTAGCCGACTGCTTAGGGAGATGGGTTTTTATGGATGGCTTGGAAGATGAATGGGATGGGATAAATTTGTGGAAAAATGAAAGGGTGATGATGAATTTGTAGGTTGTGGAGATACACTTTCTTGTGGTGTCATAGGAGGTTGATCTACCTACTATTATTCATTTTTTTGATTGGTGCTTCTTTGACCTTGGGTGACTACATGGATAGCCCCACAAAACCTTGGTATTGTTGTACATGATTAACTTGGTTACGAAGAGTCGTGGTATTTGATCCCCCTATCATTTGTTGTTGTTCCTCATGATGAGGAACTGGAATTTGATATATACCAAGGTTTTGATTTTGTTGTGCCAAGGGACTATACAAATTGATGGCCCCTAGGTTTATCAAGTCTTGCACCATGTTTTTAAACATAAAGCAATTGTTAATGTCATGCCATTTCTATCAATGAAAAGGATAAAAAAAGTTCTCATTATAGCCCTTGCTACATTTGGTTGGATAATTTGGTTTAATTTTGGTGAGGCAATGGCATTAGTGTCATAAAACCTACGAAAGAGGGAGGTGTATGGTTCAGGCAATGGTGTGTAGGTACAATCTTGTCGAACAGATTATCCATGTTGACAATTGTCCATAGTTGTCATTGTGTTATGAAGCTATTGTGGTGGGGGCACCGCTTGATAATTTACTTATTGTAGTTGTTGCAATAATTTTTATGGTTGACTATGGGGTTGTTGAGTAATTTGGGGTTGAATCAAAACCACTTGATTTACTTGTCCTGATTTTTATTGGCCAGAATAATTTCATTTCGATTGGCCCTTATTTTGCCATTCTTTTTTCTTTGGTTTAATCTTTCACTCTTGGATTTTTATCTCTTTGATCACATGATCCTGAGTAAGAGCTTCATCAAATGTTCTATATTATTGTAGTTGCAATAACAGGAAGATGTATTTCAGACAACTCATTGCAAACATTCGGGTCAATTCTTCCATTGGTAGGAAGAATGACAACTTGGTGATAATTGCCCTCCAATGGTTTCCAAAATTATAGATCGTTTCTTCTTTGAATTATCTAAGATTATATAAGTTGGTCCATGTGGTTTTATTATGGACATTGAAGGAAAAAATTTCCAAAAAATTATTTGTCAATTTTTCAAATGTGTAAATGCTATTGTGTGGTAGATGATTATACAAATCTAAGGCATCTTCCCCAATGTTTAAGGAAAAGTTCTGAGCATCAAAGCATCTTGATCTTGAACTCAAAATCATGAGTGAATGAATGTGCTGATATGCTCTCTAGGGTCCTTAGTCTCTTTAAATTTGTTAAATTTTGATATTGTAAAGTCTGTTGGATAAGGTAGTGATTCTACAAAAAAATGAATAGGTTGATTGATCAATTGTCTCAGTGTAGGCTTATGGTACATCATACCGGGAGTATGCATAATCAAGCTATCAATATATTATTGCATGGCTTGGATTTTAGGGTCTTATTCATGTGTGAAGACCTAAATTGTTTGATGATTGTATGGATGTGGGGTGTGTGGAGTTATGAATTATTGAGATGGAATGAGATGTTGATGGTTTGATGGATTATGTGGTATTTGATGAATTTGGGTATGTTGTTGGAATTTGTGTTGGATTAAATTTTGTTGATGGAGTGGGGATGAAGTTTGGGGGATATGTATGTGTTGGGTTTTGGAATTGGTGTTGATGTGGATGAATGGAGGTGTGGGTATAGCAACCAGAGAATATTGTGATATCTAATATGGATAGGAGTGAAGGTGTGTTGGCTTGGAATGGAATGGGGTTTAAAACTTGTTACTTATGATTGTTGTTGAGGATAAGAGAGAGCATATTGTTGTCCATTAAGCAATTTATAGAGATGTTTCCAAGCTTGTTGTATGGCAATTTTTGATGTAGATTGTGTGGTTGTGGTGGAAGCAATGTTGGTTGAGGTTAATGGAGGGTAATTTGCAAAGGGAATCACAATTGAATGGGGAATGGTGGATGGAACAGTGGATGGAATCTATGAATAAACATTAACTTGTGCTTCGTAGAGTGGGTTGGAATACGTAGTGGTGTAGGTATATGGAATGGAGGTGATTTGGCTACATTGTGGTTGAGGAATTTAGTGTGAAGGTGTGGATGATACCTCAAAAATAGGGTTGGTGTAGACTTGATTGAAGTTATTGGGATGTGAGTGAGCATTTCCATACTAAAAATAAGGAACATGTCTGGGTGGAATATGAAGTGGTTCTAGAACAAGATTGGTTGGTCTTAAATAGGCTCTAACCTTGTCCATGTGTATGTAGGTAATGCGAGTATCAGTGGGTGTTGATGGTTTAATTTTTATAATGGAGGTGTGAATGGATCTTTGCATCACATAAACATTCAAAGTGAATGTTGTGTGAGAGGATGTTGCAGACAAACCAAAATAGCTTGTCTATATTATAATGGTTGGGTTAGCCATAGAAGTAGCTGGGAAAGGAGTGGAGAACTCCATGGATGAGGTAGGTGCTTGATTCATGACTCTGGCTTGATTTTTGGTTAATACCATAAGCTATGAGCAATAAGAGGTAGCGAGTGTGAGGGATGTATGTGGAACGTGAGATGGTAAATGAAAAACACATCGAATCAAACAAACAATTGTATCGTATGTTTTTGCAATAATGTTTTTTTATTTTTGTTTTTGATTTTTTTTGTGTTTGATTTTATGACCCTAAGCCTAGACAACTATGCAGGGTGGCTTCCTAAGGTGGATGTCAAGTGAATATTTTTTTGGTGATGAAATCCAAAAAAATCACTCAAAGACTACTAAGGTATCTATGGAGTGAGCCAGCGGATGGATATGAATTCCACTATCATTGGTGTCAATCAATGCTTAGTGATGAAGTCCAACTCACTCATGTAGAAAGTGAAACATGCGAAGTGTGTTATTATTTTTAAGTTTTCATTGTCTATGGTATACATAAAATGCAAAGAAACCCTCTTTCACTCAACCAATTTGGTGACTAAGAGCACTAATGTCAAGGCCATCAAAATAGTCTAGGGTACACCACTTAAGATCCACTCTGAATAAACAAGTGATTCCAACAGTGGAGGGTTCACCTAGCTCTTCCACTCTGAATCAGTGAGTGTTTTCAATAGTGGGAGGAAGCTTGAGCACAAATGATTTTATTCTAGCCTTGAATATTGAGGATTGGGAAACTTTGGCCTAAAGTGCAACTACTATGCTTTTCAATTTTATTGCACACAACATACAAAACAAAAAGCAAAAACACCATGAAAGATAGAAAAAACTTGAATCTAGTGTAATGAATATCTAATGCAACTAGGATGAATGCACAAATGCAAATTTGTCCCTATGTGCAAT
Organism: Wollemia nobilis; assembly: GCA_028583015.1. Taxonomy (NCBI): domain Eukaryota; kingdom Viridiplantae; phylum Streptophyta; class Pinopsida; order Araucariales; family Araucariaceae; genus Wollemia; species Wollemia nobilis. The sequence goes on from JAQPPZ010014295.1 coordinate 4,581,184, forward strand.
TCTATATGATTTTAAAAATGCTTGTAAATGCCTAAGATGTTTAACAATGCAGGATGTTGCTTTTTAAACAAAACAATGAATATTTATTTTGTTTTCCTTCTTTTTAAAAAGCAAAAAATATGAGCAAATTTTAAACAGTACTTACTAGAATTCCTACATGCTTTTATCCAACTTAGCAAATGTGACCTAGAATCCCATAGTTTTATCCATCGAAACCCATAATTTTCTCTGTTGGAACTTGCAAAAACTCTGGAGCATCTCCTAGATACTCTGTGGTGTCTATGTGGATGCTGTGTGGCATCCATTGAACATTGTGTGGCATCCACATGATCATAGATCAAATCTTGCTACATCCAGAAACCCTATCCCTAGATCTCATGATTTTCATGCTAATGGATTTTTGAAACCTACAACAAAAATAAAAAATATAGATCAAAGGTACTGACAAGGTAAGTTAAAAGTTGAAACACTTTGGGGGTCCCACTGTGATCACCATTTTATAAAGCAAAAATAAACAACACCAAGATAATGATAATAGATCAAACACAAGAAATATTTCATAATAAAGAAATGATATTATATTGATATTGTGGGAGCCTTGATCTCCACTATTACAATGCAACTTGTGTTGATATAAATTATTTTACAATTAGAGGGTTTAAAACCCTCATTAAAATAAATATTCGGTGTCTCTGAATCCTATTGAATCTAGAAAATTTATGAGTGGGCTTGCATATCCCTACGGGGCCACTCGTGGCTGCAATAGTCAACAATATAAATGCTTCCTGTAACCTACATACAAATATATCAGAAAATAGGTTAATAACACCTACAGGGCCTCCATAGTGTGAGGCCCACTAAAATCTGAAAGTATATAATATTAACCCTAACTGAAATGCTTGATAAAATAAAGTGCAGATATACCAAAAATGTAAGTAAAGCAATAACAAATGATACCTTGTCGAGAATATACATGTTTTTCTAATCCATGCTTATGCTTCCTTGATCTAGCATTGCATTAGCACCTATGTGTGTTCAAGGGTTTGTCTACTGCAAACCAATCAATTACGAATTCCCTATATAATCTAGGGATGGCTGTGAATTCCCTACAACATTTCAAAAATACCCTACAACATTCGAGGAACACCTAGGAGCATTTGTAGGTGATGGGGGACACTCTGTGGAATCTTGGTAGGGTTTGTAGAAGTTTTAGCGATGGATATGATAGCAAGGGTTTTAGATGATGACCAATATGGGAGATGTTAGCAGAATGCTAGGGTTTGTGAGTGGAAAAATGATCAATGCTCTTCGAATGTTAATTTTTGGGACCTTGATTCACAAAAATGAATCATATTTTATAATTTTCCCTTGATCATGTTAGGGTTTCGACGACACCAATGGGTGACCGAGATTAAAACATGATGAAGGGTTGAGATTGATCTTGAACAAGTGACATGGATCATGATGAATGAATGGTCAAGATTAAGTCATGATGGGCGACTGAGATTTATTCACATATATACATATTTATATTAAATGAATATAAATATAAATATAAATATAAATTTTTTATATTTATATACATATAAATAAATACACATACACACACACACACACACACACACACACATATATATATATATATATAATGATTGGTTGTGATTTGAGGATGCATAGATGACAAATGGATAGAATTTGGTGTCTACAAGTTGTGTTATGCAAAAACACCTATCAAGTGGAAGACCTTGAGAAAATATGAGACTAGAGGTCACTTTATACATTTAGATGTAAAAACGTAATATTGTTTTTAGAAAATATTATGAGTATCATCTGTAAAAATCTATGCTATGTACTAATTATGATGAAGGAATGGATATTTTGTAAACAAACTTGTATTATTTTGAGATTATCCCAAGATCAAAATATGAATTGAAGTTTTTCTTAATGTTAAGGTAGCATTTTTGAAGAGAATGATGGATTTCAATTGATGGATTATGATGATGATCTTTTAGATGTTGATTTCATGAAATATCTAATTTTATTGTTATGATTGGAGACATATTTAAATTCTTAATATTAGCAATGCGTTAAGTTGATTTTGTTTATGATTTAATATAGCACTTTATTCTTCTTGGAAATCGGTTATAAAAGTTGTTTTTGAACCTTGGGTTAAGAAAAAGAGAGTTATTTTGTAAGGTATATTAGAACCATGTTAGTAATCCCTAGAGTCAAGTTGTACCCAATCCTAGTGAGTTATCAGTAGACAATTCAACTAGTTAATTGTGAATGACAAATCTTGGTAGTAAAGCTAGGGTAGCTTGTGAGGTGGATTGGTATGGGATAATCCATTGGATCATTTATAGGGTAGTATATTTGTGGTACCTTCTAGGAAATTTTGTATTATATACCATAGTAGGAGGCTTGGGAATCTCAATGGTGGTTTGGTATGGAACAATCCACCATGGGTAAGTATGACCATGATCTTTATCAGGGAGGGACAATGGTATTAGTTAGTTCTATGGATAGATGGAATGTAATTAATAACTAAGGCATCATGCCATGATAATAATACATAGATGAATGTATGTAAGTTTTAGGAATAATGTCACCTTTAAGTGTTATGGGCCTTAAAGGGTAATTCCTACATCGTGGTCAAGTTGACCTATATAGGTGGTGAATGTATAGAAAAAGTGGGGGGACCACTAATGGTATATTTTATAATGGTGGTGAGGTTAGAAAAGTGAACCCAAAAATATTATGGGAAGTTGACCACTCCTATCCCCTTGAGTATCGTTTGTAGCAACAATGAACTCAAAAGTGGTTGTCTTATACAGATAAAAATATTAAGTCTTCTTGTGAATTAATTCTTGTAAAAAAAAAAGAAAAATAGCTCTCTTCCCTGGGTCAAGTTTGTGGGTTGTTATAGTTGGTATCAAATCATTGGTTGTAGGACTCAATACTTATAGGAAAAGAACCTAGGTTGAACCTTTACTTGATGTGCTAATTTTCAAGAAGACTTACTTATCTAGGTATTTTAAGTTGATTTGGGATATGGTGGGTATTGCATGCCATATTGACCAATTACACCAAGGAGTAAAAATCCTATAAGGTACAACATCTTATTGGGAATCATAGCCTAACCTAGTTCCTTTTATGGCTAGAATATGGCACTTGTTTAAGATCTTCTAAGAAGTTGAGGTCATCTACGCAGGAAGAAGCTAAAACTCATTCCCAAAAGAAAACTAGAAGTTTAGGGGATTCCAACAAGAGAATGATAAATTTTACATCATTAGTTAAGTTGTTACAAGAAGAGATGGAGCAAATTACTTCAATAGTTAAGTTACTACAAGAAAATATGGAGAAACAACAAAAAATGCTACAAATATTTGTTAATCGAGAATCCAAAAACAAGAGAAGCAAAGGAAACCCAAGAGTAGGACCAAGATTGAGGATCAATAACAAAGAATACAAGAAAAGTAACAAAAGGAACCTTCAGAGGAAGGATACTTTGAAACCTCATCCATAGAAACATAATGATTTAGAACTAGAAAAAGAAGTCTCATCTACCCAAGATAAATTGTTTTATTTGCAAAGGTCCTCATTATGCAAACAAGAGTCCCCAATGGGTAGAGCAAAGTGGAAAAGTAGAAGATCTACCTTATAAAATCTATGCAGCCATAAAAAGTCAAAACTTGTATGAACCAACAACTCCTATGCTTATAAATGATAAATTGTTTAATAGGAATGTAAATGTTTAAATTAATTGCAGATTTATAGATAGTTTTATTCCTACTAGAATTGTTGGGGATATGTCGGTTAAAACTATATTTTTGGCACAAGGGTGGAAATTTGAGTATGGGTCTGGGCAAACCTACTCAGTGAGTCAATGCTTATCGGATGCCAAGATTTCCCTATCCAATGGATCAACTATTTGGCACTTATATGTAGTACTGCTACATAGGGATGGATTGGCTAAAAGCCCATGGTGCTCTAATCAATTTCCAAGAAAGGCGGATGGACTATACCAATAAAGATAAGCAAATAATAAGAGTTCAAAAAAAATAGGTGTATTTTTAACCACATCTATTATCAACTATGCAAATTAAGAGGGTAATCAAAAGAGATGAAGTGTTGTATGTCGTATAACTAAATGAAAAGGAAGAAAGTAAGGGAGATTAAAAATTATTTAAGAAACACCCAATTTTGCATGAATTTAGCGATGTGTTTTTGAAAGATCTTCCAAGCCTTCCACCTCAATGTGAATTTGATTTCACTATTGAATTAATACCTGAAGATATACCTATTGCTAGGAAACCTTATAGAATGATCCCTATTGAGTTGCAAGAGCTAAAAGTACAACTCCAAGATCTATTAAAAAAGGGTTTGATTAAACCTAATGTGTTGCCTTAGGGTACTCTAGTGTTGTTTGTAAAGAAGAAGGATGGTTCCTTAAGATTATGTATAGACTATAAGATGTTGAATAAGGTGACCATAAAAAATAGGTATTTCTTCCCAATAATTAATGATATTTTATATCAATTAAAGGATACCACCATTTTATCAAAGATGACCTAAGATCAGGGTACCATCAACTAAGAATTCATGAGGAAGACACTCACAAAATAGCTTTCAGAACAAGATATGGATACTATAAATTCACAATTCCACTGTATAAGTTGACAAATGCACTAGTAGCCTTAATGAACCTAATGAACAATGTGTTCAAGAAATATTAGGATCATTCTGTGCTGATATTTCTAGATGGTATATTGATATACTCCTACACCCAAAAAGAGTATGACCAAAATTTGGATTGGTTTTAGAGGTGTTGAGGAAGAACCAAATTTATGGGAAGTTGTCAAAATGTGAATTTTATGTTTTACAAGTACAATATTTAGGGCATATTATATCTACATAAGGAATTGTCATTGATAAAAGCCATGCTAAACTAGCTTGCACCTAGTAATGTATCTAAAGTTTAAATTTTCATGGTAATGATTGGGTATTATAGAAGATTTGTGAAGGATTTCTCAAGAATTGCATACCCTATTACCAACCTTCAAAGAAAATGAAAAGAGTTCAAATGGACAAAAAAGTATGAAGTCATCTTTAAAACTCTAAAGAATGAATACAACACTAATTCTTAAAATACTTGGTCCTTTGGAAAATTTTATAATATGCATAGATGCTTCTTTAGCAGGATTGGGAGGAGTGTTATCCCAAAATGAATCTACAATAGCCTAAGAATCTAGAAAAATTTAAGAAGCATGAGCTGAATTATGCTACACATAACCTAGAGTTAGATGCAATTGTCCATGCTCTTAAGATCTGAAGACACTATTTATTGGGAAAACCTTCCAATATATGAATAAATCATCAAATCCTAAGGTATATATTTACCCAACCAATGCTAAATGCAAGGCAACTAAGGTGGATAGAGTTCCTTTCCAAGTATGAATTTGGTATAGAATATATTAAAGGAAAGGGAAATAAGGTGGTTGATACCTTGAGCAAGAGGAAACATATAACACCATTAACCTAGAGTCATGTTAATTTGATTAAAAAAGTCAAGGAAATGCAATTACAAGACCCATATTGGATTAAAATCTAGGCTAAATTTGAGGTAAATCCTACGGAAAAATGAGGATTTTAATAGAAAATAAGGGCTTGTGTCTTTAAAATATAGGGTTGTTATACCCAATATTGGTGATTTACGGAGAATTATTATGCAGAAGGTATATTTTTCTCCATATTTTGCTCATTTGGGAGGTGCAAAGATGAGAGAAAATATGAAAAAGACCTTTTATTGGCTTGTAATGAAACAAGATGTTAATGGTTTTATAGCTAGATGTTTGGAATATCAAAAAGTAAAGGCAAAACATCAACATCTAGTAGGAAAAATATACCCACATGATATATCTACTAAAAAATGGTAGGTCATATCCATGGATTTTATTACGGGTTTACCTAAAACAAGGTACCAACATGATGCAATACTTATGGTGGTAGAAAAGTTGACAAAAGTTGCACATTTTATACCAGGGAATATCAAGGATGATGCACAAATTGTGGTAAATAAGTTTTCTAAGAAAATAATCTAGTTACATGGTTTTCCTAAGGTAATCATATCAAATAGATATTCTAGATTTACATCAAAATTATGGCAAGCTCTTCATCAGGATTTGGGTACTAAATTGAATATCAATTTTTCTTACCATATATAAACATATGGGTAGATAGAGAGGGTTAACCAAGTCCTTGAAGATATGCTTCACATGTATTGCATTGATCAAAAGTCTAAATTGGGAGACTATTTGCATATAGTAGAGTTTGCATATAATAATGAATACAATGCATCCTTGGGAATGGCTCCATTTGAGGCCTTATATGGTAGAAGGTGCAGAACACCTTTATCTTGGGATAATTCAAAATATTAGGTGGTGATCTGTTGGTCCGACTTTTATACACACCCTGTGAAGAATGAGCATAAAACTCTGATAACACTTATACGGGATAAATCCCACTCACTTTAGGATCTAGCTGGTTATCCAAGGTGTGAGTTAAGAGTCGGGTCGAATGTCAATTCACTCTTTTCCGCTTCTGGAATAGTTTTCAATATGGACTGTCTGTTACCTTACAACGGGCTCAATGAACTTGTTCAGTAATGTTCGGAAGTTGTCACTTGTTGACAATCAGATTTAAAATTAATTCTTTGATCTAGCTCTTATGGGTCAGTGATTTAAATAAAAGACAAATTTAAAAGAAAATAAAAATGGATCATTTCATGGTAAAACAAAGAGGGTAGGGTAAGGCAGAAAGAGAAGTTTATCAAACTTAAGCTGTAAAACAAAACTACCAATTTTATTTATACTATCAGCTTCACAACAGAACAAATCAAAGAAGAAAGTGTCCAGCTTTCTAAGATCACTTTCTACTAAGAGCATAAGGCAGAGATGGAACAGATCTAACAGAAAATTATAAACCGAAGGGAAGTCGGTTAAAATTGATATCTTTCACCGACAGCCTAGCTCGCACAGTGAGGACAGAGCAATTAGAACAGACCTGAACCTTAAATCTGTAATTTTCCCTAGCATACAATAGAACAAATGAAGCCTAACAACATATTTAATCTTGATAACACAGATTCACGACATATATTTAATAAACTTTAAAGAAACGGATAACAAAAGAAGATGAACTTATCACAATCTGCAAAAGATTAGGCTCCTGGCCATGCTATCACAGAAAACAAAAGCACATCAACTCCAAGTCCAGAAACAAAGTATTTAACAAGATTTGCAAGAAATTGCTTCAATAGCCTTTTATTTCTAAGTTTTCGCCTCCTGCGATTACATTGAGAAGAAGTATTTATAGACTCAGGACAGACCCTGATCTTTTCAGAAATATCTTCTTCTCAAACTGTAAATCTTATCATCTTAAACCCTAGGACCCGGGTTTTACAATATAAAGCCATTTAAAACAAAGTCCGGATAAAACTTAACCATTCTGCAAATCAGTGCAGTCACTTGCCATAAATGGAGAAGATAGAATTCGAATGCCACTTGCATTCACCCGCAACTGTGAGTAAATGCCCTCATTAATTCCCTCGGGTAATTTGGATGAGTCACCACTTCTCTGACATTTCATCTCCGCAGAGCCATCCCTGAGTTGAAAATATCTACAAGCCATTAATTCTGCCATAAATTTTCATTAAATGCATCCATCGACAAATTCCGGTAACGGTGTGCAGATATTTTCATTTTTCGGCCAATTCCCGACATACTCCATTAAATGGGCAGCTGCTTAGTCACCGTAAAGTCTCTTTGCGGCCAGATCTGTAAAATTTGGATGAAGCAGCAATTTTTGGCATCTTTCCTTTCAATATGGCTGTCTTTGATTAATTTGCACTCGACTTTGTCTTTATGGCCATTTCTCCGTTATCATGTAAGTGCCAGATGGCTTCTTGCATGAAAGACAAACAAGGATTAGCATTTTTAAAATTATTAAATCAAAAGCTTAAATATTAAAATGAAGCCCTAAAGTTCAGTATACGCGGCTCTAATTATCTGATACGTGGCTTGCTTTGTCTTGACACGTGTCGCAAAATCGTGACACGTGTCCATTTCCAGTTGTTTTCCACTCTGTGCTGCTTTCCTATCAAGGTCGCGAAAATGCGACATGTCGCGATTTCGTGACATGTCACGAAATCGCGACCTATTGGCGCCTCGGCTGCCTTTCTTCTCCTTCCGCCGTGAAAACGCGACATGTCACGAAATCGTGACGGTCTCCAACACTTGGTAGCTTTCTCTTCCGAACTCCCCACCATGTCACGATTTCATGACATGGTGGCTCCTTACCTTGCCAACTCTCCACCATTTCACAAATCACGACATGCTCCCTCCTCAACTCTCCACCATGTCGCAAAATCGCGACATGGTGGCTCCTTACTTTGCCAACTTTCCACCATGTCACGAAATCGCGACATGGTGGCTCCTTTCCTTGCCAACTCTCCACCATGTCGCGAAATCGTGACATGGTGGCTCCTTTCCTTCCTAACTTTCCACCATGTCACGAAATCGCGACATGGTGGTTCTTTCCTTTTCCGACATGTCACGATTTCGTGACACCTTTTCCTCTCGAGCCCCTTTTTCCCACTGTGTCACGATTTCGCGACGTCGCGAAATCACGACGTCACGATTTCGTGACACTTTTATGCCTTAGTCAATTTTTTGCATTTTGGTTTCTTTTGTCAAAATTGATTTCACTTTGCTGGCTCCTTCTCTTTCCTTCACCTAAAATGCGACATGTCACGAAATCACGACGGCACCTTGCACTTGGCAGCATTCTTCGATCATGTCATGATTTCGCGACGTCGCGAAATCGCAACGTCGCGATTTCACGACAACTTTTCCACTACCTACCCTCGATCACCACCCTTTCTCCCTGCCGACCCGATTTCGCGACATTCCAGCCGGATTCACGACATGTCAGAAAATCGCGACCTTTCCACTTGCTTCCTTTTCTCTCCACTTCGCATCATTCCCACCTTTCATCCTTAGCATTTTCCTTCCAAAAATGCGACATGTCACGATTTCGCGACATGTCCAAATCCGCTTTTGTCTTTCCCTCCTTCCTCCAATGACATGTCACGATTTCGTGACATGTCACGATTTTGCGACGTTCCATACGATCTTGCTTTCTCTCTCCAAAATTGTAGCGATATCGCGACATTTCCAAAAATGGAAAGTGTCGCGATTTCGCTACGTTTTTCTGACTTAGCGGATTTTCTTGAAACCTGTCGCGATTTCGTGACATTTCCAAAAATGGAAGTGTCGCGATTTCGTGACTTTGCCAAAAATGGAAAGTTTTGATTTTCAATGAATTTATCTATCTGGAATCTGCATTTTTTCATACCGGTGAAAGATTTTCTTTAATCCATGAATGATTCTAACATGTGAAAAATGAACTCTAGAATAAATCAAAGCCGGATGCAAGAATATACTTTGAAAGCAAAACTTGAAGAAGAAGAGGCAAGCAAATTTGGAATTAAAACCTGAAAAATATCAAGAGGGTCCTTACTGCAAAATGAAAGCTCAAAGTTTTCAAAGGGTGGAAATTCATTTTTCAGTGGGGGTGTGTTGCTTCTCAACAAATGGCGATATCTGCGGGTAAAATAGTAGCATTATTTTAGAACCCAGGACTCTAGTTTCAAAACAACATAGACCATGTATCTTGCCTTGCCACAGATATTCTTCAAAATAAATTGACTACTAACTGATAGTTGTTAAAATTTCCCAAGGACATACTAGGCTGAATCATTTAAGGAAGATTTCTGATGTGCAATTACAAGCGTATAAAACTTTCTTCAAGAATGACTGGATCGAATGTTGAACTTCTGGATTGATCAGCTTTTCTAGATTGTAAAAAGGGGAAACCGAGTAGAGCTCTGTTTACTAGTTTAGCCTTTTACGACCCGACAGAGTTACCCTTTAGATTTACACGACCCAAATTTACAACTGTAAGGTAGAATCTACAACTTGGTAGAAGAAAAACATCTTTTGAAGTCTTGGCTGCCTCTTTCATTATATAACTCTTTTTCTTTTTTCTTTTTATCTTTTTTTTATATATATATATTGGAAATAACAGAGTGCCAATTCTATGGTGTCTTGTTCAACTCTCATCTCTTTCTTTTGAAATACATCAACATCTGAAAAGCCTTAGAAAGAATAACAATTTTCTTTTAGTATTTCATCAATCTGGAACTGCTTCAGCACTGGCACTGATAGCTTCTGTGGATACTCAAATAATTACATGAATCATAGTCCCCTCTTATAACCAACTTTTCTTGGATTCCCTAGGAGTTTCTCCAACCAAACAGCATAGCAGTTTCTTTATAATTAAAACAACTGTGGCAAGCAAGACACAAAATCCAATCATCCTTCCACTGTTGTTCTGACTAAAAAAATAGTTCCACTATTCAGTTCAAACAGACTATCTCACAATTATGATAATGAACACTGGATTCTGGACTCAGAATAAAACAATTTTTAGAAGGCTGACTTTTCATTGATGCTCAGGCAAAGGTTAAAGAACAGAATTTTAAAAGCTAGAGAACTTTGTACAGACTTCCAAGGATAGACACAGGCCTTTAAGAACAAAATAAAAATAAAACTGTACAGACTTTAACATAAAATAACAACAAAAAAAAAAAAAACAAAAAAAACGCACAGAACCTTAAATAAAAATAAAATACAGAACTTTAAAATAAAACAACACTGCACAGAAAGCAAAGAAAATAAAATACATAAATGTACACAAAGAAATAAAATAAAAATAAAAATAAAATAAAAAAAAAAAAAAATAAAACAAAAGAACACTGCACAGACATTTAGAATTAAACTAAAGCAAATAAACTAAAAACTGTACAGGCATTTAGAAGTAAACTAAAATAAAATAAAACTAAAACAACTAAAATAAATAAACTAAAAACTGCAGAGCTATTTACAATGTATACACATGTTACAACTTCTTTGTGACTCATTCAAATGATACATTGGACGGAACAGCTGAGAAATAATGTTTTAAGTATTGACCATTAACAGGGAGGTCCAAAAAATTACCATCAAGGTCTTGTAAACGAAATGCATTGTTACCCAGAATCTCAGCAATCTGGTACGGGCCTATCCACAGTGGCTGCAACTTTGTATGCTTACCCTTCTTCTCATGGGCCTTGTCCCATAGAAGCACCAAGTCTGCCAGTCTGAAAGCTTTCACTTTGGCCCTCTTGTCAAACCAGCGCTTGACGGTTTCTTGGTGCCGACTGAAGTGTTCCAGGGCTTGGAGTCTTTCATCCTGCAAGTTAGTTAGATCTAAAACCCGGGCTTCTGCATCTGCTTGATCCTCAAAATAGTCTAAGACAAATTGGTAAGTAGGTAATTTCAGAGAGATGGGAACAATTGGCTGGGTACCATACAACAAAGCAAAAGGGGAAGTTTTAAGAGCCACTTTATATTTTATCCGGTCAGCCCAAAGTGCATATTTCAATAATGTATGCCACTGCCTGGGTTTGTCTGCTATAGATTTCTTAATGGCATTCATTAAATTCTTGTTTGTGGACTCAGCCAGTCCATTGCCTTGGGGATAATAGTTGGATGAGAATCTGATAACTATCCCCATCTGGTATGCCCATTCTGCAAACTCTAATGATTGGAAGGCTGGTCCATTATCACACACCAAATTCAGAGGAACCCCAAACCTAGTTATGACATTTGACTCTAGAAATTCAATCACTTCATGAGTTGTACTTCTTGTGGTGGCTGCTGCTTCGACCCATCTTGTGCAGTAATCAGTAGCTGTTAGAACATACTTATGCCCTGCTGAAGAATTTGGATTAATCACTCCCACAAAATCAAGTCCCCATTGCATGAAAGGTTTATTTATTACAACAGGCTGCAATGGTAGAGCCCGGTTGGCCTCTTTGGCTGCAAAAGTTTGGCACTGATGGCAGGTTCTCACATGCTGATGGGCATCTTTAAATAGTGTAGGCCAGTAATAGCCTGCTCTCAATATTTTATGCATAGTAGCAGATCCTGATGAATGCCCTGCCCCTAACTTTTCATGAAAACTGGACATGACTTCATTGACTTCACTCCGAGAAATGCATCTCAAGAAAATGCCAGCATAATTCTCTCTGTACAAATTACCTGCTTTGAGGAGATAATGAGCAGCTTTCAGTTTTAATGCTCTCCTTTGGGTTCTATTCAAGTGAGGTGGGCAAACTCCAAATTGTAGCAGATGAATGATATCTCCATACCAGTCATCAGATTCAGAATTTAACTGATTAACTTCTTCCCGTACAGGTACTTCGGCAATGTGTCGGGACAAACCAAGTCCTCTGATCAATTTAGCAGGCCGAATCTCTAAGTCATACTCTTGCAGCCTTGTAACCCAATTACCCCTCAGTTCACCCAACTCATTTTGACTTAGAAGGTATTTAACAGCTGGGTCTGGAACTATAGCATGAATTCTGCTTCTTAGTATGTAGTGCCTGAACTGCTTAACTGCTCTCACCAAGGCATAAGCTTGTTTGTCTAAACGAGAATATTTCAGTTCAGCCCCTTTTAAATTGGTACTCTTGAAAGCAATTGGATGTTCTCCGGTTTCCCTCCGTTGGGTCGAAACTGCAGCAAGTGTATGTTCAGAAGAAAAGGTGTACAGATAAAAATCTGCACTGAAATCTGGGCTTACCAGAACTGGTGCTTGTTTGATGGTTGTCTTGATTTCTTGGAAGGTTGTTTTAGCTTCTGTGGTCCAGAAAATCTGAGCAGTTTGCTTTAGCATGTCATTCATTGGCTTGACTATCTCTGCAAAGCCGGAGATGAACTTCCTGACAAAGTTAATTTTTCCAAAGAAGGACCTCAACTCTTTCTTGGAGTTGGGAAATGGTATGCCGGATATGGCTTCAACTCTGCCCGGATCCATGGAAATGCCATCTTTTGTGACCAAGTGCCCAAGGAGCTTTCCTTCTGTTACACCAAAAATGCACTTCTTCGGATTCAAAGAAATGCCAAACTCCCTGCATTTGTTAAACACAGACTCCAAGTGTTTTACATGGTCAAACCGAGATTTAGAGAAGACTGTTAAATCATCCATGTAAACAACAATGCATTTACCCATAAGGCCCTTGAAGGCATGATCCATTGCTCGTTGAAATGTAGCTCCGACATTTATTAATCCAAATGGCATCCTCTTGTAAGCAAAAGTTCCCCACTTAGTTGTGAAAGCAGTTTTCATTCTGTCTTCCTTCTCAACCAATATCTGATTGTACCCTGAGAAACCATCCAGGAAAGACATCATCTCTGAACCATTGACAATCTGTAACACCTCATCCATAGAAGGCAGCGGATAATTATCTTTCTCAGATGCCTTGTTTAAATTTCTAAAATCCACACACAGGCGGATCTCTCCATTTTTCTTTCTGACTGGCACCAGATTGGCCACCCAAGTAGAATGCCTGATGGGAAAAATAATGGCGGCACTCAATAGTTTTTCTACCTCTTTCTGGATGAGGGGCTCTAACAGAGCATTGACATGCCTCTGTTTTTGCCGGAAAGGTTTGCAGAATTCTTTTAAAGGTATAATGTGAGTGTAAACTTTAGGATCAAATACCTTTAAGTCTTTGTATGACCAGGCCATAACATCCTTGGACCTGTGAAGAAAATCAATCATACTTCTTTTTATCTCTGGATCACAGTTCTTAGCCAACTTGATGTGCCTGGGATCTTCTTCAGTCCCTATGTTCAGGTTTTCAGTCTCACTGTCTGTGGCACCCACATAATCCTCAGAATTCACCTTTTGCTTGATTTTGTCAACATCAAAGAGCCGCTCCAGCTCCACCATCCCTTTTGGAATTCTGTTGTCTTTCAACCTCATTATTCCCCTGTCATCATCTAACTGCTCCAGCGAGGTATCCCTTTGGCCCTCATCGATTATAGCATTTTCAAATGTGTTAGTACTCTGCAAAAAGTTTACAATCTGTTGATCATCAGAGAAAACCTGAAAATTATCTATATTATTTGGGATTGAAGGACAAGGGACTAACTCAATTGAAAACTTGTTCCATTTAAATTCTTCCAATGGTTTTAAACTTGCGACTGAAGAAGCCAAGACATCTGCATGTGAATTCTGCTCTCTGGGTATGTGTGTCAGATTAAAAGCATCAAAGTCTTCTACAAGATCCCAAGCCCGATGTTTGTATCCTTTTAAATAAGATGCTTTACACTGGAATTTACCCTTGACTTGATTTGCCACCAATTTCGAATCAGTAAAAACTTGAATATTTCTTGCTCCTTTGTCCAAAGCAAATTTCAAACCTAATACCAGAGCTTCATACTCTGCTAAATTATTTGTACAAGGGAAGCGTAGGCGGTAAGACATAAAATATGTCTGACTTTCAGGCCCTTTAAGGACTGCCCCTGTTCCAGAACCCTGTTTAGATCTAGCCCCATCCACATGAAGTGTCCAGACTTCATTACTATGAATAGGATGGGCTTTATTAAACTTGTTATTTTGCCCAGTTGTTAAATTGTAGACTCCAATATCTACCTCCGCAATATTTACAGTCTCATTCTCTGCATTGTATTCCGTAATTGTATGCTTGTACCTGGGTTCTCTTTCAACCCGTAATTGATTTGCCACTCCTTTCCACGGCAACCACATGTGTGAAAAATCTGTTGCCAAGTATCCGTTCAGAGATCTCGACCAATCCCTGCTCAAAAGCATCCCGTACCCCACAGGGATATCCACAACCTGAATTTCAATTTTATGTTGAGCCCTTGGCTCAGATGCTAATTGGATATGAATATTTTGAAGTTCTCCAACTACTTTAACCTCTGATTTGTCTAATTGGACAACTCTCCTTTCAGACTTCATTGGGGTCAGACCCAACTGCTGACAAATGGCCAAAGGCATAACATTAGCAGATGCACCTGAATCTACCAAACAATTGTGTAAGTTCTTCCCAAAAATACGGACAGTCAGTAAAAAGGGGGAACTTCAGTTTTCTCTTTGTACATGGCTACATTGGCATTTGCTATTTTCTTCCCCTTGTCCAAAGGTTTTGTAGTATGCCCAGAGTATGTTTTTATCAGGTTGTCTCTCTGCTCTGAAATCTGTGCCAACTCATGAAGAGTAATGTTGGCCTTAATATTTTTCATATCCTCCACTATGTTATATCCCTTGTTAAGTGGAGGGACAAAAGCATCTGGTCCCCTCAGATTCCCTCCCTTTGGTGGAGATGGATTATTACTTGGAGAGGGGTCTGGAGGAACATTGTGAGAGTTGTCCGGAGGGGTTGATGTAGTATTAGGCTCCGGATTCCTGTTCCTCAGGTTGTAGTTATCTCTTCTGTACTGCTGGAAAGCCTGCACCTCATCCATAGGCATTTCAACTACATTCTCAGATTCATCCGGGAAAGTGAAAGAATCCAGGACCATAGCTGCACTGTGGCCGGATGAACTTGGGCCATCAGCAGTTCTTTGATTTTTCGGAGAGATCAAATCCCCAGACAAGGCTTCAAATGCATTACAAAATTCCAGACAATCCAACTCCCCATGCTGAGAAGTGGCATGTATTCTGCACCAGTTAGGCAGAGCTAAATCGCAAATATTCACATCATGGCCTTTACCCTTGTAATCTTTATTAGGTTCATACGGGGGCCGGTTGAATCTGTTCGGTTGATATGAATACCTGTTGGAGTTGTCCCCAGTAGAAACTTGCCTTTTAAAACTCAAAAAATCATTGGCCAGCTTCTGAACTATCTTTGAGACTTCTTCAACTCTTGCATTGTCAGCCTCTTTGCCTGGGTTCTGTACATTCTCAACAGGTGCTACAGCCAATGGATTTGCTGATGGTAGAGTCTGACAAACTGGCAGCATCATCTGATGTGGAATGGGATTGAACACAGGGGCAGCTTGTGTAACCAGAGGAACTTGTTGAGCATTTAAAGGTTGGGGTCCCAACTGTCTTTCCAGAATCAAAGCTTCTTTATAAGCCTCTGTCAAATTAGTAACAGTGGGATCTCTCTTCAAGAAGACAGAGGTCATTGGATCCAGAGAGTTTCTAAAGATCTCTAATGCCAAGTCTGCATTCGGTACATAATACCCAGTAAGTCTACCATAAGCTTTCTGGAATCTAACATTATAAGATCTGATAGATTCACTTAATTCTCTTTTGATGCCAAAAAACTGCTGGTACAATATACTAGGATCTATCACTTCACCGAACTGTGACACAAAAACTTTTTCTAAGTCATTCCAGTTGGTGACAGAATCATTAGTGAGGTTTAGAAACCAGTCATAAGCTCCCTCCTGGAGAGTGAACGGGAACAATCTGCAGGCAACATCCTCATGCTGTACATTTAATAATTTCAAAGCATTCTTGAATGCAACCAAATGTTCTTCTGCAGTTCTTGTCCCATCATGTTTATATCTGGGGAGATATCTTTCCGGATTTCTGGGCAGGTCATGGGCTATACCCGAAATATTCAAAGCAGTGGAGCCCAACCAATTTGCCATTACTACTTGGCTGACTGTGATATTCTGAGTTGTGGTTGGGGTAACTATCAGTGGTGATAAAACTATTTCAGACAGAGACTTGGCCCTTCTGAGGCTACTTCTTCTCGGAGTTTCTAATTCAGGGACAAGGAGCTCTCCGACTCTGGGGTGGGACCTTGTTACCACTGTATGTAGAATCCGACTTTTCACAAGCACTTACAAACTTACAATCCTTAACAGAGTATTGAACTTGAGGTCTTCTTCTCGGGCAATTTTAAAATATTGTACTGACAACTTACAATACTGACCGGAGTTCACTGGGCCCTCCTTCTAGCGCCATTTTTAAATGTTGGTCCGACTTTTATACACACCCTGTGAAGAATGAGCATAAAACTCTGATAACACTTATACGGGATAAATCCCACTCACTTTAGGATCTAGCTGGTTATCCAAGGTGTGAGTTACAGAGTCGGGTCGAATGTCAATTCACTCTTTTCTGCTTCTGGAATAGTTTTCAATATGGACTATCTGTTACCTTACAACGGGCTCAATGAACTTGTTCAGTAATGTTTAGAAGTTGTCACTTGTTGACAATCAGATTTAAAATTAATTCTTTGATCTAGCTCTTATGGGTCAGCAGATTTAAATAAAAGACAAATTTAAAAGAAAATAAAAATGGATCATTTCACGGTAAAACAAAGAGGGTAGGGTAAGGCGGAAAGAGAAGTTTATCAAACTTAGCTGTAAAACAAAACTACCAATTTTATTTATACTATCGACTTCACAATAGAACAAATCAAAGAAGAAAGTGTCCAGCTTTCTAAGATCACTTTCTACTAAGAGCATAAGGCAGAGATGGAACAGATCTAACAGAAAAATTATAAACAGAAGGGAAGTCGGTTAAAATTGATATCTTTCACTGGCAGCCTAGCTCGCACGGTGAGGACAGAGCAATTAGAACAGACTCGAACCTTAAATCAGTAATTTTCCTATCATACAATAGAACAAATGAAGCCCAACAACATATTTAATCTTGATAACACGGATTCACAACATATATTTAATAAACTTTAAAGAAACGGATAACAAAAGAAGATGAACTTATCACAATCTGCAAAAGATTAGGCTCCTGGCCATGCTATCACAGAAAACAAAAGCACATCAACTCCAAGTCCAGAAACAAAGTATTTAACAAGATTTGCAAGAAATTGCTTCAATAGCCTTTTATTTCTAAGTTTTCGCCTCCTGCGATTACATTGAGAAGAAGTATTTATAGACTCAGGACAGACCACGATCTTTTTAGAAATATCTTCTTCTCAAACCGTAAATCTTATCATCTTAAACCCTAGGACCCGGGTTTTACAATATAAAGCCATTTAAAACAAAGTCTTGGATAAAACTTAACCATTCTGCAAATCAGTGCAGTCACTTGCCATAAATGGAGAAGATAGAATTCGAATGCCACTTGCATTCACCCGCAACTATGAGTAAATGCCCTCATTAATTCCCTCGGGTAATTTGGATGAGTCACCACTTCTCTGACATTTCATCTCCGCAGAGCCATCCCTGAGTTGAAAATGTCTACAAGCCATTAATTCTGCCATAAATTTTCATTAAATGCATCCATCGACAAATTCCGGTAACTGAGTGTAGATATTTTCATTTTTCGGCCAATTCTCGACATACTCCATTAAATGGGCAGCTGCTTAGTCACCGTAAAGTCTCTTTGCGGCCAGATCTGTAAAATTTGGATGAAGCAACAATTTTCGGCATCTTTCCTTTCAATATGGTTGTCTTTGATTAATTTGCACTTGACTTTGTCTTTATGGCCATTTCTCCGTTATCATGTAAGTGCCAGATGGCTTCCTGCATGAAAGAACAAACATGGATTAGTATTTTTAAAAATATTAAATCAAAACCTTAAATATTAAATCAGATTAAAGCCCTAAAGTTCATTTGCATGTCGGCTCTAATTATCTGATACGTGGCTTGCTTTGTCTTGACACGTGTCGCAAAATCGTGACACGTGTCCATTTCCAGCTGTTTTCCACTCTGTGCTGCTTTCCTGTCAAGGTCGCGAAAATGCGACATGTCGCGATTTCGTGACATGTCACGAAATCGTGACCTGTTGGCGCCTCGGCTGCCTTTCTTCTCCTTCCGCCGCAAAAACGCGACATGTCACGATTTCGTGACATGTCACGAAATCACGACGGTCTCTAACACTCGGTAGCTTTCTCTTGCGAACTCCCCACCGTGTCATGATTTCGTGACATGGTGGCTCCTTACCTTGCCAACTCTCCACCATGTCACGAAATCGCGACATGGTGGCTCCTTACCTTGCCAACTCTCCACCATGTCACAAAATCGTGACATGGTGGCTCCTTTCCTTGCCAACTTTCCACCATGTCGCGAAATCGCGACATGGTGGCTCCTTTCCTTCCTAACTCTCCACCATGTCGCGAAATCGTGACATGGTGGCTCCTTTCCTTCCTAACTTTCCACCATGTCATGAAATCGCGACATGGTGGCTTCTTTCCTTTGGCGCCGGTGTGTCACGATTTCGCGACACCTTTTCCTCTCGAGCCCCTTTTTCCCACTATGTCACGATTTCGCGACGTCACGATTTCGCGACACTTTTATGCCTTAGTCAATTTTTTTGCATTTTGGTTTCTCTTTGTCAAAATTGATTTCACTTTGCTGGCTCAGCTTCTCTTTCCTTCCGCCGCGAAAACGCGACATGTCGCGAAATCACGACGACACCTTGCACTTGGTAGCATTCTTCGACTGTGTCACGATTTCACGACGTCGTGAAATTGTGACGTCACGATTTCGCGACAACTTTTCCACTTCGAACCTAGCCCTCCAAAATGTCATGATTTCGTGACATTTTCATGCCTTAGCCGCTTTTCTTGTTTGATTCCTCTTGCTTTGACTTGGACCTATCGCGATTTCATGACATGTCACGAAATCGTGACGATCCGTACGCCTCGGGTGCCCACGCAAAAACGTCATGATTTCACGATGTCGCGATTTCGCGACATGTCACGAAATCGTGACCTTTCCGACTTGCTTCCTTTTCTCTCCAATGTGCCGCGAAAACGCGACATGTCACGATTTCGTGACATGTCGCGAAATCGTGACCTTTCCATGCCTTAGTCAATTTTTCTCTTCCTACAGCAGCAAAAATGCGACATGTCGCGATTTCGCGACATGTCGTGAAATCGTGACCTGTTTTGTCCTTTGCTTCCTTTTGCCTCCTGCAGCCGCAAAAATGTGACATGTCACGATTTCGCGATGTTCCGTACGATCTGGATTTCTCTCTCCAAATCGGTAGCGATTTCGTGACATTTCCAAAAATGGAAATGTCGCGATATCGCGACATTTCCAAAAATGGAAAGTGTCGCGATTTCGCTACGTTTTTCTGACTTAGCCGATTTTCTTGAAACCTGTCGCGATTTCGCGACATTTCCATAAATGGAAGTGTCGCGATTTCGCGACTTTGCCAAAAATGGAAAGTTTTGATTTTCAATGAATTTATCTATCTGGAATCTGCATTTTTTTCATACCGGTGAAAGATTTCCTTTATCCATGAATGATTCTAGCATGTGAAAAGTGAAGTCCGGAATAAACAAAGCCGAGATGCAAAATACTTTGAAAGGCACAAACTTGAAGAAGAAAGAGGCAAGCAAATTTGGAATTAAAACCTGAAAAATATCAAGAGGGTCCTTACTGCAAAATGAAAGCTCAAAGTTTTCAAAGGATGGAAATTCATTTTTCAGTGGGGGTGTGTTGCTTCTCAACATGATCAAATTGAAAACTATTAAAGAGATGGAGGAACAACTCAGGGTGATTCAAAAAAGTCTCAAGGAAGTAGTCGATTGCCAAAAGAGCTATGCTAATCTAAAAATATCACCAAGAGAATTCTCTATGGGATATAGAGTCTTCTTAAGGGTGAGACCCAAGAAAAGTTTTATCAAGTCAAATAAGTTGGATCCTCATTTTTTTGGGCCTTTTAAAATCATTGATAAGATTAGTCTAGTAGCCTATAGGCTCACCTTACCACCCAACCTATAAAAAATACATGATACTTTTCACATATCTCTACTTAGGAAGTATGTTGTTGATACTTCTCATGTTTGGAATGTATCAAAATTGTATATGAAAGATCCCACAAGATTTAAGGTGTGACCTACCAGGATTCTAGGGTTTCATACTAAAAAATTGAGAAAGTGTACCATATATCAGTGTAACATCTAGTGGGACCATTTTTCTAAAAACTATGCTACTTGGAAAAATGTAGATGAAATGAGAAAACAATTTCCATTTTTTTTGAATAAATTTATATATTTTATTTACAAAAAAAACAAAAGGGACTATATTTAGTCCTAGGAGGAGGATGTAATGAACCATCCTAGCAAGACTTCCCCTTGTTTAATTGATGTATTGATGTGTTGAAATTTAATGCATAATCCTATTTTACTCTATCAAGATGAGTTGATAGTTATACTTTATGCTTTTGAAGTTGGATTATTCTATTTCAAAATATGGCATTGCTAATGAGTTTTGTGGTTGTAGCACCAGGTACTCTCATAGGTGGGTTGGTATGAAATAACCATCAAAATTGAGAGAAAAGATAAATGATGGGTGAATTCTCATTGACAACCACAAGGGTAAAACCCTCATTGACGATTCAAATAGGTAATTATGAATGATAAATATTGGTAGTGAGGCTAGGGTAGGAGGTGAGTTGGATTAGTATAGGATAATCCAATGAATCATTCATAGGGTAATATAGTGGTGGTACCTTCTGGGTAAGTATGGATGATATACCATAACTAGAGCCTTGGGAATCTTAACGGTGGGTTGGTATGGGACAATCCACCATGAGCAAGTATGACCATGATAATTATCAAGGAGTGGTAATAGTCTTATTTAGTTCTATGGATAGATGGAATGTAACTAATAACTAAGGCATCACACCATGATAATCTTACATAGATGAATGCATGTAGGTTTTGGGAAAAGATGTCACATTTAAGTGTTATAGGCCTTAAAGGGTAATCCCTACATTATGGTCAAGTTGTCCTATATAGGTGGTGAGTGTATGGGAAAAGTGAGGGGACCACTGATGAAATATTTTCTAATGGTGGTAAGGTTAGAAAAGTGAACCCCAGAAGATTATGAGAAGTTGGCTACTCCTATCCACTTAAGTGTCATTTGCAATGACAATGAAATCAAAAGTGGTTATGCATTATACTAATGAAAATATTGGGTCTTCTTGTGAATTATTCCTTGTAAAAAGAAAAACAATTAGCTCTCTCCCTTGGGTGAAGTTTTTGGGTCATTAAACTTTGTATTTATCTTTAGGTCATCACCTCTAGAAAATTACTACTAAACTATAACTTTGAAATTTTCCATATAGTGTTTCATTATAGGTTTTGTCACTGCAGATATTCCAAGCATAGCTTGGGTTATATTCTGATATATAAATTATTTATTTCAAGTTTTCCTACTATACATTTTTCCACGTGAAAACTCTCATTCAACAAACTCTACCTTATTTTGTAGAAACCATTCAACAATTATTTTGCGTTATCCTATTCTGACATATTCATCCATCCACAATTCATATGTATTTTTTTAGTCATTTTATCTTTGTGACAACACTTTATTTGGGAGTGATTATTACTCCCACAAATCTTACAAGGATGTAGGTTCCAACACCTAGTTGTCAAATATCTAGATTTTTCATAATGACTGCAACAACTCATCATAGGAACTTATGCATATGATTCTTTCTTCACAAATTTGGTCTCATTAGTTCTTGCTTGACCATCAAAACCATGATCTTCATTCTTTGGCCTTATACTTGGAATTATGGCCATTTTCACATGTTTCTCACATATTCTAAATCTTGTACCATCAAATACCTTTTTTTTCATTATTTTTGAATCAAATCCTTTATATGCTTTTCAAAACATCTAATTTCTTCATCACCATTATGATCCCTATCACTATCACAAACAATATTTAAATACCACACATCATCATCAAAATGACCTTCAACACATATGAACTATTATTGTCACTTTTAATTATGATAATATGGCCTTTGTCATGACCAATACAACCATCTTCTACACAATATTTTCTCTTATCAATAATCTTCAAATCATTTGTATCACAAGCTATATCTTCCCTTTGGACAAGATCACATGTATCACAACCATCTACCATCATGGGCCTCAAATCACTAGTATCACAACTAAAATTTATCCTTTGAAGAAGATCACTTGTGTCACATCAAACATATTTCATCATGGGCTTATCCTTCAACTTTTTAGTCATTTATATTTTCTTTCTACATCGCATCTTAAGAATGTCAAGTTTGAATAGTGCCATACATTTTTTTATCACCACACCAATAGATATTATCACATTTTTATAAGAATTAATTGCAAAAGACCTAAGTTTTGAAAACTCTCTATCTTCACTATATTTTAATCATGTATACTTTTGAATTTTACCTTATTTCTTGGCTTGTTTACTATTTTCTTTATTTCTTGATTTTAACACTTCCTTGGCCATGAGTACCTTATGTGCTATTTCATACTCATCATCAAATTTTTATTCAGGATCCTTGATACTATGGTTACTCAAAGGATTATGTACAATACTTAGTAGGAGTATTCCTTGGTTATGCTATCATTAATCTTGATTTATATGATCTACCTACATAAATAAGATTTAAGTGATCTTGATTAAAGTGAGGTTGATTATATCTTGATTAAGGTCTAGTTTGGAAATAAAGGAACTTTTGGGAATCATTATGGTGTTTACATTGGGTTTATCAAAAACATGAGAGGAAAAATGAGGAGCACACAAGGGAAATCCCAATACCTTTTGTATTTTCTCTTCTCACTTCCAAATTAGGGGGAATAAAAGTGATAATACTAAGACTATATTAAATATGTATTTTTGCAAAAACCTACTTTCTAAGGAAATTAGGGAACCAAATTTCCTCCCAAGATCCACTTCTATCTAGCAAAAACCTTTTTTATTTTAGGATTTAATTTTATCTTTGATCTATAATGCACAAACATAAATTTAGCAAACAAAAATTGAAGACTAAATGATGCACTCTATAAAAAACCCGACTCCTTCCCTTTTTAGACAAGAAATGTGCAACAAAAAATTTACCCTAAAAAGCAATCTACATGCAATTTTTGTTTCAATACCTATAAAAGGATGATTCAATTTCACCCTATTTCAATCATAGTTAAAATAGGATTTACAATTTTCCCTTTTCTAATTAATCAAAAAATAGAAATAGAAAACCCTAACTACCACATAGAAGAAATATATGTCATGCCCTTAAATCGAAATGATAAAATGTAAGACCAAAAGTACCCAATTTTGTCATAGAGGAAAAATGTCACTTGCTTGCATAAGTGCCACTAGATCCTTGCTGGAACTTTTGTAGAACCTGTCAAAATCCTACAAGACAAAAATATAATAAATGTGGTGATCAGTGTAGAGGGGTTTATCATATCTTAGCGAAGATAATGAATTTCTTGCTTTGACAATCAAAACCTTATTTATTTATACAAAAGGATAGAAAACATATGAATAAAAAAGGATAATTAATGCAAATAGAAAAATTATGAATATATTTAGAAACGGGGAGAATAAACACAACCCAAGACCATAGGTTGGCCTTTTTTTGGTGGAGGATTGCTAAAAGATAATTGTTAATGACTTGATGAATATGTTTTGCTTGCTATAAATTTCTAGGAAAATGAAAGTATGTAGGTTATCTAAACAAGTTTTCTATAAAGTAATTTTGATAGCATTTGGATATCTCTTATGATAATTCTTCCTCTCCTTAGAATAATTGTCTCTATTTTGTTTTTTCTTTTGCAATATTTTTTTGTAATATTATTACAATCTTTTTTCATAATCTCTTGCAATATTTTACAATCTCTTGTAAATATTTAAGAAATATCTTGCAATATACTCTAGGCCTTTTTAAAGAGTGGATTTATATAGTGTTTTAGGTTTAGGGTTTTTATTTTTGATATGCTATTAGGTCGACTTTGGTGCCAAATTTTTAAAATTTTAAAGATATTATATTTTTGTAGGAAAAAAGGTCAAAAAGACCTAGGTGTTGTTTTCTTGTAGTTTGAGGTATTAATCATTATAGAAGTATAGGTATATATATATATTCTCATTAAAAATATATTTTTGAGTTTGTTCTAATGGAAGTTTTTATTTACAGTTCTGTGAAACTTTCCAATGAATATTAATACTCCAAATATGTCATTGCTTTTGGAGCACTAAATATTCCAAATTTGGGCATGAGGAAGATGGATTCGATAGATACCTAAAATTAGACCACCTAATCGAACCAATTGCATTGCAAATCCACCAAGCAATTAAATCAACCATGAACCACATCCTCAAACCCAACCCCTATAAGAAAATAATCCACTTGCAAATTTGCCACCTCAAGATGAATTCGTTGAGTAGTGAAATCATCATCTCATGTGGTAAATTTACAAAAACTAGTTTTCCTACCTAAGTTTTATCTTTTTTGCTAAATTTGACCTTTAATGGTCAAAAGTTATGAATTTGGCAGCTAATAACACCAAAAACATATTCCTAGGTGATAAACTCATTTTAGGTGCATAGCCAACATCTTAGCCTACCTACAAATACTTGTCAATGGTAGTTATCTCTTAGCACCACTCCTAGTTAGCCTAGATATCTGTCAATCAAGCTTGTTTAACTTAGCAATAAAACTTTCAATCAAACATCTTTGACTATCAATAAAATCTACCTAACTATAAATTAAGCATAAATCAACCCTTGACTACCAATCAAGGTATTTAAATGGCAATCAACACCCTTCAATTCACCTAAACTTGACACCTCACCTACATGGGTAGCTATATTTACCTATATATGGACCCCTTGGAGTGACATTTGATAGTGACTACTACACATAACAAAGTGTTTCTAAATTATTTGGTGAAAGGAACTCTCTAATAACATCCAAGTCTTCAAGCATCCTACGTTTAAGTATTTATGGTAACTCTTGAATTTTATTTCATGATATCTCCATTTTTTCATGTATTTTTCTTTGTGATTTATGATTATTACTCTTTTTTGGCTATTCATTCATGATTATATATGCTAACCCCCTTAACCAAGTTTTTTTCTTGTCTATTATTGCATATAATTTTGTTTTGTAGGATATTATAGGTATCCACAAAGTAGGAGGTAGATAAAAAGATCGTAGGGACATCCCAACAACCTCTAGCATCTTTTTTAGTCGATCATTTGAGATTTTTACCTATATAATTAAAATCCATCTCTTATAACTCTTACATGCAATTAACTTATTTCAAGATGCTTTTTAGGCTAGATCTCAGGTCAAAGGTCATACCCTTGCCCATCCTGTAGTCCATACCTTTCTTCACTCCATCTCATTTGATGCTCATATCACTTTGGATATTTTCCTTTATTTTTATACCCTAGGAAGAATGAATTGATTGTCTATGTCTAATCTAGGCAACAAATTTATTATTTGAGTCCTTATATCCTTGGTATTTGGTCTAACCATTGGTTTCTACCCACTTGATAACTCCTGTGTATTTTTGCATCACCATATGGTACCAATTCATGCATAATTGACCTACACTATCTCCTTTCTATCATAGATAACAAATTAATCACCTATAATGACTTCAGGTGGTGAATTTATTTCTTGTTTTTAGAACTCAGATCTCTTCAACAACCTAGTTTTTAATCAACTCAATCTATTTTTGGTATTATTTTTTATGCTTATCCATTGTTCATATTTTTATCTCCATATTTTTATTTCATACTATACCCTTTTGGTTAAAAAAAGTGAATTCAACAACCACTATGTCTTTAGGTGGCGAATGTTAGAAATGG
Source organism: Wollemia nobilis (assembly GCA_028583015.1). Taxonomy (NCBI): domain Eukaryota; kingdom Viridiplantae; phylum Streptophyta; class Pinopsida; order Araucariales; family Araucariaceae; genus Wollemia; species Wollemia nobilis. The sequence goes on from JAQPPZ010014295.1 coordinate 4,607,697, forward strand.
CTTATATTACATTATTTGGGTCATGTAAATGTACCTTCTTTGGTACATACTTAGGACATTATATTACTTTAGAGATAAGTTATCTAGTTACTTCATGCAATGTAATAAATGCACAAGTTTCAATATGCAAGTTTTAATGTGCAAGGTGTCCACTTGTACAACTAGGTAGAGTGTTGGCCAAGGAACTTATATTCCTATATAAAGGGCCATAGATATAGAAGAGATAACACAATAGTGTAGGATTATAGTAGTGTAGGATACATAGTAGTGTAGTGTGTGTGAGCTATAAGCTTAGAGCTCATTAATTGAGCAGTATCTTGTATCATGGAGTGTTCATTTCCTCTATAGCTACTACTGTACTCATTTTGTCATTTCTATTTATAGCATATTTTTAGTCATATTGTAGATTTAATTTCTTTCTTATTATTCTACATCTTGTGAATGATATCTCCCATTACATGTTGTATCAAAATATAACAGTGGTATCAAAGCTATGATAGATCAAGCTACAACATATCAATAGGAAAATCACCATTATCATTAACCTTGAGTTTTTTGTCAACCTGATGCGCCATTGGACCAGTCATTGTCAAGATTTCTTAGAAGAGTCAAGGTGAAAAAATTAGGGGGAGCCACATGTGAGGACTAAATGAAATATTAGTTTTAGGAATACTGAGATTGCATATGGCTAGAGTCTTTCCACAAAGTTGTAGAAAAACTCATGAAGACTAGGACTCAACCTTTGATCCACTGTTTTGATGAAACAACTAGTGAAGCTCATCTAAGAGATTTGGAAATATTTACCTAAAGTTTCTTTTTTTTTTAAATAAAGGGGTAAAAATTTATTGATAAAAAGTCTGGATTACAAAGTACAGCTGAGCCCCCACCCAGGACTCAAATAAGCAACAATATAGGCTAAATCACCAGACAAGGTCAACTCCCAAAGAAAACCAAAAAAAATAAACCACATTAAGTCTGAACATCCTTATGGATCAACTCCCGTAGGTGTTGAGAATCCCCAGACGGGAGACTCTCCTAGTTATCAATACTCTGTCTTGAATAAAACCACATCCGGAGTATTAACACGAATCAAATCACAAACAAATTTTTGTCTGGGGATGCTGTTCAACCCCCTTACATTCCATGAAAGTATAATCATTTTTGGGGGTTATAAAAATGGGAGTCCAATGTTCTCACCAAACCTGACTCTACCAAAGTCTCCCCCATTAAATTAATTTTATCTTGGTCTTTCTTTTGACCCACCTTCATATTCTTATCTAAAGCATTTTTTTAATTATTTTATGCTGCAATCCCAAAGACACCGTAGGAGTTTTACAGTCCATGGATGATCGCATCGATGATACAGGTAGGAGAGGGCACATATAAATCTATGCCATTTTCTATGATAACTTCACTTCCGGGGCTAGGGCCAACCATATCACCTATACTCGGAACCAAAGCCCTTTGTTCTTCATTTAAACCCCCATATCTGGTTCCCTTGGTTCCACCTCATGAAGAGACAACTGATTTGGTCTTGTTATATCTATAACAGGTAGCGATGTTTCAGGTATCTCCATGCACTAATCAAGATTCTCTAGAATTTCAAAATGATTGAGTTGAGCATTTGGCTGGTTATCCTTAATGTCTCTTTTTGCCTTTCTTCCTTTGTTCTGAGGTTTTACCGTAACAAAGCCTTCCTTATCCTGATCCCCCTCCTTTATCGAGGCTTTTCCTTTATCCATATTTTGTACAGCTTGAGAGGGCCTAGGATTTGAAGCCATAGGTAGGACAAAATTAGGGCATTTTATTTGTAAGTGGCCATATTCATGGTAAATCTGGTAATGAAATGGAAGAGCTTCATAGTCAAGTTTTTGAACCCATGTGGTTGATCCGAACTCTATTTCAATAGAATCTGGAATAGGATTGTTTAAATCAATTTCAACACAGATACGGGCAACAAATATTACCTTTTTATCTAGCGTCTGTCCTGACGGACCAACCGGCTTCCCAAGTAGAAGGGCAATCATATGCAAGATGTCATTTCTCCAAAATTCCAAGGGAGCCATGGAAGTCGAACCCGCATCGAAACCCATGATGGCCACTCCTCTGATGTGTTGAAACCCACATGCCAAGGTTTAAGAAAGAGTCCCGCTTGGTTACAAAAATAGGGACCTCCTTCAAATGCTTTGTTACGATCCGCAAGACAAGAAAAAACCACCATAAAATAGCTGTTTGCACTTAGCATCACCTCCACATCACCTTCAGGGTTCCAAGTCTTCCTAACCCAAGCCTTCACAAAGGGAAGAGAAATTTGGATGCCCATAAATTTACCAATAAACGCATGTTTGGTTAAATACTCCACATATTCTACCACCAAGTCTGGTTAAACCACTAGAACCGGCTTGGCTTCACATCGTTCCAAACATCCATTGTTCTTTAACAAGCAATTCCTGGCATGCAATGGGAAATCCTGTTCCTTCCAATAATTTTTAAAAGAAATACCATCCCTAGCATGCACGCTCTGTGACGGACCTGATGCCATCACTACATTCCTCCAGTTGTTCATACCTCCTCCAGAAACTGTTGCCATCCCCGCAGAGCCCACCAGATAGGTCTCAAAAAAATTCCAGCAAAGCAGCTTTCCTCATCAAACCCTAGCAGAGAAAAAAACTTTTTTCCTAATGTTTCTCCTTGACCTATTAATTTTATTAATTCTTACCTGAAGTTTCTTTTATTATAGGGAATTAATTGTTATATTATTGGGACACATCATACAATGGAAATATAGGAGACCTCAACTTCATTGCTTGAAGGTCAGAGTGCCTTCATAGTGCAAATATTAGTTGTTGTAGAAAGGAAAATACTTTAGAAGAAAATTTTGGAAAATAATCGTGGTGAAGTCAGGAAATAGGATATCTCCATTGCTAGATTGAATAAATTCACAAAAATAAAAAGGCCATAGAAGCCCTGATTCAGAAGAAAATGCCATAGAAGCCTTGATCCAGAAGAAAAGGCCACATAAGCCTACAAAAGGCCATAGAAGCCTTAATATTGAAGAAAAGGCCACAAAAACCTTAATATTAAAGAAAAGGCCATAGAAGCCTTGAAAATGCCACAAAAGCCTTGATACTAAAATATGCCATAGATACCTTTATCTTAAAGAAGACTCTAGAAGAGAGTTCTTAATTCAGAAGCATATTTTAGTCCTAATATTTTTGTTGCAGGTAAAGGAGATCGAGTAAGTCGGGAAAGCTTTCTACAAGAAATTTAGGAAGATCATCCTCTTCGAAATCAATCCAGCACCTGAAGAAAAATATATTAGGAGGATATATCATTGAAGAACTTCCAGAAAAGGAATAAGAAGAAGGACTAGGAGAGTCCTGCTCAAATCCAATAGTAGCAAAATCAAAGATCTAGGAGAAGGTCTCACCACCAACACTTCCAAAAGTAGAATGTTGAAGATAAGATCTCAAGGAAGACCAAAAGAAGCTACAATATCAAAGAACTTGGTGAGATATCAATGAGCATCCAACAAAAGGCTAGGAGAGCCTTGCTAAAGTAATCATCAAAGAAGAAATCATTGGAGAAATCCACTACCAAGGAGAAGCCCCTAATAGTGAAGGACTTGGGACAATTTTTTCCATATGACAACAAGCCCAAGAGGAGGAGAATTTGGCAAGGAGTTCCAAATTAGAGTAGAAGAAGAATTTAGTGAAGACCTCAAGATATTTAGAATCTTGAGAAGAAGATATTGCTTGAAGTTAAAGTTCGACAAGAAGACTTAAAGATAGAAGAAGCTGAATAGAACCAGAAGATTGAAGATTGCCTCCCACAGTAAGAGGACACCGCTTCAGAGGCATAAATTCTCCAAATATATAGTAGAAGAGGAGACCACAAGAGAAGAAACAATTCACCAAATATTAGGTTCATGAAAGGAAGTTCGAGACTACAGTTTGGTGAAGAAGGAGTTGATCAAAATAGTCTACAAAGAGCTACAAGATCTTACTCAAGGCAACAACTTGGTTATCTAATACACCAAGATCTACATCCTCTATAGAAGTGGAAAATAAGCTACAAAATATTTCAAAAAAAGGTAAGCAACTATTTGTGCAAGTAGATTCATTAATTGGATTACTTTTTAGATTTGTTAAAGCACCTTAATCTAGATTAAAGTTGCAACCTAAATTATAGTCTTCAAAAGTGCAAAATAAAAAGGTTTCTTTTAGAGGTTAATTTGCACACTAGGAGTTGATTATATTCCAAATATTAATTATCTATAAACTACCTATTATCTACTTTGGAAAGCAAAAAGAAGACTAAATCCTACAATACTAATTATAGTGAATTTGCAAAATATTTGAAGGTTCATTTAAAAATATTCTTGATTTGTTGCAGTGAATTGATTAAGTGCATTTTATTGAGAGTAGATTGGAGTGATAAGGTGTAATTTTTTAATGCATTAAAAAGTAGAATTTTTTAGATTCATTTGCACTATTCTTACTCTCAAAAGAAATTAGTTTTGTGTATTGAAAAAAGGTACAAAATCTAGTTTGCATCAAGTGTTTAAAGACACTCTTAAATCTAGCCAGCAAGTTCACTTCTCCAAGGCTGATTGGACAAGACAAGATGTGGTCCCAAAGCATTTCATATATAGAATAAAGAAATTACCAAATAATTATTAAGAGTAACTGTCAATACAAAGCTTGTGGGAATTTTTATTCAGTACTCTACTGTGTGTTTGTAGCCTTTTGTTTCTCCATTGTTTCAATGAAGGGATCTGTGTCTGTTTATTTTTTTGTAATTATGATGCAAATGTGTTTTCTCAAGGTATACCCAAAATTTTGTATGGGAAGTTTCTTTTTTATAATAGACTATGTGCCTTACCAAATGTAATGGCTTTGGAGGCATGTAGATTTTACATATATAGGATCCTTAGTAAGGACATGTTCATCAACAGCCCTGGGATGATTTTTCTAAAATATTTTGGGTCAACCTATAAAACCCGACATTAATGCTATAGTATCTTATCTACCAAAAAAAAAGACACTCTTAAAGCACAAAAACCTGCAACTCTTAGTGGCCAATAGAAGCCACCAAAATTGGTTAGTACAAGAAAATAAAAGCTAACCAAAAAGAAGCTTCAAATATTGAGACTTGGTGAGTCTCAAATCCAAAGCATTAAAGGAGTTAGTGCAACTAAAATAAAGCTTCTATTTTACAAAATTTATAGGCTTGGATTCACCATCAAATATCCAAGCAAATATGGTAAGGAGTCTAGCCAAAGAGACATCCTCAAAACCCTCATAATGCACTCATAAAATCTGCTACAAAATCAGAATCTTAGGCCTGCAAAAGAGTGCAAGAAAAGGTGCAATAAAAAAGGGTTTTATATACATGTAAAGGTTACATGGTATTGCACTTCTACAATACATCATATGTAGGGAAAGGATAAGATTTGAAGGTGCCTCAAAAGGTACAATAGGTACAAGAAAATCTAGCCAAATAAGGGCTGAAATATTAGCGCTTTTCAACCATCGAAAGGGCATACTCTTCACGGATGAACTTGCAATACAAAGGAAGCTCATCAAAGTTATTTACGTAAATCAAAGAAATATTATCAAGGACATCTGTGAAGAAAAAATAAGAAGCTTATTTAAGTAAATATAAGAGAGCTCATCCACAAAGAAAGAGCATCAAGATTCCACTCCTACCAAAGTGAACAGGAAACATAACAAGGAGCACATTGAAGGCAAGAAGAAAAAAAAGGAAAAATGCTACGTTGAGAGTAACATCTACAAAAGGAATCACTATCATCCATGATAAAAACTCCAAGATGCCTCATGAAGCCACTTGCAAAAGCATAGGTTGCTTGCTATCCAAGAAAACAAAGCAATCTAAGGAGGAAGATAATCAGATTTACAATCTCCTTCTTGAAGGAGTTACATCAAAATTCTCATGCAAGAAGACTAAATTCCACTTGGTATAATATTCCCTAGCACCTCTCATTTCCTAATGCTCAAGATACCATAAAAGGAGAGTTACAAGCACCAGAGCAAATTATTATATGTTACAAATGTGTAACATGCACCGCATAAGCGTTATAAGAAGATATTGACATTACACAAATGACAACTCTCTCAAGAAATGGAAAAGACACTTGGCCACCCTTGACATCCTATAAATGTAGTCTAATTTTGAAGCAAGAAATGGTGAAGAGGAGAAAAAATTGTAGTCAAAAGAAAGGACAATGAGAGGTATTTATAGAGATTTGGAAAAAGTGAGGAGGGATGACAAGGCATGAAGTGGCATTAGGTGGAATCTAAGTGGTAGGGATGTGAGAAATCTAGAACATTCCATGTGGAGGGAAAATATGAAACATTCCACGTGCAAGAAAAATATGGAATATTCCATGTGCACCCTCTTTTGGAACTTGGGACGAGTATTAAGGCATGATTTAGGGTTTAATAAGGTATTTAATCAGGGAAATGGGGGATTAAGCAAGGTTATGGTAATTTTGAGAGATGTTTAATTCACATAAGTGCCATGTGGATGGTGGGGAGGGAAAATACATTTATGAGAGGAGTTGACTTGGCATTTTAGGGGAATTTTTAATTCACACAAAAGTGAAGGGAAAAGGGTAAGGGGATGAGGAAATTTTATGATGGAAGTTTCTAGGGGATCTCATAGGAATTGTGGGGGCTTTGTAGGGGGAAAGTGGAATTTGATTGAAATTGAGGGATTTAATGCATATGCTTAAGAATTAAGTTGGGATTATGGTTAATGGGTTTAATCAAGGGGATTAATTAAGAAAATGGGTACTAAGTGAGGTTAAATACAATTAGGGATAATTAAGAGGATTTAAGAGGAAATAAAGGTAGTTAGAAGGAATTAGGAGGAAAATAGAGGGAATTAAAGAAATTAACTAGGAATTAGAAGGAATTTTGGGAAATTTTAGAAGGAAATTGGAAGAATTGGAGGGAATTGAAGAATTTATCAAAGTTGATTAAAATGGTTTTAGGGCATACAAAATGAAATTTTTTTGTGTCTACAATAATTATCTAACATCCTCAATTTATTACATTATTTGATTTTCCAGGAATGCTTTGTAGCCATGTATCTATAAAATTGGCTTTGGATATTAGCTTTGTCTATGGATATTGGATTTGGCTTTAGCTCTCGGGTGCTACTCCTAAAGTTTGAGCAACATTATGCTACATCTACATATTGTGGTGATATAGATATTGTTATCAATTTAGGATTGCTATACTAAAATTTTTGTGGTACTTTCATATTATATCCAAGTGATATAAGGTAGCCAACTATACTTTGTGTTACATGTGAATGAGGATACATTGTTGTTGCTAGTCCAACATTTACTTATGAAAACTAAGGTAATGCATATGGATTATAAAATCCTTGGAAAAAATTAAAGTTTGGTATATATGTTGGATATCTGAAGACACACCTAAATAGAGGATAGAGATAAACCTGTTGATATGGGTAAGGACTAGGTTATGGAAATGTCAAATCACCATTGTAAGCAAGTAATTCACCTTGAGAACCTACAAAGTGACTAGAAGGTTGGGTTTGGGTGGTGTCCAATGATGTAAGATTACACTTAGTTCATTTTTTATCGATCACCAATGCTTATTTTAAAACTTCCATCACCAAAGTCATCAAGCTTAGATTTACTTCTTATTATGTACTATAGTGAGTACATGGTCATGTGGAAGTGAGGTCAGGTGCTGCATCAAGTTTGGCATCTCTAAAGGTATTAATGAGTCATTTTAGGGTCTTTATTTATCAAGCAAATACCATTGATTCATAAATAAAATTTGAAACTTCTTCATGATATTACTCATCTGAATGAACTTCTAGAAATTCATCTATTTAACTAAATGCTCATAACCGAAGATGTGACATCTTAAAATTTCTTAAAATATTCAATATTCGTCTTATTTTTAAATTGTTCATCAAACACCACATCTCTATTTTTATTAACTTTATTGGTGACTAGATCTATTAGTAAATAAGCTTTTGATACTTTATCATAGTTAAAAAAATATGCAAGACAATATATTTCCATCCAACTTGGTCCTATTTTTATTTGGTACTTGCATGTATGACTTACTTCCAAAAAAATTGAGATGTACAATTGAAGGCTTCCTCCCAAACCAAGCTTATTCAAGTGTAACCCCTTGAAGTGCCTTTATTATGGGTACTCTATTTTGAAGATACTCCATAGTGAAGATAACTTCATATCAGTATTGTTGCTCTAGATTGGCTCTTATGTGCATGCAACAAACCATTTTCATGATGGAACACTTTCTTCTCTTAGAAATCCCATTATGTTATGGAGCGTAGGTGGTAGTAAGTTATCACTTTATCCCATTTTATATGAGAAACCTTGAAATATTATTGGATGTATACTTTCCCATTAATTTAAGTGGAGGACTTGAATAAAATACCTAGTTTTTGTTTTAGCAAGCTTCTTGAAGCATTGGAAATTATTGAGGGTATATGACTTTAGTGGTAGGGAATATACCCACATATTTTGTGGGTAGTCATCTACAAGAAACTAAAATTACCTATGTCCACATTTGGTCTACACATATAAGTATGTATTACATCCAACGGTCCTTTAGCTTTGTGAGTATCCATATCAAAAGGTACTCAATTTTGATTTCTTGTTAACAACCTAAAAAAATTGTCAATGTGGGTGGAAGGTTAGGTAGACATGATACCATGTGATGCTTACTCAGTTGGAGTAAGTATCTATAACTTAGATGTTCATATCTCCTATGCCAAAGGGAGGTAGCATCTATCATGGCTATGGATAATGTAACATTAGGAGATGATATAACATAAAGTATAAACAAACCATTCTTATAGGAACCAATTTCTATAAACTTATCATGTGTTGTGATAACACACCTATTTTTTCCATCAACTCAAAATTCAATTATCATGTTTCAATCTTGAAGTTGTGATATAGATAGAAAAATATTGTCTAATCCTGATACTGTTGGAAATGAGCTATATTCAAAGATTAAATCTCTACGCAAGGCTAAATACTTTTACAATATATTAGGCAAGAACTCAAATTAAACAATAAAATTCTCATAAAAATATACAAGTATGCAAATCACATATTCATGCCATGATTCATATGAATAAACACTCTATATTCAAGTGAATGATACAAATATACAATATATTACAATACTAAATGATGCAATATGATTTGGTACTCTGCAATCTTACTTGCCATCCCTACATATAGCATTTACATAGAGTCTCTTGACATTTCATCTTCTACTATCTCTTCATCTCCTCTCAAACTCATGGGAGATATGACTCTTCATATTTCTTATAGGAGAAATATTTTATCTTTTAATTATGACAAAACCTAATTATTACATGAAACCAAATATTAACAAGGTATTTACAAGGTACTAAATAATTTAATAGTCTCTAAAATCCCCCATATTACATTATTTGGTATAAATATCAATCTCTATCTTTGTATTTTGCTGGTTTTGGTTATTTTATCTCTATCTTTTGCTTTTCTAGTTATTACTTTTTGATTGTCATGGAATTTATCTCTGGGTCAATTGTGGAACTATCATATATCTTTTTTTTTAAATAAAGGGGTAAAAATTTATTGATAAAAAGTCTGGATTACAAAGTACAGTTGAGCCCCCACCCAGGACTCAAATAAGCAACAAGACAGGCTAAATCACCAGATAAGGTCAACTCCCAAAGAAAAAAAAAAAAAAAACAAACCACATTAAATCTGAACATCCTTATGGATCGTCTCCCGTAGGTGTTGAGAATCCCCAGACGCGAGACTCTCCCAGTTATCAATACTCTGTCCTGAATAAAAACCACATCCGAAGAATGAACACGAATCAAATCACAAATAGCTTTTTATCTGGGGATGCTGTTCAACCCCCTTACATTCCATGAAAGTATAATCATTTTTGGGGGTTATAAAAATGGGAGTCCAATGTTCTCACCAAACCTAACTCTACCAAAGTCTCCCCCATTAACTTAATTTTATCCTGGTCTTTCTTCCGACCCACCTTCATATTCTTATCTGAAGCATTTTTTTAAATTATTTTATCTTGCAATCCCAAAGATCGTAGGAGTTTTACGAGTCCATGGATGATCGCATCGAGTGCTCGAGTTAGGAGAGGGCACATCTAAATTTGTGCCATTTTCTAAGATAACTTCACTTCCAAGGCTAGGGCCAACCATATACTCAGAATCAAAGCCCTTTGTTCTTCATTTAAACCCCCTGTATCTGGTTCCATTGGTTCCACCTCATGAAGAGACAACTGATTTGGTCCTGTTATATCTATAACAGGTAGCGATGTTTCAGGTATCTCCACGCACTGATCAAGATTCTCTAGAATTTCAAAATGATTGAGCTGAGCATCTGGCTGGTTATCCTTAATGTCTCTTTTTACCTTTCTTCCTTTGTTTTGAGGTTTTACCGTAACAAAGCCTTCCTTATCCTGATCCCCCTCCTTTATCGGGGCTTTCCTTTATCCATATTTTTTACAGCTTGAGAGGGCCCAGGATTTGAAGCCACAGGTAAGACAAACTTAGGGCATTTTATTTGTAAGTGGCCATATTCATGGCAAATCCGACAACGAAATGGAAGAGCTTCATAGTCAAGTTTTTGAACCCATGTGGTTGATCCGAACTGTATTTCAATAGAATCTAGAATAGGATTGTTTAAATCAATTTCAACACAGATACGGGCAACAAAGATTACCTTTTTATCCAGCGTCTGTCCTGACGGCCCAACCGGCTTCCCAAGTAGAAGGGCAATCATATGCAAGATGTCATTTCTCCAAAATTCCAAGGGGAGCCACGAAGCCGAACCCACATCGAAACCCGTGACGGCTGCTCCTCTGATGGGTTGAAACCCACATGCCAAGGTTTAAGAAAGAGTCCCGCTTGGTTACAAAAATAGGGACCTCCTTCAAATGCTTTGTTATGATCTGCAAGACAAGAAAAAACCACCATAAAATAGTTGTTTGCACTCAGCATCACCTCCACATCACCTTCAGGGTTCCAAGTCTTCCTAACCCAAGCCTCCACAAAGGGAAGAGAAATTCGGATGCCCATAAATTTACCAATAAGCGCATGTTTGGTTAAATACTCCACATCTTCCCGCCATCGAGTCTGGTTGAACGACTAGAACCGGCCTGGCTTCACATCGTTCCAAACATCCATTGTTCTTTAACAAGCGATTCCTGACATGTAATGGGAAATCCTGTTCCTTCCAATAATTTTTAAAAGAAATACTAGCCCTAGCATGCACGCTCTGTGATGGACCTGATGCCATCACTACATTCCTCTAGTTGTTCATACCTCCTCCAAAAACTGCTGCCATCCTTGCAGAGCCCACCAGATAGGTCTCCATGGAACTATCATAAATCTTATTTCTTACATGTTCAAATGTTATTTCCTCTATAGTCCTAACCACTATAGGTGATATTTGATACATAAAATTATTTATGGATGAATTATTTCTTGAAAATACTCCATTTATAGATTTTAATTAATGTGGATGCCACATCCTCATTTAGCTCAAAAGATTTTAGAATGGTGGAAAATTGATATTAGGTGATCCAAAATGTTCCAAGTCTCTCAGAAGTTGAAAAATGTTAAGAAAAATGTAAATGTTTGGAACAAGGAGGTTTTTGGTCATTTAAAAGAGAAAAAAGTAATCTAAATGTTAGCTTGGAAGAGGTGGAAGAACAAATTTAGAATTGGGGGTGCACGAAGGAATTAGATAGAAAAGAAAACATGCTTTTGTCTGATATCCACACTTTATTATCCTAGGAAGAAGTCCATTGGAGACAAAAATATAGGGCTTTATGGATCAAAGGAGATCAAAAAACCAAATTTTTTCATTTCACAACTATTAAACACAGGGCATATAATAGAATATGAATATTGAATACAGAAGAGGGCAAGGAAATAAAAAAGAAAGAGGATATTAAAAAGGAAGTAGTTTATTTGTATCAAAATATCCTCAACATGGAATATGTAACAAATGATAATTCGTTTAAAAAAATGCTAACAAATATTCCCTAAGTGTTGAATAGTGAAATAATATTTTTTTGGACAATTCTTTCTCAAATAAGAAGGTGCATAGGGAATTTTTTAGCATGCAAAAGGATAAAGCCTCAGGTTCAGATGGTTTCCCAAATTGTTTCTTTTAGATTTACTAGGAGATTATTAAGAACGATATGTTAGAGGCTTTGTTGGAATTTTAGTGAGAAAAAATAATTCTCAAGGAATGGAATTCTACATTCCTGGTTTTGATTATGAAAAAGCAAGGAGTAGACATGCTAAAATATTTTTGCCCAATCAGCCTGTGTAATTCCATTTATAAAATTTTGACAAATGTTCTAGCCAATAGACTGAAGAGAATTTTATTTAAGATTATCTTCCCACAACAAAATGGTTTTGTTAAAAAAAGGTAGATCTTGGATGGGATAATAATTTTTCATGAGGCTCTACACTCTATGACGATGAGAGGATTAGAAGGCATGTTGTTGAAGCTAGATATGAATAAAGCCTATGATAGAGTCTCTTGGGATTTTTTGGATAAAGTGTTGTAGTTTTTTGGTTTTGGGGAAAATTAGAGGCTTTGGATCATGGTTTGCATCTCCACTCCATGGCATTCAATGATAGTAAATGAAGAACCAATAGGTTTCTTTCTAGGTAAAAGAGAGCTAAGATAAGGTGATCCTATATTTCTTTATCTCTTCATAATAGTGAATGGTGCTCTATGAAGGAGCTTAACTGCAATAAAATATGTAACCTTGATTAAATAAATTGAACCAACATCATATTTAGATATAACTACTCATCAGTAGTTCGTTGATGGTAACATAAAATTATTGGAGTCATTAATTATGGAAGCTGAGAATATTAGGCAAATTTTCAAAACCTATGAAACAACATTAGGTCAAAAATTTAATTTTTGAAAAAGTAGGTTGTTCTTTGTTAACACACCCTAACTTAGTCAAAATAAAATTGCAAGAAATTTTGGTTGCAGAGTGGACAACTTCCCTATTGTATATTTGGAAATACCCCTTTTTGTAGGTAGAATGAAAGGAGAATACTAGAATTCAGTGTTTGAGATATTTAATAGAAAGCTTACAGGATGGAAAGCTCTTCCCTTACTCAAGTAGAGAAATTATAGCTATTGAGGGCAACCCTCCAAAAATTTCCAATTTTCATGATGTCTTTATTTAAAATCCCAACATCAATGGCTGATAAATTGGAGTGGAATATATAGGAACTTTATTTGGACTAGTGTAGAAGAGAAATAGAGGATTAGTTTGGTGGCATGGGAGAAATTTTGTAGGCCTAAGTGAGAAGGAAGTCTAGGCATCAAAAGAGTGAAGCAGATGAACATGGATTTAGTGGACAAAGTGGGGTAGTGGAAAATGATTGAACATGATCAATGTTGGACTCAGATCCTCTCTGTAAAATATCTTGAGAATAGAATCTTCTTTGCTTATAGCTTAAATCCACCTTTAAGATAATCTTTGTGAAATGAGTTGATCAAAACAAGAAATATCTTATGAAAAGGTTTAATATGGTAGGTGGGAAGAGGTGATAAGATACACTTTTGGGAGGATGCATGGGTCATGGAGAGGCCTTTAATTTTTAATTATTATTAGAAGTGCATCATTTGGTATTTAAGACAAACTATAGAAATATGGTTTAGGAGTACATCATGGAGGAAGATAATTGTAGAGTGTGGCACATATAGTTGGAAGGAGTTGATGCAATTATGCAAAATAGGCTTAATTTTCTCAATCTCAACTTATAAAATTACTATCTATAACTCAATATAGGAGAGAATATGTTCTTTTGGGGTTCTAATCCTAAAGGAGTATTTATTGTTAACTTAGTGTTTTCCTTTGCAAGGGATAAGGAGAATCAAAATTTTACCTTAAATAGAGTTTGAATTAAAGATCTCTTTCCAAAGGTATCTTTATTTCTTTGGTTGGCATTACAAAATTGGATATTGATGATGGAAAATATTATAAGAAGAGGTATGATCATGCCTAATAGGTGTTATTTATGTTGTTGATATGAGAATATAGTTGATCATATTTTTATCTATTCTCCCTTTTCTTTGTAGGTCTAGCATGCGCTTCTTCATTTGCTTAAAATTCAATGGGTGACAACAAAGTATTTGGAGGCCTTATGGGAAAGTTGGGTTAACCCTTATCATAGTCCTTGATTGAATAAAATTTGGATCTTTGTCTTACCTCATTTCATTTGGTAGATATGGAGGGAGAGGAATAAACAAGTGTTCCAAAATAAGGCTAATAGTGTAGAGGTCATTATCAAGAGTATCAAAGCTACCATTATTGAAAATGTGACTGTTAATATGGATAACCAAATCTATGAAAATGAGTTGGAGGAATAAATAACAATGGTTTGAGGACTACTGAGAGCTAAAATGAATCATATTAGTTGGACAAAGAGAAATGTGAGATGGACTCTTCCCCTATAGAGTGGGTAAAACTAAATTTTTATGGAGCCTCTAAAGGTAATCTAGGGAAGGTTGGAGGGGGAGAGGTTCTAAGATCTAGCTAAGGGGTAGTGATATATTGTTATGCGATGAACTTTGTCCATACATCAAACCATGTAGCAAAGGCAAGAGCCATGATTATAGGAGTAAGGCTTACAAAAAATATGAATGTTAAGAAGCTTATAGTGGAAGAGGATTCTATGAATATCATTAATAATTTGAATGCCAAGCAAACTGCTAGTTGGAGCATTGAAAGTATTATTCAAGATGCAATGAATATACTATTAGGCATGGAGTCATTTGTGATCCAACACATCTATAGGGAAGGTAATACTACAACTGATGTTATGGAAAACATGAGAGTTTAGATGGATGGATCTAAGGTATGAAATGATGTTTCTTATAGGATTTGATGATTATAACTCTAAAAGAAGAAAATGCTTATAATTCTATTGAGTTAGAAGTTTCAAAGCCTTAGGGAAATTAATCATTGCAAAATATCTATTAACATGGCTACATATTGAATGAAGACTAGGTGGAAGCTTTCAAATCTCTTAGGAAAGGAAAAATTGGAGATTTGATCTAAAGCTAATAGAGAATTGATTATAGCTCCTAAATATTCTAAAGAAACTAGATGGATTGAATTTTTAAAAAATATTGAATCACTATGGTATATATTTAAATCAAAATTGTTGTATCTAAGTATGCAACAATCCGCCCATGTAGAGGAGTTGGAGAGCAAGTGGGTAGTTAAACCTCTCTAGTTGCTGAGAGGCCCAGGTTCAAATCTCTCGCCTCACATGTTGCGGATATGGTATGTAATGGTTCCCTCGTGGTCACGGTCTGTTTACCCCTTGTGGCCACCACCAAAAAAAAAAAAAAAAAAAAGTATGCAACATGCTCCTTTTTAGTCCAAATTTTGTAATATGTAGGGGTTGGAAGTGATATTTCTCTTCTGCAAATGTAAAAGGTTTGGGGCCCTTTCAAAACCCCTTCATTTACCATAATAAAAGAAAAATTGTCATGTTTATTTATATACTAATAACCTTTTAAGGTTAAATAAAAACTATAATCTTGCATTAGTAAATCTACTTATGGAAAGCAAATTTTGAGAAAAATTTAGAATATAAGTAACATTTCTCATATATTTCCTTATTTTTTTTAGAATCATCACTTAAATTGAACTTATTTAACTAGCAATATAAATGCTATTATCAACAAGCTTCAATTGCTTGTAAATTTTAGTCAATTATTCATATAGTTCACTTGTTGAAATCATATGTTATCTGTGGGCCATTATTTAAACATAGATTTGGACTTAGGTCATACCATTAATAATGTTTTTTTTTTTTAATCTAATATTTCACCAAAATGCAAAGTAATTATTTGTTTTTTTTAATATTCTTTATCAATTCTTTTCAAACAAGTATTTTTACAATGTTTAATCTTGTAACAGTAAAATTTTTTGTTCTTTCTTATGCTGGTATAATCACTAATTCCTTGCTTTACATTTGTATCTGAGTTCTTCTAAAGTTTAACTACTAATTTAGATAACTATATTTTCTTCGAATATTGAAATGTTCTTATGAATATCATAATATTATGTTTATTTATTTATTTTGAGATCCAAAATTAGTAAGTTAATCAATAACTTAGCTTCACCTTATGGTGCTATAAGGTGAGTGCATGCTAATGAGTCCCACATTGGGGATAAATGGATTTTTCATAGGTGTGTGTGGAAGGGTTGAATTTGTTTTCCAAAATCGTGTTTAACTAAACATATGTAATGTCATATAGTTCAATCAAATATGTTATGATTGAACATTGTTCGATCGAGCATAGTTCTAATGAACAAGTATGTTAGATCCCTTCAACATGCCCCTCCCTCTCCCTAGTTCACTAATGAGTATTTTTTAAATTTGAATATATTTTTGGACATAGCAACCATTTTAAGAGGAGGGAAAAGTGGAAATGAAAGTCAATGGTATTTGTGCACAGTAACATAGGTGGAAGTGAAAAATTCTAATGCAAATGCTATCAATGTTTGCACTAATAACTAACAGTAGTTTCAAATGCATCCATCTATGTATATTGTTCATCTACTACCATAAAGGTGTTTGATAACTCACATTTTATAGTTGTAGAAATCAAACTACTTGTCAAATACATAAACTTTATTTATTTTTCTCTATGAAGCCTAACCTTGTGGAGATGATACATTAATTTTATCCTTTTATGGATGAATGCACATTTTTTCTAGTATATTATAGTAAAACCATACCACAACTATAACACAAGACCTATATAAATATATATTTTTTTCAGTTACACAGGAGAGTTGTCGACCTATATAAATATTACTATGTATATCCTTGGGTTGTATTGATAATGCATTGTGCTAGATTTTATTATACTTATTTAAGTGTGAAATTATTATATAGAATATAAATCAATTATGATAACTTATAAGTTTATGAATTTAGGGCTAATAAAGAGCAACTGTGATGCATTGAAGCCACACAATTACTCTTTATAAAGATTTTAGAATCCTATTAGCACTATTTTTTTAAAATATTTTAGAATCCTAGTAGCATTGTTCTTTATAAAGATTTTAGAATCTTGATAGCAATTTGAGTCATTTTATAATTATTTAGATACCAATACTCTATAAGCATTAGACAAGTGACTATTTTTTAAAATTAATATTCAATATGGAAAAGCAAGTTTATGTTGCTCCTATTATTTTAAAGAAATTTTTAGTTTTCTTCTTAAAACTTATCAACTTGTGCTTCATGTCAATTCATAACTCTCTTGAAGTAGGCTAACATGATGATGACCCTTTAATAGGATCTTTCTGTATCAACCATTTAAATTAATTTATAGTACTAATTTTAATTAGACTTGTAGTTTTGAAATCTTTTACTTTTATAGCAATTGTGATATTACCCCCTGTCTTTATATTTGTATTCATGTATTTTTTATTATTTAATTTTATTATTGTTCAATGTTCAAGAAATGCATGGCTTGTATTAGAATGAATTTAAATTAGACATGCAATGTTGAATGGATTGGATATTTGTTAGTCAATTCTTTTTTACCTTTGGATGTTTATTTATTATTTTCTTATTATGATTGCTTTTATATAGAATGAGAAGGAAGATGAATGATCAATTTGATAGGATATGAGCTCAAATATGGAAGACATTGGGGATATAAAAACAATTTGTAGAGAGATAAACTACAATCATTAGTTTCAACTCTTCTTGATAGTATTATACTTAAATATGTGCCCAAGAATTCTAACAATTATCGATGTTGATGCACTAATCACCTTATATCTAAGTAGTTTCATGCATCATTTTATTCTCAGTATGGACAACACCATGTTTGGTACTTCACTCCTTCCTATTAAACTTTGAATTTTAAACTGCTTATTTATCTACATTCCTCAAAGCTTATTTAAAAAATAGAATCATGCAAATTAATAATTTGTTTAATAATGACACATAACATTTTAATATCAAATGTTCTCTATCTCTAATATACTTTATAAGTAACATTCTCATAGATATAAACAATATCCCACCAAGCGCATAATATTAGATGGCAATAAGTTGGGATGTCACTTAAATGGAGGTGGTGGAAAGCAATTCATCCAAACATTAGTCCAATAAAACTAATTTTTGGATGAACACCCCCATGAAGTCAACATCCCTTTCCAAATTCTTTTCAAAGTAAAAAAAATTTTTTTTTTTTCAAACGTTGTTACCCTAACATTTAAAAAATAATGCTTTTAGGTTATACCTATTTCATTAGTTATATATAGTAGTCTAAATATAAATTTTTTCTTAAATTTTTATAATTTAAGATTTTAAAGTATTTTTAATATTTTATTTTAAAATTGGGTTTATTTTAAATACAAACCCTTTCAACTTAGAAATTTTAAACAAAAATAATTATTTTGAGTTAACAAAGAAAATAAGTACCATGACACATAAGGAATAATGTGTTTATCATCCCATATTAAAAATAAAAAATAAATTAAAATTTTATACACGCAAAAATGTCAATTTTTAATATTTTATAGTTTGAATATTCATTTTAAAAATGTAACTATCAAAACATTAAAAAAACAATCTTCATCACACACCTTAGGTTGTGCACATTATTGGAAAAAAATATTACTTGAAATTGTCTCTATAATTATTATAATGTGTTCATATATTGAGCACTCACTAAATTAAAAAGCATTTTGATGTTCTATTCTATATAAAAACATGTATTTTATATAAAAATAATAATTTTTATTTAAAATAAAAATTATAATACAAATGTATACTAAAAATATTTCAATTCATATTTTAATGTCTTTGTTAAAATTTAAATACATGCTATGAATACTTAAATTCATATATGCTATGTACATAAAGGGTTACGAATAAAAAAAAAAAGAATACTTAAATTAATATAAATAAGTTTCAATGGCCCCAAAACTCTTGAATGTGAGATTCATCAATATGCACTAACCTTGGAAGGAAATTCGGTTTACCCCATATTTGATGGTGAGAAAGGAATGCTCACATTTAAAAAAATATATGCCATCAGTCGTTGGTCTCCTCGAGGGCCATTGTAGATATAGTGAAAAATGTGAAAGCTTTAAAACTGGATTCGAGAACTTGTGAAGGGGAGATCGGTTTGGAGATATCATTGTGTTTTTTAACTCAGCCTCATAATACAACGAGAAGGGTGAGTCAGGAGAGGGCTAGCACAATTTGGGAACCCCCTCCATCAGGTTGGCTGAAATTCAACTTTGACAGAGCGTCTAATGGGAAACTAGATCTAACAGGTGCAGGGGGTTTGTTTAGAAACTCAGAATCCTTCTTACCTTTGCTAAAAAGTTGGGTCACCGAACTAACCATTTCATTGAAGCTCAAGAATTATTTTATGGTGTTTCCTAACTGAATTTGGTGAATTGCAGGAAACTAGTTTCATAGGAGATTCACTCAATGTTATAAACATGATTAATTGTTTTTAAATTGTTTATATGAAATTGAAATGGAAAAATAACATGAATTTGAAGCCTCAAACGTAGTTTATGTCAAATATTTTTTAGAGTGGTAGGTAGTGGAACATAAATTTTAGAGATAATTTTTTTTTTTTTAAAATATGCATGGTTTTTAACATAAATTTGAAGGTCTTATATGGTCTAAATCACATCTATTTATGATAATTTTTTTGGATGGGTAGCTATTACAATGTAGGTTCTAACTATATAAATTTCATTTAGTTTATAGTTACATGTTTTTAATTTATTGATAATTAAAGATATATGTAAAACAAAAGTAATCCGCGTGAGTGTGGTCTACCGGCAAGGATGCCACTTGCATTATCGGTGATGTGACCCGGGTTCAATCCCCACGATGGATGTGTATAAGAAGTATTATTCAAAAAAAACAAAAGCAATTATTTTTAAATTGTTTATATGGAATTGAAATGGAAAAATGACATGAATTTGAAGCCTTAAAAGTAGTTTAAGTGAAATATTTTTTAATAAATGTTCTTTTAGAGTGGCATGTATTGGGACATAAATTTTAGAGATAAAATTTTTTTATAATTAAATATGCATGGTTTTTAACATAAATTTGAAGGTCTTATATGGGCTAAATCACATTGATTTAAGATAATTTTTTTGGATGGGTAGCTATTACAAATGTAAGTTCTAACTATATAAATTTTATTTATTTTGTAGTTACATGTTTCTAATTTATTGATAATTAAAGATATATGTAAAACAAAAGTAATTGTTTTTCTAAATTTTTTATATGGAATTGAAATGGGGTCCATCTATATTATATCATGACCATATAGTGGTTTTATTTTTTTTGGTCAGTTAAATTAAATTAAAAATGGGTTTTTATCAAGGATCCCAAAACTTGATTACAAAAAGTCAAAATACTAAAAGCAAGGCCCCAAGGCCAAAGAAAAGGACACCAAAATCCAGAGGAAAGACAAAGAATGTCTTTCAGGACAGGCTAAGGACAACCTTATAGGAAATGCTAGAGGATAGCCTTAAAGGACAATATTTTTTTTTTGAATCTTTACATTGAAGTCTGGGACAACACCATCCCACCTAGAATAGCCCAAAAACACATGTGCAAAAGGACCATCCAAGAAGCACATGGTAAGGAAATTAAAAAAAGTCAATCCCACCCAAAAAAATTGAAATAGGGCTATCTCACCCAATACAATGGTTTTGAAAAATTCAAATTTGAACTTAAAGTAGGAAACACAAAAATTATCACCTGAGGATGCATAGTGATGCAACAGGAGGATGCAATAGTAGGGACCAACATCCCGAATAAGCCTGCAAGAGGAACAACAACCATGGGACTCCAGAGGCCATGAAATCTCGTTGCAGCAGATAAACTACTCAGAAGCCAAGGGAGATAGAGGAAAAAACAATGCAAAAATGTGAGCCAAGGAAAATGGTGGGGAGATCCCAAGAGACCTCAATAGAGGAACTATGAAGCATGAGCTACCACCTAAAAGCACAAGGTCCCCATCAGTCCAGGAAAAAGCAGTAAGATCTCCATAACAACCTCCAACACCACTGCCAAGCAGCTTCAGGGAACTAGAAGAGGATGACTTGTAGGAACATAGTAGAAATAAACATAGAGGCCTCCCTAAGCCAAGAAAATCTGATATCCACCATCATACCTACAAATAAAAATCCAAATAGCAACACCACAGGAATAAGCACAAGGCCCATTCCAAGCCAAAAGATACCATGAAGAGTTTCTCATGAAGCCAAAAACCCCAGCCACAACACACTGCATCATAAGAACCTCTGATCCTTAGCACCAAATAGGACCCTATAAGAAAAAGGAAAAGGGTTTCTAAAGGAACTCAAAAAATCCAAAGGACAACCCAAGAAAAACTAGGGACATCCCAAAAAAACCTAGGGATGTCCCAGTTCATAGGCACCAAAAGGAAAACCCTGCCTAAAGGTATGGAATGGGACAAACAAGATAATAAGGGACCTCCCAAACCAAGGATATCATATGCAACACTAGACAACCAAGGAGGAGGGCAACGTGATGCAAGGGAACCAGAACAAGATCCAGGGACATCCCAAAAAAACCCTAGGGACATCCTAGATTACAGGAACAAAAAAAAACCC
Organism: Wollemia nobilis; assembly: GCA_028583015.1. Classification (NCBI taxonomy): domain Eukaryota; kingdom Viridiplantae; phylum Streptophyta; class Pinopsida; order Araucariales; family Araucariaceae; genus Wollemia; species Wollemia nobilis. The sequence continues at coordinate 4,629,455 of JAQPPZ010014295.1, forward strand.
CACCAAACAATAAGGAAAGGGGTAGATAAATGGAACAATGATCTCCCACCCCAAGGATATCATCTGTAGCACCTACCAAATGAGGAGAAAGGGCAAAGGATGTGCCACCATATAGTGGTATTATTATACATGTATCACTTTGACAATATTTGAACTTAAGTCTCTTCCTTAGGAGTTGAAGAATATAACCAATTGAACTAATACCATTTGATAGATTTTTTTTCTTATTTTTAGGTTACAAAATATAAATTATAATACATACCCTTCCCATTATTTATTTTTCTACTTTAATTATGCATAAAATTATAAAGGTTTACCGATGTTTGGAAGCCTAAGATATAACATCACAATAATCTATCAAATACTACTAATGAGGCCTTGGTTCAATGGTTGAGACATATATATGATGCAACCCACACCAAAGTTCAAATACCAATGAAACTAAAAGAGCTATAGAGATTGATGTAACTATTTTATGTGGCTTATTATACTAAGGGAAAGGGAAAGCCTTTTAAAACCCAACATTTTATATATATCTAAAAAAAATCTATTAAGTACTCCTTTATTTCGTATTATAGAAATTAAAATAATCACCTTAAAATTATAAATATTATATCTTCTCTTAGGTTTATTTTCTTAGAAGACACATTTATACAATTATTTTCAATGTGCAATAGGGTTTCTACAGTGCTCAACAGGGTTTCTACAATACACAACAAGGTTTCTACAGTGCTCAATAGGGTTTTTACAGTGTGCATTAGGGTTTCTACAATGCACAACAAGGTTTCTACAGTGCATAATAAGGTTTCTACAGTGCTTAGCAAGATTTCTATAATGCACATTAGGGTTTCAATAGTGCACATCAAGATTTCAATAGTGTGCATCAAGGTTTCTATAGTTGTCAATAGGGTTTCTACAGTGCACAACAAGGGTTCTACAACACTCATCAAGGTTTATATAGTGCGTAATAAGGTTGATAATCGTAAAAAAATGATTTTGGTGATTATAGGATTTTTTTGAAAAATTTTGTGAGCGAGAAGTAAGAGCGTGGCGACGTGGTGTGTGGGATTGACACTGGTGATGATATTTCTGATTGATTAGATATCTCAGAGGTATGTTGTCCTACTTTACCCCTTTTGGTAGATTCTCAAGGTCTACTTGGGATCCTTCAGTCCCACCCAGAGATGTGGACCCCCTTAAGGACTGATGGGTCCTTTTTTCCCTTTCAAAACAAGAGTGGGGTCTCTTACACATATTGTGTCTAAATTTTCAAAGAAATTGACTCCTACAATTGGTATTTTTGATATTATTTCTTTTAAGAGATCTTTGAAAGTGCCTTAGGGTTTTATGGATCTTAATGCTAAAGAAGTTAATTATAATTTGATTGGTAATTTCTTAGGAGCTCGCTTAGACATTGATGCCTTTCTAAAGTGGGCCTATTCAAAGTGATCTCCTAGAGGCCTAATGGAAATAATGGCTTTACCTAAGGATTTTTTCTTGATCAAGATTCTAGAAGAAGACATGAAGTAAATTCTAGGGGGTGGTATTTGATTTTTTGGAAAAAGGATTTTGTTTCTTAGATGACGGGGGCTAGATTTTGATCCTAAAATGTAGAATATTAACATCGCCCCTCTCTTGATTAGGCTCTCGGGCCTACCATTCTAATTTTGGCATGAAGATATTATTAAAGGCATTTCTAGATCTATCAGGGAGCTACTTTTAATTGATGTTACTACTAGAGCCAAGTCATGCATGGTCTACACTAGGATGTGTGTCAATGTTGACCTTTCGATGGACCTCCTAGAATCAATTGAGCTCATATATAATTATGGCTCTTGAAACCAACCCATTGAGTACAAGAACAAACTAGTGTTCTACTCAAGATGTAAAAAAAATGGTCATGCTCTTAGTGGGTGCCCAAACAAGGATTTGTAGGGTATGAAAGTTTGGGTGGAAAAATGAAGATTTTAGCAAACCAGGAGCTTGCTTGAACTTCATCAAGAATTCACCCCCAGAGGCCCTCTAGTTCTTCGATTGATGGTTGCTGGCAAAGTGAAGTGGTTCCTATGACAAAAAAAATTGTAAATCTCCAAAAAAATTTCATGGAATGTGTGAGGTCTCAATGGTATCACCAAATAAAGGCTACTTTCCTCTTTGAGAAAGGACTTATCACCAGATATTCTTTTGCTTCATGAAACTAAGTTGGATGAGAACCATTTATTTAGGATAAAGAACTCTTTATGGAAAAATGTGAATTTTGCTACAAGTCATGTCCAAGGTTCTTTTGGGGTACTTCTTTGTTTATGGAACTCAATAAGAGTTGATGGTTTTTTGGTTTTCTCTTCTAGCCGAATTGTTAATATTCTTTTTTGTTGCAAGTTTTCCAATAGAAGATGGATTATTTCCAACATTTATGCCCCTAACTCTATGGTTGAAAGAGGTACTCTTTGGTCAATTATTGGCTATATGAGGGGACTTTTTTGAATGAGTGTTGGATGCTAGTGGGTGATTTCAATACCCCCTTATACCCCTCAGATAAAAAGGATAAAATTCTATAATGTCCAAAAGTATGGAGGATTTTTCTAATTTTGTTAACAATTTTGAATTGCTATAACTTGAGCTACGGGGTAGCAAGTACACATGGAGCAACAAAATATCTAGTTCTTAGCTAATTCAGATAAGACTTGATAAGATTTTGATCTCAAAGGATGGCTTGCATTTTATAGAAAAATTTCTCATTGAGTTCCCTCCCCAAAATAGGGTCAGACCATAACCCCCTAGTGCTAGAAATTCTCTTGGGCAGATCAAATTTTATAATACCTTTCATATTTGAATTGATGTGGATCCATCATCAAGAGTTGGAGCCCAAAATAGAGGAATTATGGTCTAAAATATTCTTAGGCCCTTTAATATCCCAACTTGCTAAAAAGCTCAAATTTGTAAAAGTCAATATGAAAGCATGGAATAAATCAGTTTTTGGTCACCTTTTCAAAAAAATGAGGATTTGAAACAATAGTTGAAGGAAATTGAGTTTGTGCAAGAATCAGGCTTGTTTAATGAGGATCTTAGAAGCAAAGAAAAATCTCTGCTCTCAGAATTCCATAATACCTTGATAAGATAAGAGTCCTTCTAGAGATAAATATCAAAGGTGCTTTGGCTAAAAAATGGTGATCATAATACAATTTTTTTTCATACCATTACCCTCAAACACAAAAGTCACAACAAAATTAGAGAAATTATCAAAGAGGATGGCTCTAGTCTAGTGGATCCAAAAGATATCAAGGATGAAGCAGTCAAATTATTTGAATCTCTATTGGGTGCCAAAAGTTAGTGTGATCCTACTATAGAAAGAAGACCATTGACCAACATCCCCAACCTCATTTTTGAAGAAATGAATTCTAAATTGATATACCCCTTTGAGCTTGATGAAATCAAAGGGGCTATTTTATCTATGGCTGGTGAGAAAGTGTTAGGACTGGATGCATTTCCTACATTGTTTTTTAAAAGTATTGGCACATTATAGGAGTTGATGTCATTGAAGTGATATTTGATGTGCAAATATCCTATTTCTTGCCAAGAGAAGTTAATTCCATATTCTTAGTCCTCCTCCCCAAGAGTTTTGGAGCTAAGGAGTTCAAGGAATTTAGACCTATAAGCTTGTGCAATACTATTTACAAAATTTTGACCAAAGCTATGGTTAATAGGCTCAAACAAATCCTTCCTAGAATCATTGATTCCAATCAGGGGGCTTTGTTCCAAGGAGATAAATTTTGGATGGAATCATAAAATTCCATGAGCTGATTCATTCAGTTGATAAGAGTGGCAAAGCTAGTATGTTTCTCAAACTTGACATGAGTAAAGCATATGATAGAGTCTCTTGGGGCTTTCTGGAAAAGGTGTTGTTTAAATTTGGTTTTCATAATAGATGGATCTCTTTGATTAAACAATGCTTCTCTACCCCTATGTTCTCAATCATTATTAATGGTGAGGTTTTAGGGTACTTTAGTAGCTCTAGAGGTCTTAGGCAAGGTGACCCTCTTTCCCCCTGCTTGTTCATTATTCTTTCCAAAGCCCTTGGGAGAGCTCTAAAAGCTACAACTATCTCCAAATCCATTGAAGGCATTAAACCTACTTCTCCCATTGATCCAATTACCCATAAACAACTTTTTAAGGATACTCTTCTTTCTACCTTTTTCATCCATTCCTCAAGCCAAGGAAATCAAAGTTATTTTGAAGGACTATGAGCTAGCTACTAGGCAATATATTAACTTTCTAAAAAGCAAGTTGTTTTTCCTTAATACCCCTCCTAATAGGCAAAGAGCTATTGCTAGAATCTTAGGATGTGCCATTGCTGAATTTCCCTCTATTTACTTAGGGTTACCTTTGTTCAAAGGAAGGATCAAAGAAGAACTATGGAATCCACTTTTGGAAAGGGTGCAAAAAAGTTGGCAAGATGGAAGGGAGCACTTCTAAGTCAAGTAGGAAAGGTCCAACTGGTCAAATCTACCCTTCAAAGCCTATCGATATACTTTATTTCTATTTTTAAAATCCCAAGGAAAATCACTCAAAAATTAGAACAATTTCAAAAAACCTTTCTTTGGTTAGGGGCAAAGGATAAAAAGAGATTCCATATCATTTCCTAGGACCAAGTGTGCTCCAAGAAAAGTGCAGGAGGCCTTGGGTTGAGAAATATTAAACATATGAACAAAGCTTTATTGGTAAAATAGAGCTAGATATTGGTTTCTCAAGAAAATAAGATGGGCCCAAGTTATTTCTCTAAATACTTGAATAGGGGATTAAGCTTCATGGAAGATCAAAACCCCCTACATGGCTTGACCTTTTGGAACAACATTGTTAAAACAAAAAATCTTCTTCAAAAAGGTCTTAAATGGATATTAGGCAATGGAGAGTGTATTGAATTTTGGGAAGACCCATGGCTTGAGGATATGCCTCTCACAAACATTCCTTCTTTTGCTATCTTAAGGCCCAAATTTTCTTAGTACTTTGGTCCCAAAGTGGTAGACTATATTGAAGAAGTCGATGGTATTAAGAAATGGAAAGATATTATAAGGTTTATCCCATCTCAAGGAGTGGAGAATCCCTTGAAGACCCTTGATATCACATTAAAATATCAGGTTTCTAGAAAATTCATTTGTGTGGACTCATTAATCTAGAAAAAATAGGAGAGTGACAAATTTTCGGTGAAGTATTCCTATGACCTTTTCATTAATGAGAATGACTATTGGTTCCCTTGTAGTTCGATCTGGTTCAAGGAACTTATCCCCAAAGTTAATTTTTTCTTTGGCTTACCCTCCAAAATAAAATTCTTTCTTTGGAGAATCTTAAGAAAAGAGGAATGGTCATTCCTAACCGATGTTATTTGTGTGGGGCTCATGAGGAAAAAACTCAACATCTCCTTTTAGAATGCTCCTTCTCCTTGGATATCCTTTCCTTTCTTCTTTCAACCTTGGGAGTCAGTTGGGTGGTCCCAAATTCTCTACAAGACTTTTTTTATCATTGGTCCTTTTCTCCCTTCCTTAGCCCCAAATGTTGTATCCTATGGAAGCTCTACCTCCCTCATTTATTTTGGGGGGTTTGGAAAGAAAGGAACTATAGGGCCTTTAAATACCATTCTTCAAAAACCTCCTTCATGGGTTTCATAATTCTTAGTGCTTTACTTGAAAATGTCTTGGTTATCTCTTTTCCTCCCTCTAATATTCCCCATTTTGAGTCTTATATTTATGCTAGCCTAGGGTTACCCATTGGGGTCCCTGGTCCCCCTCATGTTGGCTCGAGTAGGCTACAAACCAAATGGAGCTCTCCCCCTTTGGACTGGCTTAAATTGAATTTTGATGGAGTATCCAAAGGAAATCCAGGGATGGTGGGAGCTAGAGGATTGATTAGAAACTCTAGTGGAGAAATTGTTCTAGCCTTTTCTAAGAACCTTGGTCACCAAATCAACAATTTTGTAGAGACCAGGGCCCTCTTCCAAGGTTTATCCCTGCTTGATTCAATGGGGGCTGATAAGGTTATTATAGAAGGGGATTATTTATACATTATCAATATCCTCACTAAATAGGCTTCACCCAACTGGAATATTGGTAATCTTATGGATGAATAAAAAATATTCCTAAGAAAATTTGTGAACTACCAAAGTAAGCATATTTATAAGGAAGGTAACAAGGTTGCAGATTTCCTTCCAATATTAGAGTTCAAAATGAAGGTATGTCTATCTAGAAAGAGAATTTCTTGCAAGACCTTATTTATTTGGTGAGAAATGATATTGTCCACATCAATGATAATAGTTGATTTTGTTCTCTTATTTGGTGTTCTAGTTCTTAGTTTCTCTGTTTACTTTGTTCTTGTTGGATTTGGAATTGATGGGTTTTATCTTTGGTTCTCTGCTATCTTGTTCTATTTGTGTATTTTTTATCAATCATTTATCCCATATTTCTATTGTAGTCTAGGAATTCCCCTATGCTCTAATATTTTTCTTGGATGTTGTTAGGGCTACTTTGTTGGTCCAGTTTGTAAATTTGTAAAAGGTTCGAGGACCCTTTCAAAACCCCTTCTTTTCTACCTAATAAAAAAATACAGCGTTTGGTAAAAATTCTTAGCTTTTGATGATGTTTAATATGTAAAACAATCACAAGATGTAAAGTAGAAAAAATAATATAACAAACTTATGCAATAACTCTAAAATATGCTATTAATAGAAACTCACAAAAATATGGAACTACTCTACTAATGCATGCTATGAGCAATGTACCTTCGATACATATTACAATACTAATAGTATGTGACTCTTCATATGGTGCACTCTTGGCCTTCACACTTCTAGACTATTTACCTCCTTATTCTATGGACTCATGTACACATGGACTAATGTGCACATTTACATTATTGAATATTATGCACACTTGTGCATTTATTACATTACATAAAGTAAATACCTAATCTAAGACATGTACCAAATAATGTAATATACTCCAATAAAAATAGTTAGGTTATTTAGAATTACATAGGAATCACATTCAAATCACCTTTATAATTTTTTTAAAAATAATGACAACCTTTACTAAAATACATAATTTAATATATCTATATTAAAAAAATTATATTCATATTCTACAATTCATTCAAAACATCTTGTTGTAATCCTGAACCACTATAACACTTTTTCCTTTATGAAGTTGAGAATGTTGCATTTATAAATAAACTAGTTGAAAAAATAGATTGAAATTGTATCACAATACCATATTGACTTGTTATTGCTATTTTTCAGTAAACTTTTTATTTCTTGAAATTTTAAATAAAAGATATGTCAATGTAACCTGTATCCTTTCTTTTCTAACTTCATTATTCATATCGATATTAAATATATTTTTTGATGTAAGCATTCTTTTCCCTTCTTAGTATAGACAATGATTTCTTAGGACTAAGACCAACCTCCCATTTTTTTAGTCACAAAAAATATAAACTCTAAATTTCTTAATTTTTATGTCGATGTTGAATACCTTATAAATCCAACCTTAGACATTTACATAAATTATATTTGCAATTCTATGGTTCTAATTTGATGTAGAAATCCTTCTTACTCTATCTTTATTTAAATTGCAAATATATCAAAATTGTTTTGTAACTCCAAATAATTAGATTACAAAACCTTATGATTACTCCCTTAATTCCTTTCAACCTAAATTTCAATTCTTAGTATAAATATTTAAATATCTTTAATTTAAATCTTTTCTTTTCAAAGATAATTTCACTTCCAACCTTATATAATATTATCACCCTTATTTCTCCTATCTTAGATGTATAAGCAACTTGAAATAAAGTGGATTACCTTCACCTTGGAATTGATAATCTATTGGTCAAAAAGGCTTGACCCTTTTTTGAGTCTTCTCTCTTCTACGTACATTGCCAAATGATGCTCACTGACATTTGGTGTATGTTGAACTATTTGGAGTGTTTATTCCATCTACTCTAGCCTCAATGTCTTTGTACCTCAATACTCGCTAAAAAAATTAACTTCAACCTCTACACTAGTGCCTTGAATTTTTTTCTTCAACATACTAAGTGTAATATTCTCTTTCACTGCATCTAATCGATAATTTTGTGTGCTCATCGATCACCTATGAATTCACTACATTGTCATTATTTCGGTCCTCCTTTATCCAATGTCTAGAGGACGTCTTCCTTTGAACTGGTGCTTAAATATGTTCAACCTTCCTCCTTACAAGTACCACTTGGCACTCAATGCATTCATTTCTCTTTGAAACACTTATCCTTCCTGTGCATTGAACATTACTTCTGTAGGCACTTTAATTTTGGCTTTGTGCTTCTCCTATATGCAAATAATAGCTTTAATTCCTTCCTCCATGTGGCATATGCATGCTCTACATCCTATGACACTTGTGACTTCATTTGAACCCTAAATATTCCTTTATCCAATGTATTTCTGTGCTCCTTCACACAAAAAATTGAATGTATTTTGCTAGCTTACATAGGAAATATTTTGTCCTTGATGATATCCCAATGGCTTTTGTGTGACCATGATCTTCTTCAACTCTATGCAAGCTCTTCTACGTCGTAGTGACACTCTAATTCATGATTATGGTGTCTATATTCTACCATGGTGGTGTTGAAAACATTGTGAGAGCATTTCTATGTCATGATGATGCTCCATCCAATGGGAGTGAGTCTTCTTCGATAAATATTTTCTCTTTCTTGAGAAACAATGGTGCTCGAATCTTCTATGTTTGCTCTTTAGCTAGTGTCTTTAGACACTAAAATACTCCACCTTGATTTTTCAAACCTTTGTCTAATTGTTTGCATGTTTACACTATTGCACTTACGTACATAAATTTGCACTTCTTAATCAATATAGAATAGCACTCAAAAAATATTATGCTTTCTTCTTATTTCTCCTTTAATTGTTATCTTAAACTTCTTCCTGTTTTGTATTTACAAATTATAAGGTGTAAGCACTAATATCACCTTGATTAAAGAACTCCTTTAAGCTCTTATTTTCAAACTCCAAATGATAACACTATAATGTAAATCTCAAATAATAATATGGTGCTCTTAACTCCTTGATGTAAAGCTTATTTTCAATGTATAAATAATAAACTTCACCAATACTGCATTCCTTTATAATCTTCTATTTGCTAATTCCATTGGTTATTTGATTCACACCAACTCGCTATCTCAAACTTGCACCTCTATTCTCCTTCATACTTCTTCTCAAAATCTTAACAAATTTGCAACCCTAGTTGCTGCCCAATTTTCTCCAAGTTTGCTATCTAATAACTCTTCAAAATTTTCTCTAGAGTTTTCCAAACTCGTGGCTCCTTATTTTGATGTTGTCCACAAATCTAATTTTATGGCTTCCAATCTCCTTCAAACTTGTTCTTCTAAATGCTTAAGTTAGCAGCTATTAACACTACCTCAAATGGTGTTCATAAACCTACAACTTTGTAGTCAACTCCTTATTTTGTTGTCCAAAACCTACAACAAAAGTCTTCAGAATGCTTTATTTTGTTACTGTCTCAACACCTTCAATATCCTATTCATGAGCACTCCAAAAACTATCCAAGTCTTCTCCAAATCGTAGCTCTAAGTCTCTTTTAATTTGTTCTTCTACAACCCTTCAATCTTTGCTTCACAATCTGTAATCTTCTCTCTATCAAATCAACCTTCAAAACTTTGTGGTTGTCCTTAGATTTACCAAAATATTTAATCTCCTCTTCTCTTGCAATATCTTGGTCAAATTCTAACTTCAAAAATGATCTCGTACAATATCTGCTTTCTCAAGAATTTGAATATCTTGAGATATGCAATTCCTTCTCCAAGATTTGGCAAACTTCTTGCTAAATACTTCTTCCTTTTGGGTTTGTTTTTGGATGGTGATAATTATCCCAAAAACCTATTTAATAAAAAATTCTCCTTTCTTCTAATATCCTATCACAAATCTTCTCCAAATCTCCTTCACTGGATACTTCTCCAACTCTACAAAGTTACTCCTCCTTGCTTGCAATCTCCTGCTTCTCACTTTCTCCAAGATGCCTTCAATGGATGCTTCTACAAATATATAATAAGGTCTTCTCTAGCCTTCTTCTTCTCTTAAATATCTTAAGACCACTTCTCCCGGGTCTACTAATTATGCAACTCTTCAACTCCTCTTCTTAAATATTTACTGAAACCTTTTCTTGGTTTGCTCAATCTTCCAACTATGGAAATTCTGCAATGAGGTCTCTTTCTTGGATCTCCAAAATTTGTTACTCTTCAAATATCCTAAATATTTGAAGTCTTATGCTCTTCAAATATACAATAGGACCTATTATTAGGTATTATCTATCTCCAATCTCCAATATATAATGAGAACCTTATGCATGAGTCTCTTCAATATCCAATCTGTAGTCTTCTACTTGCAATCTTCAATTTCCAATCTTCTATCTTCCAAAATTGGAAGTTCTTCAGTCTGACCTCTTTTGGTTCTCTTTAAATTATCCAATATGCAGCTACTTAAATATGTAATCTTCTATGGGGACTTCCTCATCGAGTATCCTTAATATTCAATCTCCAGTGGGGTCTTTTCCTTAGACCTCCTCTCGTCACACTTCAATCTCTAGTTTTTTACAACAAATAATTAATCTCTACATGAGGAAAACACATAGACTTTAAGGAAAAAAATATGAAATTCTTCTCTATCTATTGTAGGAATCTTCTCAACTTCTGGGTGTTAATTTTATGCAACCAAAAACTTAAACAACATAACAAAATATACTAGAATTTCTAGAATTCTAAAATAAATATATTTCTCTAGTTATTTTCAAAACTAGTGGAATAAATTATGTGTTGAGTCCTAGTCTTCACAATATTGTGGAAAGACTCTAGCCAAATCATTCTATCTACCAAATTTCTCTAATAAGAAATCCTTATTGGATTTCTTAATCTCCTCAATCTCCATAGCAATAACAAGATATATATCATATTATTTGTGTCATAATGAGTCTTCATGTTCTTGAAGGACTCTCTTGCACTTTTGGATCCTTCAGCTCCTTTAGCTTGAGAAACTATAGAGTTACCAAGAAAATATATCATTACACCATGAATTTTATTATATTTTACATATTATTGTTAAAAATATTTGAATGCCTCATAGGCTTGACTTTGGTATTATTTACAACACTCCACGTCTTCATTTTACAATATTATGAGATTACAACTCCATAAGATAAATTTATAACCTCTAAATATCTCTATTGAATGAGGTAAACCTAAATCACTTTTACAAGTTATTACATTTAACATATATCAATTGCAAAGGATAAAACCTTCAATTTTTTGTCATTATATCATGAAAACAAACTCAAATTTTGATCTATCTTATGACCATTTTAAAAATAATCATCTATCATAGATGTTTAGTTACCTAGAAATTAAAATAGCAATTAATAATAAAGAAAGACTTATTATTATTATTTTTAATCCCATACTTAGAAAACAACATTTAAAAGAAAATAGAGATAAAACTATAGTAGAACTAGCTCTTATAATTTTATGATAAAATATTAACATAGAGCCCATACTTCCAAATTATTTTAAAAACTACCATTCTTATTGTATTTCATAACTAATTGCTTGCAATTGCTAATAAAAAGTGATAAATATTTTCCAATTTTAGGGGAAGAAACTAAAATTAATTTCTAATGTTTAGAAGAAAAATACAACCACCATGTCTATTTTCTTGGGCTTTAAGACCATTAGTTTTTCAACCAAATAAAAAACCATTCAAACATTATATCCTTGTGATATTTTAAGGTAATTTATAGAACATTGTATCTAAGTTGAGTTTAAGTGCTTTGTTAAATACAAATTAACATTTCTAAAGTTATATATAGATATATCTAAAATTTGAAAGTTAAAATCATAATTGTTGAGTAGAAAATTCTAATCCATTTGAAATGTAAAGACTATATAAACATGTCTAAAAAAAAAAAAAAAAACTTAGCTTTCCTTTTCAATTACTACCTTGTCTTGATGTAGGGTTCATCTTTAAAAAAGTATCATTTTCACTATTTAAAAAATATATTTTAGACATTTATAGTAATAATGATTATCTTTACCTGAGAGCATGGATCCTAAGAGGTTCTTGCAGGTATTCCATTTCATGGCCTTTGTGTTGAGAGAGAAAAAGTTTCAATTTTTAATTGTTAATGTAAGTAGAATTTTGGTTGTTAGGGGTTTTACTATCGATCCTAGAGATGTTTGGCCTGAGAATATGGATCCTGTGTTCATGGGTCTTAAGATGTTTCTGTAGGCAATCCCTTCTATGACTTTTATGTCGGGAAAGAATAAGGTTCAAATTTTAAATATTGATGTGAGTGGGATCTTGATTGTTAATGGTATAATTATTGTTCCTAGAGATGATCTACTTGAGAATGTGGATCTTATGTTCATGGGTTTTGAGATGTTCTTGCAAACATTCCCTTCGATGATTGCTATGCTAGGAGAAAAAAGTTTCAAATTTCAAATGTTGATGTGAGCAAAAATTTGGTTGTTAGTGGTCTAGCTGTTGGTCTTGGAGCTAATCTATCTGAGAATGTGGATCTAGGGTTCATGGGTCTTGAGATGTTATTGTAGGCTAATCCTTTCATGGAATTTGTGTTGGGAAGGAAAAAAAAAAATTTAAGTATAGAAGTGAGTAGGATTTTGTCTCTTTGGGATCCTTTCTTAGTTTGTGACTTGGGTGAGAAATATCCTCTTCTTTTAAATGCAAATGTGAGTGGGTTTCTCATGAAGCCTTGTCAGGAAAATATTGGAGGTATTCAGTTTGTTGGTATCGTACCTTCTGACGATAGTGTGCTTTTGCATAAACCTCTTGGGAGGACGTATCCTGTGGATGCATGCATCCTTGAGTCCCAATTTTTTGGGAGTAATACCAAGGACCAGGATGGCTCCATGTATCTAGCTGAAGATGTGAACCCACCCTTGGGCCTTTAAGAGTTCTAGTTATCCTTTCGTTTGGGTAAATTTTTTTGTTAGTGATCATGGATGCAAAGTTTTCTAAAGATATTAGCTTCTAGATCTATTTTCCTTTTAGCTATGTTGTGGCTCCACTTCCCCCTCTTGGGAGAAAGGAAAACTTTGGGTTCATAGATTTGAGGAAGCTCTAGCAGGAAAACATTGGGTTTTTGGATATAGGGTTCATGGAGATATCATCAAGCTACCCTTCTTATGGATTTGGGGAAGCTCCTACAATTTTTTCATGGAAGCTTAAATTTGGGGAGGCCCTTGCAAGAAATTTTTAAAATTTTTTATTTAATTTTGAGTAGGAATTTACAAGGTTGATGGGAAATCTCCCTGTTGAAAATGTGTTTCCTGGCTTGGGCAAGAAAATTTTTAAATTTTAAATTTTGAATTAATTTTGAGCAAAATTTTGGTTGTAATTACGGATCTCGAATCTCTCCTCAAGATTCCTATCTTGGATTGGTCTTCTGATATTATAGTTTGATTCAGATCCTGGGTGTTCTAACTTTTTCTCTAGTACTTTTGTTTTGTTTTCTCTTCTTCTAGGATCCTGCTATTGTCAAAACCTATTTTTGTTTTACTCTATTGCTCTCTTGTTTTTCTTTTATAGCCCCCTTTTTGTGGCTATGTTTTCATTGTAAAATGTTTGAGGATCCTTGCAAAACTCCTTATTTTATTTGTAAAAGTTTTGGGATCCCTTTCAAAACCCCTTCTTCTACCTAATTAAAAAACAATGATCATTTTTTATATATTGATAAACAATTTTTTTTTTCTCCACATCTAGGGAATGTTCATTTTCAAATAAAATCCTTGACATTGAATTGAGACTCTCAATTTTCAATAAATCTAGTTACTTCATTAAGGTGTTTAATTATATGATAAAATTTTCTTACCCTAGACAAAGTTTGAATGTAATAAAATATACCCTATTTCTACATGTAATGGATGACTTGATTTTATATCTATGTTCAATAAGAAATCTAAATATTCAAATTTTTATTACTAAAAACAACCCTTCTCTAATACCAATAGCTTAATGGCTAAATCCTACAAAACCAAAATAAATAGTTGCCTCATATATGTTAAACAATCGCACCATATCCTACTAGTCCTAGATTCTCTTTTCTCAAGTGTCAATTTTAATGTTAAATTACCTTAGCATTGCTTGTAATAATTTTATTTACTATCCATTTCCTTGTACCTTGATTGAAGGGAAATGCAATTCAAAATTCTTATAAAATAACATTTTGATTATTAGTTACTAGTCTATTCACCAAAAATGTGTCTTAAGGAAGTTATTTATTGAGGTTATACTTTGTCCCAAAATTCATGTATCAAGTGTTTAATTTTAAAAAAATTCTATAATTTCTCTTAATTCCTAATTGTGGCATCCCCATGAGTATGGTCTACTAGCAAGGATGCCACTTGCATTATCGCTGATGTGACCCAAACCAATGGTGGATGTGTATAAGAATTATTACTAAAAAAAAAAAAAAATCCTAATTGCAGCAAGATATAGGGTGAGTACATTTTTATAAGATATGATATTGTACATAAAATTATAGACAAAGCCATTATAATTGCAAATATTCATCTAGAATTTCCCATACTTTCTTTAGAAATAATACATTGACAACTAGTCTCCATCCTATTCTTTTTCCTCGCACAATAACCTAGAGATGGTCCTTTGATCTGTTTTTTTATATATATTATAGAATCATTGAAAATCTCCAATAAATAACTAACCAAGTGAAAACTTTCAACTTTGTTAATTCTTTCTACACAAAAGAGTTGTACTTTAAGTGTCAAAACCTCAACCAACATTTTTATAACCGCCATTATAAGAGTATCTTGATGTTTTTGCATAATATTTGTTGAGAAATATTGTTTAGCTCATCTATATGTTCTTATGTTTTTCTTGATAACAACATGTCAAAGAATTTTTGCTATGTCTAAGTAGTTCTTATAAAGTCCGATGTGTTTATCTCCAAACACGTGACCATCAAACTTAGAAAATAAACTTACTAAATTATATGAAATTGACTTTATCATTTATCCACGCTCTTTTCGAGCAAACACACGAGGAATCGACCTCACAACCACATGGATGATAATAACCAGACAACTGCCTTACACCAAATGTCGTTTGGCTAACTTCTTTTTATTAATGCACATCTTAGTTTTAGGTAATCCCATATGGAAAACACCTTTTCCTTTATATGAAATTGATTTTATCATTTATCCCCAAATGCCACTTTATCTAACTTCTTGACACTCCAAACCAAGATTCTTTTTATTAGTGCATATCCTAGTTTTAGGTAATCTCATATGGGCACTGCTTTTACCCTCTAATAGCCTATAGCCACCATACATGCATGAGGTCAACCAAGTTGTCTCAATAGCCTATAGCTACCATCCTTTCATAAGGTGGGTCATTAGGTTCAATGGGCCATCAACCTTGTAGGGAGTCATAATCTATTTGATTGTACTATTTTAAAATAATGTCTTATCAATTAATTAATTAATTAATTAATATATATATATATATATATATATATATATATATATATATATATATATATTAAAATAAAAATAATTATAATTTTTCTTTTTTTTGGAGGAAGGGGTTGTACTCAAGTCCCCACCCTTGACAAGCCACAAATCTCTCCTTTAGAGCTTGAGAGTTTACAAACAAATTCAATTCTTATCTCAATTGAGATGCTATAGCTAGATACTTACATCATTTTTCATAAAATATTTGAATTCTTGATTTTCATTTTTTGGATCTTCTTCATGAACACAAATATTCCAAAATTCAACATCCTTGATATTTTTCTACAACCTTCATAATACCAAAACTCTACTCTACTATCTATGCATTACATCTTAGTAGAATAATATTTCCAAAACATCATAATACCAAAAATCTACTCTACTATCGATGCATTGCATCTTAGTAGAATAATATTTCCAAAACATCGATGTGGATTACTAGTTTCCTTGTTGAAGCATAAGTACAACTATAAAAATTGTAATAAATAGTTGATATGAAAACACATCAATGTTATTAAAAACAAATATTACCAATAAAAAAACATTAAAGTAAAACTTAATCATTATTTGATTCAAGCAGTCAATATTTTCTTGTTAGCTTCACCTAAACTTACTACTTCCTCTAACCATGGCAAAGATAATTTAACTTCACAATCCTCAATTAAAACCTCTCTATTAACTAACTTATTTGCACATTTGTTTCCTCCGTTATGTTCCATGGAGCCTTTGCTTTCCTCAAAATTGCATTTATTACTACGAGTAAATCACCTTCCATCCATACTTATACTCTGTTTCCATTTCATTTGTCTGCATATTTTTAACATTTCAAAACTGTCCAAACTTAATTTCTTTATTTATCTTAAATCCACTATTAAAAGCATAACGAGACAAAATCCCTCTTCTATATTTAAATAATTATAAATTATACTGTTACTCAAATTAAAAACTTATAGATGTTTATTTCAAAGAATAATGATTGTAATTTTAAATCTGAAAATATGCATGCCATATATTCTCACAAAGGGATTGATAAAGCTTTACCTTTGTTCAATTCCATCCTTAAAATTTATCTAAACGCTTTTCATGTCACGAAACGTCATTCTACTGTCCTTCAATTTTTTATTATTAAAACTCCACTCAAGCTTGTCTTAAAACTTGTGCAGCACATATTAAAAGAATATTAACTTTATTCGTGTAATTTTATTTAACAAATCATGAGCCAGGTCTTCAAAGAGCCAACTCATAAGTGTCCATGTTTTATTTCCTTTCTTTTTATAGTTGATTGGTTGTTACATGCCTTTATAGGAGAGTTGGTTACCACACTGCTACCAAAATTGATAACCATACCTAACCACACTGCTCCCAAAATTGATAACAATACCACTTCAACGAAGAAACGTGCTTTCGGCTCTTACTCTTTTTAAAAAAAGGAGTCACGAGTGCAATTTTGAAATTATCTTAAGACCATAATTATGTACGCTTACTATGGAATTATCTTAAGACTATAATTATTTACGCGTACTAATGAAAAGAAGCTTTGAAAGCATCCAGCATCCTCACATATTTCCGAGTAAACCTTACCAAACTATAATTCTAATAATTCTCTGAAATTCTTTTTTATACATACCAAACACCACTGATGGTAGATGAGCTGGTAGATCACATAATATTATTATATATTTTTTAATAATATTTAAATGCAATGGAATATTCTCCTACTAAGGCACATACATCAGTTTGCTCTGAAATGTTTACATTCATAGTCGCAGTAGCATCTCCAAATCTTTTGCGTTAAATCCAAAATCCAAAAGCATTAAACGTATTTTAAACTTTTTTCACTTAATAAAAAAATAATAATCATCTTTGATATATTAATAAAAAATATTTTCTTTTTCGACATCTAAAGAATGTTCATTATCAAACAAAATCCTTTACATTGAATTGAGACTCCCCAATTTTCAATAAATCTAGCTACTTTATTAAAGTATTTAATGATATGATAAATTTTCTTTCCCTAGCCAAAGTCTTAATTTACCGAAGGATACCCTCTTTCTACATGTAATGGTCGACTGCTGATTTTATATTTATCTTCAATAAGAACTTTAAATATTCGTATTTTTATTACTAAGATTACCTTTTTATTGGTTTAATACCAATAGTTTAAAAGTTAAACCCTATAAAAAAAAAAAAAAATAGTTGTCTCACATATGCAAACCAATTGTACCATCTCTTACTAGTCTTAAATTCCCTTTTCTAAAATATCAATAATAATATTAAACTACCATAACATTGCTTATAATTATTTTACTTACTATTCATTTCCTTGTAACTTCATTGAAGGGAAATACAATTCAAAATCCTAATAATTTTTTTTAATTTTATTTTTAGTTATGAGTCTCTTCACCAAAAATGTATCTTGAATAAGTTACTAATTGAGGTTATATTTGGTTCCAAACTTCATATATTAAGGGTTTAATTTTTATAAAATTTTATAATTTCTCTTAATCCTTAATTAACGCAAGATAAAGGATGAGTACAGTTTTTTATAGGATATGATATTTTACATAAACTTAACAAACTTATAGACAAACCCTTCATCATTGCAAATATTCATAGAATTTCCTAGATTTTCTTTAAAAGTAATACATTGATAACCTATCTTCATCCTCTTCTTTTTCCTTGTACAATAAAAAGATGGTCCTTTGATTTTTTTTTTTTATATCATAGAAACATTGAACATCTCCAATAAATAACTAAACAAATGAAAACTTTCAATTTTGTTAATTCTTTCTACACAAAAGAGTTGTACTTTAAGTGTCGAATCCCCAACCAAATTTTTTATAACCACTATCATAGTGTTTCTTGGATCCTTTTCCTTTCCAAATCCATTAAGAGTGTCATTTACTTGAATATTTTTGCATAATCTTTGTTGAAGAATCTTGTCTAGCTCATCTTCATGTTATGTTTCTCTTGATAACAACATGTCCAGAATTATTGCTATGTCTAAGTAGTTATTTTAACGACTAAGATGTGTTTATCTCCAAACATGTGACCATCAAACTTAAAAAATAAAATTACTAAATTATAAGAAATTGATTTTATCATTTATCCTTAAATGTCAATCAATGGCTTCTTGACACTCCAAACCAAGCTTCTTTTTATTCACATAGTTTTAGGTAATCCCATATGGGCAACACCTTTGCCTTTATATGAAATTGATTTTATCATTTATCCCCAAAGGCCACTTTATGCAACTTCTTGACACTCCAAACCAAGCTTCTTTTTATTAATGCATATCCTAGTTTTAGGTAATCCCATACGGGCAACACCTTTGCCCTCTAATAGCCTATAACCACCATACATGCATGAGGTCAAAAAATTTATTCCATCCCACCATTACAAATAGTGTCTTATCAATTTATTAATATATAATTAAATTTTAGAATAAAAATAAATAATTTTTCTTTTTGCTAGAGAAAGAGTTTGTAAGTAGGTCCCCCACCATCCACAAGCCACAACTCTCTCCTTTAGAGCTTGAGATTTTACAAATAAATTCAATTCTCATCTCAATTGAGATGTTATAGCTAGATACCTACATCATTTTTCATAAAATGTTTGAATTCTTGATTTTCATTTTGATCTTCTTCAATTTTATGTGTGAATACAAATATTCCATAATTAAACATCCTTCACAATTTTCTATAGCAACCTTCACAATACCAAAACTTTACCTCTACTATATATGCATTGCATCTTAGTAGAATAATATTTTCAAAACATCACACTATTATAGTCTACTTTATCGTATGTGGATTGCTAGTTTCCTCCTTGAAGCATAAGTACAACTATAAAATTTGTAATAAATAGTTGATATAAAAACACACTAATGTTATAAAACAAATATTACCAATGAAAAACATTAAAGTATATCTTAATCATTATTTGATTCAAGTGTCAATATTTTCGTGTTAGATTCAACTAAACTTACTACTTCGTCTAACCATGGAAAAGATAATTTACCTTCACAATCCTCAATTAAGACCCCTCTATT
Source organism: Wollemia nobilis (assembly GCA_028583015.1). NCBI lineage: Eukaryota > Viridiplantae > Streptophyta > Pinopsida > Araucariales > Araucariaceae > Wollemia > Wollemia nobilis. Next base: position 4,649,094 of record JAQPPZ010014295.1, read on the forward strand.
GGCTAGCCTATTTGCACATTTGTTTCCTCCCCTTAATGCCTGAGTAAACCTGATTTCTTCAAACTCTATAGCAAGGTCTTGAATTTTTACGAATATCTATTGTATGTTCCATGGAGCCTTTATTTTTAAATCCATGAGTAAATCACCTTCTATCCTTACTTTGTTCCATTTTATTTGTTTACATATTTTTAAACCTTCCAAATATATCCAAGCTTCAACTTTTTTATTTATCTTAAATCCATTATTGAAAGCATAATGAAACATCTCTCCTCTATTATTAAATAATTATAAATTATAGTAATACAATATTATACAAATTAAAGACTCTACATATTTACTTCAAGAATACTGATTGTAATTTTACATCTAAAATTATGCATGCCATATATTCTCACAAAGGGATTCATAAAGCTTTACCTTTGTTCAATTCCATTCTTAAATTTATCAAAACACTTTTCAATGTCACTGCAACGTTATTCTACTGTACTTAATTTTTTATTATTAAAACTCCACTCAAGCTTATCTTAAAACTTGTGCAGCACATATTAAAAGATTATTAAATTTATTAGTGTAATTTTGTTTAACAAATCATGAGCCAGGTCTTCAATGAGCTAACTCATAAGTGTTAATGTTTCAGTACCTTTATTTCTTAGGTAGATTGGTTGTTGCTGCATGCCCTTAAAATTGATAAAAATACCACTTTAACGAAGGGACGTGCTTTCTGCTGTTACTCTTTAAAAAAAGGAGTCACGAGTGCAATTTTGAAATTATTATAAGACCATAATTACAAAAAAGGGAGTCACGAGTGCAATTTTGAAATTATCTTAAGACCATAATTACATACGCGTTGTAATGAAAAGAAGCTTTGGAAGCATCCAGCATCCTCACAGATTTCCAAGTAAACCTAAACAAACTATAATTCTAATAATTCTCGGAATTTTTTTTTCCTGGATAACAAACACCTCCACTGATGGTAGAAGAGTTGATAGCCATTACATAAATTTAGTTTGATAGGAGAGTGTGATTATACATAATTTTTTTTGTTTGATAGGAGAGTTGTTATAATCACACTAAATACAAAATTTAAATTACAAAACTGGACAATCACATAATATTACTATATTTTTTATAATAATATTTAAATGCAATGAAATCTTCTCCTACTACGGCACACACATCAGTTTGCTCTGAAATGGTTACATTCATAGCCGCAGTAGCATCTCCAAATCTTTTGGGTTAAATCCAAAGCATTAGACGTATTCGAGGGCTAAATCCTATTTAGAGATAAGAATAAACTAAAATGTTTCGGTACCTCTGCTTGAAAACCATGGATTGTGAACCTGCTAAAGAAGCTTATAACAGTTTGCTTGAGTGGAGAAAAATCCACATAGAGCCCTTACTGTGGAGAAAGTCAAGTCGAGCGTTTTGAAGCCGAAGGTGTGAATGTTCAAGGGCTTGCCTTCTCTTGTCCTCACATCCACCTGCATTTCAAGGCAGAAAATGCAAAAAAAAAAGCAAAAAAACAATGATCTTTATCAACAAACTACCCTTAAATCAGACTGCTACCTCCAGATCCTGACAATAATTTTTTTTTATTGAAGGTAGCAAACAAAGTTTAGTTTTAAAAATCAGCTAATCATTAAATAAAAAAGTTCAATTAAAACTTCCGTAAACCCATTGAAAGCTTGAGCAATTTGGAAGTTCATTGTTAATGAGCAGAGTTTCAGATTTTAATCTCACCTCCATTCTTGCCTTTGAGATGGTTCAGTCGGGAAAAGAGAGGATAACAGTCTCCACAGATAGAGCAATCGTTTCCTCAAGGCAGAAAGGATATCGGCCTTGGATGATAGGAGAGATGCACCCTCTTCATCGTGTGTCGACTCTCCCCTACCATTCATTTTTGGATAATAAAGCCCGAGGGATGCTGACATTTCCCAATATTACAGTCTTCTAGAGCAATTGGAGGTTTTTATAATGCTAGGCATGGTAAATTATCGTTGATAGCTGTGTACCACTTATGTGGCATCTTCTTCCTGTTGGCTTTACATATTCTAGTATATTAGTCACTTCATAAAACTACTGTGCGTTTCGATTGCCGCATTTTTATTCACTTGTGGGCTTTATTTCCTAGGTTCCGTTTTGTTTCACTCGTTATGAATGAACGATGGATGATAAGCTTGCTTTTGTTGCCTTTGCATCTGGAGTAGCCCATAATATTCACTATTTTGGTAGCACAACATTTCAAATTCAACATACAAATCAATATTGAATAGTTTTTAGGATTACAAATAAATTAACCATTAGAATAAGTATTTATCAATATAAAAATACAATTAAAAAAATATTATTTTTCATCTTATATATAAAGGTTTATAATTGATATATTTTCTCCAGTCCATAAGGATTTATAGACTTATAATGAATAGGTCTTTTTATGAAAACTTTTAAATCCTATATAAATACTCTTAAGTTTACCTTTTCATAAAATACATTTTACTTCTAATTGATAAGCTTATGAATTTATTTTAGTTGTAACTTAGGATAATACTATAAAATAAGATACTTTAATAACTAACACAAGTATTTTGTAATAACCAATACTTGAGAAAAACCATAAGTAATAAGACAAAATTTAAACCTATCTCTACTTCCATCAACTTTACCTCTATGAACATATCTATTTCATGACATTCATACTTATAAAAACATCTTAACAAATCCTCTAAATATTTTATTTAGATTCTCTAAAATTTTTGTGACCCTTTATCATAAGCAGTTGTGATCCCAAGTTAATATTAAATATCTTGGTGGCATCCCATTTTAGATTCAACATATGAGTCAACATTGAATAATTTCAAGAATTGCAGATGATTAACCATTTAGATAGATTCATCAATGTAAAAGTGCAAAAAAAATACTATTTTTGGTTTTATATATAAATGTTTGTATTTTAAAATCTTCTCTTGAAACCATTTCCCATAATCTAATAATCTATATATTTATAACAAGTAGATTGTGATTATTGGAGACCATATTTTTTTTTATTGATGGGAAAGGGTTTTGAAAGAGACCCTCAACCTTTTACAAGGAAAAAAGCAAAACAGAGTAAATCAACAAGATAAAACCATAAAAAACAAAAAGGGGAGAAACTAAAACAACATTTTAAACCAAAAGGAGAGAGAAAAGAAACCCAAATAAACCCAAGTGCAACCAGTTCCAAGAACTACACAAAGATCAACACCAGTCAATCATGAAGTGAGTCTCATTCGCACAAACTAGCATCAAAGAACTTCATGTGAGTGATAGATCGATGAACCAAATGGAAAGAAAATTTAGAGTAAACAAATGTCATCATCTTGATTGGTAGACCTGAGGTTCTAAGGGAAATCAACATGCCAAACCCGAAGGGTCTCTTCCTTGACTCCTCTATTAGCAAGTGAGTCAACAAATTTATTTCCTTCTCTTAACACATGCTAGATAATAACATTAGAGTACTTGCTAACAAGCCTCCTACATTCATAAATGATATTGGAAAGGCTCCACGAAGGGGATTGAGAAGCTTTGATACAGTTGATGAACAACAAGAAATATCCTTCCACAATTAAGTTACTGAAGCCATAGCCTTCTAGGACAAGCAGACCTTGATAAAGAGCTCTCGCCTCATCCATTTTGTTGGTTTGAACTCCAATACTCTTTTCATATACTATAATGATTTTTCCTTTATCGTCTCTAATTATGCCATCACTCCTAGCCCTTCCAAGATTTCCCTTAGCTGCTCCATCAAAGTTGAGCTTTATCCACCCTGTAGGAGGAGGGGTCCAAGTAATGCCTAATCTATTAGCAATAGGGAAAGGAGATCCTACAACACAATTTTTTAGATTAAAACTTGCATACAAGTGAGATTCAAGACCAGTTTTGGGGGCCCTATTCAATGAGACAAGGTAGACATTTTTAGAGGTAAAGGTGGTGATGTGAAGGAAGACGGATTGAGGGTCTTTGAAAACTTCTTTGAACACTCTATTGTTACATTCCAGCCAAATCTACCAAAGGAAGTGGTGTAGGCATATGGACCACATGAATTTTAACTAGGAATTAAATAAGGGGTTATGCCATTCCTCAAAAGATGGACAATGGAAGACGGTTGAACCCAGATAATATTGACAAAATCAAACAAGGAATTAAAAATAGAAACAGAAAAAGGGTATTGCAAAAAATATGGAACGTTGATTCCCAATTGGACTTGCAAAGAGGGTAACAGTTGGGGATAAAGAAAAATCTGAGGATTTATCCATAGTTAAAATTTGATTTTGAGATGCAAGACAAGAAAAGAAGTCAATTTTTGGAATCAAAATTTTAACCTAGATATACTTGGTAGGGGTCCAACTAGGTGAGGGGGTATCTTGAATATAGTAAGTATATTTAACCGTGAACTTACCATCCTCACTAAGCTTCCATATGAGACTATCTTTTGATTGGTAGTTCAAAATAAAAAATACTCGCAAAAAATTTTGAAGGGTTATGATAGCAGAGGTGGAATTAAAATCCAGATCATTGGTGGGAATGGATTTCCAAAGGCATCGGTTAGGAGACTAAGAAATGAAGTTAATCACTCTACTTTTGAAGGTTTGGTCCGTGAAGGGCTTGAGAATTACCATATTTGGCTCAATTATGAGGGGGTGATCCTTAAGCCAAACATCTTCCCAGAACCTTATAAAATTGCCACAACCAAGTTTCCATCTCATTCCTTTTCTGATAATGTCCCTGCATTGAATGATAGAATTCCAAAAGCACAAACCTTGAGGGAGAGGTTGGCTATCCATGAAATAGGTTTGTTGGAGGTATTTATTTTTTACTATATCAATCCAAGTAGATTGAGCCTCAGTGACAATTCTCCAGGCTTGCTTTGCCATGAGTGCCAGATTTATTTTGTGTATTTCCCTAAAGCCTAACCCTCCTTGGTCTTTTTTCTTACAAATTTTATCCTAAGCAACTAAAGAAAATCTCTTATGATTTTCATTTCTAGACAAAAGTAGCATCCTTTGAATTTGTTCAATCTTATGGCAAACGAAAATAAGAAATTTGAATATTGACATGAAAAATACTGGCATACTTTGGAGGCATGCTTGCACAAGAGTAGCCTTAGCCTGCTTGGATTAACATTGTTTTTTTCCACCCTATCAGCTTCTTGTTGATTCACTCAATGACATTGCTCCAAAATAATATTAAAGGATTGCCATGAAATAGAGGGAGCCCAAGGTAAGTAGAAGGAAGCTAAGAAATAGTACAACCCAAAATCCTAGCAATATTAAACTATCTATGAATGGGAGTATTTAGGAAATAGATTCTACTCTTCACAAAGTTAATTTCCTACCCAACAACTTCTTCAAAAAAAATTAGAATTATTTTGATTATTTTGGCTTCAGGAACTAAGGATAGAGTTGCTAGGATAGTATCATCCACAAATTGTTGATGAGTAATGGGCCTAGAAATAGATGAGGGCTTGATACCATAAATAAAACCCAAAGACAAAGCATGTTTAAGGGATTTGCAAAGTGATTCAACCATGATGATGAAGAGAAAATATGACAAAGGGTCACCTTGCCTAAGCCCTCTAAAAATTTTAAAGTATCATGTTGCTGAACCATTAAAAATGACTGAGAACCAAACATATGTTATGCATTCCTTAATTAAGGTGGCCCACTCCTCATGAAAACTAAATTTATTTAAAACTACAAAGAGGAAATCCCAAGAAACCTTGTTGAAGGCTTTGTTGATATCAAGTTTTAGGAATAGGCCATGTTTCTTGCTCTTGGCAATAGAATAAATAAGTTTATGTATAGTAATTATACCATCTGTTATGAATCTACCTTTGACAGAGCTCCCTTGGCAGTGATCTATTATATATAGAAGGATAACCTTGAGTCTACTCACCAGAACCTTGGATATGATCTTGTAAATGACATTACAAAGGCTTATCGGTCTAAATTCAGAGATGGATTTACTTACTTGGGACTTAGGGATAAGAGCCAAGAATGTTGAATTGACATATCTAGGAATGGATTTTGATTTTTTAAAGTCTTGGACAACATTGGTTACATCATGCTCAACAATATCCCAAAAGTGCTAGAAAAACCTAGGAGGGAATCCATCAGGTTTGGGAGCCTTATCAGGGTGCATAGAGAACATGACATCTTTAATTTCTTCTTTTGTGAAATTATCAAGAAGATCAGCATTTGATTCTTGGGATACAAGGCAAGGAATATTTTAAAGAAGAAAATTACAGGCTTGGATGGAGGATGGTGCATTGGGTCCCAAAATATTCTCAAAATGAGAAACAGCTTTGGACCTAATTTCATGAATGTCATTGATGCTTGAACTGTCACTCCTGAGGAGTTCCCTAATTCTATTAGAACTTTTGTGTCTGAGTGTTGATGCATATATTGGAGATCATATATTGATGTCTTGTGTTAGTATACATAATCTTCATTTTCAACTTTGATGAAACTTTCTATATGTTTGTAACGACCAAAAAACTAGCTAAAAAGAACTAAGATTTTTTTTTTATATGTACAACTAAGAGAGATCCATAAACCCCTATCAAGTATGCACATTGAGTTAATCTATTGCTTATCATAAATATACAAAGAATAGCATTGTACTCAATACCCTACACAAGTTCAAATCTGTAGGTATACTATGTGTACCATAGATAATCTTTCCATCTCATCCTTTTAGATGAGCTAACTTATAACCTTTAGTACAATCGAAGGTATACGCCCATATACACACCATGCACAAGTCTATCTATGCAGGCATGCTACGTGTATTGCAAGTTAAGTCATCCATATCATATTCTCGATGAGCTAACTTAATCTATTTGTAGATTACAAGTTGTTTCATAGTTTAAATCACCCTAAGAGGTCTTAATCTCTTAGGTCCTTTCCATGTTCACCCTAAGAGGTATTAATATCTTAGGTCTATTCTATGTTCACCCTAAGAGGTCTTAATCTCTTAGGTCTATTCTATGTTCACCCTAAGAGATCCTAATATCTTAGGTCTATTCTATGTTCACCCTAAGAGATCCTAATCTCTTAGGTCTGTTCCAACTCTAGAAGAATAAGGTTAACTTTATCTAATTTATCAAAACATGGAATAATAGTTACCAAGCATTTGATAAACTCCTTAATTAAAAAATTATAAAAGGTAAAAATTAAAGCAAATAAATTATTAAATAACCACAATGTCTATATAATTCATAAACAATAAATTAGGAATACATTACTCATTCATTTATTAGTTTATTACATAAATTCAAGTATGGTAAAACCTCCATACTTTAAAAGAATAAAGTATTATATCCAATTCCAACTAGGGGTTATTCCCCAAGAGTAGTCAAATAAAAATAAATAATTACTGTAACCAAGGTCAAAGTTCATGCATTAGTTTCAACTAACCTCTTTGGTTCTTCCCGTCTTCCCATTAATCATTTGAAAGGTAATAGGGGATTAGGGTAGATCATGGTTCTATGAAAACATGCTTCTAAATAGTTTTACTAAAACATAAAGCAAGTGCATATATATATATATATATATATATATATATATATATATATATATATATATATATATATATATATATATATATATCGTTTTGCCAAATTGCAACTATACAAATCTATTTGAAGCATTCAACCATCTACTGTCTAGTTAATCTCATAAGAATTCCTTTATTTCTATTCTTATCTCTATTAACTAAATAGGAGAGTCATTTTATCAAATGCAAGCAGTTAATGATTATTCCCTTAGTTAATTAAGGATCATGTTCTTTCAAAACTTAAATTCATTTTTAAATAGACCATTTATTTAATTAACTAAAGTCCTATTCATTTTAGAGTAATTATCCCATTACTTGAGTAATTACCGTAGGTTAGTTTATTTCTTATCTACCTAGGTAATTAGTTTACCAACATTCCTATGTCGGCAGATATTATTTGATTAGCATATTTATATTTTTAGGATACTTTATTTTACTGTCATTTCATTGTATTTAATCCTAGGCACTATCAATAATATGTATTGATTATCTTACTCCGATAATATGGTATCAGAGCTCCATTCTTGGAGCTCATCTTGTAGCTTCTGAGATCTGTGATTCGGGCATGCCCAAGATCTGAGGATTTGATGTCTGAAGACCTACACGACCAAGCTGGGTATAATTCTTGATCGAGTGGATTAGCCAACTCAAGCACAATTCTTGATCTGAGTGATACAACATCTCTAACTTAGGCCAGATCTAATCATTGACTCAATAATTTTTTTTAGATCTGTGACCATGTATGACCGACTGGCCTAGATGCGGGTGACCCTTACAACCTAGCTAAGCTACAAAGGTAGGGTTATGCATAAGGGGTCGACCCCAAAATATATTTATAAAATCAAGGTGAATTATCTTGGAATACCGATAATATTTATAGAAGTATACATGGTGAATTGCATTTATTTGTTTCCAAAAATTTTCAAACCATGGCAAATTTCATTAAATTGTCTCCAAAAATTTTCAAACCATGGCAAATTTTTCTGTGTTGGGGGCTATGAATATTGGTTTGCAAAATCTAAAAAATGTATGGCATACTTAAAATATTTCGACCGATATGAAAAAATTTATGCCAACATGACGACCTATAGCATGATGATCGACTGCAGGTATGACGATCGGTTTTAAGAATGTCGATCAACTGTAGGTATGATGATCGGCTACAAGAATGTCGATCGACTACAAGAATTCCAATCGATTGCAAGAATGTCAATCAGCTAGAGGCATGACGATCGACTAAAGGTATACCGATCGATTGGAGGTATGAAAATCGACTATAGGTATACCTATCGACTGCAGGCATGTTGATCGACTATAGGCATGATGATCGGCTATAGGTATGCCGATCAACTGGAGTCATGACGATCGACTGTAAGAATATCGATCAACTATAGGTAGTACGATCGGCTATAGGAATGTTGATCAACTATAGATATGAAGAGTGATTGCAGGCATGACGAGTGGTTGAAAGAATGACGATAGTTTGCAAGTATGATGATCGATTGTAGGAATGATAATTGGTTATAGGAATACCGATCAATTGTAGGTATGATGAACGATTGTAGGCATGATGATCAGTTACAAGAATGTCGATCAGCTGTAGGTATGATGATCAACTATAGTCATGATGATCAGTTGTAGGCATAACTATTGGTTGCAAGAATGTCGATCGACTGCAGGCATGACAAGCAACTATAGGCATGATGATTGAATTTAAGAATACCGACCGACTACAAGCATGACGAGTGACTGCAGACACGATGATAGGTTATGGGTATGACACGGCTCTGTAATCGATCGACTTATACCGATAAACACAAATCTACAACTAATCAAATTATGTAGATAAACAGACTCTATAATCGATTGGATTACATCGATAGACATGACTTTGCAATCGATCGACTTATGTCGACAAACACGGCTCTACAATCGATCATCTTGTACCGATCGACACTCCTCTACAACTGATCACTTTATTTCAATAGTCACTCTGCAACATTCTCAAGTTTTTCGTTGTTTCAAAGCTATTTTCGATGTATGTTTATTGGTACCCAGTACAATATATATATGGGTAGTATATGAGGTGATTTGGGTGGGAAAAATAAAATAATTTATAATTTGAAGGCAATTTGGGTGGGAAATATAAAATCATTTATAATTTGAAGGTGAATTGGGTAGGAAAATCAAAATCATATGTAATTTGAGGTCTATGAATTAAAATAAATTTAGGTTCATGATTATCAATGGCAGGTGAATTTACCCCAAAAAAACTTCCACCCCATAAATTTCGGGCAAATGGGTCCCAGTGAAAGGTTCCAAAATTAGCATTTTCAAAATTTAAAAAAACCTAAATAGAGCTAATTTACAATATTTCGTGCCTATGGATAACCCTGTACAAAGGTGGTTGTACAAAGGTGGCGCGGACCTACTGGGTAACCTAGACCTACGCGGATCTACTAGCTAGGTGGATGTGACGTGGTTTAGACGGACCTTAAGTGACAATGGTGATCTGATGCAAATCAGATCAAATCGATGGATCTGATGGGACATAGTGAGACACCCAAGCATACCATATAATCGAGGGACATTGTGATGTAACATAGATTTGATCTAGCGATCGATCTAAGGACTGTGCAAGTCCCCTAAGCATAATCTTGAAGAGAGCCTATGTGGCTTGACTGGACCTAACAATTACAGACTGCATGGACCACCTGTTGATGTAAAACCAACCTAGCCTACTTAGATGACCTAGACCATTGGAAGGACACATGGAAGATGGGGACGATCTAGAATGATGGGACTAGACATTGCCTAAGATGGACTACTAAGAGGACCTGACGTGAACATACCATATCAACAGGGACACATGGAAAATTATGATTTATCCTACTGATATACCGTGGCGTGGCTTGATCAAGCCAAAAAAAGGACTTTCTCGTTGGACTGATTGCCTGCAGGAAATCAAGATTAAAAGTGCATGTTTTTTTTTTAAATGCCCTTTTGTACCATGCACGTTTCATGTGGGATAATCAGCCTAGCCTGACAAAGAAAGAAATAACAAATTGTGCTTGACAAACTAGGTTGAATAACGGACGTCGAGCTGGAGTCAGAGGTTATGATTTTCCAACAAATCCAAGGATCGGACGCCAGTGTGGAGGCATTGCTAGGGCAACGTAGCCAATTTTGGGTAGGTGAATCTACTGTAATGCCACATAGATCTATGTAGAACCTGCACATAGGAAAATTTCATTAGAGTAACTATTTTCCCAATGATTGCAGAGCTGGTAGTGTAAGATGATGTTCAGTGAACCCTGGCATTGTAATTATAGTAAGTCTACATTGTAATATTTTGATGAAAGAGATCGAGTGTATCCACCACGCAACCATCGAAGGTTGATAGCCTACAAACCCACACAAAGGCAAATTGCATTGCATAGTGCACTAACATCCCAATTGCAGCAGGATCACCTCTTGTAGACATCGAAGTCGATCAATAGTGCTTGCGTAGACATTGATCTACAAAAGATCACATTATTGGCTCATAATACCTTGATTTCTGTTGATGAAAGCACATGCCAATCAGAGAATGTGGAGGCTCTCACTAATTTCCTTTGCAGACGTCTCTAACTAGCAATGAAGAATTTAATTTTTGGCTACGATTGCTGTTGAAGCTCTCGAAGAACGACATTTATGGTTATCTGACCATGCTACAAATTTGGTGATAACAACAGATTAACATAGTAGATGACAATCACATTTTGATGAAGATCACAGAAAATACATAAGAGATCAGATTCCACTTTATTGTGACAACGGTACCGATCACGCCGCCCGCTCGGTGGAGTGCCACTGGTGGAGCCAAGAGGAGGATGGTCGTCGCACCACCCACTCTCATAACCTATGGAGACAATAAGGATTATTTCCCCTTAATATGCATCGACTTGGTAGTCGGGTTGGTTAGCCCCTATGCTACTAAGGCGCAGGCCAGAGTGAGGTTTTGAGTTCAAACTCGGTCGTGCCAACTATAAAAAATATTTTGGCGCCTAAGGTTTGTGCTCCGTATTTGAATAAATTTTATTTTATTTAAATTAAATTTATTTAATTTCAATTAAATTTATTTAAATTTAAGTAAACTTTCAAATTAAAGTCCAAGTGGCTTTAATGTTTTGTAAAAGCAATTTTTAATTGCTTAGGGGGCCACAATTTACAAAATTGTCTCAAAGGCATTTTTTTCTAACACTTACTTTAAGTGCATTTTTTGACAAAATTGTCTATAAACCACATTGTAAGAGACCTAGATACTTTCTAGCTGCCCTCTTTTACACTAAGGGGAGAATATTTCAGCAATTGCCTAAGAAGCAAGATTTGTAAAACAAAAGCCTTAGAGGCTTTATATTTTTTGCAACAAGGGGTGATAAATTCTAAAATTTGCAAACAAAAGAGGGGAAGACTTATAAGGGTGCATTTTTGGCAGTGATCGACACCTTAGTCAAATTATTTTATAAAATTTCATTGTAAAAGGTGCATTTTCGGTAGAGACCGACACCTTAAAATGGGTAGATCAAAGAAGAAATCTCAAAATCAACTGATGTTGCTAAATCAATTAAAGACCCATACTTTCCACCAGAGATGGATGGGTTGGATTTTTATGAGGAGGGCACATTTATCACACTAAACAATGGTTTAGTAGCCCTACTCAATGATTCTGAGTCTTGTATAGACTTACAGATAAATGGTACTCAATTTATTATTGGTGTTATAAGGGGTATACACCTGTTATTTTTTGCACTTGACCGTACCCAACGTAAAGTAAAATTGGAAATAAATAAGGAAACATAGATCAAACCCTTAATGGTCGATCCTTGTAGTGACACAAGTGACCTTCAACCCATGATGGTGAATGCTTGTTGTGACACATGTGACCTTGAGCCCATGATGGCCAATGCTTGTTGTGATACATGCAACCTCTTACCTTCAATGGTAGATATCAGTTGTAGCACAGGTGATCTCATTTCAAAAGTATACTTTGCTTGTGACACTAGTGACTTAAAAATTGAAACTCCTCAAAAAGAGCTCCATAATATCATCAATAATGACAAATGCCATATTGTTAAAAGTATTGATGAAGATGATAAAAATTGGTGTTTCGAACAACACACCAAAGGATTTGGTTCCAAACTATTGAAGAAAATGGGATTCAATGGTGAGAGATTAGGTAAACAGGAACAAGGCATTAAAACTCCTATAATGCTAAATGTCAGGGCAAAGAATAAAGGCCTTGGCTATACTAGACATGCAAGTACTAGTAATACTATGTTTGTAAAACCTAAATCTCCTACAAATCTTAAAAAGCATTGTTGTAGTCACTATGGAAAGACATGAAATGTTGCAACTAGATGTTTGAAATTACATCCTTGTGATTCATGTGGATGTACGAATCATTCTTATTCTAGTTGTTGGTACAAAGTGAAAATGGCCAACAAGGTTCATATATATTGTGGATGGACATATCACACACAATGGACCATGATGAAAGAAATGTTGTAGGGCTTCTACCGAAAAGGTAAAACATATGGTAGACCCTGAGGCAAATCCAGTGATATATCGAGTGATAGTACCAGAGGCAATGACCTAGAGGCAGACCTAAAGATAAACCCAGAGACAAAGTTCCAAAGGCAAATCTATAGGTAGATCTAGAGGTAATGATCTAGAGGAAGATTCATAGGCAGATCCCAAGATAGACCCAGAGGTACAAATCCAGAGGTATGCTTAGAGCTAGAGCTAGAGCCAGAGACAAAGCACGAGCTAGCATTCTTTCATTTCTCTTCTTCTTCACTGTATTGGGGTATTTATATACTTTACCCAAATATTGTTGTATAGGAGGATGTATATGTATTAGCCAAATAATGTAATAAGTGGGGATGTTAGAGTAATTATCCCATTACTTGGGTAATTACTATAGGTTAGTTTATTTCTTATCTACCTAGGTTAGTATTTTACCAACATTCCTATGTCGACAGATATTATTTTATTAGCATATGTGTAGGCCTAAAATTTTTGCACTCCTTTCCTCTAGGCTGATGGATCCACGCCTCAGAGGGGAATGGAAAATGATAGAGCTACACCTCGAAAGAGAGGCACTTGATCGTGCCTTCTTGTGGTGATTTTTCGATGAATTGTGGGTTCACCAGGAAACTTTTGATGGCATTTTCCGCACCTAGGTTGAGAATGAGGTTTAATATGTTCATTTTTGGATCACTCATACAAACACCTAAGGTTGGCCTTTGAAATGCAACTAACCTATCTATGATGCGATTTTTTTTTACTTTTTTGATGAAAACAACAGACAAGAATAGAAATGACAAATGTAGTTGCTAATTCTATGCTTAAAATAAATTCAAAACATACCTGAATCGAGATGTCTGATGAAGATTCTAATTTTTTGATGCAGAGCAGGATCGCTGCTATTTTGGCAGAATCGTTGTTGTTCCAGGAAAAATCGCTCAACAATTTGTTGAAATCGTAAGCGATTTCGCTGCAATTTTGTAGCAACAAAACACAAGACACAAAATGGTTTTTTGGCACAAATATGATTCAAACTTTGATATGTTTCCTATTTAAGCATTCCTTTTCAACTAAATGAAAGATAGAAAAGGTTTGTAATAGATGTAAGTACAAGAGTCTAAATGTTCATGAATTTTATGTAAGCAAAATGCAGATTTAAATTAAAAATTGATTAACATGATGGTGAATACCCGAGATGCATTGCTGAATTAATGAAAATATAATTAAATAACTAAATAAAATGGAAGAGAAGGAAGAAGAACAAACAGAATAAAGGTTTTTGCCCCCAGATGATCTGTGAGCAAAATAGCTGCCAAGTCAGCAGGATCGCTGCTATTTTCTACGAAATCGCACACCTACTCCACCTGCTCGTAGCATGATTCTGTCGATTGTTCTGCGATTTCGTCGTTCGTTGTGCGATTTTGACTGCAACCTGCAAGTGAAAATTTTCTAAAGAGGGTAATGGGACAATGATGGATTTTAGGCAAATATAGGCAAATTGAAGACGGGAAGATTATACTAATGGCTTCTCAATTCTGCTATCTTCTCAGGGGATCACTTAGCACGCTTTGCAATCAGGGAGTCAGCCCTAAAAAATGAATTAGAGGGGGGATTAAATAGGATTAGGGGAAAATATGGGAAATCAGGAGGTTAGGCCAAAATAGGGAGGGAGTTGGGATCCCTCCTATGTTTTCCCCTGCCTAATCTCGCTAGAATCCGTCGTTACAACCTCTTTCCAAACTCAGAAACGCGGTTTGAAATGGATTTTTGGCATTTTGCAAACTTGGGAAAATTTTGTTTTTGAGCAAAATCGCTTGACGATTTTGCTAGCCGCTCAAGCGATTTTGCTGAAAGTCAGGCGATTTTGCCCAACGGTCAAAACAACATTGGTTTGAGGGCACAAAAATCGAGGCAAATGGATTTTTGCTACTTTTGAATGATTTTCGGGTAGACTTAGGTAAATTTGATGTTTTTATCAATTTTAATGTTTTTACTGAGTTAATCAATTTAAGTGCATCAAATTTAAGGTGCTACATTTTGCCCCCTCTTTAGCGACTTTTTGAAAAAGTCGTTAAAGATGAAATGGCACGTTTTTCGAGGTAGCAAAAAAAAATTGTATGCCTTTTTTAGTTCATTGTTTTAACTTTGTTATTTTGACGTCTTATTATGCTGCCCCCTTCGATTTTTGCATTAATTCGACAAATTAATGAAAATTTGAAAAAAAGGAAATTTTCAGGTTGACTTAAATAGAGAAACAAAATAAGAAATTTCATTTTCATTTTTACTGTTCACTTTCCAGAGAGAAAAAGAGCTTTGAGTGCACGATGGCAGGATTGACACATAGAGCGGATCTAGTGCACAGAGGAGAGAGGGTAAGCATTAATTTTCATGCTTTTTAATGCAATTTTCATGCTTTTTATGATTTTCTTTGAATTTTAATTTGGACTTTAAATTCGGGTATGCCGTAATTTTTGGCATGAGGAAAAATCACCTCGAGATCGCAAAATCGCATAGGGTTTGGTGAAATCGCTACAAAAAAATGCAACGATTTAGGACTTCCAAAGCGATTTTGATGAATCGAGGGCGATTTCACCAGAAACAGGAACGATTTCATCAAAATCAAAATGATTTTGACAACTTGAATGCGATTTTGGGTTTTAATGTAATTTTGGTAATTAACTTTAAATTTTTGACTTTTGTGTGCAGTTGGGCAGTTTGAAGAGCCGAGAGTGGCGTTATGATGGTTTCTAGGTGGACCTAGGAAACCTATCTGATGGTGATCGGGTGACCTTGGATGCGATGGGACTGCGTCATGTGGCTGAGATGCCACAAATTCCTATCGACCTCACTTTGCTTATAGCTTTGGCAGAGAGGTGGTATCCTAGTTCATCCACATTTCGACTATCGACTGGGGAGATGGCTCCCACCCTAGAGGACGTCTGGAGGATCTTGCAGATCCCCATTTAGGGCCAGCGGGTTACAGGGTCAGATCATCGGGCTCGAGCGCTTCAGAGATTATCTAGGGATCCTTAGATGAGGCTGGAGTTAGGTGGGGTCTCTGTTACTACTCTGAGACAGATACCCGAGATTTCTCCTCTGACATCGGTATTGTCAGGAGTAGTTGGTGGCTTGTTGTTGTGCCACTAGAGTAGCTGTAGATTGCCTTGGCTGCTTGTAGGGGTAGTGGCCGATATGCGGGACCACCGGATTCGATTTGCATGGGGTCCTTTTTGCTTGTGTCGCTTGTATAGGACACTATACAAGATTGTCTATAGGGAGGGGGTGGCTCTGGTGCTTACCTCTTTTTTACAGGTCTGGTGCTGGGAGCACATCATAGTGCGGAGGCCTGAGGGGCTACCGGTAGCAGCAGTAGAGGCAGGGAGGCCCCGAGTTTACTGCTAGGTAGTCCGGGTAGGAGGAGTTCGGAGGATTAGCCTGGATGATGCCAGATAGATTTTTGATGAGCTGATGGGGGATGCCATCACCTAGAGACCATGGAGGGGCCACCCAGGATGGGTCAAGGATAGGGTAGAGCTGGCTCATGTCAGACGAGATGTCTAGTTGTGGATGCATGATGGGGAGATGGAGCCCCATCGAGCGGATCGGGTGCTTCGATAGTTTGGCTTACAGTAGGGGATCCCTACTGTTAGAGATTTTTACTATGCTCGGACCACCAGGGATCCGACCTCTATCAGTGGTGCACCTGACATGAGGTGCTTCCTAGATACAACTCTAGATGATGCCCCTGTTGTTACAGTCATTGGAGATGATGCAGGGGTTACAATGGACTACACGACATGGTATGCCTCAGTCTACCCTCTGAGACTGATAGCACGGAGGGGGCCAATGCACAGGGATGTGGAGCGGGTGCTCTGACATCACAGAGTGGCCAGTGAGTAGGCCAGTGTAGAGTCCATGGCTCGAGGCAGAGGTGCAAGGACTAGGGGCGATCACTTGCATGGTAGAGGGAGGATGCCATATCCTCATACTATAGGACTGCAGGGCCATGGTGGGCCTTCGCTAAGACCATTGAGGGTCCCACGGACCCGGGGGAGAGATGAGATGGAGGTACCCTCTCCTCAGGAGCCTAGACCAGATTCCCCTGGGAAGGGGATAGCCACGGAGGAGGAGGGTGAGAGCAGTGCGATGGCTACTCTCTAGGCGAAGAATGCCATGCTACGAGAGACTAATACCTCCCAAAGGACGTGCATTGAGATGCTAGAGGCAGAGTTAGCCCAGGAGAGGGCACAGGCACAAAGAGGAGTGGGAGGGATAGCGGATATGCTCTCCAGGGCTTTTGGGTGAGTTGCTTTCTACCAGGCGATGTACTTCATGATCATCCCAGAGGGACAGAGAGTACCTCTCCTAGCGATGTACGAGCCATCAACTCGGGAAAGTCAGAGATCCCAGTATTCCACTCGAGAGACTACTGCGGCTCAGGCTCCTCCACCTCTTGGAGGTGACGATGCACAGAGCACCAGGGGTGTTGGACAGTCATGAGGATTGGAATTTTGATGATGTATTTTTGGATGACTGAGTATGCCGATGATGGCTATTGTGGCATACCAATATACTATTGTATATATATACTTTTTTGATGATATATATAGATTTTGATCTTTTGCCTTATGTGTCAATGTGTTTGATGATTAATTTTGCATTTTGATTTTAAAGAGTTGTATTTTAAATTTGATAAAATGATTTGATGTAAAATTGCATTAAGATGTGTAAAATGGTTTTGTTGTTTCTGAAAATAGGAAATGTGAATTTAGCAATAAACCTCGAAGGATGTGGCATTGTTATGTGACTGTTGTGGAGATCTAAGCTCGTTAAGTCACGAAGTTGATCCTGTTATGAGGTGTATTTTGATATTGCTAAATGAAATGGTTGGGTGCTTAAGAAAATTCTTAAGGCTTTTTGATAGGATGAGATGTATTGATTGTTGATCAAAAAGATGTAAGTTTGGGCATACAAACGTCGAACGATGGCTTTTTCTAAGCAAGGAATCGCTAATTACTTAGGAATAATACTATCATCGCAAAAAGTCATCATGAAAATGCAGGATAAAAAATATTTTTGTAAAATGCAAAATTAATGTTGTGTAAATCATTGTATCACATATGCAAAAGGTTTTATAGATGCTTACGATGAATTTTTGGGCATGAAAAATTAGAAGGATGGTTTTCGCTAGGTAAGGAATTCCTAATCGCTTAGGAATAATACCATCATCGCGAGTAAAACCAAAATGCAATGCTGGATGAATATATAACTTTAGATATAATATTTTTGAGTTATTTGGAATATTTTGTTAACATGACAAATTTATGAAGATGGTTTTCGCTAGGCAAGGAATCCCTAATTGCTTAGGAATAATACCATCATTGCGAAAAAGATATATTTTTTTGAATTTTTGTAATTTTAAGTTTGATATGTAGAAATTTAATAAAATATCAACGCAATATTTTAATTTATCTCAAAAAAAATAAATTCAAATTTATCTAGAACCCTTGTGTGTGAAGTGCATTTATTTCCATTTTGATGCTATCATAATGATACAAAATATCTCAAATAGCAAATGTGTGTGCCTTTTGTAAAGTTCGTTTACTGATTTTAAGTAGATAAATGATGGAGCAAACTTAATGAAACCAATGTGTGTGCAAGTGAAATGTTCTTTAACCATGATTTTGTGCATGCATTAGGAATGAACTGCTATGTGAGTCAAATTACCATAAAGCTAGCTAATCCACAAGCGGACATTGGTCTGTACAAAAGAAGGTCGCTAATGTGACAGACATGTCGCCACGCGAAAAGGAATTACCCAATGTCAAGCAAGTTGGGCACAAATCACCTGTTATGGGGCTTACCTTCATGATTTTTGACTGAATGAGAAATTCCAGGGATTCAAGTTCCGTATTCCTTCTTTTCTTCACTTTCAGGGGGTAGGGATTTTGTTCATTTTGTTTTGAACAAGGGGATTTTATTGCTTTTCTTTTTATCTTTTCATTTTTTTTTTTTTTATTTTTCTTTTGGGATACTTGCTCAGCTTAGATGTGGAGCAAGGGATTTTTATTTGGGTAGGATGGAATCTTGTCCTTTTGCCAATTTCTCATTCATTCTAGATCATGCACATGAGAGGATAGCAGGGAAAATTTTTTGCTTAAAGCATTAAAACTCACTATGCAGTACCATTATTCGAAGATTGCAATAAATCATCTTTAATGTGTAACGTGTGGGTCTTGGTTCCAAAAAGTAGCAACATCATTCATAAACAGAAAATTTATTTAGTGAAAATAGTGTTCTTTGATATAAGAGAGATTTATAATCAAAATAACAGATATCAAAAATTATTTAATTTTACGAATTTTTAAGTGCGTGGTTCAAGATAACTTCTGAATTTAATCCTAGATAAAGGAAAATATTACTTGCTATTTTAGCAAAATTTGATTAAAGCTTTTGGGAATATTTTTGTATTTTTCTTATTTTGTAATTTGTTTGGCTATTTTGAGGAACATTTTTGAAAGTGCATGACAAACCTATTTACAAATATGTACAAAGATGAAGATTTGGATCTATGCATAATATCGTTTGAGGTGCATAATATTCATGGGTTCCTTGAGATCTTTTCCTTCCAAGGTAGCCAATCTATATGCACCTGACCCAAATTTAGCAGTGATGATAAATGGTCCCAACCAGTTGGGCTGGAATTTTCCTTTAAGGTCTTTTCTTGCATTAGTATTCCTCTGATTTTATTTTAAAACTAAATCTCCAATTTCAAATGATCTGTTATGAACTTTTTTAGCATATGATCTTTTAAGTTTGTCTTGGTAAGCACGAAGGTGCTCTAAAGCATGAATGCATTTTTCATCCAGAAGTTCTAGTTGACTGAGTCTGCTAGCACGATATTCATCTCCTACTTCAACATCTTGAAGTAAAAGTGATAGGGATGGAACTTCTAATTGAAAGGGAAAAACTGCTTCAGCACCATATACCAAGACAAAAGGTGTAGCACCAGTGGGAGTACGAACGCTAGTTCGATAAGCCCACAAAGCAGGATATAATTGGATGTGCCAATCACGACCTATTTTATTAACCATTATTTTTAAGATTTTGATTAAGGTTTTGTTAGATGCTTCGGCTTGGCCATTTCCTTGTGGATAGTAAGGAGTGGACCATCTATGTTGGATTTTATACTTTTGACACAATTTCTTAATATCTTTATTTTTAAAACATGTTCCATTATCAGAAATAAGATTAGATGGAATTCCAAATCTGTAGATGATTTGATTAAATATGAATTTTGAGACTTGGATTCCTGTGCAAGAAGCTAAAGGCATAGCTTCGACCCACTTTGTAAAATATTCAATTGCAGTTATGATGAACTTGTGACCATCAGATGAAACAGGGTTGATTTTACCAATAATGTCTAAACCCCATTTAGAGAAAGGCCAAGGGGATGCTATGGTTTGGAGTTCTTGGGCAGGAGCATGGACAAGGTCAGAATGCCTTTGGCATTTGTCACATTGATGCACATAATAATTTGCATCTTTCTCCATTGAAGGCCAGAAATAACCTATTCTAAGAAGTTTTCTAGAAATAGCACTTCCACTAAAATGTCCTCCACAAGACCCATCATGAGCTTCACTTAGGGCTTTCTTAGACTCTTCAAAATTTAGACACCTTAATAAGATACCTTCGAAGGATCTCCTATAAAGGGTATTACCAATTATTACGAAGTGAACAACTCGCTTGCGTAACAATCTACGTTGGTTTCTATCAAATCCTTTAGGGAAGGTTCCATTTTGTAAGAAATTAAAAATGTCTATGTACCACGGTTTTGGGGTAACTTCATTAATCAAAAAAACATCTAATGGTTCCATACACGACTTAGTAGAAGTAGGTTCCTAGATTTTTCTAATGATAATAGTAGCATATTCATCGTCCAACTCCAAAGGCAACAAAGAAGCCACCGCAGCCATAGCATCGACAACGCGGTTACTAGTTCTAGGAACAACTTCTAAAGTTACTTTATTAAACAATGATATAAGTTTTAACACATATTCCTTATAAGGACGAAGTTTCTCATCTCGTGTTTGATAAACTTCATTAATTTGATTTATGACGAGCTGAGAATCTCCAAAAACTAATAATGTTTTTACCTTTAGTGCTAAAGCGACTCGTAATCCAAGGATTAGAGCTTCATATTCTATAGTGTTATTAGTACAAGCAAATTGTAATTTAAAGGATAAAGGGATTAGGTGCTTTTGAGGATATTTTAATATAATACCTGCACCTGCTCCACTCATACATCTAGCTCCATCAAAAAATAATGTCCAAGTTTTTGAGTGATCCTCTTCCAAGTTGAGGCATTCATCAGGAAATTCGATGCTCATAGGCTGAGTAGATTCCACAGGAGCAGCAACTAATTGATCTGCTATAACTTGGCATTTTATAGATTTCTGGTCGATAAATATGAGTTCAAACTCACTAAGAGCAAGAACCCATTTAGTTGTGCGTCCTGACAGATATGGTCTACTCATTAAATATCTTAATGGATCAGATTTAGCAATGACATATGTCGTTTGACTTAACATATAATGGCACAATTTTTGCATTGAAAATACTACTGCTAAACATAATTTTTCCAATGGAGTATACCTTGTCTCATAATTTATTAAAGTCCTACTTATATAATATGTTGCTCATTCTTTCTTTTCTTTATCAATTTGAGCTAACATAGCTCCAAGTGCAAGTTCTGAAGCCGAAATATACAAAATAAAAGGTTGGTCTGGTTTAGGCGGAACAAGCACTGGAGGATTAAGAAGGTATTGCTTAATGCTGTCAAAAGCTTCTTGAAACTCTTTATCCCACTGAAAGGATACATTCTTCTTAAGCAATTTAAGGAAAGGTTCTGTCCTATCCGCCAACTTATCTATGAAGCGGCGAATAGCTTGTAATTTTCCTTGCAAACTTCTTAATTATGATATATTCTTAGGAGATGGCATATCATGAATAGCTTTAATTTTTAGAGGGTCTATTTCTATACCTCTTATAGAAATGATAACTCCTAATAACTTGCCATATTTCACCCCAAATACACATTTATCCGGATTTAAGTGTATTAGATACTTTCTTAGTCTATCAAATACTTTCCTTAAATCTCTAATGTGATCATCTTCTTCATTGGATCTAGCTATGATGTCATCAACATAATCATGTAGAATATCATACATCATATCATGAAAGATATACGTCATGGCTCTTTGATATGTTGCTCCAACATTCTTTAAACCAAAAGGCATAACTTTCCAACAGAAAGTTCCCCAAGGTGTGATGAAAGTCATTTTTGCTTGGTCTTCAGGAGCAATTCTGATTTGGTTGTATCCTGAAAAACCATCCATAAGAGATAACATTCCACTCCCAGCTGTAAAGTCTATGATTTGATCCATATTAGGGAGAGGAAAATCATCTTTAGGGCATGCCGCATTAATATCTCTAAAGTCTGTGCAAACCCTAATTTTTGTGGCTTCTTTCTTAGTGATTGGAACAACATTAGAAATCCATTCTACATAATCAATTGCTTGTATGAAAATGACATTTAAGAGCTTTTCTAATTCACCTTTGACTAATAGTGCGACTTTAGGATGCATCTTTCTTAATTTTTGCTTTACTGGTTTAGCATCAGGGTGCACTACTAGATGATGCATGACTACAGAAGGATCTAAGCCAGGCATATCTGCATATGTCCATGCAAAGACATCTAAATATTCTGTGAGAAATTCTATGTATAATCTTTGTTTTTCTTCACTCAATTTGGATCCAGTTTTGACCATATGAGGATTTTCTTCTGTACCAATGTTAACTTTTAGAAAATTGTCTACAACAATGTTTAAGTCTCTTTCAAAATTTGGTGGTGCAGGAGATACACCCATTTCTTGTAATTCTTCCAAAGTGCATTTAGCTAATTCCTCTTGAGGATTACATTCTTCTATATGGGCTATGCATGGCATGGATCCATCAAAGAAATATTGGTTTTGAAAAATTTCTTCTAAAGACACATCATGATATATGTCCCCTTCTAAACATTCATCCATAGAAGCAATCATGTCTGGATATACTAATGTTAACATGTTACATGTATGCACTTTTCTAGACATTGCTTTTAATTCTATGTATTCTTGATATGTCATGAGATTGTCATCATCCTTGTATGGAAATGGCTCAGTTTTTGTGGGGATGAGTCCAAGACCACATCGGGCTGGCCATTCAATAACTTCTAAAGGTTCTCTTATACCCTTTTGATAAGGTCCTAAGCCTTTACCTCTATATCCCAAATTGCACATTATTTCTTTTGGTATTACATATTTATCAGAAAAATAGCATTTGGAAAATTCATTTTGATCAATTGAAATTTGTAATACTTAATACTTTCCAAAATCATATCCTACAGATATAAATATAGAGCTCCCAATATGAAAAATGCTCCCTTTATTAGGTACTCCAAAAGTGTGGGGAGATGAGGAAGACTCAGATAATATCTTATAATCTTGCGTAGATAGATTAACTTCTTCAATTTGTGCCAAAATTGAGGATAAATCCACTAATACTTCATCTGAAACTACATATGAGGTAGATGGCTTATGTTCTTTATCATTTTCCTTAGATGTTGAAAATTTAAACTTTGTAGGGTCTATAGGTAATTCAATCACTACAAGTTTAGGAAAAGGATTAGATATTCCTTTAGAAGGGGATGGTTATTTTATTTTTATTGATACTTTATCACATGCTTTAGGTGATGGTGATTTAGAATGTGATTTAGGCTTATAGTGCTTTATGGGTGTATTTGGATTTTGAGGGATAGAAGTCATGGCTGGACAAAATGGAACTCCTATGGGTTTTGCTAGAGCACACATGTCAAAAGGTCTAGGGTCTTCATGGATGATAACCAATTGATTTTTAAATTCAAATTTTACACATTGATGTAATGTGGAAGGAACTACTCTCATTGCATTGATCCAAGGTCGACCCAAAATAATGTTGTACGATGCAAAGTAGGGTACAACAAACACAGTCATATCCAAAATTTGTGGACCAACTTGCAATGGGATTTTCATTACTCCACACGTTTCTTGAGTCTCATAATTAAATGCCTTAATAAACATCTCAATTTTTTACATGTCTTCTTTCTTAAACCCAAATATTTGAAAAAAATTATAAGTGCATATATTCAGTGAAGATCCATTGTCTATTAGAACTCTTTTAACTCCTACATCTCCAATCATTGCTATAATATATAAAGGATTATCTCCAAACATACTTTGAGGAGGTATTTCCTTATCTTTGAAATCTATGAAGTTTACTTCATTTAAAGTTACAACATTTACTATAGTGTTTGGTTCAATATCTTCTGGAACCATCATTTTGTTTAGAGTTTTCATTAATTCATCTCTATGAGTGGGAGAAGTTATCAAAAGGTCTAGAAGAGAAATTCTCGCTGTAATGGTAGATAATTGTTCATTAATATCATAGGGTGTTCTCTATTCATTTTTAGGATACTTTATTTTGCCGTCATTTCATTGTATTTAATCTTAGACACTATAAATAATATGTATTGATTATCTTGCTCTGACAATAATTCCTTTAACTAATCTAAAGAACCAATAAATCGTTTATCAAATTAACTAAAGTCCCATTTCTTTAATTAATCCAATTACCAATAAACCATTTATCAAATTAACTAAAGTACCATCCCTTCAATTAATCCAATAACCAATAAACCATCTCAGATTAACTAAAGCACCATCCCTTTAATTAATCCAATAACCAAATAAATCAACTATTTAATTAACTAAAATTTTCTCTCTTTAATAAATTAAATAAACAAATAAAACATATAATTAATTAATTAAAATATCATTCCTTTAATTAACCAAATAATCATATGTTCTTTCCTTGTAACTAAAGAATATTTATTTTGATTTACAAGCCATATATGATTGCTTCCTTTTATAACAAGGAGAGTATCTCTTATTTTTTTTTTACAACTAATCCAAGCATTTATCCTTCGTAAGAAAGTATCTCAATTAATTATCAACGTACATTAAATATAATTTAAATAACCTCCTCTATAATTTATAAAATCTACTTTGAATTCTTTAATCACTGAGTTCATTGCAAACAAAACGATAGGGTAGAGAGAAATGCTAGACCAAGCTACAGACATCTAAAATGGAGAACATAGAGGTCAACACTAACAATGTGTAGTGGCTACAACCATTTGTAAGTTGTGGCCCAGTGACTACGTATTCTTACCAAACCCCTAGAACAGAGAAGTTATATTTGAGTTATCAATCGAGCAGCATGCAACCTCGTTGTAGCTCATTTCACGTAGGATGACACTCAAAGGGGGGTTTCCTTAGGAGTGGGATGCCCATTTGAAAAGAGAATGATGGAAATATGGTAGGGAGAAGTGCACAATTAAGAGAAACCTAGTCAAAATCACAACCAAAGATGTAGGCAGGGCTTAAACCAATTAGAAGGAGAAAATCCATAGCCAATGCAGCTAGGCATTCACTTTTTAACAATTTCATACAAAGAGTGGCTATATGGTCACCTCATAGAAAATGTGTGGCTTAATCACAATCACGAGTGCCTAAAAAAAGTATAAAATAACTATAGAAAAGGTGACGACTCACGCAACCCAACATAATTCTTAAAAAAACCCAGTTTGACATGAGAATACTTAGAACACATTTAAGTAGTTATAGGTTGAATCAATGAAATATTAGCTTAGTTCTCATCAAAAAAGTAAATAAAAAATTATTTGGTTGGAGGTATATTGGTAACTAACCTAGCACAATCCAAAAAAAGAAAGCTAACAGAAACAAACCAACGATGAATGTTTGGTTTAGCAAAACATTTTAGCTAAGCTTTTTTTTTTTTTTTTAAACCAAAAGAAGATAGTTATTTAAAACAACCTACAATCACTTAGAGATAGCTTCCCAAGATAGTATATTTTCGCTTTTGATTTCCAAATTTTGTCTTCTCCAAGCCGTTGAATCCTTTCCTCCGTAGCTTCTCTACTTCTCATTTTTCACCTTCGTCCCCCTCTCTCCTTTTTTCCATGCTTTTGATATCGTCTCTCATTAATTCCACTTGCCCACAATTAGTTATTTCTCACCCAATAGATGATAGCATGGGATATTTTTTATTTTTAAACATTTTTTCCCTTATTTCAAAATTTAACATAAATGAAGCCCCTTCCCATTTGGTCGACAAGAAGCTTCTTCTCCAACTCTCTCCTATATTTGAAGGAAAGGTTTAAACAAACCACAAGGTGAAGAACATATGAACTTAACATATTGCCTTAAATAGAATTCAATTATTATTTAAATATAATAATCCTTTATTAATAAGGTCTTACAATCATTTAAATAAAAATTATATTATCAATTAAATAATTTTTAAATCGTTTTAAACACAATTCTATTTTTATTCAAATAAAGATTTTATTATCTACTTAAATAATTTTTAGTTATTATTTTTTTATTTTTTTGAATTTACATGGTGGAATTGGTAGCCGCCACGAATCTGGGTAGGTTGTCTAGCTTTTATGATCACCACAATATTCTGTACTGTCTGCCCTGAAATCCGCCATATAGATATTCACATAGTCCGCCTCTATAATCACCATGCCATAATCATTTTAAACCCTTTACATCGTTGAAAGCACCAGTAAAGGGACAAGAGATCATTTTGGCAAAGCCCGAGATTTAAACCTTGGACCTCCACCCCCTTATGGGGTTTGGTCAAACCAATTGGTCTACACCTTGGACCTAAAATTTAGTTATTATTTAAATTAAGATCTTATTAAATAAAATTGTGTTATTAATTAATATTTCATTATTTATTTAAATAAAATTCAATTATTATTTAAATAGATATTACTATATATTTATAATTATATAGGGTTCTTTGTCATACACTAACAACATGTTACTCTTACAATAATTCAATGAATTTAAAGGTAACCAAACTTATGCAAATTTTTACAAAACCAATGAGGCAATCAAGTGATGAAGTAAAAAGATAACCAATCATATGCAAAAAATAAAAAGGGAGTCTTTCCATCAACCCAATCACTCATCTCTGTCAGAGAATTTACAATAGCTACTAGGCTATAAAATTGCGGCTCTAGGTGGCTGGCTAGTTGACGATTATCCCAAAAGTGATAATGCATACCTATATGAGGGTAGTCATCCATGTTACCCTAAGCCACTGTAGTTATCATTTCCCCTATTTCATGTACCCTATTTTTTGTGGATGATTCTATTTCTTCCACCCACGAGCGTACCTAATCCTGCACATTGACAACATGTCAGTAGTACAATATTCTTAAAAAATAAATCAATCTAAACATTGCATAGTCATTCAATTACAACAAAAATAAGTGCCAAAGGACTGTTGATCATCACATAGTATTTCATACCAAAATTTCTACCAATAAGGTTCATGACATACTACCCCCTGGGGCTAAACACAATCATGGGTGTTTTCTATTTTAAAGAAATAAAAGTTATTACATATATTTTGAAATAATAAAGGAAAATGTTTCTTCATATCCTCCAATTTTTTCCAAGTGGCATTCCATTAAAAAAAATGTCCCATTGGACCTTACATTATTACAAAGTTTGGTTTCGCATAGACTTAGAATGGAAATCAAGAATATTTATCGACATCACTTCAATAACCCTGGGGTTTGCCATCTGCAATTTAGAAATATCCCACACATGTTCAGGGTCAGCACCATATTTCTTGAGTAGGGATATGTGAAAGATGTCATGGATATTTGATAGGTTAGTTCTTAAGGCAAGTTGGCATGCAACTAGGCTGATCTTCTTAATTATATTAAAGGGTCCTACAAATCATAGATCCAACTTTGTGGACTCAATGACACTTTTTATTGGTTTAATCCTTAAGAAAACTTTATCTCCTATAGAGTACTCCCTTGGAGTCATTTTTAGATCAGCATAACCTTTTTGTTGATCAACAACTTCTTTAAGTCTTTTCCTGATAAATTTCAATTGATCTTCCATTTCTCTAACCATATCTGGTCCAATTAAAACTTGATCTTCCAGGTTATCCCAAGATAATGGTGTTCTACACTTATGACCATACAAGGCATCGAAAGAAGCCATAATTTGAGAGGAGTGATGTCCATTATTGTAGGCAACCTCTACAAGGTGTAGGTAGTCTTCCCAACAAGACTTTTGATCCATATTGTACATGTGACACATGTCTTCTAGTACTTAATTTACCCTTTTTGTTTGATCATCTATCTCAGGGTAGTATATCGAGCTCATATTCAATTTCGTGCCTATTACATGATGTAGAGCTTTCCAAAATTCAAAAATAAATCTAGAACATTGATCTAAAATAATTATTTTAGGAACCCCATGCAATCAAAATACCTTGGTAAATCTGTTAGCTACTACCTTAGCATTCTCCTTGATGTTTCTTGGTATGAAATGTGCAATCTTAGTCGACCTATTGACTATTACAAGAATTGCATCATGTTGATATCTGATATTTGGGTAAATCTACTATGAAGTCCATAGATATGACCTACCATTTTTGGGTAGGTATATCATGTGGGTATAATTTTCCTACATGATGTTTGCATTCAACCTTAACCTTCTGACATTCAAGACATCGAGTGACAAAATTGGTAACATTCTTCTTCATTCCTATTTAGAAGAAGGTATTTTTCATTTTTCCCTCATTTTGACCCCTCTAGGGTGAGCATAGTAAGGAGATCTATGGGATTCTTGCATTATTAACTTCCTTAAATTACTTATATTTGGTATAACAACCTTATCCTAATAGCACAAAAGACCATATTTCATGCTAAAATCCTTATTACCCTTAGGGTACTTGCTCATTTTATCCTAAATTTATTTGCAATACTCATCTTGAGTTTTCTTATTCCTTAATTAATCTATTAGATCTCCATGACTCATAGTTATGGTAGCTATATGCTTTCTTCTTCTCAAGCTGTCAACAACATTATTCTATTTCCCTTTGATGTACTCAATCTCAAAGTCATATTCAATGAAAAACTCAACCCATCTTGTAGACACCTAAAACATGTCATGTTTAGGGGAGCTACTCACATAGGCACATTCATAAGATCATAGGACATAACCTTGGACTTTACAAGCATCAAAAGTGGTTTTCACCACCCATTTGAGGCATTATGAACCCATCCAAGCTTAGCCACTCAAGACCAGAGTGACCAGATCTTAGCTACTCAAGCTCAGAGCGGCCAAACCTTAGGTGATGCAGATGATAAAGGCCAAATCTTAGTCACTACAGATGAAAAAAACTAAGCTATTTAAAGCATTTTGTCGAGAAATAGGCCTAATCAGAGGAAGAAGTGGTAGTCTACATGCAATAAAGGTGAGTGGGAGTAAATTTGCATTCCCATTCACAACCAGTTCACATAGAAGACTTGAGTCTACATTTAGACTTCAGTTAACTAGTATTTAAACATAGAAAAGATAAAAATATCCTCATGCTAACATTCACTACGCATGAGGGATTAAATCCTAGGGTTTTGAGTATTAAATTTAGGGTTGCACACACTTTAAAAGGTGTAATCTTAGATCACCAGAAGGAATCAATCAATCTAGAGATACAGGAACACATTAGATCATTGAGGAGAGCTTTCGAGACTTGGAGAGTTTCCCTTGGATATCACATTTATGGTGAAGCCTTGATAAATTGGAGAGCATAGAAACCACCATTTCAACATCAGATACAATATTTGATCCATAGCTTTAGAGCAAAGAGAACGAGATTCACTTTAGCGACCACTGTCATTAGACAGTGGCCCACAAGCCTAGCTTAGGGTTTTAGACATTAGTTTCATTATTCTATTTAGCATATCATTAGCATGGCATCATTTCATTCATTCGCATTCATAGCATTATTTTCATTTGCACTTTCTTTCATTTGAGTATATTCATTGCTAACAACCTTATTTGGGGAGGCAATCTCGGACATCTAAGCATGTGTTGTTGTTTCATTGCTTACAGGGCCACATGTTCATCGGATGGAAGCTACAACATACAAGAGCAAGAGGATACCTATATCAATCATACCTAGAGAATGAGGCATCTGTAAGCCCTCATACATTTCCATGTGCATAACAGAGAAGCTTGTGAAAGCGCACCACCCCTTGCTAGGGCACTTCTTCCTCACTTGTAATTCATTGTATCAAAATGGGTATCCCTAAGAGGGACCAACATGTAACCGAGTTTCAATACAAATAAAGATATCTATCTTTGTTACTTCCATGTTATATGCTTTTTCATGGTATTTCATTTCATCTTGGGTATAATATTGCAAGTAGAGTAAAGCGGTGCGTGCGTCCCGGGGTTGCTATAGATGGTAATCACGGTGGGACATCCACTAATTTTTCATTTTTTTGCCTAGAAACTGACTTAGTTTTGTATGCAGGTGTAGCTGCTCTGATCTACAATGGCAAAAAATAAGTCGCTCTGGTCTACAGCAACCAGAATTCAGTCTCTCCTGCTAATAGCATCCATAAACCAACCGCTCTGGTCGATAGCGGCCAACACATGAGTGTAGCAGATGCCAGAACCTTGGTTCTCTGAGCTGGATTAGAGGTTGGTATAGCTTTTCTGGTATTTTATGGTTTTTTGTATGTGTCTGTTTGTTTAAAATAGTTAACTTAAAACACATTTCTATTTGGAAAACTAAAAGAATGAAAGAAAAAGAACTTGTATCTTGCACATCTTAGAGTTCCTTTTAGATTTTCCACTAGGCGTTGCTAGTAACAATGACTTTTGCTTATAAATTTCACCCTATAATCCAATGTGCTAGACGTTGTATGTTGTTTGCTTATTTTTAGGCCCAAATAGAGGCCATAGCTACATGAAATTAAGTGCTTCCATACAAATTATGGTAGTTCATGCATTTTTCTAAAAATCGAAATGTCTCTTTGCATTTAGGCATATAGGAAAGATTCATTACTGCTATATGGTGAATTTTACTTTATGCAAGCTTAAAATGAACACCACACACATACACATCATTTAAACATTGGGGAGTTGGATTTCATCACCAACCCTCAATTCAGTCTAGTGACATTGGAATTCATCTCCTTCCACTAGCTTGCCCCCTAGAGCTTCCTAGAAATAAATTGTGAAACTTACTTATAGTGGTACTAAGTTACTTATGCTCAAATTGTCTCCCACTGTTAGAACAATCATTGGTTTAGAGTGTAAGAGCTAGGTGAACCCCCTACTGGGACTTCAGTGGTGTACCCTAGCATATTTTGGGAAAGTCATGTTTGGCATGGGTGTACTTGATTATCACTATGGATGAGCCTTCTCATTCTTAATTCAAGAACAAAAGCAAGAAATCAAAGGAACAACAAATCATCAAAATACAACAAATAGTTTAGTACACACTTAAATTGATAATCAAGATAAAAATTTGCTTCATATTGTTTGCGTACATTGAATTGCAACTCAAAAGATAATTTCCTAAGAGAAAAAATGGTCAAAACAAGAAGTAAACATCCTCAGTATGATGTCAAAGGAGAGTCTGAAGTAGCCCATCCCCATAGGCAAAGTCGTAGTCATATTGTATGACCTACACTCAAGACCATGAGATGTAGGTCCATGAGCCTAAGGGGTGATACCTAAACCCTTGGGGGTTCTCCTCGAGAAATCCTAAGTAGGGAACCACATCATGGAATAAAGTCACATAAACAAAGAGAGGTTTCAAAGCCATCCTCATCAATGAGACATGAGGGGACCTCAAAGGCCTCCTCTAAACACACATAAAATTTTCAAAGCCATGAGGAATATTCAAAGTCTTCCTCCTCACATAGACATAAAGAAGGTTCTAAATATTAATCTTCATAGAAGTATGACGAGGTTACTACATATAAATTCTCATGGAAAGAGCATGTGACCACAAATCCTTATTCATAAGTAGGGCACACAAGAGTTACAATTTCTCAAGCTTCACAAGAAACATATGGAACATGTCTGCCTATTGAAGGGCAAGAAACTAGAGAAACATCGAGTCATAGACATAAAACATAATATACCCTTCACACAAGAGGAAGGATTCCCATAGACTATGACCTTATTAGAGTGAATGACACACCACGAGATTAGCCATGGAAAATAAGACAATTGGATGAGTTGGATAATTTTTATCAGAGGTCAACTCAAATAACCATAGTTACTGAGAACTCTACGTCTGGAAGTTCATGAAATGTGACTTCTAAGAATGCCTCTCAATCTAGAGGTGCCTCAAAATGACCATATAGTAAACATAAAAAATTTGATCATGAAAACACTCAAACATACACTGAAAAAGTTACATTAGCCATCAAGATTAGAGAAACGACAAAAACATCCTCGAGGAATCTGTGCATCAAAACCACCAAAAAAAGATCATATAAGCATGAGTCCTCTATTACAGCACATGCTAACCGCATGTGACGGTTATAGAATGCCTTGCATAAAGAGTGAGAGCTAATATAAGCTATTGAACATGAAAAGCAAAGAGAAAAACTATTGCACCAAAATGAGCAGCGTTTAAGAGAGCAAGCTGAGCAGCTAGCTCACATCAACGATCAAAAAAATGGTAATAATCATCAAAGATATCAACACACAAACTCACCAAGAGAAAGGAATACTAGACAAGAGAACCCACAATGGAATCACCCATCGAATCATGAGTTAAATCCAATTGGTGGGGAACGGGTAAGCCTAATAGATCAAGAGCAGACATGTCCTGAATCCCCTCATAGGAGGGAAGAAAATGGAACAACTCAAGTGGATAGGGGGTTACCTCCATTGCCACCATGAGGAGGCATACAAGAAGAGGAAATCCTTGAATCAAAGGCATTTCAATCTCTTTATGAAAATATGAAGTCCTTTGAGAAACAAGAGACGACTGGGAACCAACCAACATTGAGCAAAATACATAATCAACCATTGTGCCCATCGGTTCCTAGCCTTGCATATCCTAAGAACTTTGAGATGCATAGGTTGGAAAAGTTTAAGGGTGAAGAAGATGCACAATAGCATGTCACCAATTTCATAAATGCATGTTTTTATCTTTAAGACAATGATGCTCTTATGCTAAGGATATTCATCATGACATTTTTGGGTGCTGCCACTCAATGGTTCAACCAATTACCCAAGCATAGCATAACCAAATTTGAACAACTAGTAAATGCTTTTATGAAGTGTTTCTCCTTTTGTTCTAAGAGAAAAGTAAACCTTTTGGACATGGACAATTTGAAACATTATGATGATGAGCCAGTAATGGATTATGGTAATAGATGGAGAAAGATCATGGCAAAACTATCATTCTTCGTCCCCACAGAAGAGATTGTCCGCATGTTCACCAAGAGTTGTTCCAAACACATCTCCCTCTTGCTACAACTACAATAGTACCCCTCATTTGAGGAAGCTTTGGCATATGCCAAACTCATTAAGGACATAAAAGTAGATGAGGGAACCATCAAACTCCAAAACAAGGAGTGGAACAAGAATGACAAAAATGGCAAAAATAAGCAGAAGCAGGCAAACCCTGCCCCAGTTAATCAAGTAGTGTTGGCTGCATGTAAGGATGGGGCTGCATAGCAATCCCAAAATTATCAAGCACATCCTCCACTAGCCAAATATGATCAAAATAACTATCAGGGGAGAAACAAAGAACGTAAACCCCCTCGCTACTTTACACCATTAACAAAATCAATGCAATCAATCTTCAACCAATTGAGTGAGGCAGGAAAGATCAAATTCCATGATATACCTCTTATAGATCCCAACCATACTAAGACAAAAGGATATAGGGAATATTAGTTTTACCCTTATCATAGGATATCAAGGAATAACATTGAGGTTTGTAATGGTTTTAAGCACCAAGTTCAAAACATGATTGAGGAGGGAGAACTCAAAGTGGACAATCCACTGGCCCCTAACAATAGAGATATGGGCATCTATAGAAACCCACTACCAAATCATGAGGCCCATAGAGAGTAAGGATCCCAAGTAAATAAGGTCCGAGTTGATATACCTACCCACAAATGTGTTGGGATGGTCAAAATTTTCAATATAGCAACCAGGAGTAGACGGTATGATCAACTGCAACCTCTTGCAGCTCCTATGAATGTCCCAAATGCACCAAGGTAGAGGCAGGGGTAAAAAAACCTTCCAGGTCCACCAACTCAACCTGTGATAACTATTCAGAGTAGACTTGAGAAAAAATTACAAAAAACACCGGATAAGCTATCCATTTATGAGCTCATACAATAGTTTCCAAAGCACAGGGAGACCTTGATGGATATTTTAAAGTCAATTGAGATCCAACCACAAGATCCAAATGCCTTCACCCATTTTGTGGGACAAGTACAAGAATTCCAAGAACCTGTAATTTGATTCTATGATTATGAGATTAAGACAGTACCTACTTCCTTACTAGACCCTCCACTAAAAATTGTGGCATCAATAAATGATTTACCTTCTAAACGGGTCTTGATCGATACAGGTTTATCAATAAACATCATCACAACAACTGCCATAGAACACCTAAAAATTCCCAATTCACATATCATTCTGGGAGCCTAAACATTAAGAGATTTCAATGATAATTTATGCAATACTATGGGAACGATAGTCTTACCTATCAAGGTAGGGTATAAGACCATCCCCATGATGTGTCATGTCTTGGAAGGGGCCATGCAATACAACATCCTTTTAGGGTGACCTTGGATAAGGGACATGAAGTGTGTCCCTTCAATCTTACACCAATGTGTCAAGTATGTGCATGATAACAAATTCTATATGGTGTTGGCCGATGATGAGCCATTCAAGTATGTCCATCAGGTGGATTTTCCAGGAGATTTTGTGATCCCTTCTACCCACCTATATTTAGGGTCTTCATATCCAATTACACAACTGAAGGACAAAGACAAAGGGGTACAAAAAGACCCGTCCACATCAACAGCTCAACACGCATCCAACATGACTATTGCTTCTAAGAAACCATAAAAGTATAAGCCAAAAGATAATCAGAAGCTAAAGGCACCCTTATTCGAGGAAATAAAGCCTAGGGAAGCACTAACCATAGCCATTGAGTAAATTCCAAGTCCCATGGACGAAGAAGATCTCCAAGAGCAAGTCGTAAATGATGATTACCACCCTGCTTTGCCAGTGTCATCCATGGGATCATCCACATCGCATGCAACCATACACTTGGAAAGCACAAGGATAGGAGAATACCTTGTGTAGAACATAAAATTCACACCTATCATAGAATTTGCAAAAGACATGGGAAAACCAAAATACTTGAGACCACCAGTGGGAACAATGGTTCCGCTTGGAATCCCTCCCAACCAGACAATTTTTTTTTTGCATTGGACTAGACTGTGCCCATAAGTATACTAAAGAGGAAGAGGACAATGATGAATTATTCACTGTTAATGTTGGTTGCCTCTTTAATCTTGAGTTTTCTCTAAGCTACTTTGAAAATTTCCATTGGCATGGTTACAGTCTTGGTATATATGAGCAAGGGTGTAGGCGGCCACTCGAGCCATAATACCAACTTCCTACTGATAGTTTTGGGGTAGGTTACCACATCAGATGTTAGTATGACTCTTTGGTAGTAGCTTTAGATAGATTGATATTGGGGTTAGGAGAAGACATCAATTTTATTCCTTATTACCCACTAAGTTCAAGACTTATGTGCAATAGACAAGTGGTCGTAGTGAACATCCCACCGCCTGAGACATCATTCAAGACTCACAAATAATGCCATCCCAATAGGATATAACTCATGGGATGATGAGCAAGAATAAAATAGATATGTGGCAAATGATTATGAAGCACAATAGGGCTTGGCCTATCATCGACATTGCTATTTACAAAGCTTTACTTGGTCCATCCACAATGAGAGTGGATACATATCAGATGAAAGTAGCTATGAGTCAAAGGAATCGACAGAGAGAGCCTAATTAGGACCAAGGCATTGGACCCATGACATGGGGCAAGAGACTAAGTGATGAGGAGTATAAGGATGAGATAGATATGGCCTACTTGAGGCCAAGATACGTGCCCCACATCTTAGAGCTGCACACTAATGCCAATGTATTCTTCATAAGTGACAAATAATATAAATATGAGACAGAGATGGTCTACCTAGGTCCAAGGAATGAGCCCCTTGTCCTAGGTCCACATACCAATGCTAACAATTTCTAGATAAGTGATGACGACTTTGACTTTGAAACTAAGATGGCTTATCTTGGGCCTCACCACTTGCGACAAGTTGACATCCTGGTAGAGAGAGAGGTGGCACTTCATGCTATAGACCATCATTTATGATTTTTGGGGAGACCTGTTTACCTAGATTCCATTCACCAGATGGTCAATCCCCCTCCTCCTCCATTCAGAGAGTGATTAGAGCCCAATGATCCTATTATCTGCCTTGCTCCTGGGCTAGATCCAAAAATTCCCATTCCTCTAGAGCCTCATCGTGAGTATGGAAGGGAAACCTCTGAGATAAGAGTTCACCCATGTGGTCTTGGATGTTCCATTCCATCCATCAACACAATCTCCATTGATTTGACCACTCCACTTCATAATCTAGCTGATCCCATAAAACCTTTGTGTATTGATACAAAGGCAATTGATTGGGACTACCCTGATTCACCCATAGAGCCTCAAGATATTTTCCCTAATGAAGAGATGTTACAACCATTTTATTTTGCATCAGGCTGTGCATATGACATATTTCATATTGGTTTGGATCCTGAGGCAGTATGACCTGTAAATCCCACCGATGACATTCACTTGATACCCATACCTCATCAGTTGGAGAATGGGTCACATATGGCTATAGAAGTGACTTTCAAGGTGGACATCAGTGATGATCCTACTCATTGAAATAAAGTCAAGTTCAGATAAAGTCTATCTCCAGAAGAACAAGCCATCATAATCCCCCTCCTCAAGGAAAGGCCAAATATTTTTTCTTGGACTTACAAAGACATGCCTGGGATAGATCCAAAGTTAGTTGTTCATAACCTTTCATTGGATCCCATGAAGAAACCATTCAAGCAAAAGTTGAGGAAAATGCATCCAATCATCACTTTGATGGTAAATAACAAATTGCAAAAACTATTGGATGCAGTTTTCATAGTTCCTATCGATTATCCTGAGTGGGTGTGCAACATGGTGCTCGTGGAAAAACCTGATGAAAGAGTTCGTATTTTCACATACTTCAGATATTTAAATAGGGAAACTCCAAAGGATTCATTCCCATTGCCAAACATAGATGCTCTTGTTGACGCCACCGCAGGTCATGAGATGCTTTCCCTAATGGATGGTTTTTTTGGATACAATCAAATTCAGATTAAACCCAAAGACCAGCACAAGACTACTTTCATTACTCCATGGGGAACATTCTATTACAAAGTGATGCCATTCGGGCTCAAGAATTTTGGTGCCACCTACTAGCGAGACATGACATACATATTCCATGATTACATGCACAAGATATTAGAGGACTACATGGACGACTTACTCGCTAAGTCTTTGCTATGGCAAGAGCATGCTAAAGTCCTTAGACAAGTATTTAACCGCCTCATTGAGAAAAATGTAAGATTGAATCCTAAGAAGTGCATATTTGGCATAACTTCTAGAAATATTTTGGGATTCATCGTTTCTAAGAGAGGCATCAAGGTCGATCTATAAAAAGTGAAGGCTATACTGGACATGGTTACCCCTACCAACATTAGGGAATTAAGAAGACTACAAGGCAAGATATCATCCATCAAATGGTTCATTGCACGATTATCAGACAAGTGTCGACCCATGAACCAGTTGCTACGCAAGGATATCCTATTTCATTGGGATTAAGAGTGTCGACAAGCCTTTTCAGAGATCAAAACATACCTGGCCACACCACCAGTGTTGGGTCCACCAAGACCAAAAATTCCATATTTGCTATACATATCGGCTACTGATTTTGCTTTAGGCACCATGTTAGACCAAAAGAATGCACAAAATAAAGAGCACATTGTATATTACATTAGTTGCACCTTGGTGAGTTATGAGTTGGGATATGTGTATGTAGAAAAGTTGTGTTTAGCAGTAGTTTTTGCAACTAGAAAGTTGTGACACTACATGCTGAGCCATACAACCTATGTTATATCCAAACAAAATCATTTGTAGTACATGATGAACAAGACATGTCACAATACTCATACTGCAAAGTGGATCATGCTACTGATAGAATTTTATCTAGATTTCATAAGCCAAAATTCCATCAAGGGACAAGTCATAGCAGATCAACTGGTAGAGGTTCCTCTTCAGGATAGCAAGCCTCTCACCACAGGGTTGCTCGATGATGTAGTATTTGCGTTATCAGATCTGCCTAAACTCGAAGAACTTGAGAAAGAAAGAGATATGTCATTGTTCTTTGATGGTTCAAAATGTGAGCAAGGGATCAGAGTAGGGATAGTCTTTATCACACCTTATAGTATGTCGTTGCCCTTATCATTCAAACTAGACTTCCCTTGCACAAAAAACAACACAAAGTATGAGGCTTTGATCTTGGGACTCCAAACAATCATAGCAATGGGCATATTGAACATCTTTGGTGACTCCTTGCTCATAGTAAATCAAGTTAAAGGCATATTCCAATGTAGGTGCCCACTCGTAAAATCTTACAAGGAACTTGTTAACACCTACGTAGCCCGATTGGAATGGTATGACATCGAGGCAATCCCTTGTATGTCAAACAAATTTGTAGATACCATGGCCTCTCTGGTATCCTTAATCTCTCAGAATTCATCCACTGATTTTACAACTATTCATGTAAAAGTTCACTCACACTCGGTGTAGACACCTAAAACACGTCATGTCGATGGCGACTACTCATATGGACATGCTACAAGACCATATGGAAGATCTTGGACAGACTCCAAGATAGAGCAGTGGTTCTAACCACTCAATTTGGGCTCCTTGGCCTATTCAATTGAACCGTAGCTGAGACCTGTGGTCTACAGATTGAACCATGGCTGAGACCTACGGTTTACAGTCTGGACCATAGTTGTAACCTACGGTCTTAACTAAAGTTCAGTTGGCCTTCATCCGAGCCAAATCGGTTTGAACGACCATTTGTTCTAGAAGAAGGTGGTTAAAGGATGGAAGCTTCCAATCCAACTATCCTAACCACCCCTTCTTGATCTTGGCTTCTCCATGAAGCCACCCCTAGCCCTGGGACATCCTATAAGTACCCCTTCAAATTAGGGCAATGATATAGAGCATTTTGATAGTGAAGCATTATCAAAATATTATAGAGAGAGCATTTGGAGATCAAAGCAACGAAGCCCTATCGAATTGTGGACTCACTTGAGTGCATAGAGAGAGCCTTATTGCCATCACCATTGTCAATTTGTCAAGCATCATGAAGAATTAGGCCATGGATGCCCTAAGGAGCCTAGGAGAGCCAAGAAACGCTAATTTGGGCAAATGGAGGCCCTATTCTGCAATTCAATCACCAAACCAGTCAGAGGACACTGAGGTGACCCTTGAACATCAATTTGACAAGGAGGATCAAGCCCACTACCCTTGAATTTGGAGGGCAAACCTACTTGGTTGCAGGTCATGGCTTTCAACCATGGTTTATAGTGCAGACCGCTCATCAGAGCTATGATTTGCCATAGGTGTAAGGTCTCCTTACCATTTCTTCTTCTAGTTTATGTAGATAGGATAGATTAATCATTTTACTACTTTATTTGGTATATTAAAGACTTTGACTGACTAGGTTAAATATTTGATTAGTTTATTTCCATCTTGGCAAGTAGGACCTAATTATGATTCTTTTTATGCTTTACATGCTTTATTTTGTATAATGTATGTCATTGATTGATAGTTGTATTTCTTGTTCATATATTTCCATCAATCTTGATAGGATTTGCATATGTTTAGCATATTTTATGCACTTTCTTGATTTTATGTCATTATGCTATTCTCATGCCATTTTTCTTTAAAGGGCCTCATCATGAGAGGCTTCCTATGCTTTTGACATTCTTGTGTTGTTTCTTGATCATAGGAGATAGGTTTTAAAGGAGCTACAACCATCCATTTCCTTCCTCAACATGAAGAAGAGGGTCTACTCCACCCTAGAGCAGTTCGTGTCACCCTAAAGGGCACTTTGAAATCACACCTACCCTTGAGAGGGAAATAAATACATCCTATTGTAACAATTGTATCAAGATGATTATCCCTAAGAGGGATGTACTTGTAATTTGAGTTTGGCATTAAAATATAATGGAATAAAGCATCTTTTATTGATCATTTTATTGTCAATTTCTTGTTCTTGTATGCATTTTGTATTTTTTGTCAATTCTTGCAATAGGATACATTAGGTGTGAGCCTTTTTGGTGGTTATAGAAGGCGATCATGATGGAACTCCACAAAAATAGACATCTGACTATGTTTCTTGTGTTTCTTGAATTGTAGGTACAGACCATAGCTATCAGCTATGGGCCAACAACTGAACCATAGGTACAACATATGGTTTACAGTCTAAACCATAGATCAGACCTATGGTTTACATTTGGCAACACAAAAATAGAAAGTAGAGTGCAGATCAACTCAGGACCTGAGGTAGGCCCTATTTTCCACTCTCTATTTTTTTTATTTTCTCTATGTTTTTACAGAATGCTTAAATTCAAATGCAATTAGGAAAAAGAAAACTAAAAAAAAGGGAAATCAATTAAGTCCTAGTTTCATTTTGAATTTGCATTTGTAGAAAGGCGTTGCTAGGAACAACGGACCTATGATTGTAGTCCGCCCTAGACTCCAGCATGCTTGATAGCATTGTATGTTTGGTGTGTATGTGTGAGGCCCAAGTAGTGGCCATTATCATTGTAATATGCATTGTCTAAAGGAGCATCTAGAATAGCTTGCATTTTCTGAATTTGAAATGTTCTTTCATTTGCATAGCATATAGAAAATGAGCATGAGTGCTATATGATGCATTTATTTTATGTACAATAAAATGAACCACACACACCACTTTGCACTTAAACGCTAGTGAGTTGGGCTTGACATCCAACCACTAGTAGGGTTCAATGATGGTGGAGGTGATTTCCATCCGTTGGCCCAAATCCTACGTACCCTTGGATACTAGACCAATACCAGATCCAAGAACCTTTCATACCCTAGAAAATTTGCATGTATTCTCTTCGAAGGGTATAACGTTGACTGGGGGAAAATGGGTGAGGATCTGGGAGGACCTATGCTACCTTGTCTGGGTGTGGAATTTCATCACCACACACGGGGATTTACATGGCCTAGAAGTCACATCCAAGTTGTCAAGCTATGAGCATATAGGTGAAAGCCAATTTAAACTAAGAATATCATTCAACGCTTTTCAAAACATGATAAGGAGTTCTATATTGATACAACAAATCATTGAAACAACATCAAACAGTTTAGGGCTCACTTTTAAAATGTAAAGGAGATAATCACATTGTTTACTTTGTATGCTTATTTATTGCTTAATTCATCAAGATAAGGCCTTCCTTGAGGCCAAAATTTTTAGTAAGAGAGGAAACCTCTCGAGTCTTGCTTAGTTGGTTCATCATGATGACTAGGCATGATAGAGCTCAATCATGAGCTAATGAGTCGAAGAGTTCATGGAGAGGCTCTGAATGCTTTCGATGTTCTCCTGAGGATATTTTAGACCTCGCATGCCTCCTTGCTAGGCGTCACACTCATCATGCACCTGAGGATCCAATCCTCCTAGCATGACACTCTGATAGTCATCGTGAGCTCCCTTCATCATGCAGGGGGTTCACCCATACAGATCATGGGGTTTCCTCACACACAGTGAGAACCCACATCATTAGGTCTCCACCTAGTGAGATAGAGAGTTGTGGATCTTACTCCATGAGTCGGTCATATAGGGAATCTGAGTCTCATGCAACCCAT
This sequence comes from Wollemia nobilis, assembly GCA_028583015.1. NCBI lineage: Eukaryota > Viridiplantae > Streptophyta > Pinopsida > Araucariales > Araucariaceae > Wollemia > Wollemia nobilis. The sequence goes on from JAQPPZ010014295.1 coordinate 4,691,306, forward strand.
AAGAGGTGACTACTCCAAGACCAATTGGAGGAGGCATGCAGTGAGCGTAAGCGTCTAGAGCGTGAGTGCAGAGAAGAAGAGATCACATCAACAAAGGTTGGATGAGCTCCAATGATGTGAAGAGAGGATTTACCAATAGAAAGCACATGAAGAACAATCATGTGAGGTAACTCCCAAAAAGAAGCTCATACCTAGAGTGCTTAGGCAACAAGTCAACGTGATGCACCCAGTGCATCATCAAGAGTTGCCACTTAAGCAAGTAGATAGCCATTCTCTATATATGGATAGACATACCTAGGGTTATCGAAGAACAATAGAAAGAGATGTTTAAGGATCCCATGCGTAAGCATGAGGTCGAGAGTAGTCAAGTCCGACAGGTGAGCAATGTCAATGCTCGAAAGTCATCACAATCCTTGGGGTATATACAGTCTATTCCACCATATAAGGAACCTATGATTACTTTCCATAAATAGGAAGTCAAACCTGTCCCTATCAAGGAATTTAATCCTCCATTGCATATCATAGTGAGGATAAAGCAGATTGTGTATAAGCGAGTGTTGGTGGATACAAGATCATCGATTAATATCATCACCACCTCAACATTCAAACATCTCAAAATTCCACCATCCCACATCAAGGAAACAACGTTAATGTTGCAAGCCTTTAACGATGTGGAATCCCCTATAGTAGGCACAATAGTCCTCCCCATCGAGGTGGGACAAAATATTATTCCTACATTGTGCTACATTTTAGAGGGATCAAGACAATATAATCTACTACTTGGAAGACCATGGATAAGAGCCATGGAGTGCGTACCATCAATAGTGCATCAGTGCATTAAGTACACCCATGGAGGTGAAGTCCATATAGTTGAGGTGGACCCAGATCCCTTCAAGTATTATAAACCTGAGGATCATCCATAGGAACCTGGTGAGGCGCCTATGCATCTGCAAGTTAAACAGGATGAGTCTATCCAAAGTTTGGATGCAGCCTTGCAGACTGTGGTGGAGTTACAATCCCCACCGCTATCACCGATGGAGTCACCTACGACCCCTGCACTCTCGACATCTCTTAGCAGGGAAGGATTGATGAATGCCCTCACAGAGATGCTCATGGCTACTTCGGAGGTGTCATTAGAGGATCCTCATACTCCTATCAAGGAGGAAGAACCTAGCATGGTCATGGATGCATCCGAGTGTATCACACCATCTTCATCCATCATGTCACCAGATAGTCCTCATGAGGATGATGGTGAATATGAAGAGCTTATAGAGGCCAGCATTACGATGCTACCCACCATAGAGTCCACTGAGGATCTAGGTCAACTTTTCATCGAGTCTCTACCTGTGGATCCTATCCTGGAGACATCGTATGAGTATGAGGAAGGTTCAGTTATCATGACTAAAATAGGATAGCCTCAGTATGTTGATGAATTACCTATGATGCATGCAGTTGTGGAGTCTTCTCATGAGTTTGTGGGAATGGTTGACATTAGGCCAGAAGATCAAGTGATTCCTAATCACATAGAGCCGGAGATGGGGTAATCCAGTGGTGTTTCCACATTTCTAGGGCTAGAACCTTTGAAATTAGTCACTCCTGACTCATTTCTCATGGCACCATCTCAAGAGCACAAACAGGTAGGTTCCTCACATCAGATTGGGGGTACCAAAACTGACACAGTTCAACACAACGAAGTGAAACAACAACTTGAGCTGAGTCATAGGCATGAGCATGTGGATAGCACTGATGAAGTGTGTCATCAAGAAGCATCCACATCAACTCAAATGAAGGAAATAGGTGATTTACAATTACCTAATGGATCCATAGCATCCACTTTTCTATTTCCTTCAAATGACAAAGGTATTTTGAATCAGTCATTGGAAATACATATGAACTCTTTGTCAGTCTTGCAATCCATTCTAAGCCATCTAGAATGGATGGAGCATCGAATGGATGAGCAAGATAAGGCATTGCATTTTATCAAGAACCAGTTTGAAAACTTGGGATCACAAAAGCAACCCTTGTCTGAGGCCGAATCGCTTCCTATGCAAGTACAAGAAAAACCTCAATGAAAGCAAAAGCCCATGCGGCCAACCCAACCATTGGATTCTCAAAGCAAACCAATGTGGGTCAAGAGCCCAAAATAGTCACAACATAGTGGGACTCCATTAAAAGAGTCTATGTCTGACATATTTTAGAAGCTACAAGAGGCTAAGGTCATCACCTTACCTGATATCATCCCTTTAAACCCAAATAGAGTTAAACCTATGGGTTACAGGGAGCATCACTATTGTCTCTATCATCGAATAGAGGGTCATGGCATTCAATATTATCATGAATTTAAGAGTGTGGTGCAACATCTGATAGATAGTGGGGTTTATCATGTAGATGGTTCTCTCATAGTGCCCCAACATGCTGAAGTGGAGGTCACACTTCCTCAAGAGTGACCCCGAAGTCGTCAGTCACCTCGTAAGCCCAATAGGCCAGTGCAATGGGTAGTTTCATTTCAGATGACTACTCTAACTTTGTTCCAAAAGTTACATGAGGCAAAGGCATTCATATTACCCGAAGTCAAGCATAGGGCATCCAAGACTAGGTCACCTGATGGGGGTCCCTTTTGTGTGTATCATCGAGCGCATGGACATGACATTCGAGGTTGCCAATAATTTAAGAGGGTCATCCAAGACCTAGTAGAATGGGATGCGATCCATGAGGATGGTTCTCTCGTTCACCCTTGCCGAAGCATAGGCACTCTGGTGAGGTCCATTCTTCACCTAGGAGAGTTGATTTTTGTCACTCTTCCTAAACAAGTTGATTACCTTTTAGTGAATAGCATGCACGCTGGGGGTCTTCAAGGTAGCATACCTTTCCCACCAGCCATGCCAAATTTGATAAGGAAAAATGAGGAATCTAGAGGTATTGCACCTCCCTCACCATCATCGAATGGCACACACACTAGGGGTACATAGGGCAGCATGCCCTCCCCAAAAGGCTCCAAGGGTTCAAACCTTGGCTAAAAGCACCCCCCCCACAAGGGTTCCTAAAACCACTTGGTCATGTCATCAAAGGCCCTCGAGGGTTGGTTCAAAACCGCTCGATCATCCTAAAAGGCTCCAAGCTCATCTATGAGTAGTTTGGTCAATCAAAAGGTACCAAGAGTTTCTAAAAATTGCTTGGTCAACCCAAAATCTCCAAGGATTCTTAAAAGATCACTTGGTCATCCCAAAAAGTCCCAAAGGTGCTCATAATCCCTTTGGTCAAACCCAAAAGGCTCTGAGGGTTTGCTGAAAACCGCTCGGTCATCCTAAAAAGCTCCAAGGATTTTGTTGAAAAATTGCTTGGTCAATCTAAAGGCTCCAATGATATTTCCTCATCGTTTGGTCACTCCTAAAGGCTCCAGAGGCATGTACTCATCGTTTGGTCAGATATGAGGCTCAAAACTCATAAAAATTATAAAATCAATAAAATCCAAAAAAAATTGGTAAAGCATAAAATCCAAAAACATTTGCATTTGAATTTTGCATTTTTATTTTGCATTCACACATGCATCCACTACATTATTGCATTGCATATAGGCATTCTTCATCCATTGCATTCCATAGTAGGAGGGATTATGTTTGTCAGTCTTACAAATGACACCACGTTTGTGTCTAAATCATGCATCTCTGCATTTATCATAAATCCATCATTCATGTGAGTAATTGTGTTTTTCAACACAACCAATTTTGTTGCTATGGAGAATATACTAGGGTTTTCTGATCATTCAACCATACCTAGAGGTCTTATCAAGAGTTGATAGAAAGCTTGCTTTGCTTTTGTAGTTGAGGTTCAATTAGTATAGCCCTTAGCATATCAGAATCCTATCACTAATCAAAAAATTAAACAATCCTAACAAGGACTAGGGGAAGATGAAAGTCATGAAGTAGGACCGGGTATCTTGAGGTGAAAAGAGTTATTCTTGCTTATCCCTCTATGCGGACGGTATGGGAAATGTTGGCAGTTGGAAAAAGGATAGGTTAGTTCCCTATTCAGAATCCCTTGCTTACGATAAAATGAGCAATATCCCAGAGTGATATCCCACATCAATCCTCAAGATTGATACCCTAGATCGATATCATAGATCGACTTCCTAGATTGATATCCCATATTGATATCATAAGATCGATATCCTCAATCGATATACCAGAAATAATTTCCCAAAGTAAATCCCCAAAGGGAGGTTTCTGAAGAAAATTATCACATGTAAATGCCGAAAAGTGAAGATCAAATGAAGATCAAAAAATAGGCTCAAATCAAGTTCAAAGTGAAGATCAAATGAAGATCATAAATCAAAGTTTGAGTGGAGATCAAATGAAGATCAGAAATCCAGTTCGAAGAGAGATCAAATGAAGATCCAAAGATAGTTCAAAGTCAAAGATGGAATTGACTCCCTTGCTTCACCACATATGAGCAAGTATCCCAAAAATTGAAGGATAGAAAGGAAGGAGCCTGAATCCCTGGAATTGTCGGCACTACTGTACCTTACGCATGATGATATGTCTGATACACTTGCATTTTGTTTGTGTGCAGACCAATGTTTGAATGTGGAAGAGCTAGCTTCAGGTGTCCTGCATTGCCTAGTGGCTTAGTCCAACTAAAATCTAAACTTAGGATTGGATAAGACATTTGTGGAGCCCCTATCTTAGCAATGGGCTGAAAGAATCCCGCCTGACATCGGGGAATGCTCGTGTCTTATCTTAATATACTCATGTGCACACACAGGGATAATGAACAGTTAGGGCCTATCCTAGCAAAAGCCTTGCACTTCAGAAGTCTAGTGTGGTCAGTATGCAACTTTTGATAAGTCTACTAGGGTGTTTGAGTCTCATGGAAAACCTCAAAAATTTCTCTAATAGCAACAAAATACCAAATATCGCAAACCATATAGAATAAAATCATCAAACTGCAAAGTATCGAATCCATGATACATCATTATATAAAGCACAATCAAGATATAGGATAGATACCGGATGGATATTAGAAATAATATTTAGATGACCACTGACTATATTGTGCATATTTTTCAAACTTGCAAAAGAAAATAGAATGACACATTATATCATTCGCATCATACAACTGCATATCATTGCATTTCATATATGGGTGATTAATTGATTAAATTCTTATTATGAGGATCTTTCAATTACATTCATGATTTTTATACATTCTGTGGTGTCGTCCATTAGATTGATAAACACATATTGCATTCATTCCTTATGTTTTAAGTGATTAAAGCATACAGGTTCATTTACATTAGATTACCATCATGTAAATAATGCATTACATACATTGCATTAGCATATCGTGACATCGTCATAAAATTAAATGCATGCAATAAAGCAAAATCAAATATGCATTTAAGTAAACATCGCATCCATATGCATCCATCATACATCACACATCTAAGCATCTAGATCACTACATATCATCATCATCATAAATTAAATAGCTATCTAGTGCATGTCATCCATACATCACATCATATAGTCTGTGTGCATCAAATAAACAAAAAATTAAAAACATATACAAGTACACATAATGAGCCATAAATGATCAAATCATATATATATATATATATTTTTTTTTTGTGTCCAAAAGAGTACATCAAGAGTACAAAATACCCATAGGCTACAATCGTGTAGGTCCTAGACCTTACACCAAAAATGATACATATACAAAAATGTAGCCTAGATCTGATAGAGCCCTAGCTCTGGCCTGCTCCTCCTGAGCTGGAGCTCTCAGCCTCTCTCAGCCCTGTGCTCTAGAGCCTACTCTGTAGTCGACTCTGGTGCCTACTGTGTGCCCTATTGAGGGCCCTATGTGCCACCTAATCCAAAGAGGCCTAGCACATGGGATACTGGTATCTCTATGTGGTAAGACCTATGACTAGAGGTCATAGAAGACTGACCGATCTCTCTAGTCCTAGTATGGGAGCTGCCTCCATGTGTGCTAGAGGACCTGTGTGTCCTCTCGGTCCTATGAGTCCACTGACTAGAGCTCACTGTGGACTACCCCATAGTCCTAGACCTGGTCCACTGAGACCCCATAGCATGTGAATCCTTTAGGACCTCCCCACCTATCAACCTGATGTGACCCTCCAGCTGGTCTATGCGAGCTACCCTAGCTGTGTGCCTAGCATTGGCATCCACCAATAGGTCCTGTAAGCATCGAATCTCTAACATCGGGTCATGACCACCTAGTAATAATGATGATGGTGTAGCTGGAGGTCCCATAATAGCCTAGGAGGATGAAGGATCCCCCTCTATACCCTAAGAAAATCTTGCTCTATGATAGCCTCACCCCATTGCACTAGTGCCACATCACGTGCACTAGTGAGATCATAGACCTGAGTCTCTACCACTATAGCCCACGTTGTAAGACCCATGATCTGCTCTTGAGCCTCAGCTAGCTGCCTATCCCTATGAGCCAGCTTCACCTCTAGAAGGGTGATAGAAGTATCCCACTGCAACTATTGAGTCTACAGCCTCCCAACATAACTCTATAGATCTACAACCTGAGCGAGGAGCTACCCTACCTCACTATCAAGAGGTACCTCCCCCTCCTCAACCTCTACCTATGGAGCCTCCTCTATGATGGCCTCTATGCCCCATCCACCCTCAATCTATTGGCGCACCCTACGCCCATCTGGATCGACCTCTACCTCTGCCTGGTCATCTACCCTACCTAGAGGCCCTGATCCCTACCACTATAGTAGGGACCACCATGTGTCATATGCTGGGGTGGTCCTAGCCCTATCATCCCTAGACTCTTAGAAATCGTCAGCCTCATCTCCAAGTGTCATAGGTTGAATCCATGATAGGTGCATCTCCAAGACTAGACGCCTATAGACAAAAGGAATCTCTGGGATGTCCTACACTAGGTCAAACTACCATAGGACATGAGAGTAGAACTAGTACTCCCTAACCTTGACCTTATGGTCGAGTAGCCACCTATCCCGATGAGCCTATCATAGCCACTCACCTACCTCTATCTAGTCCGAGAAATCCATGTAGGGATGCCACTCAATGTCATCCGGCCCGAGCACTACAAATCATGTAATGTAATGATCAACATCACCAACATGGGTCCTACTCTAGAATCCCTCCTCCTCTCAAGGCTAGCATATGGTGTAGCACTGATGCTCATCATCGATGGTAGAAATGTGAAGGGGTAGCTCTACGGGATGCTCTATCCTAATATGCTACTAGCCCCAGATCTGTAGCAGTAGGCTACAACTAATACCATGATGGCTTCAGCTGGTGATCTGGTACAACTCTCGATAGAGCTGGCATAGTAAAGTGCTCCCCTAGGCTAGGAGTAGTGGCTGAGTAGTGGAGCTCTGAATAACTCTCCTGACACTGGCTAGGAGGTTCTAGGGAATCCTTGCACCCGAGGAGTCTAGAAGAACAATATGCACCACCAGGTGCATGAAGATCACCTCTCTCATAGAGAAGATGTACTGACCCTACCAATATCCGATGTGGACTCCTCCATGATCAATCATGCATTGAGCCTCCTAGCTTCGATCATTGAAGATCGCATCAAATATGGGCCCCTTGCTCCAGGAGGAGGAAGAGGTGATGGCCTCACCATCAATAGGGATCCTAAAGATCTGATAGATGTCCTCAAGAGTGATGGTCATCTCACCCATGGGCAGGTGAAAGGTGTTGGTCCATGCATTCCAACATCGGGCCAATGCAGTCAAATAGGCCTGATCTACCCTAATAGTGGGTAGATCTAGAACGTAGCCAAAGTCGATGGCTCCAAACCATGTCCGCTCTCTAGGAGTGAGCTGTCTATGAAGAGTCTTTAGAAGGTCTAGCTCACGAGCTCTAGAGGTCAACCTCTAAAATAAAAGCATTGTATAAGAGAAAATCTAACTAAAAAACAAGCAAAAATAGATAAAAAATGACCTTAAAAATGTCAAAAACATTTAAAAACTGATAAAAAGACAAAAACATGTCACAAAGCATTCAAAAAAATCAAAAAAATCAATTAGGCAAGTCATAATTGCATTAAATGATATTAATTGCCTATTAAACCTTAGAAAAATTAAAAATTTGATAAATTTTTTCTAAAGTCTGTGAACCGCGGGTCAACCCTACGGTCCGCATACGGTCAAAATTTGACCATTGTAGTTTGAATGCGAACCACAATTGATAGTTATGGTCCCCAATATGACAATTGGGAACCATAGCTACCAGTTATGGTCTAGGAAGGATACCCATTTTGGGTCACTTCCTAGCCTCGTTGACAAAAAAATTAAAAAACTAATCTAACCTAATCTAGTGTGGGGTTCATTACCAACTGTTTAATGAAATTGATTTACCGCATTACTTAATGTGGTTCATTTTAAATTGGTATTGATTGTGAGGACTCGGTTTTGAGTTACCTTGCCCGCTCTGTGGCCTCCGCTAGTCGATGGCTGTCCAGGATCCGCCATCGGGGTATAGGTGTGAGGTATGGTCGAGTTTTAGGTAGCGTTCCAGATCAGGGATGTCTTCTACCTCTCAGAGCTCTCACAAATGTAGTTGCTTTCAAGAAAATAATGAAAAATTCAAATGGGAAAGGCTACTTATAGGTCCTCCTAATTTTGGTGGACCATAGCTGACACTTGTGGTCCCAAAATTAGGGTTTTCAACCCGTAGGTCCGACCTGCGGTTCCCAAAATTTGAAAACTTCAATCGTAGACCATACTCACGGTTTGCAACTAGCATTAAATGCACTCAAACCCCACCGTGGGAAGGTCTAAAATGATAAATTAATGACTCCTAATGGATCAAATTTCAAAAAGAGCAATCAATATTGCAAATTTGGTGATGTTCAAAGCACCAGGATCGATCAATAAATCAAAATTAACAAAAAAATCAAATAATTAAAAACCAAATGCGCCTCGTATTCAGTAATTTACCCTATACACTTGGCGGTTGCAGCGACTTGCGATCCATGCAATCCGGCAAGATGAGTAAATTACCATAAGGACATTTGGGGCAAAAATTGTCATCGTTGATCTGATATGCTTCTTTTCAATCCCTAAGAAGGCCTTCGAGGCCGGACTGCTCCATGGGAACGAGGCATTTCATGTCATTTCTCCTATGACATATTTTTAGCAAATCATCGATAACTTGATTCAACACAAATCTAATTGGATTTGTATCATTTTGATTCCCTAAGATGGCTATTGTAGCTTGACTGCTCCATGGGATAGAAATGTGCAAATACTATTAATAGTTGCAATCAGAAGCTGAACTAGGCCTAGCCAAGGCATTAAAATGCTCAAATCTAAATTTGTTCAGATCATTCATTGTGGTCAAGCGACTTCGTCGCTTCATACATTGTCATTACCCTCATCGACTCGTCGCTTGAGGGGGTAGTCATAATATCAAATCATAATCAAAATCAATAGAAGATCCCTGAAATCGTAGATCCCTTGATCTTGTCAAAATTGTGTTCGTCCTTGCGAATCATTGTCAACAACTATCATAAGCTTACCCCTTTGCTTGGGGAAAATAGCAAATATGATTTTGCTTGTTGTTCTCTACCTTTCGGATCTATGGGTCAGAAGATACCTATGGAATGCATAGCTACACCGAATGAGATGAGATGGGCACAAGATTTTCAAATGTAAGCCTTTCACCCAGTTGGAAGCAATGATTCTAGGATGCGCGTCCTTTTGCAGGACCTAGGGCATCTAATGTTGATCCGACTAATGATCATCATAGAACCTTTGACATCATTTTAGGAGGTCTATTTTTGCTCAGCATTGTTCGATCTCACAACGCATCTCAAAAGGGGCATCTGTAGACACCTAAAACACGTCATGTCGATGGCGACTACTCATATGGACATGCTACAAGACCATATGGAAGATCTTGGATAGACTCCAAGATAGAGCAGTGGTTCTAACCACTCAATTTGGGCTCCTTGGCCTATTCAGTCTGAACCGTAGCTGAGACCTATGGTCTACATATTGAACCATGGCTGAGACCTACGGTTTACAGTCTGGACCGCAGCTGTAACCTACGGTCTTAACTGAAGTTCAGTTGGCCTTCATCCGAGCCAAATCGGTTTGAATGACCATTTGTTCTAGAAGAAGGTGGTTAGAGGATGGAAGCTTCCAATCCAACTATCCTAACCACCCCTTCTTGATCTTGGCTTCTCCATGAAGCCACCCCTAGCCCTAGGACATCCTATAAGTACCCCTTCAAATTAGGGCAATGATATAGAGCATTTTGATAGTGAAGCGCTGTCAAAATATTAGATGAGAGAGCATTTGGAGATCAAAGCAGTGAAGCCCTATCGAATTGTGGACTCACTTGAGTGCATAGAGAGAGCCTTGTTGCCATCACCATTGTCAATTTGTCAAGCATCATGACGAATTAGGCCATGGATGCCCTAAGGACCTAGGAGAGCCAAGAAATGTTAATTCGGGAAAATGGAGGCCCTATTGTGCAATTCAACCACCAAATCAGTCATAGGACACTGAGGCGACCCTTGATCATCAATTTGACAAGGAGGATCAAGCCCACTACCCTTGAATTTGGAGGGCAAACCTACTTGGTTGTAGGTCACGTGGCTATCAGATGTAGTTTATAGTGTAGACCGCTCATCAGAGCTACGGTTTGCCATAGGTGTAAGATCTCCTTACCGTTTCTTCTTCCAGTTTATGTAGATAGGATAGATTAATCATTTTACTGCTTTATTTGGTAGATTAAAGACTTTGAATGACCAGGTTAAATATTTGATTAGTTTATTTCCATCTTGGCAAGTAGGACCTAATTAGATTATTTTTATGCTTTAATGCTTCATTTTGTATAATGTATGTCATAGATTGATAGTTGTATTTCTTGTTCATATATTTCCATCAATATTTATAGGATTTGCATATGTTTAGCATAGTTTATGCACTTTCTTGATTTTATGTCATTATGCTATTCTCATGCCATTTTTCTTTAAAGGGCCTCATCATGAGAGGCTTCCTATGCTTTTGACATTCTTGTGTTGTTTCTTGATCACAGGAGACAAGTTTTAAAGGAGCTACAACCATCCATTTCCTTCCTCAACGCGAAGAAGAGGGTCTACTCCACCCTAGAGCAATTTGTGTCACCCTGAAGGGCACTTTGAAATCACACCTACCCTTGAGAGGGAAATAAATACATCCTATTGTAACAATTGTATCAAGATGATTATCCCTAAGAGGGATGTACTTGTAATTTGAGTTTGGCATCAAAATATAATGGAATAAAGCGTCTTTTATTGATCATTTCATTGTCAATTTCTTGTTCTTGTATGCATTTTGTATTTTTTTGTCAATTCTTGCAATAGGATACATTAGGTGTGAGCCTTTTTGGTGGTTACACTCAGCAATACAACATGAGGCTTTGGAAAATCAATAATCAGTCAACATGATCAACATCGAACCTAATTAGGATTGGTCCATAATAGCTAGAGACTTCTTACAAACAACACCTTGGGCATATTTGGTTTCTTAAGGACCTACGGAGTTTGGCATGACCATTCATCATAGAGTTGTTTCTCAATATGTGTTTGCACATGTTGGATCGTAGGAGGAACATGTTGTTTTATCAATAGAAGTTGTGTCTTATCAGGATTGGATTTCCCAATTGCCATATTTCCTGAAGATGGGAATGTTACCGCAAGACCTGTCGCATGGTGAAATACAAACATTTAAACAAAATATGACTAGGTACATTTTTCTAGGAGAAGTCCTCTATAGGCAAGGTTATGATGGAGTACTCCTTCGTTGTCTTGAGCCCTAGGAAGCATCCTGGGCAATTTCGCAAGCTCACGATGATACGTGTGGTGGAAAATTTAGTGGTATGGCTATTGTTAAGTGTATCTTAAGGATGGGTTATTATTTGCCCACTATGGAAAAATATTGTTGTGAGTATGTCAAGAAATGCATTAATTGCCAGCATCATGCAAATCTCACCCATTTGCCATCACAAGCCTTGCAACCCATCCAGGAAGCATGGCCATTCTCGTAGTGGGGACTAGACTTGGTGGGGAATATCTCACCCCCATCCTTGGGCCGACACACATTCATCATAACGACCACTAAGTATTTTACTAAATGGATCAAAGCGATCCCATTAACATCGACAACTGGACCAAGAATTGTGGAGTTTATACTCCACAATATCATAAGTCATTTTGGGGTCCCTTCGAAGATAATATCGGATAATGGGCCATCTTTCAAGAACAAAAATGTGTGTGCTTTAATGAAAAATACCATATTCAGCACAATTTTTCAATGCCTTATTATTTGCAGGCAAATGGGCAAGCAGAAGTCTCAAATAAAATAACCATCTCCATCTTGAGGAAGATGGTAAAAGAAAATCATAAGGATTGGCACTTGCAATTACCTCTTGAACTATGGGCATACAAGACTAGTGTGCGGATGCCCACTGGGGCAACATCATTTTCACTTGTATATGGCACTAAGGCCATCATGCCCTTAGATTTGGAGATTCCAAACTTGCAAGTAGCCATGAAGGACTTCATAAATGATGACACCACACAACAATTTCGCCTTGATCAGCTAACACTTCTTTATGAATGCCGAGTCAATGCCTTGGAGCATCTTCACGTTTATCAGAATCACCTTGCATGAGATTATAATAGTAAAGTCCACTTGAGGGAATTCAAATTTGGGGATCTTGTGCTCAAAAAAACCAACATAACTCAAATCTGCCATTGCACTTATGAGATAAATTTACGGAAAACAGGATAGGCCCCTACATGATTTCAAAAAGGGTTGGGCTTGGAGCATATTTCCTTACATCATTGTATGGTTTTGAAGAGCCTGAACCTCTCAATATCATTTACTTGAAGGTATTTTATACATAAAATCAAAAAAATATTCAAATATGTCAAAAATCAAAAAAACATTCAAATATGTCAAAAATCAAAAAACATTCAAATATGTCAAAAATAAAAAAACATTCAAATATGTCAAAAACCAAACAACATTCAAATATGTCAAAAATCAAAAAACATTCAAATATGTCAAAAATAAAAAAACATTCAAATATGTCAAAAATCAAAATACAAAAGCAATCAAAATCCTCCAAGGGTATCTTCACACCACTTGGTCACCTTCATCACAAAAATCTCCAAAGTCATATTAAAGCCCTTTGGTCAAAATCAATAAAAAATTCTCCAAGGGTATCTTCACGATGCTTGGTCACCTTCATCACAAAATTCTCCAAAGGCATCTTAAAGCCCTTTGGTCAAAATCAAACAAAAAGCTCCAAAGGTATCTTAAATCCCTTTGGTCAAAATCAAATAAAAATCTCCAAAGGCATCTTAAAGCCCTTTGGTCAAATCAAACAAAAAGCTCCAAAGGCATCTTAAAGCCCTTTGGTAAAATAACAAAATAAAAAAGCACAAAAACAATGCAAAAATAAAAAATACAAAAACATTTGGATTTCACACTTGCATTCACATAAGTTACATTACCTCCATTGCGTTCGCATATGTTATGATCACATTCTAGCAAAAGATGCCACAATTTGTATCACAACCCAAAAGCTCAAATCTACCTCCATCCATGCAATCATGTGTATAACTGTGTTTGTCAACAAAACCATTTCATGTTGCTATACAAAATAGGCTAAGATTATCTTGTTATTCAAACATGTCTAGTGGTCTTATCAGCTTTTGTAGAAAGCCACCTTGATTAGTAGAAGGTAAGGTCTAGCTGTGATAATGCCTTGGATATTCAGGATCTCGTCACTAATTGAAACACTAAAATCCTAGATGGTACAAGGAAAATGTGAAAGTTGCAAAGTGATATAGGTTACCTTAAGGGAAAAGGATCTTTCTTGCTTATCCCCCTGTGCGACCAGTTTAAAGGTGCTGATATTTGGCAAAAGGACAAGATTTGCCCCATCCAAATCCCTTGCTTAAATCAAAATAATCAAAAGCCCAAAACAAAGTACAAATTCAAAAAGACAAGCATACATTCCATATTTCAAAGCAATGATCCGATAGACAAATCAAATATTTCAAGAATCCTCGCTCAAATAAAAATCAATCAAAATTAAACAGTAATTTTCATCACTACATATGAGTAAAATAAATAGTGATTATCATCACTACAAGAATCCTCGCTCAAGAAAAAACATCAATAAAAAATAAACAGTGATTTTCATCACTACATATGAGCAAATATCCAAATCCAAAAGGAAGAAAAGAAGGGAATGAAGCTTGAATCCCTGGAATTCTCAGCATTGTATAAAACCAAAAGGAGAAATCCTTACGCATGATGATATGTCTACCACAATTGCTTTATGCATTAGTGTAGATCAATATTTGAATGTGTATGATCTAGCTTAGGTAACCCAATACTGCCTAGTGGTATAGTCCAACTAAGTCCAATTTAGGATGAGAGGAAAACTTGAGAATCCTTGATCTTAGAAATGGGCTAAAATAATCCCACCTAACATCAGAGGAAATGCTTGAGTTCTATCTCAAAATATACAATCACTTGCACACACAAAGATCATGAATATCTAGGTCCATGGTAAAAGCCTTACTTTTCAAAATTCTAGAATGGTCAATAGACAGTTGTTGATAGGATAACTAGAGTGGTTGAGTTTCAGGAATAGCCAAAAATAATTCCTACATAAGCAAAAAATCATATCACCAATCACACCAGCAAGTTTCTTCATAAGCTTCTATAAATTAGGGCATATTAATAAAATATATGATATACCGATTATATGTCAGAAATGATATTTAGATGGCCACTGATTATTTTATATTTCTTAAATTACAAAAGCTTATCCAGAAAATATGTTCATACCACACCATTACATTGCACACATGGATGGAGTAAATGATCAATTCTCATGATTAGAATGATTATAAAAAAAAAATCCATGGTTGTTATACTTTCTGTGGTATCACCCATTAGATTGTCAAAATCATAGCATATGCATTCTTTGTGTTTTGAGTAATTAAAACATACAAGTTCATTCACATTAGATTACACACTACATACATCATATACATAACCCATTACATATTACATTCACCATATACATAACACATTGCACATTGCATTTACCATATCATAACATAAGTTAAGTGCCCACACTAAAATCAAAATCTAACATGCATTTAACATACCAAAATCGCATCCACAAATACACAAGTCATTAATCGTCCATCATCAAATTATAAAGCACATCATAAAACACATAAGCAATATCCATTTGCATACAATCATAAATCCATCATCAAATCACTACATAATACATCACATCATATCAGAATAGGTAGATCATATCACATCTACATGAGCATCTATCCCAATATCCACATCACCACCAATATCATGTATCATCTATCATATATGTCAAATCATCATAATGACATCATAAAATAAATAACAACAAAAATATGAGCAATAAATGATACACATAATGAGTCGTAAACATAAAGATATCATATCAATTTGTGTCAAATAGATGGGTATACAAAAATTCCCATAGAGCTACAATCATATAGGTCAAGCCAACCTCAAAAATGACAAACTAAGAACATCATAAATCAAATATAGGGCCTGAACCTCCTGTACCATCTCTCCTAGTGCCACCTTCCCCTGTGGTGGTGTCACAGGTCAAATGGTGTGAACCTGTCGGTCTCTATGTCTGAGTCCTGGTACTCTAGCTAGAATGGGTGGAATACTACCCTAAGGTGGAGTGCCCGCTGTCCTGTGAACCACTTGCACTTGGTGCCTCCCTAGGGATAAGGCCATGCCTCTTGAGATACATATGGAGGGCAATAATATGACCAACATGCCCATGGATCATCACCTCATACTCCTCTAATAGTGACCTCAGGTGTAGAACCTCTACCCCTGAGTCTATCCCTGTAGCACCCTGTGGAGTAGAGGGAGGTACAAAAAAACTTCATCCTAGTAGCTCCATCCCTGATAGTAGCCTACAAAGCTTGGATGTGTAGTGTGAGCTACTCTATGGTAGCATTTCACTATTCAATAGTAGCATCTCACTTCTCTACCTGGATCTTGGTCGATTGGAGCTCAGCCTCGACCTCGTGTAGTTGTGCTCTTAGAGAAGAATATCTCTCCTTGGGCTCTAGTTCCTCCTCATCCTCCTCAAGAGCCTCCTACTCCTCTACTACCACTTGCTCTACTGGTCGGCCCCATACCTAGGTACTATCTCAGACTCTATGTCCTATTGGATCTATATCATCACCTTTGCCATCATCCTCGCGATCCAAGTTGTTGCCACACCACATATGATCCCCCCACAATTGAGTGTATACCTCTATGATGCCCCCTACAACTTTTGGGTCAACTGCTAGGGCATCCTCCTCATTTGACAACTCTATGATCTACGATAGGGGGAGATCTCCCTCTATTGTGATGTGTCTATCTACAAATGGAAGCAAAGGCACATCCTGCTACAACCTGTACTGACGAAGAACTTGGGAGTAGAAGAAATACTCCCAGATGCCAACCTTATGGCCAATGAGCCACCGATCATTCTATGTCCTCGCTATGAAACTAGCAAGATCATCCCAATTCAGGCACTCATTATGGTCACCACATGACATCACTGGCCTTCAGCCCAATAAAAGTAGCAGTGTATTGGGGAAGCTCCCTCGCATGAGGGTGAATCTTGTGCAACTCATGATCTCTAGCCCATATAGTAGTATAGTACTACATCCACTCCTCCATAGTTGTTATCATATGAGGAAGCCCTCTAGGATAATCTACCTTGATGTGCTCCCATCCCTAGACCTATAGAAGCAAGCTGTAAGCAATACCGACACGACCTCATTGGTGGATGTGTTACAACTCATCATAGCACTAAGACAAAAAAGATCTAAACCATGCATAGATGATAGGCTCCTCACTATCCAAAAAATCCTAAACCATCACCAAAAGGTTCCACGAGAACCTCAAACTTGAGCAATCTAGAATCAAGATATTGCTGATGATTATCAACAACACTACATACCTCACAGAGAAGACATCTATCTCATACCACTACGATATGGACACTCCCCTAGATTTGGTGTCCTTGAGAGCTTGCGTAGAGTGCCCTCCGAAAACCCAAGTGAAAACAACAATCTGATCATTACTAGTCAAAGAGACAATGGCCACTCCATCAAAGGGGATCTAGAATATCCTATAAAAATCTTCCTATGTGATGGTCATCTCATCGGTAGGAAGGTGGAAGGTATTGATCTAAGGGTTCCATCAATAGACCAAAGCTATAAGGTAGGCATGATCTACCATAATGGTGGGTAGTATGGTGACATACTGTAGCCCACGGGCTTTGAGCCAAGCCCAATCATTGCCATCCAAGAGGAGCAGAAGTGTATTCATGAGATTCGGGTCCCGAGCTCGAGCAGTAAGAATATAATAGAAAAATAAAATGAATCATAACTACAATTCATCTAAGGCATAATTAACAATAAATATGAAAATGGTGCAAAATATGATATGTTATTCTAAGTCTAAGCAAAGGGACAAAATTACACCTAATCAAACAAATAAAAAATAAAAAAAAATCAATAAGTCAACCCAAAAAATGCACTAAAAATAAAATATTTCACTAAGTGTTCTTGGCCGCTGTCACCTACAGCGGCCAAAAATAGGCCACCGAAGCTGACAGCGGCCAAGACCCAATGATAATTTTTTTGATCATTGGGATTAAAATCAATTGCTGCCAATGATAGCGGCCAAGTTGTAGGCCTTCCTGGCCACTCTGATCGATAGCGACCAATGGGTAGCGAGATAGATGTGTCGACCCTAGGCCAAAAAATACCAAAAAAATGTAACAAAAACAACAAGACAAAATGAGGATAATACCACCACATAAAAGCCTAAACTTAGCCTATCTACAGGTTTTGATTCGTTGCCAACAAATTTAATGAGATTCAATTACCGATTACTTAATGTGGTTCAGTTTTACCCAAAATAAAAATAAACAAGTGGGGTTAATATTTGAGGGAGTACTCAAGAATATCTGGCTCTTCCACCCGAAGATGATTCACCCTACGCAGCCATGATCTTCTAAATTGCAGATACACTCCAAGTTGCAAAAGTAACTTTCGCCTCAGAGCTCAAGAAAGCAAAATTGACAGCTGGCAAAGTGAAAAGAAAAAACCCTAGGGTATCTTTTATATTGCCTTAGCTGCTTCTAACATCAGTGACCTGCATCTTGTAGTCGCCAAATATGGGAGTGGCCACGACCAGGCACTTGGTGGCCACTAGACCTGACAACGGCTGAGATCCTAAGAAAAAATAAGTTGTTTCCCTCTAAGAGAAGCAACCAAAAACAACAAATAAGCATATTTTGGTGGTTCATAATCACCATAATGATCAAAATAACAAAAAAATTGCATAAAAGCAAATTCTCAAGTAGACCTCGTATTCAGCTACGTACTCTATCAACTTGGCGATTGCAATGACTCGCAATCCATGCAACTCGATAAGATGAGTAAGTTACAATAAGGCTACTTGGGGCAAAAACATTCATTTTGGAACCACGATGAATCATTTCAAATCTGAAGAAGACAAAAATGGTAGGACTGCTCTACGGGTATGATAAAATAATCTTCATTCCCTTATGAAATCAAAAACATTGAGCCAAAGTGATACAATATGAGCATAAATAGAATCACTCATCCTAACTCCCTAAGAAGGCTCTTGATAGCTAGACCGCTCCTCGGGATAAGGATGGATGATTATCATAAACAGTTGGAGTCACACTTGGATGGGGGTTCACCCATTGAAAGAAAAAATGTTAGAAAGAAACCAAGTTAGTCATATTGGTCAAGTGACTTGTCACTTTATTCATCGCCTTTTTCTCATGAATTCACTATGTGAGGAGGTAGTTCAAATATTCAAAATAATCATAGTCAATATCAATAATAGATAGGTCTGAGGTGTAGACCAATTGGTTCATTCAAACCCCATAAGGGGAGCGGAGGTCCAAGGTTCAAATCTCGGGCCTCGCCAGACTGAACGCTTGTCCCTTTCTTGGTGCTTTCAGTGGCATAAAAGGTTTAAAATGATTGTGGCATGGTGGTTATAGGGGCGATACTGCATGAAGATTTGTATGGAAGCTTCTATGGTGGACAATATAGAATACTGTGGTGGCCATAAAAGCTGGACAACCTGCTCGGATTTATGGCGGCTACCGATTCCACCATGTAAATTAAAAAAAAGAAAAAGAAAAAAAAGATCAATAATAGATCACTCGATCATATCAAAATTGTGTTCTTCCTATGAATTATTGCATACAACAATCACAACATCTCCCTTGTTTAATGGGAATGTAAGAAAAACATAACATCTTCAATGTGTAGCTATCCTTCCGATCGGATCTGATTGTAGCAGTTGAAGCTACCCGATTGAGTTTGAGGAATGAGTGCAAATTGAACGTGCATAAGCCACTTGGATAAGTTAAGTCTTCAAAACATTGAAGCAATGATTCAGAGGATGTGCACCATCTTGCATGATTGGGCCATCAGGCATTGGTCAGACCATTGATCATCATACACCTTACAAGAAGATCAGTCTACATTTTTGTTCAACACATCGCAAAAAAGGGGCATCTGTAGACACCTAAAACATGTCATGTTTAGGGGAGCTACTCACATAGGCATATTCATAATATTTTAGGACATAAAATTGGACTTTCCAAGCATCAAAAGTGGTTTTCACCACCCATTTGTGGTATTCTCAGCCCGTCCAAGCTTAGCCCCTCAAGACCAGAGCGGCCAGATCTTAGTCGCTCAAGCTCAGAGTGACTAAACCTTAGCCGCTAAAAATGATAGTGACCAAATATTAGTCACTAAAGATGAAAATGGCTAAGCCATAAAAGCATTTTTCTGATAAAAAGACCTAATCAGAGGTGAAAGTGGTAGTCTACATGTAATAAAGGTGAGCGGGAGTAACTTTGCATTCCCCTTCACAACCAGTTCACATAGAAGACTTGAGTCTAAATTTAGACATTAGTTAACTAGTCTTTAAACATAGAAAATACAAAAAGTTTCTCATGTTAACATTCACTACGCATGAGGGATTCAATCCTAGGGTTTTGAGCATAGACTTTAGTGTTTCACACTTTAAAAGGTGTAAGCTTAGGGCACCAAAATGAATCAATCAATCTAGAGATACATGAATGCATTAGATAATTGAGGAGAGCTTTTGAGACTTGGATAGTTTCCATTGGAGATCACATTTACGGTGAAGCCCTAACAAATTGGAGAGCATAGCAACCACCATTTCAACATCAGATAAAAGCTTTGATCCATAGCTTTGGAGCAAAGAGAACGAGATTCATTTTAGCGACTGCTATCATTGGACAGTGGCCCGTAGACCTAGATTAGGGTTTCAGACATTAGTTTCATTATTCTATTTAGCATATCATTAGCATAGCATCATTTCATTCATTCACATTCATAGCATTAGTTTAATTTGCACTTGCTTTCATTTGAGTATATTCATTGCTAACAACCTCATTCGGGGAGGCAATCTCAAACATCTAAGCGTGTGTTGTTCTTTCATTGCTTATAGGGCCACAGGTTCATTGAAAAAAAGCTAAAATATACGAGAGCAAGAGGATCCCTCTAGCAATCAAACCTAGAGAATGAGGAATCTATAAGCCCTCATACATTTCCATGTGCAGAATCGGGAAGCTTGTGAAAGTGCACCACCCCTTTCTAGGGGACTTCTTCCTCACTTGTAATTCATTGTATCAAAATGGGTATCCCTAAGAGGGACCGACATGTAATTGAGTTTCAATACAAATAAAGATATCTATCTTTGTTACTTCCATGTTATATGCTTTTTCATGGTCTTTCATTTCATATTGGGTATAATATTGCAAGTAGAGTAAAGTGGTTCGTGCGTCCCTGGATCGCTACACATCTTCTTTGTCTCACATTGAGCATAGGTTGGGTGAATATATACCTCAATATTTGATGGTAAATTTTTATCTCAAAGGGCCTTCCCACCAAGTAATGATGCTAGGTTTTTAGAGTATGCACTGCTGTAGTTAGCTCTAAATCATGCATAGCATAATTGGTTTAATACTTCTTAAGCTTCCTTGATGTATAAGCTACTATTAACTCATATTGGGAGAGCACTCCTCCTACCCCTTATAGTGATGCATGAGTGCATACTGAGAAGTTCCTTAGAGGATCTAGAATTTTTAATATTGGTGTCATAGTGATTTTCTATTTTAACAATGCAAAGGTAGTTTGACACTTTTATGTTCATTTAAACTCTTTTCCATTTTTCTAGAGGTTAGTTATTGCAACCGTAATCTTGGAATTATCCTTTATATAATGTATATAATAGTCCATCATCCCCATGAAGCTTTGCACTTATATCACATTGGTAGGGGGTCGCCAATTCAAAATGGCTTCAATTTTATCTGGATCTACTACAATTCCTTTCGTAAATACTATGTGCTCAAGATATCATACCTTTGAGACATAGAAATCACTTTTTGCTAGATTTCCATAGATTTGGTTCTCCCTCAAAAACTCTAACACGATTTTGAGGTGTTTATTGTGTTCCTTTATATCTCGAGAGTATATTAATATATCATCTAAAATTATGAGGAAAAACTGGTCTAGGTGCCTCCTAAACACACTGTTCATTATATTCATAGGTTTAGCTAGGGTATTAGTCAGTTCATAGGGTAGGATTATAATCTCATAATGTCCATACCTAGTTTTGAATATCATTTTGATCCTCCTCACATATTCTTAATTTTTGGTATCCCAATTTTAAATTAATCTTCGTGAATACTATGGCATCCTTCAGTAGGTCAAACAAATATTTAATTCTAGGTAAAGGGTATCGATTATTTATTGTATCCTTGTTAAGTATTTTGTAGTCAATACATAATATTAATGAACCATCCTTCTTTTAACAAAATAACACTGGTGCACCCCATGGTGACACACTTACATTTATCAATATCCTTTCTAGAAGCCCTTGCAATTGCACCTTTAATTCATGTATTTCAGATGATAGAGTACTTGTCAAAGAGGAAATGGAAGGAATAATCCAGTTGAAGAATAATCACATTCCTAGGGGTCTGATTTCATTGGAAAGTTTGTTTGACCAAAATGACAGGACTGAGAAGCATTAAATCAAGGTAGATGCGAAGGAATATAAGGCGTTGCAGCTGTGGATAGGTTTAGCTCATACCATAAGTTCAATAGTAAAATCAAATTCTTGCATAGGAGGGAGTCCAGGTAAATCCTCAAGAAACACATCTTTAAATTCTTACAATATTGGGTGTTCCTCCAAAACTTCTCTCTTCTAATCTTCTCACACTTCATTGATTTTTACGACATAGACTATCCCTCCATTCTTGAGGGCTTTCTTTAGTTGTATAGCCAAAAAAAATTGGGATTTAAATGATCTTTTTTCACTATGAATTCTCAAATATCTCCTTACCTTTTTTTAAGACTCAATCCATATCTATTGGAAATTTATCAAGGCTTTATGAGCCTGTAGCCAATCCATTCCTAGGATCACATCAAAAGCATGAAGTGGAGCTACATACAAATAACCTTCAGTAGAACCACTAGTTATAGTAATCTCTACCATTGAAAAACATTGGTTTACAGATTAGGTTTACCTAGTTACATACTCGACCTTTCATCCTTGTGTTAAATATCTTGGTCTTTTAGGCATATCCCTGGATAAACTAGAAGAATTAAAACTATTTGTGGCCCCACTATCAATTAAAATATTTATTTCTTTATTTTAAAATCTTACCTTTCACAAGCATTGGGGTAGCTTGCCCTTCTAGCTCTTGGTTCCTAATTGCAGCATAAATTTGGTGGGTGGGTTCCTTTCACTTGGCCCTAGATGTACTTGGCCCTATATGTACTTGGCACTGGTTGGAGTGGAAACTGACTAGAATAATGAGGACCTTTGAAGTTATAACACCCATCCTTGGGTCCCTATCACTTTTCTAGTTTTTGTTCCCCTAATTTACTTACTGGGGCCAAAGTTAGCAATTTTTGGGGTTGGAATTTAGCATTGTTGGGGTTGCTCTTGTTTTTATTTTGAAATTTCTTCTTGAACCTTCTTTGTTTTCCATAATTTCTCTTCTCATATATTAGGAATGTTTTGGCCTTTTTATCATATTCCTCTTCCCATTTCCATAATCCTTGACTATTCCTTTTCCTAAGTGCTTTTTGATCTTGTTCAGATAGGATGGTATAGTTGAACTATAGGTGAGATTTTGCCTTATCTTCTAGATCATACACCTTTTGTAGTGACTTAGGCTCATGCATATTTATGTCATGTCTCTTCCTAGATTCTAACCTAAGAATAAACTTATGGATCCTCATATTTTCATCATAATAAGGTACATATTTAAGAAACTAAACCAACTTTTTATAGTATATCTCCATAGTTTTGATCCCTTGTTGAAGGTTGGCAAACTATTCAAACTTCAATGCATAGAAATGCTCCATGAGGAAGCTCTTTCTGAATATTACAAAAAAATATTTCCATTTAAGATTGATAGCTTTGATCTAATTCTTTTCTTGGTAGGTTTCCCACAAATCTAATGCAACTCCTTGTAGGTATATCATTACCCAAACTGTTTGGGTTCATGGGGAGTAGTTCTTCACTATGAAGTAAATTTCTAATTCTCTTAGCTAGGCTTTTGCTGCATACTCTTCTCCTTCTCCATTGAATTTTGAGGTACAAATATTTTTCAAATCTTTAGCAAATTCCTTTTCTAATAGAATTTTAGCCTCCTATTTTTTTACAGTTAGTTCATCATCTTGAACAACCTTTGAACCTATAGCTTGTGAATTTTGATTCGCAAAATTTTCCAAAATTTGTTTCATTGGATCCTGCATGGTAGTGAGGTTTTCTATCTCTCTATTGGAATTTCCTAAATTCTCATCTCGAGTTCCCTCCTCAACATTTCTCTATTGGGTTCACCTAGTTGAAGATATAGGCCTCTCTTTTCTAGCCTTAGGTACCATGTAACCTGATAACAATCAAGAAGAGAATATTATGCTACAACTTCACCTTGAATTGTATTATTAGTTGAAGCTATAATACAAAGTTCTCTTGCTAAAATCATCCATACTCTAATTAGAGGTGGTACACTAAAACTATGATGTAGATTTAATGCATAAGTCTATTATTACTATACGTAAAGTGTCATAATGTTCTAACCACCCTTGGGGTTAGTCCCCTTTAGATTCTAGCAAGTGAGGATTCTAGATGTTCCCGAATTTATCTCAAGGTCTAAGAAAAGCCTATATAGAAAGACATCCAAATACCTTAAGCATTCTATGAAGTTCTAGTCCCTCATACATAGAGCTCTGATATCAGATATAACGATCGAAAAAATAGCTAAAAAGAACTAGTATTTTTTTTACAAGTACAACTAAGAGAGATCCATAAATACCTATCAAGTATGCAAGTTAAGTTAATATATTTTTTAAGTTTACCAAATTTTCCAAATATACAAATAATCACATCATACTCAATACCCTACACATGTTCATCTATGTAGGTATATTATGTGTACCATAGATAAGATATCTATCTCATCCTTCAAGATGAGCTAACTTATCACCTTCAGTACAATTGAAGGTATACATCCATATCCATACCAAGCACAAGTCTATATATGTAGGCATTCTACATGTATTGCAAGGTCAGTCATCCATCTCATCTTCCCGATGAGCTAACTTAATCTATTTGTATATTATCAAGTTGTTTCATATTTTAAATCACCCTTAGAGGTATTAACCTCTTAGGTCATTTCCATGTTCACCCTAATAGGTATTAATATCTTAGGTCTATTCTATGTTCACCCTAGGAGGTCTTAATCTCTTAGGTTTATTCTATGTTCACCCTAAGATATCCTAATATCTTAGGTCCATTCTATGTTCACCTTAAGAGATCCTAATCTATTAGGTTTATTCTAGGTTTAGAAGAATAAGACTAACTTTATCTAAATAATCTAAACATGGAATAATAGTTACCAAGAATTTGATAAGAACCTTAATTTAAACATCAAAAAAGATAAACATTAAAACAAATGAATTATTGAATAACCACAATGTCTACATAATTCATAAAAAATAAATTAGGAATGCATTTCTCATTCATTTATTATTTAATTACATAAATCCAAGTATGGTAAAACCTCTACACTATAAAATAATAAAGTATTACATAAAAGTCCCACTAGGGGTTACTCCCCAAGAGTAGTCTACTGAACATAAATAATTACTGTAATCAAGGTCAAATTTTGTGCATTGGTTTCAACTATCCTCTATGATTCTTCCTATCTTCCCATTGTTCATTTGAAGGGTAATAGGGGATTAGGGCAGCTCATGGTTCTATGAAAACATGCATCTAAATGCTTCTACTAAAACATAAAAAAGTGCATATATATATTGTTTTACCAAATTGTAACTATACACATCTATTTCAAGCATTCAACCATCTACTATCTAGTTAATCTCTAAAAATTCTCTTATTCCAATTCTTATCTCTATTAGCTAAAAATGAGAGTCATTCATCAAATGCAAGCAGTTAATGATTCTTCCCTTAGTCAATCAAGGATCATTTTCTTTCAAAATGCAAGTAATTTTCAAATAAACCATTTATCCAATTAAATAAAGTCTCATTCCTTTAATTAATCCAAATAACCATAAACAATTTATAAAATTAACTATTGTCCCATTCCTTTAATTAATACAATAACCAATAAATAATTTATCAAATTAATTAAAGTCACATTCCTTTAATTAATCTAATAACCAATAAAACATTCATCAAATTAACTAAAGTCCCATTCCTTTAATTTATCCAATAACCAAAACCCTAGAATAGAGAAGTCATATTTGATTTATCAATAAAGCAGCGTGCAATCTCACCATAGCTCATTTATCATAGGACGATGCTCAAATGGGGGTTTCCTTGGGAGTGGAATTCCTAGTCAGAAATAGGGTGATGATAACATGGCAAGGAGTGGTGCACAGTTAAGAACAACCTGATCAAAATCACTGCTAAAGATGCGGGTAGGCCTTAAACCAATCAGAAGGAGAAAAACCATAGCCAACATAACTAGGTGTTCACTATTTAATGACATCACATGAAGAGTGGCTAGATGGTCACCTCATAGGTAATATGCAGCTTACTCATAGTAATAGATGCCTCAAACAAGGATAACATCACTATAGGAAAGGTGATGATTCACATGACCCAATAGAACACTTTCAAAAACCTAGTTTGACATGGGAATACTCAAAATATTTTTAAGCAATTATAGGTTGATTCTATGTAATATTGACTTAATTCTCATTACAATAGTCAATAACAACTTGCCTAGTTGGAGGTAGACCATAAACTAACCTAGCATAATTTGACGAAAGCAAGCTAACATGAACAAAATAGAAATGAATATATGGTTTAGCAAACATTTTTAGCTAAGTTTTTTTTTTTTTAACCAAAATAAGATAGTTCTTTAAACCAACTTGCAATCACTTAAAGACGACTTCCCAAGATGGCATATTTTTTATCTTGATTTCCTAATATTGTCTTCTCCAAACTGTTGAATCCTTTCCACCCTAGCTTCTCTACTTATCCTCCTTTTCACCTCCATCCCCCTCTCTCCTTGCTTCTCTTAGCTTAGGATAATAGAGTTCATTTTTTTCCACGCTTTTGGTCTCGTCTCTCATTAATTACACTTGCCCACCATTAGTTCTTTCTCATCCAACAGACAACAAGATGGGATATTTATTATTTTTAAACAATTTTCCCTTCCAAATTTAACATAAATAGTCCCTTTCCATTTGGTCGGCAGGAAGCTTCTTCTCCAACGTCCAAACTCTCTCTCCTATTTTCAAAGGAAAGGTTTAAACAAACCACAAGGAGAAGAACAAATGAACTTACCAGATTGTCTTAAATAGAATTCAATTATTATTTAAATATAATAATCCTTTATTAATAAGGTCTTACAATCATTTAGATGAAAATTCTATTATCGTTTAAATAAAGTTTAAATTATTTTTAAAAAAATATTATTTTTATTCAAATAAAGATTTTATTATCTACTTAAATAAAATTTAGTTAATATTTAAATTAATATCTTATTAAATAATTTTATTTTATTATTTAAATTGAGGTCTTAATATATATTTAAATAATATTAAGTTATTATTTAAATTAATATCTTATTAAATAAAATTCTATTATTACTTAAGTCGATATCTTATTATCTATTTAAATTAAATCGAATTATTATTTAAATATATTATACTATATATTTACAAATATATAGGGTTTTTTTATCATACACTAACATGCTACTCTTATAGCAATTCAATAAATTTAAAGGTAACCAAACTTATGCATATTTTTTCAAAAACAATGAGGCAATCAAGTGATGAAGTAAAATAAAACTAATCATATGCAACAAATAATGAGGGAGTATTTCCATCAACCCAATCACCCGTCTCATTCGAAGAATTTATGATAGCTACTAGGTTACCAACTTGTGGTTCTAGGTGGATGGCTAGTTGACGATTATCCCAAAAGCGATAATACATACCTATATAAGGGTAGTCATCCATGTTACCCTAAGTCATTGTAGTCATTATTTTCCCTATTTCAAGTACCTCGTTTCTAGTTGATGATTCTATTTCTTCCATCCATGACTATACCTAATCCTGCACATTGACAATATGTCAACAATACCATGTTCTTCAAAAATGAATCAATCTAAACATTGCATAGTCATTCATTTGCAACAAAACTAAGTATCAAAGTACTATTGATCATCACATAGTCTTTCATACCAAAAGTTTTGTTAGAGAGGGTCATAACAATGTTATATAAATCTTGTTAAGTTTACCATTTACTAAGGCATATTTTATCTCTAATTTATAAGGTTATAAATTTATTTTAGTAGTAATATATAATAATCATATGATATAAAACATTTTAAATACTAGTGAAAATGTATTGTAGTAACCAATACCATAAGCAACCAAACAAGATTTAAAAATATCTATACTTCCATCAAATTTAGATTGCACGTTTTCCTTCCAAAGGTTAAATCAATAAGTTTTCAATTTTAATTTTCATTGATGAGTTATATTTTGAATCCTTTTCCTCTCTTTATTTTACTATTCTTGTATTCATTTAAGGGCCATTCATAAAAATGAGCACCATGTAAAAAATATGAAATTTTCAATTACATTTAATGAAAGTCTCCTTGTACAATGTGAAGGCATTATATGTTAGGGATCCTCCTCAACTTGAATTTTTTTCTCTTATATATTTATTTATGGTCATTCATCCACACTATTTGTTGTCTATTAATTAGGAAACATGACATCTATAGAAGATGATACCATAGATATTTTAAATTTCTTTTTATTGAATAGATGACATATCTATTGAGAAATACTTTCTTAGTGGTTAAATTATATAGTTTGTAACCTTTATTCCAAGCTATAACTAGTTAAAATTCATGAAATGTATTTTGAATCTAATTACTTTATTTTATATTACTAAATATAAATAAATATTTTTCATCCAACAACTTTAAAATTCTTAAATTTTGATTTCTTACTAATTCATATTTCTTGAGTAGGCTCTAGTTTGAGCAATACCTACCAATATTTTACTAATCCCTTTATAAACACCATTTTGTAGAGGATTATATGAAACATTGAACTACCTTAATATCCCAAGATATTTGTAAAATTCATGAAAATAGTTTGAATTATATTTTGCTCCATTATCATTCTATAAAAATTTAATTAAAAATAAACTTGGGTTTATATAGGTTTATAATACATTTTAAAAACCCATGACTTTAAATGTTTAAAAAAAAAAATTTAATTACCTCTCCATAATAGTTATCATTGAAGTTCACAATATATAATTCTCTTTAAGTGAAGTGATTGAGACCATTTCACTTATATTAGAGTGAGTAATCTAAAAATCCATTTTGCATGTTTTCATGAACATATAAACACCTTTTTCATGCATCTTATACATGCTTCATATGTCTTTAATACTGACTTTTTTTTTTTTTTTTAGCATGGATGCATTACTACTTTCATATTTGGTCATTTTTTGGACACGTAAAAAATTGAGATGCCAAAACCTTCAAATATAGTGCTCAACATCACCAATATTCTTAATTTATATATTTTTTTTGTATTTACATGGTGGAATCGGTAGCCGCCATGAATCCGGGCAAGCTGTCTAGATTTTATGGTCGCCACAGTATTCTGTGTTGTCCGACCTGGAAGCCGCCACACAGATCTTCATGCATTCCATCCCTATAACCACCATGCCACAATAATTTTAAACCTTTTACGCCACTGAAAATACTAGGAAAGGGACAAGCGTTCAGTCCGGTGAAACATTCTTAATCTGTTATAATACAATCATCAGCTATTAATTTCAAGGTTTTTATAACGTTTCCTTTCCTCACAAGGATCAACTTAATAAGACTATTGAATACCATGTATAATCATAGGGTACTAAAGGATACCTCTAAATTTTATATCTACCTCTCAATCCTACAAAATTTATTTATTTATTTATTATTATTTAATAAGTTATATTTGGCTTTCAATGGGGGTCACTCTAATCAAAATAACAACATATAACATTTTATGTTAGACCAATAAAAACATATTGAGCATGCCTCTTAATAATTTTTTTTGTTATTATTTATTTTTCTATTAAATATATATTCAACTTCCTTGACATCATTTCGACTAAAGATAAAATCTCACTTTGCCAGACACCTAAAATTTTAATTTTACCAAGATGAAGGTCAATACCGTGATTGGCTAAATTATCTTCTAACCAATTTCCTTGTCTATAAACATGCTCACATTTCCAAAAGATTACCTCCAATAATAGGTGATGAACGTTAATAATAATAATATTTTATATTCAATCCCCGTAACCATTTTTGTTGATAGCATTAATGATGATTTATGAACACCTTTCAATTGAAATATATTTCCATCCTTTTTCTATTGTAATTTTAATCCGTGTAAGAAGTGTCATAGTTTTTGTTGATAGCATTAATGATGATTTATGAATACCTTTCAATTGAAATATATTTCCATCATTTTTCTATTGTAATTTTAATACGTGTAAGAAGTGCCCTATCTTCTACATAGTTATTAATTGAATTTTTATACAATTATGAGTGAGGAGAATTTTGCCTTCACTATTTTGGAAAACACCATCTCCAATGGTAAAATTTTCGTAGATTTTCTTTAGAAGCACCATCAAAATTAATTTTTATAAACCCAATTTCTACACATTTTTATTTTACCATTGTTCAAAGTAGATCCTTTGTTTTAATGGCATTATTACAGATGACTTCCATGTATGTTAAAATCTTGTAACCAAAGTGTTACCATATATTTTTCTACAATTGAGACTTGCCATGATGAGCATCATATATTTAAATATTCTACAAGAATGTCAATAATACTCTTTCAAAGTTGGGCATAATTTTAATATTTATTTTAAAAAATTCTATAGTTCCTTTTCAAGTCATAAATTTCAACAAATAATGGTAGGGTTAATCCTCCATAGAATAAATGATGCTTTAGCTTTAAAATAATTAATTTAATATTTTATCAAATATTTCAATGTTAATGGATCTTCCCAATATATTTTCATAATTATTAAAAAGTAACCCCAAATGGTGTGAGAAAAAATACAATAAAGAAATAAATGGTATGATGTTGCTAAGCCCTTGTCACATAATGCATATATGAAGGGTCCATGATATCCTCTTCTTTGTAGACTCTCTCTTGTAATAATCTTATTTTGAATTACTAACCCAAGGAATGTTGAGGTCTTAGGAAAAGCCTCTAGTGATCGAACATTCTTCCAAGGAAAACCTATTGCTCTAAATTCTCATATTCCAAGTTGATCGAGTATTCACCATATATGGATAGATTACAAACCAACTCATATTTTCATGTAAAAAATCAACAAATAAAAATCTTGAAGCATCTTTTGAAGTTCATCTATAATTTTTTTGAGTTTGTCTCCTTCAACTAGGATACTAATAGAAATCTATGATTTGGAATTTTTGATTATATTAATATAGTATTCAACTTTTGGACCTTTAAAAACTAGGCTTTCCTAAGCCAATGGTTACCATTTAGATTTAGAATTAATAGAATAAAGATTCAATCATCAGATAAAAAATTGTATAATTTCCCTCATTGAATGACCATCTAATATGTTTCTTTATCAATTGTAAACTATATGATATGAAGTTCCATGTTGATGATTATTTGGATAAGGTTTTTTTCCTAAATAATTTTATTACATCAAGTGAACCTATATATATTTAATTTACAAGGTGGAATCAATAGTCGCCATAAACCTGGGTAGGTTGTCTAGATTTTATGATCTCCATAGTATTGTGCGATGTCTACCCCGAAAGTTGCCACACAGTTCTTCACGTAGTCCACCCCTATAACCACCATGCCACAATCATTTAAAACCTTTTACGCCACTAAAAGCACCATGAAAGGGAAAAGTGTTCATTCTGGCGAGGCCCAATATTTGAACCTTAGACCTCTACCCCCTTATGGGGTTTGGTTGAACTAATTGGTCTACACCTCGAACCTTGAACCTATATATATTTGAAGTAATATTTTTTCCAAATTCTTTCCTTGATATTTGAATAACATCCACCCAAGCTTTGCCCTTAATGTAAAACTCACAAGTCTACAATTCTACAAGCTTGCTCCTCGAATTTTATTTCCTTTGTAAACCCTATTCCACTTACAAAGAAGAAACCTAAATTTTTTTTTACAACCTTTCCAAAGAAATTCTCTTTGAAATTTATTAATTTTTGATGTTGTAACTATTGCCAATCTTGCAAGTGATATCATATAATAGGAATGGATTGAATAGTAATATTTATGAGTTGTAGCCTTCCCTCCATAGTTAATGTTGTCCTCTTAGATTATCTCGACCATAGAACATGATGTGGACTAGGGATATGGGGTATATTGCACCTCACATGGAGTGACACAGTATTTCCAATACCAAGAGCATGGTAATTGGCTCAATCAAGGGTCTCCAAGATTTTGGCAAAGGTTGGATCCTTTATAATATGAGATATTTGGTGTACTTTCCTATTCTAACAACTTGGGAGGAAAAGGGTAAGAGAGAAAAATAAAAATAGCAAAATTTAAAAACTAAGTTAAAAATGTGGTAATGTGCAAAATATCAATTAAGATCTCCCTACACAATATCTCTAATCATAATGTGCCAATGTGAACACTTCCTCTCCTTGAAATATATAAGCATAAAAATCAAAGATGCAATCACACACATAAAAGGGATGTATCAGGTCATGATATCCATAGATAAACTCAAAGTAGACACATAGGCATACAACATATATACATGCAAAAATTATTACAAAGAGTTATGCTAGGAGTGGCGGTTCGTGTTTCCCACAAGATCACCTAGAGATCCATGTACTACTATACTGTTGGAATATATTATATTATTTGGTACATGCCAATGTACCACTATGGGTACATCCATAGATTAGGAAAGAGTGTCTTATATTAGGATGAAATTATTTACTTTATGCAATGTAATAAATGCACAAGTGTGAAATGATATTTTAGCAATGTAAATGTGAATAGTTGTCCCTATGTACATGTGTCAATAGAGTAGGAAGATGAATATTCATAGGAATAGTGAAGGCCAAGAGTCCTCCATATGAAGAGTAACATTCCTATATGGATGTGAAGGATAGATATCAAGTGATATAGAGAGATATACTACCACATATTATAACAACATAATATGATGTAGTATGATGTATTTGAGGTCTTTATTCAATAAGATTTCATAGTTATTTGAGAATTTGTCATTAGCATTCTTTGAGTTATTTTTTTATAGTATTTTATGAGTTTATCTGCTTGATTATTTAGCATTGTCATATATTTCATATTTACAACTTCATTATTGATCTTAAGGCCATATTATTGTAAGCATTCATTCATCAAAATCTAACAATGGTATTAGAGCTACAACAATGTTTTATCTTGCATGGGTTTTAGTTGTAGAGAATATTTCTACTGGTTAAGAAGAGACCAATAATTTTGAAGGAATAATCTTTGGAAAGGGAAACTAGAGAAGATAGCATTTCTCATAGTGTTGAAGGAAAATCAGTGATATTTAAGGATTTACCTATTCCAAGAGCAAAGAAGGAATAAAAGGGGATTTACAAGTCTTGAAGATAGAACTTGAAATTGAAGAGAACAAGATACCCCTAGAGGAGGTTCTATTTATAATCTTGAGAGAGAGATAATATTCCATATTAGTATTTGACTAGAATATTTCCACAGAGTTGAAGGAAAACTCATGAAGACTAGGATTAAACATAGATTTGCTTCCACTAGTTTTTACGATAGCTAGTAAATATTATTGATTCTAGAACTTTAAATATATCTGATTATTATTGTCTAAGTTTTGTTGTAGAATATTAGTTCTTAGAAGTTGAGGAGATTCCTACAA
Organism: Wollemia nobilis; assembly: GCA_028583015.1. Taxonomy (NCBI): domain Eukaryota; kingdom Viridiplantae; phylum Streptophyta; class Pinopsida; order Araucariales; family Araucariaceae; genus Wollemia; species Wollemia nobilis. Next base: position 4,724,964 of record JAQPPZ010014295.1, read on the forward strand.
TGGATAAATAATAATTGTATCTTCGATTGCTTGAAAGTCTATGTGTTTTTCTAGTGTAGGGATTAACTCTTTGTTGTAAAAAGTAGAAATTTGAGGAGGTCCAAGAAGAAGACCCCATTAAATATTAAGAAGAACCAAGGAGAAGGTTCTCATTGCGATATTGTAGATTGAAGAGACCCAATAAAGGGTCACAATGAAGAGCTTCTAGATTCAGAATATTGAATATTGAAGATTGAAGATAGAGAGGTACTACAAAAAGTCCTATTGTAGATAAAAGCAACAGAGTTTGGAGATCCAAGAAATATAACTCATTGAAAAATTTCCCATAGTGGAAAATTAAATAAACCAAGGTAATTTTTCATTGAAGTCTTGACTAAAAAAAATGAAGACTGTAGGATTAGAATACCCAAGAGTAGAGGTCTCAAGAATATTTCAAATAAGGAAAATAAGGGTAGAGGACACCTTATTGCAGAAGCTAAAGTAGTGAACATTGGAGTTTATTTGAAGCAGAGTTCATGTCAGAAGATTGCAAGTAGAAGGAGCACCTAATCAGAATAGATTGGGACAATTGTCACCATACATCAACAATCCCAAAAGAAAAAAGGATTTGGAAATAAGTTTACCAAAAATTTAAGAAATATTTTGAAGATCTCAAGACATCAGATTCTTGAGGAAAAATACAAAGAATGAGGTCATATTTGAAGTAAAAATTCAACAAGAAGATTGAAGAAAGCAAGAATATTACAGAGGTCATAGTTTTGAGATATTTGGAGATAGCCATAAATGTTTTGTAGACTAATTTATACAAGCACAAATTGCTATTTTCTGAAGGAGAAGTCAAAAGGTCATAGGACAACAAGTTGAAGAAAGCAAAAACCTACAATTTTAAAAAACTTTGGAGAATAATAATTTTTAGATAATAAAGCCAAAGGGATGCTGATATTTCCTAATATTATAGTCTTCTAGAGCAATTGAAAGTTTTCATAATGCTAGGCATGGTAAATTATCATTGATAGATATATACCACTTATGTGGCATATTCTTCCTATTGGTTGAAGTATTTATTTACATATTCTAGTCAATTAGTCACTTCATGAAACTACTATGCATTTCGATTGCTGTATTTTTTGTCACTTATGGGCTTTATTTCCTAGGTTCTATTTTGTTTCACTCGTTATGAATGAACGATGAATGATAAGCCTACTTTTGTTGCCTTTGCATCTGGAGTAGCCTTGAAATATGTTATAAATATGAATCACACAGAAAAATTAAAAAGTCTCAATTTTTTTTATTGGAACTAACAATTATATTCAATTAAAAACTCTTAATTTTTTAAACAATAATACAAATAAAAACATTTTAACGAATCCTCTAAATACTTTTATTGGCTTAGTTACATTTATCTTGACTTTTTATCATAAGTGGTTGTGATTTAAAAAAAATATTCAATATTTTGGTAGTATAACATTTCAAATTCAACATACAATCAATATTGAATAGTTTTAAGGATTACAAATAATTAATCAATAGAATAAATATTTATCAATTTATATATATATATATATATATTCATCTCATATATAAAGGTTTATATTTGATATTTTTTCTTGAGTCCATTGCTAAGAAGATAAGGATTTGTAGACTTATAACAAGCGCTCCCTTTTATGAAACTTTCTAAATTCTATATAAATACTCTTAAGTTTACCATTTCATAAAGCACATTTTACTTCTAATTTTATGAATTTATTTTAATTGTAACATACAAATAATATTATAAAATAAGATATTTTAATAATTAACTAAAGTATATTGTAATAACTAATGCCTTAACCTAAGAAAAACCATAAGTAATAAGGTAAAATTTAAACCTATCTCTACCTACATCAACTTTACCTCTATGAACATTTCTATTTCATGACATTCATACATATAAAAACATATTAACAAATCCTCTAAATATATTTTTTAGATTTTCTATAATTTTCATGACATTTTATCATAAGCAGTTGTGATCCCAAGATAATATTGAATATCTTGGTGGTACCCCATTTTAGATTCAACATATGAGTCAACATTGAATAGTTTCAAGAATCGTAAATGATTAAAAATTTTGATAGATTCATCAATATAAAAGTACAAAAAAAATTATTATTTTGGTTTTATATGTAAATATTTGTATTTTTTTTTAATTTACATGGTGGAATCGGTATCCAACATGAATCCGGGTAGGCTATCTGACTTTTATGGCTGCCATAATATTCTACGTTGTCCACTTTAAAGCCGCCACATAGATCTTCCCACAATCCACCCATATAACCACCATACCACAATTATTTTAAACCTTTTACACCACTGAAAGCACTAGGAAAGGGACAAGCGTTTATTCCGACGAGGCCCGAGATTTGAACCTTGGACCTCCACCCCCTTACGGGTTTTATCAAACCAATAAATATTTGTATTTTAAATCCTATTTTAAAACCATTTATCATACTATAATAATCTATAGACTTATAAAAAATAGGTTGTCATTACTGGAGACCATAGATGAGAGCTTGATACTAGAAATAAAACCTAAATAGCAAGCATATTTAAGGATTTTCCAAGTGATTCAACCATGATGATGAAGAGAAAAAGTGATAAAGGATCACCCTACTTAAGCCCTCTAAAAATTTTAAAGTATCATATTACTGAACCATTAAAAATGACTAAGAACCAAACATATGTTATGCATTCCTTGATTAAGGTGACCCACTCCTCATGAAAACTAAATTTCTTTAAAACTGCAAAGAGGAAATCCCAAGAAACCTTGTCAAAGGCTTTGTTGATATCAAGTTTTAGAAATAGGCCAGGTTTCTTGCTCTTGGAAATAGAATAAATAATTTTATGTATAGTAATTATACCATCTATTATGAATATACCTTTGGCAGAGCTCCCTTGGCAGTGATCTATAATGTCTAGAAGGATAACCTTGAGTCTACTGACCAGAACCTTGGATATGAGCTTGTAAATGACATTACAAAGGCTTATCGATATAAATTCATAGATGGATTTGCTTACTTGGGACTTAGGGATAAGAGCCAAGAATGTTTAATTGACATCTCTAGAAATGAATTTTGATTGTTGAAAGTCTTGGACAACATTGATTACATCATGCTCAATAATATCTTAAAAGTGCTGGAAAAACCTAGGAGGAAATCCATCAAGATCAGGAGCCTTATCAGGGTGCATAGAGAACATGACATTTTTAATTTCTTCTTTTGTGAACTTCTCAATAAGATCAACATTTGATTCTTGGGATACAAGGTAAGGAATATTTTGAAGAAGAGCATTATAGGATTGGAGAGAGGATGGTGCACTGGGTCCCAAAATATTCTCAAAATGAGAAACAACTTTGAACCTAATTTCAGGAATGTCATTGATTCTTGAACTATCACTCCTAAGGAGTTCCCTAATTCTATTAGAACTTTTGTGTCTGAACATTAATGCATATATTGGAGACCATATATTGATGTCTTGTGTCAATATACATAATCTTCATTTTTAGCTTTGATGAAACTTTCTAGATGTTTGTAATGATCCAAAAACTAGCTAAAAAGAACTATGATTTTTTTTTACATGTACAACTGAGAGATATCTACAAACCCCTATCAAGTATACACATTAAGTTAATCTATTTCTTATCACAAATATATAAAAGAATAACATCATACTCAATACTCTACATAAGTTCATTTGTGTAGTTATACTATGTGTATTGTAGATAAGCTATCCATATCATCTTTCTAGATGATCTAACTTGTAACCTTTAGTACAATAAAAGGTATACATCCATATCCATACCATGCACAAGTCTATCTATGTAGACATGCTACATGTATTGCAATTTAAGTCATTTATCTCATCTTATCGATGAGCTAACTTAATCTATTTGTATATTATCAAGTTTTTTCATAGTTTAAATCACCCTAAGAGGTCTTAACCTCTTAGGTGCTTTCCATGTTCATCTTAAGATATGTTAATCTCTTAGGTCTATTTTATGTTCACCCTAAGAGGTCTTAATCTCTTAGGTCTATTCTATGTTCACCCTAAGAGATCCTAATCTCTTAGGTCCATTCTATGTTCACCCTAAGAGATCCTAATATCTTAGGTCTATTCTAAATTTAGAATAATAGGGTTAAAATTATCTAATTAATCAAAACATGGAATAATAGTTACCAATTTATGAGTGTCGTTGAGTCTCATCATTTAATCTCAATGATTTATCAATCCGGGGTGGTGTCCAAGGTTGTTTACGATAGAAGGTTAGGGCAGAGTGCAATTCAGGCATTCAGATTTCAAGCATTTATTGGTGAAGCAGATTTTGGTTTAGCCTTTTGGTGTCACACTAAACCTAGTCTGCAGAATGGAAACTAAAATAAATTACAAGAATTGAAAACTAAATCTAAATTGCAGAATTTAACAATTAACTACAATTGCAAGAATTGGAAATGGCTGAATTAAAATCTAATCTACTTTTGCAGAATTGAAATAACATAAGTGAAATTGCTAAATTGAAATGATGCTGAAATAAAACCTATGCTAAAAACACCTGTCAATATCCTGCCACAAAAGGTCGTCAATCTTCTGCTATAGGAATTGACAACAAAATGAAATCTGCTAAAATTGAAAGTAGTTGAAACATAAAAGCAAAGAACATGAAAAGCAAAGGGAACATGGAAACAAATATTTAATCTAATTTTTCAGCTGACACACACACATTAGCTGTACAAAAACATAATGAAGAAAACATAAATAACATAATACAAAATTAAAACAAGAAAATGAAATCTGGCAAGCAATCTGTTAATTCTGCTGCAGCAAAATTACAGATTAAAACCTGCCATAAAAATCCTCCTTCTAGATCTGAAAGTGGGCCCATACTTCTTGATCTAGAAGGAGGTGTAAAAACACTCCTTAACTAATTAACACTCAGAACAAAAATTGACAAAAAGACTACACTTTTATTGTTGTCAAAACATGCTGAAAACTGTTATAGATAATTGTTGTACAGTCCTATTTGTTGCTGCTACTACTCTCCTCTATTCTAATTCCTACCTAGCTCAACCAAGAAGGGAGATATCCTTTTATAGATGCATAAGATCTATTTACAAATATAAAATATACTATTCCTATCCTGCAGATCAAATCCTATTATGTTGCAGCATTTCCTGGTTTTATCCTAGAAGAGGATCAATTGATCTTTTCCCATGAATGGTGGCTTTTGGATGGCAAGGATGACAAAGAAAGCTGGGGGATATTTTCCCTTAACCTTCTCAACCTTCTTTCCTTTTTTCCATCATCATAAAATAGTCAAAAAGTACTTTCTATTGTCAATCCGAAGATAACTGGCTCAATCCGAAGAAACTGCATTTTGTCAATCCGAAGATGTCTGCTCAATCCGAAGCTCTTCGGATTGACTAACTATGTGGTCTTCAGGTGATCTCAGCTACTTTTCTCAGGTGGGTTATCTCTCAGGAACTGATTGCAATAGCTTTTATCCTTCTCCATGTGTGAATTCCATGCCTTGCTATTCATTGGTAGCTGGCTGGAATTTACATGGTAAACTACTGCATTTTCCAGATTTGTTGCATAGTTGTAAAATGTTGGCATTTCTTGCAAGTTCAAAAAATTAGAACATGGGAAAATAATTCAAATATCAACATGAATAAGTACATCAAGTTGCTACCAAATTTATACACTTTATTCACCAAGTAACCATGCTGAAATAGTGCAACAGTGCTGCACAATTATCCCTGCTCTATTATACCTTGTTGCTACCTATTTAGACCATGTGGGAATGCTTCTAAATAGGTCAGATGTCTTCTGTAGTCCTTCTAAACTTATTCCATCCATTTCCTCATGCTTTTCTTGACAAATTCAAGGTGCTCCTATAAAGTGACAACTTGCTGATTTTTATATGGTTGTTTTCTGCAGATTTCCAGATTTAGAACAGTCCTAATAATTTGGCTTCAATGTGGACTTCAAACAAGTTGAAGGGTAGGAAAACATTCATAAACCATTGTGAAGTTAATGGATATCAACATACCACATTTGGTTGTTTGAAATGCATATTTTTATTTGCTACTTAATCAAGCAAAAGCAGTCACAAAATGCTGAAAATAGTCAAAAACAGAGATATAATGCTCCTAACATAAAATCATGCAAACACTTAACAAATATATATTCTAATCAACTATTTGGCATTTAACTTAATAATATGGCAGTTTTTATATGTCAAACATAGTGTAAAAATGAGGCATTTTCAGGCCTCATCATCCCCCCAGCTTGAACTGATGCATGCCCTCATGCATCCTAGTAGGCCATAGTAATATGTTGGTTTTATCCTTGTGAAAAACATCCTTTGCCACCTGCTACCTGAGAAATTTCTCCTTGCTGCACTACACCAAGCATTTTTCAATTTAAGCACAGGTATTTCACTTTTCTACAACCTTGCAAAAAATCAATTCAATTTTTTTTTATTCTAGTTTTTTTTTCTTTTCTTGCATATCTTTTTTTTTCATTTGCAACTTGCAACTTTTTGACTTCTGCACTTTCATCCTTCAATATTGCAATTTTTGCAATTACTGCAATTTTAACTCTTTTTCTGCCCTTCTACAAGTTTTAGTGCTGCAAGGTACCTCTTAAAGGCTTGGTATCATGTGATTCATCTTGCAATAGCCTTATTGTGGAACCATATTTGGCAGATGCACTACTACTGGTGAAATTTTCTGTTCTTAACAACATTTCAGCCTGAATGCCTATTTCTATTGTTTGCACCTTTTGAACAAAATTGATAAAATTTTGATTTTGAAATGCTTGAGGGATGTACTTACATGTGGTAGAGCCTTAGGAACCTCAATATTTGATGTACCCTACTCTTTTTACTATTCTGCAGCATTTTCAGCAATTTTGGTACAGTTTTTGCTTATTTCGAAGATATCTTGTTCATTTCGAAGATAACCTATTTTATTCTGAAGATTCATCCAAAAATGCAAAAATGACCTTCTATGCAAAAGTTAGCTACAGATTCTATTTTGGACCCATATCTAGGGTATGTAAGCCTTCCATAACATCAAAAATCTCATCTCTATCCTTTTGTTTAGATGTTATTCATTACTATTTTATTGCAGTAGTAGTAAAATAGAATCTTCAGATGCTCCCATGCAACTAAGGGCAGAAGGGGGTGTTTCTTGACATCTTAAACATGTTCCATTTTCAACTTGCCAATATTGTATGAATAGTTTTATGCCAAATACCGATTATCATACATTAAATGCTAAATGCTTACTATGACTTAAATGCAAGAAACACATACCTTACTATCCTGAAAATTGATCATGCACCTTACAAGCTGCTTCTGATGATTGTTAGCAAGCTATTTGAAAACATAAATATACACATGTGCAGTGTGAGATTTGTACAATGGTGAAACAAGGATGGGTGGATCAACAAGGCAATGCATGCCAAAAAACCGGTTTTCATGCAAGCCAACTCAGCAGCGCCTCAAGGAGGTTTTCACTACTGAATTATTCATTTTTTCTTATTTTTTTTTCTTCTCTTTTTTTTCATCTCTTTTTTTCATCAGAAGAGGCTGCCATTTCTGGTTTTCAACCAACTTCTGTCATTTTTTTTTCAAGTGCCTCAATAAAAGAGTGTCTCTCATGAGGCTACAATGAGAGAGAATGTCTCTCACTCTTATTTGGATGAGAACAATTCTTATTCTGCAAAAACATGTCAATCTTTGTATGAAAACACCATCTTTTTCTGTTGAAATCTGTAACAATGATGCAACCTTCCTTTCTAGATGAGTAGTAAGAATCTGCTTATGTCATCATTTAACTCCTTATTGCTGGAAATGAAGTGTTGACTTCATTGTTCCTCCTCCATGCTGAAATTGATGCTTGTCCTCATGTATCCCCATTTTGTGGGACATGTTTTTTCTGATTTTTTCTCTCTTTTTCTTCTTTTCTTTTCTTTTTTTCTCTTTTTCAGACTTTTCTCTTGTCTTGCTTGTGCCCATGAAGGAAGTTCACAAGCAAGATTATTATTATTTTTTTTTTGTCAAACTTTTATCATCACTCTGAATCTGACATGGAAGAGAAATTCTCCTCCATTCTATGTACATCCAATTGTTCACCTCAAGAACTCCTCCTTAGTTAATGGTGCATGGTATACCCGAAGGCAATATCCATTCACCACTAACTTCCTCTATGAATCACCAATGGGAGAAAGAAACACTGCTTCATATCTAAAAATTTCTTCAATCAAGTGTTTGTCCATGCCTCCTAATCTGCAAAATCTTGTCAATCTGTACTTGAAACAATTCAATACCAATTCTCAAATATGTTAAGTGCATACATCAAGATGAAATCTTGACATACCCTTGTAATTCCATGCAAAGGGATTGAAATATTATTTCAAAACAACAAACAATTTTGCTTTTTGTTCATAAGTCAACCGGTCAATAATGTTCAAGAATTTCCTTGGTTGTACTTTAGTTTATTTCATTCTTAGGAGGACAAAATTTATCCTTAATGGAAGTAAATTTTCTATGTGCAGCTTTTCCAGTTTTTCTCCTTTATCCAAAGCTGATTTTTGTGTCTGGACTAAAGGGTTTTTGTGTATCTCCATTGACTTTTATCTCTTCAAGCTCAGGTAAGTTCTTGTTTGAGCACAGTTGGATGTTGTTGTAGTCAATAACATTTTCTACAGGTTTTTTTACCAGATTCAGCTACATAAATAGGGGTTGCCTATCCTGTATTATTCAAACTGATCACAGGTTGGGCTGAAAAAGACAATTTAACTAAACATGTTTTTGGTTTGCACAATAAGACAAGAAGTGTACAACTTAGCAGATCAACTACTTGTCAGGTAGGATCACCTCTAATGAGATCAACTATTGTCTTTGTAGGCTAAGAATTGATAGGTTGCGGTTTAGCATGGTAAAACCCTAACAATATTTAAGCAATAATGGCAAAACTCTAGGATCACCGTTGAGCTACAAACTTCTATTTTGATTGTGCAAAAGTTTTGTGATGATTTTTTTTTTTAATAGACTCAACTTACATAGACAGGGGTTGCCTGTCCTGTATTATTCATATTGGCCACAGGTTGGGCTGAAGGTGGTGGTTGATTTACTTGCCCTATTTGTTGTTGTTGGGATCTCTCTTTGAGAAGAATTCAGATTAGGCAACAAATTTTGCATCTCTGAGTTGTGGAAGTAAATGGCATTCATCAATGATATGTCCCTATGAACAAATGCTATAGGTAGCTGATATGGCTATTTTGTTCAAGGGATAGTCTTGTATATCTACCATGATATCTTCCCAACACCTAGTACAAATTTGTTTATACTACCCTGATGATATGGATATAAAAAGGGTAGTACTAGCAGATGGCTCTTCTAAATTTTTCAAGAGATCTTATGTTTCCTGATAATGAGGATGATGAATTCTTTCAATTTTTATCAAGAATTTCAAACATAGGCAATTTAACCCCCAAGTGTGAAGATCACCTCCCTGTGGTTGCTTGTTTTCTAAATGGACTGAAATGCAACTATCAATAATTATTATTTATACCAGCTATTACATTCAGATTTTACTCTGAACTTCATAACTTAGCACAATAATAATTATTTGACTACTTTTACCCTCTAACAACACCATGATCCCTGACAACGATGCCAAAATGATGAGTGTCATTGAGTCTCATCATTTAATCTCAATGATTTATCAATCTGGGGTGGTGTCCAAGGTTGTTTACGATAGAAGGTTAGGGTAGAGTGCAATTCAAGCATTCAGATTTCAAGCATTTATTGGTGAAGCAGATTTTGGTTTAGCCTTTTGGTGTCACACTAAACCTAGTCTATAGAATGGAAACTAAAATAAATTACAAGAATTGAAAACTAAATCTAAATTGTAGAATTTAACAATTAACTACAATTGCAAGAATTGGAAATGGCTGAATTAAAATCTAATCTACTTTTGCAGAATTGAAATAACATAAGTGAAATTGCTAAATTGAAATGATGTTGAAATAAAACCTATGCTAAAAACACCTGTCAATATCCTGCCACAAAAGGTCGTCAATCTTCTGCTATAGGAATTGATAGCAAAATGAAATCTGCTGAAATTGAAAGTAGTTGAAACATAAAAGCAAAGAACATGAAAAGCAAAGGGAACATGGAAACAAATATTTAATCTAATTTGTCAGCTGACACACACACATTAGCTGTACAAAAACATAATGAAGAAAACATAAATAACAGAATACAAAATTAAAACAAGAAAATGAAATCTGGCAAGCAATCTGTTAATTCTGCTGTAGCAAAATTATAGATTAAAACCTGCCATAAAAATCCTCCTTCTAGATCTGAAAGTGGGCCCATACTTCCTGATCTAGAAGGAGGTGTAAAAACACTCCTTAACTAATTAACACTCAGAACAAAAATTGACAAAAAGACTGCACTTTTATTGTTGTCAAAACATGCTGAAAAATGTTACAGATAATTGTTGTATAGTCCTATTTGCTACTGCTACTACTCTCCTCTATTCTAATTCCTACCTAGCTCAACCAAGAAGGGAGCTATCCTTTTATAGATGCATAAGATCTATTTACAAATATAAAATATACTATTCCTATCCTGCAGATCAAATCCTATTATGCTGCAACATTTCCTGGTTTTATCCTAGAAGAGGATCAATTGATCTTTTCCCATGAATGGTGGCTTTTGGATGGCAAGGATGACAAAGATAGCTGGGGGATATTTTCCCTTAACCTTCTCAACCTTATTTCCCTTTTTCCACCATCATAAAATAGTCAAAAAGTCAAAAAGTACTTTATGTTGTCAATCCGAAGATAACTGGCTCAATCCGAAGAAACTGCATTCTGTCAATCCGAAGATGTCTGCTCAATCCGAAGCTCTTCGGATTGACTAACTATGTGGTCTTCAGGTGATCTCAACTACTTTTCTCAGGTGGGTTATCTCTCAGGAACTGATTGCAATAGCTTTTATCCTTCTCCATGTGTGAATTCCATGCCTTGCTATTCATTGGTAGTTGGCTAGAATTTACATGGTAAACTGCTGCATTTTCCAGATTTGTTGCACAGTTGTAAAATGTTGGCATTTCTTGCAAGTTCAAAAAATTAGAACATGGGAAAATAATTCAAATATCAACATGAATAAGTACATCAAGTTGCTACCAAATTTATACACTTTATTCACCAAGTAACCATGCTGAAATAGTGCAACAATGCTGCACAATTATCCTTGCTCTGTTATACCCTATTGTTGCCTATTTAGACCATGTGGGAATGCTTCTAAATAGGTCAGATGTCTTCTGTAGTCCTTCTAAACTTATTCCATCCATTTCCTCATGCTTTTCTTGACAAATTCAAGGTGCTCCTATAAAGTGACAACTTGCTGATTTTTATATGGTTGTTTTCTGCAGATTTCCAGATTTAGAATAGTCCTAATAATTTGGCTTCAATGTGGACTTCAAACAAGTTGAAGGGTAGGAAAACATTCATAAACCATTGTGAAGTTAATGGATATCAGCATACCACATTTGGCTGTTTGAAATGCATATTTTTATTTGCTACTTAATCAAGCAAAAGCAGTCACAAAATGCTGAAAATAGTCAAAAATAGAGATATAATGCTCCTAACATAAAATCATGCAAACACTTAACAAATATATATTCTAATCAACTATTTGGCATTTAACTTAATAATATGGCAGTTTTTATATGTCAAACATAGTGTAAAAATGAGGCATTTTCAGGCCTCATCACCAAGCATTTGATAAACACCTTAATTAAAACATTATAAAAGATAAACATTAAAGCAAAGAAATTATTGAATAACAACAATGTCTATATAATTCATAAACAAAAAATTAGGAATACATTACTCATTCATTTATTAGTTTATTATATAAATCCAAGTATGGTAAAACCTCCATACTTTAAAAGAATAAAGTATTATATCCAATTCCAACTAGGGGTTATTCCCCAAGAGTACCAAACTAAACATAAATAATTACTGTAACCAAGGTCAAAGTTCATGCATTGGTTTCAACTATTCTCTTTTGTTATTCCTGTCTTCCCATTGTTCATTTTAAGGGTAATAGGGGATCAGGGCAACTCATGGTTCTATGAAAACATGCATTTAAACAATTTTACTAAAACATAAAGCAAGTGCATATATAGATTATTTTGCCAAATTGCAACTATACAAATTTATTTCAAGCATTCAACCAACTACTGTCTAGTTAATTTCTCATCACAACAGTTAATAAAAACTTATCTAGTTGGAGGTATACTAATAACTAACCTAGAACAATCCAACAAAAGAAAACTAACACGAATGAACCAACGATGAACGTTTGGTTCATCATACAATTTTAGCTAAGATTTTTTTTTTAAAACCAAAAGAAGATACTTCTTTAAACCAACCTGCAATCACTAAGAGACAAATTTCCAAGATGGTATATTTTTGCTTTCAATTTTATCTTCTCCAAACCGTCGAATCCTTTCCTCCCTAGCTTCTCTACTTCTCCTTTTTCACATCCATCCCCCTCTCTCATTTTTTCCATGCTTTTGATCTCATCTCTCATTAATTCCACTTGCCCACCATTAGATGACAGGATGGGATATTTTTTATTTTTAAATTTTTTTCCCTTATTTCAAAAATTTAACATAAATGAAGCCCCTTACCATTTGGTCAGCAGGAAGCTTCTTCTCCAATGTCCAAACTCTCTCTCAAATATTTGAAGGAAACGTTTAAATAAACCACAAGGTGAAGAACATATAAACTTACCAGATTGCCTTAAATATAATTCAATTATTATTTAAATATAATAATCCTTTAATAATAAGGTCTTACAATATTTTAAATAAAAATTCTATTATCATTTAAATAATGTTTAAATTGTTTTAAATAAAATTCTATTTTTATTAAAATAAATATTTTACTATCTACTTAAACAAATTTCAGTTAATATTTATTATTATTATTTTAATTTTTTTATTAATTTACATGGTGGAATCGGCAGTAGCCATGAATTCTGGTAGGCTGTCTGGATTTTATTGCCACCATAGTATTTTGCAATGTATACCCCAAAATATGCCATACAGATATTTGCCGCCCCTATATCCACCATGCCATAATAATTTTAAACCTTTTACATCATTAAAAGCACTAAGAAAGGTACAAACATTCAGTTTGGAGAGGCCTAAGATTTAAACTTTGGACCTTCGCCCTCCTTACGAGGTTTGGTCAAACAAATTGGTCTACACATCGGACCTAAAATTTAGTTATTATTTAAATTAAGATATTATTAAATAAAATTCTATTATTACTTAATTTAAGATCTCATTATTTATTTAAATAAAATTCAATTATTATTTAAATAGATCTTACTATATATTTATAATTATATAGGGTTCTTTTATCATACACTAACAACATGCTACTCTTACATCAATTCAGTGAATTTAAATGCAACCAAAATTATGCATTTTTTTGCAAAACCAATGAGGCAATCAAGTGATGAAGTAAAATGCAACCAATCATATGCAACAAATAAAGAAGGAGTCTCTCCATCAACCCAATCACTCATCTCAGTCATAGAATATATGATAGCTACTAGGCTATCAAATTACGGCTCTAGGTGGTTAGTTAGTTGACAATTATCCCAAAAGTGATAATGCATACCTATATGAGGGTAGTCATCCAGGTTACCCTGAGCCACTATAGTCATCATTTTCTCTATTTCATGTACCCTATTTCTAGTGGATGATTCTATTTCTTTCACCTATGAGCATACCTAATACTGCACATTAACAATATGTTAGTAGTATAATATTATTAAAAATGAATCAATCTAAACATTGCATAGTCATTCATTTACAACAAAACTAAATGTCAAAATTCTATTGATCATCACATAGTATTTCATGCCAAAATTTCTACCAGGGAGGTTCATGACATACTACCCCCTGGGCTAAACACAATCATGGGTGTTTTCTATTTTAAAGAAATAAAAGTTATTACATATATTTTCAAATAAGAAAGGAAAATGTTTCTACATGTCCTCCACTTTTTTCCAAGTGGCATTTCATTTAGAAAAATGATCCCATTAGACCTTACATTATTCCAGAGTTTGGTTTCCCATAGACTTACAACGGAACTCAAGAATCTTTATGGACATCACTTCAATAACCTTAGGGTCTGCCATCTACAATTTAGAAACATCCCACACATGTTCAAGGTCAGCAACATATTTCCTAAGCAGGGATATGTGAAAGGTGTCATGGATATTTGATAGGTTAGGTTGTAAGGCAAGTTGGTATGCAACTAGGCTGATCTTCTTAATTATATCAAAAGGTCCTACAAATTATGGATCCAACTTTGTGGACTTGATAACACTTTTCATTGGTTTAACCCTTAATAAAATTTTTTTTCCTATAGAGTACTCCCTTGAAGTCCTTTTTAGATCAGCATAATTTTTTTGTTGATCAACAATTTCTTTAAGTCTTTGTCTAATAAATTTTATCTGATCTTCCATTTATCTAACCATATCTAGTCCAATTACAACTCGATTTTCGAGGTTATCCCAAGATAATGTTGTTCTACACTTATGACCATACAAGGCATTGAAGGGAATCATACTTAGAGAGGAGTGATGTCCATTATTGTAGGTAAACTCTACAAGGTTTAGGTAGTTTTCCCAAAAAGACTTTTGATCCATGCTATACATGTGAATCATGTCTTCTAATATGATGTTTGCTTTCAGCCTTAACGTACATGATGTTTACATTCAACCTTAACCTTCTAACATTCAAGAAATCGAACAAAAAAATCGATAATATAATTCTTAATTCCTATTTAGAAGAAGGTATTTTTCATGTTTTTCCTCATTTTGACCCCTCTAGGGTGATCATAGTAAGGATATCTATGGGCTTCTTGCATTATTAGCTTCCTTAAATTGCTTATCTTTGGTATGATAACCGTGTCTTGATAGCACAAAAGACTATATTTCATGCTAAAATTCTTATTACCCTTAGGAATACCTCCTCATTTTATCCTAAATTTATTTGCAATACTCATCTTGAGTTTGCTTCTTCCTTACTTTATCTATTATATCTACATGACTTTTGGTTATGGTAGCTATATACTTTCTTCTTCTCAAGGCATCAACAACCTTATTCTCTTTCCCTTTTATGTATTCAATCTCAAAGTCATATTCATTGATAAACTCTACCCATATTATTTATATCGCATTGAACATAGGTTGGATGAATATATACCTCAAGCTTTGATGGTCAATTTTTAGCTCAAAGGGCCTTCCCACCAAGTAATGATGCCAGGTTTTTAGAGCATGCACTACTATAGTTAGCTCTAAATCATGCATAGCATAATTGGTTTCATGCTTCTTAAGCTTCCTTGATGTATAAGCTACTACTAACTCATATTGGGAGATAACTCCTCCTACCCCTTCTAGTTATGCATTAGTGCATACAAAGAAGTTCCTTAGAGGATCTAGAATTTTTAATATTGGTATCATAGTGAGTTTCTATTTTAACAATGCAAAGGTAGTTTCACATTTTTCTGTCCATTTAAAATATTTTCCATTTTTCTAGAGGTTAGTTATTGCAACCATAATATTGGATTTATCCTTTATATAATTTATATAATAGCCCATCATCCCCATGAAGCTTCGTACTTCTATCACATTGGTAGGGGGTCACCAATTCAAAATGGCTTAAATTTTCTCTAGATCTACTACATTTCCTTTTGTAGATATTATGTGCCCAAGATATCATACCTTTGAGACATAGAAATCACATTTTGCTATATTTCCATAGATTTGGTTCTCCCTCAACAACTCTAACATGATTTTGAGGTGTTTATTGTGTTCCTTTATATCTCAAGAGTATATTAAGATATCATCTAAAAATATGAGGAAAAACTGGTCTAGGTGCCTCCTAAACACACTGTTCATTAGATTCATAAATGTAGCTAGGGTATTAGTCAGTTCATAGGGTAGGATTGTAAACTCATAATGTCCATACCTAGTTTTGAATATCATTTTTTGAGTATCCTCCTCACGTATTCTTAATTTTTGGTATCCTAATTTTAAATCAATTTTCATGAATACTGTGGCATCCTTCAGTTGGTCAAACAAATATTTGATTTTAGGTAAAGGGTATCGGTTCTTTATTGTATCCTTGTTAAGTATTTTTTAGTCAATACATAATCTTAATGAACCATCCTTCTTTTAACAAATAACACTAGTGCACTCCATGGTGACACACTTAGCTTTATCAATCTCCTTTATAGAAGCCCTTGCAGTTGCACCTTTAATTCATGCATTTCTATAGGATTCATATTATATGGAAATCTATGAATAGGTTCAACTCATAGCATAAGTTCAATAGTAAAATCAAATTCCTACATAGGAGGGAGTCTAGGTAAATCCTCAAGAAACACATCTTTAAATTCCTACAATATTGGGTGTTCCTCCAATACTTCTCTCTTCTAATCTTCTCCAACTTCATTGAGTTTTACGACATAGACTATCCCTCCCTTCTTGAGGGCTTTCTTTAGTTGCATAGCCAAAAACATATGGGATTTAAATGATATTTTTTCACTATGAATTCTCAAATATCTCCTTACATATTTTGACGACTCAATCCATATCTATTTGAAATTGATCAAGGCTTTATGAGCCTATAGCCAATCTATTCCTAGGATCACATCAAAAGCATGAAGTGGAGCTACATACAAATAAACTTCAGTAGAACCACTAGTTATAGTAATATCTACCATTGGAAAACATTGGTTTACACAGTAGGTTTTCCTAGTTACATATTTGAAAATTCATCCTTGGGTCAAATATCCTAGCCTTTTAGGCATATCCCTGGATAAACTAGAAGAAATAAAACTATTTGTAGCCCCACTATCAATTAAAATATTTACTTATTTATTTAAAATCTTACCTTTCACAAGCAATAGGGTAGCTTGCCTTTCTAGCTTTTGGTTCCTGATTGCAGCATAAATTTGGTGGGTTGGATCCTTTCCCTTGGCCCTGGATGTACTTGGCCCTAGTTGGTGTGGAAAATGACTAGCATAATGAGGACCTTTGAAGTTATAACACCCATCCTTGGGTCCCTATCACTTTTCTAGTTTTTGTTCCCCTAACTTACTTACTGGGGTCAAAGTTAACAATTTTTTGGGTTGGAATTTAGCATTGTTGGGGTTGCTCTTGTTTTTATTTTGGAATTTCTTCTTGAACCTTCTATTTTTCCCATAATTTCTCTTCTCAATTTTTGGGAATTTTTTGACCTTTTGATCCTATTCATCTTCCCATTTCAAGAATCCTTGACTATTCCTTTTCCTAAGTGCTTGTTGATCTTGTTCAGATAGGATGACATAGTTCAACTATAGGTGGGACTTTGCCTTATTTGCTAGATCATACACATTTTTCAATGACTTAGGCTCATGCATATTTATGTCATGTCTCATCCTATATTCTAACCCAAGAATAAAGTTATGGATCCTCATATTTTCATCATAAGCAGGTACATATTTAAGAAATTGAGCCAACTTTTTATGGTATATCTCCACAATTTTGGTCCCTTGTTGAATGTTGAAAAATTATTCAAACTTCAATGCATGGAAATGCTCTATGAGGAACCTATTTCTGAAGATTACAATAAAATATTTCTATTTAAGATCGATAGCTTTGATATATTTCTTTTATTGGTAGGTTTCCCACCAATCCAATAAAACCCCTTGTAGGTATATCATTATCCAAATTTTTTGGGTTCCTGGGGAGTAGTTCTTCATTATGAAGTAAATTTCTAACTCTCTTAGCTAGGCTTCAGTTGCATCCTCTTCTCCTTCTCCATTGAATTTGGAGGTACAAATATTTTTCAAATATTTAGCTAGTTCCTTTTATAACAAAGTTTTGGCCTCCTATTTTTTTTACAGTTTGTTCATCGTCTTGACCAAAATTTGAACCTCTAGCCTGTGAATTTTGATTCACAATAGTTTCCAAAATTTATTTCATTTGATCCTGCATGGTAATAACCATGGTAGTGAGGTTTTCTACCTCTCTATTAGAATTTTATGAATTTTCATATCGAGTTCCCTCCTCAATATTTCTATATCGGGTTCACCTAGTTGAAGGTATAGGCCTCTCTTTTCTAGTCTTAGGTGCCATGTAACCTAATCACAATTAAGAAGAGAATATTAAGTTGCAACTTCTCCTTCAACTGTACTATTAGTTCAAGCCATAATACAAATTTCTCTTGCTAAAACCATCCATACTCTAATTAGGGATGGTATGCTAAAACTATGATGTAGCTTTAATGCACAAGTCTATTCTTACTATACGTATGTCATAATGTTCTAACCACCCTTGGGGTTAGTCCCCTTTATATTATAGCAAGTGAGGATTCTAGATGTTCCAGACTTTATCTCAAGGTCTAAGCAAAGCCTAAATAGAAAGACATCAAAATACCTTAAGCATTCTATAAAGTTCTAGTCCATCATATATAGAGCTCTGATACCATATGTAACGACCCAAAAATTAGCTAAAAAAAACTAAGATTTTTTTACAAGTATGATTAAGAGATATCCATAAACCCCTATCAAGTATGCACTTTAAGTTAATATATTCTTTAAGTTTACAAAATTTCCCAAATATACAAAGAATCACATCGTACTCAATACCCTACACATGCTCATATATGTAGGTATATTATGTGTATTGTAGATAAGCTATCCATATCATCCTTCTAGATGAACTAACTTATCACCTTCAGTATAATTGAAGGTATATGTCCATATACATACCATGCACAAGTCTATATATGTAGGCATTCTACGTGTATTGCAAGTTTAGTCATCCATATCATCTTCCCGATGAGCTAACTTAATCTATTTGTATATTATCAAGTTGTTTCATAGTTTAAATCACCCTAAGAGGTCTTAACCTCTTAGGTCCTTTCCATGTTCACCCTAAGAGATCTTGTTGGTCAAATATCTACCTAATTATAGAAACCTATGGTTGTGCACCCTAGACATGCCCAACACTGAAAGGCTGGAGGAAATTAATGTCCTCCGTGACAATCTCCAGAGAGGGTTGCCTCCCTTACTAAATCCTACACTAGTTAAGAATAGATTTACAGGAAAGAAATTTAAAATAATAGAAAGAAATGGGAAATATGGCCATAGGCTGAAGATGTAGGATTGGGGATAAACTAGCAGTAGGAATTCCACTCAAGCATTGAAGCAACATGTAATAAAATAAGGCAACAATATTTAATTATAATATTGCAAAGACAACCTGTAGGATTGCATTGCAGAACTCACTCTCTCAACCTCATATTTCATTCTATGATGAGGATATTACTTCCTCTACTCCACAAGAAGACTCATATCTTTACATTACAGGATCTAGTAAAGAAACACATGTTAAAAATATCATGGTAGATAATGGCTCCTCTCTTAATTTATGCACTTATCAATTATTCCAAAAACTCAAATTAAAGGAAGAAGATCTTAATGAATCAAATGTTATTATAAAATCTTTTAACAATGAAATTCAAGAAGCTCAAGGTACTATAATTTTTCCCCTTAATATTGGACCCAATATTCTGGATACTTTGTTTTATGTAGCATATTGCCCTTCACCTTACAACCTACTTCTCAGAAGTCCTTGGATTCATACGATGAGGGTTGTCCCTTCCACTCTTCACCAATGTTTGAAGTTTGAACTTGCAAATAAAAGTGTTACCATACATGGTGACCCAACACCATTTGAAGAATATTTAATGGTTGAAACATCAAGTTCTATACATTCTCCATTGTCACAATTATTTTTTATCCATCACTTTTCTTCATTCATATATGATCATCCTTGTTTGCCAAATAACACCCATGCATATATTTTATATATGCTTCCTCCATATTATCAAGACTTGGAAGATAGTGATAAGAATGAAGAACCTTCTTATCCTTCTAACATTTTATTTTGTAATATGATCAATTTTACACATATAAAAGTCAAATATTTTGCTACATTATTCTACATTATAACAAAGCTTTTGTTATCGCTACCTTTTGTTCATCACCTTTTGTTCTTACCTTCAACACAACCAAATTATCCTTCAAAACCACCTTTGATTTTGAAGCAACCTTAGACACGCTATACTCAAATAACCTTGTATAGTGTATATAGATCATCTTGTATATACCACCAATTTCATAAATTAAAATCAAAATATAAAAACATCAAAATCATCAAAATCTTCAAAAACATCTTTTATGCATACCTGTCAATTCTTGGAGTATTACAGTTATATTTTCAATTATTTTGGATAAATGAACATTTATTTGGAAATCCCGCACTTTCAAACTCATATGAATAAATATTTTGATTTTATTTGTTATGATTATTAATCTCTCTTATATCAAAGTCCACATTGGAATTAAATAAAGTTTTGAACATAGAGAACTGATCTTGTTATTTACTTGCACCAAGTATATCTTTTCACATTAAAATTATTTCATTGCACATTCAATATGATGCTACGTAGTAGACGTGGTTTCTTGAGCGGAAAGTTTCCCCTGCTATCCTATCATGCACATGGTCTAGAATCTTTGAGAATTGACAAAAGGACAAGCTCACCCCTACCCAGAATAAAAATCCCTTGCTCTACAACTAATCCGAGCAAGTATCCCTAGCATAGGAAGAAAAGAAAATTTCAAGAAAAAGAGAAAAAGAAAAAGGTTATTTTGAATTATCACAATGATATTTCAGCATTATCTCAAATATCAAGCAAAAATACAAAAGTACAAAAAAAAAAAAGAGAAGCAAAAGTGAAAAGCAAAAGCAAAATACAATAAACTCCTTTCCCTACCCCTTGAAAAGAAAAGAAGGGTGAATGAGCTTGAATCCCTAGAATTCTCAATTATTCGAAAACTATGAGGTAAGCCCCATAACAAGTGGTTTGTGCCCAACCCGCTTGGCCTTGGGTAAATCCTAGCATGGTGATATGTCTGTCACATTAGCGACCTTCTTTTGTACAAACCTCTGTCAGCTTATGGATTAGCTAGCTCTTGATAAACCTAACTTACATAGTAGTTTGGTACGGTTACATGCATATAAATCATGGTCAATGAACATTTATTTGGTTAAGGCAAATTACTTGTATCAAATTATCTTGCTCAAAATCGGTAAATGAACAATACAATTACACACATTTGTATTTGAGAGATTTTGTATCATTATGATAAATCAAGATCGGAAATGAACTCACATATGCACATGAGGATTCCTTATAAATCTACATTTCTCTTTGAGATACTTTAAAAATATTTTTGCAAATCTTTCCGGAATAATTTCCTTTTCTTATTTGAGAACAGCTTGTTTTGTATAAAGACAACTACATGCATCTTCTCAAAAAAATCAAAATCATTTTCAAAAATAATGTAAAAAGTTACATTTAATTCGTTCAAAACCAAAATTGAATTTTATTGGAGTCCTCATATTTATATTTTCTATTTATTTTCAAAAATTAAAAATGCATCTTGCAATAAAACCAACAATCTATTTTCTTCTTTGGATTTCGCGATGATGGTATAAGTTTATACCTAAATATTCTATGCCTAGCGCAAACCATTGTACTAATTTTATTTCCCATTTATTTAAAATCATAAAAACATATGACTTAAATCATTATGTTACACAATTATGCTTTAAAACAACGCACATTGTTACTATTTCATGTCATTATGTCAAACTTCAATTTTGCAATGATGGTATAATTCCTAGGGAATTATTCAAAAATTTTATCACACTTAGGAATTTATGCCTAGCAAAAATCATTTTTTAAAAAATATTTCATGCATAATATTTTCATGGAAATCTGAAAACAAATCACCATCATCATCATCATTTGCATCATCACAACAAAGTCTTAAGACAGTCTCTTAAGCACTCTTTTACTTTTAGCAATATTTCTATACCGGGATTAGCTTGATGACCTAGCGAGCGGCGACTCCATGAAATGGTCATAAATAGTGACAATGTCCTTTGAAATTATTGTTAAAAGTCCCTTTTATTTTTATCAAATTATCCCACAAACAACCAATTTGTTTACATCAGATTATTTCATTTAAATTTTAAAAGCATGACATTCAAACCATAATATTTCCAAACGGCATAATTACATGAATCATCAAATCAATCACATCAAAACATTAAAGCATCATACAAACACATAAGACAAGTCATATGATCAAAAATATCTCATCTATATATATATCAACAATATATACATCATCTCAAAACTGGATTGGTATGCCACAATCTGTACCTCGGCATACTCAATCCCCTATCAAAAATAATAAACACTATGTATCAATCTATGCAGTGCAGTCTGTAGCAGCTAGCCTCGAGAACCCCTCGAGCTCTCAGCCTCATCTCCTCCCCCACCTCGAGGTGGACGAGGTGGCCCCATCATAGTTTGTGTGGTGCTATGAGTCCTGGACTCTGATCGTGATGATGTCCTCGATGACCTCATCATGACAGGCTCCACAATGGGGGCCGACAAGCGGTAACCTCTGCTCCTCTGGCACCATATGGTGGTATAGCATCTGATAGAATGTGATCTGGGCAATAGCCCATGCTAGGTCCCGAGTGCTCGCCCCTCTGCTCCGTGCTCTGAGGCATGCGACCTCATCTCTAAGCTGTGTGGCCTCCTCTCGGTGTCGTGCAGCCTCATCCTGCAAGGACTGCACCTGAGCCTGGAGATGGATAGTCTCCACCCGGAGAGTAGCCATCTCGCTACTCTCTCCTACCTTGACACCCTTGCCCTTATCGGGCGATGGTGGCCTCTCTCTCCATGGAGAAGGGGGTCTCTCCTCCCTCCTCTCCCACTTCCACGACCTCTGCTGAGCCTGTGGCCTCCTCTGCTCTCTCCCACCATGACCCTGTGCCGCCTCAATGGCCGCCTGGCACCGCCTCCCCATCTGATGCACAACTGCGTGAATCAAACCCTGAGCCCTCGTCATCCGAGGAGGGTGGATGCCTACGTACCAGGCATCATAGCCATCAACAACCCCTACATCATCCCCATCCACTAGCTGAATGGGGGCATCGTCCACGTCCTCACTCCAGAAGCGCTGCATATCTGGAGCCCCACTGACTGTAGTGTTATCTCGACGGTCTAGGAAAACTCGTAGTCCCTGAGAGATGGGATCCCCTACTGTAGACTGAACTACCTCAAAACTTGGTCATAGCGATGGAGCTCCACCTCTCTCCTCTCCATCCTTAGCCAACAGGTTTGCCTAATGTGAGCCAGCTCCTGTCCATCCTCGGCCCACCCTGGATGATCTCTCCAAGGCCTCCAGGTGATCTGGTCGGAGACAAGGTCGTCAAGTAGTCTCCGAGACATTAGCAGATCTATCCATCATTGTGACCCTCTTTGGAGCCACCAGTAGAAAACTTGGGGCCTCTCCCCATCAATCCCTGTTAGTGGGAGCCCTATCGGCCTCCACACCATGATGTGCTCCCAGCACCAAACCTATAGTAGTGATGTCATGACCAGACATCGATCGCCCTTGTATACGACCCCATGTAGGATCCTATACAATCGACATAGTACAAAGCTCCCCCAAGCAAACCTGTACCCGTGGTCTCTCATGTCATAGACCACATCTATCAGTAGCCATGGTAGTCTGCATCCACTCTGATGGCATAGCAGCAGACCACCTACCACCCCAGCCAAAACCTATGTTAGTCTAGATGCCCCAGGCATCTGGCGTAGCGACTCGATGTTCACTCCGCCCTTCTCCAGGGTGAAGCTCGGATCTCCGCATAGTCGCATCATCACGTGGCCCTGATTGGCCATGGGAGTTATTAGCCATCCTTGTATGGGGATCCTCAAAATCCTCCATACATCCTCCAATGTGGGAGTCATCTCCCTGTCGGTAACCAAAAACAAGAAGAACCCGGATACCACCTCTCTGCTAGCACTGTCAATAGCCCCATATCTGTAGAAACCTGTGGCATATCTGCCACATGCTGCAAGCCGACTTGAGCCAACTGATCTCGCTCTACCTGAGATAGAGTGGCCAAGTCATCCCTCAACCCATCGTATTTCCATTCTTGGCTCTTTAGTAATCCTCTCTGCAACATAAACAACAAAACAATAAAAATCATTAATAAAATAGTGATTAAAAATGCAAGTAAAACAAGTTCAATTTCATACAAATGATGATATCGTCCACTATTGGATGATATCATCCAAAATTTGAGCAAATTCGTCTCTGATTTCGTAAGAGGGAATCGTCCCTTATTGTACGAAATCATCCCCATATCGTCGATTTCGCCCTTGGATGAAATCGGCGATATCGAGACGATTTCGACGAAATTGAGACGATTTCATCCCGACGACGTCGACGGCCCAAAAATGGCCGTGATGCTCAAAAATCATTCAAAATTAATCTAAAAAGCATGAAATTCAAAATTAAAGCATTCTAAATTAAGTTTGGACCCTTACCCGTAGCTCGCGTTGGACCTCTGTCGATCTGTGCGCTGTCTCGACCATCTTGTCTACAGAGCTCTAGAAACCAGGAAAATGAACAGTAAAAATGAATTAGGGTTTTACCCTATTTTTCTTAATTTTATTCAAAAACAATTAAAAACATTTTAAATTTTGCTTTTCCGCATTTTTACCTCAAACGTTCGATTTGGGTAAAAACACGGAGGGGGCACCATAGTAAGCTGTCGTACGATTCGACCTAGAATCGTCGCCTAAAAATGGGAATAAATTTTTGCTTTCTCGTAGATCGAGAAGAACTCATCTTTAACGCATTTTCTTTGGAAAATTTTCTAAAGAGGGGGCAAAATGTAGCACCCTAAAATTGGCGAAGTAAACCTTAGTAAATAATTAAAATTACCTTAGTAATAATTCAAATTTAAATTTTAACCCCAAAACCGCTCCAAAATTGCCTGCTAAACCGCTTTCCTCGTTTTCTGTGCCATTTTTAGGATTTGTTTTGTCCGTTGGACGATATCGTCGCCGATCAGACGATATCGCCTTAGATCGGACGAATTCGTCTGGAGCAGAACGTCCAGACGATTTCGTCCCAAAACTAATTTTTCATAATTAGCTTCTGTTTCAACGACGTCTCTAACCTGGGCAAAAGCGTGTCTGCGCGGTTAGAGACTTCCCCATTGGAGATCTCCCAAATTGGGATGATCTCCAACCTCCCAACCTCCTTCCTATGCCTATTTAATCTTAGGCCCTCCCCTTGACATTCCCCTGGCTGAATTTTTCTGCACTTCGAGTTTTACATGCATTAGAATGTCTTAGACTACTATTTGCCTTTGTCCCTTTTCGAAGTTTTCTTGCAGGAACTTTGTCATTCTTCAGCCGGAGCAAGCTCAGATCATCGCAGATGATCCTGTACGATCTCGGATGATCACGCCACAATTCGAGACGATTTCGTATTCTGTAGACGATTTCGACTACAGCCAACATTGGGGGCAAATCCATGCCCTGAGTTTGCATTTCCTTTACTCCATTATCTATTGTTTTGCTTTGCATCTAGTTAGTTTTATTATCTATTTTGCATCTTGGAGTTCACCTCATGTAGCTTAGATGCATAATAAAGTCAAGATTAGTCATTAAAGCAATGCATAATTTACTTGCATTTGTTATCTGGAGTTGTCATTCTAACATTCATTACTTTCATTTATATCATTTTCCCTTGCTTTTGCAATTGTATTTTTTGTTCTTGGTATCCATTTCTGTAATTGCAGGTCTCTGACGAATTCTCGACGATCTCTCAAATTAGAGACGATTCGCGCAGAGCGATCTTGTCGATTAGAGACGATCTTGTCGATCGAGATCGGGATGATCCTGTCAGATCGGAGACGATCCTGTCAAATTCTAGATGATCTGGATCGCTTCAAAAATCAGAACCTCCATCAGACATCCGGATCAGGTATGGTTTTTCTAATCTAGTATATTTCCTATATTTTCTGTTTAATTCTATTTTTTGTATTCATTTAAATCTGCATTTCATATAGAACAATTTAGATTCATTTGGCCAAACCTAGGATTTGAATGATCAAGCATAAAAATGAACACATCAAACACATTCCCAACCTAGGCGTGGAAACTGCCATTCAAAATTTTCCTGGTGAACCCCACCATCCATCAAAAAATCACCTTAATACCCCTCCCCCGAGAGGCGGGACCTTCAAAGGGCCTCTCAGTCCGAGGTATTGTCCCATCCTTCTCACATCCCCCTTCCGGGCACGGATCCTATAGCCTGAAGGTAAGGGTGCAAAAAATTTGGAGCGATACATTTTGGTGAACCCGACGTGAATAACATAGGCATCTTTCTGATTCAAAAATATAAAAAAAAAAAAAAAAAATATATAATATAATATATATATATATATATATATATGTATACAAAAAAAAAATAACAAAATCATCATTTCAAGTTTGTAAGTTTTAGATTCAATTCTAAATAGTAGATACTAAATATTACTTTTAGAAGTACTAAAGAAACCATGAGTTTTTACTCAAATCAATATGAGCCCATCAGTAATGTTGGAAGAATTCAGCCAAATACATTTGTTGATTATGACCAACCTCATCCCTATTCAACATCACCTCCATCACACTTTTCTCATTTTTCATCCTTACCCCAACAGGACAATCCCTTTTCCAATCCTCTTCATAACGATATTATCTATTCTCCCATATATCCATATTATGTCTATCAATCCACATACAATCCTCCTCCACCATTTCAATATTCTTCTTTCAATACAACACATCCATTTCAACAAGAAAATACTTATTCTTCCAATCCTACCATGCACTCACCTCATACTTCGCAATCTTCCTATCATCATTCTACCCATAATAAAGAAAGTAGAGGTGAGAAACCATTAGGCCCTTTTATGACTGAATTCCTAAGGCACGTATCAAAAACCTCTCGAAAACCTTCATCACGTAAATTTACTAAGCTCAATCAACCAATGGATATAATTCTCAAGCATTTACTTGATACAAATAAGATTGAACTCCCTTCCATAAGACAACTTGATACCACAACAGATTGGTTTAAACCTGAGCTACATTGTGAATATCATAGAGTAGATGGACATATGACACAAAATTGTAAATATTTAAGATGTGCAATTCAAGATTTGATTGATGAGGGTCTTTTTAATATAAAGGAATTACAATCTACAACTAGATTATAAATCTCCAGTAAACAATCAAACTCCTACACAACAAATACCAATAATCAATCAAGACATGGGGATCTCCCAAGAACCCCTATTCAATTATCAACAACAAGAAACCAATCAAATATTGCATGTTAATGTGTCCCATCATGATGATATTACTAATATTGTAACAAAAACTACAAATGAGCAACCTCAAGTTCAATCAACTCAATCTGATATTCAAGATATGGATTCCTCATTTGACCAACCTTCAAAACTATCTTTGGCTCTAGAGAATGATCCAAAATGGAATGTAAGCATAGAAAGCTCATCTTTAGAATCAAAATCTCAATCTGAAATCCACTTTGATAGCCAACAACAAGTGATTAATCCTCAAGCAAAGATATCCCTTTTAGAAGTATTACAAAGTTCTCATAAGGAAACTTTGTTCAAGATACCTAGCCAACAATTTGTTCCTCATCATATTTTCTCTAAGAACATAATTAATGGTGTAAACCCTCTTGAGGTTAACCATATTTCATTCTATGATGAGGAGATTCCTTCCTCTACTCCACAAGAAGACTCCTATCTTTACATTACAGGATCTAGTAAAGAAACACCTGTTAAAACTATCATGGTAGATAATGGCTCCTCTCTTAATTTATGCACTTATCAATTATTCCAAAAACTCAAATCAAAGGAAGAAGATCTTAATGAATCAAATGTTATTATAAAATATTTTAACAATGAAATTCAAGAAGCTCAAGGTACTATAATTTTTCCCCTTAATATTGGATCCAAGATCCTGGATACTTTGTTTTATGTAGCATATTGCCCTTCACCTTACAACCTACTTCTGAAGTCCTTGGATTCATACGATGAGGGTTGTCCCTTCCACTCTTCACCAATGTTTGAAGTTTGAACTTGCAAATAAAAGTGTTACCATACATGGTGACCCAACACCATTTGAAGAATATTTAACGGTTGAAACATCAAGTTCTATACATTCTCCATTGTCACAATTATCTTCTATCCATCACTTTTCTTCATCCATATATGATCATCCTTGTTTACCAAATAACACCCATGCATATATTTCACATATGCTCCCTCCATCTTATCAAGACTTGGAAGATAGTGATAAGAATGAAGAACCTTCTTATCCTTCTGACATTTTATTTTGTAATATGATCAATTTTACACATATAAAAGTCAAATCTTTTGCTACATTATTCTACATTATAACAAAGCTTTTGTTATCACTACCTTTTATTCATCACCTTTTGTTCTTACCTTCAACACAACCAAATTATCCTTCAAAACCTCCTTTGATTTTGAAGCAACCTTAGACATGCTATACTCAAATAACCTTGTATAGTGTATATAGATCATCTTGTATATACCACCAATTCCATCACCTAAAAATTCATATAAAAATTAAAAATCAAAAAAAAAAAATAATCAATAAAAATAAAAATACTAAAAACATCAAAATCATCAAAATCTTCAAAAATATCTTTTATTTTTGTACCTCTCAATTCTTGAAGTATTGCAGTTATATTTTCAATTATTTTGGATAAATTAGCATTTATTTGGAATCCCGCACTTTCACATTCACATGAATAAATATCTTGATTTTATTTGTTATGATTATTAATCTCTCTTATATCAAAGTCCACATTCGAATTAAATAAAGTTTTGAGCATAGAGAACTGATCTTGTTATTTACTTGAACCAAGTATATCTTTTCACATTAAAATGATTTCATTGCAACTTCAATATGATGCTACATAGTAGAAGTGGTTTCTTGAGCGAAAAGTTTCCCCTGCTATCCTATCATGCACATGGTCTAGAATCTTTGAGAATTGACAAAAGGACAAGCTCACCCCTACCCAGAATAAAAATCCCTTGCTCTACAACTAATCCGAGCAAGTATCCCTAGCATAGGAAGAAAAAGAAAAGTTCAAGAAAAAAGAGAAAAAGAAAAAGGTTATTTTGAATCGATCTCTAGCAATATTTCAGCATTATCTCAAATATCAAGCAAAAATACAAAAAAGTACAAAAAAAAAAAGAGAAAGAAAAAGAGAAAAAAGAAAAAAGCAAAAGCAAAATGCAATAAAATCCCTTTCCCTACCCATTGAAAAGAAAAGAAGGGTGAATGAGCTTGAATCCCTGGAATTCTCAATTATTCGAAAACTGTGAGGTAAGCCCCATAACAGGTGGTTTGTGCCCAACCCGCTTGGCCTTGGGTAACTCCTAGCGTGGTGATATGTCTGTCACATTAGCGACCTTCTTTTGTACAGACCTATGTCTCGCTTATGGATTAGCTAGCTCTTGATAACCTGACTTACATAGTAGTCTGGTACGGTTATATGCATCTAAATCATGGTTAATGAACATTTATTTGGTTAATTCAAATCACTTGTATCAAATTATCTTGCTCAAAATTGGTAAATGAACAATACAATCGCACACACATTTGTATTTGAGAGATTTTGTATCATTATGATAAATCAAGATCGGTAATGAACTCACATTTGCACATGAGGATTCCTTATAAATCTACATTTCTCTTTGAGATAATTTAAAATATTTTTGTAACTCTTTTCGGAATAATTTTATCCCTTTTATTTCAAAATTTATTTTTTTCTAAGAGCAATTACATACATCTTCTCACAAGATCTCAAAATAACTTCAAAACAAAATTTTCATCTTATTATTTTCTGTTTATCAAAGATAAAAAATGCATCTTGCAATAAAACCAACAATCTATTTTCTTCTTTGGATTTCGCGATGATGGTATAAGTCTATACCTAAATATTCTATGCCTAGCGCAAACCATTGAACTAATTTTATTTCCCATTTATTTTAAAACAAAATCATCAAAACATATGACTTAAATCATTATGTTACACAATTATGCTTTACAAACAAACAAACACTTATTCTATTTCATGTCATTATGTCAAAACTTCAATTTTGAAACGATGGTATAATTCCTAGGGAATTATTCAAAAAATTTATCACACTTAGGAATTTATGCCTAGCAAAAATCATTTTTTTAAAATATTTCATGCATAATATTTTCATGGAAATCTGAAAACAAATCACCATCATCATCATCATTTGCATCATCACAACAAAGTCTTAAGACAGTCTCTTAAGCACTCTTTTACTTTTAGCAATATTTCTATACTGGGATTAGCTTGACGACCTAGTGAGCGGCGACTCCATGAAATGGTCTATAATAGCGACAATGTCCTTTGAAATTATTGTTAGAAGTCCCTTTTATTTTTATCAAATTATCCCACAAACAACCAATTTGTTTACATCAGATTATTTCATTTAAATTTTAAAAGCATGACATTCAAACCATAATATTTCCAAACGACATAATTACATGAATCATCAAATCAATCACATCAAAACATTAAAGCATCATACAAACACATAAGACAAGTCATATGATCAAAAATATCTCATCTATATATATATCAACAATATATACATCATCTCAAAACTGGATCGGTATGCCACAATCTGTACCTCGGCATACTCAATCCCCTATCAAAAATAATAAACACTATGTATCAATCTGTGCAGTGCAGTCTATAGCAGCTAGCCTCGAGAACCCCTCGAGCTCTCAACCTCATCTCCTCCCTCGCCTCGAGGTGGATGAGGTGGCCCCATCGTAGTCCGTGTGGTGCTATGAGTCCTGGACTTTGATCGTGATGATGTCCTCGATGACCTCATCATGACAGGCTCCGCAATGGGGGCCGACAACGGTAACCTCTGCTCCTCTGGCACCATATGGTGGTATAGCATCTGATAGAATGTGATCTGGGCAATAGCCCATGCTAGGTCCCGAGTGCTCGCCCCTCCGCTCCGTGCTCTGAGGCGTGCGACCTCATCTCCGAGCTGTGTGGCCTCCTCTCGGTGTCATGCAGCCTCATCCTGCAAGGACTGCACCTGAGCCTGGAGACGAACAGTCTCCACCCAAAGAGTAGCCATCTCGCTACTCTCTCCTACCTCGACACCCTTGCCCTTATCGGGCGATGGTGGCCTCTCTCTCCATGGAGAAGGGGGTCTCTCCTCCCTCCTCTCCCGCTGCCATGGCCTCTGCTGAGCCTGTGGCCTCCTCTGCTCTCTCCTGCCATGACCCTGTGCCGCCTCAATGGTCGCCTGGCATCGCCTCCCCATCCGACGCACAACTACATGAATCGGACCCTGAGCCCTCGTCATCCGAGGAGGGCGGATGCCTGCGTACCAGGCATCGTAGCCGTCAGCAACCCCTGCATCGTCCCCATCCACTGGCTGAATGGGGGCATCATCCGCGTCCTCACTCCAAAAGCGCTGCATATCTGGAGCCCCACTGACTGTAGTGTTATCCCGGATGGTCCGAGAAAACTCGTAGTCCCTGAGAGATGGGATCCCCTGTTGTAGACCGAACTGCCTCAAAACTTGGTCATAGCGATGGAGCTCCACCTCTCTCCTCTCCATCCTCAGCCAACAGGTTCGCCTAACGTGAGCCAGCTCCTGTCCATCCTCGGCCCACCCTGGATGATCTCTCCAAGGCCTCCAGGTGATCTGGTCGGAGACAAGGTCGTCAAGTAGTCTCCGGGACATTGGCAGATCTATCCGTCACTGTGACCCTCTCCGGAGCCACCAGTAGAAAACTCGGGGCCTCTCCCCATCAATCCCTATCAGTGGGAGCCCTACCGGCCTCCGCACCATGATGTGCTCCCAGCACCAAACCTGTAGTAGTGATGTCATGACCAGACATCGGCCGCCCTTGTATACGACCCCATGTAGGATCCTATACAATCGGCATAGTACAAAGCTCCCCCAAGCAAACCTATACCCATGGTCTCTCATGTCGCAGACCACATCTATCAGTAGCCATGGTAGTCTGCATCCACTCTGATGGCATAGCAATAGACCACCTACCACCCCAACCAAAACCTGTGTCAGTCTAGATGCCCCAGGCATCTGGCGTAGCGACTCGATGTTCACTCCGCCCTTCTCTAGGGTGAAGCTCGGATCTCCGCACAGTCGCATCATCGCGTGGCCCTGATTGGCCATGGGAGTTATTAGCCGTCCTTGTATGGGGATCCTCAAAATCCTCCATACATCCTCCAATGTGGGAGTCATCTCCCCTGTCGATAACCAAAAACAAGAACCCGGATACCACCTCTCTGCTAGGGCTGTCAATAGCCCCATATCTGTAGAAACCTGTGGCATATCTGCCACATGCTACAAGCCGACTTGAGCCAACTGATCTCGCTCTGCCTGAGATAGAGCGGCCAAGTCATCCCTCAGCCCATCGTATTTCCATTCTCGGCTCTTTAGTAATCCTCTCTGCAACATAAACAACAAAACAATAAAAATCATTAATAAAACAGTGATTAAAAATGCAAGTAAAACAAGTTCAATTTCATACAAATGATGATATCGTCCACTATTGGACGATATCGTCCAAAATTTGAGCAAATTCGTCTCCGATTTCGCAAGAGGGAATCGTCCCTTATTGTACGAAATCGTCCCCATATCGTCGATTTCGCCCTTGGACGAAATCGACGATATCGAGACGATTTCGATGAAATTGAGACGATTTCGTCCCGACGACGTCGACGGCCCAAAAATGGCCGCGATGCTCAAAAATCATTCAAAATTAATCTAAAAAGCATGAAATTCAAAATTAAAGCATTCTAAATTAAGTTTGGACCCTTACCCGTAGCCCGCGTCGGACCTCTGTCGATCTGTGCGTTGTCTCGACCATCTTGTCTGCAGAGCTCTAGAAACCAAGAAAATGAACAGTAACAATGAATTAGGGTTTTACCCTATTTTTCTTAATTTTATTCAAAAACAAATTAAAAACATTTTAAAATTTTGCTTTTTCGCGTTTTTACCTCAAACGTTCGATTTGGGTAAAAACACGGAGGGGGCACCATAGTAAGCTGTCGTACGATTCGACCTAGAATCGTCGCCTAAAAATGAGAATAATTTTTGCTTTCTCGTAGATCGAGAAGAACTCATCTTTAACGCATTTTCTTTGAAAAATTCACTAAAGAGGGGGCAAAATGTAGCACCCTAAAATTGGTAGCAAGTAAATAAAATACCTTAGTAATAATTCAAATTTAAATTTTAACCCCAAACCGCTCCATAAACTGCTACCGTTTCCTCATTTTCTATGCCATTTTTAGGATTTGTTTTGACCGTTGGACGATATCGTCGCCGATCAGACGATATCGCCTCAGATCGGATGAATTCGTCTGGAGCAGAACGTCCAGACGATTTCGTCCCAAAACTGATTTTTCATAATTAGCTTCTGTTTCAACGACGTCTCTAACCTAGGCAAAAGCGTGTCTGCACGGTTAGAGACTTCCCCCATTGGAGATCTCCCAAATTGGGATGATCTCCAACCTCCCAACCTCCTTCCTATGCCTATTTAATCTTAGGCCCTCCCCTTGACATTCCCCTGGCTGAATTTTATTGTACTTCGAGTTTTACATGCATTAGAATATCTTAGACTACTATTTGCCTTTGTCCCTTTTCAAATTTTCTTGCAGGAACTTTATCATTCTTCAGCCGGAGCAAGCTCAGATCATCGTAGACGATCCTGTACGATCTCGGACGATCACGCCAAAATTCGAGACGATTTCGTATTCTATAGACGATTTCGACTGCAGCCAACATTGGGGGCAATCGATGCCCAGAGTTTGCATTCTCTTTACTCATTATCTACTATTTTGCTTTGCATCTAGTTAGATTTATTATCTATTTTGCATCTTGGAGTTCACCTCATGTAGCTTAAATACATAATAAAATCAAAATTAGTCATTAAAACAATGCATAATTTACTTGCATTTGTTATCTGAAAGTTATCATTCTAACATTCATTACTTTCATTTCTATCATTTTCCCTTCTTTAGCAATTGTATTTTTTATTCTTGGTATCTATTTCTGTAATTGCAGGTCTCTGACAAATTCTCTTCTGTCAAAATATCTTTTATGATCTTTCATCTGTCGACGATCCTATCAGATCGGAGACGATCCTATCAAATTCTAGATGATCTGGACTGCTTCAAAAATTAGAACCTCCATCAGACATCCGGATCAGGTATGGTTTTTCTAATCTAGTATATTCTCTATATTTTATATTTAATTCTATTTTTTGTATTCATTTAAATCTGCATTTTCATATAGCATAATTTAGATTCATTTGGCCAAACCTAGGATTTGAATGATTAAAGATAAAATTGAACACATCAAACACATTCCCAACCTAGGCGTGGAAACTGCCATTCAAAAGTTTCCTGGTGAACCCCACCATCCGTCAAAAAATCACCTTAATACACCTCCCCCGAGAGGCGGGACCTTCAAAGGGCCTCTCAATCCGAGGTATTGTCCCATCCTTCTCACATCCCCCTTCCGGGCACGGATCCTATAGCCTGAAGGTAAGGGTGCAAAAAATTTGGAGCGATACATTTTGGTGAACCCGACGTGAATAACATAGGCATCTTTCTCGATTCAAAAATATAAAAAAAAACAAATATATATATATATATATATATATAGTATACAAGAAAAACAAAACAAAATCATCATTTCAAGTTTGTATGTTTTAGATTCAATTCTAAATAGTAGATACTAAATATTACTTTTAGAAGTACTAAAGAAACCATGAGTTTTTACTCAAATCAATATGAGCCCATTAGTAATGTTGGAAGAATTCAGCCAAATACATTTGTTGATTATGACCAACCTCATCCCTATTCAACATCACCTCCATCACACTTTTCTCATTTTTCATCCTTAACCCAACAGGACAATCCCTTTTCCAATCCTCTTCATAACGATATTATCTATTCTCCCATATATCCATATTATGTCTATCAATCCACATATAATCCTCCTCCACCCTTTCAATATTCTTATTTCAATACAACACATCCATTTCAACAAGAAAATACTTATTCTTCCAATCCTACCATGCACTCACCTCATACTTCACAATCTTCCTATCATCATTCTACCCATAATAAAGAAAGTAGAGGTGAGAAACCATTAGGCCCTTTTATGACTGAATTCCTAAGGCACGTATCAAAAACCTCTCGAAAACCTTCATCACGTAAATTTACTAAGCTCAATCAACCAATGGATATAATTCTCAAGCATTTACTTGATACAAATAAGATTGAACTCCCTTCCATAAGACAACTTGATACCACAACAGATTGGTTTAAACCTGAGCTACATTGTGAATATCATAGAGTAGATGGACATATGACACAAAATTGTAAAGATTTAAGATGTGCAATTCAAGATTTGATTGATGAGGGTCTTTTTAATATAAAGGAATTACAATCTACAACTGATTATAAATCTCCAGTAAACTATCAAACTCCTACACAACAAATACCAATAAT
Source organism: Wollemia nobilis (assembly GCA_028583015.1). Classification (NCBI taxonomy): domain Eukaryota; kingdom Viridiplantae; phylum Streptophyta; class Pinopsida; order Araucariales; family Araucariaceae; genus Wollemia; species Wollemia nobilis. The sequence continues at coordinate 4,760,706 of JAQPPZ010014295.1, forward strand.
CAATCAAGACATGGGGATCTCCCAAGAACCCCTATTCAATTATCAACAACAAGAAACCAATCAAATATTGCATGTTAATGTGTCCCATCATGATGATATTACTAATATTGTAACAGAAACTACAAATGAGCAACCTCAAGTTCAATCAACTCAATCTGATATTCAAGATATGGATTCCTCATTTGACCAACCTTCAAAACTATCTTTGGCTCTAGAGAATGATCCAAAATGGAATGTAAGCATAGAAAGCTCATCTTTAGAATCAAAATCTCAATCTGAAATCCACTTTGATAGCCAACAACAAGTGATTAATCCTCAAGCAAAGATATCCCTTTTAGAAGTATTACAAAGTTCTCATAAGGAAACTTTGTTCAAGATACCTAGCCAACAATTTGTTCCTCATCATATTTTCTCTAAGAACATAATTAATGGTGTAAACCCTCTTGAGGTTAACCATATTTCATTCTATGATGAGGAGATTCCTTCCTCTACTCCACAAGAAGACTCCTATCTTTACATTACAGGATCTAGTAAAGAAACACCTGTTAAAACTATCATGGTAGATAATGGCTCCTCTCTTAATTTATGCACTTATCAATTATTCCAAAAACTCAAATTAAAGGAAGAAGATCTTAATGAATCAAATGTTATTATAAAATCTTTTAACAATGAAATTCAAGAAGCTCAAGGTACTATAATTTTTCCCTTAATATTGGATCCAAGATCCTGGATACTTTGTTTTATGTAGCATATTGCCCTTCACCTTACAACCTACTTCTCAGAAGTCCTTGGATTCATACGATGAGGGTTGTCCCTTCCACTCTTCACCAATGTTTGAAGTTTGAACTTGCAAATAAAATTGTTACCATACATGATGACCCAACACCATTTGAAGAATATTTAACGGTTGAAACATCAAGTTCTATACATTCTCCATTGTCACAATTATCTTCTATCCATCACTTTTCTTCATCCATATATGATCATCCTTGTTTACCAAATAACACCCATGCATATCTTTCATATATGCTCCCTCCATCTTATCAAGACTTGGAAGATAGTGATAAGAATGAAGAACCTTCTTATCCTTCTGACATTTTATTTTGTAACATGATCAATTTTACACATATAAAAGTCAAATCTTTTGCTACATTATTCTACATTATAACAAAGCTTTTGTTATCACTACCTTTTATTCATCACCTTTTGTTCTTACCTTCAACACAACCAAATTATCCTTCAAAACCTCCTTTGATTTTGAAGCAACCTTAGACATGCTATACTCAAATAACCTTGTATAGTGTATATAGATCATCTTGTATATACCACCAATTCCATCATCTAAAAATTCATATAAAATTTCAAAATAATAATAAAAACAAAATACAAAAACATTCAAAATCATCAAAATCTTCAAAAACATCTTTTTTTTTATACTTCTCAATTCTTGAAGTATTGCAGTTATATTTTCAAATTATTTTGGATAAATTAGCATTTATTTGGAATCCCGCACTTTCACATTCACATGAATAAATATCTTGATTTTATTTGGTATGATTATTAATCTCTCTTATATCAAAGTCCACAAATTCGAATTAAATAAAGTTTTGAGCATAGAGAATTGATCTTGTTATTTACTTAAACCAAAGCATATCCTTTCACAATAAAATGATTTCATTGTAAATTCAATATGATGCTACATAGTAGAAGTGGTTTCTTGAGCGAAAAGTTTCCCCTGCTATCCTATCATGCACATGGTCTAGAATCTTTGAGAATTGACAAAAGGACAAGCTCACCCCTACCCAGAATAAAAATCCCTTGCTCTACAGACTAATCCGAGCAAGTATCCCTAGAATAGGAAGAAAAGAAAAGTTCAAGAAAAATCATGAGAAAAAAAAGAAGCATTATTTTAGAATCATTTTTACTCACTTAGCAATATTTCAGCATTATCTCAAATATCAAAGCAAAAGATACAAAAAAGAAAAATACAAAAAAAAAAAGAAAAGAAAGAAAGCAAAGAAAGAAAAAAGCAAAAGCAAAAGCAATAAAATCCCTTTCCCTACCCATTGAAAAGAAAAGAAGGGTTGATGAGCTTGAATCCCTGGAATTCTCAATTATTCAAAAACTGTGAGGTAAGCCCCATAACAAGTGGTTTGTGCCCAACCCGCTTGGCCTTGGGTAACTCCTAGCGTGGTGATATGTCTGTCACATTAGCGACCTTCTTTTGTATAGACCTATGTCCGCTTATGGATTAGCTAGCTCTTGATAACCCGACTTACATAGTAGTCTGGTACGGTTATATGCATCTAAATCATGGTTAATGAACACTTATTTGGTTAATTCAAATCACTTGTATCAAATTATCTTGCTCAAAACTGGTAAATGAACAATACAATTGCACACACATTTGTATTTGAGAGATTTTGTGTATCATTATGATAAATCAAGATCGGAAATGAACTCACATACGCACATGGGATTCCTTATAAATCTAACTTTTGTCTTTAAGATACTTTGAAATATTTTTGCAAATTGTCTGGAATAATTTCATTTTCTTATCTGAGAACAGCTTGTTTAGTATAAAGACAACTACATGCATTATCAAAAAAATCAAAATCATTTTCAAAAAACATGCAATAAAGTTACATTTATATATAACTTTTGACTTTCATGACGATGGTATAGTTCCAAAACCAAAATTGGAATTTTATGCCTAGCACAAGTCCTCATCTTCATATTTTCTATTTATTTTCAAAAATTAAAAATCAACCATGCAATAAAACTATTATTTTCTTCTTTGGATTTCATGATGATGGTATAAGTCTATACCTAAATATTCTATGCCTAGCGCAAACCATTGTACTAATTTTATTTCCCATTTATTTAAAATCATAAAAAACATATGACTTAAATCATTATGTTACACAATTATGCTTTACAAACAAACAAACACTTATTACTATTTCATGTCATTATGTCAAACTTCAATTTTGCAATGATGGTATAATTCCTAGGGAATTATTCAAAAAATTTATCACACTTAGGAATTTATGCCTAGCAAAAATCATTTTTTTAAAATATTTCATGCATAATATTTTCATGGAAATCTGAAAACAAATCACCATCATCATCATCATTTGCATCATCACAACAAAGTCTTAAGACAGTCTCTTAAGCACTCTTTTACTTTTAACAATATTTCTATACTAGGATTAGCTTGACGACCGAGTGAGCGGCGACTCCATGAAATGGTCTATAATAGCGACAATGTCCTTTGAAATTATTGTTAGAAGTCCCTTTTATTTTTTATCAAATCATCACCACAAACAACCAATTTGTTTACATCAGATTATTTCATTTAAATTTTAAAAGCATGACATTCAAACCATAATATTTCCAAACGACATAATTACATGAATCATCAAATCAATCACACCAAAACATTAAAGCATCATACAAACACATAAGACAAGTCATATGATCAAAAATATCTCATCTATATATATATCAACAATATATACATCATCTCAAAACTGGATCGGTATGCCACAATCTGTACCTCGGCATACTCAATCCTCTATCAAAAATAATAAACACTATGTATCAATCTGTGCAGTGCAGTCTATAGCAGCTAGCCTCGAGAACCCCTCGAGCTCTCAACCTCATCTCCTCCCCCGCCCTGAGGTGGACGAGGTGGCCCCATCGCAGTCCATGTGGTGCTATGAGTCCTGGACTCTGATCGTGATGATGTCCTCGATGACCTCATCATGACAGGCTCCGCAATGGGGGCCGACAATGGTAACCTCTACTCCTCTGGCACCATATGGTGGTATAGCATCCGATAGAATGTGATCTGGGCAATAGCCCATGCTAGGTCCCGAGTGCTCGCCCCTCCGCTCCGTGCTCTGAGGCGTGCGACCTCATCTCTGAGCTGTGTGGCCTCCTCTCGGTGTCATGCAGCCTCATCCTGCAAGGACTACACCTGAGCCTAGAGACGAACAGTCTCCGCCCGGAGAGTAGCCATCTCGCTACTCTCTCCTACCTCGACACCCTTGCCCTTATCGGGCGATGGTGGCCTCTCTCTCCATGGAGAAGGGGGTCTCTCCTCCCTCCTCTCCCATTGTCATGGCCTCTGCTGAGCCTGTGGCCTCCTCTGCTCTCTCCTGTCGTGACCCTGTGCCACCTCAATGGTCGCTTGGCACCGCCTCCCCATCCGACGCACAACTGCATGAATCGGACCCTGAGCCCTCATCATCCGAGGAGGGTGGATGCCTGCGTACCAGGCATCATAGCCATCGACAACCCCTGCGTCATCCCCATCCACTGGCTGAATGGGGGCATCATCTGCATCCTCACTCCAGAAGCGCTGCATATCTGGAGCCCCACTGACTGTAGTGTTATCCCGGATAGTCCAAGAAAACTCGTAGTCCCTGAGAGATGGGATCCCCTACTGTAGACCGAACTGCCTCAAAACTCGGTCATAGCGGTGGAGCTCCACCTCTCTCCTCTCCATCCTCAGCCAACAGGTTCGCCTAACGTGAGCCAGCTCCTGTCCATCCTCGGCCCACCCTGGATGATCTCTCCAAGGCCTCCAGGTGATCTGGTCGGAGACAAGGTCATCAAGTAGTCTCCGGGACATTGGCAGATCTATCCGCCATTATGACCCTCTCTAGAGCCACCAGTAGAAAACTCGGGGCCTCTCCCCATCAATCCCTATTAGTGGGAGCCCTATCGGCCTCCGCACCATGATGTGCTCCCAGCACCAAACCTGTAGTAGTGATGTCATGACCAGACATCGGTCGCCCTTGTATACGACCCCATGCAGGATCCTATACAATCGACATAGTACAAAGCTCCCCCAAGCAAACCTATACCCGTGGTCTCTCATGTCGTAGACCACATCTGTCAGTAGCCATGGTAGTCTGCATCCACTTTGATGGCATAGCAGCAGACCACCTACCACCCCAGCCAAAACCTGTGTCAGTCTAGATGCCCCAGGCATCTGGCGTAGCGACTCGATGTTCACTCCGCCCTTCTCCAGGGTGAAGCTCGGATCTCCGCACAGTCGCATCATCGCGTGGCCCTGATTGGCCATGGGAGTTATTAGCCGTCCTTGTATGGGGATCCTCAAAATCCTCCATACATCCTCCAATGTGGGAGTCATCTCCCCTGTCGGTAACCGAAAACAAGAAGAACCCGGATACCACCTCTCTGCTAGGGCTGTCAATAGCCCCATATCTATAGAAACCTGTGGCATATCTCGCCACATGCTGCAAGCCGACTTGAGCCAACTGATCTCGCTCTACCTGAGATAGAGCGGCCAAGTCATCCCTCAGCCCATCGTATTTCCATTCTCGGCTCTTTAGTAATCCTCTCTGCAACATAAACAACAAAACAATAAAAATCATTAATAAAACAGTGATTAAAAATGCAAGTAAAACAAGTTCAATTTCATACAAATGATGATATCGTCCACTATTGGACGATATCGTCCAAAATTTGAGCAAATTCGTCTCCGATTTCGCAAGAGGGAATCATCCCTTATTGTACGAAATCGTCCCCATATCGTCGATTTCGCCCTTGGACGAAATCGACGATATCGAGACGATTTCGACGAAATTGAGACGATTTCGTCCCGACGACGTCGACGGCCCAAAAATGGCCGCGATGCTCAAAAATCATTCAAAATTAATCTAAAAAGCATGAAATTCAAAATTAAAGCATTCTAAATTAAGTTTGGACCCTTACCCGTAGCCCGCGCCGGACCTCTGTCGATCTGTGCACTGTCTCGACCATCTTGTCTGCAGAGCTCTAGAAACCAGGAAAATGAACAATAAAAATGAATTAGGGTTTTACCCTATTTTTCTTAATTTTATTCAAAAACAATTAACAACATTTTAAAATTTTGCTTTTCCATGTTTTTACCTCAAACGTTCGATTTGGGTAAAAACACGGAGGGGGCACCATAGTAAGCTGTCGTACGATTCGACCTAGAATCGTCGCCTAAAAATGGGAATAATTTTTGCTTTCTCGTAGATCGAGAAGAACTCATATTTAACGCATTTTCTTTGAAAAATTCGCTAAAGAGGGGGCAAAATGTAGCACCCTAAAATTGGCGCAGTAAACCTTAGCAAATAATTAAAATTACCTTAGTAATAATTCAAATTCAAATTTCAACCCCAAAACCGCTCCAAAACCCTTAACCCGCTTTCCTCGTTTTCCGTGCCATTTTTAGGATTTGTTGTGACCGTTGGACGATATCGTCGCCGATCAGACGATATCGCCTCAGATCGGACGAATTCGTCTGGAGCAGAACGTCCAGACGATTTCGTCCCAAAACTGATTTTTCATAATTAGCTTCTGTTTCAACGGCGTCTCTAACCAGGGCAAAAGCGTGTCTGCGCGGTTAGAGACTTCCCCATTGGAGATCTCCCAAATTGGGATGATCTCCAACCTCCCAACCTCCTTCCTATGCCTATTTAATCTTAGGCCCTCCCCTTGACATTCCCCTGGCTGAATTTTCTGTACTTCGAGTTTTACATGCATTAGAATGTCTTAGACTACTATTTGCCTTTGTCCCTTTTTGAATTTTCTTGTAGGAACTTTATTATTTTTCAGCTGGAGCAAGCTCAGATCGTCGTAGATGATCCTGTACGATCTCGGACGATCACGCCAAAATTCGAGACGATTTCGTATTCTGTAGACGATTTCGACTGCAGCCAACATTGGGGGCAAATCGATGCCCCGAGTTTGCATTTCTTTACTCCTTATCTATTGTTTTGCTTTGCATTAGTTAGACTTATTACTATTTTGCATCTTGGAGTTCACCTCATGTAGCATAGATGCATAATAAAGTCATAATTAGTCATTAAAACAGTGCAATTTACTTAAATTGTTATCTAAAGTTGTCATTCTAGCATTCATACTTTCATTTCTATCATTTTCCCTTGCTTTTGCAATTGTATTTTTTGTTCTTGGTATCCATTTCTGTAATTGCAGGTCTCGAGAATTCGTCGACATCTAATCTCGATTCCTCGATCTTGTCGTTAGACGATCTTGTCGGATCATCGACGATCCTGTCAGATCAGAGACGATCCTGTCAAATTCCAGACGATCTAGACTGCTTCAAAAATTAGAACCTCCATCAGACATCCGGATCAGGTATGGCTTTTCTTCATTTAGCATATTCTCTATGTTTTAGGTTTAATTCTGTTTTTTGTATTCATTTAAATCTGCATTTTCATATAGAACAATTTAGATTCATTTGGCCAAACCTAGGACTTGAATGATTAAAGATAAAACTGAACACATCAAACACATTCCCAACCTAGGCATGGAAACTGCCATTCAAACGTTTCCTGGTGAACCCCACCATCCATCAAAAAATCACCTTAATACCCCTCCCCCGAGAGGCGGGACCTTCAAAGGGCCTCTCAGTCCGAGGTATTGTCCCATCCTTCTCGCATCCCCCTTTCGGGCACGGATCCTTTAGCCTGAAGGTAAGGGTGCAAAAAATTTGGAGCGATACATTTTGGTGAACCCGACGTGAATAACATAGGCATCTTTCTGATTCAAAAATATAAAAAAACAAAATATTAATATATATATATATATATATATATATATGTATACAAAAAAAAAAAAGTAGCAAAATCATCATTTCAAGTTTGTATGTTTTAGATTCAATTCTAAATAGTAGATACTAAATATTACTTTTAGAAGTACTAAAGAAACCATGAGTTTTTACTCAAATCAATATGAGCCCATTAGTAATGTTGGAAGAATTCAGCCAAATACATTTGTTGATTATGACCAACCTCATCCCTATTCAACATCACCTCCATCACACTTTTCTCATTTTTCATCCTTACCCCAACAGGACAATCCCTTTTCCAATCCTCTTCATAACGATATTATCTATTCTCCCATATATCCATATTATGTCTATCGATCCACATACAATCCTCCTCCACCATTTCAATATTCTTCTTTCAATACAACACATCCATTTCAACAAGAAAATACTTATTCTTCCAATTCTACCATGCACTCACCTCCTACTTCGCAATCTTCCTGTCATCATTCTACCCATAATAAAGAAAGTAGAGGTGAGAAACCATTAGGCCCTTTTATGACTGAATTCCTAAGGCACGTATCAAAAACCTCTCGAAAACCTTCATCACGTAAATTTACTAAGCTCAATCAACCAATGGATATAATTCTCAAGCATTTACTTGATACAAATAAGATTGAACTCCCTTCCATAAGACAACTTGATACCACAACATATTGGTTTAAACCTGAGCTACATTGTGAATATCATAGAGTAGATGGACATATGACACAAAATTGTAAAGATTTAAGATGTGCAATTCAAGATTTGATTGATGAGGGTCTTTTTAATATAAAAGAATTACAATCTACAACTGATTATAAATCTTCAGTAAACTATCAAACTCCTACACAAAAAATACCAATAATCAATCAAGACATGGGGATCTCCCAAGAACCCCTATTCAATTATCAACAACAGGAAACCAATCAAATATTGCATGTTAATGTGTCCCATCATGATGATATTACTAATATTGTAACAAAAACTACAAATGAGCAACCTCAAGTTCAATCAACTCAATCTGATATTCAAGATATGGATTCCTCATTTGACCAACCTTCAAAACTATCTTTGGCTCTAGAGAATGATCCAAAATGGAATGTAAGCATAGAAAGCTCATATTTAGAATCAAAATCTCAATTTGAAATCCACTTTGATAGCCAACAACAAGTGATTAATCCTCAAGCAAAGATATCCCTTTTAGAAGTATTACAAAGTTCTCATAAGGAAACTTTGTTCAAGATACCTAGCCAACAATTTTTTCCTCATGATATTTTCCCTAAGAACATAATTAATGGTGTAAACCCTCTTGAGGTTAACCATATTTCATTCTATGATGAGGAGATTCCTTCCTCTACTCCACAAGAAGACTCATCTACCTTTACATTACAGGATCTAGTAAAGAAACACCTGTTAAAACTATCATGGTAGATAATGGCTCCTCTCTTAATTTATGCACTTATCAATTATTCCAAAAACTCAAATCAAAGGAAGAAGATCTTAATGAATCAAATGTTATTATAAAATATTTTAACAATGAAATTCAAGAAGCTCAAGGTACTATAATTTTTCCCTCAATATTGGATCCAAGATCCTGGATACTTTGTTTTATGTAGCATATTGCCCTTCACCTTACAACCTACTTCTCGAAAGTCCTTGGATTCATACGATGAGGGTTGTCCCTTCCACTCTTCACCAATGTTTGAAGTTTGAACTTGCAAATAAAATTGTTACCATACATAATGACCCAACACCATTTGAAGAATATTTAATGGTTGAAACATCAAGTTCTATACATTCTCCATTGTCACAATTATCTTCTATCCATCACTTTTCTTCATTCATATATGATCATCCTTGTTTACCAAATAACACCCATGCATATATTTCATATATGCTCCCTCCATCTTATCAAGACTTGGAATATAGTGATAAGAATGAAGAACCTTCTTATCCTTCTGACATTTTATTTTGTAACATGATCAATTTTACACATATAAAAGTAAAATCTTTTGCTACATTATTCTACATTATAACAAAGCTTTTGTTATCGCTACCTTTTATTCATCACCTTTTGTTCTTACCTTCAACACAACCAAATTATCCTTCAAAACCTCCTTTGATTTTGAAGCAACCTTAGACATGCTATACTCAAATAACCTTGTATAGTGTATATAGATCATCTTGTATATACCACCAATTCCATCATCTAAAAATTCATATAAAAATTCAAAATAATAATAAAAACAAAAAAGACATCAAAATCATCAAAATCTTCAAAAACATCTTTTGTTCATACCTGTCAATTCTTGAAGTATTGCAGTTATATTTTCAATTATTTTGGATAAATTAGCATTTATTTGGAATCCCGCACTTTCACACTCACATGAATAAATATCTTGATTTTATTTGTTATGATTATTAATCTCTCTTATATCAAAGTCCACAATTGGAATTAAATAAAGTTTTGAGCATAGAGAATTGATCTTGTTATTTACTTGAACCAAGTATATCCTTTCACATTAAAATGATTTCATTGCAAATTCAATATGATGCTACATAGTAGAAGTGGTTTCTTGAGCGAAAAGTTTCCCCTGCTATCCTATCATGCACATGGTCTAGAATCTTTGAGAATTGACAAAAGGACAAGCTCACCCCTACCCGAATAAAAATCCCTTGCTCTACAGACTAATCCGAGCAAGTATCCCTAGCATAGGAAGAAAAAGAAAAATTCAAGAAAAAGAGAAAAAGAAGAAGTTATTTTGAATCATTTACTCACAGCAATATTTCAGCATTATCTCAAATATCAAGCAAAAATACAAAAAAAAAAAATACAAAAAAAAAAGAAAAAGAAAGAAGCAAAGAAAGCGAAAAGCAAAAGCAAAAGCAATAAAATCCCTTTCCCTACCCCTTGAAAAGAAAAGAAGGGTTGATGAGCTTGAATCCCTGGAATTCTCAATTATTCAAAAACTGTGAGGTAAGCCCCATAACAGGTGGTTTGTGCCCAACCCGCTTGGCCTTGGGTAACTCCTAGCATGGTGATATGTCTGTCACATTAGCGACCTTCTTTTGTATAGACCTATGTCTAGCTTATGGATTAGCTAGCTCTTGATAAACCTAACTTACATAGTAGTCTGGTACGGTTATATGCATCTAAATCATGGTTAATGAACACTTATTTGGTTAATTCAAATCACTTGTATCAAATTATCTTGCTCAAAATTGGTAAATGAACAATACAATTGCACACACATTTGTATTTGAGAGATTTTGTATCATTATGATAAATCAAGATCGGAAATGAACTCACATACGCACATGGGATTCCTTATAAATCTAACTTTTGTCTTTAAGATACTTTGAAATATTTTTGCAAATTGTCTGGAATAATTTCATTTTCTTATCTGAGAACAATTGTTTAGTATAAAGACAACTACATGCATTATCAAAAAAATCAAAATCATTTTCAAAAAACATGCAATAAAGTTACATTTATATATAACTTTTGCCTTTCGCGACGATGGTATAGTTCCAAAACCAAAATTGGAATTTTATGCCTAGCGCAAGTCCTCATCTTCATATTTTCTGTTCATTTTCAAAAATTAAAAATCAACCATGCAATAAAACTATTATTTTCTTCTTTGGATTTCGCGATGATGGTATAAGTCTATACCTAAATATTCTATGCCTAGCACAAACCATTGTACTAATTTTATTTCCCATTTATTTCAAATCATAAAAAACATATGACTTGCATCATTATGTTACACAATTATGCTTTACAAACAAACAAACACTTATTCTATTTCATGTCATTATGTCAAACTTCAATTTTGCAATGATGGTATAATTCCTAGGGAATTATTCAAAAAATTTATCACACTTAGGAATTTATGCCTAGCAAAAATCATTTTTTTAAAATATATTTCATGCATAATATTTTCATGGAAATCTGAAAACAAATCACCATCATCATCATCATTTGCATCATCACAACAAAGTCTTAAGACAAGTCTCTTAAGCACTCTTTTACTTTTAGCAATATTTCTATACCGGGATTAGCTTGACGACCGAGTGAGCGGCGACTCCATGAAATGGTCTATAATAGCGACAATGTCCTTTGAAATTATTGTTAGAAGTCCCTTTTATTTTTTTATCAAATCACACCACAAACAACCAATTTGTTTACATCAGATTATTTCATTTAAATTTTACAAGCATGACATTCAAACCATAATATTTCCAAACGACATAATTACATGAATCATCAAATCAATCACATCAAAACATTAAAGCATCATACAAACCCATAAGACAAGTCATATGATCAAAAATATCTCATCTATATATATATCAACAATATATACATCATCTCAAAACTGGATCGGTATGCCACAATCTGTACCTCGGCATACTCAATCCTCTATCAAAAATAATAAACACTATGTATCAATCTGTGTAGTGCAGTCTATAGTAGCTAGCCTCGAGAACCTCTCGAGCTCTCAGCCTCATCTCCTCCCCACCCTGAGGTGGACGAGGTGGCCCCATCGCAGTCCATGTGGTGCTATGAGTCCTGGACTTCGATCGTGATGATGTCCTCGATGACCTCATCATGACAGGCTCCACAATGGGGGCCGATAGTGGTAACCTCTGCTCCTCTGGCACCATATGGTGGTATAGCGTCCGATAGAATGTGATCCGGGCAATAGCCCATGCTAGGTCCCGAGTGCTCGCCCTTCCGCTCCATGCTCTGAGGCATGCGACCTCATCTCTGAGCTGTGTGGCCTCCTCTCGATGTCGTGCAGCCTCATCCTACAAGGACTGCACCTGAGCCTAGAGACGAATAGTCTCCACCCGAAGAGTAGCCATCTCGCTACTCTCTCCTACCTCGACACCCTTGCCCTTATCGGGCGATGGTGGCCTCTCTCTCTATGGAGAAGGGGGTCTCTCCTCCCTCCTCTCCTACTGTCGCGGCCTCTGCTGAGCCTGTGGCCTCCTCTGCTCTCTCCCGCCATGACCCTATGCCACCTCAATGGCCGACTGGCACCGCCTCCCCATTCGATGCACAACTACATGAATCAGACCCTGAGCCCTCATCATTCGAGGAGGGCGGATGCCTGCATACCAGGCATCATAGCCGTCAGCAACCCCTATGTCATCCCCATCCACTGGCTGAATGGGGGCATCGTCCGCGTCCTCACTCTAGAAGCGCTGCATATCTGGAGCCCCGCTGAATGTAGTGTTATCCCAGATAGTCCGGGAAAACTCGTAGTCCCTGAGAGATGGGATCCCCTGCTGTAGACCGAACTGCCTCAAAACTCGATCATAGCGGTGGAGCTCCACCTCTCTCCTCTCCATCCTCAACCAACAGGTTCGCCTAACATGAGCCAACTCCTGTCCATCCTCGGCCCACCCTGGATGATCTCTCCAAGGCCTCTAGGTGATCTGGTCGGAGACAAGGTCATCAAGTAGTCTCCGGGACATTGGCAGATCTATCCGCCACTGTGACCCTCTCCGGAGCCACCAGTAGAAAACTTGGGGCCTCTCCCCATCAATCCCTATTAGTGGGAGCCCTACCGGCCTCCACACCATGATGTGCTCCCAGCACCAAACCTGTAGTAGTGATGTCATGACCAGACATCGATCGCCCTTGTATACGACCCCATGCAGGATCCTATACAATCGACATAGTACAAAGCTCCCCCAAGCAAACCTGTACCCGTGGTCTCTCATGTCATAGACCACATCTATTAGTAGCCATGGTAGTCTGCATCCACTCTGATGGCATAGCAGTAGACCACCTACCACCCCAGCCAAAACCTGTGTCAGTCTAGATGCCCTAGGCATCTGGCATAGCGACTCGATGTTCACTCCGCCCTTCTCCAGGGCGAAGCTCGGATCTCCGCACAGTCGCATCATCGCGTGGCCCTGATTTGCCATGGGAGTTATTAGCCGTCCTTGTATGGGGATCCTCAAAATCCTCCATACATCCTCCAATGTGGGAGTCATCTCCCCTGTCGGTAACCAAAAACAAGAAGAACCTGGATACCACCTCTCTACTAGGGCTGTCAATAGCCCCATATCTGTAGAAACTTGTGGCATATCTGCCACATGTTGCAAGCCGACTTGAGCCAACTGATCTCGCTCTTCCTGAGATAGAGCGGCCAAGTCATCCCTCAGCCCACCGTATTTCCATTCCTGGCTCTTTAGTAATCCTCTCTGCAACATAAACAACAAAACAATAAAAATCATTAATAAAAAAGTGATTAAAAATGCAAGTAAAACAAGTTCAATTTCATACAAATGATGATATCGTCCACTATTGGACGATATCATCCAAAATTTGAGCAAATTCATCTTCGATTTCGCAAGAGGGAATCGTCCCTTATTGTACGAAATCGTCCCCATATCACCGATTTCGCCCTTGGACGAAATCGACGATATCGAGACGATTTCGACGAAATTGAGACGATTTCGTCCCGACGACGTCGACGGCCCAAAAACGGCCACGATGCTCAAAAATAATTCAAAATTAATCTAAAAAGCATGAAATTCAAAATTAAAGCATTCTAAATTAAGTTTGGACCCTTACCCGTAGCCCGCGCCGGACCTTTGTCGATCTGTGCGCTGTCTCGACCATCTTGTCTGCAGAGCTCTAGAAACCAAGAAAATGAACAATAAAAATGAATTAGGGTTTTACCCTATTTTTCTTAATTTTATTCAAAAACAATTAAAAACATTTTAAAATTTTGCTTTTTCGTGTTTTTACCTCAAACGTTCGATTTGGGTAAAAACACGGAGGGGGCACCATAGTAAGCTATCGTACGATTCGACCTAGAATCGTCGCCTAAAAATGGGAATAAATTTTTGCTTTCTCGTAGATCGAGAAGAACTCATATTTAACACATTTTCTTCAGAAAATTTTCTAAAGAGGGGGCAAAATGTAGCACCCTAAAATTGGCACAGTAAACCTTAGCAAATAATTAAAATTACCTTAGTAATAATTCAAATTCAAATTTTAAACCCAAAACCGCTCCAAAACTGCCTGCTACCCGTTTCCTCATTTTTCATGCCATTTTTAGGATTTGTTTTGACCGTTGGACGATATCGTCGCCGATCAGACGATATCGCCTCAGATCGGACGAATTCGTCTGGAGCAGAACGTCCAGACGATTTCGTCCCAAAACTGATTTTTCATAATTAGCTTCTGTTTCAACGACGTCTCTAACCTGGGCAAAAGCGTGTCTGCACGGTTAGAGACTTCCCCGTTGGAGATCTCCCAAATTGGGATGATCTCCAACCTCCCAACCTCCTTCCTATGCCTATTTAATCTTAGGCCCTCCCCTTGACATTCCCTTGGCTGAATTTTACTGCACTTCGAGTTTTACATGCATTAGAATGTCTTAGACTACTATTTGCCTTTGTCCCTTTTCGAATTTTCTTGCAAGAACTTTGTCATTCTTCAGCCGGAGCAAGCTCAGATCATCGTAGACGATCCTGTACGATCTCGGATGATCACGCCACAATTCGAGACGATTTCGTATTCTGTAGACGATTTCGACTGTAGCCAACATTGGGGGCAATCCGTGCCCAGAGTTTGCGTTTCTTTACTCCTTTTCTGTTGTTTTGCTTTGCATTAGTTAGATTTATTTCTATTTTGCATCTTGGAGTTCACCTCATGTAGCCTAGATGCATAATAAAGTCAAAGTTAGTCATTAAAACAATGCATTTTACTTAATTTGTTATCTAAAGTTGTCATTCTAGCATTCATACTTTCATTTCTATCATTTTCCCTTGCTTTTGCAATTGTATTTTTTGTTCTTGGTATCCATTTCTGTAATTGCAGGTCTCTGACAAATTCGTCTGACTATTTCATCAAATTAGAGACGATCTCATTAAATTAGAGATGATTTCTCAAATTAGAGACGATCTTGTCAGATTAGAGATGATCTTGTCAGATCAGTAGATCAGGGACGATCCTGTCAGATCAAAGACGATCCTGTCAAATTCCAGACGATCTGGACTGCTTCAAAAATCAGAACCTCCATCAGACATCCGGATCAGGTATGGCTTTTCTAATCTAGTATATTTCCTATATTTTTTGTTTAATTCTATTTTTTGTATTCATTTAAATCTGCATTTCATATAGAATAGTTTAGATTCATTTGGCCAAACCTAGGACTTGAATGATTAAAGCATAAAAATGAACACATCAAACACATTCCCAACCTAGGCATGGAAACTGCCATTCAAAATTTTCCTGGTGAACCCCACCATCCGTCGAAAAATCACCTTAATACCCCTCCCCGAGAGGCGGGACCTTCAAAGGGCCTCTCAGTCCGAGGTATTGTCCCATCCTTCTCACATCCCCCTTCCGGGCATGGATCCTTTAGCCTGAAGGTAAGGGTGCGAAAAATTTGGAGCGATACATTTTGGTGAACCCGACGTGAATAACATAGGCATATTTTTGATTCAAAAATATAAAAAAAAATAAATATATATATATATATATATATATGTATACAAGAAAAAAAAAAACAAAATCATCATTTCAAGTTTGTATGTTTTAGATTCAATTCTAAATAGTAGATACTAAATATTACTTTTAGAAGTACTAAAGAAACCATGAGTTTTTACTCAAATCAATATGAGCCCATCAGTAATGTTGGAAGAATTCAGCCAAATACATTTGTTGATTATGACCAACCTCATCCCTATTCAACATCACCTCCATCACACTTTTCTCATTTTTCATCCTTACCCCAACAGGACAATCCCTTTGCCAATCCTCTTCATAACGATATTATCTATTCTCCCATATATCCATATTATGTCTATCAATCCACATACAATCCTCCTCCACCATTTCAATATTCTTCTTTCAATACAACACATCCATTTCAACAAGAAAATACTTATTCTTCCAATTCTACCATGCACTCACCTCCTACTTCGCAATCTTCCTGTCATCATTCTACCCATAATAAAGAAAGTAGAGGTGAGAAACCATTAGGCCCTTTTATGACTGAATTCCTAAGGCACATATCAAAAACCTCTCGAAAACCTTCATCACGTAAATTTACTAAGCTCAATCAACCAATGGATATAATTCTCAAGCATTTACTTGATACAAATAAGATTGAACTCCCTTCCATAAGACAACTTGATACCACAATAGATTGGTTTAAACCTGAGCTACATTGTGAATATCATAGAGTAGATGGACATATGACACAAAATTGTAAAGATTTAAGATGTGCAATTCAAGATTTGATTGATGAGGGTCTTTTTAATATAAAAGAATTACAATCTAC
The DNA here is from genome assembly GCA_028583015.1 of Wollemia nobilis. Lineage (NCBI taxonomy): Eukaryota > Viridiplantae > Streptophyta > Pinopsida > Araucariales > Araucariaceae > Wollemia > Wollemia nobilis. The sequence goes on from JAQPPZ010014295.1 coordinate 4,777,635, forward strand.
AACTGATTATAAATCTCCAGTAAACAATCAAACTCCTACACAACAAATACCAATAATCAATCAAGACATGGGGATCTCCCAAGAACCCCTATTCAATTATCAACAACAAGAAACCAATCAAATATTGCATGTTAATGTGTCCCATCATGATGATATTACTAATATTGTAACAGAAACTACAAATGAGCAACCTCAAGTTCAATCAACTCAATCGGATATTCAAGATATGGATTCCCCATTTGACCAACCTTCAAAACTATCTTTGGCTCTAGAGAATGATCCAAAATGGAATGTAAGCATAGAAAGCTCATATTTAGAATCAAAATCTCAATCTGAAATCCACTTTGATAGCCAACAACAAGTGATTAATCCTCAAGCAAAGATATCCCTTTTAGAAGTATTACAAAGTTCTCATAAGGAAACTTTGTTCAAAATACCTAGCCAACAATTTGTTCCTCATCATATTTTCTCTAAGAACATAATTAATGGTGTAAACCCTCTTGAGGTTAACCATATTTCATTCTATGATGAGGATATTCCTTCCTCTACTCCACAAGAAGACTCCTCTCTTTACATTACAGGATCTAGTAAAGAAACACCTGTTAAAACTATCATGGTAGATAATGGCTCCTCTCTTAATTTATGCACTTATCAATTATTCCAAAAACTCAAATTAAAGGAAGAAGATCTTAATGAATCAAATGTTATTATAAAATCTTTTAACAATGAAATTCAAGAAGCTCAAGGTACTATAATTTTTCCCCTCAATATTGGATCCAAGATCCTGGATACTTTGTTTTATGTAGCATATTGCCCTTCACCTTACAACCTACTTCTTAGAAGTCCTTGGATTCATACGATGAGGGTTGTCCCTTCCACTCTTCACCAATGTTTGAAGTTTGAACTTGCAAATAAAATTGTTACCATACATGGTGACCCAACACCATTTGAAGAATATTTAACGGTTGAAACATCAAGTTCTATACATTCTCCATTGTCACAATTATCTTCTATCCATCACTTTTCTTCATTCATATATGATCATCCTTGTTTACCAAATAACACCCATGCATATATTTCATATATGCTCCCTCCATCTTATCAAGACTTGGAAGATAGTGATAAGAATGAAGAACCTTCTTATCCTTCTGACATTTTATTTTGTAACATGATCAATTTTACACATATAAAAGTCAAATCTTTTGCTACATTATTCTACATTATAACAAAGCTTTTGTTATCACTACCTTTTATTCATCACCTTTTGTTCTTACCTTCAACACAACCAAATTATCCTTCAAAACCTCCTTTGATTTTGAAGCAACCTTAGACATGCTATACTCAAATAACCTTGTATAGTGTATATAGATCATCTTGTATATACCACCAATTCCATCATCTAAAAATTCATATAAAAAATAAAACAAAAAAAAAAAAAAACAATAAAAATCAAAATATCAAAAACATCAAAATCATCAAAATCTTCAAAAACATCTTTTATTTTTGTACCTCTCAATTTGTGAAGTATTGCAGTTATATTTTCAATTATTTTGGATAAATTAGCATTTATTTGGAATCCCGCACTTTCACACTCACATGAATAAATATCTTGATTTTATTTGGTATGATTATTAATCTCTCTTATATCAAAGTCCACATTCGAATTAAATAAAGTTTTGAGCATAGAGAATTGATCTTGTTATTTACTTGAACCAAGTATATCTTTTCACATTAAAATGATTTCATTGCAAATTCGATATGATGCTACATAGTAGAAGTGGTTTCTTGAGCGAAAAGTTTCCCCTGCTATCCTATCATGCACATGGTCTAGAATCTTTGAGAATTGACAAAAGGACAAGCTCACCCCTACCCAGAATAAAAATCCCTTGCTCTACAGCTAATCCGAGCAAGTATCCCTAGCATAGGAAGAAAAGAAAAGTTCAAGAAAAAGAGAAAAAGAAAAAGGTTATTTTGAATCATCACAGCAATATTTCAGCATTATCTCAAATATCAAGCAAAAATACAAAAAGTACAAAAAAAAAAAGAGAGCAAAAGAGAAAAGCAAAAAGCAAAATAGCAATAAAATCCCTTTCCCTACCCATTGAAAAGAAAAGAAGGGTTGATGAGCTTGAATCCCTGGAATTCTCAATTATTCAAAAACTGTGAGGTAAGCCCCATAACAAGTGGTTTGTGCCCAACCCGCTTGGCCTTGGGTAACTCCTAGCGTGGTGATATGTCTGTCACATTAGCGACCTTCTTTTGTATAGACCTATGTCTACTTATGGATTAGCTAGCTCTTGATAACCCGACTTACATAGTAGTCTGGTACGGTTATATGCATCTAAATCATGGTTAATGAACACTTATTTGGTTAATTCAAATCACTTGTATCAAATTATCTTGCTCAAAATTGGTAAATGAACAATGCAATTGCACACACATTTGTATTTGAGAGATTTTGTGTATCATTATGATAAATCAAGATCGGTAATGAACTCACATACGCACATGGGATTCCTTATAAATCTAACTTTTGTCTTTAAGATACTTTGAAATATTTTTGCAAATTGTTTGGAATAATTTCATTTTCTTATTTGAGAACAGTTGTTTAGTATAAAGACAACTACATGCATTATCAAAAAAATCAAAATCATTTTCAAAAAACATGCAATAAAGTTACATTTATATATAACTTTTGACTTTCGCGACGATGGTATAGTTCCAAAACCAAAATTGGAATTTTATGCCTAGCGCAAGTCCTCATCTTCATATTTTCTGTTTATTTTCAAAAATTAAAAATCAACCATGCAATAAAACTATTATTTTCTTCTTTGGATTTCGCGATGATGGTATAAGTCTATACCTAAATATTCTATGCCTAGCGCAAACCATTGTACTAATTTTATTTCCCATTTATTTCAAAAATCATAAAAACATATGACTTAAATCATTATGTTACACAATTATGCTTTACAAACAAACAAACACTTATTCTATTTCATGTCATTATGTCAAACTTCAATTTTGCAACCATGGTATAATTCCTAGGGAATTATTCAAAAATTTTATCACACTTAGGAATTTATGCCTAGCAAAAATCATTTTTTTTAAAATATATTTCATGCATAATATTTTCATGGAAATCTGAAAACAAATCACCATCATCATCATCATTTGCATCATCACAACAAAGTCTTAAGACAATCTCTTAAGCACTCTTTTACTTTTAGCAATATTTCTATACTGGGATTAGCTTGACGACCTAGCGAGCGGCGACTCCATGAAATGGTCTATAATAGCGACAATGTCCTTTGAAATTATTGTTAGAAGTCCCTTTTATTTTTATCAAATCACCCCACAAACAACCAATTTGTTTACATCAGATTATTTCATTTAAATTTTAAAAGCATGACATTCAAACCATAATATTTCCAAATGACATAATTACATGAATCATCAAATCAATCACATCAAAACATTAAAGCATCATACAAACACATAAGACAAGTCATATGATCAAAAATATCTCATCTATATATATATCAACAATATATACATCATCTCAAAACTAGATCGGTATGCCACAATCTGTACCTCGGCATACTCAATCCTCTATCAAAAATAATAAACACTATGTATCAATCTGTGCAGTGTAGTCTATAGCAGCTAGCCTCGAGAACCCCTCGAGCTCTCAGCCTCATCTCCTCCCCCGCCCTGAGGTGGACGAGGTGGCCCCATCGTAGTCCGTGTGGTGCTATGAGTCCTGGACTTTGATCGTGATGATGTCCTCGATGACCTCATCACGATAGGCTCCGCAATGGGGGCCGATAGTGGTAACCTCTGCTCCTCTGGCACCATATGGTGGTATAGCATCTGATAGAATGTGATCTGGGCAATAGCCCATGCTAGGTCCCGAGTGCTCGCCCCTCCGCTCCGTGCTCTGAGGCGTGCGACCTCATCTCTGAGCTGTGTGGCCTCCTCTCGGTGTCGTGCAGCCTCATCCTGCAAGGACTGCACCTGAGCCTAGAGACGGACAGTCTCCGCCCGGAGAGTAGCCATCTCACTACTCTCTCCTACCTCGACACCCTTGCCCTTATCGGGCGATGGTGGCCTCTCTCTCCATGGAGAAGGGGGTCTCTCCTCCCTCCTCTCCCACTATCGTGGCCTCTGCTGAGCCTGTGGCCTCTCCCGCCGTGACCCTGTGCCGCCTCAATGGCCGCTTGGCATCGCCTCCCCATCCGATGCACAACTGCGTGAATCGGACCCTGAGCCCTCGTCATCCGAGGAGGGCGGATGCCTGCGTACCAGGCATCATAGCCGTCAGCAACCCCTATGTCGTCCCCATCCACTGGCTGAATGGGGGCATCATCCACATCCTCACTCCAGAAGCACTGCATATCTGGAGCCCCACTAACTGTAGTGTTATCCCGGATGGTCCGGGAAAACTCGTAGTCCCTGAGAGATGGGATCCCCTGTTGTAGACCGAACTGCCTCAAAACTCGGTCATAGCGGTGGAGCTCCACCTCTCTCCTCTCCATCCTCAGCCAACAGGTTCGCCTAATGTGAGCCAGCTCCTGTCCATCCTCGGCCCACCCTGGATGATCTCTCCAAGGCCTCCAGGTGATCTGGTCGGAGACAAGGTCGTCAAGTAGTCTCCGGGACATTGGCAGATCTATCCACCGTTGTGACCCTCTCCGGAGCCACCAATAGAAAACTCGGGGCCTCTCCCCATCAATCCCTATCAGTGGGAGCCCTATCGGCCTCCGCACCATGATGTGCTCCCAGCACCAAACCTGTAGTAGTGATGTCATGACCAGACATCGGCCGCCCTTGTATACGACCCCATGTAGGATCCTATACAATCGGCATAGTACAAAGCTCCCCCAAGCAAACCTGTACCCATGGTCTCTCATGTCGTAGACCACATCTGTTAGTAGCCATGGTAGTCTACATCCACTCTGATGGCATAGCAAGTAGACCACCTACCACCCCAGCCAAAACCTATGTCAGTCTAGATGCCCCAGGCATCTGGCATAGCGACTCGATGTTCACTCCGCCCTTCTCCAGGGCGAAGCTCGGATCTCCGCACAGTCGCATCATCGCGTGGCCCTGATTGGCCATGGGAGTTATTAGTCGTCCTTGTATGGGGATCCTCAAAATCCTCCATACATCCTCCAATGTGGGAGTCATCTCCCCTGTCGATAACCAAAAACAAGAAGAACCCGGATACCACCTCTCTGCTAGGGCTGTCAATAGCCCCATATCTATAGAAACCTGTGGCATATCTGCCACATGCTGCAAGCCGACTTGAGCCAACTGATCTCGCTCTGCCTGAGATAGAGTGGCCAAGTCATCCCTCAATCCATCGTATTTCCATTCTCGGCTCTTTAGTAATCCTCTCTGCAACATAAACAACAAAACAATAAAAATCATTAATAAAACAGTGATTAAAAATGCAAGTAAAACAAGTTCAATTTCATACAAATGATGATATCGTCCACTATTGGACGATATCGTCCAAAATTTGAGCAAATTCGTCTCCGATTTTGCAAGAGGGAATCATCCCTTATTGTACGAAATCGTCCCCATATCGCCGATTTCGCCCTTGGACGAAATCGACGATATCGAGACGATTTTGACGAAATTGAGACGATTTCGTCCCGACGACGTCGACGGCCCAAAAATGGCCGCGATGCTCAAAAATCATTCAAAATTAATCTAAAAAGCATGAAATTCAAAATTAAAGCATTCTAAATTAAGTTTGGACCCTTACCCGTAGCCCGCGCCGGACCTCTCGTCGATCTGTGCATTGTCTCGACCATCTTGTCTGCAGAGCTCTAGAAACCAGGAAAATGAACAGTAAAAATGAATTAGGGTTTTACCCTATTTTTCTTAATTTTATTCAAAAACAATTAACAACATTTTAAAATTTTGCTTTTCCGCGTTTTTACCTCAAACGTTCGATTTGGGTAAAAACACGGAGGGGGCACCATAGTAAGTCGTCGTACGATTCGACCTAGAATCGTCGCCTAAAAATGGGAATAAATTTTTGCTTTCTCGTAGATCGAGAAGAACTCATATTTAACGCATTTTCTTTGGAAAATTTGCTAAAGAGGGGGCAAAATGTAGCACCCTAAAATTGGTACAGTAAACCTTAGTAATAATTCAAAATTTAAATTTTAACCCCGAATCGCCTTCGTTAAACCGCTTTCCTTGTTTTTCATGCCATTTTTAGGATTTGTTGTGACCGTTGGACGATATCGTCGCCGATCAGACGATATCGCCTCAGATCGGATGAATTCGTCTGGAGCAGAACGTCCAGACGATTTCGTCCCAAAACTGATTTTTCATAATTAGCTTCTGTTTCAACGGCGTCTCTAACCGGGGCAAAAGCGTGTCTATGCGATTAGAGACTTCCCCCGTTGGAGATCTCCCAAATTGGGATGATCTCCAACCTCCCAACCTCCTTCCTATGCCTATTTAATCTTAGGCCCTCCCCTTGACATTCCCCTGGCTGAATTTTACTGCACTTCGAGTTTTACATGCATTAGAATGTCTTAGACTACTGTTTGCCTTTGTCCCTTTTCGAATTTTCTTGCAGGAACTTTGTCATTCTTCAGCCGGAGCAAGCTCAGATCATCGCAGACGATCCTGTACGATCTCGGATGATCACGCCACAATTCAAGACGATTTTGTATTTTGTAGACGATTTCGACTGCAGCCAACATTGGGGGCAAATCCATGCCCTGAGTTTGCGTTCTTTGTCCATTATCTACTGTTTTGCTTTGCATTAGTTAGATTTATTTCTATTTTGCATCTTGGAGTTCACCTCATGTAGCCTAGATGCATAATAAAGTCAAAGTTAGTCATTAAAACAATGCATTTTACTTAATTTGTTATCTAAAGTTGTCATTCTAACATTCATACTTTCATTTCTATCATTTTCCCTTGCTTTTGCAATTGTATTTTTTGTTCTTGGTATCCATTTCTGTAGTTGCAAGACTATTTCGTCAGATTAGAGACGATCTCGTCATATTAGAGACGATTTCGTCATATTAGAGACGATCTTGTCAGATTAGAGACGATCTTGTCAGATCAGTAGATCAGGGACGATCCTGTCAGATCAGAGATGATCCTGTCAAATTCTAGACGATCTGGACTGCTTCAAAAATCAGAACCTCCATCAGACATCCGGATCAGGTATGGCTTTTCTAATCTAGTATATTTCCTGTATTTTCTATTTAATTCTATTTTTTGTATTCATATAATCAGCATTTCATATAGAATAGTTTAGATTCATTTGGCCAAACCTAGGACTTGAATGATTAAAGCTAAAACTGAACACATCAAACACATTCCCAACCTAGGCGTGGAAACTGCCATTCAAAAGTTTCCTGGTGAACCCACCATCCATCGAAAATTCACCCTTATACACCTCCCCCGAGAGGCGGGACCTTCAAAGGGCCTCTCAGTCCGAGGTATTGTCCCATCCTTCTCGCATCCCCCTTCTGGGCACGGATCCTATAGCCTGAAGGTAAGGGTGCAAAAAATTTGGAACGATACAGAGACACTCAATGACTCATAAACATACCATAGGTTCTAGACATCCTCCAGACTAAGGTTCTTCACTCACTAGGCTATCTAAAACAATGATATCTTCGTGCAGGTAAACTTCTTCATAAGTGGTATCATTTGTTCTTCTGTGATGGGCTTCTCCCATGTATCAATATCTGAGGTTTCCTCCATGAAATTCTTCCAGGACACTTCCAATTGTTCTTTTGATAGAGGTTCACCCTAGTCATCAGTAAAAATTGGAAAACCCATATCAATGAGAGCATTAAAATAAATCATAAAAATAATATGCTCCCACTCTATGTCATTAAGTATCTTCATGGCTTCTCTCACTAGGTCCATTATCTAAAAATAGCTTTGCAGCATGACCTTGGTGGTAGACCAAGCATGATCCATCTCACTTAAGGGGCGAATGTGCATGCTAGACTCAACCAGAATTTGGATTTTTATAGCTATTTCCATGTGGGGTTCTAGCATCTCCTCTATGGTGTCAATGAATTTTTGACCCATATAAATCTATATTCGAGCTACCCAAAGATAATGCAAAACCTACACTGCTTTGGCTTCTAAATTTTTGCAACTCTGGGCCAAGTGAAGGCAAGCCTCTTTGATTATTTTTAGGGAGAATTCCATAGCCTATGTGAAATTTTCAACCAGTTGATTCTATATGGCCTCCAATTGCGTTATGAATGCTTCCAACTCCAACCTCATCGTATCCCTTAATTTTTTATGCACTCCAACCTGTTGATGCAAGTATTCATTCTTCATGGCAGTCTTCTCTTGCTGCGCTCTACTTGCTACCAAGGCATTTTTGAGTTCGATAATTTTATTTTCATTATAAAAATATCTCTACTTATAATATTCACCATGCAAGTAGACCGAAATCATATCAACCTGTATATTAACCATTTTCTCTGTGGTATCAATCTTGGTCAAGTTTTTTGTTACAGTCTCACAAGCATAATTGCTCAACTTTGTTTCTCCTTGTGGCTTCTAGACTAGGGGAGTGATCTTGGTTGTATGAACCTCCATAGCAACCAGATCAAAAGTGACCTTATTTAGTGGTTGAGTTGGAGCTAGCACTTCTTTCCACCTATGGATTTTCAACCACTGCAATGAACTGAGGTGTATCCAATTGATTTTCTCTATGTCAGGCTACTTTGGTGCCACCTCAACCTCGGGTAGTACTTGGAACTCTAGAAATAGTGTGAAAGGTATTAAAATTTTTAAGTGGTCTAGCTCAAAGGAATAGGACGAGATGGCTATGAGGGGAGGGACTTAAACAGTGGAGTGGGTGGAGGAACCAGGTTTATATGTAGTTATTCTCACTCTAGGAGGAGCTTGTATACTTATAGCCTTGACAAAAGTGGTAGTAGCAATGGAAGGGGAAGGATGCAAAAATGGGTTTGGCCCTAATGCAAATGAACTGAGAAAAAGGGAGGCTGAAGAAAGGGGAATAGAGGAAGGAGTAGTAGTGACTTTTGAAAGGGAAGAATAAGAGAGCAAAATGGACATGAAGGGCATATCGAAGAGGGGTGGATATTGATGTAGAAACTAATGAAAATAAACTAACAACCACTACATGCTCCAAAGAAGAAATATGAGGAAAGGAAGATGTACCTTTGGGCATAAGCACCGTGTGTTATAGTGATGGAAGCGGCTATAAAATATTTTCTTTTTGTTGCTCCTCACCTTCCTCCTTAACATTAATGGCCTCCACCAATGGGTCATCCATATTTTGGAGTTCACCTCACGTAGCATATATGCATGATAGAGTCAAAGTTAGTCATTAAAACAATGCATTTTACTTAATTTGTTATATAAAGTTAGTCATTCTAACATTCATACTTTCATTTCTATCATTTTCCCTTGCTTTTGTAATTGTATTTTTTGTTCTTGGTATCCATTTCTGTAGATGCAGGTCTCTGATGAAATCGTCAGACTATTTCGTTAGATTAGAGACGATATCGTCAGATTAGATACAATTTCGTCATATTAGAGACGATCTTGTCAGATTAGAGATGATCTTTTCAGATTAGTAGATCATGGACGATCCTGTCAGATCAGAGACAATCCTGTCAAATTCCAGAGGATCTGGACTTCTTCAAAAATCAGAACCTCCATCAGACATCTGGATCAGGTATGGCTTTTCTAATCTAGTATATTCTCTGTATTTTTTGTTTAATTCTATTTTTTGTATTCATATAATCAGCATTTCATATATATTAACTTAGATTCATTTGGAAAAACCTAGGACTTGGATGATTAAAGCTAAAACTGAACACATCAAACACATTCCCAACCTAGGCGTGGAAACTGCAATTCAAAAGTTTCCTAGTGAACCCCACCATTCATTGAAAAATCACCTTAATACCCCTCCCCCGAGAGGCGAGACCTTCAAAGGGCCTCTCAATCCGAGGGACCGTCCCATCCTTCTCGCATCCCCCTTCTGGGCGTGGATCCTTTAGTCTGAAGGTAAGGGTGCGAAAAATTTGGAACGATACATTTTGGTGAACCCGATGTGAATAACATAGGCATCTTTCTGATTCAAAAATATAAAAAAACAAAAAAAAATATATATATGTATACAAGAAAAACAAAAACAAAATCATCATTTCAAGTTTATATGTTTTAGATTCAATTCTAAATAGTAGATATTAAATATTACTTTTAGAAGAACTAAAGAAACCATGAGTTTTTACTCAAATCAATATGAGCTCATTAGTAATGTTGGAAGAATTTAGCAAAATACATTTGTTGATTATGACCAACCTCATCCCTATTCAACATCATCTCCATCACACTTTTCTCATTTTTCGTCCATAACCCAACAGGACAATCCATTTTCCAATCCTCTCCATAACGGTATTATCTATTCTCCCATATATCTATATTATGTCTATCAATCCACATATAATCCTCCTCCACCCTTTCAATATTCTTCTTTCAATACAACACATCCATTTCAACAAGAAAATACTTATTCTTCCAATCCGACCATGCACTCACCTCCTACTTCGCAATCTTCTTGTCATCATTCTACCCATAATAAAGAAAGTAGAGGTGAGAAACCATTAGGCCCTCTTATGACTGAATTCCTAAGGCAAATATCAAAAACCTCTCAAAAACCTTCATCACGTAAATTTACTAAGCTCAATCAACCAATGGATATAATTCTCAAGCATTTACTTGATACAAATAAGATTGAACTCCCTTTCATAAGACAAATTGATGCCACAAGCAGATTGGTTTAAACCTGAGCTACATTGTGAATATCATAGAGTATATGGACATATGACACAAAATTGTAAAGATTTAAGATGTGCAATTCAAGATTTGATTGATGAGGGTCTTTTTAATATAAAAGAATTACAACCTAAAACTGATTATAAATCTTCAGTAAACTATCAAACTCCTACACAAAAAATACCAATAATCAATCAAGACATGGAGATCTCCCAAGAACCCCTATTCAATTATCAACAACAGGAAACCAATCAAATATTGCATGTTAATGTGTCCCATCATGATGATATTACTAATATTGTAACATAAACTACAAATGAGCAACCTCAAGTTCAATCAACTCAATCCGATATTCAAGATATGGATTCCTCATTTGACCAACCTTCAAAACTATCTTTGGCTCTAGAGAATGATACAAAATGGAATGTAAGCATAGAAAGCTCATATTTAGAATCAAAATTTCAATCTAAAATCCCCTTTGATAGCCAACAAGTGATTAATCCTCAAGCAAAGATAATCCTTTTAAAAGTATTACAAAGTTCTCATAAGGAAACATTGTTCAAAATACCTAGCCAACAATTTGTTCCTCATGATATTTTCCCTAAGGACATAATTAATGGTGTAAAACCTCTTGAGGTTAATCATATTTCATTCTATGATGAGGATATTACTTCCTCTACTCCACAAGAAGACTCATCTCTTTACATTACAGGATCTAGTAAAGAAACACATGTTAAAACTATCATGGTAGATAATGGCTCCTCTCTTAATTTATGCACTTATCAATTATTCCAAAAACTCAAATTAAAGGAAGAAGATCTTAATGAATAAAATGTTATTATAAAATATTTTAACAATGAAATTCAAGAAGCTCAAGGTACTATAATTTTTCCCCTTAATATTGGACCCAATATTCTAGATACTTTTTTTTATGTAGCATATTGTCCTTCACCTTACAACCTACTTCTCAGAAGTCCTTGGATTCATACAATGAGGGTTGTCCCTTCCACTCTTCACCAATGTTTGAAGTTTGAAATTGCAAATAAAAGTGTTACCATACATGGTGACCCAACACCATTTGAAGAATATTTAACGGTTGAAACATCAAGTTCTATACATTCTCCATTGTCACAATTATTTTTTATCCATCACTTTTCTTCATTCATATATGATCATCCTTGTTTGCCAAATAACACCCATGCATATATTTTATATATGCTCCCTCCATCTTATCAAGACTTGGAAGATAGTGATAAGAATGATGAACCTTCTTATCCTTCTGAAATTTTATTTTGTAATATGATCAATTTTACACATAAAAAAGTCAAATCTTTTGCTACATTATTCTACATTATAACAAAGCTTTTGTTATCGCTACCTTTTTTTCATCACCTTTTGTTCTTACCTTCAACACAACCAAATTATCCTTCAAAATCACCTTTGATTTTGAAGCAACCTTAGATACGCTATACTCAGATAACCTTGTATAGTGTATATAGATCATCTTGTATATACCACCAACATCATAAATTAAAATCAAAATATAAAAACATCAAAATCATCAAAATCTTCAAAAACATCTTTTATGCATACCTGTCAATTCTTGGAGTATTACAGTTATATTTTCAATTATTTTGGATAAATGAACATTTATTTGGAAATCCCGCACTTTCACACTCATATGAATAAATATCTTGATTTTATTTGTTATGATTATTAATCTCTCTTATATCAAAGTCCACATTGGAATTAAATAAATTTTTGAACATAGAGAACTGATCTTGTTATTTACTTGCACCAAGTATATCTTTTCACATTAAAATGATTTCATTGCACATTCAATATGATGCTACATAGTAGACGTGGTTTCTTGAGCAAAAATTTTCCCCTGCTATCCTATCATGCACATGGTCTAGAATCTTTGAGAATTGACAAAATGACAAGCTCACCCCTACCCGGAATAAAAATCCCTTGCTCTACAGCTAATCCGAGCAAGTATCCCTAGCATAGGAAGAAAAGAAAATTTCAAGAAAAAAGAGAAAAAGAAAAATATTATTTTGAATTATCATAGCAATATTTTCGCATTATCTCAAATATCAAGCAAAAATACAAAAGTACAAAAAAAAGAAAGAGAAGCAAAAGTGAAAAGCAAAAGCAAAATATAATAAACTCCTTTCCCTACCCCTTGAAAATAAAAGAATGGTGAATGAGCTTGAATCCTTGGAATTCTCAATTATTTGAAAACCGTGAGGTAAGCCCCATAACAGGTGGTTTGTGCCCAATCCGCTTGGCCTTGGGTAAATCCTAGCATGGTGATATGTCTATCACATTAGCGACCTTATTTTGTACAGACCTCTGTTAGCTTATGTATTAGCTAGCTCTTGATAAACCTAACTTACATAGTAGTTTGGTACGGTTACATGCATATAAATCATGGTCAATGAACATTTATTTGGTCAAGGCAAATTACTTGTATCAAATTATCTTGCTCAAAATTGGTAAATGAACAATACAATTACACACACATTTGTATTTGAGAGATTTTGTATCATTATGATAAATCAAGATCAGAAATGAACTCACATACGCACATGGGATTCCTTATAAATCTAATTTTTGTCTTTAAGATACTTTGAAATATTTTTGCAAATTGTCTGGAATAATTTCATTTTCTTATCTGAGAACAATTGTTTAGTATAAAGACAACTACATGCATTATCAAAAAAATCAAAATCATTTTCAAAAAACATGCAATAAAGTTACATTTATATATAAATTTTTGACTTTCGCGACGATGGTATAGTTCCAAAACCAAAATTGGAATTTTATGCCTAGCACAAGTCCTCATATTTATTTTTTCTATTTATTTTCAAAAATTAAAAATCAACCATGCAATAAAACTATTATTTTCTTCTTTGGATTTCGTGATGATGGTATAAGTCTATACCTAAATATTCTATGCCTAGCGCAAACCATTGTACTAATTTTATTTCCCATTTATTTAAAATCATAAAAACATATGACTTAAATCATTATGTTACACAATTATGCTTTAAAACAATGCACATTGTTACTATTTCATGTCATTATGTCAAACTTCAATTTTGCAATGATGGTATAATTCCTAGGGAATTATTCAAAAAAATTATCACACTTAGGAATTTATGCCTAGCAAAAATAATTTTAAAAAAAATATTTCATGCATAATATTTTCATAGAAATCTGAAAAAAAATCACCATCATTATCATCATTTGCATCATCACAACAAAGTCTTAAGATAGTCTCTTAAGCACTCTTTTATTTTTAGCAATATTTCTATACCGGGATTAGCTTGACGACCTAGCGAGCGGTGACTCCATGAAATGGTCATAAATAGCGACAATGTCCTTTGAAATTATTGTTAAAAGTTCGTTTTATTTTTATCAAATTATCCCACAAACAACCAATTTGTTTACATCAGATTATTTCATTTAAATTTTAAAAGCATGACATTCAAACCATAATATTTCCAACCGACATAATTACATGAATCATCAAATCAATCACATCAAAACATTAAAGCATCATACAAACACATAAGACAAGTCATATGATCAAAAATATCTCATCTATATATATATCAACAATATATACATCATCTCAAAACTAGATCGGTATTCCACAATCTGTACCTCGGCATACTCAATCCCCTATCAAAAATAATAAACACTGTGTATCAATCTGTGCAGTGCAGTCTGTAGGAGCTAGCCTCGAGAACCCCTCGAGCTCTCAGCCTCATCTCCTCCCCCACCCCTAGGTGGACGAGGTGGCCCCATCGTAGTTCGTGTGGTGCTATGAGTCCTGGAATCTTATCATGATGATGTCCTCGATGACCTCATCATGACAGGCTTTGCAATGGGGGCTAACAGTGGTAACCTCTGCTCCTCTGGCACCATATGGTGGTATAGCATCTGATAGAATGTTATTTGGGTAATAACTCGTGCTATGTCTCGAGTGCTCGTCCCTATGCTCCATGCTTTGAGGCGTGTTACCTCATCTCTAAGCTGTGTGGCCTCCTATCGGTGTCGTTCAACCTCATCTTGCAAGGACTACACTTGAGCCTGGAGAAAGATAGTATCCACTTGGAGAGTATCCATCTCGGTACTCTCTCCTACCTCGACACCCTTGCCCTTATCGGGTGATGGTGGCCTCTCTCTCTGTGGAGAAGGAAGTCTCTCCTCCCTCCTCTCCTGCTATCGTGACCTCTACTAAGCCTGTGGCCTCCTCTGCTCTATCCCATCGTGACCTTATGCCCCCTCAATGGCCACCTAGCACCGCCTCCCCATCCGATGCACAACTGCATGAATCGTACCCTAAGCCCTCGTCATCCGAGGAGGGTGGATGCCTGCATACCAGGCATCATAGCCGTCAACAAACCCTATGTCATCCCCATCCACTGGCTGAATGGGGGCATCATCCACATCCTCACTCTAGAAGTGCTACATATCTGGAGCCCCATTGACTGTAGTGTTATCCCGGATGGTCTAGGAAAACTCATAGTCCCTAAGAGATGGGATCCCCTGCTGTAGAGACCGAACTTCCTCAAAATTAGGTCATAGCGGTGGAGGTCCACCTATCTACTCTCCATCCTAAGCCAACAAGTTTGCCTAATGTGAGCCAACTCATGTCCATCCTCAGCCCACCCTAGATGATCTCTCCAAGGCCTCTAGGTGATCTGGTCGGAGACAAGGTCGTCAAGTAGTCTCTAGGACAATGGCAGATCTATCCACCACTGTGACCCTCTTTGAAGCCACCAGTAGAAAACTCGAGGCCTCTCCCGATCAATCCTTGTCAGTGGGAGCCCTACCGGCATCTGCACCATGATGTCCTCCCAGCACCAAACCTGCAGTAGTGATGTCATGACCAGAAATTGGCCGCCCTTGTATACGACCCCATGCAGGATCTTATATAATCGGCATAGTACAAAGCTCCCCCAAGAAAACCTATACTCGTGGTCTCTCATGTCGTAGACCACATCTGTCAGTAGCCATGGTAGTCTGCATCCACTCTGATGACATAACAGCAGACCACCTGCCACCCCAGCCAAAACCTGTGTCAGTATAGATGCCCTAGGCATCTGGCATAGCAACTCGATGTTCACTCCGCCCTTCTCTAGGGCGAAGCTCAGATCTTTGCACAGTCGCATAATCGCATGGCCTTGATTGGCCATGGGAGTTATTAGTCATCCTTGTATGGGGTTCTTCAAAATCCTCCATACATCCTCCAATGTGAGAGTCATCTCCCCTGTCGATAACCGAAAATAAGAAGAACCCAGATACCACCTCTCTGCTAGCGCTGTCAATAGCCCTATATCTGTAGAAACATGTGGCATATCTGCCATATGCTGCAAGCCGAATTGATCCAACTAATATTGCTTTGCCTGAGATAGAGCGGCCAAGTCATCCCTCAGCATGCCGTATTTCCATTCCTGGCTCTTTAGTAATCCTCTCTGCAACATAAACAACAAAACAATAAAAATCATTAATAAAACAGTGATTAAAAATACAAGTAAAACAAGTTCAATCTCATACAAATGATGATATCATCCACTATTGGACGATATCGTCCAAAATTTGAGTAATCTCGTCTTCGATTTCGCAAGAGGGAATCGTCCCTTATTGTACGATATTTTCCCCATATCGTTGATTTTGATGAAATTGAGACGATTTCATCCCGATGACGTCGACGGCCCAAAAATGGATGCGATGCTCAAAAATCATTCAAAATTAATCTAAAAAGCATGAAATTCAAAATTAAAGCATTCTAAATTAAGTTTGGATCCTTACCCGTAGCCCACGCCGGACCTCTGTCGATCTATGCGCTGTCTCGACCATCTTGTCTGTAGAGCTCTAGAAACCAAGAAAATGAATAGTAAAAATGAATTAGGGTTTTACCCTATTTTCTTAATTTTATTTAAAAAACAAATTAACAACATTTTAATTTTGCTTTTCCACGTTTTTACCTCAAACGTTTGATTTGGGTAAAAACATGGAGGGGGCACCATAGTAAGCTGTCGTACGATTCGACCTAGAATCGTCGCCTAAAAATGGGAATAAAATTTTGCTTTCTTGTAAATCGAGAACTCGTATTTAACGCATTTTCTTTGGAAAATTCTCTAAAGAGGGGGCAAAATGTAGCACCCTAAAATTGGTGCAGTAAACCTTAGTAATAATTCAAAATTTAAATTTTAACCCCGAATCACCTGTTAAACCGCTTTCCTTGTTTTTTGTGCCTTTTTTAGGATTTGTTGTGACCATTGGACGATATCATCGTCGATCATACGATATTGCCTCAGATCGAACGAATTCGTCTAGAGCAGAACGTCCAGACGATTTCGTCCCAAAATTAATTTTTCAAAATTAGCTTTTATTTCAACGGCGTCTCTAACTGGGGCAAAAGCATGTCTACGCGGTTAGAGACTTCCCCGTTGGAGATCTCCCAAATTGGGATGATATCCAACCTCCCAACCTCCTTCCTATGCCTATTTAATCTTAGGCCCTCCCCTTGACATTCCCCTGGCTGAATTTTACTGCACTTCAAGTTTTACATGCATTAGAATGTCTTAGACTACTGTTTGCCTTTGTCCCTTTTTGAATTTTCTTGCAGGAACTTTGTCATTCTTCAGCCAGAGCAAGCTCAGATCATCGTAGATGATCATGTACGATCTCGGACGATCACACCACAATTCAATATGATTATGTATTTTGTAGACAATTTCGACTGTAGCCAACATTGGGGGAAAATCCATGCCCTGAGTTTGCGTTCTCTGTCCATTATCTACTATTTTGCTTTGCATTAGTTAGATTTATTTCTATTTTGCATCTTGGAGTTCACCTCACGTAGCATAGATGCATGATAGAGTCAAAGTTAGTCATTAAAACAATGCATTTTACTTAATTTGTTATCTAAAGTTGTCATTCTAACATTCATACTTTCATTTCTATCATTTTCCCTTGCTTTTGCAATTGTATTTTTTATTCTTGGTATCCATTTCTATAGTTGCAGGTCTTTAACAAAATCGTCAGACGATATCGTCAGATTAGAGACGATATCGTCAGATTAGAGACGATTTCGTCAGATTAGAGATGATCTTGTTGGATTAGAGACGATCTTGTCAGATCAGTAGATCAGGGATGATCCTGTCAGATCAGAGATGATCTTGTCAAATTCCAAATGATCTGGACTGCTTCAAAAATTAGAACCTCCATCAGACATCCGGATCAGGTATGGCTTTTCTAATCTAGTATATTTCTTGTATTTTTTGTTTAATTATGTTTTCTGTATTCATATAATCAACATTTCATATAGCTTAGCTTAGATTCATTTGGAAAAACCTAGGACTTGGATGATTAAAGCTAAAACTGAACACATCAAACACATTCCCAACCTAGGCATGGAAACTGCCATTCAAAATTTTCCTGGTGAACGCCACCATCCGTCAAAAAATCACCTTAATACCCCTCCCCTGAGAGGCGGGACCTTCAAAGGGCCTCTTAGTCCGAGGTACCGTCCCTTCCTTCTCGCATTCCCCTTTCGGGCACGGATCCTTTAGCCTGAAGGTAAGGGTGCAAAAAATTTGGAACGATATATTTTGGTGAACCCGACATGAACACCATAGGCATATTTCTGATTCAAAAAAACAAAAAAACAAAAAAATATATATATGTATACAAGAAAAACAAAAACAAAATCATCATTTCAAGTTTATATGTTTTAGATTCAATTCTAAATAGTAGATATTAAATATTACTTTTAGAAGTACTAAAGAAACCATGAGTTTTTACTCAAATCAATATGAGCCCATTAGTAATGTTGGAAGAATTCAGCCAAATACATTTGTTGATTATGACCAACCTCATCCCTATTCAACATCACCTCCATCATGCTTTTCTCATTTTTCATCCATAACCCAACAGGACAATCCCTTTTCCAATCCTCTCCATAACGATATTATCTATTCTCCCATATATCCATATTATGTCTATCAATCCACATATAATCCTCCTCCACCCTTTCAATATTCTTCTTTCAATACAACACATCCATTTCAACAAGAAAATACTTATTCTTCCAATCCGACCATGCACTCACCTCCTACTTCGCAATCTTCCTGTCATCATTCTACCCATAATAAAGAAAGTAGAGGTGAGAAACCATTCCTAAGGCACGTATCAAAAACCTCTCGAAAACCTTCATCACGTAAATTTACTAAGCTCAATCAACTAATGGATATAATTCTCAAGCATTTACTTGATACAAATAAGATTGAACTCCCTTTCATAAGACAACTTGATGCCACAACAAATTAGTTTAAACCTGAGCTACATTGTGAATATCATAGAGTAGATGGACATATGACACAAAATTGTAAACATTTAAGATGTGCAATTCAAGATTTGATTGATGAGGGTCTTTTTAATATAAAATAATTACAATCTACAACTGATTATAAATCTTCAGTAAACTATCAAACTCCTACACAAAAAATACCAATAATCAATCAAGACATGGAGATCTCCCAAGAACCCCTATTCAATTATCAACAACAGGAAACCAATCAAATATTGCATGTTAATGTGTCCCATCATGATGATATTACTAATATTGTAACAAAAACTACAAATGAGCAACCTTAAGTTCAATCAACTCAATCTGATATTCAAGATATGGATTCCTCATTTGACCAACCTTCAAAACTATCTTTGGCTCTAGAGAATGATACAAAATGGAATGTAAGCATAGAAAGCTCATATTTAGAATCAAAATTTCAATCTGAAATCCCCTTTGATAGCCAACAACAAGTGATTAATCCTCAAGCAAAGATATTCCTTTTAGAAGTATTATAAAGTTCTCATAAGGAAACATTGTTCAAAATACCTAGACAACAATTTGTTCCTCATGATATTTTCCCTAAGGACATAATTAATGGTGTAAACCCTCTTGAGGTTAATCATATTTCATTCTATGATGAGGATATTACTTCCTCTACTCCACAAGAAGACTCATCTCTTTACATTACAGGATCTAGTAAAGAAACACATGTTAAAACTATCATGGTAGATAATGGCTCCTCTCTTAATTTATGCACTTATCAATTATTCCAAAAACTCAAATTAAAGGAAGAAGATCTTAATGAATCAAATGTTATTATAAAATCTTTTAACAATGAAATTCAAGAAGCTCAAGGTACTATAATTTTCCCCCTTAATATTGGACCCAATATTCTGGATACTTTGTTTTATGTAGCATATTGCCCTTCACCTTACAACCTACTTCTCAGAAGTCCTTGGATTCATACGATAAGGGTTGTCCCTTCCACTCTTCACCAATGTTTGAATTTTGAACTTGCAAATAAAAGTGTTACCATACATGGTGACCCAACACCATTTGAAGAATTTTTAACGGTTGAAACATCAAGTTCTATACATTCTCCATTGTCACGATTATTTTTTATCCATCACTTTTCTTCATTCATATATGATCATCCTTGTTTGCCAAATAACACCCATGCATATATTTTATATATGATCCCTCCATCTTATCGAGACTTGGAAGATAGTGATAAGAATGAAGAACCTTCTTATCCTTCTGACATTTTATTTTGTAATATGATCAATTTTACACATATAAAAGTCAAATCTTTTGCTACATTATTCTACATTATAACAAAGCTTTTGTTATCACTACCTTTTGTTCATCACCTTTTGTTCTTCTTCAACACAACAAAATTATCCTTCAAAACAACCTTTTATTTTCAAGCAACCTTAGATACGCTATACTCAAATAACCTTGTATAGTGTATAAAGATCATCTTGTATATACCATCAACATCATAAATTAAAATCAAAATATAAAAACATCAAAATCATCAAAATCTTCAAAAACATATTTTATGCATATCTGTCAATTCTTGGAGTATTATAGTTATATTTTAAATTATTTTGGATAAATGAACATTTATTTGGAAATCCCGCACTTTCACACTCATATGAATAAATATCTTGATTTTATTTTTTATGATTATTAATCTCTCTTATATCAAAGTCCACATTGGAATTAAATAAAGTTTTGAACATAGAGAACTAATCTTGTTATTTACTTGCACCAAGTATATCTTTTCACATTAAAATGATTTCATTGCACATTCAATATGATGCTACATAGTAGATGTGGTTTCTTGAGCGAAAATTTTCCCCTGCTATCCTATCATGCACATGGTCTAGAATCTTTGAGAATTGACAAAAGGACAAGCTCACCCCTACCCAGAATAAAAATCCCTTGCTCTACAACTAATCCGAGCAAGTATCCCTAGCATAGGAAGAAAAGAAAATTTCAAGAAAAAGAGTAAAGAAAAAGGTTATTTTGAATTATCACAGCAATATTTCCGAATTATCTCAAATATCAAACAAAAATACAAAAGTACAAAAAAAAAGAAAGAGAAGCAAAAGTGAAAAGCAAAATCAAAATACAATAAACTCCTTTCCCTACCCCTTGAAAAGAAAAGAAGGGTGAATGATCTTGAATCCTTGGAATTCTCAATTATTCAAAAACTGTGAGGTAAGCCCCATAACAGGTGGTTTGTGCCCAACCCGCTTGGCCTTGGGTAAATCCTAGCATGGTGATATGTCTATCACATTAGCGACCTTATTTTGTACAGACCTATGTTAGCTTATGGATTAGCTAGCTCTTAATAAACCTAACTTACATAGTAGTTTGGTACAATTACATGCATATAAATCATGGTCAACGAACATTTATTTGGTCAAGGCAAATTACTTGTATCAAATTATCTTGCTCAAAATTGGTAAATGAACAATAAAATTACACACACATTTGTATTTGAGAGATTTTGTATCATTATGATAAATCAAGATCGGAAATTAACTCACATACGGACATGGGATTCCTTATAAATCTAACTTTTGTCTTTAAGATACTTTGAAATATTTTTGCAAATTGTCTGGAATAATTTCATTTTCTTATCTGAGAACAATTGTTTAGTATAAAGACAACTACATGCATTATCAAAAAAATCAAAATCATTTTCAAAAAACATGCAATAAAGTTACATTTATATATAACTTTTTGACTTTCGTGACGATGGTATAGTTACAAAGCCAAAATTGGAATTTTATGCCTAGCGCAAGTCCTCATATTTATATTTTCTATTTATTTTCAAAAATTAAAAATCAACCATGCAATAAAACTATTATTTTCTTCTTTGGATTTCGTGATGATGGTATAAGTCTATACCTAAATATTCTATGCTTAGCGCAAACCATTGTACTAATTTTATTTCCCATTTATTTAAAATCATAAAAACATATGACTTAAATCATTATGTTACACAATTATGCTTTAAAACAATGCACATTGTTACTATTTCATGTCATTATGTCAAACTTCAATTTTGCAATGATGGTATAATTCCTAGGGAATTATTCAAAAAATTTATCACACTTAGGAATTTATGCCTAGCAAAAATTATTTTTAAAAAAATATTTCATGCATAATATTTTCATGGAAATCTGAAAACAAATCACCATCATCATCATCATTTGCATCATCACAACAAAGTCTTAAGATAGTCTCTTAAGCACTCTTTTACTTTTAGCAATATTTCTATACCAGGATTAGCTTGACGACCTAGCGAGCGGTGACTCCATGAAATGGTCATAAGTGGCGACAATGTCCTTTGAAATTATTGTTAAAAGTCCCTTTTATTTTTATCAAATTATCCCACAAACAACCAATTTGTTTACATCAGATTATTTCATTTAAATTTTAAAAGCATGACATTCAAACCATAATATTTCCAAATGACATAATTACATGAATCATCAAATCAATCACATAAAAACATTAAAGCATCATACAAACACATAAGACAAGTCATATGATCAAAAAAATATCATCTATATATATATATCAACAATATATACATCATCTCAAAACTGGATCGGTATGCCACAATCTGTACCTCGGCATACTCAATCCCCTATCAAAAATAGTAAACACTATGTATCAATCTATGCAGTGCAGTCTGTAGCAGCTAGCCTCGAGAACCCCTCAAGCTCTTAGCCTCATCTCCTCCCCTGCCCCGAGGTGGACAAGGTGGCCCCATCATAGTCCGTGTGGTGCTATGAGTCCTGGACTCTGATCATGATGATGTCCTCGATGACCTCATCATGATAGGCTTCGCAATGGGGGCTAATAGTGGTAACCTCTAATCCTCTGGCACCATATGGTGGTATAGCATCTAATAGAATGTGATTTGGGCAATAGCCCATGTTAGGTCCTGAGTGCTCGCCCCTCCGCTCCGTACTCTGAGGTGTGCGACCTCATATCTGAGCTGTGTGGCCTCCTATTGGTTTCATGCAGCCTCATATTGCAAGGACTGCACCTGAGCCTGGAGACAAATAGTATCCATCTAGAGAGTAGCCATCTCGCTACTCTCTCCTACCACGACACCCTTGCCCTTATCGGGCGATGGTGGCCTCTCTCTTCGTGGAGAAGGGGGTCTCTCCTCCCTCCTCTCTCACTGTCGTGGCCTCTGCTGTGCCTGTGGCCTCCTCTGCTCTCTCCCACTATGACCCTGTGTCGCCTCAATGGCCTCTTGGTGCCACCTCCCCATCCGATGCACAACTACGTGAATCGGACCCTGAGCCCTCGTCATCCAAGGAGGACGGATGCCTACGTACCAGGCATCATAGCTGTCAGCAACCCCTACGTCGTCCCCATCCACTGGTTGAATGGAGGCATCGTCCACGTCCTCAATCCATAAGCATTGCATATCTAGATCCTCGCTGACTGTAGTGTTATCCCAAACGGTCTTATAAAACTCGTAGTCCCTAAGAGATGGGATCCCCTGCTATAGACTGAACTGCCTCAAAACTCAGTCATAGCGGTGGAGCTCCACCTGTCTCCTCTCCATCCTAAGCCAGTAGATTCACCTAACATGAGCCATATCCTGTCCGTCCTTGGCCCACCCTGGATGATCTCTCCAAGGCCTCTAGGTGATCTAGTCGGAGACAAGGTCATCAAGTAGTCTCCGAGACATTAGTAGATCTATCCACCGCTATGACCCTCTCCGGAGCAACCAGTAGAAAACTCGGGGCTTCTCCCCGTCAATCTCTGTCAGTGGGAGCCCTACCGACATCCGCATCGTGATGTGCTCCCAGCACCAAACCTACAATAGTGATGTCATGACCAGACATCGGTCGCCCTTGTATACGACCCCATGTAGGATCCTATATAATCGGCATAGTACAAAGCTCCCCCAAGCAAACCTATACCCATGGTCTCTCATGTCGCAGACCACATCTATTAGTAGCCATGGTAGTCTTCATCCACTTTGATGGCATAACAGCAGACCACCTGCCACCCTAACCAAAATCTATGTCAGTCTAGATGCCCCAGGCATCTGGCGTAGCGACTTGATGTTCACTCTACCTTTCTCCAAGGCGAAGCTCGGATCTCCACATAATCGCATCATCGCGTGGCCCTGATTGGCCGTGGGATTTATTAGTTGTCCTTGTATGGGGATCCTCAAAATCCTCCATACATCCTCCAATGTGGGAGTCATCTCCCTTGTCGGTAACCAAAAATAAGAAGAACCCGGATACCACCTCTCTGCTAGCGTTGTCAATAGCCCCATATCTATAGAAACCTGTGGCATATCTGCCACATGCTGCAAGCCGACTTGAGCCAACTGATCTCACTCTGCCTGAGATAGATCGGCCAAGTCATCCCTAAGCCCGTCGTATTTCCATTCTCGGCTCTTTAGTAATCCTCTCTGCAACATAAACAACAAAACAATAAAAATCATTAATAAAATAGTGATTAAAAATGCAAGTAAAACAAGTTCAATCTCATACAAATGATGATATCGTCCACTATTGGACGATATCATCCAAAATTTGAGCAAGCTCATATCCGATTTTGTAAGATGGAATCGTCCCTTATTGTATAAAATTGTCCCCATATCGTCGATTTCGCCTTGGGACGAAATTGGTGATCTCGAGACGATTTCGACGAAATTGAGACGATTTCATCCCGATGACGTCGATGGCCCAAAAATGGCCGCAATGCTCAAAAATCATTCAAAATTAATCTAAAAAGCATGAAATTGAAAATCAAAGCATTCTAAATTAAGTTTGGACCCTTACCCGTAGCCCACATCGGACCTCTATCGATCTGTGCGCTGTCTCAACCATCTTGTCTGCAGAGCTCTAGAAACCATGAAAATGAACAGTAAAAATGAATTAGGGTTTTACCCTATTTTCTTAATTTTATTTAAAAAAAAAATTAACAACATTTTAATTTTTTTTTTCTGTGTTTTTACCTCAAACGTTCAATTTAGGTAAAAACACGGAGGGGGAACCATAGTAAGCTATCGTGCGATTCGACCTAGAATCGTCGCCTAAAAATGGAAATAAACTTTTGCTTTCTTGTAAATCGAGAAGAACTCGTATTTAATGCATTTTATTTGGAAAATTTGCTAAAGAGGGGGTAAAATGTAGCACCCTAAAATTGGTGCAGTAAACCTTAGTAATAATTCAAAATTTAAATTTTAACCCCGAATCGCCTGTTAAACTGCTTTCCTTGTTTTTCATGCCATTTTTAGGATTTGTTGTGACCGTTGGACGATATCGTCGTCGATCAGATGATATCGTCTCAGATTGGATGAATTCGTCTGGAGCAGAACGTCCAAATGATTTCAACCCAAAACTAATTTTTCAAAATTAGCTTCTGTTTCAATGACGTCTCTAACCAGGGCAAAAGCATGTCTGCGTGGTTAGAGACTTCTCCCATTTGAGACCTCCAAAATTGGAATGATCTCCAACCTCCCAACCTCCTTCCTATGCATATTTAATCTTAGGACCTCCCCTTGACATTCCCCTAGCTGAATTTTACTACACTTCAAGTTTTACATGCATTAGAATGTCTTAGACTATTGTTTGCCTTTGTCCCTTTTCGAATTTTCTTGTAGGAACTTTGTCATTCTTTAGCTGGAGCAAGCTCAGATCATCGTAGACGATCCTGTACAATCTCGGACGATCACGCCACAATTCAAGACGATTATGTATTTTGTAGACGATTTCGACTGTAGCCAACGTTGGGGGCAAATCCATGCCCTGAGTTTGCGTTCTCTGTCCATTATCTATTGTTTTGCTTTGCATTAGTTAGATTTATTTCTATTTTGCATCTTGGAGTTCACCTCACGTAGCATAGATGCATGATAGAGTCAAAGTTAGTCATTAAAACAATGCATTTTACTTAATTTGTTATCTAAAGTTGTCATTCTAACATTCATACTTTCATTTCTATCATTTTCCCTTGTGCTTTTGCAATTCTATTTTTTGTTCTTGGTATCCATTTCTATAGTTGCAAGACTATTTCGTCAGATTAGAGACGATATCGTCAGATTAGAGACAATTTTGTCAGATTAGAAACAATCTTGTCAGATTAGAGACGATCTTGTCAGATCAGTAGATCAGGGACGATCCTGTCAGATCAGAGATGATCCTGTCAAATTCTAGACGATCTGGACTGCTTCAAAAATCATAACCTCCATCAGACATCTAAATTAGGTATGGCTTTTCTAATCTAGTATATTTCCTATATTTTTTGTTGAATTATGTTTTCTGTATTCATATAATCAGCATTTCATATAGCTTAGCTTAGATTCATTTGGCCAAACCTAGGACTTGGATGATTAAAGCTAAAACTAAACACATCAAACACATTCCCAACCTAGGCATGGAAACTACCATTCAAAAGTTTCCTGGTGAACCCACCATCCATCGAAAATTCACCCTTATACACCTCCCTCGAGAGGCAAGACCTTCAAAGGGCCTCTTAGTCCGAGGTATTGTCCCATATTTCTCACATCCCCCTTTTGGGTGCGGATCATTTAGTCTGAAGGTAAGGGTGCGGAAAATTTGGAACTATACAGGGACACTCAGTGACTCATACACATACCATAGGTTCTGGACATCCTCCAGACTAAGGTTCTTCACTCACTAGGCTAGCTCAAACAATGATAGCTTCATGCAGGTAAACTTCTTCATAAGTGGTATCACTTGTTCTTCTATGATGGGCTTCTCCCATGTATCAATATCTGAGGTTTCCTCCATGAAATTCTTCTAGACCACTTCCAATTGTTCTTTTGATAGATGTTCACCCTAGTCATCAGTAAAAATTTGAAAACCCATATCAATGAGAGAATTAAAATAAATCATAAAAATAATATGCTCCCACTCTATGTCATTAAGGATCTCTATGTCATTAAGGATCTTCATGGCTTCTCTCACTAGGTCCATTCTCTAAAAATAGCTTTGCAGCATGACCTTGGTGGTAGACCAAGCATGATCCATCTCACTTAAGGGGCGAATGTGCATGCTAGACTCAACCAGAATTTGGATTTTTATAGCTATTTCCATGTGGGTTCTAGCATCTCCTCTGTGGTGTCAATAAATTGTTGACCCATATAAATCTGTATTCGAGCTACCCAAAGATAATGCAAAACCTACACTTCTTTGGCTTCTAAATTTTTGCAACTCTGGGCCAAGCGAAGGCAAGCCTCTTTGATTATTTTCAGGGAGAAGTTCATAGCCTGTGTGGAATTTTCAACCAGTTGATTCTATATGGCCTCCAATTGCGTTATGAATGCTTGCAACTCCAACCTCACCGTATCCCTTAATTTTTTATGCACTCCAACCTGTTGATGCAAGTATTCATTCTTCATGGCAGTCTTCTCTTGCTGCGCTCTACTTGCTACCAAGGCATTTTCGAGTTCGATAATTTTATTTTCATTATAAAAATATCTCTAGTTATAATATTCACCATGCAAGTAGACCGAAATCATATCAACTTGTATATTAACCATTTTCTCTGTGGGATCAATCTTGGTCAAGTTTTTTGTTACAGTCTCACAAGCATAATTGCTCAAATTTATTTCTCCTTGTGACTTCTAGACCAGGGGAGTGATCTTGGTTGTATGAACCTCCATAGCAACCAAATCAAAAGTGACCTTATTGAGCAGTTGAGTTGGAGCTAGCACTTCTTTCCACCTATGGATTTTCAACCACTGCAATGAACTGAGGTGTGTCCAATTGATTTTCTCTACATCAGGCTACTTTGGTGCCACCTCAACCTCGAGTAGTACTTGGAACTCTAGAAATAGTGTGAAAGGTATTAAAAATTTTGAGTGGTCTAGCTCAAAGGAAGAGGACGAGATGGCTATGAGTGGAGGGACTTAAACAGTGGAGTGGGTGGAGGAACTAGGTTTAGATGTAGTTATTCTCACTCTAGGAGGAGCTTGTATACTTATAGCCTTGACAAAAGTGGTAGTAGCAATGGAAGGGGAAGGATGCAAAAATGGGTTTGGCCCTAATGCAAATGAATTGAGAAAAAGGGAGGCTAAAGAAAGGGGAATAGAGGAAGGAGTAGTAGTGATTTATGAAAGGGAAGAATAAGGGAGAAAAATGGACATGAAGGGCATATCGAAGAGGGGTGGATATTGATGCAGAAACTAATGAAAATAAACAAACAACCACTACATGCTCCAAAGAAGAAATATAAGTAAAGGAAGATGTACCTTTGGGCATAAGAACCGTGTGTTACAGTGATGGAAGCAGCTATAAAATATTTTCTTTCTGTTGCTCCTCAGCTTCCTCATTAACATTAATGGCCTCCACCTATGGGTCATCCATATTTTGGCCCCTTGATTTCTCATGAATAATTGAAAACATTTGGGCAATGCTCATCAGAGCATTTATCACCAACGAAGAGGACTTGATAGTTATCAACACAACCGTAACTGTAGAAACTACAATAGCCAAAACTACAATAGTATATGAGGAAGTAGCACCGATCCTTGGCTTCTTTGTAGCTTTTGAGAATGGGGGTGCATCTCAGACAGTTTGCTTCTCCACCAAAGGTGCCTCATCAACTTTACACTTCATCCATTGCAACCTCCATTGAAGTACCTATTGCTATTCCTCCTACTCAGGTGTTTCCTCATCAATTATTGGGTATTCTTCCTTGGTCGTGCTCTCACTATTGCCAGAATTTTGAAAAATTCGGGGAAAAATCTTGGTGAATGCAACAGGTTGACATGTGTTGACATATTCATCATAGGCTTCCAAAAATACCTCATCCATTTTCAACCCATGAGTAGATGCAATTTTTCCTCTATGGATCCGCATTATCCACCAGTTCATAATTTTTTCTTCAGTCCATAGGGGTTGGCTTTCTTTTACCTGACTAAATAGTCTAGGTGGAGGAATCTAATTTTTGTATACTACCAGATTGTATTCAGTGTCATGTTCATAGAAATCATACCAAGGTGGGAGTGGCATCATATTTTCAATGTGCCACTCTAAATCACACCCATAAAAATTATTGCACCTCTCCTGAATTTCAGGTTGTGGACAACAATGGAAGGTCTTGGCCTTGATTATTTCCAAATATTTTCCCAATAGGTCATATATCCATCGTTGTGACAGTTCTATCAACCCCAAGTCTTGGAGTACCATTGTGAGTAGTCTATTCTACCCAATCTAGTTCACTTCTATACTACCAAACTTGAAAGGCATATTGCAATTCATCCTCTTTATGTGGCCTACTCCATATACATCATTAGCATAGTATTTTTGGTGCACCACCTCCATGGTAAAAATGTGTTTGGTGGTAAAGTATGGGAGCAGGAATGGCTTACCCGTGAAGCCATAGATTCTTATGACCATGCCTTGAGTTAACAAAAATATGTTGCCCTTTTTTGCCATAGCCACCACTTCTCTCATCTCTCGTGGCACTCTTTCACATGCACCACAAAGCAGATCTATTGTAGGCCCTAGAAACAAATGGTTAAAACTATAAAATGACTGCTTGATAGATAGAGTGGAAGTCCACATATACACTAGCAGAAGCTCATCTTTCTCATCCATTTACCTTACTACGATGAATGAAAAATGTTGGTGTAAATGGAAAAAGAAATACCAGACCAGAAAGGAGGTATTCTTGAATGACGTTTCCTCTCCAGTATGCAACCTCTCTAGCTAAAAAAGTAGTTTTTGAGATATAAAATCAGCCCAATCAAATAAAATTGGATTGGTGCCCTGCCTCATGGCTAACAGAGCGTAAAAATCCACCTGACATATACACTATGCTAGGGCTGCTTGCCACCTATAAACCATGGAATATGTTAGTAGACCAGTAACCCACACTAACATCGAGTAAATGTCTGGGATTTTGAACTATGTAAGCAACTTTGGCAAGTTTGGTAGTTGCCCTAGTTATGGGTCTTTAATTAACTATGTCTCCATGAACCAATGCATCACCGTGGTAGATACATATCTATCCTCCTGCTCATTGGTATGTAGCTTTTTACTGATCACATATGAAGGAGGTTTCAACCATAAAAAATGCTTCCTATAATTCATCAGTGGAAATAGAAAAAAGTAGCACACCTCCGCTTCGTGCTCTGAGGTGTGCGACCTCATATCTGAGCTGTGTGGCCTCCTATCGATTTCATGCAGCCTCATCTTGCAAGGAATGCACCTGAGCCTGGAGAAAAATAGTCTCCACCTAGAGAGTAGCCATCTCGCTACTCTCTCCTACCACAACACCCTTGCCCTTATCGGGCGATGGTGGCCTCTCTCTTCGTGGAGAAGGGGGTATCTCCTCCCTCCTCTCTCACTGTCGTGGCCTCTGCTGAGCCTGTGGCCTCCTCTGCTCTCTCCCACTATGACCCTGTGTCGCCTCAATGGCCTCTTGGTGCCACCTCCCCATCCGATGCATAACTACGTGTATCGGACCCTGAGCCCTCATCATCCAAGGAGGACGGATGCCTATGTACCAGGAATCATAGCTGTCAGCAACCCCTACGTCGTCCCCATCCACTGGTTGAATGGAGGCATCATCCACGTCCTCACTCCACAAGCATTGCATATCTGGAGCCTCGCTGACTGTAGTGTTATCCCAAACGGTCTTAGAAAACTTGTAGTCCCTAAGAGATGGGATCCCCTGCTATAGACCGAACTGCCTCAAAACTCGGTCATAGCGGTGGAGCTCCACCTGTCTCCTCTCCATCCTAATCCAGTAGATTCACCTAACATGAGCCATATCCTGTCCGTCCTTGGCCCACCCTGGATGATCTCTCCAAGGCCTCTAGGTGATCTAGTCGGAGACAAGGTCGTCAAGTAGTCTCCGAGACATTGGTAGATCTATCCACTGCTATGACCCTCTCCGGAGCCACCAGTAGAAAACTCGGGGCCTCTCCCCGTCAATCTCTATCAGTGGGAGCCCTACCGACATCTGCATCATGATGTGCTCCCAGCACCAAACCTACAGTAGTGATGTCATGACAAGACATCGGTCGCCCTTGTATACGACCCCATGTAGGATCCTATATAATCGGAATAGTACAAAGCTCCCCCAAGCAAACCTATACCCATGGTCTCTCATGTCGTAGACCGCATCTATTAGTAGCCATGGTAGTCTTCATCCACTTTGATGGCATAGCAGCAGACCACCTGCCACCCTAACCAAAATTTGTGTCAGTCTAGATGCCCCAGGCATCTGGCGTAGCGACTTGATGTTCACTCTGCCTTTCTCCAAGGCGAAGCTCGGATCTCCACATAATCGCATCATCACGTGGCCCTGATTGGCCATGGGATTTATTAGTTGTCCTTGTATGGGGATCCTCAAAATCCTCCATACATCCTCCAATGTGGGTGTCATCTCCCTTGTCGGTAACCGAATACAAGAAGAACCCAGATACCACCTCTCTGCTAGCGCTGTCAATAGCCCCATATCTATAGAAACCTGTGGCATATCTGCCACATGCTGCAAGCCGACTTAAGCCAACTGATCTCACTCTGCCTGAGATAGATCGGCCAAGTCATCCCTAAGCCCATCGTATTTCCATTCTTGGCTCTTTAGTAATCCTCTTTGCAACATAAACAACAAAACAATAAAAATCATTAATAAAATAGTGATTAAAAATGCAAGTAAAACAAGTTCAATCTCATACAAATGATGATATCGTCCACTATTGGACGATATCGTCCAAAATTTGAGCAAGCTCATATCCGATTTTGTAAGAGGGAATCATCCCTTATTGTATAAAATTGTCCCCATATCGTCGATTTCGCCTTGGGACGAAATTGGTGATCTCGAGACGATTTCGATGAAATTGAGACGATTTCATCCCGATGACATCGATGGCCCAAAAATGGCCGCAATGCTCAAAAATCATTCAAAATTAATCTAAAAAGCATGAAATTGAAAATCAAAGCATTCTAAATTAAGTTTGGACCCTTACCCGTAGCCCACATCGGACCTCTATCGATCTGTGCGCTGTCTCAACCATCTTGTCTGCAGAGCTCTAGAAACCATGAAAATGAACAGTAAAAATGAATTAGGGTTTTACCCTATTTTCTTAATTTTATTTAAAAAAAAAATTAACAACATTTTAATTTTGTTTTTCCGTGTTTTTACCTCAAACGTTCAATTTGGGTAAAAACACGGAGGGGGCACCATAGTAAGCTGTCGTGCGATTCGACCTAGAATCGTCGCCTAAAAATGGAAATAAAATTTTGCTTTCTTGTAAATCGAGAAGAACTCGTCTTTAATGCATTTTATTTGGAAAATTTGCTAAAGAGGGGGCAAAATGTAGCACCCTAAAATTGGTGCAGTAAACCTTAGTAATAATTCAAAATTTAAATTTTAACCCCGAATCGCCTGTTAAACCGCTTTCCTTGTTTTTCGTGCCATTTTTAGGATTTGTTGTGACCGTTGGACGATATCGTCGTCGATCAGACGGTATCGTCTCAGATTGGATGAATTCGTCTGGAGCAGAACGTCCAAATGATTTCATCCCAAAACTAATTTTTCAAAATTAGCTTCTGTTTCAATGACGTCTCTAACCAGTGCAAAAGCGTGTCTGCGCGGTTAGAGACTTCTCCCATTCGAGACCTCCAAAATTGGGATGATCTCCAACCTCCCAACATCCTTCCTATGCCTATTTAATCTTAGGACCTCCCCTTGACATTCCCCTAGCTGAATTTTACTGCACTTCAAGTTTTACATGCATTAGAATGTCTTAGACTACTGTTTGCCTTTGTCCCTTTTCGAATTTTCTTGTAGGAACTTTGTCATTCTTTAGCCGGAGCAAGCTCAGATCATCGTAGACGATCCTGTACAATCTCGGACGATCACGCCACAATTCAATACGATTATGTATTTTGTAGACGATTTCGACTGTAGCCAACGTTGGGGGCAAATCCATGCCCTGAGTTTGCGTTCTCTCGTCCATTATCTACTGTTTTGCTTTGCATTAGTTAGATTTATTTCTATTTTGCATCTTGGAGTTCACCTCACGTAGCATAGATGCATGATAGAGTCAAAGTTAGTCATTAAAACAATACATTTTACTTAATTTGTTATCTAAAGTTGTCATTCTAACATTCATACTTTCATTTCTATCATTTTCCCTTGTGCTTTTGCAATTGTATTTTTTGTTCTTGGTATCCATTTCTGTAGTTGCAAGACTATTTCGTCAGATTAGAGACGATATCGTCAGATTAGAGATGATTTTGTCAGATTAGAAACAATATTGTCAGATTAGAGACGATCTTGTCAGATCAGTAGATCAGGGACGATCCTGTCAGATCGGAGATGATCCTGTCAAATTCTAGATGATCTGGACTACTTCAAAAATCATAACCTCCATCAGACATCTAAATTAGGTATGGCTTTTCTAATCTAGTATATTTCCTATATTTTTTGTTGAATTATGTTTTCTGTACTCATATAATCAGCATTTCATATAGCTTAGCTTAGATTCATTTGGCAAAAACTAGGACTTGGATGATTAAAGCTAAAAATAAACACATCAAACACATTCCCAACCTAGGCATGGAAACTACCATTCAAAATTTTCCTGGTGAACCCACCATCCATCGAAAATTCACCCTTATACACCTCCCTCGAGAGGCAAGACCTTCAAAGGGCCTCTCAGTCTGAGGTATTGTCCCATATTTCTCGCATCCCCATTTCGGGTGCGGATCATTTAGCCTGAAGGTAAGGGTGCAGAAAATTTGGAACTATACAGGGACACTCAGTGACTCATACACATACCATAGGTTCTGGACATCCTCCAGACTAAGGCACTTCACTCACTAGGCTAGCTCAAACAATGATAGCTCCATGCGGGTAAACTTCTTCATAAGTGGTATCACTTGTTCTTCTATGATGGGCTCCTCCCATGTATCAATATCCGAGGTGTCCTCCACGAAATTCTTCTAGGCCACTTCCAATTGTTCTTTTGATAGAGGTTCACCCCATTCATCAATAAAAACTTGAAAACCCATATCAATGAGAGCATCAAAATGAATCATGGAAATAGTATGCTCCCACTCTATGTCATGATCTATGTCATTAAGGATCTTCTTGCCTTCTCTCACTAGGTCCATTCTCTAAAAATAGCTTCATAGCATGACCTTGGTGGTAGACCAAGCGTGATCCATCTCACTTAAGGGGCGAATGTGCATGCTAGACTGAGCCAGAGCTTGGATTTTTATAGCCATTTCCATGTGGGGTTCTAGCATCTCCTCTGTGGTGTCAATCAACTATTGACCCATATGAATCTGTATTCGAGCTACCCAGAGATAATGCAAAACCTACACTGCTTTGGCTTCCAAATTTTTGCAACTCGGGCCAAGCGAAGGCGAGCCTCTTTGATTATTTTTGGGGAGAAGCCCATAGCCTATGTGGCCTTTTCAGCCAGTTGATTCTGTATGGCCTCCAATTGCATTATGAGTGCTTGCATCTCCAACCTCGCTGTATCCCTTTATTTTTTATGCACTCCAACCTGTTGATGCAAGTATTCATTCTTCATGGCAGTCTTCTCCTATTGCGCTCTACTTGCTACCAAGGCATCTTCAAGTTCGATAATTTTATTTTCATTATAAAAATATCTCTGCTTATAATATTCACCATGCAAGTAGACCGAACTCATATCAACTTGTATATTACCCATTTTCTCTGTGGGATCAATCTTGGTCAGGTCCTCTGTTACAGTCTCACAAGCATAATCGCTCAACGTCATTT
This sequence comes from Wollemia nobilis, assembly GCA_028583015.1. NCBI lineage: Eukaryota > Viridiplantae > Streptophyta > Pinopsida > Araucariales > Araucariaceae > Wollemia > Wollemia nobilis. The sequence goes on from JAQPPZ010014295.1 coordinate 4,812,613, forward strand.
CTCCTTGTGGCTTCTGGACCAGGGGAGTGATCTTGGTTGTATGAACCTCCATGGCAACCGGATCAAAAGCGACCTTCTTGAGCGATCGAGTTGGAGCCAACGCTTCTTTCCACCTATGGATTTTCAACCACTGCGATGAACTGAGGTGTGCCCAATTGATTTTCTCTACATCGGGCTGCTTTGGTGCCACCTCAACCTCGAGTAGTACTTGCAACTCTAGAAATGGTGTGAAAGGTATCAAAATTTGTGAGCGGTCGGGCTCAAAGGAAGTGGAGGAGATGGCTAGGAGGGGAGGGACCGAAACAATGGAGTGGGTGGAGGAACCAGGTTTAGCTGTAGTTACACTCACTCTAGGAGGAGCTTGCATACTTATAGCCTCGATAAAAGTGGTAGTAGCAATGGAAGGGGAAGGACGCAAAAATGGGTTTGGCCCTAATGCAAATGAATTGAAAGAAAGGGAGGCCAAAGAAAGGGGAATAGAAGAAGGAGTAGTAGTGACTTGTGAAAGGGAAGAATAAGGGAGAGAAATGGACACGAAGGGCATACCGAAGGGGGGAGATATTGATGTAGAAACTAATGAAAATAAACTAACAACCACTACATGCTCCAAAGAAGAAAGAAGAGGAAAGGAAGATGTACCTTCGGGCATAAGCATCGTGTGTTCTAGTGATGGAAGCGGCTATAAAATAATTTCTTCCTGTTGCTCCTCTGCTTCCTCATCAACATTAATAACCTCCACCTATGGGTCCTCCATATTTTGGCCCCTTGATTTCTCATGAATCATTGAAAACATTTGGGCAACGCTCATCGGAGCATCTATCACCAACGGAGAGGACTTAATAGTTATCAAAACAACCGTAATTGTAGAAACTACAATAGCCAAAACTACAATAGTAGATGAGGAAGTAGCACCGATCCTTGGCTTCTTTGTAGCTTTTGAGAATGGGGGTGCATCTCAGATAGTTTGCTTCTCCACCAAAGGTGCCTCATCAACTTTACGCTTCATCCATTGTGACCTCCATTGAAACACATATTGCTATTCCTCCTCCTCAGGTGTCTCCTCCTCAATTATTGGGTGCTCTTCCTTGGCCGTGCTCTCACCATTGTCATAATTTTGAAAAATTTGGGGTAAAATCTTGGTGAAAGCAATGGGTTGATAGGCGTTGACATATTCATCATAGGCTTCCAAAAATACCTCATCCATTTTCAACCCATAAGGAGATGTAATTTTTCCTCTATGGACCCGCATTATCCACCAGTTCATAATTTTTTCTTCAGTCCATAGGGGTTGGCTTTCTTTTACCTGACTAAATAGTCTAGGTGGAGGAATCTAATTTTTGTATACTACCAGATTGTACTCAGCCTCCTGTTCATAGAAATCATGCCAGGGTGGGAGTGACATCATATTTTCAATGTGCCACTCTAAGTCACGCCCATAAAAATTATTGCACCTCTCCTGAATTTCAGGTTGTGGACAACAATGGAAGGTCTTGGCCTTGATTATTTCCAAAAATTTTCCCAATGGGTCATATCTCCATCGTTGTGGTAGTTCTATCAACCCCAGGTCTTGGAGTGCCACTGTGAGTAGTCTATTCTGCCCGACCTGGTTCACTTCTATACTACCAAACTTGAAAGGCATATTGCAAGTCATCCTCTTTCTGCACCCTACTCCATACACATCATTAGCATAGTCTATTTGGTGCACCACCTCCATGGTAAAAATGTGTTTGGTGGTAAAGTATGGGAGCAGGAATGGCTTACCCGTGAAGCCATAGATTCTTACGACCATACCTTGAGTTAACAAAAATATGTCACCCTTTTCTGCCATAGCCACTACTTCTCTCATCTCCCGTGGCACTCTTTCACATGCACCACAAAGTAGCTCTATTGTAGGCCCTAGAAACAAATGGTTAAAACTATAAAATGACTCCTTGATAGATAGAGTGGAAGTCCACATATACACTAGCAGAAGCTCATCTTTCTCATCCATTTGCCTTACTATGATGAATGAAAAATGTTGGTGTAGATGGAAAAATAAATACCAGACCAGAAAGGAGGTATGCTTGAATGACATTTCCTCTCCAGTATGCAACCTCTCTAGCTAAAAATGTAGTTTTTGAGATATAAAATCAGCCCAATCAAAGAAAATTGGATTGGTGCCCTGCCTCATGGTCGATGGAGCATAAAAATCCACTTGGCATATGCACTATGCTAGGGCCGCTTGCCACTTATGAACTATGGAATCTGTCAGTAGACCAACAACCCACGCTAACATCGAGTAAATGTCTGGGATTTTGAACTCTGTAAGCGACTTTGGCAAGTTTGGTAGTTGCCCTAGTTGTGGCTCTTTAATTAACTATGTCTCCATGAACCGATGCATCACCATGGTAGATACATATCTATCCTCCTGCTCATTGGTATGTAGCTTCTTACTGATCACATATGAAGGAGGTTTCAACCCACAGCAAATGCTTCCCATACTTCATCAGTGGAAATAGAAAAAAGTGGTTCTCTATTTGTCGTATGCACCATCCTGGTAACCGGATTATAAAATTGAGCAATTATCTTCACCAACTCTAGACAAGGGTGTACGGGTGTACACAAATACCAAGATAACTGCGCATGGAATGACATAGTTAAAGGGATTTCTACTGTTAATCCCTATTTTACCGTGAACTCCACATCTTGTCGTAGTTTCTCCATGCCCTTGTTGGTAATCACACAGTCTCCGATCTCTGCCATAGTGTTAGAGTATGGGTCCAAATCCACATTCTCATTTCTTTGGGCCTTCTTGGATTTTGACCCACCTTCTACTTTTCTTCTAGACTTCTTGGGCTTTGTAGCCTCCTGCGCTTCTTTGCTCTTCTTTCCCATTGTATAAACCCTGACAACTCTAAAAATACTCTGCAATCTCTGCAACCAAAGCTTGAAAACCCACTGGTAGAAATTTTTTAAAGAACTTTAAATTTTGAGTAATTTTACCTGTGCTCTATTTATAGAGTGCGTGCCACCCACCAGAGTAAATGCAGTAAATTTCTTGGGTGAGTTTGGGAGGACGTGTGCCTTGTTTCCCGTAATCGGTACTGATCCCAAAATTAAATGGTAACTAAATGAAATTCATTGTAAAATCACTTTAGGAAAGCGTGCCCTTCTTGTTGCATTGCACCTTTGAAAAGTGTACCCCGATCATTAAAACTATCTTGGAAAAATAAACCCATCGCCCGAGAACCAATGAGCACTTCTATTTTTACCAGTGTGAGATTTCGCTTCTTGGGAACACCAAATCACCTTCCAATGTGAATCCGGGCACATGTTTTAAATTAAATACCCTAAAAATACATCTTAGCTTGCATGCACACTTCCCAAGATTTGCCATGTGTTGGAGAGCAAAAATACTTTAAAGGGTGCCCTTACAAAATTGTAGCACTCTGAAAAGCAACGAGAGTGAAAATACTATGGAGGCGCACTCATTCTTCTTCTCATTCACCCTGAAAATGCTCTTTACCTATTTGCTCTAATCTCATGGCGAATGTCTTTTTCTTAAAGCAACTTCTACTTTTCCTTTTGCCCAAATTTAGATAAAGCATGATTTTATTTAAAAAACTCAATTATTTTTAGATATTTTTCTCTTTTGCTTTTTCTTCTTTTTTTATTTTATTTTATTTCTTTACATATATTTTATATTGACATCTCATTTTGATGTCTAGGTACTACATTAAATTTAAATGCATTCACCAAAAAAGAGGGCGTGCACTATTTACGACTTGGATGGGTGTCATGCTTCTTAAATAAAAATATGAGCTATATATTTTCACACCTTCACCCTTATTGAAGGGCAAATAGAAGTTTCATTCCCCATCAGAGCAAAAATCTCTTTCGACTCACCCTTTTTTTTATAATTTATGTTCACCGGTATTTGGAGGTGAATGGGGCTTTCGCCCCACTCGTCAGCCGAAAGAAAATTTAATTTTTTAATGTAAGGGTAGAGTCACACAATATACTTGGAGCATATATATATTTAGCCTCCCTTTTGGGACGCGAACAAGACATCTAGCCCCTTTTTGGGGTGAAAACACTTTTTAATTTGCTATTCTTATCTTCTTTGAAATCCAATATTTCAATTCAATTCTTTGACTAAGTACTATCCTTGTACTTCCAATCATTCTTGCCTTGATTCCCTAAAGCATTTAAACTTAAGGGTTATGGTAAAACTCTTTTAATGCAGCTATCAAATCTGCCCGAAACCATGATGTGTCTTCATTGAATCATTTCGGGATGAAATTGATTAAGAGAGACAGGACACATATACATGCTTTATATGTATATATATTAAGCAGTATAAAATAAAAATTTCTTGCAAATGGAAATATGTACATATTTACAAATTGATACCTCTTGAGTTCATCATTGAACATAGGCCTTCAGATGAAGACCATTTACTAGAATTGGAAGATCCCAACCATCCATATCCCGAAGATGATATGCATTTATCGAATTCACTATAGAGACCTGAAATGGACCTTCCTAGATTGCATCAAACTTGTGGTGCTTCCTCGACTTGGCTTTGTTCTCATTCCATTTGAGGACTAAATCTCCCACCTGAAACTTGTGCTCTGTTGTCTTTTTTCCAAACCATTTTTGCATTGCTTTAGTGTGTTCGGTGAAATCTTGATACACCTTTTCTCTTTCTTCCTCCAACTACAATAATTGAGCCAACATTATGCTCATTGGATCATACTCATCATCTTCATATTTGAACAACTGCAAGGTCTGAAGGATAGGGAGCTCAATGTGAGTGGGTAGGACTACTTCTTTTCCATACACCAGAGAATAAGGAGAAGCTTTAATAGATTTTTTTATTGATATCCTATCTACCCATAGAGCCTGGTTCAATAGTAGGTGCCAACTTCTCTTGTTGTTTCCTAGCATTCTCTTCAAGATCCATAATAAATTCTTATTTGTGGATTCGGCCAACCCATTTCCTTGTGGATAATAGTTAGAATATGTCTTGAGATAGATCCCATATCTGCTTGCAAATTTGGTGATATTCACCCCAATAAATGGAGTCCCATTATCCATTACAATAGCATATGGAACACCAAAATGGGTGATCAATCCCTCAAGGAAAGAGATGACCATAGCTTGATCTACTTTTTTGGTAGGGATGGCCTCTGCCCACCTAGTGAAATAATATGTTGCAGTCAGGATGTATTTATGCTCAGATGATGAGTGAGGGTCTATGACTCCAATGAAGTCCAAGCCCCATTGCTGAAATGATGCTTCCACTTGAATCAGGTGTAGGGGCAATGATCCTTTCCTAGTCCTACCAACATATCATTGATAGTTATCATAGTTTTGGCTCACCCTATGTGCATCTACGAAAAGGGTAGGCTAGAAGTAGCCAGCTTGAATGATCTTCAAGGCCATAGGCCTTCCTGCATAATGGCCACCAGATAGGCCAAAATGAAACTCTTCCAATATTTTCTCCTTTTTTGAATCCTTTACACACCTGAGGAGCACTCCATCCACATTCTTGTGAAATAGCCCACTTGGCAACAGGACATACTTGAGTGCTTGCAGCCTGAACCTCCGACACTATGAAGCATCAAGATGTGATGGATATTTCCCTGAGGTAAAGAATTCGACAAGGTCCTCTATCCAATCACGATCTATTGTAGCATGATTTGCACAAATGCTTTCATAGATATCCTCTTTCTGTACTGTAGCCAATGATTCAAACGTTGCACTTTTGGCCAATTCCTGGTAGAGAGCTCGTCCATGGATTAGCTTAGTTGGTCGGATCTCCACATCATACTCTTGAATATTTGAGACCCAACCCACTCTTTTATCACCTAATTCCCCTTGAAGAATGAAGTTTTCGACATCTGGGTGAATAACATAGACGATTTTCTTACTTTGTGAGACAAAGTGCTAGAATTTCTTTAAGGATTTCATCACTACGTACACCTATTTTTCAATGAAATTATACTTCTCCTGGTGGAGTGCAATAACTTGGCTCAAAAAGGCAATCATATTTTCATCTCCATCTTCTTGTTTCTGTGTGAGAACGATGGCATAACTCTCTTGTTCACCTACTACATAGAGAATGAAGTCTTTTGAATAATTTGGGTTAATTAATACTAGCGCTTGAGTGATTCTTTCCTTGATTTCCTAAAAATATTATCTCCTCTCCTCAGTCCATTTGAAATCTGTATTCTTTTTTAGGAGCTTGATCATTGGATTTACTACCTGAGAAAAATTAGCTATGAACTTTTGAATGAAATTTATCTGACCAAAATATGACTATAGGTCTTTCTTGTTAAGTGGCAATGATAGTTTCAACAGGAGCAGGACTTGTGAGATCACATGACCTAAAAATTTCCCCTCTTTGACAGCAAATATGGACTTTTTAGGGTTAATGGAAATTTCAAACTCCTGATATTTTTTGAACACCTGCCTCAAATAAGAAACATGTTCTTCTCTATGCGATGTGGAAACACAATCATATCATCAAGGTAGATCAAAAACTCATCGAAAGTGATATCCATGGCTCTTTGAAAGGTAGCACCAACATTTGAAAGACCGAATGACATTATTTGATAGGTGAACATGCCCCACTTAGTAGTGAACATCGTTTTGTGTTGGTCCTCATATTTTACCCAAATCTGGTTATAACCAGAGAAACCATCTAGCAATGAAAATATTTGTGCTCCAACAACTACATGGAGGATTTGATCAATCTACGATAGGGGGTAGTGATATTTTAATGATGCCTGGTTCAGATTTCAAAAATCTACACACAGACGAATATCTCCATTCTTCTTTCAAACTGGCACCAGGTTCGCCACCCATGTTGAGTGCTTAATTGGATATATTATTTTTTCTTCCAACATCTTTAATAGTTCTGCCTTCATGAGCACCTCAATTTTAGGATTGATAGGCCATTGTTTCTGTCGAAAAGGTTTTACTCCCTCTTGTAGTTCAATGGTATGCTAGATTACATTCTTGTCATATCCCTTCAAATCATGATAGCTCCATGCAATAATATCGAGGAATTCATAACATAAGCTCTTGATATCTTCTAATTCTACTGAAGTACAATCGGTTCTAATTTTGATGATCTTCTCAGGCTCTAGCTGCAACTCCTTATATTCCTTCACATCTACCTTGATTTTATGCTTCTCAGCCCTATCATTTTGGTCAAACAGACTTTCCAACAAAATCAGTCCCTTGGGAATGTGATTATTCTTCAGTTGAATCATTCCTTCCATTTCCTCTTCGACAAGTACTCTATCATCTGCACTCACAACTTCCTTAATCAGAAAATTGACTATTTTCTCATTATTGTCGAACACTTGCCAATAGAGATTCTTATCAAGGACTGAGGGTCTATAAATTACCCTAACAGTCTTGGGTTTCCTGACTACTTGCTCCACGGGAGAGTAATTAGCACCAAGGGAAGCTAAAATATTTGCATGTTTGTTCTGCTCTCACAAAATTGCCTGGATATTCAAGGCTATAAAGGACTCAAACAAATCCCATACCTTGTTGTGATAGGCCTTCAAGTAGTGCTGCTTTGACACACACTTGTTTGTAGTATGGTTGACAATGAGCTCAGAATCTCCAAATATTTGTAGTTATTTTATGCCCAACTTTTTAGCTTTTTTCAAACCAAGGCATAATGCTTCATATTCGATGGCATTATTCGTGCAACTCCAAGTTAATCTATAGGAATAAGTCTTCTAAAGCACTGTAGGAGAAACAAGGACAATACCAACCCCTACACCATTCTTGCACCTTGTGCCATCAAAATATAACTTCCATAACTGATCTACAATAGGGTCTGGGGAATCAGGAACCTTTCCTTCTACCTGCTCAGGTTTGGTTATAGTATAACAACCGATGTTAATTTTGACCATCGCATTGAAATCCATCAATGAGAATTCATCCTCAAGGTGGAGCTCACCAAGTGCTTCCTCCATCAAATCAACTTCTTGTAATTCCTCTGTCATCATATTGACTGCACCATTGAGATTTTTCTTCCTCTTCCAATTTTTCTATATGGAAAGTGGATGGCTTTTCATTATAAATGTGGATTCTTCTTCCCTTGTATGGTATCTCCAAATGTGAATAATCCAAGGAAAGGTATCCTCCTAACTTCACTATGAATTCCCTTGAGAGACACATGTTGAAGTATGGTTCCAAGTCAACCACCACTACTTCTTGAATAACAGTGATCTATGACATACTATGTAGAACAATAGGAATATCTTTGATTACTCCCACTATCTTGACTAGGGTCCCATCCAACTACAATACTCCTGGACTACTTCTTGTGTATTCCATTCCCATGACTTCGCATACTGCCTTTGGCATGATAGTAGTTGCGGCACCGGAGTCAATCATACAATTATGCACTACCCACCCTTCCATCCTGAGAGACAAATAGAATGGAGGTGGTCTATTCTTACCAATGGCTAAAGTAGGTAAGGTATGTGCTAGCACAATCTAGGAATGACTTTTCTTTTGGTCTTTTGTAGTCTTGAGAGACTCCTGTAGCAGGTCAACTTTCCTTGGTAACTGCAGTGCATCGTATAAGCTCACTCTTGTTAGTATCTTCTTCATATCCTCCATAATATTATAATCAGAAGCACCAAGAGCCTTTTCATCTACCACTTGATCATACTTGTTTTGATATTGTTGAGTAGCTTCCACCCTATTTGCTTAGTCAATGATGGGTACCTAAGGTGCTCCTTAGCTTGTTCTTTCACCTCATTTTGCGCTTGAGAAACTGTAGGTTATGAAGCTGATGCCTTTATCTACAACTTCTCTTGAGCTTGCTTAGGCAATAGATCCTTCAACAAGACAAAATCTTGTTGCTTCACTATTAGACTAGACATTTTTTCTGGTGGTTGCATTTTTTTTATTTTGTACCTTCGACTCAATAGGAACTTTCAGAGGCTCCAACTCCACTGGATCAATAGTTACCAGCTTCTTTCCAGCTCTCGTGAGAATTGAAACTTGCTCCAAATATGGGACCATAAAATTATGATCAGCCTCCATTATCATATTAACTTGTCCACCAACAGAACTTTTTGCTAACGTCTGTACATAGTTCAAATGAACCATACATGTGTCTTCTCCATGAGGATCATTACAAGTGGAGCACCAGTATGCTCTCTCTGATGTACTAGTTTCTTCATTTGTCAACACAGTTGTGTTCCTTTCAGGGCCCTTGCTAGTGGTTGCTTACTCTCTGGTAATCGGTGATGTTTGAAATTGTTCTTACATCTGAATTAATAGATTGCACCTCTTATAATAACTTCATATAAGGATTAGGATTCGAGGGGGAAGGAGGTGTCGATAAAGGTAGAGGTACTGATGGAGTAGGAAATGGTAATGGAATAGGTGGTGTTGGTAATGCTGGGAAAGGAATGGGTGCTAGAAACTATGGTACAACTGGTGAGGGTAATTACAAAATAGTTGGAGTAGGAAGTTGTGGGACTAGAACTAGAGTGATTTGAGGTGGACCCGAGCTCCATGAGGGAACTGGGTACATAGAAGGCATGGGCTGTAAAAATGCACTTGAATACAAATGTTGTGGAAGATCAGGAAGGATAGGCATAGTGACCTTTGGAGGAAGCTTACCTATGGTGATCAAGTCTGCTTCAGCCTTTTGTGCTTGCATGTACAAATATGGAAATATATTTACATTAGCTTATCAAACAACCATACCAATATTGGAGTTGAATGCTCTGAGATAGTAAAATATAACTTGCTCATGCATGGGCCGAAGACCATTAGGAACCCTTTGCCAAATTCGGGTGAACTTGATGTTGAAGTCCACTATCTCCTCCTGTGGATGCCTTTGAATCATTGTAAATTGATGCAACAAGGAGAATGGATCAACTTTCTCATGAAAATTCTTGATTAGCAATTCCACCAACTGATCCCATGTGGTGATAGTGGCGGGCAATAACGATCGGTACCAATATAACAACTTTCCTCTAAGTGATAACACCAGCAACCTTACCATAATATCTTCATCCATGATACCATGGATTGTTGCCAAGGAAGCCACATCTTGAATATGCTCATAAGTAGTTTTTCCAATTCCATCATAGGTAGGAAAAGCCTTTAAAGCTGCTTGGGGAACTAGATTTTGTGCTTGTAGATTCAAGGCTCCTAAGCTATTCCATGCTGGGAATTACCTTGGTGGTTGTGGCTATTATGGTGGATTATGAGCCATTTGGACTGGTGTATGAGGTTGAGGTGGTGGAACACTAGTAGCAGTACTAGCTAGACTTGAAGGAACGAAGAACACACCAACTATTTATGAGGATGTTATGGATGACGTGTAAGGTGAAGGAACTAACCTGGGATGTTCACCTAATATTTTGATATCAATTTTATAAACTCAATGGGATCTTCAAGATTTTTGGCCTTCGATCTTGTAATCATGAAGCACATATTTTGTTGCCTTCATGTTCGGAGGCTTCTGGGTATAATCGAGTCACCAGATGTTCTAACTATACAACATGAAGGTAAACATCAAACCTCAATACTATTGAAAGTGGAACTTTTTGGTGTCCCACCGGGCGTGCCAAAAATTGTTGGTCAAATATCTACCTAATTATACAAACATGCATTTGTGCACCCTAGACATGGCCAAAATTGAAAGGCCGGAGGAAAGAAATGTCCTCTATGCCAATCTCCAGAGAGGGTTGGCTCCCTTACTAAATCCTACACTAGTTTAAGACTAGATTTGCAGGAAAGAAATTGGAAATGACAAAAAGAAATGGGAAATATGGCCATAGGCCGAAGGTGTAGGATTGGGGATAGACTAGTAGCAAGAATTTCACTCAAGCATTGAAGCAGCATGTAATAAAAGAAGGCAAGTAGGATTTACTTACAACCTTGCAGAGACAACCTCCAGGATCGCATTCCAGAACTCACTCTCTCACTAGCAATGTTCAAATTCAGATGCAAAATTTAAACTTAACAATAGACAATGAATATGAGCATAAAATAGAAGGAAATCACACACAAATATCACTTGCAAATTTAGAAGCCAAGTATCTTCTATTGATGTAGAGAACTTGAATAGTTTTTCTGTAGAATGTCTAACCTCTTTTTACAATGAAAACTGATTAGTATTTATAGAGGATTTCACCTCTTTCATTAAATACACATGAAGACAAAATGTTCATAGATCAGGGACCTTGGTGAGACAATTCCTCCTTGAAGTCCTTGAAAATATTTCTCTTGAGGCAGCGATCTAGTTTTTAAGGGTAAAATCCCTAGGAAATCAGTCGTATCCTAGTGTCGGTGCACGAAAAACTACAAACCTGGTCGTTGACTTGGGGCCTTCTTAATTCCTTGGAAATTCAATTTCGTTCGAAATGCTTCGGGACTCATAAAAATCATCTGGTGATTTAAAAATCGTAGCTTCTTCACCTTGAAATTCACACTTTGGCTACTTTTTGCCCCAATCATTAAATGCCTTTCATTCACCTATATGGGCACCTTCAAAAAAACTATGTCGAAGCTTGAACCCGAATATGCTCAAAACAAAAAAAAAAGAGTGAAAGCGTTGCCTTTAAATACTTACACCATTGCAATTCATGGATAGACCCCCCTCTGAATTCACTATTGCATTCACCTTTTGATGCTTCATCTTCAAAAATGGTGATCCAAAACTTCATATTTCTTCATAAGACATTTAAATTTTTTAAAACGCGCGTTCGCCCCAAAAGGAGGCGAAAGGCATTATCGCCCATCACTTCGGGTGAACGTAGCTTTGATCTCTTGGTGAAAATAAAATCTTAAGAAATTGGTGAAGTCATCTCTATGTAGCTTCACCCCAAAGGAGGGCGAATGTGACGTTCACCCCCCTCCTGGGGTGAACATGCCATTGACTTGTCAACTTCTCCTTTAAGCAATTTTTTAAATGACGTTCACCCCAAAGTAGGGTGAACAAAGTTGTCGCCCCTACCTTGGGGTGAACGCACTACATTTTATTTTTCTTGCACGTTGACTTCGGGCACCTCCCATATTAATTTTAAAATGGCTTTTCACCCCAAAGTGGGGCGAAAGGGACTTTCGCCCCTCATTTGGGGTGAAAGCATTCTCATTCGAAACTTAGCCCTTTTCCTCCATTTGCTTTATAAAAAATATCACGTTCACCCTGAAATGGGGTGAATATGCTAGTCACCTCAACTTAGAGGTGAACGCGCCCTTGCCACTCTTTTGCATAACAACCCAATTTTTAAAACAATGAAATCATTTTCGCCTAACGATGAACCCTGAAGCAATGCTCTCTATGACCACATCTGAGGACTTTTACTAAATCTTTCTCATACTGTTATCTGTGAATATTATTTCAAAGCAAGAGATGCATAAAAAACACAAAGTTAATATGTACAAAAATTGTAACATTCCATATAGGCCGAAAACACTTCATCTTTAGCTATTAATATATTTGTCGATATTTTCTGATTTTACATCAATAAAACTTCATCAAAATTTTAATGTGGCATATTGCAAAATTGCCAATAGGTCTTAATCTCTTAGTTCTATTCTATATTCACCCTAAGAGGTCTTAATCTCCTAGGTTTGTTCTATGTTCACCCTAAGATATCCTAATATCTTAGGTCCATTCTATGTTCACCCTAAGAGCTCCTAATTTCTTAGGTTTGTTCTAGGTTTAGAAGAATAAGACTAACTTTATCTAAATAATCTAAACATGGAATAATAGTTACCAAGCATTTTATAAGCACCTTAATTTAAACATCATAAAATATAAACATTAAAACAAATTAATTATTGAATAACCACAATGTCTACATAATTCATAAACAGTAAATTAAGAATACATTTCTCATTCATTTATTAGTTTATTACATAAATCCAAGTATAGTAAAACCTCCATACTCTAAAATAATAAAATATTACATCGAAGTCCCACTAGGGGTTACTCCCCAAGATTAGTCTACTGAACATAAATAATTATTGTAACCAAGGTCAAATTTCGTGCATTAGTTTCAACTATCCTCTATGGTTCTTCCCATATTCCCATTGTTCATTTTAAGGGTAATAGGATATTAGGGAAGATCATGGTTCTATGAAAACATGCATATAAATGCCTCTACTAAAACATAAAAAAGTGCATATATATATATATATATATATATATATATATATATATATATATATATATATTGTTTTACCAGTTTGCAACTATACACATCTATTTCAAGCATTCAACCATCTACTGTCTAGTTAATCTCATAAGAATTCCCTTATTCCCATTCTTATATCTATTAAATAAATAAGAGATTCATTTCATCAAATGCAAGCAGTTCATGATTCTTCCCTTAGTCAATCAAGGATCAATTTCTTTCAAAATCCAAGTTATTTTCAAATAAACCATTTATTTAATTAAATAAAGTCCCATTCCTTTAAGCGGAGAGTGGCTAGATGGTCACCTCATAGGTAAGGTGTAACTTACTCACAGTAATAGATGCCTCAAACAAGGATAAAATCACTATAGGAAAGGTGATGACTCATACGACCCAACACAATGCTTTCAAAAACCCAGTTTGACATGGGAATACTCAGAATACTTTTAAGCAGTTATAGGTTGATTCTATGGAAGATTGACTTAGTTCTCATTACAAAATTAAATAACAACTTGTATGGTTGGAGGTAGACCGTCAACTAACCTAGCATAATTTGACAAAAGCAATCTAACATGAACAAACTAGTAATGAATTTTTGGTTTAGAAAACAATTTAGCTAAGATTTTTTTTAAACCAACCTGCAATCACTTAGATAAGACTTTCCAAGATGGCATATTTTTGCTTTTAATTTTCTAATACCATCTCCAAACCATTGAATCCTTTCCACCCTAGCTTCTCTGCTTCTCCTCTTTTTTCACCTCCATCCCCCTCTCCCCTTGCTTCTCTCAACTTAGGAGAATAGAGTTCCTTTTTTTCCATGCTTCTGGTCTTGTCTCTCATTAATTCCACTTGTCCACCATTAGTTATTTCTCACCCAACAGATGACAGTATGGTATATTTATTATTTCCAAATAATTTGTTCCTTCAAAATTTAACATAAATAATGTCCCTTTCCATTTGGTCGACAGGAAGCTTCTTCTCCAACGTCCAAACTCTCTCTCCTATTTTCAAAGGAAAGGTTTAAACAAACCATAAGGAGAAGAACAAATGAACTTACCATATTCTCTTAAATATAATTCAATTATTATTTAAATATAATAATCCTTTATTAATAAGGTCTTACAATCATTTAGATGAAAATTCTATTATAGTTTAAATAAATTTTAAATTATTTTAAATAAAATATTATTTTTATTCAAATAAATATTTTATTATCTACTTAAATAAAATTCAGTTATTATTTAAATTAAGATCTTATTAAATAATTTTATTATTATTATTTAAATTGAGGTCTTAATATATTTAAATAATATTAAGTTATTATTTAAATTAAGATCTTATTAAATAAAATTCTATTAGTACTTAAGATCTCATTATCTATTTAAATAGATTATACTATATATTTATAAATATATAGGGTTCTTTTATCATACACTAACATAGCCTCTTATAGAAATTCAATAAATTTAAAGGTAATCAATCTTATGCATATTTTTTCAAAACCAATGAGGCAATCAAGTGATGAATTAAAAGACAACCCATCATATGCAACAAACAAAGAGGGAGTCTTTCCATCAACCTAATCACCCATCTCAGTCGAAGAATTTATGATAGTTACTAGGTTATCAACTTGCGACTTTAGGTGGTAAGCTAGTTGACAATTATCCCAAAAGTGATAATACATATCTATATAAGGGTAGTCATCCATGTTACCCTAAGTCATCGTAGTCATTATTTTACCTATTTCAAGTACCTCGTTTCTAGTTGATGATTCTATTTCTTCTATCCATGACCATACCTAATCCTACACATTGACAATATGTCAGCAATACCATGTTCTTCAAAAAATGAATCAATCTAAACATTACATAGTCATTCATTTGCAACAAAACTAAGTATCAAAGTACTATTGATCATCACATAGTCTTTCATGCAAAAATTTTTGCTAGGGAGGATCATGACAATGTTATATGAATCTTGTTAAGTTTACCATTTACTAAGGCATATTTTATCTCTAATTTATAAGGTTATAAATTTATTTTAGTAGTAATATATAATAATCCTATGATATAAAACATTTTAAATACTAGTTAAAATGTATTATAGTAACCAATACCATAACTTAGAGAAAACATAAGCAACCAAACAAGCTTTAAAAATATCTATACTTCCATAAAATTTAGATTGCACCTTATATATATACATAAAATCATTTGTTTTCCTTCCAAAAGTTAAATCAATAAGTTTTCAATTTTAATTTTCATTGATGAGTTATATGTTGAATCATTTTCCTCTCTTTATTTTACTATTCTTGTATTAATTTAAGGTCTATTCATAAAAATGTGCACCATGTAAAAAATATGAAAATTTCAATTACATTTAATGAAAGTCTCCTTGTACAAGGTGAAGGAATTATATGTTAGGGGTCCTCCTCAACTTGATTTTTTGCTCTTAAATTTGTTCTTGATGTTTTTTTTCTCTTATATATTTATTTATGGTCATTCATCCATGATATTTGTTTTCTATTCATCACGCAACATGACATCTATAAAAGATGATACCATAGATATTTTAATCCCTTTTTGTTGAATAGATGACATATCTATTGAGAAATACTTTCTTAGTGGTTAAATTATATAGTTTGTAACCTTTATTCCAATCTATAACTAGTTAAAATTCATGAAATGTATTTTGAATCTAATTACTTTATTTTATATTAGTAAAT
Organism: Wollemia nobilis; assembly: GCA_028583015.1. Classification (NCBI taxonomy): domain Eukaryota; kingdom Viridiplantae; phylum Streptophyta; class Pinopsida; order Araucariales; family Araucariaceae; genus Wollemia; species Wollemia nobilis. The sequence continues at coordinate 4,828,519 of JAQPPZ010014295.1, forward strand.
ATAAATAAATGTTTTTCATCCAACAACTTTAAAATTCTTAAAGTTTGATTTCTTACTAATTCACATTTCTTGAGCTTTTACCTATTAAAATCCTTTAAGACTATCATATTTTGAAAATATATCTAACTTTAGAAAGAGAATTTTCTCAGGCTCTCTTGGAAGATTACTAGGTCATTTAAAATAGTTTGAGAAATACCTACCAATATTTTATTAATCCCTTTATAAACACCATTTTGTAGAGGATTATATGAAACATTGAACTACCTTAAGATCCCAAGACATTTGTAAAATTCATGAAAATATTTTGAATTATATTTTGCTCCATTCTCATTCTATAACACTTTAAATTAAAATTAATTTGGGTTTATATAGGTTTATAATACATTTTAAAAATCCAGGACTTTAAATTTTTAAGAGAAAAATTAAATTACCTCTCCATAATAGTTATCAATGAAGTTTACAATATATAATTTTCTTAAGTGAACTAATTGAGACCGTTTCACTTATATTAGAGTGAGTAATCTAAAAATCCATTTTTCAAGTTTTCATGAACATATGAACATATTTTTCATGCATCTTATACATGCTTCATATGTATTTAATACTAACTCTTTTTTAGCATGGATGCATGACTACTTTCATATTTGGTCATTTGTTAGGCACGTAAAAAATTGAGATACCAAAACCTTCAAAGTTAGTGCTCAACATCACCAATATTCTTAGTTTATGTTATAATACAACCATCAACTATTATTCTTGAGGTATTTATAATGTTTCCTTTCCTCACAAGGGGTCAACTCAATAAGACCATTGAATACCATGTATAATAATAGGGTACTAAAGGATACCTCTAAATTTTATATTTACCTCTCAATCCTAAAAAAAATATTTATTTATTTATTATTATTTAATAAGTTATATTTGGCTTTCAATGGGGTCACTCTAATCAAAATAACAACATATAACATTTGATGTTTGACCAGTCAAACCATATTGAGCATGCCTTTTAATACTTCTTTTTTGCTATTATTTCTTTTTCTATTAAATATATTATTCAACTTCCTTGACATCATTTCGACTAAAGATAAAATCTCACTTTTCTAGACACATTCTAAAATTTTAATTTCACCAAGATGAAGGTCAATACCGTGATTGGCTAAATTATCTCCTACCCAATTATGAAGAAATAAATGGTATGATATTGCTAAGCCCTTGTCACATAAGGCATATATGAAGGGTCCATGATTTTGAAGTACTAACCCAAGGAATGTTGAGGCCTTAGGGAAAGCCTCTAGTGATCAAACATTCTTCCAAGGAAAACCTATTTGCTTAAATTCTCATATTCCAAGTTTATCGAGTATTCACCATATATTTAAAGATTGCAAACCAACTCATATTTTCATGTAAAAAATCAACAAATAAAAATATTGAAGCATCTTTTGAAGTTCATCTATAATTTGTTTGAGTTTCTCTCCTTCAACTAGGTTACTAATAGAAATCTATGATTTGGAATTTTTTCTTATATTAATATAGTCTTCAATTTTTGGACCTTTAAAAACTAGGCATACCTAAGCCAATGGTTACCATTTAGAGTTAGAATTAATAGAATAAGAATTCAACCAACCATAAAAAAAAAATTGTATAATTTCCCTCATTGACTGACCATATAATATATTTATTTATCAATTGTAAACTATATGATATTAAGTTCCATGTTGATGATTCTTTAGGTAAGGTTTTTTTTCTAAATAATTTTATTACATAGAGTGAAACTATATATATATATATATTTAATTTACATGGTGGAATCGATAACCACCATGAATCTAGGTAGGTTGTCTAGCTTTTATGGCCGCCATAGTATTCTAGGTTGTCTACCCCGAAAGCTGCCATATAGTTCTTCACACATTCTGTCCCTATAACCACCATGCCACAATCATTTAAACATTTTTACGCCATTGAAAGCACTAAGAAAGGGATAAGTGTTCAGTCTGGCAAGGCTCAAGATTTGAACCTTGGACCTCTACATCCCTTACGTGGTTTGGTTGAACCAATTGGTCTACACCTCAAACCTTGAACCTATATATTTTTGAAGTAATATTTTTTCCCAATTCTTTCCTTGAAATTTGAATAACATCCACCCAAGATTTGCCCTTAATGCAAAACTCATAAGTCTACAATTTTGCAAGCTTGCTCCTCAATTTTTATTTCTTTTGTAAACCCTATTCCACTTACAAAGAAGAAACCTAAATTTTTTATGATAACCTTTCCAAAGAAATTCTCTTTGAAATTTATTAATTTTTGATGTTGTAAATATTGCCAATCTTGCAAGTGATATCATGTAATAGGTATGGATTGAAAAATAATATTTATGAGTTTTAGCCTTCCTTCCATAGTTAATGTTGTCCTCTTAGATTATCTTGACCATAGAACATGATGTGGACTAGGTAGATGGGGTATATTGCATCTCACATGGAGTGACATAGTATTTCCAGTCCCAAGAGCATGGGGATTGCCTCAATAAAGGGTCTCCAATATTTTGACAAAGGTTAGATCCTTTATAAGATGAGATATTTGGTGTACATTCCTATTCTAACAACTAGGGAGGAAAAGGGTATAAGAGAGAAAAATAAAAATAGAAAATTTTAAAAACTAAGCTAAAAAGGTGGCAATGTGCAAAATATCAATTAAGATCTCCCTACACAATATCTCTAATCATAATATGCCAATGTGAACACTTCCTCTCCTCGACATATATAAGCATAAAAATTAAATATGCAATCACACACACATAAAAGGGATGTATCAGGGCATGATATCCATAGATAAAATTAAAGTAGACACATAGTCATACAACATATATATACATGCAAAAAGCATTACAAAGAGTTATGCTAGGAGTGGGGTTCGTGTTTCCCACAAGATCACCCAAAGATCCATGTACTACTATATTTTTAGAATATATTATATTATTGGTACATGCCAATGTACCACTATGGGTACATCCATAGATTAGGAAGATTATCTTAGATTAGGATGAAATTATTTACTTTATGTAATGTAATAAATGCACAAGTGTGCAATGATATTTTGGCAATGTAAATGTGAATAGTTATCCCTATGTACATGTGTCAATAGAGTAGGAAGATGAAGAGTCATAGGAAGAGTGAAATCCAAGAGTCCTCCATATGAAGAGTAACATTCCTATATGGATGTGAAGGATATATATCAATTGATGTAGAGATATATACTACCACATATTGTAACAACAGAAGGTGATGTAGTATGATGTATTTGAGGTCTTTACTCAATAATATTTCATAGTTATTTGAGCATTTTTCATTAGCATTCTTTGAGTTATTTTTTATAGTAGTTTATGAGTTTATATGCTTGATTATTTAGCATTATCATATATTTCATATTTGCAACTTTATTATTGATCTTGAGGCCATATTATTGTGAGCACTCATTCATCAAAAGCTAGAAGTGGTATTGGAGCTACAACAAGGTTTTATATTACACATGTTTTAGTTGTAGAGAATATTTATACTGGTTAAGAAGAAACCAATAATGTTGAAGGAATAACCTTTGGAAAGGGAAACTAGAGAAGATAGTATTTCTCACAGTGTTGAAGGAAAACCAGTGATATTTAAGGATTTACCTATTCCAAGAGCAAAGAAGGAATAAAAGGGGATTTACAGGTCATGAAGATAGAACTTGAAATTGAAGAGATCAAGATACCCCTAGAGGAGGTTCTATTTATAATATTGAGATAGAGAAGATTCCATATTAGTATTTGGCTAGAATATTTCCACAAAGTTGAAGGAAAACTCATGAAGACTAGGATTCAACATAGATTTGCTTCCACTAGTTTTTAAGATAGCTAGTGAAGATTATTGATTCTGGAACTTTGAATATATATGATTATTATTGTCTAATTTTTTTCATAGAATATTAGTTCTTAGAATTTGAGAATATTCCTACAATGGATAGAGAAGAATTTTATCTTTGATTGCCTAAAAGTCTATGTGCTTTCCTAGTGTAAGGATTAACTCTTTGTTGCAAAAAAGTAGACATTGAAGGAGGTCCAAGAAGAAGACCCCATTGAATATTGAGAATAACCAAGGAGAAGGTTCTCATTGCGATATTGAATATTGAAGATACCCAAGAAGAGGTCACAATGAAGAGCTTCTAGATTTGGAATATTGAATATTGAAGATTGAAGATAGAGAGGTACTACAAAAATTCCTATTGTAGATAAAAGTAGTAGAGTTTTGAGGTCCATAACTCATTGCAAAATTTCCCATAGTGGAAAATTAAATAAACCAAGGTAAGTTTTCATTGAAGTCTTGACTAAAAATGTTGAAGACTGTAGGATTAGAAGACCCAAGAGTAGAGGTCTCAAGAATATTTCAAAGAAGGAAAATAAGGGTAGAGAACACCTTATTGCAAAAGCTAAAGTAGTGACCATTGGAGTTTATTTGAAGCAGAGTTCATGTCAGAATATTGCAAGTAGAAGGAGCACCTAATCAGAACAGATTGGGACAATTGTCACCATACATCAACAAGCCCAAAAGAAAAAAGGATTTGGAAATAAGTTTACGAAAATTTTAAGAAATATTTTGAATATCTCAAGAAATCAGATTCTTGAGGAAGAAGACAAATAATGAGGTCATATTTGAAGTCAAAATTCAACAAGAAGATTGAACAAATCAAGAATATTGCAGAGGTCATAGTTTTGAGATATTTGAAGATAGCCACAAAGGTTTTGTAGGCTAATTTATACAAGCACAAATTGCTATTTTCTAAAGAAGAAGTCAAAAGGTCATAGGTCAACAATTTTAATAAAGAATAAAGCTACAATTTTAAAAGGCTTTGGAGAATAATAATTTTTGGATAATCAATCCCAAGGGATGCTGAAATTTCCCGATATTACATTCTTATAGAGTAATTGGAGGTTTTTATGCTAGGCATGGTAAATTATCGTTGATATCTATGTACCACTTATGTGGTATCTTATTCCTATTGGTTGGAGTATTTATTTACATATTCTAATCTACTAGTCATATCAAGAAACTACTATGCATTTTTATTGCCGCATTTTTATTCACTTGTGGGTTTTATTTCCTAGGTTCTATTTTGTTTAACTCATTATGAATGAACGATGAATGATAAGCTTACTTTTGTTTCCTTTGCATCTGGAGTAGCCTTGAAAGATGTTATAAAGATGAATCACATAGACAAATTAAATACTCTCAATTTTTTTTTACTAGAACTAACAATTTTTTTCAATTAAAAACTCTTAATTTTTTAAACAATAATACAAATAAAAATATTTTAACAAATCCTCTAAATACTTTTATTGGCTTAGTTACATTTATCTTGAATTTTTATCATAAGTGGTTGTTATTTTAAGATAATATCCAATATTTTGATGGTATAACATTTCAAATTCAACATACAAATCAATATTGAATAGTTTTAAGGATTACAAATAATTAATCAATAGAATAAATATTTATCAATATATATATATATATATATATATATATATATATATATATATATATATATATATATATATATATAGGTTTATATTTGATATTTTTTTCTTGAGTCCATTTCTAAGAAGATAAGGATTTGTATACTTATAACAAGCGCTCCCTTTTATGAAAACTTCTAAATTCTATATAAATACTCTTAAGTTTACCATTTCATAAAGCACATTTTACTTCTAATTTTATGAATTTATTTTAATTGTAACCTACAAATAATATTATAAAATAAGATACTTTAATAATTAACTAAAGTATATTGTAATAAATAATACCTTAACCTGAGAAAAACCATAGATAATAAGGTAAAATTTAAACCTATCTCTACTTCCATCAACTTTACCTCTATGAACATGTCTATTTTATGACATTCATACATATAAAAACATCTTAACAAATCCTCTAAATATATTTTTTATATTCTCTATAATTTTCATGATATTTTATCATAAGCAGTTGTGATCCCAAGATAATATTGAATATCTTGGTGGTACCCCATTTTAGATTCAACATATGAGTCAACATTGAATAGTTTCAAGAATCACAAATGATTAACAATTTGGATAGATTCATCAATATAAAAGTACAAAAATAATTATTATTTTGGTTTTATATGTAAATGTTTGTATTTTAAAATCCTATTTTAAAACCATTTCTCATACTCTAATAATCTATAGACTTATAACAAGTAGCTTGTGATTACTGGAGACCATATATTGATGTCTTGTGTCAGTATACATAATCTTCATTTTCAGCATTGATGAGACTTTCTAGATGCTATATGAATCTTGTTTAAGTTTACCATTTACTAAGGCATATTTTATATCTAATTTATAAGGTTAGAAAGTTATTTTACTAATAATACATAAGCAATACATTTAAAAAATAACTAACCAAACATTTTAAAATGTATTGTATTGGTTAATGAAAAAAGAAAAAAGAAACATGGCGAAGCAGTACTTTAAAAAATAAACTAGTTTTTGATTCGTCAGATAATAGATGTGCAAGTGAAGAGCATACTCCTAGTGCTACAAGCTTTCTAGTTCACTAGATTACATTACGTGTAAGTGAGGAGCATAATACTGGTAGCAAAAACATATTAAAAAAAAGAAAAAAAAAAGATATTATAAACTTAAAGAAAAATATGAGTTAGAAAAGGAACAAAAAGACATTTGATTGAATTTTTATTTTGAAAAAAAAAATTGAAGATATTATTTCTCCGAAAAATGGAGAAAAGATAGAGAGTTTAAGCACATTGCTCGAGGCATCATTTGCTGGAGGAACCAAAAACCTCTTTGATATTATCTTTGTGAAAATAAAATTGTTTAAGGGACTATTTTCCACCTTGAATTTTTACATTTTTTAATGTATTTCTTCTCTTTTATGTGTGGGTGTTTTTTTGGGGGGTTGAGCCCGGGACTTATTTTATTTTCTCTGTATTGGTCTATAAACCTATGGTTTGTAGCAATGCTTGGGTTTCTTTATATCACATGCATTACTATTTAGCTCCATCCTTAGAGTTAGGTCTTTATAAAGAGAGGTTATACCTCTTCGAAGCTCACTTCATTGATGAATCTTGTAGGCCAAAACACGTTTGAATTTTTATAGATGTATAACTTTTTTTTTGAAATAAAATTCAATCAAATGTTTTTTTGTTCCTTCCTAACTCATTTTTTTTTAAGTTTATAATCCCTCTTTTTCTTCTTTCTATTTTCTAATATGTTTTTGTTGTCTTGATTATGCTCTTCACTTGCACGTAATGTGATCTGGTGAACTAGAAAGCCTGCAACACTAGGAGTGTGCTCTTCACTTATATATCTATGATTTGATGAATCGAAAACTAGTTTACATTTTTAAAGTACTACTTTGCCATATTTATTTTTTCATTTATGATATAAGATATTTAAAAACTAGTGAAAATGTATTGTTGTAACCAATACCATAACTTGAGAGAAAACATAAGCAACCATACAAGCTTTAAAAATATCTATACTTCCATAAAATTTAGATTGCAACTTATATATACATTTATAATCATTTGTTTTCCTTCCAAAAGTTAAATTAACAAATTTTCAAGTTTAATTTTTTTATGAGCTAATATTTAATGGAAGTCTTCTTGTACAAGGTGAAGGTATCATATGTTAGGGATCCTCCTCAACTTGAAGTTTCACTCTTAAATTTGTACTTGTGTTTTTTTTCTCTTATATATTTATTTATGTTCATCAATCCACACTATTTGTTATCTATTCATTAGGCAACATGACATCTATAGAAGATGATGCCATAGAAATTTCAATCACTTTTTTTTGAATAGATGATATATCTATTGAGAAATACTTTCTTAGTGATTATATTATATAGTTTGTAACCTTGATTCCAAGCTATAACTAATTTAAATTCAAGAAATGCATGTTGAATCTAATTACTTTATTTTATATTAGTAAATATAAATAAATGTTTACTAATCCATATGTCTTGAGTTCTTACCTAATAAGATTCTTTGAGATCATCTTATTTTGAATATATATCTATCTATAGAAAGAGATTTTATCAAGCTCTCTTAGAAAATTACTAGGTCATTTAAAATAGTTTGAGCAATACCAACAAATATTTTAAGTCCTTTTATAAACACCATTTTATAGAGGATTATATGAAACATTAAACTACATTAAGATCCCATGACATTTATAACATTCATGAAAATATTTTGAATTACATTTTGCTCCATTATCATTCTATAACACTTTTAAATTAAAATCAAATTGGGTTTCTATAGATTTATAATACATTTTTTCAAATTCTTAAAAGAAAATTTAAATTTCCTCTCCATAATAATTATCAATAAATTTCACAACATATAATTCTCTTTAAGTGAACTAGTTGAGACTGTTTCACTTATATTAGAGTGAATAATCTAACACTCCATTGTGTTAGTTTTCATGAACATATAAACACATTTTTCATGCATCTTATACATGCTTCATGTGTCCTTAAAAAAAACTTTTTTTTTAGCATGGATGCATGACTACTTTCATATTTGGTCATTTGTTGGACACATCAAAAATTGAGATGCCAAAACCTTCAAAGCTAGTGCTCAACATCACCAATATTCATAGTTTATTTTATAATACAACCATCAACTATTAATTTTCAATTTTTTGTAAAGTTTTCATTCCTCACAAGGAACAACTCAATAAGACTATGAAATACCATGTTTATTCATAGGGTACTAAAGAATACCTCCAAATTTTATATCTACCTCTCAATCCTAGAATATTTATTTATTTATTATTATTTAATAAGTTATATTTGGTTTTTATTAGGGTCACCCCAATAAAAATACCAACATATGACATTTTTTGTTAGGCTAATTAAACCATATTGAGAATACCTTTTATTAATTTTATTATATTATCTCTTTTTCTATTAAATATATTATTCAACTTCTTTGACATCATTTTGACTAGAGATAAAATCTCACTCTGCTAGGTGTGGATGCCTAAAATACATTATCTTAAATATACTCTTCAAAAGGGCTCCTTGCCAGCCCCTACAATCCACCTTGGTTAGTATTAGGGCTAATCTGATGGTTTTTATCAACACTGGACAACTTTTCCTATAGGTTGCCTAACCATCTTGACCCAATACGATCTTAGAACTGTGATCGTATCGACCCAAGACGATCATGAAAAATCAAAAATAAAAATAATAAAAATAATAATCAAAATTGACTATTAGTGTTGCACATGATCTCACACAAACATTGGATGCTCTGAATGAGTTAATTTTATCAATTTACATGCGATCAATTATTTTGGGGTATGCATATGCTTCTCCAATGCAAACTACCCCTTTGATTTTTCATGTAGACTGCCCTAGCCTTTGGTTAAGAGGTCTATAAAATAGCACTTACCCCTTAGTTTTAGAAATCTCACAATCAATTTTTTATGCCATGAAGTGTTATCAAATTCAATCCTCTAGGTTTTTCTACTGCCAAGACCATACCATTGGATTACCATATAGGATTGAATGCTACACTTTGCTACCTCGTGTAACTAATACCCTCACTCCGATGACTAATCGAGTTCATTAAAATTGCCTCCCCACCAAGAAAATTCATCGACAATACCCTCGAGGTCATCCCAAACATCGCTCAAGCTTGGTAACAAAGAAAAATATGTATATGACAACAACCGTCTCACCCTGAGATAGTTCATAGAAAAAATCATCTCAACTTGAGAAAATCATGGTCAAGTGATCTATTTTACAAATTTTATTTTATTTTAGCTTAGATCTAGTTATTTCATTATTTTTCATTGATTTAGATTTTGTTTATATCATACATGCACCTACTTGTTTATTCATTATTTCATATCTTCTAATTGAATACGGGTCTAACTTTGGTGGGATTTGCATGTGCTACTAATTTGTTGTTATTTCCTTGTGTGTAGGTTATAGGTACAATGATATCGAAAGACTCTACTTATAACACTCATGCAATAGTATCAAAAAACTTGCTCCCTTACAAACTATGTTGGCACAAAGATTCTTCTATTGCACCAAGAGACTTTATTCATGATGTTGTAAATCATTGTATCGATTTGGTAGCATCTCCTAAGAGGGGATTCTGATTGTAACATTTTGAAAGACAATACAAATATACAAAAGGATCCATCTTATTTTACATTGTTTGATCATTGTGTTTTCATTCATTGCTACTTCACTTTATTGTTATGGTAAAAAAATTTAACTTTCAGATGGTGATCATGGTGGGATCAGTCCCTATATTTATACATGTAAGTTTTTTGACTGACTAATTATCTACTTCTATGATTTGCAGGTACTCAAACATAACCATCTTGGATCAATATGGTCCATGTATCGCACACATATCAGTTTAAGACAATATATTATTAGAGGTAAAAAAGTAGCATATTTGCATAAATTCATCGAACTTTGGCTTTAAAGGTTAGCTTTCTATATTTTTATTTTCAATTTCTAAAAATAAAGGTAGAAAAATATTCATTTATAGCATACTTGCAAAGCTTTCAATTTTTAAGTTAGTCAAACAACAATCATATCAGGTCAAGATGATCTTTGCTTGTGATCATCTTAGGTCGAGACAATCCCCTATTTACAACCATCTCAATTAGAGATGATCTTTGTATACAATTTCTAGTTTTCTTATGTTGTTGCTTACTAAAAGGTTGATAATTATCTAGGAAATACTGCATTCTAGGGTTAAAATTTACATTAGTGAAAGAGCATAGATTATTGTTTGATTTCATTTTTGAAAAATTAAAAGGAACCTACACACACACACTCACAAGGCATCTAAAAAATTGGTTAGTTGGATTTCATCACCAATGACCAATAGCAATAATGCAACATGGGTATTCATCTCCCACCATAGATTGGCTCCCTATACACCTTAGTATCCCCCATGAGTGGATTTTTAGAATTCATCACCAAACATTCCCATGCTTTTGGGTGCACCTCAAATTAGGATAGGTTTAGATGCCCTTCATTCCCAAGGCTTAATAATTTTTAGAATTATAGTTTTCGTTTATACCCAAGCTCACATGAGGGTGAAGTGAAAGTCTAGTTGGGTTGGTAACAAGGCACTAGATAGCATGACCCCTTTCAGGGGTATTTTTCCCATAAGGTTACCATAAGCCATATCCATTTAGGAAGCCATTTTTAGTCATTTTTGTATCACTTCTCGTTAGAGAGGTGGACATCAACACACCCGATTAATTTACATTCCATCACCCCATATATAGTTTTAGGATTAGGTTCATCAAAACACATAAAATAAAAAACAAATAAAAAATAAACCAAAAAAAAAATCAAAACAAAAAACACAAAAGAAGAATATTGTACAAACGTATAATATCGATGATTAAAAACAAAATCACTTGTTTATAATTTTTGCATTGTTTGTGTAGTTTAGAATGAACACACCATTTTCATAACTTATGGTAGAGACACAGTCAAGCTCAATTATTAGTGAACATTGCTAAATTAATACAAGAAAATATGGATCAATTTTGAGTTAATCCATAAGACCTTATAATACTTGAGTGGCAACATGACCCCCAGGGCTCAAATATCGCTAATCATCCTATTGACCACGACATGTCAGAAGTTGCAACTCAAAATCAGCCTATAGATCTTGACTACGATCATGATATAGATTATCCAGATCAAAACAACTTGCATACTATGTATAGGGACAATTACATTAAAGAAAAAAAACCTAGAAAATCTCTACTATGCATCCAAATCCTGACTCGACCTATGACTCTCCCATATCAATATCAGGAATACATTCCATAATGAGACATGGATGTTCAAGCCACCCCAGCTAATCATCCATGAATGAGCTATAAGTATGATTATATGAACGTGTACACCATTTAGGGTCATAACAAAATTACCATATTAGCCCATGCATTTGTCATGTCAACTCTTGGGCCAAGGGATGGTGACTTTGATCCTCCCACTACACCTTATGATAAGTAGTATGGGTAAGGATGATTAGCTTTCATACCTCCTAATTACATAGAGCCTACCCTACGATATCAATATCAAGTTAATACCACCTCTCATGACCATGGAAAGTAAGTCATTGATATTTCCAATGTTGAAGAGTAGGCCACACCTGTTCGCATTACCAATACATAGTGGAACAGGTGAAAAAATTTCATCAAGTACCTAGGCTAAATATTGAGTACCAACAACGGTTGCAGAGGGTGATACACCAAAGATTGCCAATACCTATGCATCAAAGGTAATAAATTCAACATCATCTAGAGTGCTAAAATCAATAGCATAATTCCCACAATGACCAATCAAAACCTTCCTCCTTATTTAGTGACTGAATCCCTCTCACACCCAAAATTAGAGACCTCTAACCATTCATCATCAAGAACCTTCTACACCTCAATAGTACCAATATCGACAAGAGGATGAACTCTATGGAGAATATCAATAGGAATATTAAGAACAAGTTGATACCTATCCTAAATCAAATTATGGTGATGTACCTATTGATCATACTTATTGTCCACCACCTCAACATCAAAATCCACCACCTCTACCTAATCAAGTATGAAGGTAAGTGAATCATATCATCTCACCAAATGCCTATAAAGTGCTGACTGATAAAATAAATTCATTAGAAAAACAAGCTCAAGGCTTGGATTACCAAAAACCCACACTAAGGCAACTTAGAAATAAATCTATCCATCCATCAGTACCATAACCACCATACCCACCATATTTCAAGATGCCTAAACTCAAAAAGTTCAAAGGTAATGAAGATGCGCAAGAGCACATGACTAGCTTCATGAATATGTGCTTTCATATTCAAGATAATGACTCCTTACTATTAAAAATATTTCTTATAACATTGAATCAGGGTGATTTGGAATGGTATAATCATATACCATGCCATAGCATATACACCTTTGATAAATTAGTGGATGTATTTTTGGAATACTTTACCTTTAGCATTAGGAAAAAGATGAACTTGACTGACTTGTATAGCCTTCATAAATTTGAAGATGAGCTAGTAATGGAATATGACAACATGTGGAGAATGATTATGTCAAATTTGTCCTTCACCTTACCCATCATAGAGCTTAATTTAATGTTCACTAGGAGTTTCTCGAAGCAAATATCACTTTTATTGTAACTCCAACAATACAAGTTTTTTGAGGAAGCCCTAGCCCAGGCCAAAGTAATTGAGGACATTAAGGTCCAAGAAGGAGATATTAAGCTCCAAAAGAAATAATGGTCTGGAAAAATGCTAAAGGGGGCCAAAATAAAACCTAAACATAGGCAACCCTAGTGAATCAAATCATTTTGAGTACCCCTAGGCTCTCAAATTGAAACCTTCCTCAACCACAAAATTATTAGACCCAACCGCCACTCATGCAATATCACAATCAACAAGCACAACAACCCCCCACTTAACCAATATGTCCACCACATCAATATATACCATTTCCAAAACCCTTGGCAATAATATTTCATCGATTATGTAGGGTGCAAGCAATAACTCTTCCTAATATTTATCCATTGGACCTTAATCATCCTAAAACTAAATAATACAGGGAATATCAATACTACATCTACCATAGACAAAATGAGTGGTGAGCAGAAATTCATGTCCCGAAAAACATTCATTTCTCTTCCATAAATTATCAATCCGGTAAGTTCGTAAACTTATGAGTGTCACGCACAGTATATGCCTGCAGTGTTGGGGAACAAATCTGGTTGTACCTTATTTAGTTTGGTGGGGAGGTTTGTGTAATTGGATTCCAACCAAACCAAATAAATAAATAAAATACAATGCTGGAAATAAAATGCTGAAAATAAAAGCACACACCTAAATTAAATAAAGCAAGAACTAAAGCAATAAAATAATCTACAAAAGATAAAGAACAAAAATAAATAGGGGAGGACTACTGCAAGGAGTGGGCCCAAGCTCCCGCAGATAGTCCGCCCGACTAGCTACGTAGAGCTTGCTCTAATAAGAGGAGTTGCACTCTTAATTAATTAAACAATAAAATAAAATAAGTTGTGTAAAATTAATCATTGATCTCCGATCCCCTCTGTTCATCTGGCTTGCGTCTTTATATAAAGCGCAGCCGGATCTCATTACAATAACAAATCGGTCTATTTTAATCACGTGATGTGATTTAGTTACAATTGATTCTACACATATTTTATTCTTCTATTTTAAAGTATGTTCGTTCACCGAAGGATAAATATAAACATCCTTAGGTGTACGTAACAACAAATCCTAAACTAATGCATCCTAAAAATAATAATATGCTTTAAGAGCTTTACAAGGTCAACCGGCCAATCGGTTGATAATAATAACAAACACTTTATTCTATTTAATAAATGCATGATTAAAATAGATCTCCTTTGTCTTCACGTGCAACCTCCTCCATAGTCCTTGGTCAACCAACCAAAGTTGACTTGGTAAATCTTGCAAAGTATGAAGGCATGGAGGCGCCTTCCGATTGTAGGGAGGCGCTCTTCTTCCATTGGCGCCTTTCGGTTGCAGGGAGGCGCTCGTCTTCCATTGGTGCCTTTCGGTTGTAGGGAGGCGCTCGTCTTCTGTGGGTGCCTTCCGATTGTAGGAAGGCGCTCATTTCTATCGGCGCCTTCCGTTGTAGGGAGGCGCTCTTCTTTCGTTGGTGCCTTTCGGTTGTAGGGAGGCGCTCGTCTTCCATTGGCGCCTTCTGGTTGTAGGGAGGCGCTCGTCTTCTGTGGGTGCCTTCCGGTTGTAGGAAGGTGCCTACTTCTGTTGGGTGCCTTCCTTGAAGAGGAAGGTGCCTACTCTCTTGCCTTAGTCTCTGTAAGTAGAAGTATGCCGGGTCCAAGTGGATGTAGACCGGAAAACACCATATTAGTACCAATACCTCCATTTATACACATTTCCCACTAAAAACACCAATCAAGCATAATACCGGATTTTCTATCAATTATATGCATAAGTTATATAAAATACATTTCATATGCTAATTGAACCAGTGATAATTCTCCTTAACCGTGTATATAAAATGAGCATTTTTGGTGCTCATCATCCCCCCATGCCTAACATGTGCCACGCCCTCGTGGCACCAAAAGGTGAAGTTATCCCTCTCGCAGGATGACCATGCCAAAAAGTTTGTCATGTCTTCGTGACAACAACCCCTGGGATATATATATTTTTTCTCTCTTTTTTTTTTTTAATGGCCTTCAACATCTCTCGTTTCTCTCGTCGAGTGCTGCTATTTTTTTCCATTCAAACACTACTAATTTTTTTCTTAGTACTATATTTTTTTTATTCAAAGACTGTGTTTTTTTTTTCATTGAGTGCTGCTATTCTTCATCCATAGAGCGATGCGGCACCAGAAGAAGTCAGAAACACATCCTGACTAATCATTGCGGATAAATAGTTAAATCGTGACCACACTGTTTAGGGCAAATTACCACTGCACTAATGCTGGCATTTTCCAGTGTTGCACATTAGTCAGATTTGGTGAGACCAAATTTGTTTAAAACAAGTGCAATCACCAACTACTACTTTTACCCACATCTGAAACATATTTGACATCTCCAGAACCTCCTTTGTGGTAGAGAGTAGCATCATTTATATGTGTTCGCTCAAGATGACTACCATTGTCAGGAGGCGGCAATGAAAATGATGCCAAATTTATTCATGTAGATGCCATAGCCTCTCTCTCTCTTTTTTTTTTTCAATTATATATATTTTTTTAAGGCACATCATGTGTTTGAATTCTAATGGGAGATTTTGAAAAACTGTGGAGGCGTCGACTGGTATTAGCATAGAAATGATTTTAAAATAACTATACACATAATTAATAAGAAAATCAGTACATACCCGGTTGAATTTCGTAGAATCCGATATATATGATGCTCGGTGGTGTGAGACGTCTTCACATTTGTGCTCCTGGAGATTTTATTTATTTATTTATATGTATCTTTATCTATTCTCGCCATGAACAGAACAGATCTTGACTCTCTCATTTTTTTTCATCCTCTGCATCAAAGAACAGAGTCAATCCGCAACAACTGAGCTGGTGACTCTAAAATTTGTAATACCCATATTTTTATCAATAGCACACAAAATATTTTAATCCCGCATTGACGTATCTCTCTCCGAATGCATTTACAGGATGAATATTAAAATTTATACCTGACACGTGTGCGTCCAAAATGATCTCCCCTCTGAATTATTTCTTTTGCATGCATAATTGGAACAACACTACATTCCTTTGTTTTCTGGAGTGAGGAAAAACAATATTTCTTTCATCATTCACGACATCCGTCAAGTGCATTGCTGAGATGTATGTGTTGTATGTGCTGGCATTGGTAGGATGTTCTCATCCATTGATGCGATCCCCAAATTAACCTACATGCCGTAGAGTTGGAACTGCACCAATATTTGTTGCCCACATCGTGCTTGTCTAGTCAATGGGCGAAGAACAGGGGCGCCTTCCCTCTGAGGAAGGCGCTTGCCTTCTAGTGGCACCTTCCTGTTGGTGCCTTCCTGTGGCACCTTCCTATCGGTGCCTTCCTGTGAGAGGAAGGTGCTTGCCTTCCTATGGGCACCTTCTAGTGGCGCCTTCCTATTGGTGCCTTCCTATGGCACCTTCCTGTCGGTGCCTTCCTATGGCACCTTCCGTGATGCCTTCCGATGAGAGGAAGGCGCTTGCATTCTTTTGGTGCCTTCCTAGAAGAGGAAGGCGCTGGCCTTCTATTGGCGCCTTCCTGGAAAAGGAAGGCGCTTATATTTTCTTGGTGCCTTCCTGGAAGAGGAAGGCGCTGGCATTCTATTGGCACCTTCCTGGAAGAGGAAGGTGCCTACTTACCATGCGTTGATTTCAAAGGAAACAGATATTTGACATCTATTTTTTTTTCAAACTCCTCCCCCATTTTATTTAGCTACCAATTGGAGATTTCTCATTTCCCTTCGGGACCAGGCTAGTCCTCGGAAAGAGGATACTCTCTTCCAACGGGAAGCAAAAATAAAACTTTGCTTTTGATTTGAATTTCATCGTGGAGCTATTTCAACACAAGGTTTTTTTTTTCTCATAGGAGTAAGTTAGGCACCGACAATAAGGCGTCTTTCCCCCCATGTCTAAAATTTGTCACGTCCTCGTGACAACAACCTTTCGAACCTTTTTTTTTTTTTATAGGAGTAAGTTAGGCACCGAAAATAAGGCGTATTTCCCCCATGTCTAAAATTTGTCACGTCCTCATGACAACAGCCTTCCGAACTCCCTTTTTTTTTTTTTTTTACGGGAGGTCCTTATTCACCCACATCTTCCCCCACTTAAATTGGTGATGCCCTTATCGCCAACAATAGGTCCCTCTACGCAACAAGTCTGCAGCCCTCCAAACGTCAGGTCCCACACTGAACAACAGGTACCCCCATCCAAGGGAGAAGAAAATTGCTTATTGGTGCCTTCCTCCAGGTGGAAAAAGGCACTGCTGTATTGGGCTGATTGTAGGCACTCTCTTCCTAGTAAGTGCCTTTTTCGCTTCGCCGCACTCCTAATTGCAGGGCACAAAATGTCACATCTGTTAGGCCTAGTTTAAGCCGGCTCCACCTACAGATCATGCTCATGGTTGTGTACTGTGAAACTACACCTACAAAAACTGCACACACGAAAGCAAGAAAAACAAGAGTCATGACTCCGTGCCTATTAGGCCCTGGCTCTCAGGATGCCTGCAGCTTGCATTCGGTTCATGATTTCTGCAAAGCAATAAGAAAGAAAATTTTTATGCTAAACAGGACATGTTCTATGCTTTTTTTTTTTTTCACTAGGAGGATTCGCATTTTTTTTTTTTTGGTGGAAGGCGCCTTCAATGTATGGCACCTTCTTGATGCGGAAGGCGCCTCCAATGTGTGGCGCCTTATTCCTATGGAAGGCGCCTCCAATGTATGAATGCGAAAGGTGCCTCCAATGTATGGCGCCTTCTTCATGCGAAAGGCGCCTCTAATGTATGGCACCTTCTTCCTGTGGAAGGCGCCTCCAATGTATGGCGCCTTCTTGATGCGGAAGGCGCCTCCAATGTATGGCGCCTTCTTGATGCGGAAGGCGCCTTCTTGATAAACAAGGCGTCTTTCACTTCATTTTTTTTTTTCACGTATCCTCCCTCTTTTTTTTGTTCTCTTTTTTTTTTCTTTTTCTTTCTCTTTTTTTTTTTCCTTTTTTTTTTTTTTCAACGAATGTTTGAACATTCGTCCAAGCTACTGGTATGGTATGGGGTCTCCCCCATGCCGATGTCTGATCCACTCTTGTGAATGTGAGGCAGTGGTTAATGGAGCTCGTTGACCGTTACTCGAACATTGTCTCAACACTCTTCTCTTGTACGTGGTGTAGCATCTTTGACTCCGCTCATAATTTACTCAGGTTGTAACAGTCATGCACCTTGCAGCAAAATTTTCCCCCAAATTCCACAAGCACCTTGGGCTAGAAGCCTTTCGCTTGATCAGGGTTACTTAGCCTGCCTTCAAGTGCCAATGTTTCCAAGGCAAAACTCTGCTAGCTTTCACCTGCTAGATTGGATGCTACACAATCAAGTACACGAGACAGTTCGTATAGTGCTATTACAAACTCCACGTATGAATCTCAATTCACGAGATCTTCCCAGACACCTCCTTATTTGTCTACTTCGCACTTCATGTTGTCCTGCAAAACATAAAAGAAAAATCTAAACTAAATACATTAAAATAAAATTCTAACTAACTAATTTTTTTTATTTTTTTATTTTTTATATTATTTTTTTTATTGTTTTTTTTTTCATCTTCTGATTACTTCTAGACTCCTCGCTTGCTTTATTTAGTGATCGGTTGGAGATTTCTCATTTCCCTTCTGGACCAAACCGGTCCTAGGGAAAGAGGATACTTTCTTCCAACAAGTAACAAAAAATAAAGCTTCTATTTTTTTATATGTTTCTTTATTTAGCTACCGGTTGGGGATTTCTCATTTCCCTTCTGGACCAAGTTGGTCCTCGGGAAAGAGGATACTCTCTTCCAACAAGTAGCAAAATAAAACTCTAGTTTGCTCTTAACTTGGAGCCTTTGCAGTAGAAGATATGTTTTTCTCCCTTTTTTTTTTTTTAGACAATATTTATTTGTGTTGTTGGTGGCAATGATGAAGGTGGGGTCTCCCCCATGCCTACATATGAACTAGTCTTCTAAAAGTTATCTCATTCTTGATCAACTAGTTTGATGCACTCTAGCATGAGAAGAGTATTTTACCCCATAGCCTCAAACACAAAACATTTTTAACATAATGGCAAAATGTGCAGGCTAGGAAATGACTATCCGTGAGCTAGCAACCTGAAGAAAACATGGCATAGCAGTCTGTTAAAAACACATGCTAGTTTCTGATTCACCAGGTCGCCTTAAGCGCAAGTGAAGAGCATACTCCATAACAAGATGTTCTTTTTAAATTATGCTTTGTCATTTTCCCTGCATTATTAATTTCATCATAAAAAAACATTTACCAATACGTTGCAAAAAATTTCAAGCCTGTAAAATTTTTTAATTTAAAACCAAGCTTCTAGAGGCACAATTTTTCAATGGTTTCCGTATAAAAACACGTCCCTAAAAATTTTCAATCAGACTTGGGTTGTGCTTTTTCTTTTGATTTCTTGAAACCATTTAGAACATGATGGAAATCCTTCAATGCCAGATTTTTTTCTAATTTTTTTTTCAACAACACATTTTATTTCTACTTCTACACTTAATTATGGTACATCAGGTTCATTCCCGCGTTTACCTGAGAAGCTAAAAAATATAAATAATTGCCTATGGGATTTGGCTCTGATTGTGCCGACAACTATTTTTGGCCTTATAAAAAGCTCCTTGGTGGACTCATGCTTCTCAAATAAAATATTTACAGGTAATTTCAAATAAGCTTTTTATCTGACCTGTAAATCAGAACACTACAGTTTAGACACTCCCCGACAACGGCGCCAAAATGGTGAGCAGAAATTCATGTCCCGAAAAACATTCATTTCTCTTCCATAAATTATCAATCCGGTAAGTTCGTAAACTTATGAGTGTCACGCATAGTATATGCCTGCAGTGTTGGGGAACAAATCTGGTTGTACCTTATTTAGTTTGGTGGGGAGGTTTGTGTAATTGGATTCCAGCCAAACCAAATAAACTGAGTGCAGAGAATTTAAATAAATAAAATACAATGCTGGAAATAAAATGCTGAGAAATAAAAGCACACACCTAAATTAAATAAAGCAAGAACTAAAGCAATAAAATAATCTACAGAAGATAAAGAACAGAAATAAATAGGGGAGGACTACTGCAGGGAGTGGGCCCAAGCTCCCGCAGATAGTCCGCCCGGCTAGCTACGTAGAGCTTGCTCGAATAAGAGGAGTTGCACTCTTAATTAATTAAACAATAAAATAAAATAAGTTGTGTAAAATTAATCATTGATCTTCGATCTCCTCTGTTCATCTGGCCTGCGTCTTTATATAAAGCGCAGCCAGATCTCATTACAATAACAAATCGGTCTATTTTAATCACGTGATGTGATTTAGTTACAATTGATTCTACACATATTTTATTCTTCTATTTTAAAGTATGTTCGTTCCCCGAAGGATAAATATAAACATCCTTAGGTGTACGTAACAACAAATCCTAAACTAATGCATCCTAAAAATAATAATATGCTTTAAGAGCTTTACAAGGTCAACCGGCCAATCGGTTGATAATAATAACAAACACTTTATTCTATTTAATAAATGCATGATTAAAATAGATCTCCTTTGTCTTCACGTGCAACCTCCTCCATAGTCCTTGGTCAACCAGTCAAAGTTGACTTGGTAAATCTTGCAAAGTATGAAGGCATGGAGGCGCCTTCCGGTTGTAGGGAGGCGCTCTTCTTCCGTTGGCGCCTTTCGATTGCAGGGAGGCGCTCGTCTTCCATTGGCGCCTTCCGGTTGTAGGGAGGCGCTCGTCTTCTGTGGGCGCCTTCCGGTTGTAGGGAGGCGCTCGTTTCTATCGTGCCTTCCGATTGTAGGGAGGCGCTCTTCTTTCGTTGGCACCTTTCGGTTGTAGGGAGGCGCTCGTCTTCCGTTGGCGCCTTTCGGTTGTAGGGAGGCGCTCGTCTTCTGTGGGCGCCTTCCGGTTGTAGGAAGGTGCCTACTTCGTTGGGCGCCTTCCTTGAAGAGGAAGGCGCCTACTCTCTTGCCTTAGTCTCTGTAAGTAGAAGTATGCCGGGTCCAAGTGGATGTAGACTGGAAAACACCATATTAGTACCAATACCGCATTTATACACATTTCCCACTAAAAACACCAATCAAGCATAATACCGGATTTTCTATCAATTATATGCATAAGTTATATAAAATACATTTCATATGCTAATTGAACCAGTGATAATTCTCCTTAACCGTGTATATAAAATGAGCATTTTTGGTGCTCATCAATGAGTATGACATTAAATCATGCTACAACTTCAAAAACCTAGTGTAGGACATGATTGAAAGGAAATAAATTCAAATCGATAATCCTCTTGCCACAAATAATCAAAACATGGGGGTCTATCAAGATCCTCTACCTCTACATGAACTAAATATAGCGCTAGTCACTATAATAGAGAACCAAAACTTATCAATCAGGTCCATGTCACCCCACCTGACCAAGGTTTTGTAGGGATGATTAGCATAGTGATGAGGAATAGAAGATACCCAATGCAACCCTCACAAACTATGGGCTCCTCCAATATACCTTCAACATCACAATCACCACCTCAACCAATATCGATCATACCTCATCCACCTCGCCCAATGCTTATACTACACAATAGACTTACTCAAAGTATTAAAATGGCATCGATGAAACTCTCCATATATGAGCTTATACAACAATCAACCCCACATCGAGAAGCTCTGATGGAGATTTTGAAATTGATTGAACTACAACCCCAAGATCCCAATTCTTTCATCAACTTTGTGGGGCATGTTAAAACTTGCAAAGATCCTATGATTATATTCCATGATCATGAGATCAAGATAATACCCATAAAAATAGTCGATCCACCACTACATATCATTGCTAGTGTGGATAGGATCCCTTACAAATGTGTCTTGATAGATACAAGCTCCTCAATTAACATCATCACCACTGCAGCCCTCCAACATCTCAATCTACCACCATCACACATTGCATCTTCCACTTTTACCCTTCATACCTTTAATGATGTATTGTGTTCTACCATTGGTACAATCATCCTCCCTATTCAGGTTGGACTAAAGACTATTCATACATTGTGCCATATCTTGGAGGGTGCTATGCAATACAACCTATTACTTGGTAGGCCCTGGATTCGAGACATGAAATGTGTGCCTTCCATATTGCATCAGTGCATCAAGTATATACATGAAGACCAAGTTCATTACATCCTGACAAACTCAAAGCCCTTCAAGTTTTACAATGTGGTTCAACATTCACAAGAGTACACCTTGCCTTCCACCCATCTAGACATTCGACCCAATGATCCCATACAACCTCTAGATTTACCACCATCATCCATAATTTCATCACCACCACCTCCATCCCAACCTTCATCATCAGTTTCCTTAGAAGTTCCATCTCAATCCATTGAATCATATCTCCCAACTTGAAATCCATCGAAGGCACCTATGATGTCACCTCAAGACACAACCTCACCATCCATCACATCCACATCACAATCACCAAGACCTCCTCCTACACCTTCAATCTCAACAATCACTACCACATCTATCAATAACTCCCCTATAGGAGAAGCACCACCATTCATCACAAATCCTCCATCACAACCCACATTTCCATCATCATCATCCACCCCTCCGCAAGTCACTGTCCACATGATCAACCCAGGACTCGATGAGTATTTAGTACAAAATATCACATTTACCCCTCTTATCGAGTCAGTTAGAGACTTGGGTCGACCTCACAACACATCATTACCTATTGGCACCATCATTCCCCTTGGGATTCCCCCAAACCAAACAAATTTTATTTATGGGGGTATTGATGTTTCCACAGATGCACCTCTCCTACTAGAAGAGGAAGAACTATTTCAAGTAAATATCAACTATATGTCAAACCCATCCTTTGCTTTATGATACTTTGATCATTACCATTGGCATGGAAATGGCCTAGGTCAGTATGAACAAGGTCTCCAGACCCCTTTAGAGCCACGCTATCAGCTACCTATAGATAAATTTGGATTAGGATATTCTGTAAGAATGCCTGATGAGCTACTTGTAGATTCTCTCCAATACCTTACCCTAGGCTTTGAGGGAGGATATCGACATTAATGAGTATGTTGCTCTAAGCTATGCTCATTTGCTTAGTGATCATTTGTAGATCGCTACGTTATCAATGGATCATTCTGATTCGTTAGATGATGATTACAAAAATGATTTCATTTCATCAGATGATGAGTATGAAGATGATATCATTGACTCATCAGGTGAGGAGTATGAAGTCGATCTCATTGAAACTCTATCCATTGCTTCAAATAGTTCAAAGGAGGAGTCCTCCCCCATTGTCCCACTCACGAGGGTAGATGAATTTTATCTTTGTATTTTCCCTATGCATCAACCCATTTGGTGGTATCTACTTCTACTAGAGGATCCTATCATCTCTACTCCGCATCATGCCCATTCGGTCATCCCAATTCCACCCTAGCCACCTCCTGCGTGTTTGTGCCTACTAGTCATCAACCACCTACTATCACCCGAGCATGGAGTTCATCCACCATCCATCAATATGATCTCCATTGACCTCACCACACCACTCCATTATCCAGGAAACCCTTCATAATATTTGCACCTCAACCTTGAGGCCATTGATTTTGATCATGCTGTGTTTCCACCATCATCGTTCGAGTTCCTACCTTGTGAGGAAATGTTGCAACCATTTCATTTTTCCTCATGTACATCTGAATATGTTCTTCAAGCTGAGATAGAGCCTAATGACATATTTGATTCTCCTAATCCAATTGATGATATTAATTTGATCCCTACTCCTCATCAATTGGAAGAGGGATCCCATATGTCAATTGAAGAAATAATTGATGTTGATATCAACACCGATCCTAAAAATCCTTAGATCATCAAATTGGGACAAAGCCTCTCAACTATGGAACATGTTGATTTCACTACTTTCCTAATAGAATACAAGAGAGTTTTTTCTTGGTCATACAAAGACATGCTGGGTCTTGACCCCAACTTAGTTGTTCACAACTTAATGCTCAATCCAATAGTCAAGCTGATCAAGTAGAAGCTTAGAAATATGCATCCAACAATAGCATTAATGGTCAAATATGAACTACAAAAATTATTGGATGCAGGATTCATCCAACCCATCAACTATCCTGAATGGGTGTCCAACATGGTACCTATCAAGAAATTGAATGGGAGGATTCACATATGCATTGATTTTTGAGACCTTAACAAAGTGAGTCCTAAGGATGAGTTTTCCCTCCCTAACATCGATGCACTAGTAGATGCAACTAATAGGTCATGAAATGCTTTCCCTTATGGATGGTTTCTTAGGCTATAATCAAATTTATGTTAATCCTAAGGATCAACCCAAAATGGCCTTTACCATGCCATGGGGGACTTTTTGTTACAAAGTCATGCCTTTTGGACTAAAAAATGTTGGTGCCACTTATCAATGGGCCATGACGTACATCTTTCATGACTATATGAACAAGATTCTTGAAGACTATGTCAATGATTTGTTGGCTAAATATTTGTAGTGTATTGAGCATCTCGATGTGTTATGTAAGGTCTTCGATCACCTCTTGGAGCACAACGTACGATTAAATCCTAAAAAGTGTGTTTTCGAAGTAACTTTCGAGAAACTTTTAGGCTATATCATTTCTAAATGAGGCATTGAAGTAGATCCAAACAAGGTCAAGGTAATCATGGAAATGCCTCCCCCAACCAACCTTAAGCAGCTCCATAACTTACAAGGGAAGATTCAGGCCATTCGATGCTTCATAGCGCAACTCTCAGATAAATTTTGGCCACTCAATCATCTTCTACAAAAGGGGGTCACCTTTGATTGGAATCAAGAATACCAAAAATTATTTGAGGATATAAAATAATACTTGGCCTCTCCACCAGTATTAGCTCCTCCTTGACTAGGTGTACCATTTTTATTATATATTTTGACCACTGACTTTGCCTTAGGGACCATGTTGGCCCAAAAGAATGAGGTAAATAAGGAGCAGGTCATTTACTACATTAGTCACACCTTGGTTAGCTATGAGATTAAGTACACTTACATCGAGAAGCTCTGCTTAGCAGTGGTATTTACCACCAAGAAATTGCATCATTACATGATCAATCAAACCATGTATGTTATATCTAAAGAAAACCCCTTGCGGTATATGATGAGTCACACATATCATAACAGTCATACCACAAAGTGGATCATGCTTTTGATGGAGTTTGACCTAGAATTCATAAGTAAAAAATCTATTAAAGGTCAGGTCATCATTGACCAATTAGCAGAGGTACCTCTTCTCGATGATAAGCCTCTTACCATCGAGTTACTTGATGATGCAGTTTTTGCATTATCAGACTCAGGAGAACCAGAAGAACTAGAAAATAAAGTTGATCTAACATTGTTCTTTGATGGTTCTAAATGTGAGCAAGGGAGTGGTGTAGGAATTATATTTTTCATATTGTAAGGGGATCCTATTCCCATTTCATTCAAACTCAACTTTCCATGCACCAACAATAATGTTGAATATGAAGCCCTCCTTTTGGGTCTTCAAATGACCCTCGCCATGAATATCAAGAAGCTTAATATCTTTGGTGATTCCTTGCTCATCATAAACCAAGTTAAGGAAATCTATCAATGCAAATGCCTAGTCTTGAAATCTTACAAGGCCCTTGTGGACAAACTACTTGCTAAATTTGAATGGTATGACATCGAGGCTGTCCCTCATTCCTCCAATCATTTTGTGGATACAATGGCTTCCTTAGGATCCCTAATTCCATAGAACCCATCAGAAAATGTCACTACCATTCATGTCAAAATGCTCTCACAATACACAATCTCACAAGATAATTCTAAAGAAGAGCAAAGCATCCACATGGTATAGATTGAACCATACCAAGATTGGTTCTCTCAAATTCAAGAATTTTTGAAACTTTCTTCCTGGGGGTCCTTAGTCCCATAGATGCCTTTTGATAATGGTACAACCATTTATCTTAAGGTTCTCTCTCAATCTACATTTGTGCGAGATGATTCTAGAGAGGAGCAAGTTGTTCATCTAGTCCAAACTAAGGCATATCAAGACTAGTTCTCACAACTAAGAGATTTCTTGAAACTTGGGAATCTTCCTTTCGAGATTGTTGCATGTCACCAAATGCACATTTAAATAAAAAGTAACAAAATATATCTTTCTAGGAGACATATTGTATCATCAAAGCTATGATGGTCTTCTCCTTCATTGCTTAGAACCCCAAGAATCTACTTGGATGATTTCCCAAGCTTATGATAGTACTTTTGATGGCCATTTTAGCAGCATGGCTATTGTAAAGCACATCCTTTGAATGGGCTATTATTGGCCTACGATGGAGAAGGACTATTGTGCTTATGTCAAAAGGTGTGTTAAATCTCAGCATCATGCTAATATATTACCCTTTCCTTTTTAGGCCTTACAATCGATTCATTTTTTGTGGCCTTTTTTCACAATGGGACTTTGATTTAATTGGTAAAATGTCACCCCTATCTTTGGGCTGATACACGTTCATTCTAATGGTCATTGATTACTTCAAAAATGGATGGAAAATATTCCCCTTACCACTATGAAAGATGCACACATTGTGGATTTCATACTCCATAACAACATATGTCATTTTGGTATTCCATCCAAGATCATTTTGGATAATGCATCACCATTTAAAAATAAGGACATTAGAGCCTTTGATTGTACATACCAATTTTCAACTTTTAGAACACTTAATATTTTCCACCTGAGGGTATTTTATACATTAAAAAAAATCAATATAAAATTACATAAAGAAAAAAAAATTGTATTTCACATCACCATTACATTGAATACCATCATACATAACACCTTACATTTAGACTTAGTAATAGTTTTGGCTAGTTGCATTTTTTTTTCTACTGGATTAGGTATTTTGTTCACCATAGATGCATACATCTAGTCTTGCATTGTGTATTTTATATAGCATCATGTTTGTAAAAGAGTCACTTGCCTTGATGTAATATATTTTATCTTGGGCATACACCCCAATGCATTGATCATACATCCACATATCCATGATGTCCATCCACCCATTACTTGATCCCAAGTAGTGGTTACAAGGTGTCCAATAGGGTCTTTCAGTCATTCAACCATCCCTAGTTGGTATTTTAGATGTCATTGTAAACCATATTGATGTTTGATGATAGGATCTTGCTTTGGTTATACTTTGTTTATTTCAAAATCCCAAACACATTCTCAAAATCTTAAAAATGATTTTGGACAAGGATGAAACTACAACATAATTTTTGCCTCAAAAGCGAACAGTTTCCCTTGCTCTTCCTATTATGTGCATGGTATAAAAAGTTGAGAATTGACAAAAGGACAAGCTCATCCCTCTCTCAAAAAAAAATAAGAAGCAAATCCCCTTGCTCCTATACAAAACGAGCAAGTATCCCCCCAAAAAAAACACAAAAAAATCCCTTGCTCTCCCACAAAATGAGCAAGTATCCCAAAAAGCATCATAAAGTAATAAAATCCCTTTTCTCCTCCATAAAATGAACAAAATCCCCATAATAAAGCAAAATTTTCAAAAATCCCAAGAAAAAATAAAAAGTGCTTTAATCCTTGGAATTCTTAGTTTTTGAAAACCATGGAGCAATCTCCATTGCCAAAAATAGGCTATAGATACTGATCTGGCAGTGGAGTAGCCTTACGCATGGTGATATGTCTATCACATTAGTGAACTATTATATAGACCAATGTCCTCTTGTGGTTGAGCTAGATTTCAAGAGCTTGCATTCCGAGTATTTAAGTCCAACTGAGCCCAAATTTGAGGTAATAAACTTCACTATGCACACATAGAGATATTGAATATCTTGGTCTTCCTAGAATATTTTTATCTTTCAAATACTTGCATGGTTAGTACATGGATTTTTATTGGTCAACTAGGGTGTTTGAGTCTCATGAAAAACCTTATTGTTCCTTGTGACCTCTCACTATTCAGAATCCATCATTATCATGATCCTTCATTGCATATCATTTCTCATTGGATTCCCATTCAAGTGTATGCTCTTGATGAGGTTGTTTACATCTTGATTTGTGACTCTAGTACATTTTTATAATGCATATACTTAGTGTGTTATTACATCATAAAATCATCCATTATGTTTCATTAGTTAAGCATACATCCACAATTTGCATTAATTAAGTTATCATAAGTCATTAGTACATCATAGGCATACCTAGTTCTATGCATCATCATATCAAAAGCATCCATTCATTTAACATAAATATATCATCTAGGCATACATCTATAAGCATCTATCATACATCCATGCATCTACAATTACACATACATTACATAACAAAATAAACACATGATAGGCACCAAATAAAGTCATATAATATCTATATATATATATATATATATATACATATATATCATGAAATAAATACATCAATGCTACAAAATTCTCATAGGCTACAATAGTGGGTCCTCAAACCTCACATCCAAAAATAATAAGCTAATACAAGAGACCCATGCTCAGGATGGCCCTGCACCACCACTCTCACCACTACCCTCGACCTCGTCTCTATGAGGCTACCTAGATCCACTGGCCCCTAACTTATGGGATGCACCTAAAGCTAAAAACCATGGAATAGGTGGTGCCATTAATGACCCTCTCGAGGCCCCACTATGCCAAATTTATGATGACTGAGAAGTAGATGGATGTGTAGGGATGGAAATATCATTGAGAAACAAGGTGTTCTCCAATAGTCGTACGTAGTCCCTCTCTCGCTCTAGATGGGCCATCAAGGGAGATGACCCTTGGCTACCTAATGGTCTATGAGACCCTACAACTCATAGAGAATCCTGCTCAGTTTGCAAAACATCTTGCTCTACTATAAGTCTGATAATATCCTCCTATGTGCTTTGTACCTGAACCTATAGGGTTTCTCTCCTTTGACCAACCTCACCATCTCTACCTATTATTGTCCCACTAGCTTTAAGCTATAGCATGGGTAGAGTCCCTATTAGTCAGTGGACCCTAGAGAATACACACCTACTCTCTCAAGGTAGTGATCTACTCCTGAGGATCTTCCTCATCTGCACCATCATCCCCATCACCCTCCATAGGAGTATCTGAACCCCTACTACCTCCTTCTACTACTAATGTCCCCAAATCACTATCCTCATAGCGGTATACTCATCATTGTGGAGAACCAACCCCAGTTGCTCCAACCCCTACCTCTCAAGTAGCTACCCCTCAAAAAGTTAAGCTACAAGCCAAGCATTGTATTTAGTAGTGGTACTTGGATCCTCTACATCGATATCTATAAAATGTGCATATGATTCATCACCCATAGAATCATGTTGAGGCCATGCTAGCTATGTCTCACTAGTCCTTTGCATGTATATAACTAGCTCATCAAGAATATCCTATCTCACCTTGAACTAGTCGTGAGTACTTAAAGTACTCATGCTCTATACCATGGTAGCTAGTAAGCCATCTACTATGTCACACTCATGTCAAGTGCATACCCTCATCAGTCTAGGATGGAGATCCCCTCCAAGACTTCCATGTCACCTCCCCTAGCTGCAATCTAGCAAAGGAATCTAAGTAGTGCTCGATGATACCCTATAAGAGGTAGCTCTTACCCTGCTCTTATCCTATCTCACCTTGAACTAGCAGGTCACCCATGATTACTAGTAGCTCTTATCCACTACATGGCATAAGGAATCTCTCGATCGACCATGTCTCAACGTGCAGTGCATGATAGTCTATTCAACCTATCAACAATAAAATGCTCCCATCCCCACACATGTAGAATGAAGCTACATCCCAATCCCAATCAATATCTCTCCTAGATCTTGTAAAGCTTTTAGTAGAGCTATCCCAGTAGTGTAGTACCCCAAGCCATGATTCTAGGCTGCTCTACCAAATACTGCACAAGATCCAAAAGGTTCCAATGGAACCTCAAGCTAGAAGAAGCTGGTAGAATGAAGTCTGATATCAATGACATGAGCACTACATGCCTCACTATCAATAATCTAGTGGCATATCCAAAATTAACCCTCAACCTACTGCTATCCAAGTCATAATCTACACATTTCCACTAATCTCGATGGAATCATCATAGTACTACCTCTCATTGGTTGGTCAGGATAGTCACCATGGGCTATCCCTCAATGGGGACACAAAATCTATTATACATCTTCAAGAGTCACAGTAATCTCCTTTATCAACATAATAAAGTGTTTATTTTTGGATCCCATATATCTATCAAGGTCATTAGATAGGTATGATCAACATGGATAAGATCTAGATGAGCTATGTGTAGTAGGCCCAAGTCCCATAGCCATGTCCAGTCATCCTCATTTTATAGCACCATCGCACGAGCCTCCCTAAATATGTTTGTGAAGTAATGTTGGGCTCTAATAAGTTTCTACAAGTGCAAAAACTTAATAAACAATAAAAAACAAACACAAATAAAAAAGTCCTAAGAATGACCATATTATGCTGAGATGATGTCCAACCACAACCATATCTACCTGAGATGGTCATAGAGTGTGATCATCTTAGATTGATATTATCCCAAAATATGATTGGCTCATGCAAGATGGTCACAAATGAAATCATATCAACATGATATGGTCACCAAAACCCATCAACAAACATACAAAAATAACCAAAAAATAAAAATAAAAGAAAATAAAAGCAAACATCACAAGCAAACCAAGAGAGAAAGGAGAAGGAAAAATCATTAAAATCTATCTACCCATATTTTCATTCACCTAGGCTACCCATCCCACCCATTCATTTACCATTAATATTAATTTGGGTTCATTTTACTAATAATGAAAAGTTAGGATTATCATCCTTACTCTCCTAGCATCGACTCCTCCACTCATTGAGGTGCTTGATGGGTCTATCATAATGGTCATTTGGGTTTTGGGTAGTGCTTCACTTCACAAAATCACTCTCCTCCTCCCCATATTGCACGCTCCTTGTCTCACATAGTGAAAATGACCCTAAAAATGTGGAATTTGCTATTTATAACCTTGCACCACATGAACATCTGGGATGACTGTGATTTTGTAAAATAAAATAAAAATAAATAACAGTTAAAATGCCACCATCCTAGGTCAAGACGATCTAAAAAAATCCTCAATTTCCAAAGGCACCCAAGTTAATAACATCATTTTGGTCAAGCGACTCATTGCTATCATCATTTTACATCTCCTCCATCAACTCATCGCTTGAGGGGGTAGTCAATAAATGCAAAATTCATGTTTCAAGATCAAGTCAACAATCAAACACTCAAAAGTGCAAATCACATTCGTCCAAGAATCATTACCAAAAACTATCATACACTTCCCTCTTTTTTGGGGAAAAAGCAAAAATCTCAATCAAACAAATCCTTGGTACGTCTAAAGCCTAAACCTGTTAGATTAAGATTCTATCTATCTAGCTAAAAACTACTAATATCAAGTAGACCCAAAGCCTAAAACTATTAGACTAAGATTCTATCTATCTAGTTGAAAGGTTTACCAAAATTAAGTCCATCAATGTGTTGGAAGCAATGACTCAAAAACATGCACTTTTTCCATGATTGGGGTATCTCACATTGACTTGTTCAAATAACATCATCCATAATCAATGCAATCATTTTAGATTATATATTTTTGTTCCACATTGTCTTATGCACAAAGTGTCCCAAAAAGGGGCATCTGTAGACACCTAAAATGTATTATCTTAAGGAGACTCCCCAAAAGGGATCCTTTCTACCCCTTCACAGTCCACCTTGGGTAGCCTTAGGGCTAATTTGATGGTTTTTACCAACATTGGGCAAATTTTCCTATAAATTGCCTAACCATCTCGACCCGATATGGTCCCATAACCGTGATTGTCTCGACCCGAGATGGTCGTAAAAAATAAAAAATAAAAATAAAAAAGTAATAATTGGCATCCAAAACTAGCTATTAGTGTCGTGCATGATCTCACATTAACTTTGAATACCTTGCATGAGCTAATTTTATCAATTTACATACGATCAGTTATTTTGGGGCATGCATATGCTTTTCCAATGCAAACTACCCCCTTGATTTTTCATGTAGAGTGCCCTAGCCTCTGGTCAAGAGATCTATAAAATGACACTCACCCTAAGTTTTATAAATACTGTAATCATGTTTTTATGCTATGAAGTGCTGTTGAATTAAATCCTCTAGGTTTTTTTGCTACCAATACCATACCATTGTATTACCCTATAGGATTGAATGTTGTGCTTTCCTACCTCACATAACTAATACCCTCACTCTGGGGACTATTCAAGTTTGTTAAAATCATTTCCCCACCAAGAAAATTTGTCGATAATACCTTTTAAGTCATCCAAAATGTTGCTCAGGCTTGGTGATAAAGAAACACAGGTCTACAACAATTATCATCTCACCTCAACATGGTCTGTAGATGAAACCATCTCGACCCGATACAATCATGATCAAGTGATATATTTTATAATTTTTATTTCATTTTAGGTTAGATCTATTTATTTCGTTATTTTGCATCAATTTAGATTTTGTTTATCTCATACTTGCACCTTCTTTTTATTCATCATTTCATATCTTTCGATTGAATACGGGTCCAACTTCGGTGGGCCCCACACATGCTATTGATTTGTTGTTATTACCTTGTGTGCAGGTTACATGTACAAGGACAATGAAATACTCCACTTACAACACTCATGCAGTGGTCTAAAAAAACCTACTTCCTTACAAACTACATTGATACGAAGATTATTCTATTGCACCAAGAGACTTTATTTATGATATTATAAATTATTGTATCGATTTGGTAGCATCCCCTAAGAGGGGACATTATTTGTAACACTTTGAAAAAATATACAAAAATATAAAAGGATCCATATTATTTTACATTGTTCAATAATTGTGTATTCATTCATTGATGCTTCACTTTACTGTTATGGTGCAAATTTTTGGATTTCACTAGGCACCTTCTAAAATTTGAATTTCACCAAGATTAAGGTCAATGTCATGTTGGCTAAATTATCTCCTACCCAATTTCCTTGTCTATAAACATGATCACATTTCTAAGAAATTAACTCCAATAATAGGTGATAAAAATGATTAATAATAATATTTTTTATTCAATCGCCACAACCATTTTTGTTGATAGCATTAATTATTATTTATGAATACCTTTCAATTGAAATATATTTCTATTTTTTTCTATTGTAATTTTTGAAGAACATGGACTTATACTGAGAGGGGGGTGAACAGTATAAGACTTAACCAATTAATAATTTTAACTTTAGATAGCAGTGGCATCAACACAACATTAATCAAGACAGAAAGCATCACACATTGAAGACCCATTTTTAACGTGGTTCACCCAAAATGGTTGGGCTACGTCCACAAAACTTTTCTCTAAAAATTTCCTCAAAGTTCTTTGGGAATCCTTCCCAATTACAATATTTATGAGCCTCGGCCCAAAGGAGATACCTTCCCCTAATCAGAATTTATGAGCCTCTGCTCAAAGGAGATACCTTCCCCTCTGCTCTGGAAATGATCCCTCAAAAGATCAACTGCCTCTACCTCTTGCCAGCACATGGAACTCCTTTCCACCGAAGACCTCCTGTCCTCAATGCTTAGCCTAAGAGACCTCTGCCTTCTATGATCACGTCCACAGCAGCTCAGCAACCTGTACCAAACACAGTCAGTCGGTCTAGTACAAGTCTTCCTCTGTCTGTCAGATCTGTCCAATGCTTAAGCTTGAACAAATCAATCCTCTGCACACAAGCCTTCTCAAAGACTTGCCAAATCTGTCCTTAGGTTCTTCTCAAAGAACCAGTGCACCTCTGTCCTCAAGTTCTCCGATAGAACTATCAAACTCAGCTCACAAGTCCTCTGCTAGGACCTGTCCAAATCTGCTCACAAGTCCCCACGAACTTCCCCTCCAAGTCCCCACGAACTGTCCAAGACTGCTCACAAGTCCCCACTAGAACCTGTCCAAAACTCAGCAAGCTCACCAAAAAAAAAAACTTTCTTAGTAGGAAATCACAAGGTGAATTGTTAGAGACCCAATGTGATTTGTCAAACTCATAGAAGCATAAAGAGAATTGTTAGAGACTCAATATGTTCTATACTCAACTCCCAATCTCAAAACTCAACTCAAATCAACTCAGCTCAAACTCAATCTCAAAGCTGCCCACTTAAGGTTTCACAACTTCACACAAGAAGCAATTTTAACCTTAAAACATCATGCTTTCATTTCCATAATCAACCAAAAGCACTCTCAACATTACAAGAAAAATTTATCCCTTATACACCTTATTTCTCCCTTATAGTCTTATCAAAAATAAAATTTATCTCTCATAAGAATGCAATAAGATATTTCAAACAACACCATTCAAAAGAATCTTTTATCAAAATAAAACAAGCTTTAAACTCCTTATAACTCCTAAGCTGTTTTTCCCTCTAATAAACTTCCTCCATCCGCAAAATACACTTAGCAAAAATTAATTTCGAAAATACCTTGGCCAACATCAAAAATCGTGCTATGGAGAAATTGCGCATGAATTCTAACACCACCCGCTGCATCCACTTCACGATGAAAAACCCTTTCACGTTATTCGAATGCGGAACCTCCCATTCGGGTAGCGCGCCAACAGCCTAGCCGCTACCGGTGCGCCAAAGGCGCCCGGTGAGGTTTAAACCTCACGCTGTTAGCCTTGTTCCTTCTATGCCAGGGATTAAATAAAACAATAGTGCCTCCCTTTCTTCTGACGTGAACACGAAGACGAAAACCTTACGATGGATTTACGACAAACGATGAGTACAAAAAAAATGAACAGCGGATTCACGAAAACGGCGAAGACACAGTCGAACAGTAGATCACGAATTCACAGCGAGCAACTCTTTTCAAAATGTGGATGGGATAATTCTTGATTTTCATCGAGGGAGATTTATATGCATTTTTACCATAAGCTCTTGACGTCGGCGAGGAGTTTAACACGTCGACGGAGGTCTTGGCTAGCGCCCACAATCTTAAAACATAGCGCCATGGGTTAGGATAACCCATTGCAAACAATAATTTAATATTTATTTAAAAATAATTAAAGGGAACCTTAACAAGGTTTTTAATTATTTAAATAAATACTTCCTCCTGGACCCAAATGCATTAAACTAATGCATCCACCTGTAATCTTTAAACATGCCAACTTGGGGTTTACAAAAGACCTTTGAAACTGTCATGTCGTAACCTTCATCAAAACAAATTATTTGACATCAAATCAAATTCCTTCAAGAGCTTCTTGACATCAATGACAACTTATACACTTGAGCAAAGGCAATGTACCCAAAGTACCCAAAATTGCCAACAATCTCCCCCTTTGTCATTGATGGCAAACCTTTACTGAAAACACTTCTCAAGAGCCAAAATTGAAACCAACTGTGCTAACAATTGACCAACTGTGCCCACAACCGAGAATCTTCCTTTGAAGTTTTGCTCCCCCTGACTTGAAGCTCTCCTCTTCACTTTGAAGCTCTCCCCCTTACTCATATCTCTCCCCCTTTGTCATCAATGGCAAAGGGTCACCTTTGGGGCTCGGGACTAAGAATGAGCCTCTTAGCTTAGTCCCTCCCCCACCTCCTGATGAGGTGATTAATTCTGGGGTGGGAGTACAACTCCCAATTTCTCCCTTAGATACTCAAACGTATCTCTTGGAAGAGGTTTGGTGAAGATATCTCGCAATCTGCTCTTTAGTAGACACATACTCTACCTTGACCTGCTTGTCTTGCACTTTCTCCCTTAGAAAGTGATACTTGATGGAAATATGCTTTGTCCTTGAGTGCATTACCGGATTTTTGGAAATACTTATGGCACTTGTATTATCACAAAGTATGGAGATGGGTTGTTCATGCTTGACTTTGAAATCCTCCAAGGTGGTTTTCATCCATAAAACCTGTGTACACCCAACCACTACTGCTATGTATTCAGCCTCTCCTGTAGATAAGGAAACTGAAGGTTGTTTCTTACTTAGCCAAGAAACCAAACTCTTTCCCAGAAAGAATGCTCCACCACTAGTGCTTTTCCTGTCATCAATACTGCCTGCCCAATCCGCATCTGTATAAGCTGTGAGAGTGAAATCATCACCTTTGGGATACCAAAGCCCAAAGTCCATAGTGCCCTTCAGATATCTGAATATCCTCTTAACTGCTATAACATGAGAATCTTTAGGAGCTGCCTGAAATCTTGCTACTAACCCAACTGCCTGCATGATATCTGGTCTGGTAGTCTGTAACATATAATAAACTGCCAATCATTGATCTCGTACAACCTCTCGATCTCGCCATTGGAGATTCATCATCTTTACTCATCTTGCACCCTGTAATCATTGGAGTACACATTGGTTTGCTGTCCATCATCCCAAATTTCTTCAACATTTCTTTGATATACTTTCCTTGAGAGAGAAATATACCATCTTTTGATTGAGCAATCTGAAGACCTAAAAAGAATGACAACTCTCCAATCATAGACATCTCAAATTCCTTCTGCATGGTGTTAGCAAAATCTTTGCACATCTGAGTATTATTTCCCCCAAAAATAATATCATCAACATAGACAACCATAATCAACATATCATCACCTTCATTCTTAATATACAAATTGCTATCTCCCACACCTTTCCTGAAGCCTTGCTCATGAAGATACATGTCAAGTCTTGAGTACCAAGCCCTAGGTGCTTGCTTTAACCCATACAAGGCCTTTTTCAGTTTACACACATAGCTTGACTATTCGAGAGAGACACTCCTTCTGGCTGTTCTATGTAGACTTCTTCTACCAACACCCCATTTAGAAAAGCTGACTTTACATCCATTTGATATACCTTGAATGATTTGAAGCTTGAAAGGGCCAAAAACATTCTGATAGCTTCAAGACGAGCAACAGGAGCAAACGTCTCTTCGAAATCAACACCTTCTACTTGAGCATAACCTTTGCAGACTAACCTAGCTTTGTTTTTGACAATATTTCCATCCTCATTGAGTTTATTTCTGAATATCCATTTTGTGCCAATGACATTCTTGTCCTTAGGTCTTGGAACCAATTCCCAAGTTTCACTTTTCTCTATTTGATTTAGCTCTTCATCCATTGCTTTTACCCAAAACTTATCTGCACATGCTTCACTGAAATATTTTGGCTCAATCTGAGATAATAATGAAACATTTGTAGAATCATGTGAGGGAATGACTCTTCTTCTTGTTTGCCCGCTATTTGGATCACCAATGATCAAATATTTGGGATGATGTTTCTGAACATATCGTGAAGGAGTTTTGGGAAGCAGTTGTTGTCTTTCCTCTTCTTCATCTGAAACCTCTCTGAATTCTTCTTGACAAATTTCATCACTGAGTTCCTGGACTGGTTCTCTTATCCCTGTCTTTTCATCAACTGTTACATTTATGCTCTCTACAACTGTATGAGTTCTTTTGTTGAAGCATCTGTAGGCCTTGCTTCTGCTGGAATACCCAAGAAAGATTCCCTCATCACATCTAGGATCAAACTTACCCAAATTCTGATCTTCCCTTCTGATGAAGCACTTACTCCCAAACACTTTGAAGTATTTTACTGTAGCTGGTCTTCCTTTCCACAACTCATAAGGAGTTTTATGATGATTGACTCTAAGTTGGGCCCTGGTGATAATGTAGACTATTGTACTGACTGCCTCTTTCCAAAAGCCATCTAAAATTTTTGACTCATTTAACATAGCTCTAGCCATATTTTCAATAGTTCTGTTTTTCCTTTCAACTACTCCATTTTGTTGAGGAGTTCTTGCTGCTGAATATTCTCTTTTGATTCCTTGTTGCTCACAGTATTCCACAAATTCATTTGAAGTGAACTCTCCTCCTCTATCTGATCTTAAGCATTTGATTCTCTTGTCAGTCTCATTTTCAATCATTTCTTTGAAAGCTTTAAATTTTTCAAAAGCTTCAGATTTTTCTTTGAGAAAAGTAACCCAAGTCATTCTAGAATAATCATCTATAAACAACATGAAGTAGCTTTCTCCCTGAATGCTCTGAGTTCTGGTAGGGCCACATAAATCAGTATGAATAAGATCCAATGGTTTTGAAGAAGTATACCCTTTTGATTTGAAACTGGTTCTGGTCTATTTTCCATGTTGACAAGGACCGCAAACGATGTTATGGGGCCTTTTTATTTTGGGCAAGTCTCTAACTGCTTCCTTGTTACTAATATTGACAAGATTATCAAAGCTCAAATGCCCCAATATTTTATGCCATAACCAACTCTCATCTTCTTGAGTTAGAAAACACTTTTCCTTTTTTATCTCACTTAGCATGTAAAGATTGTTTGGAGTCCTTGTAGCACTAGCAATGAGTTTTCCATTTTTTTCTTTACTTATCTCACATCTATCTGAAAAGAAAGATACTATGTGCCCTTGATCACAAAGTTGACTCACACTTAGAAGATTATGTCTTAGGCCTTCTACATAAAGCACATTTTTTGTTTTGGATTTCCCATCCAAACTAAGAGTCCCTTTACCACAGATTTTAGCTGACCTGTTATCTCCAAAACTGACTGTTCCTCTGTTTGTTTCTTTTAAGACCAAAAAATTTTCCTTTTCACCAGTCATATGTTTTGAACAACCACTATCAAGATACCATTTCTCTACTTTGTCTTGAGCATGAAAAGCAGTTTGAACTATCATTGACTTAGATTTGATCTCATTTCTCTTTTTAGTGAACTCAAGGCTAGATCTATCCAAACCGCACATCCTTGCTATATGCCCAAAATTATTGCACTTGTAACACATGACATCTTTATTCATAAGAGGTGCAAAAGAGTTAACATTTTCCTTACTATGGCTATTCACAGACTTATTGCAATGCATAGCTTTGTGACCAAATTTCTTGCAGGAAAAACAATAGCCATGGAAAGTATTATGTAACCTGTTTTGATGCCTTGGATGATTGTTCTTCTTGTGACCAACTGGAATCCACCGCTCTTCAGGATGAAGATTGATCTTGCTCGAAGCCCCTATTTCTTGAATGGTGATACCATCCTTCTTTTGCTTTTCACATGGAGTATTCTGTCTGAGAGCCAACTGTTCCAACTTCACTCTAAGAGACATAACCTCTTCTTCTAGTTTCTCGCAATCAACTTCCTTTCCTTTGAGAACCTCTGTCGAACCTGTTCAACCTTCTTCCCTTCTTCGACTAGAATTTTGAAGTCTATAACACTTTGAGACAATTCTGATCTTGCTATCTCTTCTTCCTGACATTGATGCTTGAGAACAGAATTCTCTTCCCTAAATTTCTCAAGCTTTCTTAAAGCCAAGAAGAATTCACCTTTGAGATCGAACTCAACCTCTTCATCTCTTTCTGAATCTGTATGTTCCTCTGATAGATCCTTCTCCAAGCTGTTAGGCTCTTTCTGGAGAGACCTGCTCTGATACCAATTGAAGAACATGGACTTATACTGAGAGGGGGGTGAACAGTATAAGACTTAACCAATTAATAATTTTAACTTTAGATAGCAATGGCATCAACACAACATTAATCAAGACAGAAAGCATCACACATTGAAGACCCATTTTTAACGTGGTTCACCCAAAATGGTTGGGCTACGTCCACAAAACTTTTCTCTAAAAATTTCCTCAAAGTTCTTTGGGAATCCTTCCCAATTACAATATTTATGAGCCTCGGCCCAAAGGAGATACCTTCCCCTAATCAAAATTTATGAGCCTCTGCTCAAAGGAGATACCTTCCCCTCTGCTCCGGAAATGATCCCTCGGAAGATCAACTGCCTCTACCTCTTGCCAGCACATGGAACTCCTTTCCACCGAAGACCTCCTGTCCTCAATGCTTAGCCTAAGAGACCTCTGCCTTCTATGATCACGTCCACAGTAGCTCAACAACCTGTACCAAACATAGTCAGTCGGTCTAGTACAAGTCTTCCTCTGTCTGTCAGATCTATCCAATGCTTAAGCTTGAACAAATCAATCCTCTGCACACAAGCCTTCTCAAAGACTTGCCAAATCTATCCTCAGGTTCTTCTCAAAGAACCAGTGCACCTCTGTCCTCAAGTTCTCTGATAGAACTATCAAACTCAGCTCACAAGTCCTCTGCTAGGACCTGTCCAAATCTGCTCACAAGTCCCCACCGAAACCTGTCCAAGACTGCTCACAAGTCCCCACCGAAACCTGTCCAAAACTCAGCAAGCTCACCAAAAAAAAACTTTCTTAGTAGGAAATCACAAGGTGAATTGTTAGAGACCCAATGTGATTTGTCAAACTCATAGAAGCATAAAGAGAATTGTTAGAGACTCAATATGTTCTATACTCAACTCCCAATCTCAAAACTCAACTCAAATCAACTCAGCTCAAACTCAATCTCAAAGCTGCCCACTTAAGGTTTCACAACTTCACACAAGAAGCAATTTTAACCTTAAAACATCATGCTTTCATTTCCATAATCAACCAAAAGCACTCTCAACATTACAAGAAAAATTTATCCCTTATACACCTTATTTCTCCCTTATAGTCTTATCAAAAATAAAATTTATCTCTCATAAGAATGCAATAAGATATTTCAAACAACACCTTCAAAAGAATATTTTATCAAAATAAAACAAGCTTTAAACTCCTTATAACTCCTAAGCTATTTTTCCCTCTAATAAACTTCCTCCATCCGCAAAATACACTTAGCAAAAATTAATTTCGAAAATACCTTGGCCAACATCAAAAATCGTGCTATGGAGAAATTGCGCACGAATTCTAACACCACCCGCTGCGTCCACTTCACGATGAAAAACCCTTTCACGTTATTCGAATGCGGAACCTCCCGTTCGGGTAGCGCGCCAATAGCCTAGCCGCTACCGGTGCGCCAAAGGCGCCCGGTGAGGTTTAAACCTCACGCTGTTAGCCTTGTTCCTTCTGTGCCAGGGATTAAATAAAACAATAGTGCCTCCCTTTCTTCGACGTGAACACGAAGACGAAAACCTTACGACGGATTTACGACAAACGGCGAGTACAAAAAAATGAACAACGGATTCACGAAAACGGCGAAGACACAGTCGAACAGTAGATCACGAATTCACAGCGAGCAACTCTTTTCAAAATGCGGATGGGATAATTCTTGATTTTCATCGAGGGAGATTTATATGCATTTTTACCATAAGCTCTTGACGTCGGCGAGGAGTTTAACACGTCGGCGGAGGTCTTGGCTAGCGCCCACAATCTTAAAACATAGCGCCATGGGTTAGGATAACCCATTGCAAACAATAATTTAATATTTATTTAAAAATAATTAAAGGGAACCTTAACAAGGTTTTTAATTATTTAAATAAATACTTCCTCCTGGACCCAAATGCATTAAACTAATGCATCCACCGTAATATTTAAACCTGCCAACTTGGGGTTTACAAAAGACCTTTGAAACTGTCATGTCGTAACCTTCATCAAAACAAATTATTTGACATCAAATCAAATTCCTTCAAGAGCTTCTTGACATCAATGACAACTTATACACTTGAGCAAAGGCAATGTACCCAAAGTACCCAAAATTGCCAACAATTTTAATCTTGGTAAGAAGTGCCCTATATTCTACATAGTTTTTTTAATAATTTTACACATGTTTTTATGAGGGGTAATGGTCCCCTCATACTGAGTTGGTTTTGAACCTTGAACCTCTTAAAGAGAAGCCAAATCCCTTACCATTGTAGTAAGCTTACAACTATATATCTTCTAAATAGTTATTAATTGAAGTTTCATACAATTCTGAGTAAGTGAGGAGAATTTTACCTTCGTTATTTTAAAAAATACCACCTCCAATGGTTAACATTTCCTTGATTTTCATTAGAAGCACCATAAAAATTAATTTTGATAAACCCAATTTCTACACATTTTTATTTTACCATTGTTCAAAGTAGATCCTTTTTTTTATTGCCATTATCACAGATGACTTCCATGTATGTTCAAATATTGTAACCAAAGTGTTACCACCTTTTTTTTGGCACTTGAGACTTCCCATGATGAGCATCAAATATGTAAAAGTTCTACAAGAGTGTCAATATTTCAAACTTGGGCATAATTTTAAGATTTATTTTAAAAAATTCTATAGTTCCTTTTCAAGTCATAAATTCTAAAAAATAATGGTAGGGTTAATCATCCATAGAATAAATGATTCTTTAGCTTTAAAATAATTAATTCAATATTTAATCAAATCTTTCAACGTTAATGGAGCTACACAATATATTTTCATAATTTAAAAAAAAATAACCCCAAATGATGTGAGTAAAAGAACAATGAATAAGTAAATGGTCTAATGTTTCTAAATCCTTCTCACATAAGGCATATATGAAAGGTCCATGATATCCTCTTCTTTATAGACTCTCTCTTATAAGAATATTATTTTGAACTACTAACCCAAGGAATGTTGAGGCGTTAGGGA
Source organism: Wollemia nobilis (assembly GCA_028583015.1). Lineage (NCBI taxonomy): Eukaryota > Viridiplantae > Streptophyta > Pinopsida > Araucariales > Araucariaceae > Wollemia > Wollemia nobilis. Next base: position 4,871,340 of record JAQPPZ010014295.1, read on the forward strand.
AAGCTTCTAGTGAGCAAACATTCTTCCAAGGAAAACCTATTGCTCTAAATTGTCATATTCCAAGTTGACCATGTATCCACCATATATTGATAGATTACAAACCAATTAATCTTTTCATGTAAAAATCAACAGATAAAAATATTGAAGCATATTTTGAAGTTCATATATAATTTGTTTGATTTCCTCTCCTTTAACTAGGATACCAATAGAAATCCATGATTTGAAGTTTTTTGGCTTATATTAATATAGTCTTCAACTTTTGGACCTTTACAAACTAGGCATACCTGAGCCAATGGTTGCAATTTTGAGTTAGAGTTAAGATAATAAGGATTAAATCAAGCATTAGATAAAAAATTTGTATAATTCCCTTCATTGAATAACCATATAATATGTTTCTTTGTCAATTGTAAATTATATGATATGAAGTTCCATGTTGGTTATTCTTTGGGTAAGGTTCTTTTCCTAAATAATTTTATTGCTTTAAGTGAACCTTGATATTTGAATAACATCCACCCAAGATTTGCCCTTAACACCAAACTCTTAAGTCTACAATTTTTCAAGCTTGCTCCTCAAATATTCTTTCCTTTGTAAACCTTATCCCACTTACAAATAAGAAACCTAAATTTTTTGTGATAGCATTTCCAAAGAAAGTCTCTTTGAATTATATTAATTTTTGATGCTATAATTATTGCCAATATTGCAAGTGATATCATATAATAGGTATGGATTGAATTTTAATATTCATGAGTTGTAACCTTCCTGCCATAGTTAATGTTGTCCTCTCAAATTATCTTGACCATCGAACATGATGTGGACTAGGAATACGGGGTAGATTGCACCTCACTTGGAGTGACATAGTAAGGCTAGCTTCAGTTGACCTTATATCGAGTCACGGAGGAGTGGGCCACTAATTAGAAAATCATTTATGATATTAGGTTTGATATAGAGTGAGTTATGAGTGAGAGATACGAGGCTCAAGCTCAGGTTGGATGAGGTTTGGATAGTGCATTGGTAGTCATAATTAAGGGACCACTTCAGTGATAACTAGAGTATTCTAGGGTAGTGATGGAGATTATGAGGTTGGATATTACAGAGAAATTATGATGTTTGGTAGGTTGAGTTGAGAGGGATCAAGGCCATACCATATGCTATAATTAGTTGTATCATTTGGTAGTCCCTATAGAGTAGTGGGTGCCATCTCCTTTAGGATCAATATCGAGAGCTTTGTCAATGAGTGATACCTCTTGGAGGACTGCCAACTTTCAACCACCTCCTCCTCCTCCACCAGGGGATGCTAGGGAGGTTGGATATTCTTGTTAGGTGGTCTTAGGGGTATTTAGGAGTGAGTGTACAAATTTTTGAGGCTATGGTACATCTTCCTATTATGAGTTGAGTGTATCATTTTCCTTTTGTGATACACCTTCTCCATCGACATGTATAGTGTGAGGCATATATATATATATATATATATATATGATGATGATGATGATATATTTTTATTCTTTTGTCGCTTAACCTGATGATATGTTTATGTGTTAATGTGTGATTTTTTGATGTGATGTAGTTGACTAAGTAATTGTATTCTTGATTGATTTTCTTGAGTAATGATTTTAGGATTAAATATAGATGTGGGAAGATACCCCATTTGAGAGATGTGTTTGAGTATTTTGGATTATAGATGACCATAAAAGAGTATACACTATAAGCGGTGGTCTCTAGACCTGATATAGGAGAATGCTCATGTTCTTTAGAGGTAAATGTTTTACCTTTTATGCATTCCCATAGGTGGGAACATGATCTCATTATGTTTAAATGGTGGCCTATGATTCCATATTCATGATAACATTTAAGACATAATGAGGTACTTATAATATGTACAATGAAGTATATTATTTTGAAAATATTTTTCCTCTCATCAATGTTTAAGTTCCATACTCTATGAAATACTTAACTATGTAGATGAGGTACCTATAGTATTTACATGATATATAATGTATATGTTTTCTTCTCATTAGTGTTCAAGTGTCATTCTGTATGAAACACTTGACTGCATAGATGACGTACATGTGATATTTACATGAATGATTATATTTTCTTGTCATCAATGTTCAAGTGTCATTCTCTATGAAACACTTAACAATGTAGATGAAGCACCTGTAGTATTATTTTACTCCTTATCAATGTTCAAGCACCAATATATATGAAAAAATTGACTACGTAGATAAGGTGTATGACCTTCATCAATGTTTAAGTGCCATTCTCTATGAAACACTTAACTGCATAGACAAAGTTTTCATCAATGTCTAAGTGCCATACTTTATGAAACACTTAGCTACATAGATGAAGTTATTTTGATTTTCATCAATGTCTGTGTACAATTCTCTATGAAATACTTAGTTGCATAGATGAAATTTATTTTGATTTCCATAAATGTCTAAATGCCATTCTCTATGAAACACTTAGTTGCATAGATGAAATTTATTTTGATTTTCATCAATGTCTAAGTGTCATTCTCTATGAAACACTTAGTTGTGTAGATGAAATTTATTTTGATTTTCATCAATGTCTAAGTGCCATTCTCTATGAAACACTTAGCTACGTAGATGAAATTTATTTTGATTTTCATCAATATCTAAGTGTCATTATCTATGAAACACTTAGTTGTGTAGATGAAATTTATGCTTCTTATCAATGTCCAAGTGCCATTCTCTATGAAACACTTGATTGCATAGATAATATTTAGGATTTTCACCAATGTTCAAGTGTCATTATCTATGAAACACTTGACTGGGTAGGTGAGATTGGTTTGCTTGTTATCAATGTTAAAGTGCCATTATTTATGAAACACTTGACTATGTATATAAGGTTTAGGAATGTTCAAGTGTCATTCTTTATGAAATACTTGACTGCATAAGTGAAGGTGTTATACTTCTTATCAATGTTTAAGTATCATTCTCTATGAAACACTTGTCTGCGTAGATAAGATTGAATTGATTCTTATCAATGTTCAAATGCCATTCTTTATGAAAAATTTGACTACGTAGATAATATATGTTTGAATCTTATCAAATGTTTAAGTTTCATACTTTATGAAACAATTAACTATGTAGATGAAAGTCTTTGATTCTGTAAGCCTTGTATAAAGCTTTGAAGTGATTTTTGGTAATACCTTTTGATGTTGATTGCAAAATGTTTTTGCAATGCTTTGAAATGATGATTGCAAAATGTTTTGTGATTGCTTTTAAATTGATTATATTATTTTTGAAAATATTTTGTGAATGATATTTTGTAAATGTTTTGAAATGCTTTTGTAAGTGACATTGTTTTCTTTGCAAAATGTATTGCAAAGTGGTGGAATGCTTTATAGTTGATTTACATAATGTAATTTTATTATTGAAAAATGTCTTTGCAATGTAAGTTCTTTTTATCCTTGCAAGGTTTTTGCAAGACATTAAGATGATGTTAGTGCTTATGAAAGGGCTTTTGCAAGATATTGAAATGATGATGTGTGAATGAGTTCCAACATGTCAGTATTTTCCAAAAAGGGCTTGTAGAATGATCTTGTATGGTTATTTTACTTTCATTATTTGAAAGTAAACTATTTTGATGTCTTGATGTTTGTTAAATTTATTAACACATGAGAGAGGGTAACAAGAGCATATAATTTTGTTACCTAATGCATATGCAAATATTTACATGTATGTGAGGAATTGGACTTAATGCTCATTGCCACCTCTGATGTGTTTAAGGATTTGAGGATTTTTAAATAAAATATTTTAGACTAAGGGTAACACTCCCATATGAAAAATCCAATAGAAGAAGAAGTCATCCTTTGCGTTATGTGTGCACAAATAAATGTATATGCATAGAGCATGGGAAAAATAAATCCCCTTGTCTAGGAGGTCTATGTGACAACATTACCCTGAGTTTGAAGGATCTTGTTCATATGAATGAATAGATGGCATACATTTTGGCTTATAGGCCATTAGGAAACATAGATATTTTGTAATTGACTATTTAACACAATCATAAATTATCATGGGTACGTGAAGTATTTATTTCCAAATCCAATTGTTCTCGAAGGAGCCATTAGTCATTCTGGATGCTTTAGTTTTTGAGAAAAAGAAGTGATAGTTCATTATTATCTACCAATATGGAGAAAGTTCTCTATCTATTGACAAATATTTTGTATAACTAGATAGATAATATCTAGCATTATTGGTGAATGTTTATTTTTATATTATATGCTTATAGCATATTTTCATAATAGACTTAGTTGGAAACAAATTTTTTTTGGTCCAACAGTTTATTAGGCAAATAGTCAAAAGAGAGAATATGATTTGCATATGTTCTATTGTTGTAGAGGATCAGGAAGCTATGAGGACAACATAGATCCAGTATCTGGTGAAGCATGCAAGTAATTGCATGCTAACAAGGCATTGGATCCATGTAGCCTCATAGTCCGATAGACCCATTTGAACAATAGCTTTTGAAAGATCTTGATTATTATTTGATAGAATGCCAATTATGTGAACCAATAGGCTATGAGGATAATATCGATCCAATGCCTATTAAGGTATATAAATAATTGTAGATCTATAAGATATTGGATTTATAGGATCTTCAATAACCTCATGGACTATCAAATGTAATTAGTATGATTTATGAAGCGTGATAGTGTGCTGATGCAATAAATCAAAGAGAAAGTAAAGATAACATTAATTCATTAGTTAATGAGATTTGCAATAAATTGCAAAACCTATGAGATATTGGATTAATAAAATCCTACAATCCCTATGATTTATTATTAGGATGATCTATGAAGATTTGATTTATGTTGTGTAGACATTTAAAATATGTCATGTTGTGGAGGCTACTCATGTGGATACCTTTTCAAGCCATATGAATCACCTTGGACCTTTCCAAGTCCCAACAGTGGTTTTAACCACCCAAACAAGAGAAAATAGTCCTTTACAGCCTACATTTTTGTACCCTCTAGTGGTGGCCTCATGACCACTAGTGGCGATGATAGTTGCAGAGCCGACCATTATAATCGAAGACAACCTCATCTGTAACAAACTTGGGCTACCCGAGCTGAGTAAAATTGGTTATAGTGCAACCAATTTACAATGTTTTTTGTTTAATAAGCTTCTAGAAACATCGTCTAACCACCTTGAGCCCAACCTAATATTGATATTGGCTTGTTGAGCAAGCTAGGATGCCAATTTGGGAAGTCTATTTAAGGCACTAAAAAATAAGAGAAAATAGAGAGAATTGAGCATCCATAGACCGCAACGAAGTGCTACCCTTTTGTGAACAAAGAATGAAATATCTCATAAGTTTCATGGTGCTACTAAATTTACATCATGGAGCTCACATCAATAGCCATGGAGTACAATCAAACTTGAAGGACCAATTACACCACCTTTCTTCATCAATTTGTCATTGATTCCAAGCCAATTTTGCGACCTAACTATGTTTCCAGACACAACAATAATTGAACATCAATTTGGTATCCAAATTTTCTATCATCATTCATAGAGCTCAAAGAATGGAGTCTCTATTTGGTGGTCGCTATTTTTGACAACGGCCCGTAGGTGCCACCACTGATGCCAAAGATGACTAGCAGAGCCAGTCATTCTGATTGAGGATGGTCTTGTGGTCATTTCCATATTTATTAGTCTTCGATGCTTTTCATATAATTTTGACATAGATTAGCAGTATATTTTTTAGTATTTACATATTCTTTGAATATTTTTCATGCATTTTCCTATTGCTTTATGCATTTGCTTCATATTTTACACTTATCAAGAAATGGACCTCATTTTGAGAGGCTTTCATTGCTATTGATGTCTTTATAGTTCTTTGTATGCAGGTTACAGGCCTAATCAGGAGCTATACATCACCAAGATCCTTTTATTGGCATAATAAAGCAAATATTTTAAAGTAAACCCTCTATAATCAATATTGAAAGAGCAAGAACACTACAGATTGCATCTTTTCCCCTTTTGGGGTTACATATTACTGTTGTATATAAAATTGGTGAATCCCTAAGAGGGATCTATTGTAATCGTGTTTCACATTATTAATAAGAAGGGCATCCATTTTTATTTATCTTTTTATCTTGATGGTTACTTAATTTTATTTTTTAATTTGTTTACATTGTTACATATTTAGATGCATGGTTTTTGTTGCTTTTCAGTGGTGATCACGTGCGGGACCATTCCAATTTTTTTTTCTAATTTAATTTTTCTTGCTATTTTTGCATTGCAAGTACCACCATTCTGAGTAGGCATGACTGACAATGGTTTTTTCCATCAGCTCTGATGGCTAGTACAACTATTGTTCTGATATTTGATGGCCTTTGAGTAGAACACATAAAACCTAGTTTTATGACATCCTCATAAAATGAGGGATTCTCTGAAAGTGACTCTTTCCCTATTTTTTACTGTGTTTTTCCCTAAAGAAATTAAGTAGCAGTTTAATTAGACAATATAGAGAAATTTAAAGGCAAAAAAAATTTAAATCTCTATTTGTTTGCTGACCACCGCTACTGGGAACAACGACCTCTACTGCTCGCCACCCTAGAATCTCATGACCAGATTTCTTACTGATTTTGTGTCTGACGACCATTACTATTGATTGTTTTTGATAGAGATGACCCCTGATAGATTGTGTGTTAGGGTTTACCTGCTTTTAGCCTACATAAATGATATATCATTTATATCTACATTACAATTTTTTGAAAGATAAAATATTTTTTACTTGCATATTTCTGAATTTGAAACATATTTTTCATGCATGTAGAGAATATCATGGAGTGTTGTATCTTGCATATTTGCTTTTGCATCAATTAAAATAAACCACACACACTTCACATTGTAAATTTAACATCATATGAGTTGGAAGTGACATCCAACCACTGATCAAGACCAACGATGGCCTTCATCACCACCTTTTTGGCTTGCATATTATGATTTTTTGAACTTGACCATGGCCAAGGCTAGCTCCAAGAACCATCGTAGCCATAAAAAATTACATGCACTCTTCTTCAAAAGGTGTATCACTAATTATGGTGAACTAGGTGAGGACTGGTAGGACTTGTGCTCCCTCATCGGGTATGGGTTTCGTCTCCATACACTTTTGGGTTTCACAATCTAAAATTCATCACAAAATTAGTGTGATAGAGCATACATGTGAAATCCCTTAAACATTTGAGAATTACGTCAATGATTTTTTAAACTTGTATAATAAAGTGGTAGTATATTCAACACATAAAAACACACATGATATTTTTCTAGAAAACACAATTAAAATTTAAAATATATAATCACTTGTATACATTATTTATTTCTTAATTACATACGAGATAATAAAAAACAAATGGTCACTATACAGAGCTACACCCAGGTAACAATTGAGGTGATAAGTAATGCATGGGAAGGCAAAGACCACCTTAGACACAACCTACTAGACCAACCTTGAATAGCATTTAGGTAGTCTCCGTGGAGATAATTCCACCCATGGAGGATCTCATAGAGAAACCCCTACTAGGAGGACTACTGTGAGAAGTCCTCATGGCCATGATGAGGGTACTTCCAGAACTTAATCATCCCATGATGCTGATATAAAAATCCACCCAATGAGGGGTCCACTAGAGGGGTTGTGCACATTTTATTACCCAACATATCTTAAAATCCTTTTAAGCAGGTAGCAGAATACATACCACTTCTTAGCATTGGTGAAAGAGGAACTTCTCCAAAACAACCCTGGAAAACCCACAAATTATATCATTTAGATAGGTATGATCAAAATTCAACCCATAGAGCCCCTTCATCTACTCATTCTTATTCAAATAGTGTACATGGTGAAGGGATAGCACATCATACATATGTCCACGGTGAGTCTTCCATATGAGCATACAATACACTTGCACCATATACACATAAGGGCAATACACCTAGGGTTGAACATGGATTTAATGCAACCTCAATAGAATGAGGTAAGAGGGTAGCTATACCTTCAACAAGAATATAATTTGCTAAATCCCCTCACAGAGTATAATTAATATCTTCACCCATAATAAGATATACAATAAACCTTAGCCACCCATGGCTCCTATCTATATACCTACTATGCCTCAGCAAATGCCAACTTAAAATCAGTTGCTAGGCCCACCGACAAGATAGGTGATCACTATCTGAACCAGGCTCACTCAAAGTCTACAAATTGCCTTGACCAAGTTATCCATACATGAGCTCATACAACAGTCCCCTAGGCATAGGGATACCCTCATGGAAAATCTTAAGTCCATTGAGCTCTAGCCTCAAAACTTGAATGATTTTACCAATTTTGTGGAGCATATCCAAAAGTGTAAATATCCTGTGATCACATTCTATGATCATGAAATCAAGATAGTCTCAACTAACATAGCGGATCATATGCTACACATTATCGCTTTCATAAATCGCATACCCTTCAAGTGAGTGTTAATTGATACGGGCTCTTCAATTAACATCATTACAACACAAGCCTTAGGACACTTGAGTCTTCCTGATTTAGACATAGTTGCCTCAACTTCCACATTATGAGCATTTAATGTTGCATTATGCTCCACATTTGGTACCATAATTCTACCTATTTAGGTAGGGCTTAAGACCATATCATTTATGTATCATGTACTGGAAGGCACAATGCAGTACAACATCTTACTCGATGTAGGCAGACAAATCCATATTCTAGAAAAATAAGAAATGATAAGTCACAGTATGGGATTTGCACAATTTTGAGTAAAATGTACAATTTGGTATAAATTATACAAGTGGAAAGTAAAATGTACAATTGGGTGAAATTGTACAATTAGAAAATAAATTAAAAATAATAATAAACGTAAAATGCATGTGAAATTAAATGAAATGTAAAGACATGCAGATGAAATGTAATTTGATAAAAATTACATTAAAACTTTAGTAAACATTAAATAATGTTATTAATGTGAGTTACGAGTAGTTGTAAATAATGAACTGTCTCAGGAAACCACTTTGGAACGGCCTGGACAACCATTATAAGCCCCCATTCAAATTTTTGTGTTGTTGGTTGATGGTTGGGTTGTTGGTGATTGTTGGTGGATTGTTGGAGATTGTTCATGGTTGCTTGTTCATGTGCAGTTCATGGATTGTGAAGCATGGATTAATGTTGCAATTTATTTATTGTTGTGTGCAATGTCATACAATTACTGTATAAAATAACCAGAATAATATAAATCCTCATTTTAGTTAGATTTGTGTATGCATGTGTGGGAATCAGAGTGCAATCTCAATAATTATATTGTTTGTGGAGTTTTATTGATATTGTAGGTATTGTTGATTCCAGATTTGTGGTAGAAGTGCATTTCTAGAAAACGTACAACCATCCATGTGCCATTGTGTGAAATAGATAAATAAAGAGAAAATAGGATTAATGGCTATTACCCATTATTGGAAATGATATTTGTGTAATTAATATGCAAATGGGTATTTTTCAGAATTAAGTTATTGGGCATAACGAGGGTTTTACCAAACCGTACAAGCAGAGTACCAAACCATACAAGGGTTTGTAAATTCGTACAGTTGATGAGTTTTGGCCTAAAATTACATTTTTAAGCATTTTGGAGGTAGATCAATGAGTTTCCAAGTGAATAATTGCAAAGTGATTGGGATTTGAGCAATTCCAATATTCTTGGAGAAAATGTACAAGTGAACAGTTGTAACCGTACAACTGTACATTTTGGGGTTGTACAGTCTTCAGTTGTACATTTTAGGAATTGTACAGTTGTGAACCATACAACTGTATGGATTGGACTAGATTAAGTGTAAATAGTTGGAATTCATCTTAAAATCTCTCATCACACCCCTACACTCCACTTATGCTACATTTGGCACTTGTTATCGTGTGGATTAGAACCAGTTTTATCATTGTTGAGAATGACAAAGGGTCAGGAATAGTTCATAGCATGGAAGAACATTGGGGTGGATGATAGATACAAGTCTATAAAGACGTGGGAAGATGAGATCATAGAGAAGTAGATGATAGTAAAATTGTCAAAGATGTGGGAAAGTATGTTGCATTCCATTTCTACATCTTGGAGATGTTGTCTCTATGAGTTGGGGTTAAGCTTGATGACATGGAGTTGTGAGAAGCAAGTTGCTTGGGAAGGTGCACAACAAAGACCATGGCATCCAATCAAAGCCACATATGTAGAAGATGAATTTTTTGATGTTGATGATAAACTGCACAACAAGATGTGTATGGTTGATGTGAAAAATGGAGATGATGGTCATATTGTAGAGGGTTTGTATAGTTTTAAAGTTGATAACCATACAAATGATTGCAATTTACAAGCATTGCAAGGTTGTTCAATTGATGTGCATCATCCAAAGAGAGCCATACGAATGGAGGAAAGAATTACACAACCGCATATGAAAAAGCAAAAAGTATATGGTTATTGGCAAGAATCATATGATTGTTGGAGGAAACCATACAATCAAAGGAAGAAGTATATGATTGCTAGAGAAAACCATATAGCAAGAGGGAAAGTTGTATGATTATTGGGTAAATCATACAATGGCAAGGTAAATTGTCCAATTGCCAATGGAATTGTATAGTTGCAAGGTAGACTGTACGATTGCCAGTCAAATCATACAAGTACATGTAACCATACAAATGGGCTGATAGATTGTACAAGTCAAGTTCAGCCAAAGTTGATGAGAAATATTGGTAAGGAATTGTAGGTTGGGGAAGAGTGTTTGACACCACAATGATTGCAAGTAGTGATGCACGATGGTGAGTAGGATGAGAGTCTGACATCGGTGCCAATGGAATATGGCATGTCCAATAGTGTGTGAGATGCGAGTTCGACACTAGGAAAGTTGTAGATTGGTGTGCTCGATGGTGAGTGGGATGGGAGTCCAACATCGAAGCAACTGTAGGGTGGAATGTTGTCTAATGAGAAGAAAGGGAGTATAGCAGAAGAGCAATTGTAGGGTGATGTGTGTAAGGCTATGAAAATCCAACCTATCAAACCGAAGGCTAATTTGGGCATATCATGTAAATATCCATTGTTTCATGGAGAATCAATAGAAGACCTAGTTAGGCATTGGAGATTTTATTGCCTAATGTGGAAAGGGATTGGGCAAACCAATGAGGTAGAATGGAGGTGGTTGTTTCCTACAACATTTCATGGATATGCAATAGATTGGTATATGAAATTACCAGAGGACAAGTACCAAACATGGGAAGAATTACGTGATGCATATGTGTAAAATAATTTTGATTGTATGATAATGAGGATGAGATCCTTATTGAAATTTATAGAATGAAACAGGGTGAGCATGAGTCTATTTGTTCCTACAATCAAAATTTGAGTGGGTTGTTTGACCATTTTGAGCAAGACCAATCAGAGGCATTGAAGAGGATGTGGTTCATAAATGGACTTCTTCCTATGTATCAAACAAAGATGAAGATTTTCCCTCCAAGAACATACCAAGAGGCTTTGGATTATGCCTTGATTTGGGAAAGTGATGCAAAAGCAGCATCAATGAAGTGGCATCATGTTAATGATGAGGAGAGTAGCTCAGAGGATGAAAGTGAATCTCATATTGAAGATGACTCAGAAAATGAGAGTGCTGATTTTGGGAAGGATTGTTGGAGTCAAGAAGTCAAGGAAGAAAATGACTCCAAAGAAAAGAATGATGAATTGGATGATGATTGTAACTTAGAAAGTGCAAGCCCATCACCACAAGTATATGCAGCCCAAAATAAGATTGTACAAAGGAAGGATGTCAGTGGTGATGCAGGGTGTGACAATCATCCCAAAAATAAAAGAAGAAAAATATAGTATGACAGTGAGGGTAGACCCATTGTACAATGTTGGCAATGCCACTTATGGGGGCACTTTGCATGTGACTATGATAGTACTATAAATCAAGATCAACCAGTGATGCATACAAAATTTGAAGCATCAGAGACAAGTTCTAGCCCTTTCCAAGAAATAAGGGAGGTGGAGGTGAACTTGATGAGCATGCTTAGAATTGAGGAAGTAAACTTGATTTCAATGGAGGAGGTAGAAATACCATAGGTAGTCAAGCCTATGCTAGTAGAAGTTGCAGAAGTGATTGTTGCTGACAAGGAAGAACAACATGCTGCCATACAAGTGAACAAAGTGGGGAAGACCATTATCCAAGATGAGTGTGTACAACGAATTGTTACTCAAATGGAGAAGTTTGATGTACCAATGGAGGGCACTAAGAAGTGTTGTTATTTAAGTGCAGGTAATGAAAGTGTAGTCAATGTGCAATTGGAAGATATTGTTCAAGTGGAACAACCAATTGTACAATTGGAGGTAGTTGTTCAAGTTGAACAATCAATTATACAAATGGAGGATGTTGTTCAAGAGGAATAGTCAATTGTAAACATGGAGGATGTTGTTCACATGGAACAATCACTTATAAAATTGGAAGATGTTGTTCAAATGGAGCAATTTGTCATACAATCAAACTTATCCAAAGAAGGATGGGATTGTAAGATTCTACAAGAAGGAACTATACAAAGGTTGGTTGAAATTGTATAGTTGGCTCAAATCATACAATTGATGGTTGAAATCATACAATTGTTGGGTGCAATCATACAGATGTTACAAATTGTACAGTTAGTGAATGAAATTGTATGATTGATAATGAGTGTACAATTACAAGTGGTAAATCATACATTCTAGGGTGTTGTATGATTTGGATCATACAATTGTATGATTTTAAAATTGTACAAGTAGTTTTGTGAGTTTTATAAAATGTACAAGTGTTATCCGTACAACTGCAAATTGTACAAGTACAATTCATACAAGGTGAAATCATACAAAATGGAATTATACCATGTGAAAGTGCACAAAGCAAAACCAAATTATTGGGAACTGAATTGTCATCAAGTTTTACTTGATATTGTAACTATTTTTCTTCTACTTTTTTGTCCAGACTTGCACCCGATAGTCATAGCTCAGCACTCAACATTGGATGGAATAAAGACTACTTCAATCCAACCTCCATATTAGGCTGGTTCCTTGTCAACTTAGTAAGATGCTAACTCAATTAATATGAATAAGTGTTTGAGGAATAGGGTTAGAAAAAGGTTTAGGGTTAGAGTAATATGCATTAATAGTGGTCAGATAGGATAACAACATAAGCAATCCATAGACATAACTTCTAATAAACTATTTCTGGTGTCCCACACTCAAAGAAACATCTAAAACCATGAAATATTCATATAATAAAGCATAAGAAAGATATATATCCCAATAATCAATTCGAATATCCAATATATTTACAATCCAATTTAGAAGAATAGATCAATAATCAGAATTTGCATAAATAAACTTCCTACCAACACAGATCTAACTATGAATATATTTTAATTACCTTAACAACTAGTAATCCAAAGAAAATGGAATTAACTAACCATTATATTATTTATAGAAATGCAATTCACAACTTTGAACCTCTTAATCAAAATATATCAAAGATAACAAGTCTCAAGTCAAAAATCCGAGTAATGCTCCTTCCATTAGTTTGCATAAATATTTACACAGTAGGGTAAGTAAACGCACTAGAGCCAACCCTAAAAATCGAGGGACCTCTATTTATAGTTTATAATTGAAATAATAAGAGGATACATTACAATAATTTAAAATTTGATATATTAGTAGAGAGCTATGATGGAATTATCTCATTCACTTGTTGAGTCTAGGAAATATGTTGGGAGTCATCCGCCATGGCAGCTCAGCTCTACAAATTGCTATTATTATGATGGTAGTTGAGCCTCAAGTAATTATGAAATAGATCTAAACCACTCATTATTATTTAGAACTCCACTCCATCATATATTTACAATCATTTTTTCTTGGTTCTTGAAAACACTTTGATGCTTCATCTTCCTGCCTCGAACTGACTGCTCTTCGATCCACCAAGAATATTCCTTTATATGCTATAATAGTGTTAGAAAATTCTTTGTCATTGATGCTTTTAGTGGACGACTATGATTAAATCTCAAAAATGCTTTGCAAGCAATAGGGTAGAAACAAAATATCATTTCACTCAAAATTAACATTGACATCAGCTTTGATGGCTTTAGCTAGTGGAATCGAGTTTTAGTGAGAAATGCACTGAGTTGCGAGTGGAATCAAGTCTGTCATTTAGCTGCTCACTTAGCCTTCAAAACATCTAAATTTTTTCTCTCATCTATGGCATAAAGCAAAAGTTGCAATCTGCTAAAAAATAATCACTTAGTTTCTAGAGTGCATGAAATAGAGGATAATCGCTAATCCATACTTTAAAACATGTTAACATCATAGAAGCTTAAAAAAAATGTAGATTGGAAACCTCACATGAATCCGATACCAAATAAACTAAGCCTTGGGTAAAATAGAACACTTTTTCAATGTCGTCAAAAAACACTAAGTGTTGAGCGAAATGGAACATTCTTGCATGGATCCACTCTAAAATACTCTATATCTTCAATAGAATAGATATTTTTCTACCTTAGAATAATTTTTTAAACTTTTCTAAGGATGTGGCTATTTTGGGCCTACATTCTAGCACCACCTAGGTGAATTTTCTCGCAAATCCATCAAACTCAGAGTCTTATCCATTGGGCATCAAGAGTGAAAATTGCTTATCTTCAAAAATGCTTCAAAGAATCAATTTCCATATGATCACTACCCTCTAAAAAATATTTTGAATTCACCCAGGGGGTAATGGTTCATATCAAGATTATGTTGGAAACATAGATATCTCTTCCACTCCTTCAAGAACTACACCAATGCTTTAAACAAAACATAAAATAATGTTATTTTTATAAATCTTTTCAAAACAAATGATATGTTATCTACATGAACCTAGCCTCATGATTTTATTATTGCCTTCTGACAATGTCAGAGTAAAAACAAATCAAACAAAATACAAAACTTTTCCATGACTAAAAAATTGTACAAAACAAAATATTTTAAGCTTGTGTTCCTTACGGATCTGTAGCAGCTCTATTTGGTTCTTCAACCTCTTGCTAAGCCTCTTCTTTATAATTATCTTCTTATTCTTGCTCAACTTCTTCCTCAAGCGATTCTTGCTCTTTATTTTCTTTTTCAACATTATTTCCAAACAACTGAACCATCAACTTCAGGGTTTGTAAAGCTTATTTACAAACTACTTCAGAGGAATTGGAAGTATATTTAAGCTACTTATGAATGTAATCTAACTCACTAGTGTCTTAATAATTTGCAAAACTTCCTTTATCTACCAAGTCTTCCATCAGATCTCTGAGCCTGGTAAAATCAATAATCATTTGTGAGACCTACTCCTAGTTAATTGGATCTTCTAGAGCATCAATCTTAGACTCATATTAAAGGCTCCAGTAGCACTCTTTTTAATATATTTTACTGATAGCAAGGTGTTATATTCCATCCATAAACCTCTAAAGCCATTCTGAATCATTTCTTTATTTATATCCACTACATCCCTGATCATATTTTCCACCTTATCAAACAAAAGCTAAGCCTTTTGAAGAATTTTGTGCTTCTTCACTACAACTCTGGCATCCAACCTAGTGGTATTCCATTATTTTTTAGGAATAGGTTTAGTAGACTCGCTAAGCTTGCTATCTACCAACTTATAAATTTGCTTATCTGGAATCACCATGGGTTGTAGTTATCTAGTGAAGCTATCCATATCTTCTTGAACATTCTAAAGTAGGTGACTGGCATCATCCATGTAGTCAATAATGGGCTGTAACTTTAAGCATTTATCCACAACTTTAGACAATAGTTCTTTCCTTACTTTCTTCAGCCCTGCCTTAGAGAAACCTGAAGACTTTGCATTTTCAATCTAAAGCTGCTACTTCAAGCTCTGTATTTCTTTGGCTTGTTCTTCATTTTTCTTCTTTTGTTCCTCTATTTTATCCTTTAGCTTACTAGCCTCTTGAAATTCCTCATGCTAGTTCTTTGCTTCTTTTCTAAGAGCTTTCTCTATCTGTTTTTGATTGGTGATTGTATTTTCAAGCTTTTCAATTATCCGCTCAAGATTTTCCAATTTATCTTTGTATATATCACCCTTGACATATAAAGTGTTCAAGTGAGCCTTAGCTATCACCAACTCATATTTAGTAGGTAACTACTCAATATATTTTGTGTATTATTCTATATGATAGTATTGAGTAGTTATTTTAGTCTCAGGCTTGCTTACTAGAGAAATGATAGATATGGATGTCCTCTACCTAGAAACTGGATCAAAAAAATGGTTCTTCTCTTCATATCCATCCTCTTGAATGGTTTGGATAGTTTTCTCTCCTAAAAAATATTGAATTTATTGTGAAGTATCCTTCTCCTTTTGTAAAGTTGCTAGTGTAGGATAACTCACAGGAGGAGGAGGAGGAGAGGCTATCAGGTAGGAGAGAGCAAATTACCAGCTAATGATGGCTTGGTAGAAGTGATTACAGTGGAATCTGTGACTACTATTGTTGTTGCAATTGGAAAACTCATGGAAACTACAATAAAACTCATAGAAGGGTGAGTGGGTGCAGATGAAATAACTTGCTTTTTAGATTATGGAGGAGGTTGCAATGACAAATATTAAATTATGGAAGATGGTGAAGAAGGAATTTCAAATTATGAAGAAGGAATTTCAAGTGACTTTGGAGGATATGGGTTGGTTTGGCCTTTAGTATTTACTGGTGAAACAAGTGGTGAAATTTTCTATGGGGAAATAGGAGGAGATTGAGATGAGGGAATAAAGACTATACCTTTATCTATAGATGTAGGGTGTTCTAGATTTTCCTATGTACTTTGTTGTTGCACTAGTTGTACTTATTTTGTAGCTAAAATAGGGATTTTCTCAATAATTTTTTCTTTATCCATCTTCTACTTCTTATAGAATTCCTTCTATGCTCCTTTTGATGCCTTTTTGGCTTTTATTTTAAAAACATGTGAATATTTCAACTTATCATTCTCTATGTATTCCCCATAATTTTCTTCCTATAATGGTTCCTCATGTAATGTTTCTTCATAAATGGGATTGAACTCCACTATCACTGTAGTGGTGAAACTTACCAGTATGAACACAAAGTTCTTATCCTTATCATTCTAGTCTATATCTATATCAGGAGGCTCTCCACCATGGGCTAGGTTCTTGGGCCTACTTTATATCTAAATGACTGGTGTGCTAATGGCCCTTTCATCAGAATAGTGCAATCTACTCATTAACTATGCTCCTTTTGGTAAATTCTCTAATTGTTCGATTGAGGACTAAAATGTTTTTAGAACTTCAGTAGCAGTTAATGGAGTACCAACTCCTTCTTCTTGAGCTACTTCTTGTGAAGGTGGGGATGGTGAATCTGATCCTGGTTATGGATTCTTATAAATTAGCACTATATTCTTTGGGTCTTTTGCCTTCCAAGTTGTGATATTCTTGTCATATATATCAGAAAACTCATTGTCAATTACTAGTCCAAACTTGGATTTCTCTTTACCAATTTCAACTCTCATCCTCCACCAATCTACTATCTTGGATTCATTCCATTTATTTTTACCCTGAACATCTTCTATGGTAGACTCCTGTAACTAAAAGTTTTCATTCAATTTTATTTTATTCTCAACCTCTCTGATGGTAGACTCTTGCAATGTTTCTTTTCATTATTATCTGAATCCAAATCAACTATCTTCTCATAGAAATCTAACCATGGAGGAAGTTGTTCCATATAGGCCACATTCCACTCTAAAGGAGCATTTTCTTTATTATTCTTACCCTGTTAAAAATAAGGCCTTGAGGTTTTCTCAAATTTATAGGCCTTCTCTCCATTTAAAAATGATGTTCCTCTTGTGAAATATATCATCTGGGTCGTATCTCCATATCTAGGGAATATAGAATAGGCTCAGATTATCCATATATTGGTCAATTTGTTCACCCTAGCCCTTTTTGGTGATGGTTATATCGTCAACACTATGATAGGTCAACACTATGATAGGTCAACATACATCTTCTCTTCCTTTTGCAATAATTCATATTTATAAATTCTACTTGCCTCAGATATTCTAGGACTAATAATCCATCTATAATAAAATAAGGTAGTAGAAAAGGCTTACCAGTGAAGCTGTATAGTCTAATGACTGTGCCCTCTATAAGTATGTACCAATCTCCTTCTTTGACACCCTCTATTATTAAAAATTTTTTGGCCAACGGTGTTAGCCTCAGGAATTTACCATACATTATCTTTAGTGTTGGCCCTAAAAATTCCAAGTTAAATATATAAAAATATTCTATTCTCCTCAGATGAGCAGTCAAATAGTAAACATGAATAGGGTCTCCCTAATCATTCTTTTCCTTTACTGAAATCCAGTGCATCATTTTCCTTATGAGAGCAAAGAACATCCAAACCAAACTTGATAAATTCCATAAAGAGGGTGTGTTAGAATTTCTTTTCATTCTTACTAATTGCTCATGTATTCTTTGAGCAAGGAAAGCTAGCTAGTCAAAATAAATTGTTGTAATACCCTTTTTCTTTGGTTTTGGCTCATACATCTTCTCATTAGAAATTTAGTATGCAGTGGCTATATGCCAATCGAGCATAAGTCAGTCTGAATCCAAACCCTCCAAATAAGCTAGCATGGAATAAAGCTCTGGGTGAACAAATTGCCCAATGGGAATTAGAGATTTGGGCAATCCTCTCTTGGGTTTAATATTTTTTAATTGATTATAAACCCTTTTTTTTAAAGGCTCTTCATCATGAGCTTACTTCTACAAAGAGTAATACTTGGCTTGCTCAGATGTTTTGAACTCTTTTGGCCTTACAAGTGGCTCTACTCCTAGGGTGAAAATATTATGACAGGCCTTGGTAGTGATACTAAATAGGGTTTTTCCACTAATTATATTTACTAATTTTGCCCTTGGTTCATAAAATTTGATGATGGCTGCTATCAACTTTGAACAAGGATGAACTGAATCACAAATATAAAAATACAAGGAGTGAATGACACATTTACCTTAGGGTGACAAAGCTACTTCTTTCTTGAATCTATTGTTGATTTTCTTTTTGAGCTTTGTTCTCTCTATGAGGACTAGCTCGGTGTTGATCATGACTTCTTATTTGTTAATGTAAGTGCCAAATTCCTCATTTATCACTAAAAATTTACGTGGTTCACCCAATGTGGGCTACTCCACGGAGAAAATATTTTACTAAAACTTTCTCAATCAATCTCTTTGGGAATCACTCCCAATTACAATGTTTATGGATCTCTGTCCAAAGGAGATGTTGATCCCCTAATCTCAAGTTCGTGGATCTCTTCCACAGGAGAACTCTTTCCCCTTCTGCTCTGGCTATGTGATCTTCTAGAAGACTCTGTCTCTCTACTGCACTAACTGGTGGACCTCTCTCCACTTGAAGACTCCTCACTCAGATCTATCTTCAACTGTGTTGGTTGTTGGATCTCTATCCACTGAGACTCTATCCTCTGTACTCTATCACCTCCAAAGCTCTATCAATAGGCTCACTAAGAACCTGCTCAATAGGCTCACACAGAACCTGCTTAACAAGCTCACACAGAACTTGTCCAAAATTGAATAACAAGCTCACCTAGAACTTGTCCAAATAACAAGCTCACCAAGAACTTGCCCAAATCCTCTCTAGCAAGCTCACCAAGAACTTGCCCAAATCTGCTCTAGCAAGCTCACCAAGAACTTGCCCAAATCTGCTCTAGCAAGCTCACCAAGAACTTGCCCAAAACTATCCCAAATCTATCCCAACATCTCCACAAATCTTCCCAACATCTATCCTCAAATCTATCCCAAAGGCCTTCTCAAAGGCTCAATCAATCATGCTCAAGTAGTACTCAAAATGAACTCAACAATGAATGGCAATCTCAACTCAAATTAACTTCATAGAAGCATAAAGAGAATTGTTAGAGACTCAATATGTTCTAATCTCAATCTCAACCCAAATCAATCTCAACTCAACTCATAGAAGCATAAAGAGAATTGTTAGAGACTCAATATGTTAACTCTAATCTCAATATCAACTCAACTCAACTCAAATCAATCTCATAGAAGCATAAAGAGAATTGTTAGAGACTCAATATGTTCTAATATCAATCTCAACTCAAATCAACCTCAACTCAATTCAAGTCAACCTCAACTCAACTCAAGTCTTATAGAACCATAAAGAGAATTGTTAGAGACTCAATATGTTCTAACCTTAATCTCAAATCAACATAGAATGATGGAATAGTTTGTTTCATAGAACTTGAACAATCACTTCACACATCACTTGACTAGGCTCAATCAACTCAACTCAACCAATCATCACAAGGGACAACTCTTTCTCACACAACCCTAGTCCAAGTATGTATCAACCAACTCAAATGTTTCCAACAATGCTCAACCACAAATCTCACATAACAATGATACTCATGTTCTTTTCTAACTCAAGTTCTTTCACAACCAATGGGCTTCAACAACTATGCTTATCAAACAAGGTTTAAACTCAACTCTCAATTCAGAAAACCTTGAAGCATTCAACCAACCACTTTCGAAAAGGAAACCACAAACAATCCTTTTCCCTCCAATGATATTTCAGAAATCAACCACCATAAACAATCAATAGGAGAATGTGCCCATACCTTTTATGAAGATGAAAAAACCTCTTTGTAAATCTGCCACAATCACAAAATTCTTTTGCCAATCTTCACAAGGGTTAGTAGATCACAAAATAATCAACATTACTCCACTTTTCAATAATCATCACCAAGGCCTTTAATTGCACAACTTCCTTATCTCTCCTAAAACCACTTGTACCATAAAATAAAATAAATCAAAACATTGCATAACCTTTTCACTCCCAAAACCACTTATACCATAAAATAAAATAAATCACAATATTGCATACCTTGTCACCTCATGAAAGAATTAATCCTCTTGAAAAAGAACAAGGCAAACTTCACTTTTGGAACCCCTTTGCAAAATCAGAAATATCTCTTTACACACACCTTATTTCTCCTTCTAAATAAGTTAGTCAAATAGCCCTCGAAATAAGCTTTCCGACGATATATAATATGCCCCCTTTCCAAAATAAATTGAAACCTTTACATATATATATATATATGCCAACCTCCATTAATTGCACATAGGTCGGCCCTCCATTAATTTAAACTTAAACTTTAAACTTTAATATCTTCATCACCGGAGGTCCTTTTTCGATGAAACAAAATTCCACCTTGGCTTTTAAGAAAAGCCCTTTCCACATAAGCCCACCATGGTTTTAAATAAAACCTTTTATTTTGCCTGCCTTGGTTTTCATAAAAACCTTGTAAATATCCATGCTTTCCAAAATATCATAAATGCTTATTTATGAAATATTTTGGCCACCAAAACCAAATGTGATCCATGTGACATCAATGACAACATAAAAATTCTCAAATTAACTCAAATTTCCAACAATATCCCCCTTTGTCATTGATGGCAACACCTCTAATGCAAACACCACAATCACTACAAAAACCATCTCTGAGAATCAAAGTTGCTCCCCCTGACTCAATAATCTCTATGGAGGCTGCTCCCCTAACTCAATACTCTCTTTGGAGGCTGCTCCCCCTAACTCAATACTCTCCCCCTTACTCAAATATCTCCCCCTTTGACATCAATGGCAAAAGGGACACCTATGGGGCTAAAAGATATGACTCTTAAGCTTAGCCCCCTCACCCCTTTTCTTTTGAGGTGATTAATTTTGGGGTGGGAGTACTTTTACTCCCATATCACTTTGTTTCTTTCCTCTATCAACTTCCTTCCATGTTTTTCTGATATCCTTCTCTTGATGAATTACTTGATCTTCTTGTCTAGAACCTATTTGACCTTCTTGCCTTGAACCTGTTTGGAATTGAGTCCTACACCATCTTGCAATATGCCCAAAGTTATTGCAATTAAAACACTTGATATTGTAGCCTTTGGTTGGTGCCCATGTCCTAAAATTATTCTTGAAATAATTTCCATATCCATTCCTTTCCTGAACCCTGTATTGTGAAGCTCTATTTTCATGACCATTATGACCATGACTTCTGAATTGTGTAGCTCTAAAACCAAAACCATGTTGCTCATTTCCTTTGCACTAAAAAGCTCTATGACCAATCCTGTTACATGAGAAGCAATGTCCCTAAAAACCATACCTTCTTCCTTTGAAGTTTCTTCTAGAAAAATCAAACTTCTTTGATCCATGGATCCTTATGTATACCCTCCCATAAAAAAAACCACCTTCCCTTTCTTGACCATTATCCTTATGATCATCTTCAACTTGTGCATTGCATTCTTGAACCTTCTTTGTAGCATCTAAAACCTCTTCCTTAGTTTCTTCCTTGCCTTTCTCTTCAAGAATTTCTTTTCCCTTTGAGCTTGATTCACCTATCTCAAAACAAGAACCAAACTGAATATTTGGAGCCATAGGAACTTTGGAACTTTCCTCACAAATCTTAGGTGCTTCCTTGCTTTCATATTTTAGAACTTCCTTTCCTTTTGAGTGTGATTCCTCAAACCTGAAATATGGGACCTTTGGTGCTTTGAAACCTTTCCAAAACTTGTGCAACTTATCCTTGGAGTCTTTCACTTCCAACCTTAAGGAAACAACTTCATGTTCTAATCTTTCACATTCTTGCTTCCTTACCTTTAATTGTTCAAGCATATCTTCTTCAATTTTCTTTGCCTCTTCAACCATGATTTTTAGATCAATGAGATCTTGTAGGAGCTTTGCCTTCATCTTCTCATCCTCTTGTGCTTGAGCCTTTAGTCTTGAGTTTTCTCTTTTTATTTCTTCAAAAGCTTGTTCTGACACTTTCTTTTCTTCATGATCATAATTGTGCTTATTTTCCTCTTCATGATAAATTCTTACTTGAGATTCCTACTTTTGATCTTTAGTAGGAGCTTCTTCTTTTTCACTGACTGAGAGACTTTCATTATTGCTGCTAGAAGCACTGATTGCTTCTTCCATATACAAGCTCTTCTTGTCATGCTTGCCTTGTTCATACATGTTTTCCTTTTCTTTTTTATTCTTGCATTCATCTTCACTATTTTGATTGTGCCTATCTTCCTTGAGTTCCATTTCATCTTCACTATCATTGAAGCCATTGCAGTAACCTGAGACATGATCGAGTTGACCACAAGCAGAATATTCTTCTTTTGAAACCTTGAATGTTGCCTTTTGAGAAACAATATCTTTGAAAATCCAGTCAAGTTCCATTTCCTCTCTATTGTTGCTATACCCATTTTGTGGACAATAAAATGCCATGTGACCAAGCTTACCACACTCAAGACATCTTACTAATTTTTCTTCTTCCCTTCTTAGAGCTTCAAGATCAGATTCATTTTTCTTCTTAGATCTCATGGTTCTTATTTTGCCTTTCTTTGCCATGTGTGTTCTTGTAGAATCTTCCCTCAAGTTGTTAGCCTTTTCGAAGGAACCCGCTATGATACCAATTGAAGAACACAAGCTTATACTGAGAGGGGGGTGAACAGTATAAGACCACTTTTTACTTTTTCTTCCAATTCAATATTATGTTGTGTAAAGATAGCAGTAATCAAAGCAATGCACAAAAACCATACACAATAGAGACACCACAATTTACGTGGTTCACCCAATGTGGGCTACTCCACGGAGAAAATATTTTACTAAAACTTTCTCAATCAATCTCTTTGGGAATCACTCCCAATTACAATGTTTATGGATCTCTATCCAAAGGAGATGTTGATCCCCTAATCTCAAGTTCATGGATCTCTTCCATAGGAGAACTCTTTCCCCTTCTGCTCTGGCTATGTGATCTTCTAGAAGACTCTGTCTCTCTATTGCACTAACTGGTGGACCTCTCTCCACTTGAAGACTCCTCACTCAGATCTATCTTCAACTATGCTGGTTGCTGGATCTCTATCCACTGAGACTCTATCCTCTGTACTCTATCACCTCCAAAGCTCTATCAATAGGCTCACTAAGAACCTGCTCAATAGGCTCACACAGAACCTACTTAACAAGCTCACACAGAACTTGTCAAATCTATAACAAGCTCACAAAACTTGTCCAATGTTCAAACAAGCTCACCAAGAACTTGTCCAAATATGCTCTAGCAAGCTCACCAAGAACTTGCCCAAATATGCTCTAGCAAGCTCACCAAGAACTTGCCCAAATCTGCTCTAGCAAGCTCACCAAGAACTTGTCCAAAACTATCCACAAATATGTCCCAACACTATCCTCAAATCTATCCCAAAGGCCTTCTCAAAGGCTCAATCAATCATGCTCAAGTAGTACTCAAAATGAACTCAACAATGAATGGCAATCTCAACTCAAATTAACTTCATAGAAGCATAAAGAGAATTGTTAGAGACTCAATATGTTCTAATCTCACTCTCAACCCAAATCAATCTCAACTCAACTCATAGAAGCATAAAGAGAATTGTTAGAGACTCAATATGTTCTAATATCACTCTCAACCCAAATCAATCTCAACTCAACTCAAATCAATCTCATAGAAGCATAAAGAGAATTTTTAGAGACTCAATATGTTCTAATCTCACTCTCAACTCATAAATCAACCTCAACTCAACTCAAGTCTTATAGAACCATAAAGAGAATTGTTAGAGACTCAATATGTTCTAACCTTAATCTCAAATCAACATAGAATGATGGAATAGTTTATTTCATAGAACTTGAACAATCACTTCACACATCACTTGACTAGGCTCAATCAACTCAACTCAACCAATCATCACAAGGGACAACTCTTTCTCACACAACCCTAGTCCAAGTATGTATCAACCAACTCAAATGTTTCCAACAATGCTCAACCACAAATCTCACATAACAATGATACTCATGTTCTTTTCTAACTCAAGTTCTTTCACAACCAATGGGCTTCAACAACTATGCTTATCAAACAAGGTTTAAACTCAACTCTCAATTTAGAAAACCTTGAAGCATTCAACCAACCACTTTCGAAAAGGAAACCACAAACAATCCTTTTCCCTCCAATGATATTTCAGAAATCAACCACCATAAACAATCAATAGGAGAATGTGCCCATACCTTTTATGAAGATGAAAAAACCTCTTTGTAAATCTGCCACAATCACAAAATTCTTTTGCCAATCTTCACAAGGGTTAGTAGATCACAAAATAATCAACATTACTCCACTTTTCAATAATCATCACCAAGGCCTTTAATTGCACAACTTCCTTATCTCTCCTAAAACCACTTGTACCATAAAATAAAATAAATCAAAACATTGCATAACCTTTTCACTCCCAAAACCACTTATACCATAAAATAAAATAAATCACAATATTGCATACCTTGTCACCTCATGAAAGAATTAATCCTCTTGAAAAAGAACAAGGCAAACTTCACTTTTGGAACCCCTTTGCAAAATCAGAAATATCTCTTTACACACACCTTATTTCTCCTTCTAAATAAGTTAGTCAAATAGCCCTCGAAATAAGCTTTCCGACGATATATAATATGCCCCCTTTCCGAAATAAATTGAAACCTTTACATATATATATATGCCAACCTCCATTAATTGCACATAGGTCGGCCCTCCATTAATTTAAACTTAAACTTTAAACTTTAATATCTTCATCACCGGAGGTCCTTTTTCGATGAAACAAAATTCCACCTTGGCTTTTAAGAAAAGCCCTTTCCACATAAGCCCACCATGGTTTTAAATAAAACCTTTTATTTTGCCTGCCTTGGTTTTCATAAAAACCTTGTAAATAGCCATGCTTTCCAAAATATCATAAATGCTTATTTATGAAATATTTTTGCCACCAAAACCAAATGTGACATCAATGTGACATCAATGACAACATAAAATACCTCAAATTTCCAACATGGAAACTTGCTATTTTTTGTTGACACTTAGCTTATTTTGCAACCTTTTCACTTTATATATTTTTTTTTTTAGCATTTTATCAAAAATGAAAACTTGAAATAAAATGGAAAGAATATGGTACAAAATATGTACATATATTACAATGAGCTCAGCTTAATCAAAATAGATTTTAAGGTGAAAACCATTGATCAAAATAGGTTGTATGTTTCCCTATAGATCTTCAAGCTGGAAAAAATTGGTCTCTTTAACTTTTGCTATCTTGAAAGGGCCATCCTAGGAGTCAAAGTTTTGATGATTTCTTGGTTTAACTTTTTCAACATTCCACTTGAGTACAAAATCTCCAACTTGGAATTTCTTGAACCTTACCTTATCATCAAACCATGCCTTGATATCAACTTAATGCTTTTTAAAATCTTCATATGCCTGAGTTATTTTCTCTTCTAACTGCAACAAGTGTGTCAGCCTTGTTTCTACTATATTTTGCTCATATTCCTCTTTTGTGTTTATTAGCTTGAGTGCTGAAATCTCCAAATGAACAAGTAACACTACCTCTTTACCATATACTAACGTATAATGGGAGGTTTTGATGGAATTTTTAATAGTTATTATGTCTACCCATAAATATTACTCCAGTAATAGGTGCTAACTTCTCTTATTAACCTCTAATGATCTCAAAATCCTCAAAAAATTCTCGTTAGTTGATTCTGCAAGTCCATTTCCTTGGGGATAGTAATTTGAATTTTTCTTTATGGTAATGCCATACTTACTAGAAAACTCAATATATTTGACTCCTATGAATTTTGGTTCATTGTCGCTCACCAAAGCTTCTAGAACACCAAACCTTGAAATCAAGCTTTCCATGAAATTTATCACCACTTCTTGGTCTGATTTCTTTGTAGGAATAACTTCTACCCATATGGTGAGGTAGTCTATAGTAGTTAGAATGTACTTGTGGTCAACTGATAAATGAGAATTGATAAATCCTATGAATTCCAAACCCCATTGATGAAAGGTTTCTTCCACTTGAATTGGCTTAAGGGTAAATGATGCATTCCTTGTTCTTCCTACATACCGCTAGCATTTATCATAGGCTCTAGTAACTTTGAAGGTGTCCAAAAATATGGTAGGCTAGTGATAGCCTACCCTGATAATATTCAAATTTTTTACTCTTCCTGAGAAGTGTCCTCTGGATAGTCCTCCATGGAACTTATTTATGACCTTTTGTTGTTGATCATCTTTTAAGCACCTAAGGAGAACTACATCAAGGTTCCTTTTGTATAGACCTTCTAGCAATAAGATATACTTCAAATCTTGAAGTCTATATATCATCCTCTATTATGGGTTGAGATCAGGAGGGCATACCCTAGTTTTAAAGTACTTAGTAATCTGATCCACCTAGTCTGATTCACCTGACTATAATTCTTCAATCTGATCATTTGTTGTTGACTAACAAGCTATCAATACTACTAAAACTGCTACTTCTGTTAGACCTTGGCATAGGGCTCTACCTCTTACCAGATTTGTAGGATGAATTTATACATAATATTCTTGGATATTAGTATTCTGACCAGCTCTCTTACCTCCTAGTTTTTCTTGTAGAATAAATCTTTTTACATCTAGATGAACAACATAAACTAGGGTCTTACTTTAAACCAAATATTGCCTAAATTTTTTCAATGATTTTATTATAGAAAATTCTTTTTTCTAAATGAAATTATACTTAACCTAATATTCATGAAGATTCGAGCTCTAAAATAATATAGGATGCTCCTATCCTTCATCATTCTTCTAAGTGGGCACTGAGGCATAGCTTTCCTCAGCTCCACAAGTATAAAGAATGAAGTCTTTGCTGAAGTATGGATTGACTAGCACTAGAGATGTAGCAATAGATTTCTTGATGATTTTGAATTTTTGCTTTATTATCTTAGTCCATTTGAAATATGCATCCTTCTTCAATAGTTCAGATATAGGCCTCACCTTTTGAGCAAATTTAGAGATGAATTTCATAATAAAGTTTATTTGGCCAAAGATATATTGCAAGGCTTTCTTGTTCATGGGCAGTGGAAGAGTAATAATGGATTTGATTCTATCTAGATAAATGGCCATACCTTCTTTGGATACCACATGGCCTAGCATTTTTCCTCCTGATCTACAAAAAATGACTTCTTAGGATTGAGGGAGATGCCAAATTCTCTATAATTTTGGAAGACTTGTTCTAGGTGTGCCAAGTGGTCTTGCTTATTGTGGGAAAACATAGTCATGTAATCTAAATAAATTAGAATGAACTTGTTAATTATCTCCCCAAAAGCATATTCCATTACTCTCTAGATTGTGGCCCCTACATTAGATAACCCAAAAAGCATTATTTGATATCAAAGGTTCCTAATTTTGTGATGAATGTTGTCTTAAACTGATCCTCATTCTTCACCTAAATTTGGTTATATCTAGATAAATCATCTAGCAATGAGAAACTTTCTACTCCTACCATAATCTACAAGATTTGATCAATTTGTGGGAGGGGGTAGTGGTCCATTAGTGACGCTTGATTGAGATTTTTGAAATCTACACACATATGGATGTCAACATTTTTCTTCCTTACAGGTGCCAATTTGGCTACCCAGGTTGAATATTTTATTGGATAAATGATCTTAGTCTTTAGCAACTTCAATAGTTCTTCTCTCATTATGTCTTTGATCCCAGGATTTATAGACCTCTATTTCTGTCTGAATGGTTTTGCATTAGGCTCTAACTCAATTGTGTGTTGGATGACCTTTTTGTCATATAATTTGAGGTCTTCATATGACCTAGATACAATGTCTTGGTACTTTAGGTATAAAGCTTTGATATCCTCATCTTATTTTGGAGAACATCATATTCCAACCTTGACTTTCTTTTATTTTCTATTTCAACTTCTTTATAAATTTTCTCATTGACCTCCATGGATCTGATCTTTTCCTATCTTCATTATCAAACAAGATCTCTAGAGTAACCAAACCTCTAGGTATGTGATTATTCTTGAGTTGAATGACATCCTATTTATCAATCTCCTCTAGATTTTCCTCTTGAATACTGGATAAATAGGCTTCTATCACCAAAAAATCAATGATTTGATCATCAATTTTAAAGACCTACCAAAAAATCTACTTATTTGGCATTGCAGGCTTGAAAATCATTTCGATACCTTTGTCTTTCTTAACTCCTATGTCTGAATAAGGGTTGAAGTTAGACCCCCTTACTGCTAAGGAATCTACCAAGGTATTCTTTCCTCTGGGAACAAAATTAGTGTTTAAGGCATGAAAGGATTCCATCAAATTCCATACCCTATTTCTATATGCTTTTAGGTAATGATACTTACTATTGTACCTTTCCCTTACCTAATTTACAATCAATTTAGAGTCGTCATATATGTTTAATAGGGTTATGCATAAGGGGTTGGACTCAAAATGTACTTGTAAAAAAATGGTGAATCCTAATCAAAATCAAGGTGAATCATGACGAATCCTAATAAAATCAAATCAATCATCTTCACAACAAAATTTGGGGTATTTAAAGCCCTAAAATGTAAATTCATCTTTGGGGAAATTTTGACCTATTAAATGACCTTATAAATTCATATGAACACCACCATTATATCAGGATCGAAAAGAGCTTTCCAATGAGTACAAATATGCCTATGTTTGGATATATATTATGGTGAATTAACCCTAATAAAAAATTAATCCTAAAAATTTTAGGTGAATGGGCCAATGTCGAGGGTCCTCATATTCACCAATTTCAAATTTTGGAAATCCTAATATTCACCCAATTTGTGAATATTCACCACTATACATAACCCTAATGTTTAATATCTTGATGTCCATGCTTTTGGCTTGCATCAGTCCAAGGCATAGAGCCTCGTATTCAGTAGCATTGTTAGTGCATGACCATGTTAGCCTATAGGTGAAACTCTTTGTCCCTTCTAATTGGGACTGTAATACTACACCAACACCAGCACCATTTCTATATTTGGAACCATAAAAGTGCATGGTCCATAATTTTTTTTCTCTCAAGGACTGGTTAGATATAGTAGTAACTCTTTTATTTATCTCTAAAAGAAAATGTAGCTCATCTTTGATTTCCAACTCTTCAAAGTTATCCACAAATTCAAATTCCTCTAGGGGAGTGAGATTGCATATGTCCTCTTTAATTTTTTCAATGTGGTAATACACAGGTTTCTCAGGTGTTATTCTTATCGTATTTTCTTTGAAAGGAATAACCATGCTAGAATAGTCCATATACATGCATCCACACAACATTACAGTGAACTCTCTTAAAAGGCATAAGCCAAAATAAGGCTCTAGATCCACCACTACTATTTCTTGTACTATAGTTACCTTGGGTGATCTACGTAGCCTCATCAAGACATATTTTATCACTACCATTATCTTCATAAGTGTCCCATCTAATTATAGAACTCCAGGGCAGGATCTGGTGTATTCCATACCCATTTCCTCGTAAACTGCTTTAGGCATGACTGTAGTAGATGCCCCTGAGTCAATCATACAATTGTGGACCACCCAACCTTCCATCCTTAGAGAGATATAAAAAGGAGGGGGTTTATTCTTTAAAGTGGTAGGGGATATTTCTTTCTTTTCAGAGGGTATGCTGAGGATTATGGTGGCTTGCTTATCCTACATATATTTGTTCAAAGAAGCTTTTAGTAGGTCTATTTGACCAAGAATGAAGAGGGTATCATATAGACTAGATTTGGATGGTATCTTCTTCATTTCATCCATAATATTATAATAAAACTTGGTAGAGGTAGGTCTCTAAGTAATTCTTTCTAGCTCACCATATTTTCTCTTATACTATTGAGTGGCCTCAATTATATGCCTTTTGGTAATGGAAGGGAACCTAAACCTCTCTTGGGATTCATTCTTGGATCTCATTATGTCTCCTTCAATTTCTTTCTCAAATCTCTTGGTAAGACTGAATTATTTTTATTTTTCCTATTGAATAGGGAAAGTATCACCACTTTGGTAAGGTGGATCCTTCTTCTTCTAAGAGGGGACCTAAAATTGACCCATCTTCTATGGATCAATTTTCAGTTTTTTCTTTCCTGACCTTGTCAAGACAACAATAGGTCCATCCTCATCAAGATATTTTCCAAACATGATTTACTCTAGATGCCAAAGCATATTCACTCTTCCTTTATTATTTCTTTCTGCTTTCTCCATAGCCTACTATACATGGTGTTGGTACATAAAACAAGAATATGAATCATGAGGATCATTACACACTAAACACCATACATTCACTAGACTTATTTTTGAAGAACACTCAAGTTATTCATATGCTGCATTTACTTTAACCCCAATGCTATTTCTAGGACCAGGTCTTTGATATTTATTCACATAAAGAAATCTCCTTTGTTGAGACCTCTCCATATCTCTCTTCTCCATAGAATTCATCTTGTTGCTAAGAGTTTTCAAAGTATTCTGTATATCAAGGCTGACAAAATATTCTTGTGGAATCTGAGAAGGAAGTGGAGGGAAAGGAGTTATAGAAGATGGTGCTTTTGACTAAGGAATGTAAGTCATATATGGGAATGGGGATGAAAAAGGAGGAGGGTCCATATATGATGAAGTAGTAGTTTGAATTTGGACATTAGTGGTTTCCAAATTGTAGGGCAACACAACTTTTGGAGGTAATCTTCCCACATTAATAAGGATATTTTCTGCATGAACTACTATATTATAGACCTGTGGAAAGGTCTCCATCCCAAATTGTTGGGTTTGAAGGCCTAACTGTGATCCAAGGAGTATGATATAATACATGTAAGCAAGTCTTTCAGTAGGTCTAGCTGAAAGGGAAATTCTCTTCCAGGTCCTACAGAACCTCAAGTTTAAATTTGAGATAGTTTCTTGCTAATATTTTTTCATAGATGTGAACTGATTAAGGAGGGAAAAAGGATCATCCGATTCATTAAATTCCTCCACAAAGGGCTTAGAAAATTCTACCCATGAGGTAATAGTATTGTATTCAAGGGTCCTAAACCAATGTAGAATTTTTCCTTTAAAATATAGGTCTAGGATCCTGACAATAACATCTTCATTTTTATATTGTGTATTGCTGCCAAATTTAGAATGTCTTGGTAGTGCTCATATGCAGTTTTACCAGATCCATCATAGATGGGAATGGCCTTAGACATAGCTTGGATAATGTCATGCATTTGGGCTAGTTTAAGGGGACCAAATGTGTTCTAGCTAGGGTACTTCTGTAGGGGATGATTTGGAACTGCATTTTGTGCCATGTTTCTAGGTGTAGCTCCTATTGGAGGTGTTGTTGGATTAATTGTAGGATTCTCCTCAGGAGGATTTTATTCTGAATTAAAATCTTGATTTAAATTTCTTATAATAGTAGACCCTCTATAAGATAACTCATAGTAGAAAAAATAGTATGGGTTATTCCTCTTGAATGACTT
This sequence comes from Wollemia nobilis, assembly GCA_028583015.1. Lineage (NCBI taxonomy): Eukaryota > Viridiplantae > Streptophyta > Pinopsida > Araucariales > Araucariaceae > Wollemia > Wollemia nobilis. The sequence continues at coordinate 4,903,727 of JAQPPZ010014295.1, forward strand.
GGTATACATGAAAAATTATGATCTACAGGGATAACTTTTTTTGGGTTTGCAGAATAGGGAGTCACCAGGTGAATTTTATAATCACCACTTAGCAAGGTCAAGACAATTCACCAAATCTTGATTCCTTCAAGTAAATATAAAATAAAAAATAATATGATGGTTTTTAGTGTTTCTTGCAAATAGGTCCCACCGGGCATGCCAAAAACTATTGGGCACTAAATTGTCATCAAGTTTTACTTGATACTACAACTTTCTATCTTCTAATTTTCTATCTAGGCTTACACTTGATAGTCATAGGTCAAAACTCAACATTGGATGAACCAAAGACTACTTCAATCTAACCTCCAGAGTAGGCTGGTTCCTTGTCAAATGAGTAAGATGATGAATCAATTAAGCTCAATAAGGGTTTGAGGAATAGGGTTAGAAAAAGGTTTATGGTTAGAGGAATATGCATTAACAGTGGTTGGATAGGCTAACAACATAGGCATCCACAGGAAAAAATTCTAAAAAACGATGTTTGGTGTCCCACACTCAAGATTAGCAGCACCCAAAACCATAAAATATTCATATAATAAAGCATAAAATAGAGATATGTTCCAAGAAGCAATTCGAATATCCAATATATTGACAATCCAATTTAGTAGAATAGATCAATAATCATAATTTGCAAAAATAAACTTCCTACCAACACAGATCTAACTATGAATAGATTTCAATTACCTTAACAACTAGTAATCCAAAGAAAATAGAATGAACTAACCATTACAATATTGATAGAAATGCAATTCACAACTACAAACCTCTTAATCGAAAGATATCAAAGATAACAACTATCAAGTCAAAAATCTGAGTAATGCTCCTTCCATTAGTTTGTAGAAATATTTACATAGTAGGGCAAGAAAACGCACTAGAGCCAACCCCAAAAATTGAGGGTTCAACCTCTATTTATAGTTTACAATTGAAAGAATAAGAGGAGACATTACAAGAATTTAAAATTTAATAGATCAACAAAGAGTTATACTGACATTATCTCATTTGCTCATTGAGTTTAGAAAATTCATTGGGATTCATCCAACATGGCAGCTCAGCTCTACAACTTGTTGATTCGATGATAAAAGTTGAGCCTCAATATATTATGAAACAAATATGAACCAATCATTGTTCTTTAGAACCCCACTCAACTGCAAATCTACAACCATTGCTTCTTGGTTCTTGAAAACCCTTCGATGCTTCATCTTTTTGCCTTGAAATGATTGCTATTCGATCTACCAATAATCTACCTTTATATGCTATAAAAATGTCAGCAAAATTTCTACCATTCATGCTCTTAGTGGATGGTTGTGATTAAATCTCAAATTTTTTCTACAAATTAGTGGGGGAGAAACAAAACGTCATTCCACTCAAAATTAATTTTAACATCAGCTTTTATGGATTCGGCCAGTGAAATTGAGTTCTGGTGAGAAATGCATTGAGTTGTAATCCATGACATAAAGCAAAAGTTGTAATCCACTCAAAAATCATGCTGAAATCATCTCTAACTTGGTTTGACTACGGAATCACAAATCCACTCCAAGAGCAATGTAAATGACCTTTGTGCTATTTTGCTACCTTTTCTTTCTTCCAAATGCTTCTAATATTCTTATCATGATTCTACTCCATATTATTCTTGGAACTCAGAAGAATGCATCTTATCAACACTTAGTCATAGGAGCACATAGAATAGAGGAGAATTTCTAGTCTACACTTTAAAACACTGTGACATCATTGAAGCTCAAAAGAATTGTGGATTGTAAACCTTGCATGAATCTGCTACCAAATACACTAAGCCTCAGGTGATGTCATCAAAAATCACTAAGTGTTGAGTGGAATGGAACCTTCTTGCATGGATCTACTCTAAAATACTCAATATATTCAACAAAATAGAAATTTCTCTACCTTAGAATAAATTTTAAAAATTTTCTACGGATGTGGCCATTTTGGGCCAACACATACAAGGAGAAGAATGTCCAACAGTGGTTAAGACAAGGCAGTTTGAGGCTAATATTGAGTCATATAGAGTCTAATAGAAGTAAAATGGAGTTAATGGTGAGCTATTTAAGTGGTTTGAGCAAAGGATCCCAAAGTGCCAACAAAGAGAAAAATTTGGCTACAACAGTGATGGGTTTATTAGTTTTGCTATTGAGGGAGCATGTGAGGGACGTTGCCCTTCAAACCTGCAAGGGACATTGTCCCTTGACCCTACAATTGGGCTTTAGCCCCCTTGACCCCCATAACAGGTAGCGATGGACCACGATATTGATGATGTTGTTCATCTTGATCATGTTTGTCATCAAGGTGATATTTGTCAGGTTTGCCAAGATAGTCATATTGATGATATTGCTGCAATTGATTGTAGCAATTCTAGGGAGTAGTCTAAATATAATATATTGTGAGAAGAAAATTGTAGTGATGCCAATTATTGAGGACCTTTGGAATAGAAGGAAGTGAAAGGAGCATGACAAGTGCTAGTAGTACATTGTTCAGTGCTTCTATCCCCAATGTCTAGATCATGTGTCATCGAGGATGCTGACCAATTTAGAGGAGGGGATAGATGTAGGCAGGAAAATCCACATTCTAGAAAAAGAAGAAATGACAAGGCACAATGTGGGATTTGCACAATTTTGAGTAAAATGTACAATTTGGTATAAATTGTACAAGTGGAAAGTAAAATGTACAATTGGGTGTAATTGTACAATTAGAAAATAAATTTTAAAAAATAATAAATGTAAAATGCATGTGAAATAAAATGAAATGTAAAGACATGCGAATGCGATGTAATTTGATAAAAATTATATTAAAACTTTAAAAACATTAAAATTGTTATTAATGTGAATTACGGGTAGTTGTAAATAATGAATTGTCTCAGGAAACCACTTTGGAATGACCTAGATAGCCATTATAAGCACCTCATTCAAATTTTTGTTGATAAAAATTATATTAAAACTTTAAAAACATTAAAATTGTTATTAATGTGAATTACGGGTAGTTGTAAATAATGAATTGTCTCAGGAAACCACTTTGGAATGACCTAGATAGCCATTATAAGCCCCTCATTCAATTTTTTGTATTTTTGGATGGTTGGGTTGTTGGTGATTGTTGGGGGATTGTTGGAGATTGTTCATGGCTGCTTGTCATGTGTAATTCATGGATTGTAAAGCATGGATTAATGCTGTAATTTATTTATTACTATGTAATGTTGTACAATTACTATACAAAATAACCAGAATAATATGAATCCTCATTTTAGTCATATTTGTGTATGCATGTGTGGGAATTAAAGTACAATATCAATAATTATATTGTTTGTGGAGTTTTATTGATATTGCGGGTATTACTGATTCCAAATTTGTGGAAAAAGTGCATTTTTGGGAAATGTACAACCATCCATGTGCCATTGTGTGAAATAGATAAATAAAGAGAATAGGATTAATGGCTGCAACCCATTGTTTGCAATAATATTTGTGTAATTAATATGAAAATGGGCATTTTTAGAATTAAGTTATTGGGCATAATGAGGGTTTTTACCAAATCGTACAAGTAGAGTACCAAATCATACAAGGGTTTGTAAATCTATACAATTGATGATTTTTGGCCTAAAATTACATTTTTAAGCATTCTCGAGGTAGATCAATGAGTTTTTGTGAATAATTACAAAGTGATTAAGATTTGAGAAATTCCAATATTTTTGTATAAAATGTACAAGTGAACAGTTGTAACCATATAATTGTATATTTTGGGGTTGTACAATATCTAGTTGTACATTTTTGGAATTGTACAGTTGTGAACTGTACAACTGTATGGATTGGACCAAGTTAAGTGCAAATAGTTGGAATTCATCTTAAAATATCTCATCACACCTCCCTCCAATAATACTGCACTCCACTCATGCTACACTCGAGTGTACTTGGATCTTGGGATATGAGATGTGTTCCCTCTATTTTGCATCAGTGCATCAAATATATCTATGAGGGACAAGTCCATGTCATCCCATCGGATGAAGAACCATTCAAGTATGTGAATCAGGTTGATATGTTGGGGGAGTTTGTTCTCCCATCTATGCATTTGGATATTTGACCCACATCACCAACTAAGAATCCATAGTGTAAGTCTAATTCAGTGTGGGTTATTCCATCCACATCACCACTGCCATAATCATCTAGGCCAGTTATCACTTCTAACAAGCCTTCATCATCATAAAAACCAAAGGATAAAAAAAACCTTAAGGCACTCATGGTAGAATAAAAGCCTATATTCATTCCCAATGTAACTATAGTAGAGATTCTAAATCTCATGGAGGAGGATGATTCACCTGATCTAGAAAAAAATATGCCTAAACTTTCTTTGTATGTGTCATCCACTGCATCATCCTTATTATAGGTGACAATTCACTTAGTTAATCTCAGGCTAGATGAGTATTTGGTTCAAAATGTTATGTGTATGCCAATAATTGAATTCATGCAAGACATGGGGAGATCCCATGTTCCTCAATTTCCTATTGGGATAGTGGTACCTCTTGGGATACCACTTAATCGGACCAATTTTATTTATGGAGGCTTTGACCAAGCCACTGATCATTTTCCTATTGACGACGATGATGATAAACCTTTCACAAAAAATGTGTATTATTGGTCAAACCTCGAGTTTGTACTTAGGTATTTCAACCATTTCCATTGGCACAGTAATGGCTTTGGATTATATAAACCAGGTCGTACAAAACCTTATCAACTAAAGTATCAATTACCCACTGATAAGTTTAGATTAGGATACTCTATTCATGGGCAGGACGAGTTACTAGCCATATCCTTAGAGCACCTAAGTTTAGGTTTTAGGGAAGATGTTGATTGGAATCCCTATGCATACCCCAAAAATTCACATCAATGGAGGGATGATCATCCAGTAAATATGGTTTCTATAGAACCTCCTTTGGTCTATCATGAAAACATATTTATCGAGGCTAACTTAGAGAACATTTCTGGAATAATTGGGTCAATATCCATGATAAATATGTGGACAAAACTAAGATGGCATATCTAGGTCCTAGAAACCTTTGTCCCCTAAATAATCATGTAGATGTCATTGAGCCTATAAGACCCCTTGCTAATAAAAATTATATTTATCATGGGGAATTCCCTCAACTACCTTTTCTAGCATAGTTGCTTCCACTAGAGGACCCAATTTTCCTATCTCCTCCTAAAATGGATCCTAAAATCCCAAAGCCTCCTAGTCCAGACTGGAAATATTTAGAGCAATAAGTAGTTGATGAGTCCTACCCACGTGGTCATGGATATTACCTTCCATCCATAAATATGATCTCCATTGATTTAACCACACCACTCTGTAACCCATACGACCTTTCAAAACCATTGCACCTCAACCTTGAGGCCATTAATTTTGATTGCATTGTTTCACCCCCTTCGCCTAAGTATTTCTTCCCTAATGAATAAATGTTACAATTATTCCATTTTGCGCTAGACTGTGCTCATGATGTTTATAATGTTGAGGTTGACCCCAACATGATAGATTACTTGAACCCAACAATATACATCCATTTGATCCCTACACCTCACCAACTTGAGGATGGGTCCCATATGTCGATAGAGGATACTTTTGAAGTGCATAATAGTTCAGATCCCAATTATCCTAAGAATTTCAAGTTTGGAGAAAGATTATCTCCTGAGGAATGAGCCATCCTCATACCTTTATTGATGGATAGACTTAAATTTTGCTTGCATGTATAAAGATATTTTAGGTCTGGATCCAAAATTGGTTACTCACAACCTTTCATTGGACCCTACAAGAAATTGATCAAGAAAAACTTAGGAAGATGCATGCAACCATAATTTTGATGGTAAAATATGAATTGCAAAAACTATTGGATGTAGAGTTCATAAAACCCATCGAATATCCAAAATGGATATCAAACATGGTATCTATATGGAAACATGATGGGAGAATATGTATTTGTACATAATTTAGAGACCTTAACAAGGCAACACCAAAGGATGCATTCTCATTGCCCAACATTGATGCTCTTGTAGATGCTACAACTGGTCATGAGATGTTATCTCTCATGGATGGTTTTTTTGGCTATAATAAAATTTGGATAAAACCCAAGGACCAACATAAAATAGCCTTTACCACTCCATGGGGTACATTTTTCTACAAGGTTATGCCATTTGGCCTCAAAAATATTGGTGCCACATACCAATGGGCTATGGCATATATTTTCCATGACTACATGCACAAAATCTTGGAATATTATATTGATGACTTGCTAGCCAAGTCATTATTGCATGAAGAACATGCAAAGGTCTTACAAAAGATCTTTGATTGCTTGATAGAGCACAACATTAGGTTGAACACCAATAAATGCATTTTTGGTGTTACATCAAGAAAAAAATTGGGATTCATTGTTTCAAAATAAGGGATAGAATTCGATCTAGAAAAATTCAAAGCAATATTATAAATTCTTCCCTTGATAAACATTAAAGTGTAGTGACCCCAGGAATGCGTGCATTGGTCCCTTTTCTAAAAATCCTACTTGCAATGCTTATTTAAAATACCGAAGATAAAATGGAAAGACAAGAGCAAAAAGAAAGCATATAACATGAAATGACAAAAGACGAATCTCTTTATTGATATTGAAGCTCGATTACATGTCGGTCCCTCTTAGGGAAACCCATTTTGATACTATAAATTACAAGTGGGCAAGGAGTGCCCATTTCATGAAGAGGTGGTGCGCTTATAAAAGATTCCCGATTCTGCACATGAAAATGTATGAGGTCTTATAGATGCCTCCTTCTCCAGGTCTATTTCCTAGAGGGATCCCTTTTGCTCTCGTATGTTGTAAACTTCATCCGATGTACCTGTGGCCATAAAAGCAATAAAACAATAACACACTTTTAGGTGTCCAATATTACATCCTCGTATGAGGTTGTTAGTAATAAAATAATGTAACAGAAATATGATAAGACAATACCATGGAATCAAGTAAATATATGCTAATGATATAAGAAAACAAGATAAAAGATGCTATGTCTATCTAAGCCAAGCCTACGGGCAAATGTCCAAGACAGTGGCTGCTAAAGAAAACCTTGCTCTCCTTGCCTCAAAGCTATAGGTCAAAGACTATGATCTAATGTTGAATAAATTAGATGTTATACCCTTTGATTTGTCAAAGCTCCGTCGCACATGTGACCTCAAAGAGAACTCTATCTAAAAAATGATCTGTTGTGATCTCTGGATATGATAAGGCTCTCTATATGTCATATATGGATCCTTTGGTGCTCTTAGGATTGCACCTTTTATAGTGTGAAACCCTAGGTCTATGTCCAAGCCCTAGAAATGAATTTCTCATGCGTAGTGCAAGTTAGCATGAGAAGCCCTTGTCTATTGTCTATGTTTGAAGGCTAGTTAATTGAAATCTAACTGCCCACTTGAGTCTTTTATGCGAACTTTTCATTAGAATGAGAATCTTTTGTCCTTTTTTTATTCTTGGAGGTCAGTTAACTTAAGTCTAAATGAAAACTCAAGTCTCCTAATATGGTCATGAAAAGGAATGCAAAGTCACTCTCGCTCACCTTTATTGCATGCAGACTGCCACTTCCACCCGAGATTGGGCCTATTTGTCAGCAAACCACTTCTTATGGTTTAGCCATTATCATCTGTAGTGGCTATGATCTAGCCATTGTCCTCTATAGTGGCTAATTTCTGGCCACTACAGGCTTGAGTGGCTAGAATCTGATTGCTCTTGGCTTGAGCGGCCAAGCTTGGATAGCTTGAAAAGGCCCCAAATGAGTGGTGAGAACCACTATTGGTGCTTGGAAAGTCCAAGATTATGTATTATGATATTATGAGTGTGTCTATGTAAGTAGCTCCCCCAAGCATGACATGATTTAGGTGTCTATAGATGCCAATTTTTGTGGCGCGTTGTGTGGAAAACACAAAAGTGAGCGAAAACATAGAATGATCCATTTGTAGGGTGTATGGTGATCAATGTTCTGATCAATTCTGGATGGCCCAATCATGCAAGATGGCATGCATCTCTTGAATCATTGCCTCAATGTTCATAGGACTTAGCCAAGTGGCTTTTGCATGTTAAATTGCACTCATTCCTCAAACTCGATAAGGTAGATTCAGCTGCTACAACAATTCTGACCGGTAGGAGAGCTACAATTGAAGATGTCATGTCTACTTACGTTCCCAGCAAACAAGGGAAATTTGTGATTGTTGTATGCAATGATTCAAATGATGAGCACAATTTTGCTATGATCAAGTGATATTTTGTTGATTTTTATTGTGATTATGTTGAATTTTTGAACTACCCCTTCACACAATGGATTGGTGAAGAAATGATAATGATTGAAGTGACAAGTCACTTGACCAATATGACTAATCTGGTTCCTTTCTAGCTTTTGTTGTTTTTAATGGGCAATCCCACATCCAAGTGTGATTCTAATTACTTATGATAATCATCCATCCCTATCCCGAGGAATGTTCTGGCTATCAATAGCCTTCTTAAGGAGTTAGGATGAGTGATTCTATTTATGTTTATATTGTATCACTTTGACTTAATGTTTTTGATATCACAGAGAAATTAGAATGACCCCTTTATGCCCGTGGAGCAGTCTAATCATCTTGATATTATTTGGGTTTGAATGGTGACATATCGTAATTCCAAAATGAGTTGCTTTTGCCCCAATTTGCCTTACGATTGCCTACTCATATCACCAAAATACATGGAGTGCAAATCGCTGCAATCATTGAGTGGATAGAGTAGGTAACTAGATATGAGGCCTACTTGATATTATGATTTTATGTGATTTTTTTGTTTTTTTGAACATTCTGATGATCCTAAACATTCAAAGTGTGATTATTTGCTATTTTTGTTATTCCCTCATTGAAGGAACTACTTAATTTTGACCTATGGGCTTGGCCGTTGTCAGGTCCAGTGGCCTCTGATTTCCTACCTGTGGCCACTATCACCTTGAGTGGCAAAGAAGCTTGGGCCATTAACATCAGCAACGACTAAGGCATAATTAAGGAAATATAAAACTTTCAATTCTAGGGTTTTGACCTGTCATTTTCACTATTGAAGATTCATTTTTAGAGCTTTGGTGCAACGACGACGGTTGCGACTTCAAAACTTGCTGGTGCTAAGGATATGGTTGTGCAAGGCGAGACATCAATTGCTAAAGGAGATGGAGCTTCTCAGGTATTTCTATTCAAAACCATAGCTCTCTTTTCTTTGCTTAAGTAAAATTGAATTTCACTAAGAAATGAGCAAGAACATCACTAAACCTACTGGCAACAAACAAACTCTATAATTAGGCTTAGGTTCCTTTTTTCCGCGGTGGGTTGGTCCCCAATTTTATAATCTGTCAATGGCTTTAGCCTAGAATTTTTTGAAATTTTTCCATTATTCACCTGTTTCTGCCATTTTGGGCATTGTCAAACTTAGATTAGTTTCAATGCTTGGGTAGGGGATTTGTTTTCTAATTTTTTTGCTTTCCCTCCATTTTTTTGTTTTGCTGGATATAATTTCTTAAAATTGTAATTTTTTTTTATTTTCTAGCCAAGGGTTCATGGGTTTGCCGTGTCACCCCTTGGCCACTGTCGCTCAGAGCAGCTGGCTTTGAGCCACTGTCGCTCAAAGTGACCAATCTTGAATCCCAATGATCAAAAATTTGACCATTGGGCCTTGGCCGCTATTGCCTCTAGCGACCAAGTTTCGGCCGCTATAGGTGACAACGTCTAAAGCTTGAGCCTTGTTTTTGCATTTTGTGTATTGATTTTATGATTTTTTTTTTATTTTTTCTTTGCTTAGGTGCAATTTATTCTTTTCTTGCTTAGATTTAGAGTAACTCATACCCTTTTACACTGTTTTCATGTTTATTGTGAATTATGCCTTAGATGAATTGTAGTTATATTTTGTTTTTCTTCTGCTTTGTTTAGATCCTCACTACTCGGGCTTGGGACCCGAAGCTCCTACTTGAATTGCTTCCTAGATTTGATGACACTTACTAGGAGTGGTTTAAGGCCCATTGGTTACAATACATTATTAGGTTTCCCCACATTATGGCCGATCAGGCATATCTTATGGCCTTAGCCCGTCGTTGGGACCCACAGACCAACACCTTCCATCTTTCGCCTAGAAAGATGACTATCACATCGGAGGATGTTTACAAGATTTTTTGGATCCCATTCAATGGGGTGCCCATTATTTCGTTAACCACTACTGATCAGGTGGTTGTCTATGCTTGGGTGTTTGGAGCATGCTCTGCATAGGCTCTCATAGAGAGTGGGTCTGAGGGAGTATCTATGAAGACTTGGTATGATGCTTAAGTTTTCATGGCAAGACATGTCGTGTTGTTGATGGTGATCAGCAACATTCTTGTCCTAGATTGCTCAGGTTTGAGGTTCCCTTGGAACCTCCTGGCGATGGTGTAAGACCTACTGGATAGTGAGGAGCCTATCATCTATGCATGGGGTAGATTGCTATTGGCTCAGTGTTATGATGAGTTGTACCACATCCATCGATGAGGATGCATCAACATTGCTTGTAGTTTGCTCTTATAGGTTTGGGAATGGGAGCACATTAAGGTAGATCACCCTAAGGAGATCATAGATGAGATTACATATATTGAGGCTCATACATAGTGCTATGCTACCAGATGGGCTCAGGAGCATGAGGAGTGTAAGAGGCACACTTTTGCAGGGGAGTTGTCCCACCATACTAATGATTTTACCATACTGTTGGCTAGAGATGTCGTGTGGCAGCCATATTATGAGTGTCTGGTTTGGGATGATCCAACTAGTTTTAATGCTAGGACACAGTGTGAGTGATGTCTCGTCGACCGTAATATTTCCATCCAAGAGTATTTATTCTACTCTCAGGTTCTTCATCTATATGGATTGTAGCAGGATGTGCCCTTGGTACCATTCTTGTATAGGCACCTCACAGCAAAGAGGGACCTACCTCCACGATGGGTCACAAAGCTTGGAGATGAGGAGGATACCCCAACCATAGAACCTACGGTTATTGGGGGAGTTACAAAGGCCTACTCTCAGTGGTGGTGTGATCGGATGTGGCATGGCATCGAAATTCTAGGGCATGAGGATGGTGGTAGGGATTATGGTATAGATCTAGCAGGACGTAGGGTTCATGCCAAGACTGAGGTATGGGGCCAGTCGATAGAGCAGGTGGCAGCAAAGGATCCTAATGTTCCTAAGGAGGAGGAGTTAAATCCTGAGGAGAGAGATTATCCTCTAATAGCATGAGGTCAAGGCTGAGCTCCAGGATACTAAGATCTAGGTATAGCGATGAGATGCTACCATTGAGCAACTATCAACATAGATATAGGCTCTGTAGGCTACTCTTGGGGGTGGCGATATCAGGATGCAATTTTTTTTCCTACTTCTACACCATAGGAGGTTCCAGCTGCAGGATCAGGGGTAGATGTGGGACAACTATAGTCCTTTTTGGATGAGCATGAGGCTTAGATTTGGGGTCTTACAGATCATGTTACCCTCCTTCAGATGCAACTTAGGAGGAACGAGATTGTCCCTAAGGATATAGCAGGTGCAGGTGGTTCGCAAGGCAGTGGGAGATCTACCTCGAGGTAGTCTTTCACCCATCCTATCCAATAGACCCATTCTCGGATAGAGATACCTATAGGATCACGTCACTTGACTCGCAACACCACCACCGAGGAAGGTGGCACTGGAGGAGGTGAAGCAGGGGGCTCAGGCCTAGAAATTGATTGATGTTCTACTTGGTTTTTGATCCATTTTTTATTTTGATTGACCTACATGACTATAGCCCACGGACATTTTTGTATATCCATTGGACTTGACACACATACTTTTATGATAGATTTACCTTTTATGACTCATTATGTGTATCATTTATTGCTTATGTTTTTGTTGTTATTTTGTTTTATGATATGATGTGATGATGATATTATGATGATTTGATGGATATGTTAGATGATAAATGATATTTGAAGATGCTTAGATGCATGTGTAGATGCTTATATTATTTTATGATATGATGCAATGTATTTTGATATGTTTGATGGATATGTTTTATGGATATGTTAGATGATAAATGATATTTGAAGATGCTTATATTATTGTATGATATGATGCAATGTATTTTGATTATGAATGATGAATTTATGGTATGCAAATGGATATTGCCTATATGTTTTATGATGTGGTTTATGAATGTGATGATAACTTGTTTTTGTGAATGCAAATTTTATTGTCAAATGCATGTTTAATTTTTGCTTTAATTATATGCATCTAACTCATGTGATGGAATGGTATAAACGACCATGTATGCTCTAATTACGTAAAACATACAAAATGCATATGACGTTGATAATATTAATGGGTGATACCACATAAAGTTTAAAAATAATCATGAATTTAAATAATCACTTCTATCATAAGAATTGATTAAGTATTCATATATGAGATGTAATGGTGTGTAATGTATCTTCTTAATATGTTTTTGTAAATTAAAAGATAAAAATTAGTCAATGGTCGTTGTTGAGTGGTATTTTCACCCAATTGTGAAAGTACACTCTCCCTTAGGATTTGGGTTCCAAATCCCCTCTTGCAAAGAAGTTAAACAAACAACTTCTCCAAGGTCTCCGCTAGATTAGCATTTGCATATGTGTATTAGTAATATCAAATAAATATATTCAATTTAAATGTTTGGAACACCTTAGTGATTGCAAGTAACTGTAAACAAGGGGCAATGTTGGTTTATTTTACCATGAAACTTTAGTGATTGTTCATTGAACCAAAATAAAGCAAATGTGAGTTGGCCCTCATATGACCACGATGTAATGTCTTAATTCATTTTATCTTTAGGGTTTTAAAATAGATTTTATCTTGTTTATTAATTCCAAATATGGATTCTTATCATGAATATGAAGATAGCTTTCAATGTGATAGATAAACTATCCCTCTTTGGTGAAATTGGTTTTCATAAAGAAGCAATAATTTATGGCCTTAAAGTAAGGGTTTTAAATGTCACCTCAACTTATCCCTCTTAAATGAAATCAAATTTTCATAAAGATGAACAATTAAGTGCTTTGAATCAATGACCTTCAATGTGATGCTCAAATTACCCCTCTTTCATAAAATCAGAATTTTTATGAAGAGAGGGCAATTTTAGGCTCCAAAAATGGAAATTTGTAAAATGCCATAAAACATAAAACCTTCAATGAAATTGGAATTTTCATGAAGGGAATGTCATCATAGGCTCATGAATGAAACATGAAACTGAAAAAATGAAATTCGGTCCAAAAATGTAAATTTTCTATTTTCGGAATTTTCAAAATCTGTAATAAAATAGCAACTTCGATGAATTTTTTAAAATACTAAACAACTCGAAAAATGAAATTTTAAAGTGCGTATTGGAAGGATGAAGTATAACCTATGCAATGGTAAAAAATATTTTGGTTTTAAATTTTTTTTTAATGTTTATTTTAATGCCTGAAAATAAAAAAAATAAAAAATTTCAGGAAAAATAAAATGCAAAAAAATGAAAATTGAAATGCAGAAAATGAAACACATGATACATTCAGTTTGATGCTACCCTATTATGACAAAACCAAAGATATGAGGTTTTCATGCATGCAACCTAACCAATTGGACTTGCAAAACAAGCACAATCCGGATAAGCTAAGTGTTGGCTCCTAGGGTTTTAAATGAGGTTTTCAGATTTAAACATTCGCATGAAGCAACCAAGAAACTTGCATAAACTCCATTTACAAGCCTAAAATCTGAAAAGGGAAAAAAATAAACATTTAATCTTGCATGCATAAAATGACTCCTCCTTTCTTGCCCATAAAATGCAACTTTATGAAATTTTCTGTATTAAAAATTTGTCATTTTACAATAACAGAAATTTCTAGTTTTCCCAAACTAGTCCATGGAAGAAAAACAACCCAAATAGGTCCATAATGGCCCTCTTGCCTTCAAATATGCAACTCTGCTCACAACAGTTTCCAACCCTTGCAACTTTCTTGAATGGCGTATTTGAAGTTTCCCAATAAACCTCTTCATTTCATTCTTTTCTGTTTCCCTTTGGGCTTCGAAAGGTCTTCACAGCCTTTCACTTCCCCTTTTTCAAAAACGCTTCCTCTTCTGGCTGTTCATTCCCTACATTTTCCAAAGTGTCTACATTTTCCTCAATGGAAGGAATTTCGTTTCATATGCTAATGTGTTTTCAGAAGCAACCTTTTTTCTTGGTAAAGTTTTGTCATTTACCTTTTGTTTCAATAAAGCCTTATGCCACGGTCAACATAATAGTCCTTTCACCGCTTGGGCCATATAAGCTTGTGTCAAGGGACCTATCATCCCCTATTCGAGTATTATCCCATTTTCATACGCCCATGGGCATCCTCCCATAGTAACACCTCTACAGAATAAAACATTAGGAGAGCCATTATGAGGACTCCACTCAATTAACCTGTCTGCCCGGGAGTCCACATGTGAGATACGATTCTATAATAGAGTGGCTATCCTTGGGCTTTTAATAATGCTCTCTCCCATGAATGCATGTATTGGAGAGGAGAAAAGGGTTCTAACAACACTTAACGAAAAAGGTCGACAGGGCTCGTGAATTGAAATTCATTCAAAATTCTTAAAATCGATCGGGTATAATTTTCATTCCACCATAGTCCCTTTGAAATTTTAGCACCTCCATGTTCTCGCAACTTCAGCCTTACACTGCGCTTCATTACATCTCATCAACAGTCGACTATGTTTGTCCTATGATAACTCTATCGAACCTTACTCAAGACAGATCTCCACGTCGACGCTCCTAGCTTTCTATTTGCAAAAAATGCTCTGAGACACTCGGTGCGCTGCATGCCCAAGTAGTCACCGCATCTGGGTTGCCATCTTGTCATCGTTGCCCATCGTAGGAGTCCTCATCATGCTCGTCTACCAAGTGGATCCGGGTCAACCACCGTCTATCCCACGTGGTCATCCATGTTTTCATCCTCATTCACGTGTCGAGATTTGGAATTTTGTTCCACCTCCTTGGGCTCCTTTGTGTTGTGGCTTCACCTGATGAAGTCTAATGTGCGTATGAAAGCTTTGCATATAGCCATCTTCATTTACTTAAAAACCCAAATACCTAGCACTTTGTTTGTGTATTCTTCCTTCAATCGCGTGCCCTGGAGACATGTTTCGCTTGGCCCATCCACTTTGGAACCTACACATTCAAAACAACCTTTCATTAACTACAAAAAATGATAATAAAACATATAACAACCTAAAACCAACACCCATGCATATGATATAACATGCATAACATAAGACACTTAACATTAAACCCATCTAACATAGACTAACAAGTCAACATACTAACACCCATTATCACATTAACATAAAATAGGAACATAACATAATAAAAATAACAAACAACATTAATAACAAAATAACAATCACTACATACCACTTTAAACACTATATATATATATATATAACAAAAATATACAAAATTATAGCAACAATAACATAAAAATAAAATACACTAACAACAATACTTTCAAAAAACTTACCAACACAACCACGACAAAAAAAATCAACCACAAGATGACAACAAAAGAAACGTCGACAATAAAATATTGTCGACAAGAAAATATCATCGACAATAAAAGTTGTCGACAATAAAAGTCGTCGACAAGAAAAAGTCATCGACAATAAAATATCGTCGACAAGAAAAGTCGTCGACAATAAAATATCATCGACAAGAAAAAAACTACTGACAAAAACTAATGATAAAAGCAAATTCAAAACAAACCGAGCATTAGACACTCGAAACCAACATGCAAACACCCAAATACCAAAAATAAAAAGGTGGGTCCCCAATTTTGGGGTACGTTGTGGAGCAACCACAACAAATGGCGACTTCGCTAGGAAATGCTCCCGAGCATTTCGGTGAGAACCCAACCTGAAAACCTACAAAACTCAAACACAAGCGTCAACAAATATCCAAAGAATGAAACTAGATGAGAAATACATGAAGCATTAGAATTATTCAGCATCATCTCAATGTGTGCGGTGTGATTCATTCCTTATCATTTGAAATTGATTAACATTCCATCATCTGTTTCACTTATGATTCATGCATATGAGAAGTTATGGATGATTCCTGTAGGATTTAATGTATGGTGAAGATGCTAGAGATATAACAACCTGCTTTGCAAAGGCTCAAACTTTCTAGTACCATGAACAAACATATTAAAACTGTCAAACCCTCTTAGGACCAAATATGTGTATACTGAATTAATTTACTAGATCCCAAAGTTGGTTATGTGTCACTACCATCTTGAACCCATGTGCAAGTGTAAGTGAAATCAGAGCTTTGGGGAATAGGATTCCCAACCTAAGCGAGATGGGAATTTAACCCTATCCTTACTACTCTGATCTGGAGTTCATTACCTCATCTTGAACAAAATGATTTAACCTGTTATGGATGAAACTGTCAGGCTAGCTTGTCCGTTTGAGCAGTCGAGTGGTCTTGCTTTTAGACAAGACATGTTGCCACACATGAGCATACTCCACTGCCAGTCAGGCGTCTATAGCCCCGGTGGAGATTAACCCCATAATCCAGGATTTGGCTTTACTTTTGATTTCTTGAACCTTGGGGATGACTACCCATCCTTGCAAGGGACATGTAGTACGATCCTTCCAATCCAATATTAATGATGAAATGAAAGTAGAATGAAAAATATTTGCTTTGGAATTTCAAGTTCTTGAGTGTAGATCGCGCTTTTAATTTCTTAAAGCGTGATGGAGGTAAAATAGAAGCTTTGGGGAATCGGATTCTCAACCTAAGCGAGATGAGAATTAGACCCTATCCTTACTACTCCATGAAGGTCAAATCAGAGCTTTGGGGAGTTGGATCCTCAACCTAAGTTCGATGGGGATTTAACCCTATCCTTACTACTCTGATTTTAGGCTTTAAGCACTATGGGAGTGGTAAAAACCACTGTTTTAAGGATTATGTTGCATGATAGGACAGACACGAAATACTCCTTTCGCCTCACCTTTTCTTCCAAGTATGGTTTTGACCATTTTGCTCAAGATCCTCTTTAATATGTGTAGAACGTGTTTGGTTCAAGATAGTTCGGGCATCAGTTCCCAACCTTAGGATCCTTTTAATATATGTTATGTAATAACCCTAAGAGGATTCGACACCTTTTCAATGATTGTATTTGAAATGTAGATGCAACTGAGATGAAATGTATATGCAATGTGGAATGTAACATGAGATATGGATGAATGCATTGCTCTTTTTGAAATGCGGATGGAGTATACCACCTACTTTGCCATAATTTGTAAAACTGACAACTTCATGCATCACAAGTTCCAAACGATATTCTTTAATGTGTTTGCGATACTCGTGGAGCTTTCTGCAATACAATTCCGATGTTTCATATTCTCTTAGTCTTAGTCAACATTCATAAGGACATAAGTTGACATCTCGCTTTTCTTTTCTTTTTTTTTTCTTTTTTTTTTCAAGACAAACCAAAAGTGTCCAAAGGACCAACACACAAAACTTAAAACCAAAATGAGATCCAATCCAAAACCAAAACACGAAAACCAAAAGTATATACAAATGTACAATATAATACAAGATGGTGCAAAGTTTGGATTATCATTTTCCCGGATCCCAAACCTGATTAGAATTCTTTAAAAGACATATGACGTGATACGCATACCAAGTTTTGTAGGAATCCAACAAAAACAAGATCAAACCAAACAAAGAAACAAACTTCAACTTGCCCCTCTCACCATACCAATTTGATTTAGTTTCATTAATAATCCTATGGTGGAGTTTCAAGTTTTCAAATTGATTAGACAATGATTGATATTCAATTCTTTTATGTCTATTCTTTAAGATGTCCATTCCGCACTTTGATTCATGGTGTAGAAATAAGCTTTCATTTTCATTCAATAAAGCCATAACATTAATAATATTTGAATCAAACCATTCATTAGGCAAACCTTCATTCGAATTTTGCATGGTGAAACCAAAAAGGTGAGATTTTACCTTTGGCATGTTTTCATTTAACCTTACTTGAAGAGGATTTGAAAATTCCTCTTTTCTCTCATGACATTCATCATCATGTAGCACTTGTTCTTTCTCCATGACTTGTTTATCAAAGGCACCAAACTTAGGTACCCAATTGAAAACATGTCCATCCCTTTCAAACCATAAGTCTTGTCTATCTAGGGGTGGGTTAACTAACACATTTCCATGATCAATCACTTGGGTTGTTTTGGGTAACGTGAGATTTTCAATTGGATCATCAATGATATCAAACCCAAATGATTTAGGTTTTGTAATTTTCTCATTTTGAAATGGCATAGTCATTGTAGCACAAGTAAGTGGATCAAGATTTTCAATTTCTTTTCCTTCAAAGGAATCTAAAGCAAATGACTCTCTTTCTTGATTCATGGTTGTAGAATCCTTATCATGTTCCAAAATTTGATGAGATTCGAATTCCTCTTCCAAAACTTTCTCAAATTGTACAAGATTTATAGTATCCTCATGTGAGGAAGCAATTGAGTTATCCTCGCATATTAATTGACACAACAAGTTTATTAGAAGATTTAGATTGATAATATTCTTCCCATTTCTTCCATGAATCATAGTAATCATCTTCCAAGTTCAAGTTGTGATGCTCAAGTACTTCTTCTTCATCTTTCGATTCATCAACATGTTTCTCATCCAATTCATCTTCACCTTCCTTAGATGGTTCAGTTATTTCCAAAAGTGGGTTATCTCTTGAATTCAAATTGGTAAAGCTATCATAATCCAAATTTGTAACCCATGATTCAATTTTATCACAATTTGGAAGGTGTGGATCCTCTTGGTCATCACTTTCGAGAACATCATCCAAAGTGTCTTTCGAGAACAAGTGGTGAAATTCGATTATGTCTTCAACTTCATTTGTTGATTTTCTTTCAAATTCATTTTCAGCCACTTGTGATGGCTTAGGAGCTTCTATAATGGGATCAATTTTTGAATTCCGTGTCATATAGTTGCTCCAATCCTTTGCAAGTACATCTGACCAAATCATATCCACATAAGTTTGTTCATCCAAATCCTCCTTTTTGGGTAATGATTCTAGATATTTCTTTTCCAAAACAAGATGGTGATCATTTGATTCCAACTTCTTGTTACCCATCCATAGAATTTCTTCTCCAAAATCTTCATGCTCTTCAAGACATTTCGAATAGGTATTTACTTCAACGTAAGTCACCTCAAAATCTCTTGTATCACTTGAAGAAGCATAACATGAAACATCATTAAGATCGACATTATGAATTTTCTTCCTAGGATGATTTGGATGCATACATTGACGTGCTCGTTTTTGTGGTGGAACATGCCTACATACCTTCTTAACCACTTTCTTTTGCTCTTTTACTTTCGATACGAACTCTTTGGGTTGAGTGGTAGAAGTAGTAGGATTAGTTGGATTGATATCCATGGACAAAGCTTGAACATTTGTTGCAATGGTTCCATGAGTGACCACATGATTCTCTAATTGAGGCATAGTTGGATGGATGGAAGTACTTGTATAAGCACATGTGGGAGCATAAGTTGGTATGGTAGGATAAAGTTGATTGTAGGGAAAAACATTTGATATCAAATTTTGTTGTGCCCACGCTTGATTTACCATCGAGGCTTGATTGCAAGCCCCTAGTTGTCCTACCATAGTTGATTGCTCCATTCCATAACCTTGTGGCCTCAATTGTTGATCTACAATCATAGCTTCTGTGTAGGCCGATGCAAGATCAGTAACCAAGGGATTCATCCTAACAAATATGGCAAACAATGGATCCAATGCTCGAAAGTATATTTGAAGAGCACCACTTTCCTCAATAGTATAGGGAGAAATTAATCTCGCATAAAGCTTTCGAAACCTCAAGTTGAAACTTCTCACTGGCTCATTAGGTTCTCTTTTGCAAGAAGTAAATTGTTGATATATCATGAGAGGATCAATGAGCAACCTAAATTGATTGATAAAATCATCTTTCAATTGAGTCCAAGATGTAATAGAACCAGTGGGTAAATTGATGTACCAATCATATGCCACCTCATCTAGGGTTCCAAGAAACATTCTACATGCCACATCCTCATGTTCGACATTCCATCTAACTAGGATATCCACATAGGCTTGAATATGTTCCTCGGCTAATGTTGGACCATTGTGTTTAAATTTGGGCAAACATTTTTCTACGTTCTTGGGTAAATCATGAGAATCTCCACTAATGTTCAAAGGATTAACATGTATCCCATACCACGTTCCTCGCAATTGTAGCCATTAATGAAACTCAAAGAATAACTTCAAAACCAATTTGTTAGTCATGAATAAAAGAAGGAACCATGACAAAGCAATATTCTAAAAATGTAAATTAGTTTCTGATTCACCAGATCGCATATGCGCAAGTGAAGAGCATACTCCTAGTGTTGTAGGCTTTCCGATTCACAAGATCGCATTACACGCAAGTGAAGAGCATAATACCGACAACAAATACATTTTAGACAAAATAATTCCTTACAAATAAGCATGAAATGACTAGCAAATATCAAACATGTAACGTATGAATAATCATGTTAGCATCAACCAAGAGATGTATCCATTAAAATCAAATGAAAGTAATTGCATGGAGACAACCTCGTTAGTCAAGACCAAAATTTTTTCAAAATCAAATCAAAACACATTATTCCTGTATGAACAATCAAAAGCGTTAGAACAATGCATAGCAATTCATGTCCTCCTTTTAACACTACAAGGTTGTATTGTTAAAAGAGGGCTAAAGATAATAATCAATAGGGCATGAAATATTCAAAATTTAAATCCCTATAGCATTTAAATCACACTGAAATAAACCAATTCAGGCCCTCCTTCTAGCGCCAAATATGTTGAGTGGTATTTTCACCCAATTGTGAAAGTACACTCTCCCTTAGGATTTGGGTTCCAAATCCCCTCTTGCAAAGAAGTTAAACAAACAACTTCTCCAAGGTCTCCGCTATATTAGCATTTGCATATGTGTATTAGTAATCTCAAATAAAGATATTCAATTTAAATGCTTGGAACACCTTAGTGATTGCAAGTAACTCGTAAACAAGGGGCAATGTTGGTTTATTTTACCATGAAACTTTAGTGATTGTTCATTGAACCAAAATAAAGCAAATGTGAGTTGGCCCTCATATGACCACGATGTAGTGCCTTAATTCCTTTTATCTTGAGGGTTTTAAAATAGATTTTATCTTCTTTATTAAGTCCAAATATGGCTTCTTATCATGAAGATGAAGATAGCTTTCAATGTGATAGATAAACTATCCCTCTTTGGTGAAATTGGTTTTCACAAAGAAGCAATAATTTATGGCCTTAAAGTAAGGGCTTTAAATGTCACCTCAACTTATCCCTCTTAAATGAAATCAAATTTTCATAAAGATGAACAATTAAGTGCTTTGAATCAATGACCTTCAATGTGATGCTCAAATTACCCCTCTTTCGTAAAATCAGAATTTTTATGAAGAGAGGGCAATTTTAGGCTCCAAAAATGGAAATTTGTAAAATGCCATAAAACATAAAACCTTCAATGAAATTGGAATTTTCATGAAGGGAATGTCATCATAGGCTCATGAATGAAACATGAAACTGAAAAAATGAAATTCGGTCCAAAAATGGAAATTTTCTATTTTCGGAATTTTCAAAATCTGTAATAAAACAACAACTTCGATGAATTTTTAAAAATACTAAACAACTCCGAAAATGAAATTTCAAAGTGCGTATTGGAAGTATGAAGTATAACCTACGCAATGGTGAAATTGTTTTTGGATTTTGAAATTTTTTTAATGTTTATTTTAATGCCTGAAAATTAAAAAAAATTAAAATTTCTGGAAAAATAAAATGCAGAAAAATGAAAATGAAATGCAGAAAATGAAACACATGATACATTCAGTTTGATGCTATCCTATTCCGGCAAAACCGAAGATGTGAGGTTTTCATGCATGCAACCTAACCTATTGGACTTGCAAAACAAGCACAATCCGGATAAGCTAAGTGTTGGCTCCTAGGGTTTTAAATGAGGTTTTCAGATTTAAACATTCGCATGAAGCAACCAAGAAACTTGCATAAACTCCATTTACAAGCCTAAAATCTGAAAAGGGAAAAAAATAAACATTTAATCTTGCATGCAGAAAATGACTCCTCCTTTCTTGCCCATAAAATGCAACTTTCTAAAAATTTCTGTATTAAAAATTTGTCATTTTACAATAACAGAAATTTCTGGTTTTCCCAAACCAGTCCATGGAAGAAAAACAACCCAAACAGGTCCAGAATGGCCCTCTTGCCTTCAAATCTGCAACTCTGCTCGCAACAGTTTCCAACCCTTGCAACTTCCTTGAATGGCGTATTTGAAGTTTCCCAATAAACCTCTTCATTTCATTCTTTTATGTTTCCCTTTGGGCTTCGAAAGGTCTTCACAGCATTTCACTTCCCCTTTTTCAAAAATGCTTCCTCTTTTGGTTGTTCATTCCCTACGTTTTCCAAAGTGTCTGCATTTTCCTCAACGAAAGGAATTTCGTTTCATATGCTAACGTTTTTCAGAAGCAACCCTTTTTCTTGGTAAAGTTTTGTCATTTACCTTTTGTTTCAATAAAGCCTTATGCCACAGTCAACATAATAGTCCTTTCACCACTTGGGCCATATAATCTTGTGTCAAGGGACCTATCATCCCTTATTTGAGTATTATCCCATTTTCATATGCCCATGGGCATCCTCCCATAGTAACACCTCTGCAGAATAAAACATTAGGAGAGCTATTATCAGGACACCCCTCAATTAACCTGTCTACCCGGGAGTCCATGTGTGAGATACAATTCTATAATAGAGTGGTTGTCCCTTGGTGGTTAATAACGCTCTCTCCCGTGAATGTGTGTATTAGAGAGGAGAAAAGGGTTCTGACATCACTTAACAAAAAAGGCCGATAGAGCTCATGAATTGAAATTCATTCAAAATTCTTCCATAGTCCCTTCGAACTTGTAGTGCCTCCACGTTCTTGCAACTTCGGCCTTACATTACACTCCATTACATCTCATCAGCCATCGACTACATCCATCCTATGATAACTCTATCGAACCTTACTCAAGACAGATCTCCACATCGACGCTCCCAGCTTTCTATTTGCCAAAAATGCTATGAGACACTCGATGCACTGCATGCTCGAGTAGTCATCACATTTGGGTTGCCATCATGTCATCGCTGCCCACCGTTGGAGTCCTCATCATGCTCGTCTACCAAGTGGATCCGGGTCAACCACCGTCTGTCCCACATGGTCATCCACATTTTCGTCCTCGTTCACGTGCCGAGATTTGGAATTTCATTCCACCTCATTGGGCTCCTTCGTGTTGTGGCTTCACCTGATGAAGTCTAATGTGCGTACGAAAGCTTTTCATATAACCATATTCATTTACTTAAAAAACCAAATACCTAGCACTTTGTTTGCGTATTCTTCCTTCAATCGCGTGCCCTGGAGACATGTTTCGCTTGGCCCATCCACTTTGGAACCTACACATTCACAACAACCTTTCATTAACTACAAAAAATGATAATAAAACATATAACAACCTAAAACCAACACCCATGCATATGATATAACATGCATAACATAAGACACTTAACATTAAACCCATCTAACATAGACTAACAAGTCCACATACTAACACCCATTATCACATTAACATAAAACAGCAACATAAGAGAATAAAAATAACAAACAACATTAATAACAAAATAACAATCACTACATACCACTTTAAACACTATATATATATATATATATATATATATATATATATATATATATATATATAACGAAAATATACAAAATTATAGCAACAATAACATAAAAATAAAATACACTAACAACAATACTTTCGAAAAACTTACCAACACAACCACGACAAAAAAAAATCGTCAACCACAAGATGACAACAAAAGAAACGTCGACAAGAAAATATTGTCGACAAGAAAATATCATTGACAATAAAAGTTGTCGACAATAACAAGTCGTCGACAAGAAAAAGTTGTCAACAATAAAATATCATCGACAAGAAACAGTTGTTGACAATAAAATATCATCAACAAGAAAAAAAAACTACTAACAAAAACTAATGATAAAAGCAAATTCAAAACAAACCGAGCATTAGACGCTCGGAACCAACATGAAAACACCCAAATACCAAAAATAAAAAAAGTGGGTCCCCAATTTGGGGTACGTTGTGGAGCAGCCACAACAGGCCGTCTATATACTATTTCTAATATATATGCGGTATCTGTCATACTATGTTGATACCCCCTAATTTATAGAATCTTATAAAAAAAGTGATGGTGTGAATGATTTAATGATTTGTTGCTATGTAAAAAAAAAATTGGGGCTTTTTAGAGATTCAAACACTCTAGTTCCCCTATCAACAGTTGTCTACTTACCACTTAGACTTTTGAAAAGTAAGGCTTTTACCATGGACCTGGTTTTTCATGATCTCTGTGTGTGCATGTGATTGTATATTTTGAGGTAGAACTCAAGCATTTCCTCCAATGTCAGGTGGGATTCTTTTAGCCTATTTCTAAGATCAGGGATTCTCAAGTGTTCATCTCATCCTTATGTTGGACTTAGTTGGACTATACCACTAGGAAATATTTGGTTACCTAATCTAGATCATCCACATTCAAACATTTGTCTACACAAATGCATGAAGCAATTGTAATAGACATATCATCATGCGTAAGGATTTTTTCCTTCCAATTTTGTACAATGCTGAGAATTCTAGGGATTCAAGCTTTATTCCCTTCTTTTTGGCTTTGGATTTTTGCTCATATGTAGTGATGAAAATCACTGTTTATTTTGATTTTGATTTTTTCCTTTGAGCGGGGATTTTTTGTAGTGATGATAATCACTGTTTATTTTGCTCATTCTGAGTGATGAAAATCACTGTTTATTTTTGTTTGATTTTTTCTTGAGCTTGCTTTTTTTTGTATTTTGAATATATGATTTGTGTATTAGATTTTTTGCTTTGAAATCTAGACTATATGCTTGGCCTTTTGAATATGTACTTTGCTTTGGGATTTTGCTTGTTTTGATTTAAGCAAGGGATTTTGATAGGGTAAAGCTTGTCCTTTTGCCAATTCTTAGCACCTTTAAATCGGTTGCACAGGGGGATAAGCAAGGATAATCCTTTTCGCTTAAGGTAACCTAGACCACTTTGCAACTTTCATATTTTCCTTGTACCAGCTAGGATTTTAGTGTTTCAATTAGTGATGGGATCTTGAATATCCAAGGCTTTATCACAGCTAGGCCTTTCCTTCTACTAATCAAGGTTGTTTTTTTCAAAAGTTGATAAGATTACTAGATTTGGTTGACTAACCAAAAAGCCTTAGTATATTATGTATAGCAATAAATAATGGTTGTTTTGAAAAACACAATTACACACATGTGGATGGATATGAATATGAATGACTTGTGTGACAAACTATGGTATCACTTTTAAGACTCTCATGAAATATCTTGTAATGTATGTGAACATGCAATGCAATGATGTGGATGCAAAATGTAAAGTGTAACTGTTTTTGTATTTTTGATTTTATGTTGTTTTTGTATTTTTGATTAATTTGACCAAAGGGCTAATGATGCCTTTGTGGCTTTTGTTATTGATTTTGACCAAGTGGTTTGAATCACCCTTGGAGCCTTTTTGTTTTGATTTTTGACAAAACAGTATGAATTACCCTTGGAGCCTTTGATTTGATTTTTGACCAAGTGGCATGAATTACCCTTGGAGCCTTTTTTATTTGATTTTTGACCAAGCGGTATGAATTACCCTTGGAGCCTTTGATTTGATTTTTGACCAAGCGACATGAATTACCCTTGGAGCCTTTTGAATTTTGACCAAGTGGTATGAATTACCCTTGGAGCCTTTTGAATTTTGACCAAGCGGTATGAATTACCCTTGGAGCCTTTTGAATTGATGTTTGACCAAGCAGTATGAATTACCCTTGGAGCCTTTGATGATTTTGGTTTTGACCAAGCGGTATGAATTACCCTTGGAGCTTTTTGTATTGATTTTTGACCAAGCGGCATGGATTACCCTTGGAGCCTTTGATTTGATTGTTTGACCAAGTGGTATGAATTACCCTTGGAGCTTTTTATGATTTTGGTTTTGACCAAGCGGTATGAATTACCCTTGGAGCTTTTTGTATTGATTTTTGACCAAGCGGCATGGATTACCCTTGGAGCCTTTGATTTGATTGTTTGACCAAGCGGTATGAATTACCCTTGGAGCCTTTGATTTGATTGTTTGACCAAGCGGTATGAATTACCCTTGGAGCCTTTGATTTGATTGTTTGACCAAGTGGTATGAATTACCCTTGGAGCCTTTGATTTGATTGTTTGACCAAGTGGTATGAATTACCCTTGGAGCCTTTGATTTGATTGTATTTTTGAAATTTTATGCTTTTATGATTTGTTTGTGTTTTTGACATATTTGAATTTTTTTATTTTTGACATATTTGAATGTTTTTGATGTTTTATGAAATATTTGAATGTTTTTGTGTTTTTATGTGTAAAATACCTTTAAGTAAATGATATTGAGAGGTTCAAGATCTTCAACACCATATAATGATATAAGGTGATATGCTCTAGGCCCAACTCTCTATGAAATCATGCATGGACCTATCCAATTTACTACAAACTTATCTTGCAGATGCGACGACAGATTTGAATTCTGTTGGTTTTCTTTGAGTACTAGATCTCCAACCTTGAATTCCCTTAGATGGAATTTACTATTGTAAGCTCACACAAGGTGATCTTGGTGAACATGGAGATGCTCTAAAGAATTGACTTAGTGTTCATCAAGAAGCATCAATTGATCAAGGTGGCCTTGCCATGCAGCTTCATCATCTATGAAGTCTTTTAGTGCTATGTGTAGAGTCGGGATTTCCAACTCTAGAGGCATGATGGCTTCAGTGCCATATACTAGTGAAAATTGTGTTTCACCAATGGGCATCGTATACTAGTCCTGTATGCCCATAGTGCAAGAGGCAATTGCATGTGCCAATCCTTGTGATTTTCTTGCACTGTCTTCCTCAAAATGGAGTCTATTATTTTTTTGAGGCTTCTGCTTGCCCGTTTGCTTGCGGATAATAAGGAATTGAAAAACTATGTTGAATATGATATTTTTTCATTAAAGCATGCATATTTTTGTTCTCTAAAAGATGGCCCATTATCTAATATTACCTTAGAAGGGACCCCAAAATGAATTATAATATTGTGGAGTATAAACTCTGCAATCCTTGGTCTGGTTTTTGATATTAAGGGGATCACTTCTAACCATTTAGTGAAGTATTATTTGTCTGTTATGATGAATGTGTATCGGCCTAAGGATGGGGGTGAGATTTTCACAATCAAGTCTAGTCCCCATTATGAAAATGGCCATGTTGCCTGGATGGGCTGCAAAGCTTGCGATGGTAAGTGTGTTAGATTTGCATGATGTTGGAACTTACTATATTTCTTGACATACTCATAGTAGTCCTTTTCCATTATGGTCCAATAGTAACCCATTCACAAGATGCGCTCAATGATGGCCATGCCACTGAAATGGGCTCCACATGTTCCATCATGAGCTTGTGAAACTACCCAAGATGTTTCATGGGGTTCAAGACAATGGAGAAATACTCCATCATATCCTCATCTATAGAAGATTTCTCTTAGCAAAATGTATTGTGTTGCTCTTTGTTTAAATGTTCACCTTTCTGTATGTGACAAACCTTGAGGTATTATTCCAAGCTTTAGGAAGTCTCGCAGTTGGGAAATCCAATCCTAATAGGCCACAACCTCTATAGAATAGATAGCTTGCTCTTCCTACATTTTTGAGGTAGTGAACATGGATTGAGGAACAACTCTATGGTATATGGTCGCACCACACTCTATGGGTCCTTGGGATATCAAAGACCCCCAAGGTGTTGTTTGCAAGAAACCTCTAGCTACGAAGGACCAATCCTAATTTGGTTCAATGTTGATCATGTTGACTGATTATTGATTGTCAAAAGCTTCACAGTGTATTACTAAGTGTGAAATAACTTTCACATGAATAGTTGTAAAATCAACAGACAGATTCTAAGGGATTAAGTATCCCAAAGAGGCCATAGTGTCTGCAAATCTATTTGATGTACGAGAGATTGCCTCGATGTTGTACCATTCTAGTCGGGCTAAGTAATTGTCAAAAAGTTCCTTGTAAGTCTTCAAGAGTGGGCACCTGCATTGGAAGAGTCCTTTGACCTGGTTTACTATGAGCAAGGAGTCACCAAAGATATTCAATCTTTTAATGCCCATTGCTACGGTTGTTTGGAGTCCCAAGATCAATGATTCATATTCTGTATTTTTTTTTGTGCATGGGAAGTCTAGTTTGAATGATAATGGCAATGGAGCACCCTACGGTATGATAAAGACAATCCCTAATCCACCTCCTTGTTCAAAATTCGAACCATCGAAGAATAATGACATGTCTTTTTCTCTCTTAGATTCTTCGAGTTCTGGCAGATCTGATAATCAAAATACTGCATCATCAGGAAACTCTATGGTGAGAGGCTTGTTATCCTAAAGAGGCACCTCTGCTAATTGATATGCTATGACTTGTCCCTTGATGGACTTTTGGCTTATGAACTCTAGATCAAATTCTATCAATAGCATGATCCACTTTGTGATACGTGTATTGTGATGCGTCTTGCTCATCATGTACTGCAAAGGATTTTGTTTTGATATGACGTAGATCGTATGGCTCCATGTGAACCTTTGTAAATAGCGAGGCCCTTGATAGGCTAAGCCAAGTTGTTCCTCATCATCACTTGCTTCATATCCATTCTCCTCATACCATGAGTTGTACCCCATTGGGGTGGAATCAATCGAGGTGTTTGGATGATAAGTTTTTGGAGGCGGTATGTTTACCGTGGCTACTTGTCTATTGCTCAAATTTGCTATTCTCAGAGGGTGATAAGGAATGAAATCAATGTCTTCTCTCAACCCTATGCTTAATATTTCCAATGCTACTAAAAGTGAGTCATCTTGACCTTCACTATAGTAGCCTAAGCCAAATCTATCGAAAGGAAGTTGATATAGTGGCTTGTAAGGCCTCCTGTGCCCCTGCTCAT
Source organism: Wollemia nobilis (assembly GCA_028583015.1). NCBI lineage: Eukaryota > Viridiplantae > Streptophyta > Pinopsida > Araucariales > Araucariaceae > Wollemia > Wollemia nobilis. The sequence continues at coordinate 4,933,018 of JAQPPZ010014295.1, forward strand.
ACATGCCAAGGCCATAGCCATGCCAATGGAAATGCTCAAAATAGCTTAGAGAAAACTTGGGATTAGAGAGGTAACAAAAATTAACTATGAATAATTCATCACCATTTCCTTCTATATCTACATACTTATGAGCGCAGTCTAGTCCGACATAGACAAAATTGGTTTGGTTGGGAGGGATTCCAAGTGGAACCATTGTTCCTACTAGCGGCCTCAAGTATTTAGGCCTCCCTATGTTCTTTGTAGAATCAATGATAGGTGTAAATATGATGTTTTGCACAAGGTATTCCCCTATGCTTGTGCTTTCCAAGTGTATTGATGCATATGACGTGGATGACCCCATGGATGATATTGGCAAAGTAGGGTGATAATCACTATCTTCATCTGGATCTTGAGGATATTCCTCTTCCATAGGACTTGGAATTTTAAAAATGGCTATATTTGGCACTTCCTTGGGCCTCTCTTCCTTAACTAAGGGAGCTTTCAACTTCTAATTGTATTTTGGTTTTGACGTTGATGGTACTTTAGAGGCATTGATTGTCTTGAGTGCACCAGGAGGTGTTGATGTGTTGGGGTCTTTTATTACCCCTTTGTATTTGTTATCAACTTGTGTGGTTGGGGATGAAGGTGCCACGTATAGGTGAGTAGAAGGGATCACAAATTATCCCAGAATATCCACTTGATTAACATATTTAAAAGGCTCTTCATCGAACAAAACCACATAGACTTTGCTTTCGTGCACATACTTGACACACTGGTGAAAGATCAAAAACACACACTTCATGGCCCTTATCCAAGGGTGCCATAAGAGGATGTTGTACTGCATAGTGCCTTACAAGACATGACACATCATGAGGATGGTCTTGTGTCCCAACTTGATGGGTAGGACTATCGTTCCCATAGTATTGCATAAAGCATCATTAAAAGCTCTCAATGTGTAAGTTCTTGGAATGATATTGGTCTTGGGTATCTTGAGGTGATCTATTGCAGTTGTTGTGATGATGTTTATCGATGAACCTATATTGAACAAAACCCTCTTGAAAGGTAAGTCATTTATGGCCGCTACAATGTTTAGTGGAGGGTCTGGTAAGGCAGCAAAAACTATCTTAATATCATGATCATAGAATCAGATTACAGGTTCCTAGAATTCTTGCACTTGTCCCACAAAGTGAGTGAATGCATTCGCATCTTGCGGTTGAAGCTCAATTGTTCTTAAAATATCCATTAGAGTCTCCCTATGCTTTGGGGATTGTTGTATGAGCTCATGTATGGATAACTTAGCTAGATTCATCTGTAGGTTTTACTCCAATCTACTCCGAATAGTTACCATAGGTCTCATTGGTGGACCTGGAAGGTTGTCTTGCCTTTGCCTAGGAGTGGCTGGGATGTTCATGGGAGCTACAGGCAGTTGCGATTGACCATACCACCTAGTACTTGTTGCTATGTTAATGATCTCAACCATCCCAACACATCCATGGGTAGGTATGTCAGCTCGAACCTGATTGACTTGGGCCCCTTGCTCTCGAGGGGCTTCATGATTGGGAAATGGGTTTTTGTATATGCCCATGTCTCTATTATCGGGAGCTAGTGGGTTGTCAATTTGAGCTCTCCCGCCTCAATCATGTTTTGCACTTGATGCTTAAACCCAACGCAAGCCTCAATGTCATGCCTCGGTATCCTATGATAAGGAAAAAATTTATCTTCCCTATATCCTTTTGGCTTAGGATGGTTGGGATCTACAAGAGGTATATCAGGAAATCTGATCCTCCTGGCCTCGCTCAACTGATTAAATATTGATTGCATTTATTCTATCAGAGGTGTGAAATAATGAGGTGGATTGCATTCTCGATTTCTTCCTTGATTGTTCTTTTGGTCATAGTTGGATGGTGGGGGATGTGCTTATAGTTCTGTGGTTGTTATGCACCCCCATCCTTGGGTGTAGCCAATATGACTTGATTGACTGGAGCAGGATTACTCTGCTTCTATTTTTACTTGCCATTATTACCATTATTGTTCCACTCCTTTTTGTTTTAGATCTTAATGGTTCCCTCATCTACTTTTATCTCTTCAATGAGCTTGGCTTGTGCAAAATCTTCTTCAAATGAAGGATACTATTGGAGTTGTAGCAAGAGGGAGATATTTTTAGAACAACTTTTGGTAAACATACGAATGATCTCTTCTGTGGGAATGGAGAATGATAATTTTACCATGATTTTTCTCCACCTATTCCCATAATCCATTACTGGCTCATCATCATACTATTTCAGGTTCGCCAGGTCTAAAAGGTTTACCTTCTTCTTAGAACCAAAGGAGAAATGCTTCAAGAATGCGTTTACTAGTTGTTCAAAGTTGGTTATGTTATGCTTAGGTAGTTGGTTGGACCATTTAGTGGCAGCACCTAAAAATGTCATTATGAATGTTCTTAGCATGAGAGCGTCATTGTCTTCAATATGAAAACAAGCATTGATAAAATTTTTGACATGCTCTTGTGCATCCTCTTCACCTTTAAAATTCTCTAACCTAGGCATCTCAAAGTTCTTAGGATATGGAGGGCTAGGGATTTATGGGCACAATGGTTGATTGTGTATCTTGCTCAATGTTGGTGAGTTCCCAACTGCCTCTTGTTTCTCAAAGGTTTTCATATTTTCAACAAGCTCTTGAAATGCCTTTGATGCACATATTTCCTCCTTGTGCAAGCCTATTCGCATTGGCAATGGAGGTAACTCTCTATCCATTTGATTTGTTCCATTTTCCTCCCTCCTACGAGGGGACTCAAGATTGTGATCTTGGTTTGTTATGTTTGCCCTCCCCCCATTAGTTGAATTTTGTTCATGATTTTATTAGGGGTTTCATTGTGGGATATCTTGTCTAGTTTGCCTTTCCTTATGTGAGTCAGTGTGTCTTGTTATTTGGTGGTCACCACCATTTATCTATGAATTGTTAAGATCTAGCTACTCAGATTGCTCTCTTAACCACTGATCATGTTGGCACAAGAGTATTTCTCTTTGTTTCTCTTTTTTGAGAGCTTCCACTAACTCTCGCTCTTTGCGTAATGCATTTTCTAACCACCTCATTCGGTCACTTTGTGCTATTGTAGAAGACTCATGTTTATCTGACTCTATTCTTGTAGTCTTGACTCGTAGATTCCTCGAGGGGGTTTCTACTGTATTTGTACTCTTGCTAGTTAATGTGACTTGTTCAATGTACTATTGAATATCCCTATGATAAGACTCCACGCATATTCTATGGGGTCACTATGAGGTACCCCCAGACTGGGAGGTATGTTTATAAGTCATAGTCCATGAGCTTCCAGATGCGAAGTTCTCAATAGCTACAGTTCTTTGAGTTGGTTGAGTAGGAAATCGATCCAACCTATCTAGTTGTCTTGTTCTCCATGGCTGGTCTCGTGGGGTGCCATTTACTCCTATGAGGTCATAGTCTATGAGAATATTTCCTTTTGTGTGAAGGGTTTCTTCTATATGATTCCCACAACTAGATGTAGCTCTAGTTTCCTGCCCTTCAGTGGGCAGACCTATTTCATATATTTCTTGTGAGTCTTGAGGTGTTGCAATTCTTGTTTGCCTTCTTTATGAAGAGGGCTTAGTGGTGACATGTTTTCTCCATGTTTATGGATATGTGGCAGTCTCGTCATCCCCATGTGAAGAATGGGTCTTAGAACCTTATTTATGTCCATGTGAGGAGGAAGCCCTTGAAGTTTCCTCATGTCTTTGAGATGTTTTTGTGTGTTTAGAGGAGGCCTTTGAGGTCTCCTCATGTCTCCTTGATGACGATGGATGTCGAGCCTCTTTTTGTTTATGTGACTTTATTCCTTGATGTGGTTCCTTACTTGGGGTTTCTCGAGGAGATCCCCCAAGAGTTGAGTTATCACCCCTTAGGCTCGTGGAGCTACGTCTCATGGTCTTACGGGTAGGTCATTCAACATTACTATGACTTCACCTATGGGTATGAATTACTTTTGTCTCTCCCTCAACATCAGATCGAGGGTGTTTACTTCTTGTTTTGACCATGTTGTTTTATGACTTGATCTTTTGAGTTTGCTATTTATGAATGACCACACAATTCCAAACAAATGTTTATCTTGATTACCAATTTAAGTGTGCCCTACACTATTTTGTGTGTTTTGATGTGTTGTTCTCTTGATTTATTTACTCTTGTTCTTGGATTAAGAATGAGAAGACTCATCCATAGTGACAATCAAGTACACTCATGCCAAACATTATTTTCTCAAAATAAGCTAGGGTACACCGCTGAAGACCCAATGGGGGGTTCGCCTAGCTCCTCCACTCTGAACCAATGATTGTTCCAATAGTGGGAGATAGTTTGAACACAAGTAACTTAGTGTCACTATAAGTAAGTTTCCCAATCCATTTCTAGGAAGCTCTAGGGGGTAAAATAGTGGAAGGAGATGAATTCCAATGTCACTGGACTGAATTGAATGTTGGTGATGAAATCCAACTCTCCAATTTTTAAATGAGACATGCGTGTGTGGTGTTCATTTTAAGATTGCATAACATAAAGTGCATCATATAACAACAATGAGTCTTTCCTATATGCCTAAGTGTAAAAATACATTTCAATATTCAGAAAGATGCATGAACTACTATGATTTGTATGAACACACTTTATCTCATGCAACTATGGCCTCTAGCAGGGCCTCAAAGCAATAAAACAACATACAATGTCTAGCACATTGGATTCTAGGGCAAAATTTTTAGGCATAAGCCGATGTTCCTAGCAATGCCTAGTGGAAAATTTAAAAGAAGATCTAAGATACATGAAATGCTTAATTATTTCTTCTTTATTATTTCAATTTCCAAACATAAATGTGCTTTAAGTTCTCTATTCTGAACACATAGAAGTAGACAAAAAGTTGTAAAATATTAGAAAAGCTATACCAAACTTTGATCCAAATTAAAGAGTTGATGTTTTGACCTCTACTGCACTCCAGTCCTGGCCGCTATTGACCAGAGTAGCTGGTTCTTGGCTGTTGTAGCTCATAGTGGCTAGTTTCTGGTCGCTATAGCTCAGAGCAGCTAGTTTTTGGCCACTGTAGCTCAGAGTGGCTAGACCTGCACACAAAATTAAGTTAGTTTTCTAGCATAAAATGAAAAATTAGTGGTCGTCCCATCGTGATCACCATCTATAGCGACCCCGAGAATGCATGCACCGGTCCCTTTTCTAAAAACCCTACTTGCAATGCTTATTTAAAATACCAAAGATAAAATGGAAAGACAAGAGGAAAAATAAAGCATATAACATGAAATAACAAAATATAGATCTCTTTATTGATATTGAAGCTTGGTTACATGTCGGTCCCTCTTAGGGATACCCATTTTGATACTATAAATTACAAGTGGGCAAGGAGTGCCCCTTCCATGAAGAGGTGGTGCACTTATAAAAGCTTCCCAGTTCCACACATAGAAATGTATGAGGGCTTACAGATGCCTCCTTCTCTAGGTATTTTTCCTAGAGGGATCCCTTTTGCTCTCGTATGTTGTAACCTTCATTCGATGTACCTATGGCCCTGCAAGCAATGAAACAACAATACACTTTTAGGTGTCCGAGATTGCCTCCCCAGATGAGGTTATTAGTAATCAAAGAATGTAACAGAAATATGATAAGAAAATACCATGGAATAAAGTAAATCTATGCTAATGATATAAGAAAACAAGATAAAATATGCTATGTCTATCTAAGCCAAGACTGCGGGCCACTATCCAAGACAGTTGTCGCTAAAGAAAACCTTGCCCTCCTTGCCCAAAATATATGGGTAAAATACTACGATCTAATGTTGAAGAAAGTAGGTGTTATACCCTTTGATTTGTCAAAGCTCCACCGCACACGTGACCTCAAAGAGAACTCTCTCTTTGAAATGATCTCCTGTGATCTCTGGATATGATAAGGCTCTCTATATGTCATATATGGATCCTTTGGTGCTCTTAGGCTTGCACCTTTTATAGTGTGAAACCCTAGGTCTATGTCCAAGACCTAGAAATGAATTTCTCATGCATAGTGCAAGTTAGCATGAGAAGCCCTTGTCTATTGTCTATACTTGAAGGCCAGTTAACTGAAATCTAACTGCCCACTTGAGTCTTCTATGTGAACTATTCATTAGCATGAGAAGCTTTTATCCTTTATTTATGCTTGGAGGTCAATTAACTTAAGTCTAAATGCAAACTCAAGTCTCCTATGTGAACTGGTCATGAAAAGGAATGCAAAGTCACTCCCACTCACCTTTATTGCATGCAGACTGCCACTTCCACCCGAGATTGGGCCTATTTTTTGGCAAACCACTTCTTATGGCTTAGTCATTGTCATCTATAGTGGCTATGATCTGGCCAATGTCATCTATAGTGGCTAAGGTCTGGCCACTCTAGGTTTGAATGGGTAGAATCTGATTGCTCTTGGATTGAGCGACTACGCTTGGATGGCTTGAAAAGGCCCCAAATGAGTGATGAGAACCACTGTTGGTTCTTGTAAAGTCCAAGATTATGTCTTATGATATTATGAGTGTGTCTATGTAAGTATCTCCCCTAAGCATGACATGATTTAGGTGTCTACATAAATAAATTAGAAGTCTAAAGGGCAAATTAGCATCCATCAAGCACTTCATTGTGCAGTTATTAGATAAATTTCAACCCATGAATCGACTACTACACAAGGGGTTCCCATTCAATTGGGTTGAAGACTATCAGAAAGCTTTTTTTGAGATTAAAAAATACCTAGTATTGCTACCAGTGTTAGCTCCACCTAGACTAGATTTACCTTTTCTAATTTATATATCAGCTATGGAATTTGCTCTAGGAACCATGTTAGTCCAGAAGAACAAAGAAGATAAAGAACAGGTGATATATTATATTAGTTGAACCCTAGTCAGCTATGAGCTGAGATATGCATACATCAAAAATATTTGTTTAGTAGTGTTTTTTGGAACTAAAAAGTTGCACCACTATATGATAAGTCTTACTATGTATGCCATATATAAACAAAATACTTTGTAGTATATGATGATCTGAGCATATCGTAATACACATACTGTAAAGTGGATCATGCTATTGTCATAATTCAATCTTGAATTTATAAGTCAAAAATCAATCAAATATCAGGTTATAGCAAATCAACTGACATAGGCACCTCTTTAGAATGATAGGCCTCTTGTCATAAAACTTTATGATGCAATATTTGCATTATCAGATTCACCCAAACTCGAAGAATCAAATAACAAAGCTAACATGACATTGTTCTTAGATGGTTCAAAATGCAAGCAAGGGAGTGGTGCAGGGATCATGTTTTTCATGCCATAAGGATTTCCAATGCCCTTGTATTTGAAGCTCAACTTCCCTTGCACCAACAATAACATTGAATACAAGGCCCTGACTTTGGTTCTACAAACAAATCTCACCATGAATATTAAAAAGCTAACTATCTTTGGTGACTCCTTGCTCATATTCAACCAAGTCAAAGAAATATATCAATGTAGGTGTCCTATCCTAAAAGCGTACAAGGAGCTTGTGGATACTTATCTAGCCCATATGGATTGGTATGACATCAAGTAAATCTCTCATACATCAAATTGATTTACAAACACTATAACATATTTGGTATCTTTAATACCTTAGAATACTTCTACTGATTTCACTACCATCTAGGTTAAGACACGTTCACAATCCACACTGTTGCATGAGGCTTAAAAAAATAATGAATCAATCCACATTATTTAGATAGAACCAAACCATGAATGGTTCTACAAAGCTTGAGACTTTCTGAAAAAGGCATCTTGGAGGTCTTTGATCTGATAGGGTCCTTTGGAGAATGGTACTACCATTCACCACAAGGTTTTGTCCCAATATGCATTTGTACAAATAAAATTACAATAGGAACAAGTCATTCAGTTATTCGATGTTATCACTTATCAATATTGGCTTACCCAATTACAAGATTACCTAAATATTTGTATCAACCCACAAGGATTATCTCATGCCGTAAAATGAGCATTCAAACAAAAAGTGATCAGATATGTCTTGTTAGGGGATATTTTGTATTGATAGAGCTATGATGTAATCCTCCTTCATTGTCTTGAGTCCCAAGAATCAACTTGGGTGATTTCATAAGCTCACAATAGTATTTGTGATGGCCATTTTAGTGGCATGTCTATTATTATGCACATACTTAGAATGGGTTATTATTGACCCACAATGAAGAAGTATTGTTGTGTATATGTCAAGAAGTATGTTAAATATCAACACCATGCTAATCTTATGCACTTGCCATCGTAGGACTTACAACCAATTCAATCGGCTTGGCCATTTTATTAGTGGGGATTTGATCTAATAAGTAAGATATCTCCTTCATACTTAGGTTGAAACACGTTCATTATAATGACCACTGAGTATTTTACCAAGTGGGTGGAAGCAATCCCTTTTACCTCTACAATTAGAGCTCATATTGCGGATTTCATACTCATAATATCATATGTCATTTTGGGATCTCATCCAAAATTATTTCAAATAATGGAACTTCATTTAAGAACAAATATGTGTGAGCTTTAATGTCCAAATACAATATTCAATACAACTTTGCAACACCCTATTACTCATAAGATAATGGGCAAGTTGAGGCCTCTAGCAAAATAATAGTTGCCATATTGAAGAAAACTGTAAAGGATAATCATAAGGATTGGCACCTTCAATTACCTCTAGATTTTTGGGCTTATAGAACTAGCATATGGACACCCACTAGGGAAACATCATTTTTGATAGTATATGGCACTGATGCCATTATGCCATTGGAATTGAAAATTCCATCATTCCATCTCATTGAAAGAGTTCATCAATGATGACACTACGTAACAAGCTCGCCTAGATCAATTGACCCTTCTTGATGAATGTTGAGTGAATTCTCTTGAGCATCTCTATGTTTACCAAAATCATCTTAAATGAGCATACAATAATAAATTCCATATAAGATACCTTAAGGTTGGGGATCTTGTGGTAAAATAGAGCCAACTAAACTCAAACCTATCGCCTCATCTATGAGATAAATTTGTGGCCAATTGGTTAGGTCCATTCATCATAAATAAGAAGATAGGATTAGGTACTTATCACCTAACATGACTAGAAGGTTTTGAAGAGCATAAACCTCTAAAAAATCTTCATATATGAGCATTTTATACATAGCTCATAAAACAATCAAAATCACAAAAATAATAAAAATCATCAAAAATCCAAACAAATCAGAAAACAACAAAATCCAAAAACAATTCAAAAACACAAAAACATTTACATTGTGCATTCCATTATATGCATCCATTAGTTGCATTGCATTAGGTATTTTTATCCATTGCACTTGCATTAGGATAGGTCATGTTTACATTCTCACGAGTGACACCATGTTTGTATGCCAATCATGCATCTTCAAAATCATCATCATTCATATTCCCTATGAGTAAATGTGTTTTTCAACACAACTTATGAGTTGCTATCAGGTGTATACTAGGGTTTTTCGGTCATTCATCCATACCTAGTTTTATTTTAAGATTTTTAGAAAGCTATCTTAGATTTCAAAGATGATGTCTAGTTTTGTTCGTACCTTGTATATCTCAAAATCTCATCACAATTTTAAACATTAAAAATCCTAATTTGAACAAGGAAGGATGACACTACAAAATGGTCCTAGTCATATTAAGTGAAAGGTTTTCCTTTCTCATCCTATTATACGCATGGTCTAGAATTTTGATCATTGAAAAAAGGACAAGCTCCCCCCTACCTAAATAATTCCCTTGCTCTTTCACAAAAACGAGCAAAAATTCTTGAAACAAGACAAAAAAATAGTGATTTTCATCTCTAAGCAAATACCTTGCTAAAAATAAAACAAAATGGAAAATAAATAGTGATTTTCATCACTAAGCATGAACAAGTGTCCCAAGCAATCAAAAGAAAAGAAGAGGGTAAATGGCTTGAATCCCTAGAATCTTTAGTATTCAACCATCATGGGGTGATCTCCACTACAACAATGGGTTGAATTAAACATGTCTAGGAATGGAGTAGCCTTAAACATGGTGCTATATATTTCATATTAGCGACCTTATTTTTTACATACCAATGTCAGATTATGGATGAGCTAACTTTAGGTGGCTTGTATTACCTAGTATTCTAGTCCAAATGCATCCACACTCAAGATCATGATGACCATATGGTGATCCTAATTACAACAATGGGTTGAATAAAACATGCCTAGCACTGAGGTAGTCTTATACCTCATCTAATATATTCACTTTGTACACACAGAGATAGTGAATATCTTGGTATTCTTAATAGGCTTGTATCTTTCAAGAGTCTTGTGTATTCATTATACATCTTTTGATCAATCAACTAGGGTGTTTGAGTCTCATGTAAAACCTCCAAAATACCCTAATAGAAAAAAATAATATCATCAAAGACTAAGCATGAGCATTATTGTTTCTCAGAATTATTGTTGCTCTTATTATGTAGCTGGAAATTCTTCTTGAAGTGCCTCGACTTCTTAGTGTTATTCTTTGCAAACTTAGGATTTTTCTTCCCTTTCTAACTTGGTTCAGACTCCCATTTTCTCTTTTTCTAGGGACGATGTTCCTTTTTTTACCCATTTGAAGAGTTGCCAAATTTCTTTCTAGGGTGTTGATTGTATTCTGCTTGGCAAGCCAGTTCATAATTAGTCTCCAGATCACCAAGTTTATGCATGCTTATTGAATTTCTAGTATGATATCCAACTCCCAAGAGGAATTTGTGCACTTTCATCTTGTTATCCTACTTAAAGTATGGATCATACTTGAGAAATTTCAATAATTACCTATAATATCCTTCTATAGGCTGAGTCCCTTCATGGATTTGAATAAACTCATCCAGTTTCTTCATATAAAATTGCTCCATAAGGAACCTCTTTTTGAAGGCTTTCATGAAGTACTCCTATTTGAAATGAATGGCATTTATATTTTGCTCCTTACTATAGATATCCCTCTATTCTAGACTTATTTTAGTCATAAGCACTATGGTCTAGACCATTGTAGTTCTGGAGGAGTAGTTTCTCATGGATAAGTAGATCCCTAGCTCATTCAACCAAGATTCTGCCGAATCTCCCCCTTCTTTTCTAGAGAACCTTCTAACCTTGACATGTTTTAGGTCCTTTTCTAGTTCTTTGTTAATATGGGCCTTAGTCACATGATCTACTTCATATATGTCATTACCCTACCCTATTGTGGGTTTTATTGGCTTAGGATTCTTATTCTCCAGTTTTTGCATCTTTGCCCTAATGGTTTCCAACAAACTATTTTGCTAAACCATTTTCTTTCTATACAGGGTCATTTCCCCTTGCATTGTTTGCACAAAAGTCATTATACTTTCTACTCTATTTGAATTTCCTAAACTATCCCCTATGGGTCCGTCATCAACACTTTTAGTGCTAATGGGCTTCTCCTTTTGAGGAACCCTTGGTCTTCCACTTTGCAACCCAGGTGCGATGTTTTCCTGAATTTAATAGTAGTTTAAGTTTATAATTATGCATTTATTCCTATTATATGTGAATATTAAATACCACATGCATCTTGCAATAAGGTATCTTACTATATAAGTAGTATGCAACACCTTGATATAACCAACTACCATTTATGGTCATGTAATGGTGTTTCAATCATGATTAAGTTTTAGTTTGCTACTATTGGTGGGGTATGTTTCATCATACCCTTTCTAAGTTTCATATGAATTTCATATTCGACCAAAAATGTTATGTTGTAACATTAGTAAATCTGATAATTCTTCCAATTTGAATATTTTACTGAGATAATTTCTTATTATTAGGATTCAAAAATAACTCTTATTGAATTGCAATACAATTTTTGTGCAAGGAAGAGGCTTATCTTGGGGCTACGAATGTCAAGTACAATTTCTCAAAAGAGTATTAGGTACACCGCTTAAGACCCACTTTCATGGAGGGTTCACTTAAATTTTCCAAGCTTATTCACCAATTATTTGGTCTTGGGAGAAAAGACTTACCCATTGGTAGTATCCAAGCAATTTTCCTTCCTTACCAAACATGTAACCATTTAGAGTTCTTGCATTTCCATGGAAGCTTTGTTCCTAATCAACCTAGGCTTTGATACCAACTATAACAACCCTAATTCCAAGACCAATCAACCTTAGGGATTTTTTTTTGTTTAGCCTTTGTCATTGTTGTTAATTCATGAGTGGATTGAAAGTATCTTTATGTGGGTCTCTTATAGTTTAGTTTCCAAGTAAGTTCAAGGCTGCACTTCATAGGAGTCCAACATGGTTAGTGTCTATCTTATGGATAGGAGTGGCCAACCCCTATTATGACCTACAAGTAAGGTTTCTTTACCATGCAATTAGGAATTTTCATATCTTAAATAGCAAAACCCTCTTTCCCTACTAGTTTAAATAAAACATTAAACTAGCTTCTATGTTAGGTCTCTTTGAACCCGTACATTAGGCATATGCCTTGAGGATTAGTTAATTTTTTCTTATGGATTGAAAAAAAATCATTGCAATGCTTAACCTTCCCATATCAACCATAGGAAGCTAAGGGGGTTATCACAAAAACCCACATAGACATGTGAATGTCTACCATTTTACCCTTACTTGGTTTAACCGACTATAATCTCCATGAATTAGATAACTTTCAATGTTTCCCTCTATAATTACTCTCATAGTTAATCTCCAAGTGACATGCATGAATCTTACATTCCTTCTAGTTTTTTTTTTTGAATACACTATATCAAATAGACACAATTCTTAATTCATTATTTAGAGATTCAAACCTTGTCATGGGATAACTTCATATCATAATATAACTCTACTTTTCTTCTATGATCATTTGAAGTCAAGTATTACATTGTATACACATCCTCTCAAGGAGTGATAAAATCAATTACAATTGATCTCAATAAATACATTTTTAAATTATGAAGTATTTCATTAAAGAGGCCCTTGTTACAACATGTGTACATAATAAATAGGAGTTGAATAGTTATATATTTCACTTAGTTCCATTCGAGCCACCAGTACTAGATTGTAGATGTTTTTAGGATCAAGAAAACCCATACATGTATATGATATGCATTCTAGACAAACAATAACATGTAATAATTCTTTATTAAATGCAACTAAACACAATACATTATCTACAACGTAATTGTCAAAATCATTCCACCATTCAAAGGAAGGAAATCCCATACTTTCCTAAGAATGAAAACTACATTTCATATCATATATTTCTTCACAAATATATGCCTTTGAATCTAGTATTATTACAATCAACTATTGCTAGTATAAAATAATGTCATAAAATCATTCATAAATGAGATCCCTTTCATGCATATGGCAATAGAACATATCATACTTCCACGAGTACCTCGTATCTCTTAAAATAGAAAGAGCATTTAAACAAATCATATTTCTTCACATAGAAATAGCATTTAAACAAATCATATTTATTTACACAGAATTATCATTTAACCAAATCTTATTTATTAACACAGAATTAACATTTATATAAATCATAAAACCTCACATAGAAATAACATTTATACAAACTATACTATCATGAGTATCACATATTTATTCAAAACATAAATAATATTTAAACAATTCATACTTTCACAAGTATCTCATACTTCTTCACACAAAAATAGTATTTAAACAAATCATACTTTCACAAGTATCTCATATTTTCTCATAGAAATAGCATTTAGACAAATCATACTTTCACAAGTATCCCACATTTAACTAGATGGATTTAGTTTTAGATATAAAAATCATTCCATGGGTTTAATCATAATCTAATATGAGATTATAAACCCGATTTGTTCTACAATCCATCATTATGTTCCCACTATAGTTCCTTTGTAAATGTGTGTGCTAAATTTTATTTGTAGTCTATAGTTTTCCTTCAAATTTGGCTACCAATTTATCTCAAGATCCATCAATGAGATCATCCTATAGTTCCACGAGTTTAGCTACAATCTCTCTTGCAATCCAACCACAAGATTACTCAAGTTTAGCTACCCACTAGTAATCTATCACACAAGATTACACTATAGGTTTATTCACTTGGCCCTTAATTTGATTTGGATAGATACTATAGATACATAATATTAACATAATGAGATTTATTAGCTAATCTCTTGTCAAGATAAACTATAGTTCTTAGAGGGTATGGTTTAGTCTATCAACAAGACTACAACCTTCTTTTCAATTTGGTTTAAAGACCCCTTCCTTCTTGAGGTTTCCATGGTTCATTTAAGTTTCCACCATGTCTCAAGTTTCTTAAAGGTTTATAAATCTTGTTTCATAAGATTTCACACAAAACCTTTACATTTGTTTCACAAAGATTACAAAAGGTTTCTACAAAACCCATCTCAATTTTTATCCCTTAATAATAATAAGCTCAACAATTGTATCACCAATTTATTTATCTCAAAATTTCTTTCCTTTGACAAGTTATTCTTTAAAATAAAATGGCATTAGACTTGTCTAGGCCTTGATAGGTAGACGTAGTGTCTATTAAAATAAAAGAGGTATTTAGTTGACCATACTTGGTCAATCATCTATGGTTGACACAGAGTCGAGAAACTCGGTCATAGTGTTTGGAGTACATAGACCAATACTACACTCATGTTAGTCAGGACTATCGACCATTCCTACCATGTTATATATGACACTGGGACTAACGCAAACTGACCATGGTTACCCATTCTAGGTTAATGCCTTCCTAGAAATTCACTTATTTAAAATCCTTCACTTGCCTCTGCAAGTCATGTGTGGAACTATCCCTTAATATACCCAAAAGAGTTTTTGCATAATCTATCAGAAATAGAGCTCTCAAATGGGCAACCCTTTTATTACAGTGAAAATGTAGATAAATAAAATTTAACATGGTGGTCAATATGACCACATAGGTACCACATGGTGAATCTCAACCCATCTATCGGGTCATGCTTCATTCACCATACGACTTTCTTACCATCAGTCATTAGACTAGATGGGAGCTGGATCTAGGATAAATGGTGCTAGGGAATAGATATAGCATGTAACCTCATGTCCATCATTTTTTCCCAGTCAGTGCTACCCATATCTATCGCATTTTCATCCTTGAGGTCCTAGATAAATATCTTCCTCACTTTGCATGATATTCAAAATGAAGGCTTATTCTGATATTACCTACCTTAACCAAGTTTGGTGTGATGAAAAAGGATTTGTGGTTTGTATAAGACATTATGATGTTACGCACACTGTATGGGTGAGGAGTTACAACGAGATTGAAGCCTTGCTATTAACATCCACATCTAGGATTTTTGAGAGTACTCTTGCATGAACATATATGATCTTACTCAATATTCTTTTGAGTCTTGTTGAGTGGTATTTTCACCCAATTGTGAAAGTACACTCTCCTTTAGGATTTGGGTTCCAAATCCCCTCTTGCAAAGAAGTTAAACAAACAACTTCTCCAAGGTCTCCGCTATATTTAGCATTTGCATGTGTATTAGTAATCTCAAATAAATATATTCATTTTAAATGCTTGGAACACCTTAGTGATTGCAAGTAACTGTAAACAAGGGGCAATGTTGGTTTATTTTACCATGAAACTTTAGTGATTGTTCATTGAACCAAAATAAAGCAAATGTGAGTTGGCCCTCATATGACCACGATGTAGTGCCTTAATTCCTTTTATCTTGAGAGTTTTAAGGTAGATTTTATCTTCTTTATTAAGTCCAAATATGGCTTCTTATCATGAAGATAAAGATAGCTTTCAATATGATCGATAAACTATCCCTCTTTGGTGAAATGAATTTTCACAAAGAAGCAATAATTTATGGCCTTGGATAAAGGGCTTTAAATGTCACTTTAACTTATCCCTCTTAAATGAAATCAAATTTTCATCAAGATGAACAATTAAGTGCTTTGAAGAAAAGACCTTCAATGTAATACTCAAATTACCCCTCTTTCGTAAAATTAGAATTTTTATGAAGAGAGGGTAATTTTAGGCTCAAAATGGAAATTTGTGAGAATGCCATAAAACATAACTCCTTCAATGAAATTGGAATTTTCATGAAGGGAATGTCATCATAGGCTCATGAGTGCAAAACAAAACTGAAAAAATGAAATTCAGGCCCAAAATGGAAACTTCCTATTTTCGGATTTTTTAAAATTTGTAATAAAACAACAACTTCGGTGAATTTTTAAAAATACTAAACAACTCCGAAAATGAAATTTCAAAATGCGTATTGGAAGTCTGAAGTATAACCTACGCAATGGTGAAATTATTTTTGGATTTTGAAAATTTTTAAATGTTTATTTTAATGCCTGAAAATTAAAAAAAAAGTTAAAATTTCTGAAAAAATAAAATGCAGAAAAATGAAAATGAAATGCAGAAAATGTGAAATGCCATAAAACATAACTCCTTCAATGAAATTGGAATTTTCATGAAGGGAATGTCATCATAGGCTCATGAGTGCAAAAAAAAACTGAAAAAATGAAATTTGACCTTAAAATGGAAATTTTCTATTTTCGGATTTTTTAAAATCTGCAGCAAAACAACAACTTCGATGAATTTTTTAAAAATACTAAACAACTCCGAAAATGAAATTTCAAAGTGCGTATTGGAAATTTGAATTATAACCTACGCAATGGTGAAATTATTTTTGGATTTTGAAAATTTTTAAATGTTTATTTTAATGCCTGAAAATAAAAATAAAAATTAAAATTTCTGGAAAAATAAAATGCAGAAAAACAAAAATTGAAATGCAGAAAATGAAACACATGATACATTCAGTTTGATGCTATCCTATTCCGGCAAAACCAAAGATGTGAGGTTTTCATGCATGCAACCTAACCTATTGGACTTGCAAAACAAGCACAATCTGGATAAGCTAAGTGCTGGCTCCTAGGGTTTTAAATGAGATTTTTCAGATTTAAACATTAGCATGAAGCAACCAAGAAACTTGCATAAACTCCATTTACAAGCCTAAAATCTGAAAAGGAAAAAAAATAGACATTTAATCTTGCATGCAGAAAATAACTCCTCCTTTCTTGCCCATAAAATGCAACTTTCTGAAAATTTCTGCATTAAAAAAATGTTCATTAACAATAGCAGAATTTCTGGTTTTCCCAAACCAGTCCATGTGGAAGGAAAATATCCATGAAGAAAACCCAGTGCCAAGGCCTTGCCTTCATTCCCGCAATCTTCTCTGAAAAGTTTCCAACCCCTTGTTCCTCATTTTGATGGAGTATTTAAAGTTTCCCAATAAACCTCTTCATTTCTCCTTTGACTCTTGGTTTCCACCTTACCTGCACATAAAACAAAATAGGTGAATTAGCTTTAAAAAACAAACTTTAAAAACAAAATAAATTATGCTAAAAAACATAAAGTTAAACTATAAAAAAAACAAAAAACTTTAAATTTAAACTATTTTAAAACATAAACTAAAATGTGGTGAATGAAGCACCATGGCTTCATTCACTACTTTTTATTTTTATTTATATTTTATTGTTTTTACTTTTTATTTTTTTACTTACTTTTATATATATATATATATATATATATATATATATATATATATATATATTCTTTTCACTTTTAAATTTTTTATTTGTTTATATATATAAAAATATATATATAAACTTGTTTTTTTTTCTTTTTAAATTCAAAAAGCTTTATTTAATTATTTTTTTTACTTGCTTTCTCTTTTATTTTAAATTTGATTTAATTAATTTTAAATGTTTGAATTGATTTAATTCAAAGCATTAAAATTAACTAAAACAATAATAATAATAATAAGGACGAACTTAACCAATCCACTAGACACTCAAAATGAAACGAAAACACCCAAATACCAAAAATAAAAAGGTGGGTCCCCAATTTTGGGGTACGTTGTGGAGCAGCCACAACAAATGGCGACTCTGCTAGGAAATGCTCCTGAGCATTTCGGTGAGAACCCAACCTGAAAACCTTCAAAACTCAAACACAAGCGTCAGCAAATATCCAAAGA